>JACGCM010002321.1:0-1289429 GCA_014058105.1 Kingdonia uniflora
CTTTAGCTCCTGCTACATAATTTCATAGCATGTTATCGAGTTTGGTTACAACCAACTGCAGCTTTTAAGTACATACGGGGTGAATAGTCAAATTAGCCTGTATAATTGATAAAATTTGGCATGTGTAATTTTCTGTGGGTATGACTCGAGATGAAAGAAGAAGGTTTGTCTCAGCCTATCGATATAGACCTTCTCCCTGAATGCCAGAGTTTATGGCTTAGATCCTATTGTAAGTCACCCAAGTAATAAATTGTTGCAGAGTATTGGTGTGGCGGCAACTGAGGATCAAAGTCACCTGTCCTCAGAATCTAGCCATTCTTTTGTCCTCTCATTGGTCATTCTTACTGGTAATCGGGATAGTTTGGTGGGGTGTACCCGTTTCCTAGTTTGTCGATGCTAAGGATGTGAGTCTTAAAATTTGAGAAGCCCTGTCTAGAGTCCTTGTCTGGATCGAGAAGTTCGAACTCGTTCTTCTCTTGGCACTTTTTTCTTTGTGTCCGACCTGAATGATGTTTGCACTCCATACTTGGGGAGGTGACATTTGACGACCAGTGAGCCGGTCTTACTGTCCTTCGTAATGCTCTATACTCCTTCTGCATGGTGTAAACTCTATGGTCCAAGGCTTGTCTTCTTGTTCTCGTCCTGAAGAACCTCTTAGATGGTTCCATATTATTCTTGAAGGCTCTACCATTACATTCAACCAGTTAAAGTGCCTCTTCGAGTCAAACTATCCTTATGCTAAGGAACAAGAGATCTTAGTAGATTCTTTGTTCTTTTTCGAACAAGGTGCGAAAGTGACCCTAACGAGTTTTTACAAGTGTTTCCTACAGGAAACACAAAAGATTGGGAATTCAAATCCCAAAATAGTTTTTCTAGCATTCACTTTCGCATTTTACATCGACTTCAAAGTTTGAGAAGAACTTACCTTGCACAAGCCTAATATAGTAATAGAAATAATTAATGTTGTTAATAACTACATTGAATTGGAACGGCCCAAAGAGGATAAGATGAAAAGCTCCTCAGTCATCCACTCTAATGAAGCATTTTTGTTACCACCTCTAACGTCTACAAATAATAGGACTCCTAAGTAGCGCAGAAGGAACACTGATAACGTCATAAAAAGAGTTGAAAAGTCAGACAAACCCATCCCAGTCTTACCTCCTATGACAACCACACTCTCCGCTATCTTACGAATGATAAAGGGAGATGAATTGTATTAAGAAGCACAAACTATTCTTGATATACCCAAGAAACCCTTGTGCTAGTATCATAACATGCATAACCATGAGACTGACAATTATTATTTTCTAATACAGATTTTTCATCGCATCCTACAAACTAGAAGACTACACAACTATATAGTTGATGTTCAAAAGTTTCTCAAGGAAGAAGCCAAAAATATAGAAGTTGAACAAGAGCAAGGATAAGGCCAAGCTCGTTATCTTTACATGAATGAAATTGAGAAAGGAAAGAAAAGAAAGCAAGACGATATTATCATATCATGCTGCAAGATGACATCGCAGGACAAATAAGCAAAGCTTCTCCCCAGCTCTAGCAAGGCTAAACGTCCGTACCATATTTCTTTTAAAAACTGCGATGCCAACCATGTCAAGTACCCTCATGATGACCCTCTGGTTATTATACTTAAAGTAGGTCAGGATTACCTACTCACACTTCCAATTGATATAGGAAGCACATCAAACGTTCTATTCAAAAGAACAACTAACATTCTAGGCCTCAAAGATTCAGTTAAAGCTTTGACAACTACCATCACAAGTTTCAGTAGTTTCAAAAAATCTACCATGGGAAAAATCACCTTGCCAGTTTAGGCGAGATCAGAAATCACTTACATCAAATTCGTTATCATAGATACCGAGTTAACATATTTAGGAATCTTAGGTCGAAGTTGGCTACACTCAATCAAGGCAGTACCTTTGACATATCATCTGGCCTTGCGATTTCTAGCAGATCACAAAATTTATGAAGTCAAGGGAAGTCAAGCAGTTGCACGTATGTGTGAGAATACCACCACCAAATCTTACACGATGAAACTTCTTAAAGCATTACTATTATAGCAGGAAACGCCCCCCACGTTCGAGTAACATGTCACTGAGGTAGTAGACTCCATTGAACTCGATGGCCCTGGGAAAAATACCTTTATTGGCTCAACTCTATCATTCGAAGAAAAAGAAACCATGATTTAACTTCTGAAGAAAAACATCAACATCTTTGCATGGTCTCTTAATGAAATGCCTGGCTTTGATCCCTCGATCGCATGCCACAAGCTCAGCCTCCTTCCAAACAACAAAGTAGTTATGCAGAAGCATCGCAATTTAGCCCCTTGCCTTCGCGAAGCTGTAAATGAAGAAATTGATAAACTCCTTCATGTAGGGTTTATTCGATAAGCAAAATTCTCAAATAGGTTTTTAACAAAATGGTTGTCCCAAAGAAGAATGGGAAAATCAGAGTCTGTGTCAACATTACAGAACCCAATATGTTAACACCGAAGGATAACTTCCCACTCCCGCTGATCCCACAACTCCTCGACATTGTAGCAGGGCACAAACTTCTCTCAATGATAGATGCAGCCTCCGGTTACAATTAGGCTCCTCTCACCGAAGAAGACCAATAAAAAATAATATTTGTCACAGAAAGAGGTCCCAATTGTTACATAGTAATGCCTTTTAGATTAAAGAATACAGGAGCCACTTATCAACGCCTGGTTACTAAAATGTTTAAAGATCATTTGGGAAAAATCATGGAGGTATACATCGATGATATGATATGCAAAATTTTAAAGTGAGATGATCATTATACCAACCTACATGCCATCTTTAACATCCTACATACTTACCAAATGAAACTCAACCCAGAAAAATGCCAATTTGGTGTTGCATCAGGTAAATTTCTGAATCATTTGGTTATTAAATGAGGAATAGAAATCGATCCGATACAAATCAAAGTAATCATTGCAATGCCATCTCCTCGAACCAAAAAAGATGTACAAAAGCTTGTTGGCAAGATTATAACTCTTCACAAGTTCATTTTTAAGTCATCTGATCGACGCAAACTTCTTTACCTCTTTCTCCTTGGAAATCTAACTTCAATGTCCAAAATATGTACTCCTGTTGATGGCAAAACACTGACGATATACTTATCGACCACAAATGATTATATAAGTTTTATCCTTATTCGGGACGACGATGGTGTGGAAAAGCCAATCTACTTCATCAGCAAAATTCTTATGCCTGCTGAAAAAAAATATACAACAACTGAAAAGTAGCTCGTCACCTTGGTGTACAGCTCTAAATTTTTTTTACCCTATTTCCAGGATCATCCCATCGAAATTATTACCAATTTTCCTCTTAAACTTGTACTCACTGAAAAGAAAAATTCTTGAAGAGTTCAGCAATGGTCTGTATTTCTCAACGAATATGACATCTCCTTCGAGCCTCAGATATCGATTAAAGGACAAGCAATAATTGACTTTCTAGCATATTTTCTAGTTAAAGACCTCGAATGGGAGTAACTCGAAGAAGTGCTGGCTGATGACTCAATAGCAGAACCAAACACATTGTCATGAAGCACAGGATAAAGACTCTTTACTGACAGATCTGCTGGACCACGAGGATCAGAAATCGGCATCGTTCTCGTTACACCATCCAACCATTTAATTGTGAATGCAATCAAACTCAAATTTTATGTGACCAACAATGAAACAATGTATGAAGCTATCTTAGATGGACTAGATCTTGCAATAGCCCTTGGAGCAGAAGAAATAGCTGTATACATCGATTCCTTACTCGTCGCCAACCATTATAATAAAACATTCAAAATGTCAGGCAAAATGATTGAGTATGCAGCTCTGGTGGAAGAGAAAATGATGAAATTCAAAACAGCCATGATCTCTTATCTCACTCGAGTCAAAAACTGCCACGCTGATGTATTAGTATACATAGCTATAATGCTTTATGACAGTGAGAAGATAACTTTATATATCAGAGTCATTAAACACTCCAGTCTTGACGTAAGCTACATAATGCAGATCAATGTTAATGAAGATGAAGATCTTAAAGATTAGAGAAGACCATTCTATGTATACCTCAATTCCAACATCCTCTTAAGTAATAAAGAAGAAGCCCGGTCACTCTTGGCAAAGTGTCCACGATTCACAGTTCAAAATAAAATTTTATATAGCATCACTGGAAAAGGACCACTTATTGAATGCATCTCACATAAACAAGTACAAACCAAAATGAGAGAACTTCACAAAGGAATCTGTGTAGCTCACATCTTGGGAAGATCCTTAGCACAATGGGTATTCACTCAAGGGTTATACTGGCCAAAGATGCGACAAGACTTTGAAGACTTTGTCCGAAAGTGCTATAAATGCCAAATCCATGCTTAAGACATAAAAAGCTCAGCCCTCGACTTGCACGTTAGCAATGTCCTCTGGCCATTTAAGATATGGGCGATTGATATCATTGGACCTTTCCACCCGCCATTGGGTAACTGAAAGTTTGTTTTTGTGGCAACAGACTACTTTACCAAGTGGGTCGAAGCAGTACTTCTATGCCATGCTGACGAAAATGAAGTCATCAAGTTTCTTTAGGAACACATCATAACCAGATTTGCTTGTCCGCAAATGATACGATCTGATAACGGCAAGTAATTCATCAGCAACAAAGTACTTAGCTTTCTCCACAAATAGAAGATTCAACTGTCTACTTTGACACCAAACTACCCTTAAGGTAATGGCCAAGCTGAAGCCATCAACAAAAATATCAAGTCAGGGTTGCGCAAACGTCTTGACGAGAAGAAAGGCAGATGGGTGGATGAACTACTTAGTATTTTGTGGGCATACCAAACAACTCCTCAAACATCTACTGGCTATGCGCCATTCATGCTGGCTTCGGTAGTGAAGCAGTCATACCTTCAGATCTTGATCTACCAAGTACTTAAAGAAAAATCATAGATGAAGAAAATGAACTTGGACTCCTCTGCAACCTCAATTGTCTCGAAGAAACTCGAGACCAAGCCATTGCAAATTTGGGGCAATACCATGACACTCTCTAGAAAGCTTACAATAAAAAGGTCCAAAAATGAACATTTGGCATTGGTGACCTTGTCCTTCAACGCATCCAGGACAGTACTAGACCTAAAAATTCTGGCGAGTTGTCTGAGAACTGGGATGTGCCGTATATTATCTGTGATAGAAATAGCAGTGGGACATACTGGTTAATGAATGAAGATGAAATACAACTTGAATATCCATGGAATGAAGCCCAACTAAAAATGTTCTACAGATAACCGCTGTAACCGCTTTTGAATAATTTAAATAAAGACATCTTTACTATCATTTACATCTTTTTCACTATCATTCGCTTAGTATCAATACATACTTGACAAGTATGCATCACAACTAACTTTCATCTCTTCAACAAATGCCTATCCAATTGCAGATAACCTTGTTTACAATTCATTACTTATCGAACAAAATATGTCATGTTTTGTCCGTTTTTCTCATAAACCCAGATATCCCATCGATGTAAAACTTCTGTCATTATTCTACATTCAAAGAGCCATCCCATGTCCCTCTTTCAATCATCTTAGATACTTCTTCCAAAGCAACACTCTATATATTATTTACATTACTATCTAATGCTATTAATCTTGTCGAATATTACACTTAGCATAAATATTCTAAAACTCTATGCATTTTGAATAAATTTTTCCAAAATATTCTTTGACAAACATCAAAATAAAGCATTCATAAAAAAAACAAAAATTGTTTGGGTCCTATCGACCATATGTACATCTTTCATAGAAAGAAACACTTTTAAACATAATTTACTCTGCAGGTGGAGAGATTGGGGCATCAACTTTCACTCGTAAAACTGGAGTTAGCTCATCCAATATTTACTCGGGAAGAATACCCTCTGGAATGGTCACCACAAGAGCTTCAGGTGCTTCAGGAACTTCGTCCTCCGCGTCTTAATCCAAGAAATACTGATTGCCAGCAATAGCCAAATGTTTATAAAAATCTTTTCTATCCTTCAACTTCTCAAACTCTACAAAATGGTTTTTATCCGCTTGAGAACATCGATATTGGTTCGGTCACCTTCAGCCCTCACCTCATCGAGAGTCTTGGAGTGTTCCACCTCCTTCGCCCTCTGCGTCGATATGATCTGTTTACGAATATCGCTCTCAAAATTAGCTTTCTACAACGCCAATGCCTCCTCCCTTTCCTTTTCGAGGTCGGGCCCTGATCTGCTGGATATTCTAAAACAAATTTGCCTTGCGAATAACAACCTCCTTTGCCTTCCCAGGTTCAAGCTTATACTTCCCCAACTTCGCCTCCAATTTCTCTTTCTGCTCGATCAAATCTTCTTTCCCTTTCACCAGCTCCTTCTCGATATTTTTGTAGGCGAGAAGCTAGTTTACCAAAGTACCAGCACCGAGAATGAGAGATTTTTCCCCGATCAACAACTTCTTGATTTGCATTACAATCATAATATGAGTTTTTGAATGAGGCACCAAATTCTTTAATCAAAGCAAATCAGAGAAATTCTTAACCTTATTCATGCTTCGGTGGCCTTCGATGAGGAAGGAAGAAAGGCTTTCTGCCCACACCAAGCAATCATCAAACTCCTCCTCAAGAGAGGCTGCCCCAACAACATACGCCTCCATGATTTGTTAGACATCAGTGTCTGACTCCTCGACTAAATTATTCTTCGTTGAAACAGAAGATGCCTTCTTCTTTGGCAACAAATAAGTAGCTAATTTTGGAGGTCGATCATCCAGAACACCAAATGGTATCAAATTAACTTTCCCCCCTCCTCAGCAGGAGCTCTTCGAGAAGCCCTCTTTGGGGGAAGAATGGGAGCAGTAACCTGGCTAGTAGCCCTCTATTCTTTCCCTTCCCGAAGGTTTTTGTCAGCAAGGCTTCTCTTTCGGCAGTTACAGAATTATTGGTGTAACCACTAAGTGGTGGATTCTTGAGGGGCAAGCTCCAGTCCGTATTTCACCTGCTCCTGGCTGATATTTTTTCATCAATGACAGGAATTTTACCTCCATTAGCCTGAGTTCTCTTTAAACCAGCCTCTTGAAAAAGACTATCAACTTTCTCTTGGTCGACAACTAGCTTGTTAATTCGACCGTAGAAACCTTTCTTGATATTATACAGCTTCTCTGCTACAGTTGAGGTCCTATCAATCTCCTTCAAAGCAGCACAAAAACTAACAAACACAAGTTAACCACCAATTCAAACTAATACAAACTACATACAAATTTCGACATTAAAATTACCTAACCACAAGCCTAAGTAGAAAGTTTTTATTTTCAGAGACTCTCCCGAGTTTTTCTTATCGAACTCATAGTTGCCCGATACAAGGAAACATTCCACAAAATACTGCCATCCCGTCGATACTATTTCGTAAAATAGAGGTTTATTCAAAGACCTCACCAAGTACCTGCACTCTAGCTCCTAAGGATTTTGCTTAAGTGTGTAGTACACACAAAGATCATCCATGGTGATAAGCTCTTCAGCTCTCTCCTTTAATCGACTATTAATCACTCCCACCACATGAAAGAGATCATACACATTAAGATTGAACTGACCTGGTGCTACATCGAAAAAATTTAATAACTTCTTTGGGTTAACATGAAGATGTAACTGTAACCCCATTTTTTTTATCTATTCTCGATGGACCAGAATACCATCCAGAAGAACGTCTTGATCTGCCATCTCATATTGGAACTCCTCTAACTTAATGTCCTTAGGAATACCATACTTAACTTTAAAACTTAAAATTTTACTTGTTTCAGGGGCCTCACTATAACACTCCCCTTCTTCCCCTTCAATATCGTCTCCCCCCTACTACTACCTTCTTGATCATTTGCCTGCGGCTCGTGATCCACGTCTATCTCGGTTGCCTCCTCGTCTGAAACTTCCACAACCCTGGGTGCCACCTTATACTGGTCAACACTCGCCATGTCTGTACTACTTGACCCAGCCCTCTACCTCCCACCCAACTTTTGGACACAGGGTGCTACATCGATTAAAAGTGGATAGGTTCTCGAAGATTTCTTTATCAGCAATTTGGATAGGTTTAGCCATTTTTATGAACCTGAAAATCAGATTCCCTTTTTTAAGTGTGTATACTATCATATCTAATATATTATATAAGTTTATGTAATAATATTCGCATCGATGTTAAATTTCATCTCTAACACGTCATTCTTTACATTACTATCTGATACACAATTACTATATTAAGTTCTCGATAAAGAAGTTATTAGGTATTTATTAAGTCCTAACATCGACAACTATCTATCTGTTACTAACATCTTCTAATTGAAGTACAGGATTCCTAGCTTTGCGAAGGCACTTTGACAGTACCGATGTTTCCCACCATTCAAAGCAGAATGCGTAAATTTTGAAATTTACGCATTCTCCAGCGTAAAATTCGATGGCACTTCCACGGCCTCAACAACATCCAACACTCCTATCATATCATACAAACCATAGTCATGCCGTAGTCACTGAGCCAACAATAAACACACTTTCTCCCTTCTTCATCAATCCTTACCCCCAACACCTCTCTTTAATACCTCCCTTAATCCCTTTCGACACCATTACACCATCATTCGCACCACCATACAGACGATATCATAGAAATTTTATCCAAAACCTTAAATCTCAATTTTTTTCGATTACTTCCAATGCACACATTTAAACTACAATTTCTTCTTACACTATCTCCACCATCTCTACATCTACTAAAGGTTTTAACTAAATTGCTATACAACAAGCAATTACAAGAAAAATTGATAACAACCACTAACCTTGGAGTCGCGCTGCTTCGGTGTCCCTTTGCTTTGTAAGTTTCATCATCTCAATCAACACACTAATCTCCTCTTTCCCTATGGTTGACAACGATGCCAGAGATGAGCAAAAAGAATTAGCACTTGAAGAATTTTTTCCAAAATTAGTGGTGTGTGAACAGTCGCCATCCATAAGGCTATTTATAAGCCTTTGCTGAGAGGGGGCGAATATAGTAGCCTACTTGCAGCCTTCTAGAACAAGCCGATTACTCGAAGGCTACATCGAAGCCTACTAAGATACTAGAAGCCCAGTCAGGTAGTATCAAAGTCACGAAGGTTCTCGACAGTAACTGAACATTTGAATACCACATCAAAGCTAGTCGAAGCCAAAGACAAAGACAGTCGGCCAATACTAATTCTAAAAGGGCTTTGACCATAGTAATGCATGGTCGAAGGCAGACAGACCTGACACCAGACAGAACAGTGAAAATGAGTTGCAAGACAACTATAGTGTCAGAACCGACTCTACGTACAGAACAACTATCCCAAAGGATATACATGTAATATGGCCACCCATGATGACTTAACCCTTTACCATCTCCTATAAATAGGAAAAGGAGGACACTATGAAGGGGTTGGAAATACTCTACCTAAAGACCTCCCAAATATTACCTTCGAATACCTTGTAATCATCTCCATACTCGATCTGTCATCTCAATCAGTATATATACCAATATATCTTCAAATCTTCACTAGAGGTCGTGGAAAACCCAATTCATGGACTCTACACAAGTATGTTAGTATAGTAATCTAGTTCATTATTGTCTTATATGTTTGCCAAACCCCTAGCCATAGATAACCTCCGTGATGTAAGAGCTAGTTTCCCCTCTACGGAACTTGGCCCCTATATTTGGTATCGTCTGTGCTATACCCACTATACCCAATCCCTCCCCCATCTCTTTCTTTTGCCCTATTTGATGGCCCCCACACTTCGTTCAACCTCCGCCATTGTCGGTAACTTTGCTGACGGTATCGCCACTCAACTTGCCCTCATTAGCCACCACTTTACTCAGGCTGAGGAGCGCCACAAAAACCAGTTATGTATTGAACATAAGGATTTCCGGTAGGAACTAGAGGCCGAACGGCAGCGCCGTTTAGAGAATAACGATAGGCGATAATCGAGCCCTGGACAAACTACATCATACAGTTTGTGAACTTCAGTAAGTCTACACTCAGGACGCTCCCAAGCGTTCTCAGGTACCCGTGCCCTCGCGCGTCTCAGCCCGCACATGCCTTGGGCCCAACCCCCAAATCAAAGTCCTTCCGGTCCACCTAGGTGCCAAGGGTGCTCCCACTGCCATCCCTGCTGGTTCGGTCCATCGGAGCGTCCCCGTTACAGAGGATATCTCTTATTCTACACTTCACACTTCTCGCCACCCCACACGGCACCCTGCCCGGGAGTGCCTCAGAAAACGTTGCGCTGAACACACCCCAAACCCACGGCCTTATCACCCTTAACCCCAGTGCTCTCCCTCTCACCCTACTTACCTTACACAACAAAGAACTTGACCAAAAAATTTATTCTGCCATTTGCGTCAGCGCGAGCCCAACTCCGAACTAGTAGAGTCGTTTAAATTACCCCATTTTCCAGAAGCTCCTCGCCGTCGAGGTGCCTCCAAATTTCCATACTCCTAAAATCTGTAAATACCACAACACTGACCAACAATCCTATATCCTCGAATTTCAGAATGCTCTCAGCCTGTACTCCACATCGGATCACATCTTGTGTCGTATATTTTCTACCAATCTCACTGACAGCCCTCTCAAATGGTACTACAGCCTCCGTAATGGCTCTATTCAAAGTTTTGAGCAACTTTCAAACCTTTTCATCACCCATTTCGCCTTCAATAAGGATCTTGAGGTCCGAGTAGATTCTCTTTTCAACTTCCGCAAGTTACCAGCTAAAACGTTTGAAAACTTTACAAAGCATTTTCTCGATAAATTGCACAAATTGAAAGCCTCGACTGTGCCAACGCCGTTCTCTCCTACTCCAATGCTCTACTAGACCATAACCACATTAAAGAGTATATCGTGCTCCAAAAGCCATTTACACTCGAGGAGATGTTGTCCAAGGTCAATGGATACATTGACCCCAAACGTCTCTACAAATATAATCGCTAGGGACAAGCCTTGACTACCAACCACAACAAACCTTGACCCTTAAATGCGCTCATGACCACTCCCATTTCCCAAGAGAATGACAGCTGCAAATGCCCTCACATCGATGCTTAGTCTTCTAAACCCCACAAAACAAGACCCATGCCAGTCTTATCCAAACTCACTGCTCCTATCAGCACCCTTCTCGTATACATCCAGGCCGATTCTATCTGGCACACTCCCTTCCCCATCAAGGTTAGAAAAGACAAGCCTTACTAGAAAAATCGTAAATGCAATTGCCATCCCACCAACAAGTGTTACGCTTTGTTGGCCGACTACACCAGTATGTTGTTGACCTCCCTGACTATCTCAACGGTTCATACCATAAGCCCTAAACTACTCTGAATACCGACCCAGCTGAGGTACATATTTTGCAACTCTACCTAATAGAAGTCAATAACATCGACATCGGCCATACTCAAAGCAAACGTAAACAAGTAGAAGAATGTTGCAAGCTTACCTATCAACAGAAACTCCCTGTTCTTTTACCTGATTCTAGCCACTACCCCAGACCTGAAGGTATATCCTTCAACGATTGCGATACTTCTCATGTTCACTTCCCCCACTTTGACCTTTTGGTCATTATGATTAAGGTTGAGTACCTCGTCCTCCATATAATGCTCATCGATACGGGTAGTTCAATTGATGTACTCATCCTCCAAACTATTTATGCTATGCAAAAAATAGATCTCATTACACCCGCCAACGTCAAACTCAAGTGCTTTAATGGCGCTACAGAGGTCGCCATCGGCCGCCTTATCCTCCCTGTCACCATCGGTCCAGTTTCCTCTGAACTAGTTTTTTAGTCATCGACAAGAAGTCTGAATATCTAAGCATTCTAGGGCATGATTGGCTCTATGCCATGAAAGCCATAACTTCTACCTATCACCAGAAATTGTGTTTTACTACCCTTTGTGGAACGTAGAACATAAAAGGCTCCCAACGCCTATTCCACTGATGCGAGCACCCTGAGATCGACCTTATCAGGAAACTTGTTAAGCCATAGCAATCAATGCATTTCTCCTTCCCCACCACTACCTCGACCCCTTCAACTATACCTGTCGAACCTACTGTTTACATCAAACTCGACGGCCCTGGTTGAGGTACATTCATTGACAGTGTCTTGGATGACGCCGAATGCTGCGAACTTACTATGTTTTTTCAAGCTAACAAAGATATCTTTGCTTAAACATTCCATGAGATACCCAGCGTTGACCCTACCCTGGCATGCCATCAACTTGACCTCATCCCCAATTTTACGACTATGAAATAGAAAAAACGTACTTTAGCCCTGCAGCTTCGTGAAGCAGTGAACCTCGAGGTCGAAAAGCTCCTTGTCATTGGTTTCATCAGAGAAGTCAAGTACGCCGACTGGATCTCGAACATTGTTGCCATCCCTAAGGAAAATGGCAAGATCTGAATCAGCATGACTTTTCCGATCTCAACAAACATACGTCGAAAGACAGTTTTCCTCTCCCGATTATTTTCGTGCTTCTGGATGCTATAGCCGGCCATGAACAATTATCTATGATGGACATATCTTTGGGTTACGATCAGGCACCATTCCTCCCCGAGGACCAACTTAAAACTTTGTTTATCAAAAAACAAGGCCTCAAAAACGTGGGTGCCACTTACCAACGTTTGGTTACCACTTTGTTCAAACCTTTGTTAGGCAAATCCGTCAAAATTTATATCTACGATATATTGTGTAATAGCCTCCAATAACATACCCATATACAAAACTTAACCAAATTCTTCTCGATACTTCGATCCTATAATATGAAGTTAAACCCCGACAAGTGCTATTACGGCATCTCATCCGGCAAATTCTTAGGTCACCTCATTAGAAAATGAGGTATCAAGATCAATCCCACACAAATTCGATCCCTTGTTGATATGCTTTTGCCCTGAACCAAGAAAAATGTTTAAAAGGTCGCAGGCAAAATAGCAGCTCTGAACCATTTTATGTCAAAATCCTCTGACCGTTGTGCCTGGCTCTTCTCCCTCTTGCGCGACCAAGGCATCCATAAGGCCAAATGGAACAACCCCGAAGTTAATTGGACACCCAAATGCATGCAGGCCTTCCTCGAGCTCAAAACTTACCTCGCTCGACCACCTACAATAAGTACCCCTATCAAAGGCAAAATGTTTTTCTTATATCTCGCAGTCACTGATACTTTTATTAGTTCGGTTCTTATTCGAATCGAAACTGATATCGAGAAACATGTATACTGTATCAGCAAAACTCTAACACCCGCAGAAACACGATATACCAAGCTCGATCGACTGCTCCTTACACTTATCTACACTGCTCGGAAGCTCAAACCCTACTTCCAAGCTCACCCCATATGTGTTATTACTAGCTACCTCCTTCAAGAAATCCTTAGCAAGAAAGATAAATCAAGACGGGTACAATAATGGTTCGTCTATCTCGGTAAACACGACATCACTTTTAAAAGAATAGATACCCCAAAAGGGTCAGGCAGTCACTGATTTCCTTTCCAATTTCTCGGTCGAAGACATCAACTAGGAAGAACATGAAGATGATTTACCCAAAGATCAACCCGAATAGAGTGACCCTTGGAACCCTAATACGGACTGGCGTCTCTTTAGTAATAGATCTGCCAGACCTAACAGTTTTGGGATAGGTATTTTTCTGGTCACACCTTCAAACGGTCGAATAGAAAAAGCCATCAAACTTAATTATAAATGTACCAGCAATGAGCCATAATACGAAGTATTAATACATGGTCTCGATCTTGCTCTTGTACTTGGTATCCCCAAACTAGTCATATTTACTGACTCCCAGCTTCTTTAGTGGCAATACACCGACATAAATTAGGCAAACGGTCGCATGGCTGAGTATGTAGCACTCATCTGCTAGTGCATGGATCATTTTCCTAAAAAATTATTGATTACTCATTACTCTCGAGATAGAAATAAACATGCCGACTCCCTCGCCTACATTGTCGCCATGTTAGGCCAGTTCGAATCTCGAACCCTTAATATGGAAGTACTTGAATGCCCAAGTATCCACCAGATGAAGGTCAACTCCAACAATATTAGGGGCGAGAGTCTCAATCCTGACGACTGGCACACACCTTTCCTAGCATTCTTCAACAGTTCTACCTTATCGAAGGACCCAAAAGCCAAATGTTCGTTACTAGAAAATTACTGACGGTATACCATTCTCAAATGCGGTCTACACCGTAAATCCCAAAACGGCGTACACGTCCATTGTATTTTCTAACGTGAAGCCGGCACCATACTTACCAAACTCCACAAAGGATATTGTGGTGCCCACACTGCTGGTCAATCTATGGCTCTTCGAACAATAACCTTGGGTTTTGTCTGGCCCAATATGAAAAAACAAGCTGAAGAATATATGAAGTACTGTGACAAATGTCAACATCATGCCAATAATATTCGAAGCCCCTCACAAGAACTCTATTGCAGCCAAGTTACTTGGTCATTCAAGCGATGCGCCATAGATCTCATGGGCCCTTTCCCTAAAGCATTGGGAAGCAAAGAACACATTTTAGTCGCCACCGATTATTTCACTAAATGGGTCGATGCCGTGCCTCTATGTTAAACTAGGGAAGAAGATGTTACCAAGTTCCTTTGGGAAAATATTATCACACGTTTCGGCTGCCCACATATGATTCGATGCGACAACGGTCCACAGTTCGTAGGGAACAAAATCTGTAATTTTCTCAAAAAGTACAACATTATCCTCTCCCTCTCTACCCTATATTACCCACAGGGAAATGGTCAGTTTGAAGCAATCAACAAAACTATAGTTGATGGTCTTAAAAAATGTGTCAACGAGAAGAAGGGCCGGTGGGTTCAAGAATTACAACATATACTCTAGGCCTGCCGTACCACACCAAGAATGGCAACGGGCTATACTCCTTTCCTCCTAGCCTATGGTACCGAAGCTGTGTTGCCCACTAAGTTTGAGGTGCCAACACGTGACCCTGACATTCCCGATGGTGATAACGAGTTTAAAGTTGGATGCAATATGTTATAGATTTATGAAACCAGAGACCGAGCCATAGCTAACCTCTAACGTTATCAAATCTCTCTCCAAAAATTGTACAATAGGAGAGTTCGACCAAGAAGCTTCTATATTGGAGATTCAACTAGTCATACCCTCTTTGAAACCTCGCAATTCTGGCAAGTTAGTCGAATCCTGGGAAGGACCTTATATCATGTATGATAAAACCGACAAAGCCTCGTATTACCTGATGATAAAAGCTGAGGAGCCCCTACCCAACCCTTGAACACGATGCAATTAGTCTTATATAACAGGCCGCAACCACCACCTTTCATAACTGATGTAAATACAACATAATCAATGAACATATTTTTCTCCTTTGAGCTTTATTACATATCTCCTGTTAACTTCTTAATTTGGGCAAACCTAAGTATCATGTCAACCCTTTGACCTGACTGATACTTGGGGGTGACCTCAAAGTTTTTCAATATTCCAATTCGAGCACTCCCAAGTGGCATGAATGGTCAACTGACTGGATACTCGAAGATGCATTAGGGCCAACCATATAATGCTTCGTCTAGGCTCAAACCCACAGATAGAAATACCCAAGGGTAACCTTTAAATCCCTGTTAACTTCCTAATTTAGGCAAACCTAACTATCATGTCAACCTTTTGACCCAACTGATACTTGGGGGTGACCTCAAAGTTTTTTAAGATTCCAATTCGAGCACTCCCGAGTGGCATGAATGGTCGACAGGCCAGATACTCAGGGATGCATTGGGGCCGACCACATAATACTTTGTCTAGGCTCAAACCCGCGGATAGAAATACCCGGGGGTGACCTTCAAAGTCTTATGAACTTCTTGATTTGGGCAAACCTAAATATCATATCAACCCTTCGACCCGACTAATACTTGGGGCGACCTTGAGGTTTTTTAAGGTTCCAATTTGAGCACTCCCGAGTAGTATGACTGGTCGACAAACCAGACACTCGGGGATACATTGGGGCCGACCACATAATAGTTCATCTAGGCTCAAATCCGCAGATAGAAATACCCAGGGGAAACCTTTGTAGTCTTGCAAACTTTTTGATTTGTGCAAATCTAAATATCATGTCAACCCTTCGACCTGAGTGATACTTGGGGGTGACATCAAAGTTTTTCAAGATTCTAATTTAGGCATACCCGAGTGGCATGAATGGTCGACAGACCAGACACTCGAGGATGCATTGGGGCCAACCACATAATGCTTCGTCTAGACTCAAACCTGTGGACAGAAATACCTAGGGGCGACCTTCGAAGTCCAGCACATTTTTTGCTTCAATTTCTTCCTACCCTATAGTTTTCAGTATTGGAGTCTACATATCAAATATACCACCAAATTCATTCAAACACACAAATATACAAATACATATCCAAATTGCTCCAACACACCTATCAAACACAGTCACAGCGTATAATCTCAAAATAGTTTATTACAAACATAATACCTTTTCAAAATAACCCACTCACACCCATCGGCTGTACCACAACCGGTTACTCGATTACTTTCCCTTATACTCCCTCAATTCTCAGCATTTCTTCTTCATAAGACTTCTTAGTCCTGTTTCTCAAACCCCATCTCAGTTACGCCGTAACCGGTATCCCAGCAAACATCCACCCCCTCTCCTGCCCAAGATTTAATAAAAAACATAATCACAGTCATATCTAATGGAGGATCAACAAACGTACCTATTTAATATTATTGCCAATATCCAAGAATAAATCCAATGGCAATAATGGCGTCTCCAGCTTCTCTCTACAATAACAAGGTGCTTTCTCTTTTACACCTCTCTCTCTGTGTTTGATTGAAAATAGTGTTCCTTTTTAAATAACTGCCCCCAAAACTGCTTCGGTTTCCTCAATCGTCATTATTACCACTACCCCCACTCCTTCTCTCATTTCCCCCCATTTTTAAATACTCCGAGTATTTACCATACTACCCTTGTTTGTACACACATATATGTGTACCACACTTCCCCTAATAGAGTATTTCCTACACTCTTTCGTACCCTCGATAACCACTCAAAAGCAATGACTATACATGTTTTTACCTTTGATAACCCTCTTCCTTCGACACCAGGCTCTGAAAACCCTATCCGGGCCTACCACATCCCCTTCAATTGCCAACACGTGGCCTCCACCCCATTCCCAAGGAAACATAATTATGACCTGCTATGACACACTGCACTATTTACAATTTCACTTTTGATACCTTTGCTATTCCGGCAGTCAGCTTTTGTAGTCGAAGACTCCCATATATTTGCTTTTCGAACCATCTTGTACACTTAGACATCATCGTACACCTCGATCACATTCGTTCGAAAATCAATCACTACTCTAACCAAGGCCTCAAACTTTATTACCATTTCTATTCATTTTCTTATTCGCTTTTATATCAAAGCTTAACCGTGTCTACATTATCATCGCCTACATTACATACACCTGCTTTGATTCCACACATCGATAACCAAATTCTTATTTTATTCAAAAAAGCACGGGAATACAAATCATACAAACAACAATAATAAGTATAACAATGACAACATTTCACTTTACATACCCACCCACAATACTGAAGAATACCCCCTATTTATATGCTGGGAAGTTCTTTTAGTGCCCCGCACAAACCTTGGCAGCCTTGGCAGTGTCTTCGACTTCCACCAGTTACTCTGCCAGGTCCCACAATAACATAATCTGTTAAGTTACATTTGGGAAACACCATTGCAGTACTCTCTACCAGTGTACGAACGGTTGCTCGTAGATCACTTCTTCTAGCTCTATCTCTACCAAGTCCGGCATCGGCCCCTCCAAATCTCGATCCCCAAAATACTATTGTCTCATAACCATAGCCTTGGCATGCACTCGTTCATTCTTCTCCTCTAGTTTCTTCTGGTATCGTGTGTTAGGAGTAGGTTCCATTACTATTTTAAATAAAGAGAAAGATGGGGAGTATTTAAACTTTCCCCCCCAAATGGCCCCTATTTATACTCTGTTAAAGGCCCATTCATTACCATCCTTAATCAACATTATCTTAATTACTTTCCTTGGAACTACCCACATTTACTCTAGTCAACTTTTTAACTTCCCATGCCCAATAGTTTTTCTCAGCATACGCCCTCTGCAATAATTTCCAAGGCCCCTGCTGAGAAGGGGTGAATGTAGTAGCCTACTCGCAACTTTCTAGAACAAGCTGAATACTCGAAGGCTAAATCAAAGCCTACTAAGAGACTAGAAGCCTAGTATGGCAGCATCAAAGTCCATGAAGCCTCTCGTGAGTTACCAAACATTCGAATACTGCAACAAAGCTAGTCGAAGCCAAAGACAAAGACAGTCGACCAATACTAATCCCAGAAGGGCTTTGACCATAGTAACGCATGGTCGAAGGCAGTTGACCTGATAGCCAGCTCACCAGATAGAACAGTGAAAACGAGCCGCTAGACAACTATTGTGTCAGAACCGACTCCTTGTACAGAATAGCTGTCCCAAAGGATATACATATAATCTGACCCCCCATGATGACACACCCCTTTCCTATCTCCTATTATAAATAGGAAAAGGAGGGCACTATGAAGGGGTTGGAAAAACTCTGCCTAAAGACCTCCTAAATATTACCTTTGAATACCTTGTAATCACCTCCATACTCGAATTGCTATCTTAATCAGTATATATACCAATCTATTTTCAAATCCACGCTAGAGGTCATGGAAAACCCAATTTATGGGCTCCACGCAAGTATGTTAGTACAGTAATCTAGTTCATTATTGTCTTATATGCTTGCCAAAACCCCTAGATGAAGATAACCTCTGTGGTGTAAGAACTAGTTTCTCCTCTACAAAACTTGGCCCTTACAGAAGTCTTTGATCCTTCGTATCCTGAATGCCAACAAGCCCATGCGCTGTTGCCCTAACCCTTTCATATCCCCGTTTTAACTTCTGTGATATATTCATCCTCGCCAAAGCAATTCTTGCGCTATCTAACAGATATTGTACATCAAATTTCTTATACCTTAAAATATTACCCACAGGAGAACACCTAGTCATTTTTTTTCCAATAACCTCAACATAGTTTTCCTTATTTAAATCCTCTCCTATATTCTCGGCCAGTTATAATAATAATTCAAAATTCAAATATTATTTGACAAAAACACTACCCGAACGCCGAGAAATCATATATTTATATACCCAAGACAACAATTTTATATCAATAAATCTTCATTCATTCAACATATCACATCATATTCGAAAACATTTATTTTCACATGCATCGACAACAACATCTGACACACATAAATTCATTTCTTTCATAACTAGCACCGTACAACTCTTTTATTTGTTACAAACCCAACAATACTAAGTCCACTCTTCAACTGCTTCGACTGGCCACCTCATCTTATTTCTTTATTAAAGCCTTAGCTCGATTCCTTATCTTGTCGAAGCGCTTCAGAGGACTCAACAATTGCAAATTACAATGACGTGCATACTCCTGTTCTGCCTCCTTCACCTCTACTTTACTTATCTCTTCGTACATAGGCTTTACTAGCACCAATGGTTTCCCGTTTACACATCTCTTCCCAAAGTATTGATCAAGCAACTCCCAATACTTAGCATGCACCTGATTGGAAGGTTCATCCTCCCAAACCTGAGCTCTCGTCCTCACCATCTCTAATCCTATAAATAACTTTTTAGATTACTAGGGTATTTAAATACACAAGTCAGACTACACACCTACCAACAGCCCAATCCAACTTTACTTTGTATTGGAACTCTAAACATCTAAGTAAATTTAAACCCCCTGGAGAACCATTTACGGGCCCCACACAGTCAACAGACTTGAATTTGAAATCTTATTACCTCGACCATTGCACTAAAAATTTCCCTACAGTTCAACACAATTTGTCAAATTATCTTTGGATAATTTATTTCCATTTCATTCGAGATCACCATATCTTTATTCGTTGCAAATTTAAAAATAAAAGTTTATTCATATGCTAATTGTTACATTTTACATTCAATAATTCTTTCCTTCGACTACATTACAACAAACTACTAGTTACATGATGTCCTTCGATAAGAATTACTCGAAGCTACATGCTTCTTTTCACCAGAATCTGGCATATCCTCCGGTGAAGAAAAGATTGCCACCCTCCTCCTCTGAAACCACCACCATCTCACAACCCCAGGGGGTTACAAAGACAACAACGACTGAAAAAACCACCACAGGAAGCCCTGCCCACCATAACATCATCATCTTCAATATGGGCAGTGGCCACTTCTCCAAATATTCAATGCGCTTCGAGACCGTCAGTAACACACAATAAAATTGGGTCCAGAAGAAATACTCCACCTCAGCAGTCTCTACCTCCAACTCTGTCATTCCCTCAAATATCGGCTCCACAAGCTTCAAATAATATGAAGAAATCAACTTTTGGCCGAAGTCCAATTCCTTCAACTCCTCATACTTAACGTCAACACGGCCAAGGAAATCGTTGTGCAACGTCTGCAGCCATATCATCATCATCACAACCTACTCTACCTTCATAAAAACTGTTGAACAAACAACTCCTTCTTTCTCCTACTATTTATAACCTCACCTTTCTGCCATAAATACTCCTCGGGAAACCAACATGACCAGATTCATTTAACTTTTGCCTCGAAAATGATAGAATACAGACTTCTGCGACATTCAACAAACTATTCACTTTCCAATGTTCTTCTCGACACAACAATAAGTAATTATGTCGAGAATGGGGTGATTATAGTAGCATATTTCCAAGATTAGACAAAGAGAAGCTAACGGAACTTAGTCGAAGACATTCCATCATTCGAGAAGATGTCCCATCTGCAACCACAGTTTGCAACCCACCAAAGTAGCCATAATGCTTGGTCAAATAGAACCGTTGGGAGATCCGTGAAGTTTGGTCAGTACCCACCAAAATAAGAAACTATTTTTCTTTTTGTAAACTACATGTATCTACTACAAATATAGGTAGAGAATGTGTTATTCCAATTCGTAGCTCTACTATTTATTCATTCTTACTTTCTTACCAAACATCAATTATAATAACTAGCAACTTATTAGATTTTTCATTAAAACCATCTGCAAGGTCAGGGTTTTTTTTTTCAGACTTTACTAAGTTTCCACGTAAAATCCTGTGTGTTTAAGCTTATTATTGCATAATCCTAACAAAAGTATTGGCAAAGATTATCCTCCCGGAAAACATACCATTACAGAAGAGTCAAATCATATGACAAAGATGTCTTTGGAAATTTTGATGGGATCACTCATATCCCATGAGCCGTATAAAGCAATTTGATTCATCTACTACTTCGCTCGAACATGCTTTTAAAACTCAAACAATTTTTTGAGAAAGTTTTAGAAAAAGTGGCCGAGGAAGGGGAAGAAATGCCGAGAATGAAAAAATGAAGATTGATTCTCCTCCTTTTACTAGAGGTAGAGAAAGGGGAAGAGGACGATGTCACATATCATATTTTGTAAGTATTCAATACTTTAATTCCAAAGGATATGGTCATATTCAAAGCCATTGTAAATCGAGATTTGATAGTAAGAATAAAGATGGTCTATCGTTTATGCATGAGAATCATGGTGGTCATGAAAATGACACTCTTTTTATGACGTTTAATACACAAGAGGTGGCGATTGATGATCTTTGGTACATTGATAGTGGTTGTAGTAACCACATGTCTGGTAATCGGAGTGTGTTCGTGGACTTGGATGAATTAGTTCAAAGTGAAGTGGATACTGGAGATGACAAAAAACTTTTGGTACAAGGAGTGGAGACATTCTCATTAATACAAAGAAGGGGTATAACATTAATTTTGAAGATGATGGGTGTTATATTTGGGACAAGGATACAAATATGATTACCAAAGTTTCAACACCATCATCAAAGATCCATCATGGTTATGACATCTTCATTTTTATCATTTGAGTTTTAGCTCTTTATCATTTATGTGCAAAAATCATATGGTGGGAGGTTTACCAATTATTACTTGCCAAGATCAAGTTTATGAAGGATTATTTGTTCTTGGGAAACATTATCATGATTCTTTTCCCATTGGAGTCATGGAGAACATCGAAGCCCCTCAAGTTGGTTCATACGGCTTTATGTGGACCTCTGCGTATATCATCTATTTTAGGTAATCACTATTTTTTCACTATTATTGACGATCACAGTAGAAAACGTAGATCTATTTTCTTGAAGAAAAATCAGAAAATGTGATACTTGAAAATTTTTAAGGTATCGGTCGAAAGGCAAAGTGGCTATATATTAAGAACTTTACATTCCAATCGAGGCGGGGAATATGTTTCACGTGATTTTGGGAAAAAAAAAATTGTATATGATATTAATAAATGGTTCGCTATATTCCAAAATAAAATGGAGTTGTCAAAAGAAAGAGTCAGACGATTATTGAGATGGTGAGAGGTATGTTGAAAGCGAAAGGGATGCCCGATTTATTTTGGGCCAAAACCGTAGCATGTACGATTTATCTTTTGAATTATGCATTGCTAAAAAATACTAATTATTGATTTATTATTGTTTCAGGTTATGTTAGATAAGAGTATACAAAAAGCTAAATTTGAGAGCCTGTAACTATTAGAGAAGACTACATATCTAAGCTACAACTCAGATCATCTTTAATAGAAGATTATATTCAAAAACAAATTAAGATTATATTTGACAAATTTAAGATATTTTAGTATAACTGGAAAGATTTTATTGAGTATAATGAATATTTCACTGAAAATAAAATCTTTAGAAAAATGGCATCTGTGGAGATGTGATAAGCAGGAAGGTTTATATTCGGCCAATTTTTTTGAAAGATTTTGGAGAGATTGCAAAGATATAATTATATTTTATTAATTTTTTTTCAAATTCTTACATTAAATATATTTTCCTGAATAAATTCCACAAAATTGAGAATATTTGATTTGATTACAATAATATCTTGTTAAACTTGCAACCCTCTCCTTCATCTACAAAAAAAGGTCTTCACCATGAAGGATCATCCAATTTTGAGAGTTGAGAGCATTATAAGATAGAAAGATTAAAGATTTATTGGAGTTGGAGCTAATTTTCTGTAAATTGTAAGTTTTATTTGATCAATAAAGTATTATTCTCCATTATTGTTAGTTCTAATTTTCTATATTTTGCAGTGAATTCCCATTTTCCCCTAGTCTTTAATCTACTTGAAACCCATTAATCTCTTGAATTTTTTTATTAGTTCTTTCATTTATAATTTTAGTACTTCGATTTGGAAATATTAATTGACTATAAATTGGCTTAGTGAACGACCAAACCTGATTTGATACGGTTTAATCACGGCACAAGAATGATGGAGTATGTCGATTGAAGAAGAGGTTTATGTTGATCAACCTATTGGTTACAAGAAGAAAGGGGAAGATAACAAAGTATGTCGATTGAAGAAGGCTTTATATGGTTTAAAGCAAGCACCGAGGGCGTGGTATCTTTTTGAAGAGTAGATTTAAGAGATGTCCATATGAGCCTACTATCTACATTAAGGATGGCAAGCAGCATAAATTTTTGATCATATACTTATATGTTGATGCTCTTATTTTTACACGAAACTCTACATCTATGTGTGATGATTTTAAAATATCAACAATGAAAGAGTTTGAAATAATCGATATGTGTGATGATCTTCTCCATTATTTTTTTGGCATTGAAGTCAAGCAAAATGCCCAAGGAATTTAAATGTCTTAACGCAAACATGCTTTGGATTTATTGAAGAAATTCAAGTTGCATAATACTAAATCTTTTAGCACTCCAATGGAAGTTGGCTTGAAATTGAGCAAAGAAGTTGCCGGCGAGATCGTTGATGTAAGACTAAGTCTTGTTGGAATTCATATGTACTTAACCGCAATGAGTGTTTCAAGAAAATCAAAAAGTGTGGAGAAAATCAAGAAAATCAACTGAAGCGATTATCTTCCAATTTCTTCAAAATTCTTCAAAGAGTCAATGGTAAGTCTGCTATTTGGGGGTAATTTGGAGTTGATTTTCTAATTTAGGGGAAATCAAATATGGCGTTGGATCTCTAGATCGATTTGTAGTCACAATGGATCTATGGGAGATGGAGGCTGCATCAAAGGTGAGAGCTTTATCTAAGGAGAGCACTCCTTTTTTTGGTTTCTTTAAACCAAAATCAGCAGATATTTGCTCTCTTCCAATGCCTGGGATGAGAGGGGAGTTTCCAACAATCAAGATCTTGGAAGAAGGAGTTAGAAGGGGTGTGGAGAGATTTTAATTTAGTCTCATTGGGAGACCTGATCTCCTGAAAACAAAATTAGCAAACGCAAGAGCCCAGGTGTTATCTCTATGGAGGCTCAAAGGTTCTTATCAATTCATCCCCCTGGGAAAAGATTTATTCACCATCTTGCTGGATAATGAAGATGACAAATTTTAGATATGGAGGGGTGGACCTTGGCATATTGATAATCAGTTATTGAGGGTTATCCCTTGGGTAGCAAACTTTGACGTGCTGAAGCAGAGGAACTCAAATTCTATGGTCTGGGTGAAGTTCCTGGGACTGCCAAATGAATACTGGGAGGAAGACATACTTATGGCATTGGCCTGAACCATTGGCAACCCGGTACAAGTAGATGAAAGTACACTACGAAGGAACATGGGGCTATATGCAAGTGTACTCGTGGATGTAGATTTCTCGATGCTGATTTCCACGAAGATCTTTGTAGATAAAGAGAACTATGAGTTTGTTCAGGAAGTTACACTGGGAAGAACCCCTAAAGTGTGTTCCCATTGTAAGGTAGTGGGGCATATGGTATCTGAATGTAGGGATGTCAGAAAGGAAATCTAAGTTGAAACTATTAACATAAAAGAAGGGGAGGGAGAAACTAAGAAGATGAAATGAATATGAAAAAGAAGAGGGATGGCCAGATAGAAGGGCATATTGAGGAAACAGCAAAGGCTGGTGATAAACATAAAGGAGTACTGGTAGATAACACACCCAGTGGCAAGGTAGCTGAAACTCCAGTACAGAGTAAGCAGAAGCCTAACAAAGGAATGGTTGAGACTTGAGATAACACCATTGTCTGAATGAACCGAAACAGTAGTGCAGCCAACAATACAAGAACTAATCTCTCTAAATCAAAGATGGTACCATTCTCTTGGGAAGGGGATCAGGGAAATAAAAGTGCTAAAGAGGCAAGTATAATAAAAAAAACTTGGACTGATATGGTGGAAGAAACAGATAGTAATAACAATAACAATAACATTGAAGGGGTGGAGGATGCTGAATATGAATCCGACGAGAAGAATGAAATCAGTCGAATGGTCTTATGAGAGTATTAATGGTGATGATGCTCTATGCAGTCTAAAAGACCTCAAACTAGAGAATGAATGGACAACAGTACGGAATAGGAAAAATATGAGGCTCTACAAAGCTAAGGCATCTAATTTTCCAAAGAAGAAGGTGACTAAAAGACAACAACAAAGACTGAGGTGATTAGAGCCTTTATCTGGAATTGTCGAGGAGCTGGGAATAAAGATGCCTATAACAATGTTAGAGGTATGATTAAGAAGTATAAACCTAACACTATTTGCATTATTGAACCCAAAATTATGCCATCAAGCAAAAGACTAAGGAATTTAGGGATCTCAGCCATGACCGTTGACGCAATTTATTGCAAAAATGGCGATAAAATCCCTAATATCTGGATCCTTTGGGAAAAAATTCTTGATAAGCCAACTGTATTAGCTAAATCACCCCAGCGGATCACTATTTTAAGTGAAAATGTTGTTATTATTTTTGTTCATGACCACTGCTCCTATATAACTTGTAGGAAACTGTGGAATGAACTTAAAATAATTGGGACTACTAATCTTCCTTAGCTTGTGGCTAGAGATTTCAATGTGATCCTTTGGCGTGACGAAAAAAGTGGTGACAGGGGGGTCAGATGGAACGCTGCTGCTGAATTTTAGGATCTTATCACCTATACTAGCCTCATGGAAGTGTCTTCACTGGGGGTAAATTTCACCTGGAGTAACTGCCAAAGAGGTAAGAATATAATCTTGGTTAAACTGGACAGGATGTTTATAAACAAAGCGTGGATGGACATGCATAGAGATTGGAAGTACACGGTGCTGGCGAAAACTAGCTCTGGCCATGCTCCTCTAATAGGATGGGATATGGGCTTGCCAAAAGCAACGAATACCCCATACAGATTCTGTAAAATGTGGATAAACCACGATCAATTTCTTGACACCGTGAAGCTAAGCTGGGAGAAAGAACTACAAGGAGACCCTCTTTATGTGCTCAGTTAGAAACTCAAAAGATTAAAAATGGATCTCAAAAGTTGGAAAATTAACACCTTTGGAAATAGCAAAATAGTTAGTAATGATCTCAAATACAAGATTGAAGAATTGGAATGACAACATGAAGCAGATGTGGAGAATGATGGGATTACAGTTGAGCTAAACCAGGCTAAACAACAGGCAACAATGGCTCAAAAGAATGAAGAGGAACTCTGGAAGCAGAAATCTAGGGTACAATGGCTGGAATCTGGAGACAGGAACACGACATATTTCCTTGCTATGGCCAAGATAAGAAGAACAAAAAGCTTGATTCATCGTATTAAAAGTAAGGATGGAGTTATTCTGGAAGACCAGGTGGACATAAAGGCCCATATTGTAAAATAGTACACAGAAAAATTTGCCTTTAGACCTGTTAAATGAGATTAAGAGTTAATTAATCTAGTGCCTCCAATCATCTTCGAGGAAGATAACCAAAGGCTCATAGCCTTACCAGATCTATAGGAGGTCAAGGATGTTGTCTTTGGTCTTAATCCAGACAGTTCACCTGGTCCAGGCTTCAGAAGTGTTGGGGCATAGTTTGGACTGAGGTTTATGAGGTAATAAAATCATTTTATCGGGATTCTACTTTGCCTATGGGGTTCAACTCTAACTTGATCGTGCTCATCCCCAAGATTCCAAATGCCATCGAATTAAAGCATTACAGGCCTATACGTATGGGCAATTTTGTGGTTAGGATTATATCCAAAATGCTAACTATGAGATTGAGGAATATTGTCAAAAGAGTGGTCTCCAAAGAACAGTATGCTTTCATACAAGGAAGGGATATTCACAGCGATGTGGGGCATGCTTCTGAACTAATAAATGAGCTAGGGAAAAAATGACATGGTGGAAATGTTGGTATTAAACTAGATATTAATCAAGCTTATGATACCCTCAGCTGGGATTTCTTAATGATAGTCCTCTGAAGAATGGGATTTGTTCTCAAGTTCTGCTGATGGATTCAAGTTCTCCTAATAAGTGGCTTCATTTCTATTCTGGAAAATGGGGGACCCATAGGTTTCTTTAAAGCTGGGAGGGGACTCAGGCAGGGGGATCCTCTATTACCCACTCTCTTTGCACTAGCAGAAGATACCTTGAGTAAAGGGCTAAACAACTTGGTTATAAGGGGTTGGGTGAGACCAATGCTTGCGACTAAGGGAGTGATTGTGCCTTCTCACTTACTATTTGTAGATGACATTTTTGTCTTTGTAAATGGTCACTTAAGAGACTTAAAGAATTAGAAGAAATGGCTACATAGATATTAAGATGCTTCATGACAGATTTTCAGTGAACCAAAAAGCAAGTTGTTCCTGGGTACAATGAAGACTGAGAAAAAGGAGAGAATAAAAGAACTGTTTGGGCTTAAGGTGGGGATTTACCCAGAAAACTACTTGGGGATTCCAATCATGCAAGGAAGAGCCGCTAAGTCCACTATTTGGCCTTTGATCAAGATGATTAATAAAAGGGCTAATGGGTGGGTAGGTAGTATGCTATCGATTCAAGGTAGAGTTGTTCTGGTTAAATCAGTGCTAAGAAGACTCTCAGTCTACAATATAGGAGTCTACAAATGGCCAATGTCAGGTAATACAAATATCAGGAAAGCTTGTGTGGTTGGATGGAACAAAACTTGTAAACCTAGAAAAGAAGGGGGCATTGACATTAGAAGTTTGAAGGAAGTAAATCTATCTCTGCTAATGAAGCTTGCATGGAATTTCTTGAATGGCCAAGATGATTGCTCCAAACTCATGAGAGCAAAGTTCAGCACCAAATCTGGCAACCGGATTAATTCTACTCAAGGTTCCTCCGTCTGGGCAGGGATTCGAAGGGTTGTTACTGAAGTTGAACAAAGAAGTGGGTGGATAATTGGTGATGAGAAAGATATTGATCTTTGGAGGGACAATTGGGGTCACCAACTCCCTCTCAAAGAACTTATTAACTCTGACTCTATTCCATGGAATTGCCTAAAAGCAAAAGTGAGTAGCATTATTCAAGATGGCCATTGGAGGGTACATAGTGACATGGAAACCATCTTACAAAGACTGAACATTGACCTCTCGACTATTCAGATTAGATGTGGCCAACTTGATAGGAGGATATGGAAACCTGATATTCACGGCAGATTCTTAGTTAAAAGTGCTTTTCAAGAGATCAGAAACAAAGGGCCACTATGCTGGTTGAGTAAATATGTATACAGACAAGCTATCCACCCAAGATTGAGTTTGTGGGGATGAACACTACTGCAGAACTACCTACCTACTGATGAGAACATCAAAAAGAAAGGAATTTGTACAGTTTCTAGATGTTGTTTTTGCATGAATGCTGAAGAAACTACAAATCATCTGTTCTAGCAGTGTAAATCGACCAAACTACTTTGGATTTGGATTTCCCAGCTCTTTAAAATCCAGATTACAATTTGGAATCTACACAGTGTGCTAAAAGTAGCTTATACGTTGAGTCCCTACTTCAAAGACCTTTGGCTCGGGGCTATTTGGGGAGGATCAAACCTTATCTGACAAGCAAGGAATGGCCATTTATATGAAGAGGCAAGTCTGGAAATTGAAAAGGAAAAAAATAAATGGCTGTTTAGAATCCAGGAAACTGCCTGTATGCCTAAGGCTGTTATGAATAATACTCAGGATGATCTAAGCATCATTCATTGCCTCAGAGTTCCATGCCATCCAAGGTTTGGTAATGTGACCAGCTACATGGCAGAATGTACTGCATTAGTTCAAAGGATAGCTAGTGCTACTTGTAATGGATGGGAAATTGCATGGTTGGAATCAGACTCTTTAGGAGCTGTCAATGATTTTAACAATAATTTGATTCCTTGGAGTCTTGAAAATGTATGGAAGGAAGCAAAGAAAAAGATGACTAAACTCATAATCACAAGCACATGGAGGGAAGTAAACTTTAGCGCTGACAAACTTGTAAACAGAGGAACAATGATACCTGACGGCACAACGGAATCAACTATTGGGAAGCCCCAATATCTGCATAAGATAGAGGTTCCTATGTATGAGTACTTTAGATTTGTGTAATGGGGGCTGTAATGTGGGAGTGTAGGTTTGATTGCAATCACCCACCCCTTTTTGTAACTATTTTTTGGTTAGTGTTTCTATAAATTTTTCTTCTTATGGGGCAAAAAAAAAGTACTTAACCACAAAAAGGCTGGATATTATGTTCGCAGTTAATATGATAAGTCCTTTCATGGAATCACCAAAGCAATGTCATTGGGCGTCCGGTAATAAAATTTTGAGGTATGTTCATGGTACCATTGACCATGTAATATATTATGAGAGTGTCAAAGAACCAATGTTGGTTAGTTATTATGATAGTAATGGGGTGGAAGCATTGATGATAGCAAAAGCAATTCCGGTTGTATTTTCAATCTTGGTTCGGGTACTATTTGATGGGATTATAAGAAGTAAGCGGTTGTGGCTCTTTCCACAAAGGAAATGGAGTATATTTCATTAGCTTCGGTGGGTTTTCAAGCTATTTGGCTAAGGTGGATGTTGAAGGATTTGAAGCACTTACAAGGTGGGGAGACAACATTACTTTAAGATAATAGTTTGGCTATTGCTCTTACAAGAAATCCAGTGTTTCATGACAAAAGCAAGGATATAGGAATCAAGTATCATTTCATTTGAGACTTGGTTAAAGGAGGGTAATTGAAGATTGTCTATTGCAAAACTCAAGATCATGTGGTGGTCATTTTTACAAAGGTATTGAAGCATAAGAGTTTTGTAAAGTTTAAAGAGATCCTTGGAGTTTTACCAAGTCTTGCTTAGGGAAGGACGTTGGAAATATAGCTAAGCATGACTTCTTGGAGTTGATGTAGATTCCTCTAGTAGATTTGTTGCGAAGCCGAGGAGTTGTTTTGTGGTCCTAAAGTCAAAGGTGTCTTTGTTATGGGTTATTATCTAAGTAAACATTATGTATGGTTCATGTAGTATTAGGTTGCTATGTAAAGGCTATAAATAAAGCCTAATATATGTGTTAAAGGTAACAACACTACACTAATTTAAATTGTTTCTCCAAATCTGCTTTAAGCCGGTACTAGCAAAGTGACGCAGGGGACTGCAACAACCAAACCCTTCAACTATCCTACCCATTTTTTGAACATAGAAATATATAGGAGAGACCCAATTATTCCTTCTAAAAAATGTTGAAGTGCTAGAGTTTTATGCTTGATTGATTTTTAATTGCATTAGGTGCTAATTTAATTGTAAAATGTCATACATGTAAGAACATTAGAATTTATACGGCTCACATTTTGACATCACACAATATCCTCAAAATCATTTTCAATCACGACACCCCCAAAACTCACAATATGTAGAACCTTTCCAGCCTCATTCCTTTATGTAGACCCACCAATCCTTCTAATCATTTAAACAATTCCCGCCCACTCTACCTAATCCATCTTTGGAAGGTAACCTTACTCTCTTCAGGCAATAATACATACAATTTCTGCAACAGATAATGCAATTCCAGCAGCAGACATCATTGAATCAAACTTCTACGACTCAGTTTATCTATAAGTTAGAGACTTAGATAAGTCAGTTAACAGCCATGATAAATAAGAATGAGTAAGAATATCTGGCTAACTGTCTCGAAAGGCAGTTCAAAGTAAATTCTACTTCTGGTCTATAAAATAATGAACTCGAGCAAAGTCATGGAATTTTTTCCCCTTGGGGTAAATGAATGGCCATATTATGATACAAATTTAGAAGATGGCCATGTTGAGGTCGATGATCCTACGTCAAAAGAAGCTCTAAAAGAAGCTGTTAACATGTTTAATAAAATTCTTTCTCAATTACCTCCTAATTTAGCCCTCAACATTCAACCACCATTGTCATTATCTAATATCCCTTCACCGATAGAGCCCTACCAATTCAAAAATGATATAATGATAGAAAGTAAGTATTTTTCTAAATTTTGAGACAGTTTTATAGTAGCATATTCCCCATATTTGACAAGGTTAAGTTAACACTGCATAGTCGAAAACATACGGCATTCGAGAAGATACCATAACTCCTCGACCAACTAAAAGTAGTCGGTGTGCCTAGTCAAGAAAGAGCCCTTAGAGATTCACGAAGTTTGACCACTACCCCCAAAATAGGAAACAATTTTTCATTTTGTAAGCTGCTTGTATCTACTATAAATACAGGCAGAGAATGAGTTATTCAGATCTGTAATTGGAAGATCACCGCATCCATGCTCAAGCTCTTCAAGTGGAAAGAGACGAAAGAAGGAAATCCTTTGACCAACAAAGTTGAACACATCAGAAGGAGATAGAGAGATTAAGAAGAACTTAAGATTGACTCACGGGTCGTCAAACGTCACCTCCACAAGCTCAGAGTGATCATCGATCAAGAGCAACCCAAAGAAATAATCAGCCAAGAGAGGACAGATTACGAACTTCTCAATCTAGATCCAAAAATCTAGATAGGGCTTCTCGACATTTTGGACTTGCATCCTCAGCATCGACAGCTTAAGGAAGTTGATGCACGCGTCATCAAACTACTCTACTACCCGAAAGAAGACTAGTCAGGGACCGATTGAGACCAGAAGGACAAGGAGATTTTGATCCGCTAGTTGTAACCGTACCAATACCTCCTCCACAGTTTGTCACCTTGGATAGCCTAAAATATATGATCCAAGCCATAAAATCTGATATTCCAAGCTAAAGGTCTGCACTCGACAGAATCTAAAAAAATCCCATCTTCCCTTATCTCGAAGTTATGCCCATTCCAGACAATTTCTACATTCCAAAGTTTATTCAATAAGCAGGCCTCACTGACACGCTCACCCACGTCTGACACTTTAAAGCCGCAGTTGGATTATACTCCAAACTCGACCATATGATATGCAGGCTATTCAATATTTTCCTGAAAGAAGAACCTCTCAGATGGTTTTATACAATCCAAGAAGGCTCCATCACCACATTTAGCCAGTTGCAGCGTCTATTCGAGTCTAATTATACTCATGCTAAAGAGCGAGAGATCACTATAGATTCTTTGTTCTTTTTTGAGCAGGGCGCAAAAGAAACCTTGACAAGCTTTTACAAGCATTTTTTTTTGGGGAAAATGGGTTTCCATCATAAATTTAGTAATTGGATACGACTGCTCCTGAGAAGTAAGTAGGTTTGTGTCGATTCTTATGAATGGCGAGCCGTGTAGATTTTTTCAGACGGGCAGGGGGCTTAGACAAGGAGATCCTTTATCTCCTCTTCTTTTTGCTATTGCGGAGGAAGCCCTAAGCAAAGGTCTGACGGATCTGAGAAGATGTGGGAAGGTGCTGCCTATGGTGATCACTAAGGGCGTTATGGCTCCCTCTCACCTTTTATTTGCTGATAATATATTTGTCTTTGCTAATAGAAGAACTAAGGGGCTGAAACTACTTTTGCAATTGGCTTGATTTGTACCAGGAAGCTTCAGGTCAGGTCTTTAACTCTGAGAAAAGTAAGAGAAATTTTTGGTTTTGATGAAGGTTGCCTCCCTAAAACTTATCTTGGCATTCTGTTGACTCAGGGGAGAGTGACAAAGAGATTATTGTAACCTCTGGTGGACAAGATAAAGAAACAAGCTACAGGATGGGCTGGTAGTTTGCTATCTATGCAAGGGAGGGCGGTGCTTATCAAATCGGTGTTGAGTAGCATTTCTATCTATAGTATGGGTATCTACAAATGGCCTGCTTCAGTGATCAAAGAGGGTAAAAGAATTCTTAGGAACTTCTTGTGGTCTGGGGAACCTGATACTAAGAAAGCCTGTGCTGTTGCTTGGGATAAGGTGTGTAAACCTTGTAAGGAAGGGGGTATTAACCTAAGAAGACTAAAGGAGATCAACTAATCTCTACTGATGAAACTTAGTTGGAATTTTCTTAACCCTATGGATGAGTGGTCTGCTTTCATGAGAGCTAAATTCATTACTTATTTTGGCTGTTACTATACCCTTACCAAAGGTTCTTCTATTTGGGCAGGTGTTCGAGGAGCTATTGAGGATGTTAGGTCTTATTCTAGTTGGGCAATTGGGGATGGGACTTTTATTGATCTTTGGAGAGACATTTGGTGCTCCCCTCTCTCTCTCAAAGATATGATTAACAATGATAACATTCCTTGGAAAGACTTGCACGGTAAGGTGAGTTGTATAATTGTGGAGGGTCGGTGGTTTATACCTTCCAATCTTCTTTTAATTTTCCAGAGATTAGGAGTGAACATCAACAACATCAAAATCAACGTTAATAAAGCTGACAGGAAAGTGTGGAAACCTGACCTTGTGGGTAAATTTTTAGCTAAAGGTGCTTTTAATGTCATTAGGAATAAAGGGCAGATTTGCTGGTGGTACAAGTTCCTGTTTAGAAAGGCTATCCACCCTCGAATCTCTATGTGGGGCTGGAGGATTTGTCATGGGAAGCTTCCTTCAGATGATAACTTGCAAAAGAAAGGTATTGTTTTGGTTTCTAGATGTTGCTTGTGTTCTCATAGTGCTGAAACCCTGAAGCACCTATTTTGGGACTGCTCTTTCAGCTCTTGCCTTTCGCTGTGGTTGGAAGACTTGTTCAAAGTTCGCATTCTGGAGAGAAATCTTAAAAGCCTTCTCTTAGCGGGTGATAAGATGAGTCTTTATGTTCAGGATCTTTGGATTGGGGGTATATGGGGTGGTTCTAATCTGATTTGGCAAGCTAGGAAAAACAAATTTTTTGAAAATCAGATCACCACATTGGCCAAAGAAAAGAGAAAGTGGACCAAGCTGATACAAGACACTGCTCTGCTATCATCTGAGATAATGTTTAATTGTCAAACTGGTCTAAATATTCTTCATTGCTTGCGCTTTCCCTTACATCCGGGTAGAAACACTACTGTTAAGTCATGTTTTTGGGAACTTCCCCAGAAGGATGAGGTCAAGATTAACACGGATGGGGCTGCTAGGGGTAATCCGGGTAAAGGATGCATTGGTTGTATTTACAGAGACTATAAGGGTTTGGTTCTTGGCACTCTTGCTAAAGGCCTTGGGCTGGTTACAAATTTCTCGACTGAATATAAGGCTATTATCCAAGGGATTAAATCTGCTGCCTCTTTTGGTTGGCTTATAGCTTGGGTAGAATCTGATTCCAAGGCTGTTGTGGAAGCATTCAACTCGGATAAAATTCCTTGGATCCTTGAAGTGGACTGGGGAAATGCAAAAAGGAATATGAAGAAAATTTGAATTTTTGCAATCTGGAGAGAAGCTAACTTCAGTGTTGACGAGTTATCAAAAAGGGGAGCTAATATGCATGAAGGCTTGTGAGAGATCAAGGTGGGAAGACCGGCTTTTCTTATAAAAATTGAAGTGCCCATGCAGGAATATTTTAGATTCTGTTAATCTTGTTGTTTGCTTGGCTTTTGTTAATTTTTTTTGTAATCCGTTGTATGAAGTTTTGTTATTGCAATGAATTAATCTAATTTAGCAAAAAAAAAAAAAAAAGCATTCTTTGCAGAAAACACGAAAAATTGGGAACTCAGATCCTAAAATCGTCGTTCCAGCATTCACCTCAGCCCTACTTATCGACTCTAAGGTCCAAAAATAACTTACCTTACTCAAACCCAGAACGGTGAAAGAAATGATTGATGTAGTTAATAACTACATCAAATTAGAATGATCTAAGAATGATAAAATGAAAAGCTCATCTGCCTTCCATTCTTAGGAAACAGTTGCATCTCCACCCCGAAAGTCGACTACTATCGAAGCACCCAAACAACTTGGTATAAACAACGACAACAATTGGAGAAAGGACAGAAGACCTGATAAACCCGTCCCAGTTCTGCCCCCAATGATAATGACTCTCTCCGATATCTTACCAACAATAAAAGGAGATGAGTGTTATCGCGCAGCACAAACAATTTTGGATATCCCCAATAAACCTCTATATCAGTATCATAATATGCATAATCATTAAACAAACAACTGCTACTCTCTCAATCGAATCTTTCATCGCATCCTATTGCTTGAAGGATTCATAATTATGCCATCGACATCCAAAAGTTCATTGAGGATGAGACAAAGAACAAAGACATTGAACAAAATCAAGGCCAAGGGCAAGCTCGCCACCTTTATATGATCGAAATTGGAAAAGGAAAGATAAGGAAACAAGATGATCGGATTACATCTTGTTACTAAATAACCTCCACAGAGAAGTCTACAAAACTTTTCCCCAGATCGAGCAAATCAAAATGTCCGTACCCAATTACCTTCGAGGACTGTGATACCAGCCATATGAAGTATCTTCATGATGACCCTCAAGTCATTATGCTCAAACTTGGACAAGACTACCTTCATACGCTTCTCGTCGATACTGAAAGCACACAGATGTTTTGTTCAGAAGGGCGATTGAGGTTCTGGGACTCAAAGATTCCGTGAAAGATTCAATAACCATAATCACCAGCTTTAACGAATTGAAAGAATCAGCCACAGGAGAGATTACCCTGTCAGTTTAGGCGGGATCAGAAACCATTTTTATTAAATTTCTAGTCATCGATGCAGAGTCCAAATATTTGGGAATTTTGGGATGAAGTTGGTTACATTCTATCAAAGCAGTACCTTTTACATATCATTTATCATTAAGATTTCCAATAGATCACGGAGTCTATAAAATCATAGGTAGCCAAGCAGTTGCATGTATGTGAGAGAATACCACTACCAACTCTCACACGGAAAAACTCTTCAAAGCATAACAATTGAAGTAAGAAATACCCCCCACATTAGAGTAGCATGACACTGAAATAGTCGAATCCATTGAACTTGATGGGCCAAGGCGTCACACCTTCATCGGCTCCAAGCTGTCATCCGACGAAAAAGAAACCATGATCCAACTACTTAGAAAAACCGTCAACATCTATTCCTGGACTTTCCATGAAATTCCTGGCATTGATCCATCAATCGTGTACCACAAACTAAACCACCTTCCAGACAACAAAGCAGTTATACAAAAACGTCAGAACTTAGCTCCCCGCCTCCAGGAAGCCGTGAACGAAGAAATTGATAAACTCCTTCGTGAAGGATTTATTTATGAAGCAAAATACCCAAAATGGGTTTCTAACATTGTGGCAGTCTCAAAGAAGAATGAGAAGATCAGGGTTTGTGTTAACTTCACAAAACCCAGCAAATCCATATCGAAAGATAGTTTACCTCTCCCACTGATCTCACAACTCCTCGATTCCGTTGTAAGGTACGAACTTCTTTCTATGATGGATACAGCCTCCAGCTATAATCAAGTTCCAGTCGTCGTAGATGATCATGAAAAAGCAACCATCATTACTGAAATAAGTCTCAACTGTTATACAGTGATGCCTTTCGGGTTAAAGAATGCAGGAGCTACTTATAAACGTCTTGTCACAAAAATGTTCAAAGATCATCTAGGCAAAATCATGGAAGTCGACATCGGTGATATGATCTACAAAAGCTTGAAACGGGAAGATCATTCCAACAATCTCCAAACCATCTTCGATAGCCTTTGCACCTTCTAAATGAAACTCAAAAAAAAAAAATACCAATTGGGTATCGCATCTGGTAAATTTTTGGGACACCTAGTTTGCAAAAGAGGAATCGAAATCGGTCCAGGACAATTGAAGACACTCATCGTAATGCCTACCCTGAGAACAAAGAAAGATGTCCAAAAATTTTCTATAAAGATTACAGTTCTTCACAGATTCATCTCCAAGTTATCTGATCGATGCAAACTTCTTTACTGCCTTCTTCATGGAAATCTCGCTACACTTTCCAAGAAATAACATAAGGAGATCATTTAGACTCCTAACTGTGAGTTGGCTTTCCAAGATTTTAAACGATACTTAGGGCGTCCTCCTATAATGAGTACTGCAGTTGATGGAAAAATGCTAACAATGTGCTTATCCACAACTAATTACTCAATTAGTTTTGTACTTATTCGAGAAGACAAAGGAGTAGAAAAACCAATCTACTTAATTAGCAAGACTCTCATGCCTGCTAAAAAAAGATATACAACAGTAACAAAAATAACTACTCGCCTTGGTATACAGCTCTCAGAAACTTTGTCCATACTTCCAAGCTCATCCCATCAAAATCATTACTAACTATCCTCTCAAGCTGGTACTCTCCAAAAAAGAAAAATCTCGAAGGATTCAATAATGATCGGTTTTCCTAGGCGAGTTTGACATCTCCTTCGAACCCCAGATATCTGTTAAGGGACAAACAGTTGCTGATTTTTTGGCAGATTTTCCAGTCGAGGACCCCGATTGGGAAGAACTAGAAGAAATCTTTAAAGATGACTCAATTGCAAAACCATATGTATGGTCCAAAAGTACCAGATGGTGACTTTTTACAGACGGATCAGTTGGACCATGAGGATCAGGGATTGTCATCTTCCTCGTAACACCCTCTAATCATCGCATCGAGAAAGATATTAAACTAAACTTGTATGCCACAAGCAATGAGACTGATTATAAAGGTATCCTCCGCAGACTCGATCTCGCACTCACACTTGAAGTGGAAGAAATTGTAGTTTACGTTGATTTTTTACTAGTTGTCAATTATTGCAATAAAGAGTTCCATATATTAGGAAAAATAGTTGATTATGCAGCCCTGGTCGAAGAAAAAATAAACAAATTTAAACAAGCATCGATCTCTTATTTACATCGGCAAGAAATTTGTTATGCCAACGTATTAGGCTTACATCGCTGCCATGCTAGGAGATAGTGAAAAAAGATCTTTAGATATCGAAGTCATCAAGCATTGAAGTCTCGATATATAGTCAATAATACAAATCACTGTTATAGAAGATGAAGACATCTAAGACTGGAGAAAACCCTTTTATACATACCTCAGCTATAATATCCTCTAGACTAACAAAGAAGAAGCTTGATCACTTTTGGCTAAATACCAAATATTCACAGTTCAAGATAAAGTCTTATATCGTATCACTGGAGGGGGGGGCCCCTTATTGAATGTATCTCCCAAAAACAAGCTCAAATCAAAATCAAAGAACTTCACGAGGGTATCTGTGGATCCCATGTATCGGGAAGATCATTAGCACAATGGGCGCTCACACAAGAAATATACTGGCTAAAGATGAGACAAAATTATGAAGACTTTGTTCGACGATGCTACAAATGCCAAATCCATGCTTAAGGCATAAAAAGCACTGTACTCGACTTACACATTAGCAATGTCCTCTGGCCATTCAAACAATGGGGAATCGACATCATCAGACCTTTCCACCTTGCACTAGGAAATCAAAAATTCATCCTTGTAGCCACTGACTATTTCTAAAATGGGTCGAAGCAGCTCTTCTATGTCACACCGATGAAAATGAAGTAATCATGTTCCTTTGGGAGCACATAATCACTAGATTTGGCTGCCCACAAATTATACGATCTGACAATGGCAAGTAATTTATCAGCAGTAAAATCCTTAATTTCCTCAACAAGTACAAAATTCAACTCTCCACTTCAGCACCATACTACCCTCAAGGCAATGAACAGGCTGAAGCCATCAACAAGAGCATTAAGTCAGCCCTTCGCAAATGCCTCGACGACAAGAAATGACAATGGGATGACGTACTACTTAGTATTCTCTGGGCATACCAGACTACTCCTTGAATATCCACTGGCTGCACTCCTTTTATGATAACTTTCAGCACTGAAGCAGTCATTCCCTTAGACCTCGATCTACCAAGTGGTCAAAGAAAAATCACAGATGAAGACAATGAGCTAGGTCTCCTTTACAACCTAAATTGGATAAAAAAAACTCGAGACAAAGCCATCGCAAACTTGGGACGATACCATGACACACTAAAAAAACTTACAACAAAAAAGTTTGAAAAAGAAAATTTGGTATTGGCGACCTTGTCCTTCAACGAATCCAGGATAGTACTTGGCCTAAGAATTTCAAAAAATTGTCTAAAAACTGGGAAGGGCCATGCATTGTTAGTGACAAAATAGTTAGTAGGACTTACTGACTGAAGACAAAAGATAAAATCCAGCTTGAATATCCATGGAACATAACCCAACTGAAAATGTTTTTAAAGTGACAACTGTAACAATTATCATCGATTCAAATAAACAATCTTTACTTTCATTTATATCTTTTCTATCTTAGCTTGATCTCAATCCATACTTGATACGTATGCATTAGACAATCAAGCATCCTTACTATCTTAACTTGATCTCGATCCATACTTGATAAGTATGCTTCAGACAAGCAATCATCGTTACTATCTTTACATTCATCCTTATTTGGTCTCGATCCATAGTACTAAGTATGCATCAATTACCATCATCTTTACTATCTTTACTTAGTCTTGAACCATACTTGATAAGTATGCGTGAACACTACGCATCTCATCCTTCAGCAAAACATATCCTATTACAGAATAATTGTTTTCATTATTTACTTATCGAATAAATCATGTCATGTTCATCGACATGATTCCATCAACCCAGATATCCTATTGAGGATTAACATCTAGCAATTTGTATAACCTACTTGCCATTACATGGCCATCTTTCCATACAAAAAATAGTTGCTTCGAGCAACACTCTGCTACTATCTACATTCACATATCACAATATCATTCTTATTGAATATCACCACTTAGCATAAATTTTACAATGAAAAAAATATATCTATGGATCTAAATAATTTTAAACTTCTTTAACAAACAAACACATCAGCATTCAAAACTCGTAAAAGTTAAAAATTGTTTCGATCCCATCGACCATTTTTATATCACTTCTCACTAATGAGTACAATTTACAATACTTTATTTAAACTATAGGAGAAGACACCATGTCGTCAACCTTCGGCAACTCAGGAGCAAACACATTTAACAATTCCTCAGGACGCAAACCATCAGCTTCCATCATCACCAAATCATTGACAACTTACGTCCCAGAAGGAACTTTAGACATTCCCGGGACATTGTCGTCAAGATCTAAATCCTCGAAGAAGGCACCCCCAGCACTGGCCAACCCCTTGTAATAATCCATCCTCAGCTCTAACACCTCGTACTGCTGTACATAGTTGGCCCTCACCATCTTACAAGCATCTAAATTATCCCATACCAGCTAAGCCCTAACCTTCTCCAAAATCTTACCATGCTCTTGCTCCATCGCCTTTCGAGCATAAGCAACTTGCTCCCGCACATCCTTCTCAAAGTTGCTTCTCAACAATGCTAATGCCTCTTCCTTATCCTTTGCCAACTCTGCCCTAACCTCCTCGATCTTTTTATCCAAAACTTTTTTCGCTTATCGAAGGGCAAGATCCCTCGCTTTCCCAGCTCTCAGCTTGTTCTTATTCAATGTGGCATTCAACCCCTTATTTTCTTCAATCAGATGTTCTTTTTCCCTCGTCAGATCTTTTTCAATATTCCTGTACACCAAAACCTGATTTGCAAGATCGTTACTGCCAACAATGTGACCATTGGCCTCTGTCAATAACTTTTTGATCTACATTACATTCATAAATTGAGTGTTCGAATGACATACCAGATTTTTTTTAATCGAAGCAAAGTAGAAAATTTCTTACCTTCGACATGTCGCAATAACCCTCATTAAGAAAAGTTATCAAACTCTCAGCCCCAACCAAACAATCTTCAACCTCTGCCTCCAACACATCCGTACCCGTAACATACGCCTCCATTATCTTCTGAACCTAAGTCTCAGATTCCTCGACAAACTTCTTCTTCAAAGATTCTGACTCTGCCTTCTTCTTCTTATGCATACTTGTTGAACCTCATGGAGGTCGCCCATCAGGCAAAGTGATTGGTGTATCAATTTTTACCCCCTCCACATTTATTGATCTTAGAGAAGACCTCTTTGGAGGAAGTAAGGGAGCAACAACATGGCTAGGTGCCCGTTTCTTCTTACTCTTTCGCAATGTTTCAGTAAACATCGAGTCTCTCTCCGTAGTCATGAAATTTGTCGTATACCCAACCAAAGATGGATTTTCCAATGGCAGACTAGACTCTGCAGCCCCCTTGTTCTTCGCCAGCATCTTACTATCGATAACTGGAACTTCTGCCCCTTTAGCCCTCGACCTCTTTAAGCCTGCCTCTTGAAAAAGAGTACCCACTCGCTCTTGGTCAATGACAAGATTGTCGATCCTACCAAAGTACCCCTTCCTTATGTTGTGCAGTTCCTCTTATACGTCAGACTCTCCTTTAACCACAAACCTAAATGAAAAGTATTTCTTTTTAAGGAATCCCTAGGGTCTTTCTTGTCAAACTCGTAGTTCCCAAACACGAGTAGACGTTTATCATTATATCGCCCTCCTATTGATACCATATCATAGAATAATTGTCTCTTCAAAAACCTTGCCAGGTATCGATAGCCTACCTTCTTCGGGATCATTTTGAGTGTATAGTATACACATAAATCGTCAACTATGATTAACTCATCCCCCTTTGAATTTAACAGACCATTTATCACCCCACATACGTGAAATAGGTCATACACATTTAGGTTCAACTGCCCAGGTGCTACATCAAAAAAAATTATCAACTTCTTCTGGTCAGCTCGAAGAGAAAGCTTCAACCCCTTCTTAATTTATTCTCGATGCATGAGAATCCCACCCAAGGGTACTTCCTGGTCGATCATATCATATTGATACTCCTCTAACCTAATATTTATAGGAATACCATACCTCTTCTTAAAACTCAGTATCTCCTTCAATTCTGGACCCTCTCTGTAATGAGCCTCCTCACCCTCCTCCACATCTTCCTCCCCACTCCCACTACCTTCTCTATCACTAGCCTGTGGCTCATGATCCACATTTGTCTCGGTCGCCTCCTCATTAGAAACTTTGACATACCTAGGTGTCACTCTAAACTAGTCCACACTAGTTATGCCTGTACTACTCGGCCCCACCCAATATCTACTATCTAACTGTTGAACACAGGTAGTTACATCGATCATCAGAGGCTCTACATCTTTAAGGCTCCTGTATATATCTTTATCATTAATTTGAATTGGTTCATCCATTTTTAAGAACCTGAAAATCAGATTCCATTTTTTACAACAATTAGTCTCTATCATGTCTGATATATATATATGTTCATATGTTCATATTCATATAGTTGATGGGTTTACTCTCCAGTACATCATTATCTCATTATTATCATTACGATCTGATAAATGCCATTACTACTCGAAGATACTTACTACTTTCATTTCTTGATATAATATGTCATTTATATTTTTTCTAAGTCCTCACATCGATTATTGCACTAACACATCTTTTTGTCAACGTTCAGGAACCTAATAGTTTTCGACTACGCTTTGCTTGTTCCCACAAAAAATGATACAATTCAAAAGATTGGAAGATACACCATCTCCAGAGTAAAATCTGGCCACATCACGCCTAATCCAAAGCTTCATTTCCGACAATCTTGCCAAAATCCTAATAACTTCCCTACAATTGTGCCATGCACGCCACGACACCCACCAATCCCTCTCTCTACTCCTCACTACCCATTAATTGCGACTCTCTCTCTATCACCCTTATAACTCAAAACGACTTCATTACCACCGAAACAACACCCTTCAACGATCAATATCATAAATTTTATGATCAAAACCCTAGCACAGTCAAATCTTCAATTCCTTACAGTTTGTCATATCTACTAAAAATTCCTTCTTCCAATACACTTGTCATTCCTACATCTACACATATTTACAAAACAATAATAAAAATCACACATAAACAACAAAATTACTAACCTTGAATACGCGTTGCTTTTGTATCCCTCTGTTTTGCCCGCTTTGCTCTCCCAATCAGAATACTTATCTCCTCCTTCCCAATTGTTGATAATGATTAAAATGATGAGCACAACGAGTTTGCACTAGAATTTTTTTTTCTAGAGCTTATAAAATATGAACAGTCGCCCACCTCAGAACTATTTATAGACCTCATACGACTGTTCATTATACCACTTCACGACTACTCGAGTAATCAAGCATAATACCTTAAACGTCTCTCCTCGAAGTCTTTAACACTTTGCCTTCTCAAAACCAATAAACCCCTACATTGTTGCTCCAATCCTTCCATATCTCGAAGAACTTACCCTGACATGTTCAGACTCAACAAAGCACAACCAATCTTTTCGCAAAGATGTTGTACATCCTTTTCCTTGTACTTCAAAATTCTACCTACAGGAATACACCTCGCCATGTTTAAACCCCTCATTGCCTCTAGACATTTTTTTTACTTAATTTACAATTCCCCATATCTAGGGAAGATCTTCAGTACTTAGTTCAAAATTTCAAAATTTCACTCGACATTACAAATACCACCATGTACATTATATTACTACATTACAACAATTTGCCAAGTCCAAAATATATTCGACAATAATTCTGCATTCCTACAGCATCGACAACTACATTATGAGGAAGAAAGTTATTCTCATTTCACCATACAACATTATTCGATCTTTATATTTGACTACTTTTACAGCAAATATAATAAAGATAATCCTAATCGCAGCAACATTTTTATTCCTAATTAACATTTTTGTACGAATATACATATAACTCACACATTTAAGAGGACTCCAAAATTCAAGTTGACAGTAAAACTGAAAATTCTTTTCAGCATCCTTTGCCTCTGTCTCGCTTATCCCTTCGTAATTCGATTCAACAGGTTCTTCCATCTAATAATTAATGTACCAGTTTCCAAAGTACCATTTATACAATTCCCAGTACTTTGCCTGAATGCGACTGAACACTTCATTCCGTACCTGAGACCTAGTCTTCACCATCTCCACAATCACGAAAGCTCAGTTCCAAGAAATTATCTTAGTGGAAGTCCCTTATAATCACTACTTACACGAGATACTTATAGCCCACCAAAGTCCAAGTCCACACAGTCAACATATATTTCTCCTTGGAACTTTACAGTTTAAACAATCAAATCAATCAACCTCAAAATCCGTTCTTGGCCCCACACAATCAATTATACTTCGAGATGTATTATATTCAAGATTTATACACATACAACAAATTTTACTCGACATTTACTAATTCGATCAATTGTTTATTTTAGGAATAATCTAAACAACACAAGAAGTCGACAAACAAAGTTTATTTAATGAACTATCTATTACACTTTTCTTTCGACAAGTCATTCCTTTAATTACATTACATCCAGATATAGTTTTATCTTTAATTTAACTTTAAAGGTTAATTACTCTGTTCATCTTTTCACCAAAATCTGACATTATTGCTTCTTTTCATCAAAATCTGACATTAACTCTGGCAACAAGGGCAACGATATCCTAAAATCCTAATAATACTCAGGTCAGGGAACTTCTAAATAGAGCTACACCTACAGAAGAGCAGCAACAGAAAATTGCAAGAAGATCATTTGAGATTGACAAGATCCCAGGATACCCAGCCAGCTTTCACATCTTTACTATGAGCAATAGCCCCTTCTCCAAAATTTGGAATACCTTCAGTACCTTCAGCAATGAATAATGAACCCAATCCCAACAAATACCCCGTGTGTAAATACTCTTTAACTCCACCTCCCCCAAATCCCCCCACCATGGTGGCAACCAATTAAAGATGACAAGACTTGCAAAAGTACTTTACCTCTTCTTGGTCGTCGAGGTAACTGTCTTCCTTCTTGGGCCACTTGCGGCACCACACTTGGGGCGGCATATTTCCAACTAAGCTACCACACAATCCTTCTTTACACCACCTATTTATACTCCACTTCCCTTTGTCAAATCCCTTGTTCAACATTAATTACTCCTCGGGAAATACATGACCAGGTTCACCTCATTTTAACCTCGAAAATGACAACATGCAGACTTTCTAAGATATTCGGCAACCTTTTTGGATTCCTCTTTCTTCTCGACACAACCACAAGTACTTCTGTCAAGAATGGGGTGATTATAGTAGCATATTCCCCATATTTGACAAGGATAAGTCAGCACCGTATAGTCGAAGGCAGAAAATATTTGAGAAGATACCACAAGTTCTTGACCTACTAAAAGTAGCTCCTATGCCTGGTTAGAAAAGAGCTGTTAGAGATCCGCGAAGTTTGCCCACTGCCCTCAAAAATAGGAAATTGCTTTTCTTTATGTAAACTGCTTGTATCTAATATAAGTACAAGTAGAGAATAAGTTATTCAGATCTGCAACTTTACTATTCCCTCTTCCTTACTTGACTATCATTCCATAACATGTAATAACTAGCAACATATTGGATTTAATATCAAAATCCTCTTCGAGGTCATGGTTTTTTTCAGCTTTTACTGAGTTTTCACGCAAAATCTTATTTGTCTTAGCTTATTATTGTATCATCCTTACAAAAAGTATTGGCGAAGATTATTCTTTCCGAAAACACGCCATTATAAATTTCTCAGATGAGGAGGAGGGCAAATTTCCTAGAATTGTGAATTCAACATCGATTCTTGAGGAAATACAGCTCCATCTTTATCCCAACCAATATTACCTTATTCATTTTTTTTGAATCCATGCCTCCATCGCCTGGGCCTAATGGGGGTACCATGCCATAAGTAATTTTGAGGATTTATATGGAGATAACTCTTGCTGCATTTTTGTTGATGAATGCTTAAATTATTTTAAGGACTCAAATGATCTTGAGATCCATGAAATGGTGCAATCATTATCTTCTGATCAAATGAGTTTTAACTTGGCCATGTCCCTAAAAATGAATATCCACGCTAATGGTCAAGATGAGTCCCTTCAGATAAGTTGTGATTTTTTTTTAATGGTAAGCTGAGGTTGAAAGCAGACCCCTGCTCTATAGATTAAAAGAATATATAAAAGTGAGCTTTCAATATGGAGAGGCTCAATAAAGAAAATACAAGGAAAGAGAAAAAGCTAAACAACCTAAATTCATACATACTACAAAAAAGCAAAGGACCCAATTAAAGATTGTAGCACTAATGAGAGATGGACTTTAATTCTTCAGCAAAAAAGTTAAGAATTTACACCTTGCACCCATATTCAGAGAAACAACAAGGATTACTTTCCAATGGCATCTTCAACATGGATGCAGTATTGAGTTCAAGCTAGGGCATGCTAAAGATGGCAGCCCCACAACCTTAAAGATATTTCTCAATAAGTTCTTACTTCTCTGCTTTCTAAACATACTTTAAATAGTCAAAAGAAATGATAGTCATAGTCTTACCCCAAAAGGGCAGCTAGTGTCTAGGGTAGATCATCCCACTAGCATCTTCATAAAGAATGGATTTAAGAGCATCTGGAATGGAGATGCAATCCAGATTAACAACACCTGTAGTAGGAGCATGGGAAGCCAACTAATGAGCACCTTTGTTGTGATTTTAGGCACGCACAAATTAAACGATTATTGGAGCTGACTGTTTCTCGATCCCCACATCCAAAAATGTGAGATAGTTTTTCTTCTACTAAAAGAAAACATCTTTATCCAAAATTATAATTTTGGGGATACCTCATGGACCACCTCTAACATTTTTTGGGATATCAATGATAACATGGGGATTTTGAAAATTTTCAAAGAAAATATCTTTAATAAAAAACTGAGTATTGAATCATGTACATTTTTGGGGACGCATACTTGTATATCAATATTATTATTTAGTGGAACATGTAGTAATCATATGATTACATTGAAAATTCTAAAGGAAAATATATTCCCTGGGTCTGTGCTTGCTTTATTTTGGAGAAAAGAGTATTTTTTATTTGTCTAAAATTTTCAAGTTATAATCACCAAATAATGATAGGCCAAGTTTCAAAAATAATAAAAATTTATAGATAATTATTTTTGAACTTCCTCTGGTTTTTACAGAATATATATGCCCAATTAAGGGCTAATGTTGATGATCACGATTCATGTGTTATCTGGTTTTAGAAAGAGAATTTGTAACCTAGATAGTACATCACCTTTTCCACTTTGTACCCTTCCGGTCATAGTGCAAATTATAAGTTTGAGGGAACATTCGTGTGGCTGAAGATGGTAAACTTAACATTTCTTGGGAGGCAACCCATGGCACATTCAGGTGAGAAATTCTAGTTTTTCTCTTCCATTTATTTGTATGCTCTCAAACATTGAGGGCAACGTTTCATTTAAGTTAGGGGGTTGGAAACCATTTCTTTAAATATTTTTTTGTAGAAAAGTAAAATAATGATACTTTGGCAATTTATGATATATTTTTGACAAATTTCCAATACTTAGACTACCTTAGCATAAATATTTTGGAAAAACCTAAATTTTGAAATTGTGCCAAGTATACACTAGAATATTTTTAACTATCTTAAGCTAGATGTACTATCTTTTTATTAGCGACTAATTCAAGTTAGCGTGACATATTTTGAAAATATGCACTTTACTGTAGTTTTTCAATAATACCTTCAATAGATTTTTGCTCAGCTTAAGAGAAATTTAAAATTTATGCTTAGAATAATTTACTACAAGGGAGACAACTACCTAAGAATAAGTTCATTCCAAGGAAAAAAATAAGAAGCCAAATTTTATCTAAAAACTTTCATGTTGCAAGACTACTCGCATGATTAAGAACAGAAATAGGAAAAATTATTACCAGTCTCAAGTATGACCATGAACTATGTGAAAGGAGCAAGCAAAATGTTATTGTGAAAATGCTGGGTCTAGGTCACAATGGGGCACCACACCTCGGCAAAATTAGCCAACTAGCAGGGATTTTTGGCCTAAAACTCCTTGTCCTAGAGGCTTCACTAGGAAACAATGTACTCAAAAGAAAATGCTCACAAAAAAATAAAATACTAGAAAGACAAATTGACTAAGGTACTTGTCGAATTGACCACCGAATTTATTCCAGTAGGGACTCGACTACCGAAAGCTGAGTAAATTATTCTAGACAATGTATTAAACGATAAAACTATTTTCAATATACACTCAGATATAACTAAAAAAAAATACTTGAATATCTTTATAATCTTGATGTAGTAACTCTAGTTTTGGATGAGTTAAAAATATTATTTGGTATACGTGGAGAATAGCAGGTTTAAAGATTTTCCATCAGTATATTTTTGTCATAAATAAGTAAAGATAAGTCGACATGAAATGTGTAATGTGTCTTCTTGAATATTTTGAATTGTCATTATTGACTTTGGTGGGTATAGTCACTGTAAACCCTTATGAGATAACACTCATCCACTAGGGTAAACTGGGGAGTTTAACAGCTTGTTGCTAAATACAATCGCACTCCCTGCGTAAGTGGCCTCGGGACGAGCAAAAAACAAGTTTGGGGGTATTTGATGAGAGCATAATTATGACACTTTTATATATTCGAACATGTATTTTGGTCATCCATTATATTTAATTATGTGTACTTAAACAATTATTTATTTGTTGTAGACAATGGAGATGGAGATTAAAAACCAAAGACTTATGAGCATCTTTAGTAGTTCTTTACAAAGGTTTCAACATGGAAGGAAAATGTACAAAAAAATTCTTGGAGAATAAAATCAAAGAAGATATTTCATTCAAGATCCAAGATGATATTTTGAAGATATATTATATTGAAGATATATGCAAGAGTTTCCAAGAAAAAATATCTTTATAACATTGAAGGAAATTATATGCAAGAATATTAGGTAATTGATTATATCTTTTTGCAAAAGTTTAGAATTGTATTGAACTTTCAAACATACAATGAAGGGGACCTTGACAACATTACTTATAGGAATTAGGCTTCCCAACTAGGTTAGCACTCTTGAGTTGCTAATCATGTGCTTAACAAGGAAGGCCCAAAAGGAAAAATAAGACAAAATAAAAGAATGATATACAAAAGTGGGAAACCAAAAAATATAAAAAACATTATTGTCCTCTCCCATCTAAAGTGGTCATATAAATCTGAATCTAAAGTACTATGTGAATGGTACTTCAATTCTTGTGAGGAAGTCTGGTCTGCAATTATAAGATTCTTCTAAAGGTTTATCTTTACTAGATCCCCTCTTAGCCATATGGTCTGCTAATAAATTGTATTCTCTCCAAGTTTGGCTGAATCTGATTTGTTAAATGTGGGTCTCGAGTAAGCTCCATTGTACCATAAACTTTTATGGGATTATGCCAGATTTGAAAACTCTAATTGCTATATTTGAATCTAAAACCACCCAAAGCCTTACCCAACCTTTGTGCACTACTTTTTGTATGCCTGCAAGAAGTGCATGTATTTATGCCAAGAGGTTTGTAGTTATACCAACTACCTTATGTAGGACCCCAAGAACTACTCTTTCATTATCCCTGAATACTACTCAAATAAATTTTAACATTGGGAAAGTCGGTTCACATCGCAGGCTTCAACTCAATGAGTTAGAAGAACTATGAAATTATGCATGCCAATCATCTAAGACTTACAAGGAGCGCATGAAAGTATTTTTTGACAAAAATATTTTACGAAAATCATTTTAACCAAATCAAATAGTCTTATTGTACTCATCTCGATTGAATTTGTTCACTGGAAAACTACAATATCGACAGATTGGTCCTCTCATTGCTAAAATAGTTTATCCAAATGGTGCGGTTGAGGTTGAGGAACCTAGAACAGGTAAAATACATAAAGTTAATGGTCAACGTCTTAAGCCATATTATGAGGATTTGAAGATAATAGACCCTGTTTATGGGGATTGAGGTTTTATTTATTTTCATCCAACTTCTACTCACTTTGGAGGTACCTCATTTTGTTTGGCTGAAGACAATAAACTTAGTACTATCTAGGAGGCAACCCAAGTCACATCAGGTACTATGTTCCAATTTTGTTCCCCTTATTTTTTTGTATGTTCTCAAACATTGAGGATAATGTTTCTTTCTAGTTTAGGGGTGAAGAAAATTGTTCACCTTTTTATTACTTTTTATAGAAAAGTAAGGACATTCTTTTAATTATGATATTTTTATAGAAAATTTTCATAACTTAGAATTGCTTGGACATGGCACAAAATATTATGATTATAAACACCAATAAATTACAGCGTTTATCAGATATGTTCAAAGAAAACTTTGGATCTTTATCTTAAGCTAGATGTACTACCATATAATTAGTAGGAGATTCAAGTTGATTGATATTTTTTGTAATACTGCACTTCACGTTAGTCTTTGCATTTATTACTTTTGATAGAATTTTGACCAATCTAAAGAAAATTAAGTATTTGAGGTAGGAATGATCCACTACAAGGGAAACAACTGCCTAAGAATAAGTTCGGTCCTATAAACAATAAAGTTAAAATTTCTATAAGCCAAATAGCTCAGAAACTTTTATGACGTAAGGCATACTAGCATGATTTAGAACTGAAAGAGGAAGAATTATCACCAAATTCGAGAATAGCTATGAACTATGTGAAAGGAGCAGGAAAAAAAATTACTTGTAAGAATCCAGAGTCTAGGTCACGAATGGGCACAAAACCCCGGCAACTTAACCCAACTAGCCAGGATTGTCGACTAAAAACTTATATTTCGGACGCTTTACTAAAGGCAAAAAAAAGTACTAAAATAAAATGCTTATAGTTATTCCTTAAACTGAGAAAAAAATATATTCGAATTGACTAAGACACTTGTGAAACTAACTGTTGGATTTGTTTCATAAAATATGAGACTACTGGATATTTACTCAAAAATTTCTAAATAAAGTCTTATTTACAATATCTACTTTCACAACATTCTAAGATATTAAGAAAATATTTTAATCTTAATCTAATTATTAGATAATATCTATAATTTTTGATAAACTCTATAACTTTATAGATATATATTTGTGAAGGAAGTAAAATTTTATGTGTTTCTCTTCATAATGTTTTTACCATTAATGAATAAAAATGATTCATTAAAATTTACTTAAAGATTATTTAAAATACTAGAATGCCTTTACTGACTTTTGTGGGTACAGTTACTGTAAACCCTCACGAGACAAAACTCATCCTATTGGGAAAACTTATATTTTTAACGGTTTGTTGCATACGCTAAATGTAATCATTTTAAACTACAAAAGAGTTATGTTTTTCTTCTATTTCTTTGCTCGAGGACTAGCAAACCTTAAGTTTGGGGGTATTTGATGAGCATGTAAAATGACTATTCCAAACCTTCTATTTAAAGCTTCTTAAGCCTCATTTTTATTAATAAATAAAACTTATATGATTATTTCATGATTTTCAGGTTATACAAGAATAAATGTGCAATTTCCAAGAAATAGCCAAATTTTTGAATAATATTGGAGATCTTATTCTAAATACAAGTCTTCAAGCTATTTAAAAGAGTTATTGATGGAGACGCTCTAAGGAATTAGAAGTAACTTAGTGCAAAAGAGGAGAACAAATTTCCAAATCAAGAAAAACAATTTTTAACCCAAAATACCAGCCGACAAAAATAGAGAAGCAGACAAACTTAAAAAATTCTGATTTGGCTAAAACTTTTTGAAGATTTAGTAAACTCATTGATCTATTTAAAAAGCAAATTCATAATTTTCTGGAATATATATTTTTGGAAATACAATTGGAAAGTCGATGATAACTATCAGTTTTTGGACTTTTCAATTTAGATGTAGGTTTCAGAATTTTTATGGTCTATAATTAAGAGTGCTATGCTCTATATTTTATAAGAGAAGAGCTTGAAAAATTAAATGATTTAAGTAGATCTTTGGTTGTAAGCTCTTTATTATTGAATAAAAGCTTGAAGTTAATTATTCTCCTTATGTCTTTATTTTTTTTCTTTTTATCTTGCATTAATATTAAGAACATGAGTAGCTAAATCTCTTATTATGGTGAGGATAGAACCATCATTAATCCATGTTTGACATATAATGATGTTGTAGTAGAATTTCTCCCTATTATGCTTAATTATATAATCTCCTCTCTATATTAGTTATAGTTGTTGATGTATTATTATTCAATGATTACCTTAATTGGAGATATATAATAAGATTTATAGAACTATGAATAATATAGTTAATTTTATTTACTCAAATCATTATTGCTAAATTATTTTAGAATATTACGTTGATTAACAAATTATGTTTAACAATGCTTTGATAGTTCATATTTTCAATGCATGTTATTATTCGCATAGTATGTTTTGATTAGTACATCTATATAAGAAGAGATCAATTTGACGTAAGGTCGTTAAAAATATTCATCTTAAATTGAGAAATCTACTACTTAATTATTTTTATTTTGATATGTTTATGACGGGGAAATCTAAACCCTAATTTCTACAAATTTGGCAAATCCTAAAATTTAGTTATATTTTTTTTATCTTTTAAGTTTGACTATTTTCATTAGAGAACACAAGATTAGAAACAAGTTTTATTTTGTTTCATAATAGAGGATGACAATCTGTACTTTTATACCATTTTCTACAAATACCTATTTTAGTCGGTTAGCAACTATCTCTATCCAGGGCAAAAAAATAGCTTCATGTATATTTGTATGTGAAAGTCGATCAATCAACATAATGTTTTCATCAAGTCTAACTTTGTGTAACATGTTGTCAAACTGTGGGGAGATTGGAGTCACCCCTTGGGCTGTAAAATTTTCATAATAATACTCAACTATATGCTTTCTGATTTCAATCTGGTATTTTAAAATTGAGCCCCCTGAAGTAGAAATTTCAGTAATCATAGCTTTGTTTATTCTCATCTTAATTGTTGAATGCCCCAGCTTGAAGCCACTTAATTCAGGATCTTTGCCTCCAAGTGAGCTTCTCAATGTTCTCAATGTCTTCAATTAGTTTGTCTTTAGTAATCATTTGATTCTAAATACTATCATTTGTGTGATCTTTTTCTAGCTCCAACTGTAGATACAGTAGCTCTCTTTCCAGGTCAGCTTTTTTAATATTAGGAGCATTTAACATTCTTTGTCTCCATTCTTTAATATCTTCTTTGAGCCTTCTTAACTTGATCATCAAGTAAACTTTGGAGTAGCATACAGAGGTTTATTCCAACTTTGCTCAACAAGCTTAGAGAAATCAAGATACCTGCTCCATGTCTGAAGATATCTAAAAGGTATGTTGAGTGGTTTGGGAATATGGTAGTATTATCCAAAGAGTAAAGAGTGGTCTGAACTGGTTTTTGGATAAGCCTTAATTCACTGACCATTAAATGAATCCAACCACTGCTTATTATGGAGACATCTATCTAATAAGCTAAAGATTCTGCTATGTCCTTTTTGGGCATTACACCAAGGGAATCTCATTCCTGAAGTACTACTTTCTATCAAGTTGGTACTCCCGAGAAAATAAACAAAATTTGATACGACATTCAATAAAGGTGGTCTTCTGCCTTTTCTTTCTGATAGTCTTAGAACAACATTGTAATCCTGTGACCATCACTCCAGTCTGTTAATCCTGAGGCAATTGGTATGTATAAAGGAGAAACAACAGTTCAGGTATTCAACTGTTATAAATTGTTTATCAACCCTAATCAACCTGGGTTCCTGAGAGTTTTCTTTCCATAAAATCCATATATTTCCCTTCTCATCCATGGTTTTATTGGAGATTATCTTTGAACTAAATCCTAGAATATATATAGAATCCATTTGTAAAAATATTTGGTATAGAAAAATCCATAATTTGGGGTTTTAGAGCTCCAATTTTTTTCTTTAAATAGAAAAGAGTTTTAGAGTTACCTAATCCTCTTGCATTCCAAGAAAAGACTTTCATCTAGTACCTTTGGGGTGAGATCTTGTAGTTCTAGGATCTACGGTGTTAACCTTACCTCCATTGAAAACTTGGTTCGGCCCTAGAGTGGACTGGATGCTTTCCTCTAAATCCATCTCATCTGCCCAACTATTAGGGTTAAGTAGCTTCCTTACTCCTTGTGCTCTAGAGTGAGCACTGCCTTCTTCTTGGCCATCTTCATAAATTACCATCTGATTATTTTGTATCTTTTCCACTTCTACATTTTCTGCTCTTGCACCTTTACTAGCTTGTGCTTCTGTACTCTTCTCTTGCCCCATCCCTTTGTCATTTTCATTAACACTTAAGGCTTAAAAATGGTTTAAACATTAGTTTGGCTATTAGTTGTGATTACTTCCCCTTGCTTGCTTTGCCCTGCCTTGGGTGTTGACCATTGTATCAATATTCTTTGTTCTTCGTAGATTGATCTATGTCTACAAGCACACAATCTTGTGGCACCATAATTCAATAGGCATTCCTGGGAACTTACACATGATTAGTACATTGGTATTGTTGTGTCTATCGATGGAGAATCTAGGGTTCCATGGCATAAGCCTCATGGGCATTTTCTGAACAATCCACGGTCCTTTGCTCCATATGAAAATCTTATCTTCTTCATTTTCAAGCTCAAGCTGGATAATGAAAATTACATTTCCAATTGGGATCAATTTACATTGCCCTTTGTTTTTCCAGTAATTTCTAGCATATTATTGTACATCCATAACCTTAATTTTTTGGAGATCCAATCTACCAATGAGAATAAATTTGAATTCAGCTACTCCTTCAGTAATATCATCTGATAAAATTGAGAGTATAGGGATATCACCTCAAATTCCTACTTGGATTAATGGTGTTGTTTATTGTGGTTCTCTCTTCTTACCTCTGACTTTATCTACAAAACTGCTTGGTTCTTCTGTGACAGTGCCATAAGGGATTTTAAACTGGTTTGCAGATTCACTCCCCAAATCTGTTAACACCATTTCTCATTGTTGGATATGGATTGATGTAATTTCCTAGGTTGATTTGATTCATTTTTTTCTAGGATTTCTTCACCTGTAGCTTTACCCATGAACCTCCATGAGCATATAACCCTAGAATTGAGTTCAGGTATCTAAATTACCTAGAATTTATTAATCTCCGTGATTGATTGTAATATTGAGAACAAATTCTTTAGATATTGTGTATATTCCCCAGATTTGGGTTTTTTCTTCTCTAAATGAACCCTCCCCATTATAATTAAGATCTCACATTGGAGTAGGTATAAAAGAAATCAAGTATTACTTTTAATTGCCTTCTCTCTCTTTTATTTTCTTTTATAAATATTTAGGCCGTGTTTATTTTTTGGTCAAGGGTGAGAAGAGGAAAGATCTTTTGGAAACTTTTCACCTTGACATATTTGTTGTTTTTTTTATATAAAAGTTGCAAAATCTCCAAAAAAAATGAAAACTGGAAATTTGGTTGGAAGTTTGGCCTACTTCTAATCTCAAAACTTCATACACACATACACACCCGATGAAGTTTTTTGGGTTGACTTATAACCAAAAAATTTACAGTTTCCCTTTGAGTTGGCTTTAACTGCTCGTTTCCCATCTATACCATGGTTTGGTTGTTTCTCACCTCGAGACCAGTTTAAGTGGGGGTATTCAACTCAAAAATACTCAAATCTATCGAATGAAACCCACCCCTACCTCCCCAAACTTGTCAAATCATAACCCAACAATAAAAAATAATAAACAAAACAAGAGCTCCTCTCTCATCTCCCTCGCAACGCCTCCCCACCCTCTCTTTGTGTTTATCCACGATAAGGTATTTTTCATTCTCTCTCTATATATTTATTGGTTTATTGGGTGTATAGAAATTGTGATTATTAGGTTTATTGGTTTATGGAAATTGTGATGAATGGTTTATTGGTTGTATAGAAATTGTGATTATTGATTTATTGGTTGTATGAAAATTGTGATGAAGGGTTTATTGGTTGAATGGAAATTGCGATTAATGGTTTATTGGTTGCATGGAAATTATGATTATTGGTTAAAACCAAATTGTGATTATTGGTTTATTGGTTGTATGGATAGTATTGGGTTTTATTGTTAAATTAGTGTTCTGTTACTTGCAATGAATTTTTGGGGTTTCAATATATAGGTTCATTGTGATTGTGATAGTATTGTAAATGTGAATGTGATTGTGTTACTTGTTTGGATTGTTAAATGGCACCTGCAAATTTTGGGGATTTGATATTTTGAGAATCTAGAAAATATAGTTTTTTTGGTGATTTCCCATATATTTTTTTGGTTTATGTCCCTTTTAGATCTTTTTTGTTATATAGGCCCTCTCTGTTGTTCCTTATCGTGCTGAAGCACGTTTTCCAAACAATGTGGCAAGTGACGGTTGACTAAGCAACTGTTGAGTTTGTGAGAGACATGTATCTTTGACTTTTTCATGTTTTTCTGTTGAGCTTAACCCACATTATTCATCAGATCTTGGCGTAGGTGTCAATGCTGACTGTTTATGTCACTGTGGAATGCGAAAGCCTAATATGGAACTAGTTCAAACTGGAAATAGTTCAAATTGAGTTAGATCGAGGGATAGCCCCTACATTACTAATGCATTTTTGCTCATCTTTGGCAATCGTTATTAGTTAGGTGTATTTATTATTGTTGTACTTTGGGACAAAGTAAAATATCCATTTTATGTAAAACATGTACACTTATTTTTCCCCCAATATCAGGAGAATGTTATGTGCTTCATAACACTGTAATAATTACACCTCTAAACATTTATAGGAAATTTAGGTGCTTAAGATAAATTCATGGGTGTCCTAGTCGCTGCAATACTATCTAGGGATAGTGCTAAAGGTATGTCCCTATAATTACATAGTTTCTGGTATTAAAAAATTTTATACTTGATTATACAGTTTTACGCATATCTTTTTGGCTTACAAGATAGTTACTTATATTTATGGCATTCAAGTCTTATCAGATGCTCTCACCAACTACATGATATCGTCCAACATATTATTGGTTGCCAGGTAAATAATACCTTACCGTTACTGGAAAATTATATAGCTCCGAAGGCGCGTTGACGTTGTTGCCATGGTGAGCCACGGATAGTACAAGTTTATTATATAAAAGGAAAAATCGAGAAAATGTCTCATCTTCTGCTCTTCCCTCTAACTGGTCTATCTCCTTCCAAATGGCACCAAAGCCATTAAAGACATACCCATCATCTCTCCATTCAAACTGAATCCATTGAAAGCTTTAAGTTTCATATTACTTTTTTTTTTTAACTTTTTAGTAGATACAATATTAAATTGTCCTTTGATTTGAACCCAGAGCCTTAAATTCTTCTTTCCCATTAGAAGCAATCTTAATTGATTATTTAACCAATGATTCGATATATAGCGAATGCGAAAATGTCAAAAAATTTATATTTAAATGATCATATTTGTGATTTTCAAGTACTTCTTGGAAGTGATATTGGCCATCATTTTACCCCCAGTTGGGTTCTTCTTTCCCTTTGGGATATGGGGTGGAGTATTAGATATATTTTGGTTGATGATGATCATCTTAAATTGTTATTGTGAGAATTTCTCTTTTTATTTTAGTTTGAACATTTCATTAGATGTTGCTATGTAAATAGATTTTTTTTTTTTAGGATTTTCTACCATAACGAGGAATTGTTGGGGAAAAGAGGTTTAGAGTAAGAGAAGTTTTAAATACACCCCAAACAGTATAAGCTCACCCCACTTTTCCTTTTCAAGGTTAATTAGCTCACCCCACCTATTTTAAAAATACAAAATTGATTTAACAAAGAAAATTAAATAATTAGCTCACCCATCTCTTTGTTCTTAAACTTTTAACATTTCTCATCCATTCAAGGGTTTTGAAACCTTCAAGTAAGACTCTTTCTCTCTCTTTCTTATGCTTTTGAAGATAACTTCTGAGAGTGGAGAAGATGAGTGTTGTGTTGAATCTTATGAAGAAAATGAAGAAGAACAATTTGTACAATCTAATTTTACCGATGCCATTACAAATGACAAGGTATAGATGGTTATTATTTTTGGCTTTATTAAATTATTTAATGATAACTGAGATCTTGTACTAACTCTTTCTTAATTGATCTATATTTGGTATTCAACAACTGCGATGATCTCATTAAATGGTACCACGATATCAGAAAATCTGTAGGAATTGTTATCGTTACAAAGAGGGTAGATAATTCTGATTCGGGTAGAACTCCTAGAATTACTATCTGTAGGAATTGTTATCGTTACAAAGAGGGCAAATAATTCTGATTCGGGTAGAACTCCTAGAATTGTTATGGCATGTGAGAGAAGTGAAAATTTTTGGCTCTACAAGAAAGACCGAGAGAAGAAGACCGAAAATCCACATAAGTCGTCAACAAAAAAGTGTGATTATCCCTTTACTTTAAAAGGGAAAAAATTATGGTAATAGCCTAGTTCTGGGATCCGGACTTAGCCTTTACACTAAATGCATTCAGAATGTTCAAGAACAATAGACACTAAAAAACTAGATGATTTAGCATGGAAAACCCTTGAATAGGTTAAAAACCATGACCTCTCCTGAGGATATTGAGAAAGTGATGATCTTATTGATATTGTTAGTTTATTACAATGATCATTCTGAGAATGTAGGATGATAAAGTAGGAACTTTTTTATGGTTAATGTTTTGTCCCTCATCTGCAGTACTCCAGGTCTTCTTATAGGTCTTCTAATATGACTGTTTGGCGGCCATAAAGTCCATTAATGATGGACGCTACAAAGTGAGTGTAAGATATTCTTTGGCCAGGTTGTGTAACGTCCTGACCTTTGCTGCTGTACAATGGCTCTATTACTGACTGTATGCTTCGCGCAGGTCGAACTGTTGGTATAGAGGTCGAAAGTGATACCTCAAACTTAGGAAAGTTTGGTTATGTCTTTAGTAGTGTTTCTTGTACGCTGATGAGATCGAGGATGAGGCTTGAGTCCAAGATACGAAATAAGCTATTATATGACGACTCTCAACCAATAACATGAGTGTCGTTAAGGATGAGTTATATTCGTTGAGAAACTCATCTCGTACATGTTTACGATAGTGCCATGTGCTATATTGTTGAGGTTGAAAGTTTGTTTGTAGTTCAAAGATGAAGCATAAACTCAAGATGCAGAATAAGCCACTACAACCACCCCCTCTCAGCCAATAGTACGATAATGATTGTGGGTGAGTGGTATTGGTTGAGAAGTATCATTAAATGTTATAGTTATCCCTTAGTTTTATTTCTAATATATATTCATGAATTTCTGTTGGTTCCTGTTGGGTTTTCTAGAACCAATGGTTATATTTAAATATTGTTGCACGGGTAATCCTTTTGACGTTGGGAATTTAGAGAATCTACTTTAAATGTTGAGCCGCATATAAAAAGGCACTATGAGTTGAGTGGTAGGAGCAAACCCTTCGTCTCTGCCCTCTTTGTTTACTATGGTAAAAACTGGTGACGACTAGAACTCAGGCCCAAGAGTCTAGGATCTAGAGGAAGATGAAGGAACTGCATATCAGGTATTTTTGTTATCAATCGTTGCATCTACCTACTCTAATTCCTGTTTCTCCCACTTTTCATCGTATGTCTTATGAAGAAGTGATGGAGGCAGAGGATGATTACTACCAAATGGTACATTTCCATTACCTGTTGGCATCTGAGGGGGAATATCATAACGGAATTCAACTATAGATAGAGGAAGCTATTACAACTAAAGATGAAGTGACAGGTGTTCGGCCGAGGGAGTCTCGTCGTTATCCTGCTAATTAGTGGGTCTTGTCAAATAAATGATGCCTTTTGTCTATCTCTAGCATGCGTGGAAGTGAGGAAGACGCAGAGGATCATTTTCTTCCATGGACAATAGCTCTTTGGCCATGAAGATCTCTAATCTGTGATGCCTGCTCGGACTTCCCTGCGTCTTGCAGCTTGGGATCAAAGTTTAGGAATCTGCTTCTTCTATTGACAGTTCGCGCCAAGAAAAGCATTACGAGCTAATACTTGATGTAAATTGAAGTAATCTATATAATATTTATACTCTGTTGTAAAGTATTTTATAAGAAAAACTTTCAGACTAAATGAAATATTTGTATTATGTTATGATGCTACTCTATCTGGTACTTGTTTGTTTTACTTTCTGTTTGTACCCTAGGCCTTGGTAACACAAATGCGTAGGTTTCATGGATATAAAGGGAAAAATGATAGTGAGAGTTGAGGTAAAATTTAAAAGAGGTTGAGAATAAGGTGAGAAGAACGACTTGATATGAGATTTATGCGAGCTGGGTGACAGGGTTGATGTCCAGCTGTATGTGGGACTACGGAGCTAGCCGCCATCTTGTTTATTGTCATGTACATCATATGAGGGGATACATTCTACTTTGGGAATGATGATCTATCACAATATTCTTTATAGATATTCTCCTGCTCCATAAATGTTTACAAAAATATATTTTTTGAGGAAAATCTGTGAGGTGACTGAGTCTGCAGAGATCTTCCTTTGGCTATAAGTAGGGATTCCTTGCAGGTATTTTTTGCATTGTTCTAGAGTAGTTATGTCCGAGAATGGTGATGACTCGTTCTCAGCGTACGCAGCAGGCGGCAGATGGCCGGTTTCATATCAAGGTTGATAAACTTCGTCAATGCTATTTTCGCCGCTTCCCTTATGATGATGTTCCACCGGAATGGCCATTGAATCTGGTTGAATTTGATGATGAAGGCAGGCATGTCAAACAGGATCGATTTGTTTGGTGTAATATTTTTCGTAAGTCTCTGTTGGATCCACAGGTACGAGAGCTGACAGTTCGATAGCTCGTATGTAATAAGATCGTAGAAGAGGATGTAAGGGTAGCAAATGGGGAGTTAATTTTATACGGGCAACTGAACCATCGGAGTTGCTTTAGATGTAACTGGGGAGCTCGGTGAGCTCGAAGTCTCGAGACTTGTTAAAAGTAATCTATTTGTGGGAGTATTTTGTGGTTGAGTTTGAAAAAATATAATGTGAGGGATCGTGAGAGAATAAAGTATGTGATATATTGATCTGATTGAATAAAGTATTTTGTTATATTGATTTTGTACTCATACTATGCATGACAGCTGTAGGATTTTAACAACTGTATGGATATCTTTGGATATTTGGAAATTAAGTTATTTTAGGAATGCTTGTACGATCTTGGTAGAGTATAAGTAAGAGAATTGGTCGTTTTGGTACTGGACTGAGAAGAGGTATAGGATTAGTAATGGTAGGTAACAGAGATAAACGTGATGATGGCAAATATTATTACAGAAGTCATGATGATGTCGTGAAATGAAAAGACGTGCCTGTATCAACAGTAGGGATGACTAATACGTGTAAGAAGGAGTTGTCATTTCATAAACTGAGGGAGAGTATAAAAATTAATCTCTCTCTCCCTCCTAAATTGTCTACAGTTTCAGAGAGAAAAAATAGTGGTACAAATATCATTATCAAGGAGAGGAGGCGTTTGAGTACTGATTGTGATTTGAGAAATAAATCTTTATCGAGTGATAGGAGATTACCAGAAAGACGACGGAAGCGCTTGTATTTGAAGAGACGTCCAGGTAAAGCAGAGAATTACTATTCTGCAAGTATAGGTTGATGATGGAAAACTTTTGTTTGTTTGATTTGTGAGTCATCGGTATCATGTAATCTGTATACCTTAGTAATCTGTATAGTTAGTTTTAGATTCTGGGGCTTTAGGGGATTTTGAAAATAATTATGAAAGAAGCCCTGTAATGTAGGAATTGCGGTATATGTTATGAACCTGTTGGAGAGAAAAAAAATGTATGTTAGAGAAGAAGAGGGAAATTTTAAATGATTTTATTTTGGCATTTTTGTTTTGGGAATTAGGAAAATTGACGTGTTGACTAGGTAGAAAGTGGGTCTTTTTGTACTGTTTGTAATGTAGCGATAATGATAAAATATGTTTTTGTATCTGTAGGTTCAGTATGCGTTCTAAACCTAGTATTCCTACTAGCAAATTCGTAGTGTCGTCCAGTTCTGAGGAAACATCGTCTTGAGGAAGGGGGGATAAGTGTAGTGTAATGGAGGAAACTATTAATAGTGTGGGGATGATAATAGAGGTGGTAGGGCTCAGTAGATTTGAGGGCGCAAAGGAGAGAGGGGGTGAAAGGGAGAAAGAGAGAGTCCTTATCATATACCCCCGAGGGGTGGATGTAGGGAAAGAGTACTTGAAAAATAAAAAGAAATGTCCAGGAGAGTGGAGGAGGTACGTAGAGGACCAAGTTTTATGGTTCAGAGCCTATGTCTCCAAAAAAGGGGAGGAAGCAACGTACTATCAAGTTACATGTTTGGAAAAGTGGAAGAATGATAGGGGTATTAGTGAGGGGGATAACCTCTCGTATTACAATGGGCTTAGGTTATCAGGCCCAAGTGGGGGGGGTTTATGTTTCTTGAATCAGGTTCTATACGGCCTTAGAATTCCGCTAACCTATTTTCAGAAAGGGGTCATGAATGCGTTACAGTACTGCTCTTCCCAGCTAAATGAGAATGTATATGAGATGATGAGGGTATGTGAGGCACTGAATGAAAAATGGAGGAAGGAAGGGACTGCGAAGCAGTTCATAGCTGGAGATGTTTTAAAGTTTTACAAGTTTAAGTATATAGATGGTCAAAATAGTGGTTACCTGTATAGTGATTCGACTAGGCCAAAGTTCTTTGATTTTAAATCTGTGGGTAGACCATGGAAGGACCACCTGGTGTGGGTTGAGGGTAACTGTTTGTAGGTTCCAAATGAACCAACGCTCGAGCTGAACCATAGATATTATAATCTGAGTAAGTAATGTTTACCAACTTTTGAATAGTCGATAATTATGTTTGTATGTTGTGTAACTGATGTTCTGTTCCTTTTTATTGGCAAAGCCCAAACCGTCGGCTACTTCAGATAAGACTAGTCTATTTGATTATGTTGTTTACGATCAGGATAAGCTAATGGAGGTACTCAGTAAATTGGGTATCCAAAAACATAAAATAGTAGATTCGGTAGTGCCGAAAGTTCAGCGAGCTCAAGAAAAACGAGATATGGCCGAGGGGAAAGCTGTAGAGACCGTTGCTGACTTACTTAGTCCTCCACCGTTTGTACCTCAAATGACCAAACAGGTCACTCGTAAAGTTCAAAAACCAGTACAACAAGTGCCTCAGCTACTGGGGTTGTGCCCACAGAAAAAGATATCACAAAGCCTGCTTATGGTAGTATGCAGGAAAAACTTGAAGTGGGCGTGTCTGCGCTCGGGGGCGCTGAGAAGAGTATGTTGAAGAGAAATGGATTTTAGAGGAGGACAGTCACCAAACTAACCCTTATACTGCTGCCAAGATGCAAAAGTTGGAGTGGAGATACTGTCATATGGCCAGGACGAACTCGCAGCTGCTCGTGGATTAGTATCTCGAGCATACGTTCCCGGTATGTGGTTAAAAACTGTTACTTCATGCGACTTTCGAATTGAGTGAAACTATTTAATTGACTCTTCCTTCTTTTTATATTGGCAGCTCTCAAATCTGATGAAGGGGACAAGACAATGCCTGGACAATAGGGGCCAAAAATTGATGCTCTGACGGTAAAGCTTGAGGCTCAGTCAGTTCGTGTAAAAGAACTCGAGGCTAACCTTCAGTTGGAGAGGGAGAAGAGGGCTACAGATCCTACTGCAGCTGCAGAGAAGTTAAATGAGTTGCAAAGCATGACAAGCTCATGTCTGATGCGGTTGCAGCAGTCTTAGTGGAAAGAGACCACTTTATCAAATTGTACTATTATTTGAGATTGAGTGTTGATGATGTGGAGCTGACCCGTAATGGCAGATATGCAGAGGCTGAGTTCCCTGCTGAGGAGGAAGAGATGGCTGGTGATGCTGTTAGTGTGCCTGAGAAAGTATAAGACCTTCCTCTAGGCAGTGTTGAGCCAGCCCATGCTATAGAGCAAACAGTGGACCCTCTGTTGGAACGTGCTGAGACAGTTTCCTCTTCGGGGAAGACGCTAAAATTTCCTTCTGAGGTAGACATTAGCAAGCCTCTTTAAATGATTTGTGGCATCCAGTCTTCTACTTTTGTGCTCGTTTGATTTGGAAGAGATAGTACTTTGTATAATTGTAGACTATTTTCATTTTGGGTAATAATTTTTAAAATATGCTTTCGTGAATGGTTGTATTGAAACAAGATATCTGTAATATGTGTAGGAGATAAAGCGTTTAAGAAAAACAAACTCCGAATTGGAGAGGTGGTTGAGTAGAGCGAGGGATTCCGTGGCCCGTATTCAACAGGTACTTCACAAAACTGAATATGAGATAAGGCAATTTAAGTTGAATTCAGATAAAACATTTAAAGAGTTATATGATCTGCAATATAAATATGCTAAGATAAAAGTAGACAGAGATGAGGTGTTAAGAAAAGAAAAGGAAAAGGGGATATTAGTTTGAAAACCAAAAGAACTGACTTGTTTTAACGACCCAAGTGATAAGGCGAGGTGTCAGAGTATTTTATTAGCTTTGACTTTGTATTTTGAGGTCGAAGTAGATAGTGAACGAGGGTTAAAAGAGGCTTACGTAGAGATTTTGTGGGAGAGAGGTGTAGTTCTAAACCCAGCTCAGGTTATGTTTTAAGCTCAAGAAGCACGCAATCGCCATAGTTTAGAGGCAAAAAAATGTTTTGCTCAAGCTGGTGTATCTATTGTATGGGGTGATGTAGAACCTTTATCTGATGCATTTGGCTTTATGTAGGATCAGAGGGCCATGAGAGTTAAATTTTTTAGGGCAAGAAAAGAGCAAATAGAGGTCCAAAAGTAATTATAGGATGAATTAAGGATATTTCAGGATGAGCTATCGCAGCACGAGGAACAAAAAATATCTTTAGCAATGCAACTGTCGAAAGAAGTAGCGGTTCGAATGGTGGTAGAGGCGGATGTGAGGACTTTAGGTGTATTACTAAAAAACACGCGCCTGTGGTTACATAAAGCGTAAATGATACTGAAGGAGCACCTTTATCCTTTGCGAGCGAAAGTCACGGCTCAAACAGAGCACTAACGTCATATAGATAGTGTTATCAAGTTTTATGGGGGGGGGGGGGGGAACTAGCTAGTGTAGAGAGTGAACTTAAAAAGTTCATGACGGGATGTGGGAAAGATTTTAAAGTGGAAAATGGCAAGCCAGAAAACCTGTGGTTTACCCGAGATAAATGAAGAATTGTTGGTGAACAGCCCATTCCTAGGTCATAGGAGGAGTCATCAGAAGAGGAGAAGGTTGAGAATCTGATACCCCGAATGCGGCGTAAACAACGCCAACTAGAGGTTATGACCTTTACCACGCCGGTAGAGGTACAGATGCCGAATAGGAAGATGGTGAGGGACAGGCGGCAGTCCTCTGGAGTCTAAAGGAGTCACAAATATAGTTCCCTCATTTTCTTATAACCAGTCTATTATACTATTTGATGAGAAATATAATTTGCTTGTTGTTAGAGCAGAATGACGTATCTGACTTACTCAGATACCACGTTCTTGATGTAACCTTATGAACTATTATTTGTACTCTGTTGCTATGAAGAACTATTATAAATATAATCTGTTGTGATAGGTAGATCTGACTACTATACAAAGTCAGTGTGGCGTGTTACGTGCCGAGAATGAATAAATGAGCATTGAGCTAAGATCAAGTCAGGGTGCCCTAAATAGTACTACTGAAGTAGAAGAGAAATTGAAGGCAGAGATGTCGAAAGAATGTAATGTAGTAACCCTCCTGACTGATACTCTACGAGAGAAAGAGACAGTATTGGATGTCAGTTTGAGAAGGATAGAAAGTTTAGAAGAGGATATAAGAAAAAATGGTCTGATAGTTAGAAGTAGCTCGGGATAAGATAGTCAACAAGATGTTAAAGTACTATATATGTGAACGCAAATTAAAGAACTACTGGTCGCTTTAGAGGAGAAAGGAAATAATGTGAAAGAGTTGTAGTTCCAAGTTAATAAGCTCGAGGCGAAGATAAGCGATGTTCGAGTTCGTGCTCGTAAGTATGGGGAAAGGTCGTTAGAACAAAATGAAGTCATAAAAAAGGATTTGAACAAAATATGTGAGCTATAGCAGACTGTGCAGTTGCAAGATCTTGACATACTGGAATATCAGTCTAAAAATGACAGACTTCGAAGCGCGAATACGAACCTAGATGAGGATCTGTTGCGGTTGGAGATAAGTTATGATTCGAAGAGGGTAGAATGTGCAGGTAATAAAAATTTGACGACACTGATTTATTATTTGAACAAATTCATGACAGTGCTGGAAGCACGGAATTTGGATGTGTGTCATACAAACGACGAGTGAACGGTCGTTGTAAGCAACTGAAAGACGCACTGAAGGAAGTGCAATATAAGCTAAGCGAACTCCTTCTTAGTTAGTAGTTGAAAAATAAGGCAGGTGGTAGCCACGAGAGGGAGATGGTTGCAGTAATATTATTCTTTACGGTTGAATTGAAAAGATTAGAAACTGAAAGTCAGAGGGTAAATGATGGTTTGACTGCTCAAGGTGTAGAATGTAAGATGGAGATAATTTAATCTGCATATTTAGAACCTATGATTTCAAGAATCGGATCACTTAAACAGAGAATGGTCAGAGAGGGAAAGAAGATTGTTGTAGGGAGAATGCCATAATTCATGCGTCAGAAGTTATGTAGAAGTAATGTAAAGGACGTCGTAGGACCTTCTAATGCAGATAACATTTCAAGTGATAGCTCTAGCGAGGAGTGGAGAATGTGATTATGTTGTATGTGTATGCGACAAAAATAACAATATAGATGTATGAAGCAATAGTTAAGGATGAAACAATTAACCGTACTAACTGTATGAAGTACCAACGATAATATATGGAAAACAGCGCGATATGTGATCGGTTCAGCCAAAATGGTAATCGATTTGCGATGTATGAGATGATCAGTTTGGCCGAAACAGCAAATGATCCGTAATGTATTTTAGATGATCGATTTGGCTGAAGCAATAAATGATCTGCAATGTAGTTTATATGATCGATTTGGCCGAAGCAACAAATGATCGAAAATGTATTTAGATGATCAATTTGGCCGAAGCAATAAATAATCTATAATCTGCATATAGAAGTACTTGTTGGATATATTAGAAAAGGTATTGTAAGGTAGGGCAATCGAACACAAGTGTTTCATTGGTGTAAGATTGACGCACCACTAATGTGTGTAGATAGATTAGTTTGGGCAAAGCAATAAATGATTTGTAATGTATTTAGACGATCGATTTTGCCGAAGCAACAAACGATCTGTAATCTATGTTTAGAAGTACTAGTTGGATATATTATAAAAAGTATTGTAAGGTAGGGCAATCGAACACAAGTGTTTCATTGGTGTAAGATTGGCGTACCGTGAATGTGTGTAGATAGATCAGTTTGGCTAAAGCAACAAATGATTTGTAATCTCTGTTTAGAAGTACTTGTTAGATATATTAGAAAAAGTACTGTAATGTCGAGAAAATACCCAGATGTATGCGGACCAAACGTAAATCTTTCATTAATGTGAGGTCGTCATACGAAATGATAAATTGATTGAAAGAAAGTACACTATGACAGATTTGTTATTTGCGATACAACTTTAGTCTCCTTGTATTTTAAGGATTAGGTATGTGCTCGCCATGCTCGGTGGCGAAGTCGTAGGAACCGAGGCCATTTTTTCGATAACGACAAAAGGACCTTCCCAGTTTTAGGATAATTTCCCTGCGTTGAGCTCTTTGCAATGTTTGGGGATCTCTCAGAGGAATAAATCCTTGATTTCGAACTCTCTATGCCGAACGCGTTAGTTATAAGATAGGGCTAAAGCTTGGTGGTATCTTCCCAAATTCATGACTACTTTGTCTCGAGTCTCCTCAGTCCAATTCATATTACATGCCAACTGGAATTCATTTTCTTCATCGGTCATGGTATGGTCACGGATAGGGTGATGGTACTGAGTAAAGATGATTGCATCTGTACCGTAAGCTAGGAGGAACGGCGTGCATCCAGTTGAAACTCGGGGTATAGTTCGATAAGCCCATAACACATGTGGTAATTATATGACCTAATTTCCCTTCTTTTCTGTTAGGCACTTTTTGATCCCATCCACGATAGTACGATTACTGCTTTCGGCCTGACCATTCCCTTGCAGGTAATACGGATTTGAAGGAGAATGTATGATGTTGTGTTGATTAAGGAATTCGGCGACTTTGGAACCCACGAACTGAGGTCCATTATCAATCTTGATGAGATGGGGGCAGCTGATATGGATGATAATGTTTTCCCAGATGAACTTAATGACTTCTTCTTCCCGTCTGCGGTACAGAGGAACTGCTTCTGCCCACTTAGTAAAGTAATCCGTTGCGACTAAAAGATGTTTCCATTTTCCTGGTGTAGTAAGAAATTTACTGACAAGGTCGAGGGTCCATCATTTAAATGGTCATACAACATTGCTGGAATGGAGCTCTAAAGCCGGAGCTCGAATTTGGGGACCATGATATTGACAAGCATCGCATTTTCTTGCGAGTTCGATTGCTTTGGTTTTCATCTTAGGCTAGAAGATGCCTTGGGTAAGAGCTCGATTGGCTAGGGATCTTCCTATTATGTGGGAACCACAAGTACCTTCATGTAGTCCGTGCAGGAATTTATGAGCTTCTTTGTGGGATAAGCATTTGAGATACGGCCCTGTGACCGAAATCTTGTATAAGAGACCGTTTTCGACGATGTAGCGTTTAGCATTATCAAGTATATGCCTCCTTTTAGTGGGGTCTTGAAGGAGTTCGCCATCCAATTTGTTTTAGGCTCCAATATACTTGAGGAAAGGTTGTCTCCAATCGTCATCATCCTCTTCAACTCCCCCAGTAATAAAGGAATTTAAGCTTATAACGTTAATGTTGGGGGTCGATAACACTTCGATCTTGAGACATCGAGCTTCTGAGCCAAGGACTCCTGCGAGATATGCGAGGGAATCAGAATATCTATTTTCTCCGCGCGGTAAATATCTGATAGAAATTTTCTTGAATCTATTCATTCTATCAGCCACTGTGGCTGCATAATCAATCATTATCCTATTCTTCTGGAATTTCTCTATGCAATGGTTTACAATGAGTAAAGAATCCGTATATACGGACAGCTCAGATACTCCAATCTCAAGAGCCATGTCCAGACCTCGAATCATCGCCTCGTACTCGGCTGTTTTGTTGGTAGCTTCAAAATTTAATTGGATTGCCTTTTCGATTCTATCAATAGAAGGTATGACTAGCACAATTCCGATGCCTAATCCTATTGGTCCAGAGAATCTATCAGTCAAAAGATGCCATCCCTTTTGAGCAATTTAGTCTACTTTTTCTTTGACATGTTCCTCATGAATCTTTATACTGTCTTCTTCCTAACCGGGAACTTCTACAGGGAAGTCAGCAAGGAAATCTGCTACGGCCTAACCCTTTTTAGAATATCTGGCTTCAAAGCGGATGTTATGCTCACCAAGAGCAACTGACCATTGCTGAACTCATCTAGATTTTTCTTGTTTGGATAAGATTTCACGCAGATGATAGTTGGTCACTATTCATACTGAGTGGGCTTGAAAATACTATCTCAATTTTTGTGAGGTGTAGACGAGAGCTAAAAGTAATTTCTCGACCTTGTTGTATCAGGATTCTTCTGGAGTTAGAGTTTTACTGATAAAGTAGACAGGCATATTGGTCTTCTCATCGAGTCGAATAAGAACAAAACTTAATGATTCTTTAGTAACGGTAAGGTAAATGGTGAGTTCTTCCCCTTCACTAGGTGTACTCATTACTGGCGGTGATCCCAAGTAAAGTTTAAGTTCCTGAATTGCTACTTCGTACTCTACTGTCCATTCAATCTCGGGGTCCTTCTTAGATTTATGTTTTGTTGTCCCTTCACGTAATAAGTTGAACAGCCATCGACAGCGATCGGACAATTTGGAAACAAAAAAGTTTATTACAGTAATCTTGCCTGCTAACTTTTGGATGTCCTTCTTCATTTTCGGAGAAGGCATAGATAATAATGCGCGAATACGATCTGGATCAGCTTCAATACCACGCTTGCTGATTAAGTAGTCCAAAAATTTCCCTGACTGGACTCCGAACTGACATTTGTTGGGGTTGAGCCGCATCTTGTAGAGATGGAGAATATTGAAAGCCATGTGCAAATCTGTTATATGGTCTTCCTTCTTGAAACCTTTACACAACATATCGTCTATATAGATCTTCATTGTTTTTCCAAGGTGATCTTTGAACATCTGGGTCATCAATCGCTGATAAGTAACTCCAGCGTTCTTGATATCGAATGGCATAACTTTATATCAGTATAGACCGTGCTTTGTAATGAAATTTATTTTCTCTTGATCGTCAGGTAGCATATGTATTTGGTTGTATCCTGACGCGGCATTCATCATGGACAATAGCTCGTGTCCTGATGTAGAATCGAGTAGGTTATTTATAACAGGGAGTGGAAAACTGTCTTTTGGAGTATGTCTGATCAAGTCGGTGAAATCCACGCATACCCTTATCTTCCCGTTTTTCTTTGGTACCGCTACAATATTCCATATCCATTCTGGATAATTAGCTTTTCGGATAAAACCTACTTCGATGAGTTTTTTGATCTCTTTATTGACTTCATCTAGAAGTTTTGGTGTTAAAGTCCTCTGTCTTTGTTTGATAGCTGCGGATTTCTCTTTCAAGTTGAGTTTGTGACAGTCCAGGTTTGGATCGATACCCGATATCTCGTGAAACGTCCAAGTAAAGATATTACTATTTTCCTTAAGGAACTGGATGATAGCATTGCGCTCTGCTGAGGGCAGATGAGTGTCAATATATGTCCTGCGCTTGGATCTACTGATTTCAACGCACTATGTAGTTTCTACGTCGGGCAGATGTTGCTCTGCAGAGTTGACTATATAGTTCTCTGTAATGTTTCCTGTTATCTTCAATAATTCATATGCGAGTTGATATTCAGAAGGTTCTGGTCCAATGATGATAGAATTTTTGCACGCTCGTGCTAATTTCTGATATCGTTCTATCTCGTAAATGCTACCTTCCCATTCAAAACGTAATGCCAGGTGATAGGTCCGTGGAATAACGTACATATTGTGCAACCAACAACGTCCCATTATCCCCAGGTAATAGGATTTTGTATTGACAACATAAAAGACTACGTCGAGAGTTACCGGTCATACGGTGATAGGAAGTATAATCTTTCCTATACGCTCTTCTTTGGATCCATTAAAACCACAGATATCAACATCGTTGGGTTGGATCTTATCGACCAAACCCATCTGATTGATCGTGCTCTGAAAAAGAAGTTCGATAGTGCAGCCGGAATCAGCCATCATCGTATAAAGCACCATATTACACATTTTCAATATGATCACAAAGGCATCATGGTGAGGATAGTTGACATGCCAAATATCGCAATCATCAAAAGAGATCCCAATTCGCTGAGAGTTGGATACTGGAATTAAACGAGCTTCTTTATTTTGCATGGATAAGTTATGACATTGGGCGACACGCCTTCGTTTGCTCCTGTTTGTTTCTTTGACGACCTGGGTCTTCATGAGATGGCAGAGTGGGATATGGTAAAAATGCTTTTCGACTGTGGGCTCCACGACTTAAATAGCTTCGGTGGGGTTTTTGTAACTCCCGTTCATATAACTCTCCACGTTCACTATGTATTCGTACATTCGTCTATCTGCGAAGATATATTTCAACAACCGTTGCAAGGCAAAACATTGCTCTATCTCATGATGTCAGACCTTATGGTAGATGCCGTATGGTTTGTTCTTGATTGGTTAAAGGTACTGTGCATTACGGAAGAATCTGTCTTTCTATAATATGGGGTAGATGTTGGTTATAGTCGCATTCATCTTTGGAAGATAAGGTTTCGGCAAGTTACTCAATTTTCGAGGTCGTTCGTCATTAGATATGGTTCGTTTCCTGCCTCCTCCTTGGTCTGGTGTCCGATTAAAGTCAGAACGGTTTGACTGATCTCGAGCTACCAGTATTAATTTTTTAGGCTTCTCTCTGTCGGACACAATCTTCTCCAGGTCGATGTATCCGTTGACCTATTCAATCATGTCTTCCAATGTTGCAGGTTTGATGAGGACGAGGTACTCCTTTGCTCGGCCATCGACTAGTAAAGCGTTGGTAAAAGCAGAAATAGTGATCTTCTGGTCGAGTCGATCTACTTTTTGGGCTAATTCCAAGAACTTGTTAGTAAACGTCTTGAGTTTTTCTCCTGACATCTGTTTGAGGCTAAAAAAAGAATATAAGTTCTCCTCATTATCTCTGTTATAAGAGTAATTCTTGACGAAAAGTTCGCACAATTATTCAAAAGTTGTGATAGATCCAAAAGGCAGTGTGTGAAACCATCGTAGGAGTTCGCCTGACAAGCTGGTAGAAAAGAGTCGGCATAGAATGTGGTTGGACATGGAATGAAGGCTTAAAGCGTCCTGGAACTCTTGAACGTGTTCTACTAGATCAGTACCTTTGTACTTTCAGATCTTCGGAGTGTGCAACCCTGTGGGGACCTCACCATCCAATTGCCCTTGGGCGATTAGGCTCTTCTGTAATCTGTTGTGGATCCCTTTAGTCAGCATATGTGCTTTGAACAATTCCTTAATTTTTTTTTCAACATGTTCATGAGTGATATATTGCCGAGCTATGATGGTTGGTCATGTGACGCGTCCTTCTTCAGGGTTGTGGTTACCACTCCCTTCACTTAGACGTTCCTTTACTAGGACTCAAACTCTTCAAGGTAGATTTTTAGTCTGTCTGACTCCTGTCAGGCCGCCATCTACTTCTTGTTGGATCTCCTGGATCAGGATGGGCTCCATGCCCTATTGGTGATGGCCAAATTGAAGCATGCCTCCTGCGCGAATGCCCTTCGGTGGAGGTCCAATTCTTCATGAACAAAAATCCGCGAGCCCTCAGGTTGTACAGCTTTGTTCTTCTGGGTGGCAACTTGCTGACCCTGTAAAATCTTTAGCGCGTCTTGTACACTCGCGAGTTGTTGTTCTAAGGCTACACGCCTTTCTGTTTCTAAGTTCAAAGTGGCCCTCAGGCCGGCTAAAGTTGTATTTTCTTCCACTTGGACGATTGGCGTGCTCTGACCTGGAAGCGACATTCTGAGAAAAAAAAATGATCAACGGTGTTTAAGACAATGGGTTTGAGAATTTTGATTCCCACATACGGCGCCAAATGTAGTTTCAGGGTCCATACTTAGCCTTTACGCAAAATGTATTCAGAACGTTCAAGAATAATAGACAGTAAACAACTAGATGATTTAGTGTGGAAAACCCTTGAATTGGTTAAAAACCACGGCCTCTCCTGAGGATTTTGAGAAAGTGATGATCTTATTGATATTGCCAGTTTATTACAATGATCGTTTTGAGAATGCAGGATGATAAAGTAGGAACTTTTCGATGGTGAATGTTTTGTCCCTCATCTGCAGTTCTCCAGGTCTTCTAATAGGTCATTTAATATGGTCGTTTGGCAACCATAAAGTCCCTTAATGATGGACGTTATAAAGTGAGTGTGAGATATTCTTCGACCAGGTTGTGTAGCATTCCGACCTTTGCTGCTGTACAATGACTCTATTGCTGACTGTATGCTTCGCACAGGTCCAACTGTTGGTGTAGAGGTCCAAAGTGATGTCTCGAACTGAGGAAAGTTTGGTTATGTCTTTAGTAGTACTTCCTGTATGCTGATGAGATCGAGGATGAGGCTTGAGTCTGAGATACAAAATAAGCTATTACAAGACGGCTCTCAACCAATAGCACGGGTGTCATTAGGGATGAGTGGTATTGGTTGAGAAACTCATTCCATACATGTTTGTAATAGTGTCATGTGCTCTGTTGTTGAGGTCAAAAGTTTGTTTGTAGTTCGAAGATGAAACATGAGCTCGAGATGCAGAATAAGCCACTACAATTACGAGGATGTAATCAATGGATTATGGAAGTAGAATGTGGTTTGCACAGGCATTCAGTTACAAATTATTTGGAAGAACACTCCTACACTAGTAGACTTACCCTAGATGAAAAGAAAATTACTGCAGAAATGTGAAGAAGCGGTGTTAAGGCATGCAATATCTTGCATGTACTTAAGGAAAGAGATATAAATAATACTTCCACCATTACAATGATCTACAATGTGAGAACTAAGATAATAATTAGTGAAATGGAAGGAAGGACTCAAATGCAACATGTGATGATGCAATTGGCTGAAAACGGGTATGTCGAATTTTATACTAGGAATGAGGCTACGGATGAGGTAACAGCTTTATTTTGGGCTCACCCTTTATCTATTCAACTAGCAAAGTGTTTCCCTAAAGGTTTTCTCATGGATTGTACCTATAAAACAAATATGCACAAGTTTCCACTTCTTCAAATTATTGGGGTTACATCAACCCATAAAACATTCTCCCTAGCATTTGTATACATGGAGAAGGAGAGAGGTGATAATTACGAATGGGCATTAAAATGCATGAAATTAATGTTAGATCCAATTTCTTTATCGGTAGTTCTTGTTAGTGATAGAGAGCTTGCATTAATGAAGGTTATAGCTAAAGTCTTCCCGGATGCACAAAACATTTTATGTCGATTCCATATCAATATAGATGTGATGAAAAGTTGTAAGATGTTCAAAGAAAAGAATGATTGGAACAAGTTTTATCAAAGTTGGCATCTTTTAGTATCATCTTCTACGAAGCAAGAATACTCGGAGCATATTACTTATCTAAATAGCACTTTCTCATTTTTTCCATATGCTTTGGCATATATAAAAAATACTTGGTTATCGGAGTGGAAGGATTTTTTTATATCGGTATAGATTGATCAATACTTTTACTTGGGAAATACCACTTCCAATAGAGCAGAGAGCTCTCACGCAAGATTGAAAAGGCAACTAGGGTCATCTCAAGCAAACTTCAAAACGTCATGGAAGATAATTCATAAGAACTTGTTATTGCAACATACAAAGATCAAAGCATCCTTTGAGAAAAAATTAACCATGGTTCAACATACTTGTCAGCATAGTATATTTATGTTTACTAGAGGATATGTTTCAATTACTGCACTCGACCTCATGCAAAAATAGATGAAGCAAGGTGAATCAATTGGGCTTGATGTAAAGGCTTGTGGTTGCACACTTCGTCAAACACACGGCTTACCTTGCGCTCATGAAATTGTGCAATACATGCATGAAAGTTCTCCCATTCCCCTTTCATCTATTGATTCACATTGGAAGAAATTATCATGTAAACCGACGATGTCTTCAAATGGTGATGTAGATTACATAGGTGAGATTTCGATGCTTATTAAAAGATTCCTGAATTCCAATAGTGAACTGAAGTTGGATATGTTGAAGTTAAAGGAAATATCAAACCCTACTACTACTACTTTGGTCGAGCCGCAAGTGAAATCAAATACAAGAGGTAAACCAAAGAACGCATTGGCTAAGAACCAAGCAAAGGCTGAAGCATCCACCATAAGGAATCCATCATCTTTTGAGTATGTTTTATTAACGCATAAACCAACAAAGAAGAAGCAAAAAACTAATTTGAAGGCGAAAGAGGCCACAGTAGCATCTACAAATGCACCCATCTCTTGCATTAACTGTTTTCCTTCTAGATTGAGGCAATATATAAGGCATGTTCTAGATGTTGACGGCAATGGTAATTGTGGCTTTAGAATGGTAGCTCATTGGTTAGGTAGACATGAAAATGATTGGGTTTCAGTAAGGGTTGATTTAATCAATGAGTTAGAAATCTACAATGATGATTATGTTTTATTATTTGGGTCTGTTGAGGTTAAAACGATGCTCAAAAGTCTTTCAGGGTTCACAGATGGTTAGGCTGATAAACCATTTTGGATGTATATGCCCGAGTTTGGTTATGTAATTGCTTCCACCTACAAAGTCGTGTTACTCTTCATTTCTCACGGGCAATGCCTAACCTTTCTTCCCTTAAGATCACCCCCAGAGCCACTTCCGTTACGTAAAATATGGACCATTGGGCATGCCAACGGTAACCACTTTGTACAGGTTCATTTTGATAAAATGGGTCCAATCCCCCCAATTGCTGCATTTTGGAGGAAAAGACATAAGGATGAAGCAAGCGGATGGGATGAGCCTTACCTACTTCGAATACAAAAATTCAAGATATTATGGGAAATACAGTTGCAATGTCAGATTCACATATTGATTTAGGCAAGGACTAATTCATTTATAATTGATTCATAGGTGTTTGTTTTTTTAAATTGTTTAGTTTAAGTATTCAAACAATGGTGTTGATTGATGTTTTCGGTTTATAAGTTTACTATTGGATATTATTTGAATAAATTTCTTAGTTGTAGAATTATGTTTGAATGTTTTTATTTTTCGTATTGGGGAGTTGAGTGCACACAGGTTTCAAATTTTGTAGGGTTTAAGAGAGATAAGGTCAGAGAATTTAGCAATACGAATTAGGAGTGGGTGAGCTTTTAGAATGAAAAATAGTTATTTTTGTATTTTGAGGACATACTTGTCTTTAAATATTAAAATTGGATTAACTTAAATATGGTGGGATGGGGTGAGCTTCTAAAGTTTGGGGTGTATTTAAAATTTCTCTTAGAGTAAAGGGGAGAGTGAAAAAGAGGAGGTTAATGTCGGGAAAGGTTAGAGGAGTGAAAATCTGGTATTTAGGGGGTGTTTGTCTTTTGGCTTATAGCTTACTGAAGTGTTTAATACTCCTATTAAGCACTTCAAGTGGTGTTTCTTTTTTTGCCTTAGTAGCCAGAAAACAATTGCTAGTAAGCCAAAACTACTAAGTTATTTTGACTAGCTTACTAGTCATTCATCACTTGTTTTTTATTTTCCTCCCTATATTGTCCTTTACCACCTGCGAAAATTTGTTCTATGACAAAAGACCCACAAAAAATATCAACAAATATTTCTCTCTCTCCCTCTTTCTCTCTCTCACAAACAAACATATGGTTATTGTAAAAATTATTTAGATTTCGAAATATGTATGTGTAATGGTGGTGGCAATAGAAGTATTAATTCAAGTTATTTCATTTAGAGCGAAATGTTACAACTTGTGTTATTTTTATAACAATGGTATTTAAGTCATCTATTAGCATTCAACACTTTCTGAAAATAAAACACTATAATATTAAACATATAGCACTTCAAATCATTCAACAATTAACACTATGTTCAGCATTCAGCACTTAAAAAACAAACACCCCCTTAGGGTTTTTGAATTTGAAGATGAGGAGAAAGAGAGAGAGAGAGATAGAGTTAAGGCTTATGGTGTGTGGAATAAATTGATTTAAATCAAATATATCGAAAGAGTTAATGGTGGTGAAGAACTATGTTACGGAGAAACGCGTTTCCCACACTCCCAGGTATTTCCTAGGAAACTCGTATGGGAAACGGGTGCTATTCGGCTTCCCCGAATCTCTAATTCGTTTTGGAAACGCATGTGAAATGTTTTAGATTCGCAAATTAAACGATTTTATCACGTGTTTCGAGGTTCACAACACAATAATTTGAATATTTTACACCAAAACCATAAAAGTGTTTTACAACAAAATTAAACCCATGTTTTCATATTCTTCTTCTGTCACTCACTCTACTCTCCTATCAACAATCTAACTCTCTCACTCTCTTTATATAAACTTCAGACTCCCCAAGGCTTACTTTTCATTCCAAACAAACCGATTGGGGTTTTGGTTTCACCGACCTTTTCTGTAGGGTTCTCGGGTACGTCTGTTCTTCAAGAATTGCTTGGTTGATTGTTGATGGTTGATGGTAGCTTAATGACGATGAATCTATTTATTTTGGGGATTTTTGGAAAAAAAATTTACTGAGTTAAAGATCCATTCTGTAAATTAATTGATTCGAGACCTAGTAATGGGATTTTGATTTTCGAAGTCTCCAACTCTCAAGTAGTTTTATCTACCCAAATTTCTTTCGCTTCAATGGAGTTTTGAATCTAGACGTAGTAATGGGGTTTTGATTCATAAACAACACTACTTTGTAGTTTGTAGTTTGTTATTTGTAATAGTATATGTATATCTATGCTTGTCTTCCTCTGTAACCACCATGCCCCAAATTCATTAATAGCATTAGCTTGTTGCCTTGCAGTTATACTAATGAACTGATCTCATTAAGATCCTTATTCTTTACTGCATCCCTTACCCATACAATTTCAGTTGAGAAACAGTGTTACACAATGAGAAGCACAATGATCCTTACTTTTTTTGTTTTGCGACCTTACAATTTATTTATTGATCGTTTATTCGTCTTTGTGGACTTACATAAATAATATTTTTTTCATTTGATGTTTGTAGGCACCATGAGTGTCATTGGCAGAGGTTTGCGACTCAATATTGATGACCAAGAAATGCGAGAGGAGGAGCATCTTCTTATAAGCGATGGCTACGGAGTTATAAATAATAAAGAAGTCAAATTTATTTTTGAAGAAGACGGTGATGAATATCATGAAGAAGAAAATTGTGACCATGCGGAAGATGGGGAAAATTATCCCATAAGTGTTGCAACTACATTGTGGAGGCATGTTGCGAAAGGGCAAAAATGCGGAAGTGGGCACGAAGGCTCTCGTGTATTTAAGTACAGGCATTGCAAAAATATTTATCATGGAACATACACACAAGTTTTTGCTCATCTTATAGGTATTGTGAAGATAAGTAGTGTGATGTGGGAACTGTGAATACCACTTTTTGTATCAATATATTTGGAATTGTAGACAATCTTTTTATGATGGTACTACATTTAAAGTTAGATAGCTTGTTTTGTTGTTCAATTTAGTAGTTCGTATTATTCGCATCTTAACACTTTTCTCGTTTCCCACTTCGTTTTTATTAACGCTTCTTCCTTGCTTCCCACTTCACTTCTTTTAACACTTTGTACTAGTTTCTCACTTCGCTTCAGATTCTGCTTCATTTGTCGCATCGTACTTGTACTCACTTCCGTTTCCCGAATTGTATAAGAAAAATATTTGAAGTTTCCTATTTTATTTCACGTATCATTTCGGCACCCGCTTTCCTTTAAAAATACATAGGTGGAGAAAGTTAATTTTAACTTAATGAAAAGACACGTCTTAAAAAATATATAGAGAAGGAGTAGGTAGACCCATTCTTTCCACTAAGGCGGAAAGGATCTGGACTCCATAATTTAAGGGAACAAATTAAGCATATCTCAACAAGACATCAACTAATGCAACAACAGAAAAACATATTTCCTACCTTTGAATCTCTCTCCCTCATGCATTACCAGCCATGACCCATCCTCTTATCTCTCTCTACATCTGTTGTTGTCGCCACCATGATATACTCATGTCTAAATCTTCTCCCTCACTACTATGGTTATCTCTATAGCACTTTCACGTCATTCGGCCTTTCGTTCCAAAACGTCTAGATTGATTCTCAAACTTTAATTTATTTTTGGGGGCTGCAACCAGGTTTAGTCACAGATAAACCATCACTTGTTGATAGGCATGAAAAATGCCTATTTTTGTCCTTCAATTCACATTATCCAGGACCTTATTTTATGTTTCACTGAGCCTAATTAAAGTATGTTGACTATTGCAGGTAATAAAATAATTGCAACCAAGCCCGGTCTTAAAGCCCAACTTTTACATGCTAAAGAGTTGCTGGAGATTACCAGTTGTCAAGAGCTACTGGAGATGGCCTAGTACTAGTCAACAACCGCTGGAAGACTTAGTCAAAGATTTTGGCTAAATGATCTCCATAAAAGGAGGGTTGTTGAGGGAGATGAGGGCTGAAGTTAGGTTAAGAGAGAGAGTTGTAAAGGGAGAGGGAGTGATCTTTTTAGTTTTTTATCCTTTTTCAACCGTAGTTCTTCTATTTTTGGATGTAAACCTTTTTTAATCAATAAAGAATAGTTTTTCTTAAATCACGATTTTAATCTTTGCATCCCTGAGAACAAAACTCAATGTTTCAACAACCCGATTTGATACGGATTATCAAATGGCGTCGCTGTCGGGGATGCAATCGACTTACAAAATCGTGTCTCTATTATTATATTAGTATTAGATTTGACGAATTTTTGTTTTACCTTCGTATTGATTTTTTTTCTTCACTGTTCCTATTTTTGTTTTATTTGAGGCGTGTTGTTTTGATTTTTTTATCAAATGTGTTTTTGTTTATTTGACTCTCTCTCTCTCCATCTAAACAAAAACTTTATCTCGTTAGCTTTTCTCACTTCTTAAAATCTCTCGTATCTCTCTCAAGCCTCTCACACGTCTCTCTCCAACTCCCACACGTCTCTCTCTCTCCCTCTAAACAGACTCACTCTCTCTAAAAACCCTCATCCCATCTCTCTCCAAAAATGGACTCACTCCTCATACTGTGATTCTCTCTTTCTCCTCGGCCATCCTTGGCCACTTTCTCTCCTATCTTGGCAGATTCAGAACCAACCGACGATAGTTTTCTATGGTTTCTTGATTTCTGAAGTTGGGTTTTTGATTTCGATCTGTTATTAGTAGTTGTGACTGTGATGCAATGTTAGATTGTGATTTTGTGACTCTTTCTCCCTCTCTATCTGCAATCAAATTTTGAGCGATAATCTGAAATTTGATTTGAAGTTTGAGTCGGTTGATTTAGAATCTAATTTAGGGTTCTGCTATTGCTCTTCAAACCAATTGCAAGATTCTAATAATTTAGGGGAGGGAATGTGGTTCACCTTTATTATGTTTTGTTAGATGTTCGATACTTTATTGTGGTTCAACTTGGTCTTATAGTGTTTGAATATCATTGTTGTTGTTGGATTCTAGACCATTTGCTGCTGGATTCTAGTCTTATAGTTCCGATAAACAAATTTGTGATTGAAGTCAGCAGCTGTAGGGTTCTAATTTTCATCTGAAAGGTTTCAAGTTTATCCTCAGTTTTGATTTCAATTAACTCTTAAAATTGAAGTAGGGTCTGGTTTGTGATTGTGGTTAAATAGTCTTCTCTCTCTCTCATATGATTGTGGTCACTTTTAGAGGAGATTTATGGATTATTTGGGTTGTTATTGTGCTGCGATTATCTGCGAATTATATTTGTCGTTGTTTTTCTGCGATTTTGGGGTTCGATTTTGTTGATGAATTTAGTGCTGATTTCTTGGAAGGATTTAGAGCTTGGTTTGATTAATTTTGTTGATCTGCGGGTCAGTTTTTGCTTAATTGGGGAATCTGATGATTTTGGAAAGTTTTTGCTTGCTTTGATCTTTTTTTTTTTTTTTTGGTACTCTGATTGATAAATGGATTTTTGGGGTTAGTTATTTTATTGGATTTTGTGGCTTCTCTAAAGTTTTAGCAGATTTTGGATTTTAAGTTTTTGTTTGTTTTTATGGCTGTTTCTTTGTAGATTGGATTTTGTTTGAAGAATGGGGTAAATCGAATCACTGTTTATGTTAATGGGTTTGAGTAGTTTACTCTGGTTTCTTTCCTACATTTGTTCTGATGACGAACACGAACAGAGTAATGCAAAAGAAAATTGTATGGTGACAAAGATGACGATAACATGGTTGATTAAAGCAAAGCAACAAAGCCATCATTAAAGAAAAACGGCAAGACGACGAAGACTTTCGTTTCTTAAATTTTTATGTATTATTTTTTTTTAGTATAGTTTAAGGATTGAGAATAATGTTTATGTAATAATTAATTGAGTGACGCTTTGTAAGGTGAGGAAATTATAATCTGCTGTAGGTACAGCATTGGAACCTCTATTCAGGCCGGAAATCGTTTCAACGCGTACTTCGCAAACGATCTTGAGTAGGCCTTCCCAACGGTTTTACCAGGGTAACCAAACGTGGCCCTTAAAAGGCCGCCCTGTAGGTAAACAAATTTCCACCGCACCCCCCCTGTCGCGGTACATCATTGTTTCACTACTGTTTGATTGATTAAATGTTTAAAATTAGTAACAACATCTAGATAAGGGTGAACCAAAATAGGATTTCATCACCCGTGCGTGCCCACACATTAGGACCCCGGGAATTCATTACCCGGTTGTTAATCTATTCAGTATCGACAGTCCCGACTCTTTAAAAGATTTTCAGATAAGAAACCATAAAAAACATAGTTAATCAAAAGGCACCGCTCGGACCTGGAGCAACACGCTAAATAGGAAAACTTGATAAGTGGCTATGTTTGCTGGAGGACGTACGTTCCCTGGAAAGCTAGTGTGGATAGGTAACTCTAAGCGGTTCGCCCCACCTTCCAGCACAGGTGCATCTAGGTGACTAGATAGCATGCGAGCTATCGCCAAAGCGAGTAAAAACAACTTAAGTACGAACTGATCTACTGTCAGGGGTAGGAGCATTGAACCCTGAGACTGAGTTCACAACTTAACTTAATAAAAGAGACCAGTAAAACATTCTTGAGTGCTTACATCATTCTTAGGACTTTTAGTGTGTTTGCATATATTGATTGAACTGTATGCTAGATTGGGGTAACACCCAAGCTCGGACTAAGAACACTGCTAGAATCAATATGAGTCAGACTGATGGGACTAATGGTCCCGAACCTGTTATTCCTAGGATCGGTCCCGATCCTGCTGCTGCAGAGAGAATCACTCTCAGCAATCGAATGCATCCTACAATAGTTAGTAAACCTTCATGTATTCTGATTCCCAGAAATGTAGGGAACTTTGAGTTAAAACTGGGATTCTTGTCTATGCTCCCCAAATTTCATGGTAGTCCTACTGAAAACCTGTATAGCCATCTTAGGGAGTTTAGGGATTATATGCTTCTATTAAACTTCGAACGTATTACAGAGGATTCTTTGAAATTACGTGTATTTCCCTTTTTTCTATTGGGAAACGCACGCGATTGGTTGTACACTCTCGAGGAGAACTCTGTAAACACATTTGAACAACTCGTTAAGGAGTTTTTGAAGAAGTATTTCCCTAACCACAGAACTACTAAGATACGACAGAGTATTTATAGCTTTATACAAAACTGAGGAGAGTCATTATATGACTACCTACAACGGTTTAGGGATTTAGAGCAAGGATGCCCACATCACGGGATTCAGCTGATTGATATAGTTCAAACTCTCTATGAAGGTCTAGACTATGACACTAGAGCTCGTGTTCAGTCTATGTGCGCGGGTACATTCGATGAGAAAGTTGACACTGAAGCTTGGACATATTTAAATGATGTAGCGGATAAGACCTACCAATGGCAAATGATGAGAGAGGAAATACCTTGTCACTGTGCAAATGTGCATCAAGTGGACTCTAATTCAGAGTCTGCCACTTTTAGAACCATTCTTGAGAAAATCGAAAACTTAGAGACTGGCAAAAGAGAGAGGCACCCTAACACTTCGTCTGTTAACCATGTGGCGATGCCAAATTGTGTGGTTTGTGAGAGTTCGGACCATCTGGTCCAAGATTGCCCTGATGTGCTTAGTTTAAGGGAGGGTAGAAAAGACCAGGCCAATGCCATGTATCAACGTCCTAATAGCCAACCTTTCAATGGTGGATGGAATAATAATTCTAATAACTCCAATTCTCGGGGAAGTAGAAATTACCAAGGAGGCTCTTCTGGAAGTGTCCCTTATCAACCGCATAACCAAATAAACCATCAGCAGTCTAGTTCGTCGTGGCAACCAAATCAATCATTCCAAGCTCTCCTTAATGTGCCATATGTTCCTCCGCACAATAGGAATCTGCCTCCTCTAACCACGTCCTTAGAAGATACTCTTAAAACATTTATGCAAGTAACTCAGTCATCTATTGCCAAACTTGAGGGACAAATAGGTCAAATGGCAACAGAGATAAGCACGAGAGACAAAGGAACGTTCCCCAGTCAAACTCAAGCTAATCCTAAAGGGAATACTGAACATTCTAGATCTTCCAATCGTGATGGAGTCAACGCCATCATTTCTCTTAGGAGCGGTATGAAAGTAGATAATTTGGTAAAAATGCCTAAGGAACCCAAGCTAGAAATTCAAAGTAAACCTATAGAAGAACCTGTGAGTGCGAGTGAGGAAGAAATCACGATAACATATATTCAGCCGCTGACTTTTTTTCCTTAGCGGTTAACTCTTGCTAAGAAGGGTAACGTCTATGAGGAGATTTTAGGGATTTTTAAGCATTGTGTGAATAACATTCCTATCCTTACGGTCATAAGACATATTCCTAATTACGTAAAATTTCATAAAGATCTTTACACTTTAAAGCGGCGTATACATGTCCCGAAAAAGGCTTTTCATGTTCACGAGAGTGATACGTCTATTCTTTTAGATGCACATGTTAGTGTTATCCTTTTGCGTAAATCCCTTCCAAAATACAAGGACCCTGGATGCCCTACTATTTCATGTACGATTGGGACCCGTAAGACAGGAAGAGCTCTACTTGATTTAGGTGCCGTCGTGAACCTCATTCCTTACTCTGTCTATGAGCAATTTGATATCGGAGTACTTAAACCCACTAATAGGACTCTTCAGCTACCTGACCGATCCATTAGGATTCCTAAGGGTGTAGTTGAAGATGTGTTGATCCAGATTGAGCAATTTGTTTATCCAGTAGACTTTGTTGTGTTAGATACTAAGCCAGTGGCAAACCCTGTGGACGAGATCCCTGTGATTCTAGGTCGACCCTTTTTGGCAATAGCTAATGCGGTAATCAATTGTCGCAATGGAATTATGAAGTTGACCTTCAGGAACATGACAGTAGAATTGAATATTTTTCATGCGTCGCATTCCCCTTCTAATTCTGAACTACTTGAGTATAATATGATCCAGAGTCTTGTGAGTACCACTTTTGAGAGGTCAAGTACCTCAGATCCCTTAGAGGCATTTTTATCCCACTTTAATGGAGATTGTGAGGACGATTCGTACATACATGAGGTGAAAACCTTATTAGATTCGGTTTTAGAAATTGTAGAGCTTGAAGGTGAGCATGAAATCTTAGATGTTAAGAAACCCATTCCGGAGGCTCACGAAGCCTCCCCAAAGATAGAGCTTAAACCTCTTCCTGCTCACCTTAAGTATGTCTTTCTAGGTCTAGATGAAACTATGCCCGTCATTATTGCCGCTGACCTAGAACCCCTTCAGGATGAGAAGTTGATTCGTGTTCTTAAGGGAAATACGAAAGCTATTGGATGGAGTATTGAAGATATTAAAGGAATTAGTCCCTCGGTTTGTATACATAAAATCAATTTTGAAGATAATGCCAAAAATTTCAGGGAAGGACAACAGAGATTGAACCCGACTATGGCCGAAGTAGTTCGAAAAGAGATGTTTAAACTCCTTGATGCTGTGATCATCTATCCCATTTCTGATAGTCCGTGGGTTAGCCCGATCCATGTTGTCCCAAAAAAGTCGGGAATCACCGTTGTAAAGAACGAGAATAACGACCTCGTACCCACTAGAACGACAGTTTTGAGGCATATTATATCTGAAAAAGGAATAGAAGTTGACCAGGCCAAAATAGATGTCATTTCTAACCTCCCCCCACCACGAAATGTTAAGGACGTCCGTTCCTTTCTAGGACATGCAGGCTTCTGGCGTCGTTTTATCCAAGATTTTAGTAAGATTGCTCGTCCTTTAAGCAGCCTTTTGGCCAAAGATGTGGCCTATGAGTTTGATGCACCTTGTCTTGTAGCTTTTGATAAGCTTAAGACCTAGCTCACAACATCACCCATTATTAGACCACTTGTTTGGAATGAACCATTCGAGTTAATGTGTGATGCCTCTGATTATTCTGTAGGCGCTGTTTTGGGACAGCGGATAAACAAACGCTCCCATGTCATCCACTACGCTAGCAAAACGTTAAATGACGCCTAATTGTATTACATGACCACCGAGAAAGAACTCCTGGACATTGTTTATGTGCTAGAAAAATTTAGATTTTATCTTATAGGATCTAAAGTGATTGTTTACACGGATCATGCCGCGCTTCGACATCTTTTGTCAAAGAAATATGCTAAGGCATGGCTAATCCGGTGGGTATTACTCTTACAGGAGTTTGACCTCGAGATTCAAGACAAAAAGGGGTCAGACAATGTTGTAGCTGACCATCTTTCCCGTATAGTGATTGAGTTTGTTGATGAGTCCTTGCCGATTAGGGAATCCTTCCCTGATGAACTGCTTATGGCAGTGAATTTAGTTCCCGAGTTGCAGTAGTTTGCTGACATTGCTAATTATTTAGCCACGGATACCATTCCTGATCATTGGACTAAACCTGACAAAGATCGTTTTTTCAGTCAAATGAAGTACTTCTTTTGGGATGATCCAGATTTGTTTAAGTATTATACTGACCAAATCCTTAGGAGATGTGTTCCCCAGTCTGAGTTTACCAATATTCTATCATTTTGCCATACCCAAGCTTGTGGAGGCCACTTTAGCTCTAAGAAGACCGTGGCAAAAATTTTACAGCGCGGTTTTTATTGGCCTACCTTATTTCACGATGCGCATGCATTTTGCAAAGCGTGCGAGAGATGCCAAAAAATGGGAGCCCTTTCTCGACGAAATATGATGCTCTTATACCCTATTTTAGTTATTAAATCTTTTGATGTTTGGGGCATGGATTTTATGGGCCCTTTTCCCAAGTCTTTTGGATATGAGTACATCATTGTTGGAGTGGACTATGTATCAAAATGGGTTGAAGTCATCCATTCGAAAACGAATAACAGTGCAGTTGTTCTCAATTTTTTAAAAGAAAATATTTTTTCTCGATTTGGAACACTTAGGGCTATTATTAGCGATGGAGGGACACATTTTAACAACAAAAAATTTGCTGCCCTTGTCAAAAAGTATGGTGTAACCTATAAGGTGGCAACACCTTATCACTCGCAAACGAGTGGGCAAGTCGAAGTTTCAAATTGGGAGATCAAAAATATTCTCCAAAAGACGATTAACCTAAATCGCAAAGATTGGTCTGTAAGAATAATTGATGCACTTTGGGCTTATCGTACTGCATATAAAACCCAGATTGGAATGTCTCCTTATCGACTCGCTTACGGTAAGGCATGTCACCTTCATGTAGAACTTGAGCATAAAGCTTATTGGGCAATAAAAACGTTTAACTTTGACACTTCAACGGCTGGGTCCCATCGTAAGCTACAACTCAATGAGTTGGATGAGCTCCGAAACGATGCATATGAATCCGCAAAGATAAACAAAGAAAGAACTAAGGCTTTTCATGATAAAAATATCTTGCGAAAGACTTTTGAAGTGGATCACAAAGTTCAATTGTATTCTTCGCGTCTTCATTTGCTTCCTGGAAAACTTCAATCCCGTTGGACCGGGCCGTTCATTGTCAAAACTGTTTTCCCACATGGAGCTATTAAAATTCTTGACCCTCGTACTGGTCACATTAATAAGGTAAATGGAAAGAGACTTAAACAATTTTACGGGTTCGAGTGAGGATATAAATCTACGGGACCCATCATATGAAACATAGGTATCTTTATTTCTACCCATAGTCTTATCTAGTTTGGGGGTACTTACCAACGTCTGGCTGATGACGTTAAACATAGCATTTGTGGGAGGCAACCCTTATCATGTTCAGGTAATATTTTTAGATTTTCTCCTATTCTTTTTTTTATTTTTGGCAAATGTGGGGACACATGCTGATTCAGTTTGAGGGTGGGGGTAAATAAGATTTTCATAACTTTTTCCAAGAAAAGTTATTATTCTAGGGCATTCTGGTATTGTAGACACATTTTTTGTATACTCTGATCTTTGGACATTCTTAGAATCCTAGAGTTGTACTTGGGATAAAATTATAAGGTTATGGTTTATTTTAAACCGTAAATTGTTAGTGCGTTAAGAATTTTTAAGTTTTTGGTACTACCATCCTATTAGATGTGTTTCAGAAGAAAATCACCCTTATAATTGTACTTCACATAGTTATGTTATCAAGGTTGTGTTAAAACTAACTACCACATTTTGATTAATCAGCAGTTTGGGTTAGAAAGAATCTGTAATGAGGGAGACATTTACCTTAGAAAATTTTGTTTTTCATAAATTCATACTAAATGTTTGTATATATTTTCACAAGTTATTGGCTCCTTTCACGAAGCTGACATACTCGTAAAAAAAATCATTCACAATTCAAGGCCCCTCACAAGATTTAGAACTGAAAGAGGAATTTTTTTTATTAATCTCGAGGCAAGCCATGAATCAATGTGAAAGTAAGAGACCAAAAAATTAAAAATTGAGTCTCTATGAGTATAGTTGAGAACTATGTGAAGGAGGACAAGTTGCACGTATAAAAGAGCAAATGAAAACTCAAATGCAAAAGTCTTACCATGAAAAACTTGTGTGGATAGATATTTTCCCTGAAAGATCAATAAAAGAGAGCAAACAAACTAAGGTAGTTGTCGAACAAACTTCTAGATTTCTTTCACCATACTTAAGATAAGGCTAAGGTTATTTGAAAGGATTATCAAACTTCTTGATTCCAGAAACTAAATTCACTACACAAAGGATGAAATTCTGAAACTTGATTTAATCTGATTGTAGTATAATTGACTTGATAAATTCTGAACGTATCTGATGGTTAACCCTTATTTAAGTGTTATATCTAGGAGATGAATTTAATCTATTTTCAGAGATACCAGGAGTAATGATTATTAGTTGTTTATAATTCCAGAACGTCTGTGATAAAATTTTGTAGGTATATTCACTGAAAACCCTCACGAGACACAACTCGTTCTATTTGGGTAACCTATAGGTTGAAAAGCTTATTGCATACGCTAAATGCAATCGTATGAAACCACGAAAGAGTTTAGTTTTCCTTTCTTTTGCTAAGGGACTAGCAATATGTCAGTTTGGGGGTATTTGATAGGCATGAAAAATGCCTATTTTTGTCCTTCAATTTAAATTATCTAGGACCTTATTTTATGTTTCACTGAGCCTAATTAAAGTATGTTTGACTATTGCAGGTAATAAGATAATTACAACCAAGCCCGGTCTTAAAGCCCAACTTTTACAAGCTAAAGAGTTGCTGGAGATTACCAGTTGTCAAGAGCTGCTGGAGATGGCCTAGTACTAGCCAACAACTGTTGGAAGACTTATTCAAAGATTTTGGCTAAATGATCTCCACAAAAGGAGGGTTGTTGAGGGAGATGAGGGCTGAAGTTAGGTTAAGAGAGAGAGTTGTAAAGGGAGAGGGAGTGATCTTTTTAGTTTTTTATCCTTTTTCTACCGTAGTTCTTCTATTTTTGAATGTAAACCTTTTTTAATCAATAAAGAATAGTTTTTCTTAAATCACGATTTTAATCTTTGCATCCCTGAGAACGAAACCCTCTATGTTTCAACAACCTTATTTGATACGGATTATTACTTTTCCTTATCAATGGCTTTGGTTCAACCTCAATTTGGCAATGGCAACACCAAGTCCCTTCTCTCGCCCCTCACTTCGACCTCTATATCACTGATCTTGTGTTTGTGGGTCAGTCTACAACGATATCAATTGACCGAACTGCTGAATTTCAGGCTTAATGTTTAACAAAGTTGCTAGAAAAAATAGGGTTACTAAGATATCATGTGTTGGGTCATAGTTATGGCGGTTTTGTGGCGTATCATATGGCCAGGTTGTGGCCAGAGAGGGTGGACAAGGTGGTTTTAGCAAGTTCTGCCATAAACTGGAAGTCAAGAGACCAAGATGATTTGTTAGAGCTAACGAAAATGGAGAGGACTTGATTATACCCAAGACACCCCAGACCCTAAGACTTTTAATTGCTGTTACAATGAAGAGGCAACTTCCAATACCAGAATTTTTACTACACAACCTTTTTGACGTAAGTTTCTTTTAAATTCAATTTTTTTCTTTTATCCATGTAATATTCGATTACATGATAGAGAATTCACAAAATATGATTAAGAGCCTACTAATGGATGGATGTTATGGTATTCTCTAGCGTTTATCAACTAAAATTACTTTTACCTAAAACACCTATAAAGCATTGAAGATAGAGGAGGCATTGGTGGGATTTTATGGGGGAAGATCCAATCATGTCTCTGTTACATACCATGAGATGCAGTCTATCCACACTTGTTATGGCAATCTAGAATGGTTTTGGCAGGGTCCATGTCAGCACTAACTCTACCCTGATGATTGACTATATTAGAGATGGCCAGGTCCCTCTTTAGACATGCTACATCAAGATACAAGAGATTATAAGCTCATAACCCAGCTTGGGGAATTTCTCATTTTTCATAATTTTAGAGAGGCTAATAGGGTACTTGACTACTTAGCCTCATTTTGCAATGTATATTAGTTGACTTATCCGTACTATCTCCTAGAAATGCTCCAGTTGACCTGTGTGCAACTCCTTTTACATAGGAGGATGCTAGGGGATCCAAGTGCATTAGGATGCAACTCTTTTTCTTTCGTTTGTATAGAGAGGCTCATGGGGTGCCCTTAAACCCCATCTTACCTAGCAAAAAAAAACATAAAGCGAGCAGATGTAAATTGAGCAAGTTTGCCCTTATGTTCGCAGAGTATGCGCAACGAAAATATGAATGAGAAGAGGGAACTCTTATGTAATATACAAGAAGAGAAGGGTTCCATTCCTCCTCTTGAACAGGTAAGATAACTGAAACATATCATTAAATCTATGCATTATTATTTTGTACTAATGTTCTTACCTTTTATCAAGTTTTAGGACCAAAATTCTAATCCATAGTTGCTATCAAATATTATTTGGGCTCGAGACCCTTTAAGGTTTAAATGCGACCAGTTTGTTGATTCTAAAAAAAATAGGCTATTTCAATTGGCTATTGTTTGAAACAGTGTTTGTGTTTATAGGATGTATTGCTTATATGGGGATAGAATGATGAGATTGTTTGCCTGGAGAAGGCCTTTGAGCTTACGGAGTAAGTATTTATATATGCATCTTTTTTCACTTTACTTTAGTAGATGATCTACAAAACTTGTGATTTTGGTAAAACCAATACAGGATATTGGGAAAAGCTGTTCGTTTGGAAGTAATAAAGAATGTGGGGCACACTGTTCATTTTGATGCATCAAATAGGTTTAGTGAGATAGTCAGGAATTTTTTGCCCTCATATTGATTCCCTATACCTTCATTTATACCTAATTTGATGTTTCAAGTAACATGCATATCATGACGTTGATGTATCTATATCCTAATTGAGCATGTTATATAAAGTAGCAAATGATATGAAAATCTGCACAGTATGCTCATTACATGTTGTTAAAATTAACACATTTGATGTCACGCCCCAAAATCTAATAATCAGAATAATGATTAAAATATGGACAACCAGGGCGTGCAGGTCGGGGAATCCAACCAATTCGCCCCACAAACGACCGAGCCATAGACAAGTTCAGGCTCAGTCATTCAAATAAGCATCACAGAGCAAAATAAGAACAAAGAGGAAGCAAAATATATATAAATATCAAACTGAAAATATTAATACAAGATCTTGAATAATATGCAGCGTCAAAAGCTAAGATCGAACAAAAAATACTACAACAAGAACAGAATCTGCAACAGCTAACCAGGCTCCAACATAGTTGAAATCCTCAGCAAAACCTATAATAACCCTGCCACTGAAAGGGGGATGCGAGAGTTAACAAAACCACAGCTCACTAAATGCCCAACAAAGCTAAACAACCTACTAATATAACAGGTGCAGAGAAAGAGGGAAATGAGAATAAGATAAGGATGAGTAAAGGTACAACAATATAAGAGAAGAATAAAGGGATGGAGATATGATAATGTGAAGATGTGATATGTTATGATATGAGATGATATGATATGATGTGTTAATGATATGATATGATGAACTAGGATAATCCCATAATTATCCCAAATGCTAGATGATATGATATGATGAACTAGTCCTAATGTGGATGCTTATGATGTGATGAAGTCAAAGAACTAGACCCTATAAAATGTATTGGGAGGATTAGCCGTTAATACAATATATAACCTTAAAGAGGCATCAGTTGGATACAATGGGTACGATTGGTTTGCAAGCTCGACCACGCTTAGAATTTACACACGGAGCCAACGTCCGAAAAAGTGTTTACAATTCCAAGAGATTTCAACCTCACGGAGGATAAGATGGGTACCAAAGGAAAACTGTCTCATACCATCCCCCACTCCCGGATGGGTAATAGATATGATAGTACCTATCCCAAACTCACATGCTTATTTTAACCCGATGTAGGAATCCTAGGTCCTATCGAGGGTTAGCCGATATAGAGCTTTGTTATGCATCCGACCCCTTTAAGGTAAAATAGAACAAAAACCACAGATGTAAACATATCCCAAGGATCAAAGCACAATAGCTGCCAATACGGCCAACACACACATACACATAGGATAACCAAGTCTACCAACGAGAATGGTAAACAATCCTAACACAACAACCCCAACATGGCCAGCACGCACCTAGGATAACCACCTGCCTCAGAGGATGGTAAACAATCCTAACACAGGTACAAACAGTGACTCAGTCACACCATCTAAACATAGATGAAGCAACAACTTAACCGTCACAATATCATACCACAGATGAAGAGTGACTAATTAACCAGTCACACATCCAGCAACATCAGTCTCTACAAGACTGAAACATAGTATTCAAGAACAAAGCCATGCGAATGCCACACAAATGCACAACTACCTAAAAGACAAAGTGGAACACCCTCCTACATGCCTAACAATAGGAAAAGATGCACTGAAATAACAACCCCAGAAGAATGCAATATAGGTTATAACCTAATCACATGCACCTCAATGCCAAATGCATGATCACTCTAACTAACACTGATAAAATTAGTAAAGGAATTTAGCAAATAAGGAAAACTCGCCTGATAAACAACAAACCGCAAACCCAATCAGCAGAATAACCAACCAAACCTCAACGCCACTGGCAATAACCACACCAACGCCAACAACCCAACACCTACAACAAACAAAACTCCACAATCTCAATAAACGCCTAAATCAACCCAACAATCACCATCCCTAAAATACAAAGGTTCCACCGAAACCGAAATCAAAACAACAACGAAGGAGAGGAATAGGGAATTTACTCACCGAAGGAGCGACGAAGATCAATCCCAACAACGAATCGCAAATGAAGAGCGAGAGAGGAGATGATTCCAATTAGGGAGAGTGAGTGAGAGAGAGAGAGAGAGAGAGAGAGTGATCAAGGAATAAAATGAAAATGGGTACTAAAGCCCTAAATCGACCACACTAATCTCGAGGTAAACCAACGGCCAAGAATCGCGTGAAAAGACCCAAAATGGTCGCCAAAACACGCCTCTGTTCGAATATAACAAATTTCTATTCGAACAAAACAAAGCAGGTAGAAGTCTATTTGAGCAGAAAAAGGCTTGTTCGAACAGAACCAAACATATAAGAATTTATTCGAACAGAAAGGATGTTGTTCGAATAAAATGAAGCAGAAAGAAACTTATTCGAACAGGAACAAGTCTGTTCGAATTGAACTAAACAGAAACAGCCCAGAACTCCAAAAACAAAAGATGTTGTTCAAATAAAATGAAGCAGAAAGAAACTTATTCGAACAGGAACAAGTCTGTTCGAATTGAACTAAACAGAAACAGCCCAGAACTCCAAAAACAAAAGATTCCCTCTAACGAAAACTGGAGAAACCCAAAGGAGAAAACCTAATACAGATGTGTCATAACACCTGTAAATATCCATAATGTGTGATGTGTTTTCAACTCAAATAAAACAAGAAAACTTTCTTCCTGAGTTTTTTATCCCTTCTACAATCTTCTCTTTTATTTTGTAATCCACTCCAACACATGTCTCCTTCAAATGAAAGTACTTTTGTCAGACAATGCCATTTGTTGAGCACAAACTCCATTAATTTGTTTCCCTTACTCTTAAAGTTTTGCCCCATACTCAAGATTAATTTAATAAGAGCAAATGAAGAAAGCATTTTACAATTTTTTTTATGTGAAGGAGAGTTTGGGGCAGCGAAAGAAATGTCATGAAGGTTCTCCTAACCCGACCTACTTCACTTTACAAAATCGAGTAATTTTTTGACTGGTAATAGTTTATGCAGATAAAAGTTCAAAACAGGAACAAGACAATTCCAAATTTAAAGTGGCAGACAATTTGTAACTCTTAATCTGGGGTTTCTGTTAAGTTCCATGGGCAATGCAAGAGAGCTACTATTGTAAGACCATTATTGCAGTTTATTAGAATTTAGGGCCAAAATATTCATATGCGATCCTTTCTTGCTTCCCTTGGTTAAGAACTAGTGCACAAGTTTTACACATGTTGCATTTTTTAGGAAACCAAAGGGAAAAATCGGAACGCGGAAGCACAATACGATTGAGTAAGAACTGAAGATCTAATTTTAACTGCTGAGAATTCAATCCAAAACACATACACAACGTTTAAATTAAGCGGAAACCCAAAAGGATACAAACCACCCCTGACATGTACGACGAATCTATTATCAATTAGGGTTAGAAAAAGTTTCAGAGACCACTCAACTTCACATCTACCCTTACAGATAATCCCCTGTAAGAAACCCTAGAAAGAAAACCCAAGAAATCTCTCTAGAGTAAAATCCTAGATTTCTCCATTTTCTTTCTCTAACACTTTTCTGTCATTGTACAAAGGCTTTTAACTCATACTTTATATTTATAGACACTTTATTTGGTCATCAACGAAGTACGCATCACGTGACAAACCATCACTTTATAATATATCCCCTTCAGAACGAACTTACCAAAACAAACATAATATTTTTCGTACGAACGACCTAAGTCTCGTTCGTACGACTTCAGCGGAAGCTTTTTCGTTCGAACGACTATATGACTCGTTCGAATGACTTTATCTATTTTGAGCCGTAACCCAACAATCTCCACCTCGGTAAAAACTTATTTTTTCTGCTACATTCGTAGTGTATCCTTGTCGTGTTGCCCTTATATGAAACTTCTCAATTAAGAGAATTACCCGAGTCTAGGCTTTTCCTAAACCCACCAATCGGAACACACTTTCTGATCATCTTTGTAAACCATGTCATTGCTCTACCTTGAACTAAATTCCCCTTCCAAGAAATCTCTATAGCTCTATCGGTACATGCAACCTTCACATCTCCACCCACTGATTAGCCAACCAATGCATACAAGTTCTCGCTTAGAACTCCCTTCATGATCAAAGAAGACTTCCAATAAACTTTCATTACTCCACCTCGCCCGGAGTAATTGTAACCCTCATTATATAATTTGGAAAGTTAAATTAGATTATGAGTTATACTTGACACATGTCAAACATCATGAAGAACTACGATGCGTTCATCGAACATCCTCACGCGAATATCACCCACTCCCGAAATCAGCCTTCGAGAGATATCGTTTGGTGATACAAGCTTACTACCCTCACACCTTGTATATTTGTCGAACCATGCCTTGTGTGCATACATGCATTGTAGCCCCACTATCAAACACCCGTCCTTTATCGTGGCGAGAACCATCAGCAGCCACCATGAGGAGCACCTCGTCACCATCATTACTAGTAACCATCGTCAATTTGTTAGTGTCACTTTCTAAGCCTTTGCCAAACTTGCTCATTTACCTTTTCTAGCTTTACAATCCGATCTATAATGACCTGATTGACTGCAACCCCAACAAGATCCCTTTCTGAACATATTAAAGTTTATTTTCCCACTAACCACCATCGTCGAGTTTTCCACAGAGGATTCCCTACCCTTAAGCCTTCTCTCCTCGGCAAGAAACGTATTTGCAACCTCCTCAAAACTAAAAGTTTCCTTCCCATACATCAACGTGTTGAAGATGCTTAAAGGTAGAAGGAATAAACCATATGAGTTGAAATGTTTTCAAAGAACCTAAGTGATCACCAACGCTCGTACCCTCATCCATATGAAGCGTATGAAGCCATTCCTTGAGGTATAAGCGATTCGAAAGACTCTTCGTTTGGTACAAACTTTCAAGTTTTTCCCAAAGACCCTTTGCAGTCTTCTCTCCAACCACGTTTGCCAAAATGTTTTTAGCAAGTCAAGACGTATCTCGTTTGCAGCCCTTGAATCTAGATCTTCCCAGTCTTCTTCATCGTCGTCCACTTTCTGGGCTGCTATACCTTCAATTGGAGTTTTAGGTATAGGCTTCCCTTTTAGTGTCTTGCGTAACCTGCCATGAATCAAGATATCTTGGACTTGTATTTTCCATAATCCAAAATTGATCTTCCTATCAAACTTCTCCACATTAAATTTAATCACGTTAGAGTACTTAAATCCTCCCATCTTACTTCTCTACTTGCCCCAAACATCGCTCTGATGCCAATTGTTAGGAAACCGAAAGGGCAAATCACAACGTGGAAGCACAATACGATTGAGCAAGAAAAAAATATCTAATTCTAACTATAGAGAATTCAATCTAAGGCAATAAAGCACATACACAAGGTTTAAATTAAGTGGAAACCCAAAATGATCAAAACCACCCTCTACAAGCACGACGAATCTATTATTAATCAGGGTTACAAGAAGTTTCAGAGATCACTTAACCTCACCTCTACCCTTACATATAATCCACAACAAGAAACCCTAGAAAGAAAACCCAAGAAATCTCTCTAGAGTAAAACTCTTGATTTCTCCATTTTCTCTCTCTAACTCTTTTTTCTCATTGTACAAAGGCTTTTAACTCATACTTTATATTTATAGACTCTTTATTAGGTCATCAACGAAGTACACATCACGAGACAAACTATCACTTTGGAATATATCCCCTTCAGAATGAACTTAACAAAACAAATAGAGCATTTTTCGTTCGAACGACCTAAGTCCCGTTCGAACGACTTCAACGGAAGCTTTTTCGTTCGAACGACTATATGACTCGTTCGAATGACTTTGTCTGTTTTGGGCCATAACCTAACAATACTAGGCCACATATACTTAGAGAGTATAACTTTGTACTTACAAAATAAGCCTTATATCGTGTTTGTTAGGGTCCGAGCCCCCATTGTACCGATATTATCCCCACCTTTACCACCTAGTATGGGTGTGGGGTTTTATTTTTAAAAGGCCTTGGTGCAATTTAATAGTCTGTATCTTCTTATATCCTTGTGTAGACCCACATCTTTAACCAATGTGGGACTAATTTTGATCCACCAATCTTAACAGTATTTACTCTACGTTTATGGGGATAAATAAATCACTCTGGTTTGCCGTCTATTCAATCCAAACCCATATTTTTTAGGATATCAATGAATTCAACTTGGTTGACCACGGTATTTATAGTTTACTATATTCATATTAACTTACTTTTATCTCGTTAGGACGTAAAAAAAGAAAGAAAAAAGAAATAGAACTTCTAAAAGAAGATAATCCTAGAGTGCCTTCCACAAAACTAGTTATTATATATGATAAAGACATCATATAACAGAAACCCTGGCGAGGCTTTAAAGATACTCTTGACTCTGTCGATTATTCTAGGACAAAGCACTCAAGTTGAGGTCATACCTCAAAGAATTTCCCAAAGCATGGGACTATGCATGTTTATGAACATATAGAATGTTTCCAGATGTGCAAGGTTTAGTTCTCATAAATGTTTTTTTGCAACTAGGAGTAATAATGAATTTATGACTAAGCTTTTCAAGATTGCACGCAGTTCTGGCGCCAGATGTGACTTGTGAGAGATGAGCCAGTGAAGCTATATGAACATCCTATGTATTATCATTTGGTGGAGGTAATTAATGGTTTAGATTTCCATTCAAAATCTATTGAATTAAATGATATCTGGATCCAATTAACACACCATAAAATTCTCTGATAATCCATAAAATGTGGTAAAAAGTGCCAGGGGAATTTTATTTAGCGGGAATAGATCATATGTATCCTACATTTGTAGGATATAAATATTTTCCAGTGTTACTTATCATGCAATCTGCCGAGAGATGAGAGGTAGTGGCGGAGTCAATCATGTGAACAGAGAAAATTAGGCGCCCGAGATTATGACAACGGTTTTCAGGTATTTCATTCTTGATGTGACGATGTAGCCTTCATAGCTAAACCATGTAGAGAAGGGGATTTTACAACTTTACAAGACTTCATGAGGGGAAGTTGGAGTATTTGTGAAGGCTTCAAGAGAGGAAGGGCCTATTGGTTGCTAAGCTAGCTAGGATGTGAAGAAATCAAAGGTATATAAGAGTTCAAGAAGAAAGTTGTTAACAATAGAGATAAAAGTTTATAGCAACCTTCAGAGATTGTTGAGGTAAACGAAGAAATGATCATTTTGTTGTTGTGAGGCTATTTTTTGTTTAAGTTTACAAAGTCGTTCAAACGAAACTGGGTCTGCTTGAAGAGAAAATGTTTATATTCGAATAGAACAGCCTGAGCGCTTTTTGTTCGAATAGAAATTGGTTTTGTTCGAATACAAATACTCAGTTCGAACAGACTTTGGAAAAACTTAATTTTAAGATTTGTTTGGGACCCTTGATTTGCCTCGAGATCTGTGTGATTGCAAATAGTTCCCCTAGTATATAAAGGGGGACTTAGGTTCTTTCAGAGAAAAAAAACCCTTAGTAAGGTCAATTTGAGATGAAATCTTTGAGAGAACCTCTAATTGCTTTGAGTGATTATAACTTTGGGATCTTGAATAAAATATCTCTCTCTCTCTCTCTCTTATACGGTGGACGTAGGCGTAGGCAATTGCTGAACCACCTTAAACTTGTGTAGTGTGTATTTCTTTAATTGTTGCTTGTTCATTGCTAACCAAATCGAAGTTGGAGTTTCAGCTTCCGCGGTTGCGACTCAATAATTGGTGTCAGTGTGAGGTCGATTCCTCAGTGGTGCACGAATTTGAGGTAACTTAGAGTTTCTCAATTTCAATTTAGTTTTGGGATTTGGTTAGTTCATGAAAATTGGGGGAAACATAGGAGATGTAGTTGAGTTCTTCGGCCCTGAAAAGGAATACAACGGTAATGTTCAACACCAATAACTTTGGCATGTGACGATGCGAGGTTATTGATGCACTATGTCAACTAGACTTAGATGTGGTATTGGAGGACAAGCCGGATGAGGTAGATGAAAGTGTTTGAAAGAAGATAAATAAGGGGGCTTGTGGTCAAATTCATTTTTGTCTTATAATTCCAGACATTAAATACCTTGTAATGAATGAAACCTCGACAAAAGAAATTTGGAGGATTTTAGAGGATAAGTATTTGGTGAAGAGCATCCAAAATCGACTCTATTTGAAGATGAAGTTTTATCGCTTCACAATAAGACAAAGGATTTCCATGTCGGAGCACTTGAATGATTTCACCAAGTTATTAGCCGACTTGGCGAATCTAAAGAAAATGGTTGGCGATGAAAACAAAACACTTTTGTTCTTGAACTCGCTTCCCGAAGAGTACGAGCATTTTGTTACGACGATAACGTATGGGAAGAGTTCATTGCAGTACTTGGATGTAACTACAACGGTTATAAACCATGAGTACCGGAGGAAAGAAAAATGTGAATCCGAAGAGTCGACATCCGAGGTATTGATAACAAGAGGGAGGTCTTCAGACCAAAAGTAGTCGAGTGGTAAACCTTCTATCGAAGTCAAAAGGTTGCGGTTTAAATAGCAACAAAGTGAGAAATGACCAATGCACGTTTTGTAAGGAAATGGGTCATTGAAAATCTGTATGTCCCGCGCTTCTTAAGAGCATCCACAGCAGCTAGGTACACCCTGACGTGGCAAGGTGGATTCTCAAATCCACTTCACCTCCCAGCAGCTAGGTCAAAATATGACGTGGCAATGAATTGTCCACCCTTCTCCACCCTCAAGGTAGATTTTGGGTGGATTGATACCGTGCAGTTCTGAACTGCGCGTTGGGTAATGGACGCTCCAGATGGAGACACGTGGCCAAATCTTATATTTTTTGATTATGCTGTGTGGTTAAAAACTACGCGTAGTGGCGTCACGGGGTTCAGAACTGCGCGTAGTGATATTCACCTAGATTTGTCATGAACTGTTGTGTGGTGGATTGGATTCACCCTGATTTTGGGCAAATTCACCCACCCTACCGCTGTGGATGCTGTAAGAAGAAGAAAAAGGAAAATTGGGCTCTTCGGTAAATGTTGCTCAAGACACGAAAAATGGAGGTAGTGATTTTGATTTATCTTTGACGATATCATCTAGTGTATGTGTTATTGATTCTAAAGAATGAATTTTGGATTCGGATGCTACTTATCACATTTGTCTCGAAAGAGGTTTATTTTCTAGTTTTATTAAACTAGAAGGTGGAGCGGTGTTGATGAGGAACGATGGTCCTTGTCGCATCATGGGGATAAGTATCATTCGTCTAAAGTTACATAATGGGTTAGTTAAAGAGATTGATGAGGTTCGGTGAGATTGTTGCGGTGCAGTTTTTTGTTTAAGTTTACAAAGTCGTTCGAACGAGACTTATTGTCGTTCAAACGAAATTGGGTCTGTTCGAACAAAAAATGTTTTTATTCGAACAGAACAGCCCGAACACTTTTTGTTCGAATAGAAATTGGTTTTGTTCGTATACAAATAGTCTAATCGAACAGACTATTTGTCGACTTAAAAAAAACTTAATTTTGAGATTTGTTTGGAACCCTTGACTTACCTCGAGATCTGAGCGATTGTAAATAGTTTCTATTATATAAAGAGGGATTTAGGTTCTTTTAGAAAAAAAAAACTTTAGTAAGATCAAATTGAGAGGAAATCTTTGAGTTCCTCTAATTGCTTTGTGTGATTATAACTTTGGGTCTTGAATAAAATCTCTCTTTTTCTCTCTCTCTTGTATGGTACACGTAGGGAATTGCTGAACCACCTTAAACTTGTGATGTGTATTTCTTTGATTGTTGCTTGTTCATTGCTAACAAAATCGAAGTTGAAGTTTCGGTTTCCGCGGTTGCGACTCAACACATTTGCAGCGTGTTAATGATCTATATATTATACGGATCCAGATATCACACCATAAAATTCTCTGATTTTTTGAAACTGTGGCAAAGAAAGCCGTGCTAATTTTTTATAACAGGGACAGATCATCTGCATTCTACATTTTGCAGGATATGCAGGTAGCATTTATTTGACCGTGTCCGAATATGGTGTTGTCGGGAATGGTTTGGGAATAATTGCGCTGTATGTTCGGTTTTAGCTACAAATGCTCAATTACACCTCATGGCTATTCCAGTATGGGCTTCCTAAAAATAGCCAAACGAAAACCAAACTTATTATGGTCTCACCAACTAATCATAGAATATCAAGCTGGGTAAAGCTTATCTCGCCAACTAATTCTAATGGGACAAACAGTTTATTGTTTCTCTCAATCTCTCTCCCTGTTTTCCTACCATCCCTCGTAAACTATATCTTACAATTAAGACCACCCTCTTTTCCTTTCTCTATCTCTCTATTCTATTTTCTCGTGTGCACACACCATGGTAACTTCAGGTCTGGGTGTTATCCCTCTCTTACGAAGATTTCAACGTCGTACTTTCACCTTAGCCGGCCTTTCCTTCCAAAGCATCCAGGTTGATCTTCAAACCCTAGTTTATTTTTGGGGGCCACAAACCGGTTTCATCACCGGTAAACCCACAGTGGTCGTTATCAGTACATTTGGTGCACCAACAATTCGGCAATGGCACTCCCAAGTTCCCTATTTTGCTTCATACTATAATCTCTATATACCCGACCTCGTGTTTGTAGGTAAGTCTATTTCAACCTCTCTGGACAGAACTGATGTTTTCCAGGCCCAATGTGTGGCAAAGCTGCTAGAGAAAATAGGATTAGAGAGGTATTCCATCGTGGGTCATAGTTACGGTAGTTTAGTGGGGTATCATATGGCCAGATTGTGGCCGGAGAGGGTGGACAAGGTGGTCATAGCTAGTTGTGCGGTTAATCTGAATCACAAAGATCATCTTGATCTGATGGAGCTGGTTGGTGTTGAAACAATTGAGGATTTGTTAGTACCAAGGACCGCCAAGAGCCTAAAACTTTTGTACGCGGTTACAATGAGGAATCGTCCTTACATTCCAAAATTTGTGCTAAACGAACTTCTTCATGTAAGCTCCGTTTCTCTTTCTTTCATTAACTTACACTTACTTATGAAAGAGTATTACGAAATACATTAGGAAACTTTGTTAATTCACCTAGATGGTTCTTCATAGTTAATTCACTGTAGGGTCACTTGTATTAGCTAGCCAATAGCACCATTTTAATTTTTTTTATAGAAAATGCGAACAATTCAACACTGGCAGCCTGTGATTTAACCTATTACAATCCTAATTGCATTGCCACAATATCTCGTTCACAGGAAATGTTTCTGTACGACGAAAATGGCGAAGAGCATAAAAAGTTGATAAATTCTGTAACCTTTTTACAAGAAGGGAGTGCCCCTGTTGTTCCCCTTCAACAGGTAAGACAACTAAATCCATGCACTTATTCTTACTTGGAAAGTTTGTCATCTATTGTCGAGTTGAAGGACCAAAAGTTTGTTTTCTATCGTTATCAAGTAATGTTGTAGCATTAGTTGGACTTGACTTTCCATTAATTTCTCCTCCTCCATTGATGATTGATCTACCCTAACTCATCAATGGATCTCTCAACAATCGATCTGTTTAAGATTGATGTTTTGAGTGGTCTCAAACCACTTAGAAACAACGAAAATAAAAGCAAAGATGGGTCTACTATGGAGAAGGCTACTAATACAACTGAGATCATAGCTACAACACAGGAAACAAGTGATGAGACGATTGGAAATCATCAGCCTGATATGGAAAAGATTCAAGCCATAGCTCCAGTTCTTCATGAAGTCAGTAGCAAGTCATCAAGCCCTAATTTTTTCAATACTGATAATATTGCCTAGGACCTATCTATGCTGATAACGTCGATAGGTTCGTTGATAGGTTCTTTAGAGGTCATAGGGTGCTGAGACAAGGGGACCCCTAATCTCCTTAGTTGTTTGTTGTGTCCATGGAGTCCCTGAGCTATTCTTGAATCTGAAGTGAAAGAAGGATCTCTCAACTTGCATTATATATGTAAGAAGTCCCCTGTGGTTAATCTGGCTTTTGCTGATGACCTTCTTGTGTTCTGCAAAGGAGACATCACATCAGCTAAAGTAATTCATAATAGTCTGAGATAGTTTAAAGAGAACCCTGAGTTGGAGGTCAATCACAATAAGTCCACTTTATACTTCTCAGGAGTTGAGTTGTCAATCCAAAATTCCGTTTGTAACATTCTCAATTTTTCAATTGGTAGTAACACCCCTTTCAAATACCTTGGCGTCCCTTTGATCTCCACTGCTCTTAAGGCAAAAGACTGTGAACCCCTCAGTGAAAGAATGATCTATAAGATCTTTTCTTGAAAGAATATTTTTCTATCTTATGTAGGAAGATTGCAATTGCTTAAGATCAACATTTTTATCCTTCCCAAGTTTGTAATGATTGAGAAAATGAATGCTTTATGCGCCAGGTTTCTTTTGCATGGTCATGCAACTGGTAGAAAGATCAATCTTATGTCCTGGAATGGTGTTTGCTACACTAAAGAAGAAGGGCCTTGGTTTGAGGAATATTGAGACTCTCAACATGGCATCAATCATGAGACACTTGTATAAAGCTGCTGCTTGTGAAGAGAATTCTTGAACTGGGTCAAAGCCAATTTACTTAAAGATAAAAACCTTTGGGATACAAGGATGCCTCAAGATAGTTCATGGGTGTGGAGACAAGTTCTCAAATCAAGAGAAGATGGCAGGGATATTACCATTGGGCTCTTGACCCAGTGGTGATTGTGACCCTCCATTAAGAGAGGAGTCGTGGGTTTGAAACCCCATGGGGTTGGAAACTCAGGGTTACGGATCCCCTATCCCCTATCTAAAACCGGCTTGTTTTGCAAAAAAAGGCGGCAGGGATATTACGATTTGGTAAGGGCAACAAAACTCAATTTTGGCTTGACCCATGGCATGATAAGAAAATTTTAAATGAGAAGTTTAACTCTCATTTTCAATATCGCTCATATATGCATCAAACTGCAAAGGTGATTTCAGAAAATAAATGGAGTATTCCCCAAAAGCTGAATGCCTTTTTTCCTGATATTTTCAAAGCACTGCCTCCTATATGTGATGTTTCTGGGTGTAAAGACACTATTGTTTGGACCCCATCCATAAATGGAAAATTCTCTCTTGCTAAGACTTACAAAAATCTTGTGGGTACCAAACCTTGATTATCTTGGCATAAGCTGTATTGGGCAAAGGGAGCAGTGCCTAGATACTTTTTCATTACTTGGATGATGCTGCAGAATAAATTGGCAATTCAAGACAGACTTGTATATAAAGAGACATGTTTTGATCTCTTCTTCATGCCCTTGTGTAAGGCTAGCCTTTAGTTTGTGGAACAAAATGTTGTCCAAGAGTGGAGTTGTTAGACAGACTGGCAACCTAGACTCTGAGGTCAGATGGCTGTGCTCACTCCCTGTTGATGAGATCTTAACTGCTTTTAATGCCTTTGTCTATCTGATTTGGCAAGCTAGAAATGGTGATCTCTTCATAAACAAGTTTATACACTCAGGGAAAATTTGGAAGGGCATATGTGATTCTGTTATTATAATAATTGGGGCTACAATTTGGGAGAGTAAAGGACAACCAAAGAAGCAGAGATGTATGTGACTGATGGTAATGTGAATCTACGAACGTGGAAGCTAAATTCGTATGTGATTAACACTAAGTTTGAACTAGATCTCTACTAGGGTTACTTCATAGGAAAACTCAACTCTACTAACTACTGAAGAACAAATAACCTATACCTCCCCTTTGATAGAACACAAGGGTGAATTAGAATTAGCAACCCTAATTCTAATCTAAATAAAATTCTACTCAAATTGAGAAAACTTCATTTTTAACCTTGTGTTGGTTAATCAAGCAAGTCCCTAAATTAACTTAGCACCTCCATCACTGGATAGGCTTGAATCATAAGAGCATAAATATAAATAATTTGTTGACGGTGAGAATGAGCATTAGAGGACAATTTACATCGATTTCGACCACGAAATTGGCAAGTTTTGGAACACTATAGAACTCAGAACTTTCTGATGTGGCATACTTGTCTTCAAACTTTGAATTCTACCGCGAAGTTTACCATAACCCGAAGTTGTACCTAAGTGCAGGGGTACAATGTTGTCACTGACATCCCTACGTCCATTGACGTCTAAAATTAAAAACTGAAAAAATACTGTAAAACGCTCTTCAAAACCTGTTACGAAGCTTTCCCAAAACGGGTCAACATACTGAAATAATTCTTTACCTAGAGCCATCATCTCCCCCATACAGATTAAATATTGGGATACATCGAACTGTAACATGTGTGAACGGAACTGTTGGACGAGGCCGATCTGCATCTTGTGATTCATACGTGTCTCCTGAATCCATTGCTGAGTAGTACGTTGATTGATAGCTACCACCGAAAATGCACTATTTTGTTTGACTTGGCTCGACCTTTTGACCATACTCACTACTGGGGCTGGTTGTTTTTGTTCATGAAGCATGTGCACATCACATACTGCTGGAGTTGTCTTTCCTAAATGATAAGTTGTAATTGTTTGTATGGTATCACACTCCCTCCTTTCTCCATCGCGAACCTGTAGTGTTTGGAGCAAAAAAAACCACAATTTTCCTCCTTTAGTCTCCTCTCTTCACTTTCTATAGACGGATCCTTTTTATATGGTTCTCTCTTTCAATCGTGAAGACGAATCTGTGATTGGTATTCGGGAGAGATCTTGGGATGACTCGGCTTCGACTAGAGCGTGGGACGGGGCGGCTTTGGGAGCAGGTCTGGCGGCTTGGGTGTGGCTTGGGCCTGATTTGGGCCTCACGGGCTAGGACTTGCCGTTGGCTTGCTCAAGCAAGAAAATCTGCCTTAGCGAGTGTCATTGGCGTTGTTGTGGTACCGACTACAGGACTGATGTCGGAGTCGGCATTCCTTGTTGGTTTTATTCCGGGGTGGTTTCTAGGCGGGAACCTCGTGGTTGGTCGGTGGTTGTCGTGGCCGGTCCGTTGGCTTTGGGTTGTACCCTGATTTCCTCAACATTACAAGTTTCCGCCTCGTTAACGAGACTTGCAAACGGATTGTTAAGTTCATCGCTAGATCAAATCCAAAATATAAAACTGTATCTCTAGATCAAATCCTATAATCTCTGGTGATAAGGCAGTGTTGTCTATCTCTAAGACTGTTGTGGATGAGGAGATAAAATACATTCAGCCTCATAGGTAAATTGCCTTTCTTGAGTATTAGTCTTGAAGCTATTATTAGACTGCAGGCCATTACAAAGTGGAAGCTTAAGGGCTCATGCAAATTTATAGCCATAGGAAGGGGTTTATTTGTAATCAGGCTAGATAATGAAGAAGACGAGCTTAAGGTTTGGCTTGGAGGTACTTGGCTTATTCAAAAGCATCCAATGAGATTGATGTTGTGAACTAGAAGGTTTGATACGATCAGCACAAGAAGATATGTGGTGTTCTTTGGGTAGGGTTTCCCAAACATTCACATAAATATTGGAATGTTCACGCATGTTCATAGGCGAAATTGTTTGTGTTTCTATTGCAATAGATAGAGCTACTAAAAATAAAAAATGTGGGTTTTTGGAAGTACTGTAGTTGAAGTGGATTTTTTCCAGACAATTTTTAATACAGTTACTGTAAATGATGAGGGTGTGGAAATGGTTCAGGAAGTTCAAATTCCATATCCTCTCAGGTATTGCTTACACTGCAAAATGATTGGCCTTGTCTTTTTTAACTGCGGATCCATAAAATCTGCTCTAGAAGAAGGTGCCAAGGCAAAATCTACTCAATAAAAAAACAAGCAATATAAGAAGAATAAGAAGATAGAGGAGCCAAAGGGTAAGGAAAAGGCTGTGGATAAGCAACAATCACAGACCTCCCCAATTGCTCACACTCAGACCTCCCTCACTACTTACTTTCTGATATGATAAAATCTATAGGTTCTTCTGCTAAGCCTATTAGCTTACCACTAGCTAATGCATTAGAGCATTCTCTACCTATGATTCCAGAGACAAAGCAATTAAATGAGAATCTCATAAGTTTTACTAATGACAAGGAAGACATCCAGGGTACTGAGGATCTTGAGAGAGATCACACTGTTGAAAAGGAATCAGAGCTGAATTGGCATGTAAAAGAGCTAGTTTAGTCAATTGATAATGGCAGTGGGCAGAATGAGAAATTAGATGGGGAAGTATGATAAAGCAGTGAGATTTGCTGAATTTGGTGCTCTATCTGAAAAGTGGGGTGACTCTGCAAATGAAGGAGATATTGAGATAGTGGAGAGAAGTACTCGCAGTCTTCAGATGGTGATTAGATTTTGGGGCTAGTGGGAGAGTGCATGATCAAAGGTGGATTTACTCTAGTCACAAAAAAGAGAAAATTGTAGAAATAGATTAGATAGAGAAGTATTATTATTGAATTGATTATTTAGGTTACATCACTCTCTATATATAGGAAAGAGATATTAAACTACTTTTATGAATAACCAATGTGGGACTAAAAGAACATAAAATAGCCTTGCTAATACTCCCCCTCAAGTTGGAGCATGAATATCGCACATACAAAACATCTAATAATAATTTGCTTCTAACAGCCTTCGCGTGAAAATCTACAAGCTGTTGCAAAGTAGAAACATAGAGTGTCTGAATCTGTCCAGATTTAAGCTTCTCATGCAGGAAGTACCGATCAACCTCAATGTGTCAGTACGATCATGCTGCACCAGATTAGCCAAAATGTTAATAGCAGATTTGTTGTCATGATAGAGCGTCATAGGAAGAGAGACCGATATCCGAAGCTCTTGTAGAAGACGCTTTAAGCCATATTAACTCACAAACACCTTGAGCCATGGCCCTGTACTCGGCTTATGCACTGGACCTGGAAACAACATCTTGTTTCTTACTCCGCCATGTAACCAAATTACCACCAATAGAAGTACAATACCCAGAAGTAGAACGACGATCGGATAATGAACCTGCATAGTCAGCATCAGTCCAAGCCTCGACTCGAGAATGACCATGATCTATAAATAAGACGCCACGACCAGGACACCCCTTGAGATAGCGAAGAACACGAATAGCTGCCTGGAGATGGGGAAGACGTGGCTTGGGCATAAACTCCAACTGCATATGCAATATCAAGATAGGTAAGAGAAAGATAGATGAGCTTCCCAAGAAGCCGCTGGTACTGCCCAATGTTCCTCAATAACTCCCATTCAAAGTCTGTCAGGTGATAATTCAGTTCTACAGGTGTATCAGCAGGACGACATTCAAGTTGTCCTGAAGCAGAAAGAAGATCAAGAATGTACTTTCTCTGAGAGAAAAAAAAATTACCAGAACTAGAACGAGCAACTTCAATCCTAAGGAAATAACGTAAGGGACCGAGATCTTTCACCTAAAAGTGGGTTCAGAGATAAGATTTCAGGTCACTAATACCCTGAATAACATCTCCTGTAATAACAATATCGTCAACATAGACAAACAATGCAACAGTCTTTCAACCAGAATGTCGAAGAAATAAAGTATGGTTAGCACTACTTAAAACATAACCAAAGTCAATCATAGCAGTACCAAATGTATCAGCCCAAGTACGAGGAGACTGCTTAAGCTCATAGATGAACTTTTTTAACTTACATATCAAACCGGAAGCAGAAGCGAGACGAAAACCTGGAGGTGGGGACATATAAACCTCTTCCTGCAATATTTCATTCAGAAAGACATTCTTCACATCCATCTGGAAAATGGGCCAAGATTTTGACGCAGCAATAGAGAAGGTGACTCGAATAATATTCATCTTGGCCACAGGAGTAAACGTCTCTTGATAATCAGCACTATGTATCTGTGCATACCCCTTGGTAACTAACTGAGCCTTGTACCTGCTTACCGTTCTATCTGGATTTTCTTTAGCCGTAAACACCCATTTGCATCCGATTGATATAGGTCCAGGCGGGAGAGAAACCAATAGCCAAGTATTATTTATCTTCAATACATGTAATTCTTCTAACATTGCAGCCTTCCAATGAGGTTTGGCTAACGCATTTTCCACTATACGTGGTTTATCAACCAAAGAGAAAGATGTTATAAAAGCTTTGTAAGTAGGAGATAAACGATGATCTAAAGTATAATCAACAATAGAATAAACCAATGCATCTTAATATCTATCAAGCTTCTATGCATTGCGCTTCTCTTTCTAAATAACAATCGGTCTATCATTATCACTATGAGAAACAGGTTAATCATCATTAGTAGTAACTGGTATAGAAGCGGTAGGAGAAGGTTCAATACCTGATAAAGGTAAATCGGTGGCAGGTGGCAAACCTAGAGCTACAGAGGATGTTTGGCAGTCTGGTGTAGGAGGTTGGCGTCCTGGATGTCGTCGAGTATAAACCTGTAAATAATGTGAAACTGAAGGTGTAATTAAAGGTGGGATTGGAGACTCACACGGAACACCTAACGGAAGTGGATCTGAAGGAGGAGAAGATAAATCTTCTAAAGGAAGAGGACGAACTGGAAAATACTCCCCCTGAGAGAGAACACCGCCCGTAAAGAACGGAGCGTGTTCAAAGAATGTAACGCCCATAGAGGTGAAATGACGACGGGATGAGGGATGGAAACACCTATAACCCTTTTAAGCATGAGAGTAACCTAGAAGTACACATTTCAAGGCACGAGGATCCAGTTTAGAGGCTACTCAGTGACTTAGACGAAACATGCACCCAAAAACACAATGAAGAATCTAAAAAGCGGAACGATCAGAATAAATAATAGAATACGGGGTGCGAAAACCAAAAACATGAGACGGAGACCGGTTGATAAGAAATACCACCGTAAGAACAACGTTAGACCAAAAATGCGAAGGGACATTCATGTCAATGGACATAACACGAGCAAAATCAAGAATATGTCAATTTTTTCTTTCCGATTTACCATTTTGCTGCGGAGTTTTCGTATTAGAGGTTTGATGCTCAATGCCATTAACATTGCAAAATTTGCGAATACCTTGGGACATAAATTTCCTACCCTGATTGGAACGATGGCGGTGAATGTCTAGAAAATAGAGGAGACCTCATCTTTGGATTTCATCAAATAAACCCAAGTACACCTCGAAAAATCATCAATGAACAACACATAATAACGAAATCCTAAACTAAAGATATTGGGGGCTGGACCCCAAACATCCGAATGCACAATATCAAAACAAGAAGAAGTTTTATTAATACTCAACGGATACGTGCTACAACGATGTTTAGCCAATTCACACGTCTCACAAGAAAAATCAGACATGGATACTTTGGAAAAGAAAGATGAAAACAAATAACGTAGATGAGTAGAAATATGACATAAACGGTGATGCCAATGTAGCACCCGCTTTATATTTTTACTACTAGACATAGACTTTAACTAGAGAGCTTAAGGAGAAATAGAAAAGACATGTCCATCCTGGAAATTAAGACCACCCTCTTTACGTCCACTGCCAATCATCTTCTGTGACACCAAATCCTGAAAAATAACATAATTAGGAAAGAAGGTTATACTGCAATTTTAATTTTTGGTAATTTTACTAACAGAAAGAAGATTAGTATCCAACTGATGGACATGAAAGACATCAGGTAAAGAAAAATGAATCTGTAATCGGGATACAACCCTTCCCTATAATAGGAGTCTCAGTTCCATTGGCAAGGCGAACAATTCGTCGCCATGAACTAGAAGCATAAGACCGAAAAAGAGAAGACATACCAATCATATTATCGGTTATACCCGAGTCAACAATCCAAGAAAAGTCGGAGATGCAGAAGTACTATTTACAGATGCGAAGTTACCTGCATGAGAAGTTGCCAGTGTGAAAAACATAGAAAAGCTGTCGAAACCTGTTGATTTCATCCTGAGAGAGAGCACTAAAGGCTGAAGAATCTGGTACACTATAGTCGGCAAATAAGTGTATTGAGGACTGAGATGGGCGGGGTTAATAACCAGCAGGACGACCCTGTAAAGCTTAACAAGTTATTTATAGATGTCCCCACTTCCCACAATAATCACACTTTTTCCTCGGGGGGCGAGGGTTACCGAAAGCTGCAGGTAATGGAAAAAGGCTAGGTGATAATATATGTGATGTTTGTGAAGGAACTGACGGTGGTGCCAGATAAACATAACGAACAACTATAGCAAAACTCTCTAAAGGGATCCCAGAGATAGGAGGCATAGGTGACCGACGACTTTGATCGGAGAGACAATATGCGTGTGCCACTTTAAGAGTTGGGAAATGAGTCCTGTCCAGTAGATAAACTCGTGCATACTCAAAGTCGGGATTGAGCCCTGCAAGAAACTGAAACACCCAAGTCTTCTCCACAATCTTTGCATAAATTTCTACCACCATAGGTGGAATAAGAATCTTTTCACTTGGTGCGCTAGTTGGCCACTCGATGAAGCTATCATTATGAGATAATTCTTCCCAACTCGATCGAACTCTTGCATAATACATCCCCAAAGTCTGAGAACCCTATTTAAAATTCTCAATTTTATTAAAAAATTAAAAGATTCTAGCATTATTCTCTCGCTGAGAATATACCTTAAGAAGTGATTCCCAAATCAGATGCCCATTGTTTGTGAATAAGTACCCAGCGGAGATCGTCAGCTGCATAGAATTAATCAATCAAGTTCTCACCATCGAATCATCCGAGAACCACTTTGCATACTTCGGATCTGATTCTACAAGTTCTTTTTCTGTGCCAAGAAGAAACCCTATCTTTCCACGGCTACCAACAAACAATTTCACAGGCTTTCTTTGCTTGGTTAAACCAAAGATTTTTTCAGCTCAAAGTTATATATTTAACTTAAACGGATTAATTACTGCATGTATCCTATTCATAATGGTGAAGAGACTGAGTTTGCCAATATCTTGGTATTCTCGAAGGCTAGTATGGCAGCTCCTAAAGTTATATTTTCTTCCAAACAACAAATCACAATATTACTATAATGATATGCTTTTATCTATGGTTCATGCCAGCTGTAATACTTTGGAAAAAAGGTTCTTTTGGGCAGAGCTTAAGAAGATCAGGAAATGGCCTATGGCATGGTCTACCTATGGAAACTTCAATTCTATACTCACCAATTCTGAGAAAATGGTGGTAGGCCCCATTCAGCTACATCAATAACATATTTCCAAGATTTTCTAAATGACTGCTTGCTAGAGGAAACTGATAGATCGGGGCTCATGCTGTAATGGTTAGTCGGGTGAAGACAGAATCTTGTGCTTGTCGGATAGAGTGCTTCACAATGAACTTTGGTTCTACTGAAGCAAACATACAGTATTTGAAACAAGACTTGCTTCGGTTACAAGAGGCTCACATAATATACCCAGATAATGATATGATAGCTGCAATGATTATACAGGCAGATTGCTACTTGGATAAAGTTCTACATCAGCATAAACAACTCCTTCATAAGTCTAGACTAAAAAAGGTTTGGGATAAAATTACTAAATATTTCCATAATACAAGTAAATTGAAAAGAGAAATCTCTTATAACCTATTATCAAGAAGGATGGTCCTAACCTGTTCACACATGCAGCAATTACCAATTATATAGTCTAGTTTTATGAGGATAAATTTAAAGCAGATATGAGGGTCAGTCCAATTAAAATTTATTACAGTTGATTCCGTACTCTATTGATGAGACTAACAACAACAACAGTTGCTTCAATTCTAGCTTTAGTATCTTAATCTTACTTCCTAAAGAAGATCACACTCTTAATACGTCCAGCCCCATCTATCTCAGTAACTTTTGTTTCAGGATTATTACAAATATAATGGCAACTTGGCTAAAAGTTTTAGTTACTAGAATTATATCTGGTCACCATGGAACATTTATTCTAGGGAACGATATTTGAACCAATTTAGGCCTAGCAGTGAACTAATCTATGAACTTGATAATAACAAAAGGGGTGGTAATGCTGGTCTTAAGATTGACATCTCCCAAGCATTTGATACTTTGGACTGGGGTTTCCTTATTTCTATTCCAAAACAATTTGGCTTCTCATAAACCTAACGTAACTGGATTCTGTGAACATATCAATTATGATTAATGGGAGTCCCTGTGTGTTCTTCCAAGCTTCCAGGGGCCTTAGGCGGGGTGATTCCTTGTCTCTGCATCTATCTATTTGCTTTAGCTGAAAAAGTTTTGAGTAGGGGTATTACTAGTCTTAGAAATTATTATACAATTCTCCCAATGTCTACTCATAAAGGTACGCACTGTCCTTCCTATTTTTTGCTGATGATGTCTTCATATTCTCCAATGGTGTCATAAAGGGTCTGAGAGTTCTTTAGAAGCTTCTTGATGAATACAAAATAGCTGCAGGCGAGTAGGTTAAAAAAACAAGAGTAGCCTCTTTTTTGGCAGTATGATTGCTTCTATGAGAAATGTCATTCAAGCCCTCTTTGGCATTCAACAAGGCAGTTTCCCAGTCACTTACCTTGGACTACCCCCTCTTTAGGGTAAAGTATTTTCTGCAGTTCTAAGAACCATGATTAAAATAAATTAAAAGAAGAGCTAATGCCTATGTTGGAAAAATGTTCTCCATGCAAGGAATGGTAGTTCTAGCCCAGTTTATCCTATCAAGCCTACCACTTTACTAAATGTGAGTTTAAAAATGGCCTATGACTGTTATTAGAGAAGGAGAAGCTATAATTATAAATTTTATATGGTCAGGGAATCCTAATAAAAGGAAAGGGGTTACATTCTCTTGGTAAAAGTGTTGCAAGCCTCTCAAGGAATGGGATCTAGGAAACTTGGTGATATAAATAACTCAATGTTGATGAAACTTGCTTGAAGCTTTGTCAGCAAGAAAGACATGTGGGCAGCCTAAATAGGCAAAGGTGACATCATTAATTACTACAATAAATCCACAATCTTGCCCTCCATCAAGTCAATCTACAGTGAAGTTCTCTCAGACTCTATATGGCTCTTGGGAAATGGTAGTAAGGTGGACACCCACAGAGACAACTGAAGATGAGAGGGGCCACTTAGTAACTCTCGGCCCTAAATCATATACCATGGAAGACAATACATGAGTCACAAGCTTCAGATATAATTGTTGGGTGCATCTCTCTAAAATCCAGAAACCTTACCGCTCCTGTATGCAGCTAGGATGGATTTTTCTAATGTTTTTTTGTCAATAGTGCTGGTACTGATTAATGTGCTCATTTACCAGACGGAGCTTTCAGTGTCAAGCATGCTCATGAATCAATCAAAGCTAAGCTACCTCAGTGTTGATGGCATAAACACATTTGGAGAGTGAGTAATCTGATAAAACTCTAACTTAACATGGAGGATTATACAGAATGTCAACATCCGAACAGACATGATCATTCAGATAAAATTAGTTTACTTTTGTAAGTCTAACCAAGAAAATACCTTGCACCTATTTCCAGAATGTCTTTTTTGTTCAGAGTCTTTCCACATGGAGCCTATTTCAGTTTAGTAAAACTTCCTGGTCCCTTATTGTTATATCTAAGCTGGTTCTTGCACACAACTCATACATAGAGAATCTCTAGTTGAATAGGGTCGTTGCTCTCTTAAATGCTATCTGAGGTATAAGAAATAAGATTACTCATGATGAGCATGCTCCATCTTCACATGATATTCATAGATACATATTTTCCACAATTTATGAATCCTCCCTTAAATCTCAAGGGGTCATGAAGAATCTTTAGGCTGAAATGGACATTCTTCACACTCTTAGGGTCAATTATAGAAGAAAGAAGGCTCCCAAAATTAGATCTAGTATCTGGGATTTGCCATGGTATGAGGAAATCAAGATTAATTGTGATGGTAGCTCCTTGGGCAATCCAGGGCTCCCAGGTCTTGGAGCTGTATTCAGAAATGCTGATTGTGTTATGCTTGGTGTCCTTGCAGAAAACATTCGTATTGAGACATTATACTTCACTAAATGTTACTCTTGATGGAACTTATAAGATTAGAGAAGGAAAGAAAAGCACAAGATCTCTAAAGTGTTATGCATTCCTGTTACAGACTTCAGGACTCCCCCTAAATTATATGCTTCTTAACTCTTGAAAACAATCTTCCCTCTATTTGAACCGGACAATCAATGAAATTAAAGGCAGAATCACGCCACAAACACCAATAGAAATCTTATTGTCCTCAATCAACAATAAACTGAGCAATGCACAGGCTGCCTTTTGCTTCGACTCCATGCCCATCTTCAAAACATACACAACCGTGTGTTCCTGTGTCCACAGATTACTGCAATTCAACAAAGGAATCAAACCCTCAACACCACCAAACTCCTCAATCAACGCTCGATTCTCTAACCAATTCTTCGCGAACAACTGCAACCTCTCTCCGCATCCGATCGTTTTACACATAACGAATCAGACTCCAAGTCATCAACACAAACCCCTACTACAACATCAATATTCTCCAATGAAATTCTCGAATACCCCAGGCGAAAAATTCTCACATTTTAGGAACCCTAACCAACTCTCACTCTCTTTATCACCACTCGAGACTCCGTTATCATCGAGATTGTCAAAACTATGAATACAAGTAACTCACCCGATATATTGCTGCTACAAACCGAGAAATCACTGAAAGCTTGAGAGAGATCGAGCAAATCCGCAATTTCAGAGCATGATTTCGTCGATTTGTGATGATTGTTGCTGTTGTTTGCGAGCTATGTGAGTCTGAAATCAAGTACAGAATCGGTCAGGTTCTCTAATCAACAAATAAACCCAATCCCACTCGTGAATTTGGCAGAAATTGATCAAAATCGAAGCACAAACCCTAACCCTAAAATCGAATTGGGGAGAGAGAGAGAGGAAGAAGAGAGAGATTCGTGACAGCACCGATACCATGATAGAACTTAATACCATGATAGAACTTATAAGATCAGAGAAGAGAGAAAAACACAAGAACTCTAAATACTACATTGTAATAGAACAAACTAGGTTACAACCTAGAAACTTACCACCTATATGTAGCCTACAATAAAAAACAATAAAAGGGAAAAGACTACAGTGCCATTAGACAGACTACTAAGAGCATCTCCAACAGAGACTGTATGCTATTCCAGTTTTGGATACTAGTATACGGAATAGCATACCACTTTGCTCCAACAGATTTATTTCCAAATTCAACTTTTTTATATTAAAATTGGATCCCACAATATTATTTTAGGAGAGGAGATTTTTATTAAAACTTGGGACCCACAATATTTTTTAATTAGAGAGAAAAAAAAGTGAGAGAAGAAATAGTTATGGGGGCCCATAAAAGTAGTATGCATATACCACTCTCCAAGTTTCGGATTCACATACTTTGGAGGGGTATGGGGGTGAGTATGCGAACACTATACTCCTGTTAGAAAGGAATTTTTGCAAAAGTATGTGAAAAGTGTAACAGTATACCATGCTGTTGGAGATGCTCTAACACTAATCTATTTCTAACAACTCTATTATTGTTTCACTTTGAAAAACCTATGAGTAAAATTGGCTTAAGATCTACTTGTATTAGATTCTATAATAATTATTTAATCCTTCTAGAGTAACAAAGTCTCTTGGAAGCGGCGGGGACAATAGGATCATATCTCTAAGATGATCCATGTCATAAGAGCATCCACAACAGCCTCCCTAAACCTATTATAGGGAGGCAAAAAGTAATAAAATGTCTTTTATAGGCTTCCTATGAGGCTCCATATCCCTATTTATTTTTTCTTTCTCTCTCCTCAAGTATGGGGAATAATTTGATTAGACACGTAGGACTATTATAGTGGAAAACTACTTTTGATGTGGAAAGTAAAGAAAAGAGGTTAAACAATTTAATTTTTATAGTTCTTTTTTAAACATAGTTACTTTAAAGTGGTTTAGGTAGTTAATTGTGTGATGTGACTCATTTAAATGGGGAGTCTATTTTATACCTAGCGTTTGGTTTGATGTAAAACTCCTAAAAAACACTCTCTATTAAAAAGAGGCTGTTGTGGATGCTCTAATATTCAGGCTATCCTAGAAGGAGTGCAACTTCGAGACTCTAGTGCTAATATAGTTTCTTGTGATGTGAATCGTCCTTGCATGGTCATTTATCATCCTCTATGATTTATTTACATTAATGTTATTTTGATTCAAACCTCTCTATAAAGATTTTATCCCTTTATGTTATATAAAAGTGAGGCTAGTAAAAGGGAGGCTAGGTTTCCTATTTTATTTAGTTGATGATTTGAAGAGAGTTAAGCTTTGTATGTTTTAATTTGAGGTTTAATTTTGTGTTTTAGTATTAGTAAAAAACCTAATTTTAATTAAGTTAAAGTTTATTAATCCGAATTCTTGCTTCCACGACTCAGATTTACGTTAAATTGGTATCAGAGCGATTTTTAATTTTTTGGGAAGTTAGTTTCGATCCCTAATGGTGTCAATAAATAATCTTACAAACGAGCAACTCGTACGACAAGTTGCAGATTTGTCCAACAAAGTCGATGGATTGTCCAACAAAATTGACAAAATTATAGTGAGCATCTTGGATCTCATGAAGGAAGTACTATCACATCGACTGAGAGATTCGATGACATCAAACACTTTGCAATCCTAATAATCGCAACCGAACACAGCCCCGTTAGCAGAGTATTTTATGGCATTCAAGAAAACCTTACGATAGGAGTTGAATCCCCGATTGAAGTTTGGTCCGAAACTGCAATTGGGAAGAGAAAACCAACTGGTTTTTGTGTACACATCAAGAAAATGATAAGTTGCAAGTCACTGTGGCGAAGAAGAGGATCAATCAATAGAAAACTGAGACCGGATTACTTTCTGGAGTCATAATTACTCTCCAAACTGAAGTTCTTACCGGTACTATTGATGGTAATGAGGATCTCATTGAAGAATTTCTTGCAGATTTTGAACGGAGGGAGAAAGCAGTAGGAAGTGAGATGATTGTTGAGAGTTGGTACCTCTCTTCGTAGCCCAATGGGCAGTCTCAAACAGGCTGGATGGCGGGGGAAAAGACAGTTCACGATGAGAGTGGACTTCTAGGATCTCTCTCCGGATTCCATGAATCACCAAAGACGGGCATTTTAGTCGGCATCGTTACCGGTTCGCAAACCCTAAATATTACAGTTGCAGGTTTTGGAGGTGGAAGAGAAACGAATTGCAGGGGAAGAGAGGATTCTCATGTGGGCGACACGTGTTGTATTTTAGGCACCCAAATCTGCCCACCCAATCTATGGTGAAGCCCAGGCTCGATCTAGCCTCTTCTCCTCTCGGCACTTTTGGTCATCATATATATCCTTTAAGCAACTCACAATAGACCCACATGATTCTCACACTAACCGAGGCTCACAAACCACTACTCCAAAATTCAAATTTGAGTGGGACGTTTTCACCATCAACTCAACTACAACCCGACCCACTATTCTACACATGTGGCCAGCACGTGCCAACCCCGATCCGGATTTTAGACCCTACCACCCATATCTCAACACGTGCATTCCACACAAGTTTTGCAATGCGCACGAATCATATGTTAAACCAGGCTCTCAGGAATAGTAGTTTTATACATGATTGTGAATTTTTCCACTCGTTCATTTGGACTTGATGAGTATCTAGATGATGTCATTTATAAAGAGTTCGGTGATCAATTTTGGAAAGACTTCTTAGCTAATTTCAAGAAACGGATATCATTGTTTACTTTAGTTTTAGACGTTCTTCAAAATAGGGATGTTAGTAAAAACAATGTACCACCACACATGGGTACGACCTTGGATTACGGTAAATTTCACGGCAGAATTCGAGGTTTGAAGACGAGTAAGCCACAATAGAGAGTTCCGAGTTCCATAGTACTCAAAAATTTGCCGATCTCGTGATTAAAATCTTCCAAAGACGGAGGGATTTGATGTGAATCGTCCTCGCATGGTCGTTTATCACCGCCTATGATTTATTTACATTAATGTTATTTTGATTCAAACCTCTCTACTGGAGATACTTAAAGGTTTTAGGGAGTTCCTAATTAACCAACACAAGGTTAAAAAATATTTTTCCCAGTTTCTAGAATATTTATAATTAGGGTTTCCACCTCCTTATATTCTATCAAAGTGAGGCTATGTTCCTTATTTTATTTAGTTGATGATTTGAAGAGAGTTAAGTTTTGTTTAGTTTTAATTTGAGGTTTAGTTTTTTGTTTTAGTGTTAGTAAAAACCATAATTTTAATTAGGTTAACGTTTATCAATCCGAGTTCTTGCTTCCGTGACTTAGATTCACGTTTGCTTAACTGCCAACCACAAGGAATGACATATTGGCTGACATGTTTTCTTGATAAAGATAAAAATGCCTTTTGTTAAATATTTTAGATTTGGCTAAACTCTTGCATTTCTATCTTTAATTTTTTAGTTAGCATGAATGTCTACTTTCTCACTGTTAATTGGTTTTTACATGGTCTGTCTGTGGATTCTTTCTATGTTCCCAATAAATTTGCTTACCTTTTACAAAAAAGAAAGAAAAAAAAACTTGAAGGGAGTCACCAAATTAGTGGCCACATCTAAACCCTCGATCTGTAAGGGTGTGATAGACTTTTTTCTTCGGGGTTTAAATGTGAGTACCAATTTTGGAAGTCTTCATAACCAGACCCTTCTCATCAGTTATTATTCGAAACTGTGTTTTGTGTTTATAGAAAGTACTGATTGTATGGGGAGCAAATGACGAGTTATTTCGCTTGGAGAAGGCCTTTGAGCTTAAAGAGTACGTAATTAATTATGTCGATTTTCCTTTTTGTGAAACTTTTTTTTATTACTTAGCAATTGATCCTCAAAGCTTACATTTTGTTAAACTCTAAACAGGATATTGGGAGAAACAGTTCAGTTTGAAGTGATAAAGAACACAGGGCACATGATTATGGTTGAGTCACCCAATAAATTTAACGAGATTGTGATAAAATTCTTGTGCTCAAGCAACATATGATTATTTTGATGTTTCAAGTAATATATGATTATAATTATTTTGATGTTTCAAGTAATATATGATTATTTTGATGTATACTAGCAATCGGGCACACGGTATCGCGTGTGCTTACAATAATTTAAAAATTTGTTATATATGTTGGCAATTTTAAGATTTCTCGTGAGAAGAAAGAAAAGGAGTAAGATTTCTTGTAATGTTGTTACGCTTAGGTTAATTATTATGCTGTGCACGCTTGAGGTCTGAGGCTTATTGGTTTTTACACTCAAATTTTTTAAATATTGATTATTTGCGAAAAAAGTATTTGTGCATTGGGTTTTTATTATCCTGAGCTAAATGTGCATGAAGTTTTATCACATGAACAATATGAGGTTTGTATTAGTGTGGCTTAAACTATTGAGGTTTGTAGATTTGATGATTCAAATGAGCATTTGAAGGTTTGAGTAAGGCAGTAGGAGTTGTAAAGACAGAGAGAAGGGAGGAAAAAAAAAATGAGGATTAGGAAGAGAGACTTACGTAGAAATGTTATAGTGTTTTTACCATAAATTTTACTGGTTTATTTGTCACGAAGCCATGCCTATCAAAAATATAATCACATCCTAAAACTCATTTATTGACATTTGATTTAAAGAAACAATGAACAAAATAAAATTGAATGAACACGCATGCGATGAGAAACTTGAAATTTATTTTCAGTTGCCCTTGCTCATTAAAATGAGAGGATAACAGTTAGAGATTTACAATTGTGAAGATAATGACAATTTAGTTTAGTTACTTCTAATATACAAAAATATGTACAACGATATATCACTTCATTTTGTAAATCAAAAGTATAATTTTTACTATATATATGAGACCTAAAATATGTTGCTTTACAAATATTGCAACATTAATTACAAATATTGCAACACTAATTATATAAGGTAGTATAGTTATTGGTATCCAATATTTCTCTACGTCCGTCACCTTCTCTAAAAATTGAAGGATTTGATGGCGTAAGCAAAAATCACTACAAACATCGCGTAGAAAGAAACCACCATCAAACCAGCACTACCCATGTAATCGTGCCTAAAGCAAAACAGATGTCTGAGAAGTTGTCTTATCTCAACTGAGTTAACGCTATCTGAAAGCTTCAGAAGTTTGAATGGCCTTATGACATCACCAAATTGGGATGTCATAAGGCCATTCAAACTTCAGGCTACAGGGTTGGCCCAATAATACCATCTCCACCATATAGGGATCCTCTGCAAAACGAAGAGGCAACATCGCAAAGTTAAGCAGAAATATCGAGCAGATTTTTTTAAGAAAAGCATCTCCGCCATTAATCGGACAATAGGTTTGACTTTTTTTTTATAGATGGCATATGGCCCAATATCTATTTGACTTGTAATGTGATATTTTAATTTTGACACCCATTGTACCATCAAAGTAGGCTTGCACCCTTGACCTTCTCTAATAATAATGAAAGTGCTAGAACGGTATTGGTAAGAGCAATTTCAAAGTTGAAAACTTCAGGGTGCAGCCTAGTTTTATATATGATGAATCCACAAGTAGAAAAGTTGTATGTGTCATTTTTTTACCTTGGGAGGAATTATGAACCCACTGAAGAGATTCCACAATGTATAAAATGGAGCATAAATAATTACTACCACATTTTGATTAGGCGTGACTGCGCTCATCATCAACCCAAACAATGTGAAGTACAGTATTGGGAAGTACATAAAGAATATGTACCAACTAAACTTTATAAGGTCCTATTCAAATGGCACCATTGAGTAGAACATAGTACTATATATAACTGATTGGACGAAAACATAGGGGAACTCAATGGCTACCTAAACAAAAGATTGAAAATCCGATCATAAATGGAACAAAAGATACTAACACATTTCTAGAGACATGTAAACGTGTCTCGAGTCCTTTAACGTATAGTGTAATTGAGATACATATGTCTCAAGCAGAAAAACAAGATGTCTATCTTCTCACTACTTTAGAAACCTTGAAGTAACTTTCCAAATAAACATATTTTCAAGTTATTAGGGAAAAAAGAAACCTGGGCGAAGGCAAATGGTAGAGGAGAATACATCCCCGCTGCCCTCTCTCTTTAATAAACAAATCTTTCGACAGAAAGCCGAGAAATTGGTAACTCCAAGGAACAGTACTGTTGCATACATAGAACCCTAAACCCTAAGCATGTCAAAGAAAATAAACATGTTAGCACAAGACTTTAGAAGCCCTAGGCGTAGATTGTGCAAGTTACTTAATTTAGTACAATTTAGTCAAGTACACCTAAAATAGAATACCAGCCACATTTCTTCAGAAGCAAAAGAATGGGATTAGCCTAGATAACGATTAAAATAAAGTATTCTAATTTATATCCTTTCATTTTTGGCAAAAAAAAAAAACTACATTGGGGATGGGTCGATAAGAAGAAAAAAATATTCTTGAGGAATTCACATATGGTATTATTGCAAGAAGAGACTTTTTTAACCCAAATCTCTAAGCAATGGCTCCAAACATGGAAGAAATGATGATGACAGTGTAGAAGAACTGGACAACAGTATATTGCAGATTTCTCCAGTAAGATAGATTTTGCTTCCACAGAGAAGCAAGAAACTGATCGAGAAATGACTTGGAGTACTTGGCTGGAAAGCTCAAATCTTTCGTATCACTACTTGGTTTGTTTAGTGTCTCAATTAACTGTCTATTTTGCCTGAAGATCAAAAGATAGCACAATTAGTCTAAAGGAAAGCAGGCACAGGTGTGAACCTACCAGAATCCACTGAAAATATCTTACTTACTGAAATACAAGATCTCTGGTAAACTTTGGAAAAATCAACACCCAAACGACTTTCTTCAGATGAAGACGTGACCTCTAACATCCATACAGCTGGGTTACAACCAGACCTGATCTTTTGAACACCTTCAATTCCTTAGAGAGAGAGAGAGAGAAAAAAAAAACATATTAAAACATTAAAAAGAAATGAACATTCAAAAATTACAACTAGTAAACATTGAGCTACAATATGCAGTTTCAGATATACAACCTAGCACAACTAACCTAAATTTTTTTTAACTAGTTTATGAGATTTGGCACCCAACGGACCTGCGTAGATGAGTTGTCCTCCGCGCTTCATAAATAATAGCTGTAAATACCAACTTATTAAATGGAAACCATACACGGCAGAAAGCACTGCACGAAAGCATAAGTTCCAAATAGGTGTATCTAGTATTGTAAAAATAGAAGTCAAAGAAAATAAATCTATGCTGGGCTAATGATTGTTGCATACATGTTTCTAGCAACTATAAAATATGGAATCGACATGTTATTTTGATATGAATTCATTACAAGAAAGAAGCTTTAATATTTCATGGGTATCATAGTAAACTAAATTAGAGGAGTACCTCATCAAAGGATTCAAAAATATTTGTGCTAGGCTGATGGATTATGCAAACAATTGTGTTCCCATATTCACAATATTCCTTACCGTCCTCATCACAATGTTATACATGAAAGCCCTTGATGGTAGCAGGTACACTGTAATATATTTTGGTAAATGATAACAAGAATATATTATACATCATAAGCTTTACTTAAAATAAAGTAATAGTCAGATTTAGTTAATAAACGCAAAAAACATTCCTTTAATATAGCATTTCTTGACAGGACTGGATGTTGGAGGCTCTTCAAGACGAATATAGTCATACATAAGCCTCTGAAAGGGACTCGTTCTTCTCGGTTGAGTCAGAATGATAATATTATCTCCCTCTACTTGTTGAGTCCCCAGCACATCAAAATTATACAACCAATATAATCCATGAATTCCATGTCTAGCAATCGAGTTGTCCCTTCCTATTAGTCCGGTTGTAAAATGAGGAGGATTGGCTTTGGCGTCATTCACTCGAATCTAAGTTTAAGAATAGTAGAAAAAATTAGTAAAAACATTTTATTTTTTTATTTGTTGATGTCAGACAAAAATAATATGGACTAAACCCTACCTGCAATTCAATAAGAGCGGCAGATGCAAGCATAACTCGTAGCTTATATGTTCCCTTTTTGTTCATTTTTTCGAGCTTGAATATAATCTGCCATGTGGATCCTTCGGATTCATCAGTTTCTAATTTCTTCCTGGAGGGCAACAACAGCCGCAGCCCGCAATTGAGGTATTTTTAATTTACCCAGTAATTATTTTATCAGGGCGTACAAACTAAACTGTCCGAAAATATGAATCATACTTGGGCACCTGTGCGAAGAACCAGCATTTGTGGAAAGCATTGATGCCTATTTTGAAAACGAAATCGCCATCGGGATATAACACTGCATACCTCTCCCACAATCCATATTGCATAAACCTGCATATTCTAGTCTTAACCATATCTTTCTCGATACCTATGATCATAAATAAATAAAGTTAGTCATTTGTGTGATAGCTACCTATCAAGATGGCCGACATAGTGTTGACGTAGTTTGGATTAGGATCGGGGATGTAAAATCCTTTCACAGAATGGTCTGGCACACCTATCTCCCATAAGGTTGGGCTGTCTCTTGGCGGTTCATATACAAGAACATCAAGGTTTATTTCAGATCATGTAATTTAAAGTTAGTCATCGAACGATAACATGTTTTAAGACACATAAGACAAAATGTCATAAAAACTGAGAGCTAATGGAACCTGCAGTGATGGTAATTTCATCGTATTTGTAATCTCCAATAAACCCTGGTACCTATGCATAAAGATTATAATTTCCTGATTGGATATCACTAATGGTAAAGTAACCCCTCAGCATCGGCTTTAGTCCAAAAATGGTTACCTTGGGATGCAAAGACTGTCAAACTTCAGTGATTAAGGTCATGAAAAAATTAAAAACTTAACAAATGTGTAAAAAAAAGAGCCATGTATTCTTTTTACCATAATCCAATGCACCCGGGTATAGCCAAGCCAACATAGGCAGAGTCCGCGGATAAATTATCTTTATGAATGTATCTAATTTGTGAAATTGTTGGAAACAACAATATTTAAGTACATTGATGTTAGAAATCACATGAAATTTGGAATAAAAAAATATCAGTTGTAGGGTGGAGAGAAAGTGAGAAACCTGTCATGGACTAGTAATCTTCCCATGATTGTACCCCCGTTCATCAAAAGAAGGGAAGTCCTCTGAAACTGGAAAACTATACGGCCAACTTTGGACTTCAATCGACATCTACAATGTTAATGGTATGAAAGTTTTGTCATCCATTAAGCTGAAATATAACTCATGAAATTGAATTGTACCTAAAGAAACGCGAGCACTTGCATTGTCTATGTTAATCTTAAGCAAGAGTAGTTTGGAAGCACAAACCTAGACTTTGGCATCTTCCCAAAGTAATCGCTGATCTTCCCCATCTAGTACTATATTGAGATATATGTAAACGGGTCCAAAAACCTTTTTTCGCCACTCTCGATTTTGAAATTTTGGCACCAGGTCTTCGCCTGAATAATGTGAACTGAGAAACATATGAAGCAACAACCAACAGTAGAATTTACAACATTATGTATAAGTTTAAAGAGACTATGAAGTGGAAATGTACATATTTCATAAGGGTTAGAGACCTACTACAGCAAGGGTAGTTGGTCCAACATGGGAGGTGATGGACACATAAAATGACCACTATTCCCCTATGGCTTAATGTTTATTATTCTTAATTTTATTATTAAACATGACTTATAAAACTAATTTTTATATTTCAGGTCACATGGAGCTCATTTACCAAATATGTGCAAATACCAGGATGTATAGCTCAAAGGATGAACTATTGAAGAAGGATGTAGAGTTGTCAAACACAAGGATCCCACATGGGGAGGTTACAATTTTAGAGGATAACTCTTGGAGGTTACAAATTTATGTACATTCATGGCATAGGTTATAAATATAATATTAAATGTAAGAACCCTCTCCTTCATCTATAAAAGGAGAGGTGGTAAGCTCATAAGATCATCTAATTTTGAGAAAATCATTCTTGTACAGTGCAAGAGAGAATTATTGGAGTAAGTTGGTGCAAGTCTTGTAAGCATTTGGAGCATTTCATTTTGTAAGTCAATAAAATTCCTCTTTTTGTTGTTAGTTTATGTTCATTTCATTCTCATATCATTTAGGTTTTATAGTTGTTATAATGGCTGGCTAAGTCCTCACTAGGGGTGAGGATGGATCCGCCATAAGCGTATGATTTCATGTAGTAGAATGTATTTTTCTCTAACATAATATGAGCATATTATCACAAATCCCAAAACTATATTGTTGGAGACATCCATTATCATCCTATGATCTCTTTAAGTAGAGATATAGGATGAGTTTTGTGATTCTTAAATGATATAGTAAAATTGTATTAATATTGTATTTTTCTAAGGTATGATCCTAATTAACATTTCATAGTTAGCATAGCTTTCATGGAATGTGTTTTTAGTACATACTTAGTTCATACAATATATTCTACTTGAGTTATAATTAATCATGGGATTACATCGACAAAAGGTCGAAGTTTGTTATTTCAATTAAGTGGAGAATTTAATATACGATACTATGTTGATACTGTATGTAAATGGTGGTGAAATCCGAAGCCCCTAGACCTTTATTCTTGATTAAAACCATATCATTGATTTTTACAGTTTTACAACCTTAGATTACTAAAACACAAGACCAAAACTAATTTCTAGTTCCGTTCGAAAGTGAACAAGACTCTAATTTTTACCCATACTAAATACCGGATTTTGACTGTAATCAGGACGTGAGGTTTTGCTTGACAGAACCACCTGTTCTAAACTCATCATTGGTAGTGATCTGCCATAATCCGATGGGAGGATAAGAGGAAACCCACCCATGGATTCTGTTGTCTTTATTTTTGATTGAATACTCGTACTTATCATCAACCTGTAGTACACATTCAAGTATAACAAGCTATGACATTGATAGAAGAACAATTCAACGGTGCAAAACCAAAGTTTTAGTCTTCTTACACGTTGCAATGTTGTATCATATGAAGTAAACTACCTCTTCTTTAAGGTCGGGGTTGATGGGATTTGTTAGTAAAATTTCTTTGGGGGGGGGGGGGGGTAGTCTAAGGCGTTCCCACGTACAGGTAAGCGATCATCTAACATGGGCATGACCTTATGCTTATCATTTACTATGACCTACTCAAAAAGTAACTGGTAATCAACAGCAGGTTTATAATGCGACCACCACGATTTATCATAACAATAGTGACATAAGAGATGATTTAATTAATTGTCTTTTTGAAGTTTGAAAACAATTCTAGTTTTCGCAAGGTTGAAATCAGGTCATCCTTCCAAATGCTCCTAAATTGCATATGAGTAGAAACCGGACGATCCACGTAGCATTATAAACCTGAAAATTTTAAAAGATAGTTGTAAGTTTGATAATATCTAGTTTAGAAATGGAACTACCTTCTGTGTATATTTAGGGGAGCATATTTTCCCTTAAGAGATAGATCTCATATTCTTGTGAAGGATATCTCATATTGGTCTTCATCTTCCATTATAACCTTCAAAACTTTGCAATCGAAGTACACCTTCGCAAGCAAATAAGCATCACAATCATCAACATTATCGTCTTCCTGATGAACTGGGGTCATCACGTAGGAGACCACGATGATGGGTGTTGATGTATTGATCGAGAACCTTTGTCGAATGCTCAAACTCCCTCGCTGGAATTTGGTGTGTGATGGTGTCGCCTTTGCTGGATCTTGCTTGATTACTAATAGTTGCACTGCTGCCCTGAATCATAAATTAGAGAGAGAATCAGAACCAATGATATATATATATATATATATATATATATATATATATATATATATATGGAGAGGTACCACCAACACCCATTTTTTTATCTACAATATCAACAATCACCACCACAACACCTCCAATCATCCTAAAACCCCCAAAGCACTAAGCCTAATCTAAATAATATTAAAATACACTGTGAAATAAACAATTGAGAAGCTAAAAACATACATAATCATAAATCTAACCTTGAGAAGAGATGTTATAAATACACACACCCCTCCGTTTTTGATAGATTTGGTGGAATTGGAGTTAGAATTATGCATTTTAGTTGTTCTCTGCATAGTAAGATAGGAGCATTGGTTATCGAATTATATACAACCATGAAATTAAGAGTAAATGTTACATAACGACATACTTCTAGAAGATGACGAGAGATAAAATAATTTCCAAATCATTTATTGGTTTTTTGGCATACTTGCAACAGTGGTAATAAAATAATTAGAGTTAGAATTATGCCATATACTCCGAGTTGTTTGAATTGGTCATTTTAGGTAGTTTTTTCAATTGACTATATAAGAAAAGGTGAGCCCTTTGCTTAAAGGTCTTGTTAAGCAATCTATTATCCATCCTTTGATTTAGGATAAGGAGAAGAACTTCAGTCTAGACAAGAAAATGCTATCTTACTTGCAAAGTTAGACTTGAGTACCTGGTTTCGGGTTGTTCTCATCAGAATCCGATAAATCAGTGACTTTGACAAAATTAAATCACATAATAGATGACCGAAAATGGTCCATAAGAGACTCAAGACAAAAAAATTTGGCGCATATGGAAGGAAATCTATTAATCCTACGATCCCCTGTTAGAAGATTCTTAACTAATAGTGATGAAAGATTCTCAACTAAATCAGCATGGAAAGTTATAAGGAAAACAAAACTTAAAATCAAATAACACAAAGTGCTCTGGGAGAAAGACTCAATTCCAAAGCATGCATTCATCACCCCAGCCTCCTCCTAAATACGCATTGATGGAGTTGAAGAGCATAACTTTCATCAACCATATTTTTTTCCGAACATAAACACTATATAAAGATGGAGTAAAGATTTGTAATGAAATAGCTAGGTTCATCATCATCTTCCCATGACTCCACGTCATCTTCATCTTCGTCTTCATCTTACCATAGACCTTTAGGTAAATCTTTTTTAATAATAGGTTCAACTGTCTCATCCTCTGTAAAAAATGAAAAAAAATCCTATAAAAGTAAGTAAAAGTATATACCGAAATCTAAGACAGTCAATTTAAAGTTTACAAGAAAAACTAAGATAGTCAATTTAAGGCAGAAGTTACAAATGTTAAGTAAAAACTAAATCTGAGGGCAAAATAAATCCATATTGCATTACTGATGACATTAATGAGTGTGTAGAAGCCAAAAAATGTACAAAGAAATAACACAAACATTTTAGACTTCCATTAACATTTTAGATTTAGCTCTATGAAGTTGAGAGTGCGAATGCAACTTTAGAAGGGTGAACTCAAGCCCGATTAGGCAACCATGTATTAGTTTTGGGTCTAAGCTAAACTGCTAATGTTAAAAGTTCGTACTTTGGCCTAGAAAAATCAGCCCAACTTGAAACTAAATTTGGAGAGGAAGTCGTATTGGAAAACCAAACTACACTAAGACCACATTCAAACACATACACAAGAATACATTATCATCCTAAGGTTTTAATGTGAAAGTGAGGATCCCTCGTGAGTGTAGACTCTAGAGTTTGCATCATCAATCAGAGATGTGAGCTTTCAAGTTAAAATTGTTTCATGAAAAAACATGGAGATACACTTCTATTCTATACCACAATTATGCGGGATGAATTCTATAATAATAATAATAGATCTCATATACAGCAAATGCAGATTTTATAGATTTGACCATATCATATCATTAAAGAAAAATAAGGATGAATTACAGTAGGATTATCCAATTCTTGAACTGTTTTGCTAAATAATGCACTGAACCATAATTAACGGACCGAAAATCGAAACCTACATATTTAGACAGGGTTAATATTAAGTAATCAAATTCACTAACCACAACAGTTAAATAATTCACATTTCATAATCAAATATAATGTATATAACATATATAAGTGATAAAGCCTTAGGAGTTTGCACACAGGAGGGAGTTCCAACCTCTCAGTCTCTCCTGCGTTTCTTATCTCTTTACTCTAGTATTACATTTTACACACCAGTCCCATTACTGGTTTAACAACAATAATGCAAAAATCAATTGATTCATTGCATGTAACAATCAAAACAATTAATTTGTGGCATTTATAGAATCAGAGTAATAATAGATACAGACTATAAATGGATGGACACTTGCATGAATGGTGGAGCATAATAATATTAAAACTATGTGAGAAAAGCATATGACATGTAGCAAACTAGCCAAAGTCAGAATTTTGTACAGAGTAAGTGCATAGACATAAAGAAGGATGATGCTCCGCACCGGTTTCTGGCAATGTGAGAGGGATATTAACTTCAAGCTCCTTTTGCTGTGCTGCAGATGTGACTTCTGCAAGGTTTAATAATGCAGTTCCCACAACAGGGACCTTATTCTTCGGTGATCAGAAAAATGAAAATCAGTTCCTTTTATGAATCTCAAACAATTCAGCAATTGGATACAACTACCAACCTTATAATCAAACTAAGAGGGACGTACCCATAAATGAATTTTGATTTGGGGATGGTGATTTGCAATAAGGGTTATCAATTTGGTGCAAAATTGAAGAATTTAGGGTTTCAATTTGCAATTTTCAAGTCATCATCTATCTCTGACTCACATTTTCTGTTCTTAATTTTGACGAAACATCGAAACCCTAATTTTTTTCTCAATTTTCCAATTTGAAGAAATTGGAGATGGTGGATGTTGATGATAAATTGGATAATTTTCAAGCAATTACAGGTCTAGATGACCCTGATTTTTGTACTGAGATCCTTGTTGCTCATAATTGGGATCTCGAACTCGCGATTCTCTACTTTCACTTCTATTACAAACCCTAACTCTAACCCTAACATCAATAACAACAACAGTGCTGAATCATGGGATGGTATTGAAGCATCGGATTTGGCTCGGCAAGAGTTACAACCATTGGTGGCAGGAATGACTCCTCGTGGTTTGGCTTAGAAGAGAATAAGTGTGGAGAGAGAGGAGTCCTCAAACCTTTGGTATTTCAAAAATACCAGAATACCCTTGAGGAGTTAGTTCTAAGGGATTTTTTTTGCAGGGGCAAAATGAAGAATACAATGTTACTCTCTAACAATTCAAATATGACAAATTAGTAAATCTATTTTAGACTAAAAGTTACAAATTGACAAGGGGTAAGTTAGGCAGGCAAAAAATGGGTTTTTAATGAATTTGGCCGAATATATCCAATGACTATCTTTAAATCCTCATTTTGAGGTTGCAAATATAGCCTTTGATAATCCTAAGCTTATGTGGGGGATTCTGATCGACGACCGAGTTGTATTCTCATTCCAATGTTTTTCCTTTAGTACTATAGAATATGAGCGTGTTAATATAGCAAGTGATTTGAGAATTTGAATAATTTAATCATTATCCGTAGAAAGATTTATGTGCCACATAATAATTTTTAGTTCGGCTGAACTAATGCAATCATACGCATATTCGCAAAGAAACTACTATTATGAGATACAGTCTAGAAGATGTTAGATATTTTTTATATTTGCCGCTTAGAATTATTTTTGCCACGAATGGGGATTGAGCTGACCGGTCAGTTCAGGTGCAACGTTTTTGAAAGGTGGACAAAGTTGTGCATTTGAGTTGTGACCGCTCGAAAAGATTCGAATTGGGTTGTGATTATTTGAAGGGATTTGAACGACCAATCATGACTATTTAAAAAGGCATCTGTTGGTCAATTTAACATAGACTCCTTACCCATTCAAACGCACATTCGAATCCCTTGTTTTCTACCTCTCTAGCATCATCATTTTCTTACAAAAGTGCTCTTTGGAAGGATCGAGTGGTACACTACTCGAATCTAATACTTCTCTATTGTATCCTGAGAGAGAGTTTCTGTTTCACCCCATTGTATTCTCACGGTTAATACTAGAAGGGGAGAAGTATCTCTTAAAAGATAATGATCATATCGTGCCTTGGAACGTTCAATTCAATCAATCTTCGTTAAGTTTTGCCATTTTACAATAGTTCTAAGAGATGTGTTTGCTCAAAGACTTAACACTGGATGGTTCCATCGCTCATTTCAATCAAGTGATGAATGAAATGACTTTTAAGGATCGCTTTTGTAGGGACTTATCCCTCGATATCGTTCAAAGACGAGCTCACCCAACTCGAATTACCTTCATCTCAGGCTCACACATTTCTTGTACTCCAGTCAACATTCCAACCAGCCCCACGAGCTACTCAAGAATGTGGATCGAGCTAAACCCATAAAATATTACCCAGTCAAAGACACCTGTCTCCCACAAACTCATCAGTTATTCAGTCAACCGCCATTAACCATATTATTCAGAAAATGTGCTCCAACATGATGAAGAGTAGTGGGAAAGGCCTATATAAAGAAAAAGTTTCAGAAGAGACAGGGACCAGAAAAGTTACACAAACATCTTATTTACGAGATTAAGAACATTTTTATATTTAGAGATCACTTGTAATAAAGATATCCACCTCAAGCAATAAAGATACTTATATATACAAAAATCCTACATACGAGGTCGTGGTCTTTTACCTGTTCAGAGGTTTTCCACATTTAAAATACATGTTTCCATTTTTTACTTTCCATTAGAGTATTGTTACAGGTTCATTGGTGTGATAGCTAATTCCTAATCATTTCGAGCTTACAGAATTTGGCCATTACATTTTGCACCGTCTGTGAGAAAGATTACATTTCCGCGATACCCTAAGGCAGTCTTTTACTACAATTTTCAAATATGGTTTTTTCCAGACGACCGGCCGCAGGAACTCAGCTCGAAATTTTTGTGGATCTGGGACAACTCACAGAGTTACGGACAAATCTCTACGCCGAGATAGAGAAACGCACCAAATTCGAACTTCAGTTGACAAAGGACCGTGAGCTCCGAAAGAAAGAACTCGATACAGAACGACAAGCTCTTCAAACGGCGTAAAGATTAGATGACAATAATACAGACTGCACTCGAGGCTCTGCAAAATACTCAGCAAGCCCCTCCAGCCAAGGGTCGCGATCAACTTCCAAAGACCTCCCGCATTTCAGCAAGGGAAAGATTGGAACCTCGGGGAGTCACCAGTAAAGCCAATTCCAAAAATCTGCATCACGGACTGCAGCCCTCCATCTATTTGGGGGGAGAAGTTCAATCAGAAGTCAGTCGAGGTCATCAGATTTCCATCCTTCAGAAGGAAGACCAGCGACCTCTATATCAAGTTCCAGCACGAGATCGCTTCAGTGAAGGTTCGGGAACTCATCATCCCTAGCCAGCACATCATTTCATCACAAAAGAACATATGGACCAACGAATTAAGGAGTTAATCGAGGCACAAGTTCTGGGTACTACCGGCGATACCACGAAGTTACAAGGAAGTCTGATTACCAAAGAACTATTCAATATGGAGATACTGAAAGGTTTTCATACTCCATAAATTTGCAAATAGAAAGGTACTGATCCGAAGAAGCATATTCAGCAATACCGTGATTCATTGGGGTTGTACTCCAATCTCAACCACATCCTCTGCCGTCTGCTCGCTACAAGTCTATAGGACGAACCGCTCCGATAGTTCAATTCTCTCCCTGCGGAATCCATCTACACATTTGATCAGCTGCAGAAGTAGTTTATCAAGACATATGCTCACAATAGAGATAAAGAAGAGATCTTGTATTCTCTTATCAGTCTTAAGCAGTCACATGGAGAAAAGCTTAAAGACTTCTCAAAGAAATTCCTATAGCTCGCAAGAAAAGTGGATAACCTCGACCAAAAAACAACTGTGACCGCTTTCACCAATGCTCTCTGGCTCGACTGCAAGGCCAAATAATTCCCTTCCTTAACAAACCTGTGACATTAGAGGAGATGATCACCAAAGTCAATGGCTACATTGACTTGGAGAGGATGATGTCTGAGCAAAAAAAGTCTACTAAATCTGTCCTCTCCACCAAAACCCCGTCTACAGATCGAACCAGTAAACCCAAGGAACAGAGAGATCATAAATGCACCAAGGGGAACACTGGGTACCCTCGGAAAAGCAGTCTGTAAATAGACCCATCCTCCCAAAGCTGAGTGTCCGAATCTCCATAATTTTTCCCTACTATTGAAGGACCTACTCTACCGCGTCTCTCAACCACTAGAGCTCATTAAGAATCGACCATTTTGCCTACATCATAAGGTAAATCATCATACTACTGACAATTTCTATGCTCTACAGCGGTTGCTTGAGTACATTTTCAAGGAGGGACGGATACTCGAATACGTTGTTTACCTGAAGTCATACCAAGATGGCAACTATATGAAGTAGCTCGAAGCTCTTCAAGTCAATGATAAAGCCGAGGAGAAGCATCTCTACAATATGCACTTCAGCAACATGATCGAAATCAATCAGATCTCCAATTCCAACCGATCAAAATGCCGGAGGCTTTCGGAATGCTGTGATCTTACACCTCAAGATAAAGAATCCAAGCTTCTTTCTGAGTAGAGTAATTGCCGACTCGGAATTTCCTTCAAAGATTGCGATACTGGCCACGTCGAATTTCTACATCATGATACGTTAGTCATAATGCTCAAGATAAAATAGTTTATCATGCACACAATGATGATCGATACTGGGAGCGGTATTAAATTTTTTTTTCAGAATACGATCGACCAGATGGGTTTGGCCGACCAAGTTATTCAGAACAGCACCGAGATTAGTGGATTCAATGGCTCCAGGGAGGAATGAGTAGGCAAGATCATCTTACCTATCACTACACAGAAATCATAAATTTACCACAGTTTGATTTTTGATTTGCCAGACATTAGCTATGGTAAATTTGACACAGATATTTACTGTGGCAAATAGATGTTTTTCCGTGGTAATTTTCTATTTCCTTTCCTTCATATCTTATTTGCTAAAGTTGCAAGGGTTGGAGGGAGGCCTAAATTTTGATTTTATGGCTCCCTCTCGGATATATTTTTTCATTCTCAAATTTTCTTCAATTTGCTGCTCTAAAGAATTACCAGTTTGCGATTCTTAAGGCTAAGAGTTTCTCAATCAATTTGGATTTCTCAATTGTTGAATTCTCTATCACTGAAGCTTCATAGTCTACAATTTGGATTTCTTAATTGTTGAATCCTCTATCACTGAATTTCTCAAAGCTATGGTATTGGGAAATTAAAATATCTCTTGAGCTTAGTCTCGATTCTAAGTCTACAATTGGTGTGGAGACATAAGGAGCTTTTAGGTCATCGTGAAGGGTCTGATTTGGGATGCCGCTAACCATTTGATTAGTTTCTCTATTCATTGAATTTTCCTTTTGTGATATGTGTTATAGATTTCATGTTGAATTTTGAAGGATTAAAGTGACTTTGAACTTAGTGATTCTTGTTAAACATATCTAAGAATATGTGGCTATAACAAACCAAAATCAGGAGATTTAAATGTTTACTTGTTACATCTCTATAAGAAATTGTGGAAAATAGAGGATGGATCAGAACTGCCTAATATACAAATACGTAATAGGGGAAGCTGATGTTCATGGTGGACATGGCCAAACAATGAGGCTTATTATATCCATGGCTTCCAATAACGGTCATTTCCCCATTATAACCTGCGCTGAAATTCTAAAACTGAATTCGCAGGATCACCACCGACCCGCTGGTTTTGTTATCCATTCACCAATTATTTGGTAGAAAATAGTGACCAAGTTGATAAAAAGTTAGCAAGATTTCACCTAAGGACAGTAAAATATAATAAGGCTAGAGTGATGCAGGGTAGCAAAGTATCTTGCTGTATGTACAGGATCCATGCATCAATGCCAGGTATCTTAGAGAGATGTTCAATCAGTTTATGTCTCCAGTTGGGCTTTATCAAATCCTGTCCTTCAGGAGAAACCAAACTCTCTGGTTGCTCTGTATTAGATGAACTCTTTTTTGGCTATTTTCACTTAAAGATGGGAATCCCTTATAAATAGATATTAAAAGCCAATACTGAAGGAAAACAGATAGAATATTCTAGACTGCTAAAATAATTGTAGATGCCTTGAATGATATAAAGCTGACGTAAGAACAGGGGCGAATAGTTTACAGGTTAAATCCATTCGCTGAATAACTAAATTCATCTTTGTCAAAACTTCGGGAGGTTGGCCATTTGAAATCATAACCACCCAGTAATTCCAAAATAAAATTAGTGCCTAAGTGACGACTTAAGATAAATTAAGAGCATAAAGCTATATTCCTTTGAAAGTACCATTCTCTCTCGATCCAGATGGTTCCACCAAGAGTTGAAAGCACACCAACTAATCCGGATATATTGGTCAATATGACAAACATAACGAATGTTGCAAAACTTGTGAACCTTAAGTATGAGTAGACAAGTAGTACAGTCACTGAAACTCTGGCCACCATGAAGGAGAGATTTTGAGTAAACAGCCAAAGCCGGAGAACCTGCATAATACCAAATACTAACATTTAACTCTAAGAAGTATAATTTTCTCACGACATTCTTGCGTCAAAACTTAAAATAGAAGATGAAACCTAGTTATTTAAAGAATCAATCTTTATATATGAAATTTTTTCCACCCGTTGTCTGATAAAAGATCCAAATAATGTCGTAGAGGCAGACTCGACCACACCATATATAGCGGTCAACAGTAAAGAATTTGTCCAATCATTTATCATGTATAAACCAACTGAGAATTCTGACATCTTGCAAACAAATAATGAAAAGAAGATGAATATGTGACCATGAAGAGGAGACCTTCAAATGATCAAACTTAATGTAATTTATTTGTAATCATTTAAATGGTTAGCCAAAAAATAGTCCAAATAGAAGACACACCAGTATTTAATTCAAATTCACTCAAGGAAAGGGAAACAAATCAATTTATATGATCTCTCACAAATAATCTCCTAATAACAGTTGCTAATCCACTTATTATAACTGTGGTATTCCTCATCCTATAAGCATAAATATGGGGAATTCACATTAAAGAGGAAACTATCTTATATACGGAAAAACATTCCTAAAAAAAATAAACTTTTATGTTTTCAGATATGTGTGATGAATGTTTTCATAGAACCCATGGATTAATAGCCAAATATCTACGTGTGAACTAATTTCCAGCAAGAGGTAGTGAAAGAAAATCTTCAAAGTATTTTCTTCACTTTTATTTGCAAAGTTTTTGAAGTACATATTTTTCTTAAAGTATCAATTAAGCTTTTAGAATTGGAAGGAATAACAGGGCAACGATCCTAAAATCAGTAAGGACCTAGAAAAAGTAGCAATTGAAGATGAAATGACAAAAAAGGTTAAAAATACCTATAGGTGTATTATATCATATCTGTACTTCAGATTTTTGATATATGGCAATGACTCAATTCATCTGGCACCAACCAAGAGTTTCAGTCGTATAAATTTACTTGACTAAATGTTCAAATTCAGTAGTTCTTATTACTTTCACAGATTTCATTAGCAATTCAAACTTAAAGACTAAAAGATAGAAAAGAATAATTCCTTGCATCCTATCTTGCCAAAAAGTGGTCAACATACAAATATTTGATAAGAGAAGGATTATAAGTCTGATGTTCTGAAGAATCAACTAGAAGAAACTGCCTCATTACACTGTCTTCTTCCAAGTTAACTGCCATTCCTTTCGAACTTGATTCTCAAACCTGGAAACTCTGGAACTACATAGTTTAGTTTCTTAGGACTGGTGTAAATATATACATATATATGTATCTCTGACTTTTTGAAAATTAAAAAATGAAAGGTTCTTAAGAGACGACATTGTGTTCATAAGCTTAAGCCCGTGGCATCTTCTAAGATGTATGAATATGGTCCATATATGCAGATCCCAATTACACATACCAACTAGCCCAGCTAGTAAAGCCTGTGGAAGTTGTTAATACAAACCCAAATTTGATTCCCAGCCGTACCAAGTTGCTGATCTTATTATAACAGGCTTACTCGGTGGTGGAAACACCACTAATTGATTTATTACAAATCGTCATTCAATTGTAAGGCTATAGTATGTATACACTTATGATTTTGAATGCTATATTAGAGGAAAAATGCCAATAGTCTTGTGCAAGACAAAAAAAGATCCTTGGGCTTTATCTTCGCTAAGGTGCCATAGTATTAGATTGAGAAAATATTGGAGTTCAAACTTGGTGCCTGCATTCCCTGTAGGGTATGGGGCGTGGTTTAGAAATGAGCATGTCATATTACCATAAATAGGGCATGTATCTCTATAGTGTGTCTATAGATGAGCAATGGCACACATCTATGGAGTCTTGGTATATTGTCCTTCGTATCTTAGTCAAAAGCGCTAGAGTTGTACTCAACATAAGCTACCCCCTAGCAACATTCCCAGTTGGGGTGGTACCTCCTGTAATATATAGCTCACTGAGCCTATGGTTTAAGACAAAGAGTGACCCAATGCAGTCCGACTGCCGCTGAGCTCGTACAGATGGAGAATAGATAGTCTTAGGTGAAGAATGGGAAGGGGAAAATGAACCCACAACTGACCCAAATCGGTTGGAGAAGAGGTGACATGTGAAGTATATTCGAAAGAGAAAAATAAATCCATAATATGCCTGAAAGTGAATTCACCTTAGCTTCTGTAACCAATTCCTCATCTTCGTCTTGCTTTAACATTTTCTTAACAATTTGATTATGTTTTTATTTTTCTCCTCTTTAGGATCCGGTTTTGACATGGGAAGTGAGTATACAAGTAAAAAAAGTGTTATAACTAAAAAGAAGTATTTAGAGGATGCGGGTTGTTCTTCATCCTCATCTTTGAGCTCTGATAGTGAAACAAGTTCAGAAAGAAGATCCAGACATCGAAGATGCCGAGAAGGCAAACATAAGAGGAGCTCTAAGGAGTCTAGAAGGGAGAAGGAGAAGAGTGAGAGAGGCCGTAGTCGTGGAAATTGGAAAGAAAGATGGGATAAGAAGGTAAAGAGAAAGAAAGAGGAAAGCCGCAAATGACAGGGAGGAAAGAATGTTATTAAAAATGATGATTCTACCTCATCGAATGAAGACTCCTCAAAATAGCCTATATCTCGAAAGAATCCAGAAACTGTTGTTGGAGACATCCTACGAGAATTTCCCGGTGTTGGGAATGATCTAAAGCAGGTATTGCTTCGTTCATCAATATTAATTGCTTATGAATCCTTTATCTCTGATTAACACAAAAAGTACGTAAACAATTCTCAGATTTAGCATACTAGTACGATTATTGTATCACTTTCTTATTTTGACATTTGCAGGTTCTGTCTCTGAGTAGGGATCAATGAGATATTGTTACCCATTGAGGACAATGAAATAGTCTCTTGCCACTTCTTTTTCCTCTTCAATATCTTTCATATTTTCCTAGCAAAAGAGAAAAGAACAAGAATATATTTATAGTAGACTATCTATCAAGAATGTTTCTTTTATAGGATTCACTCTCTTAAGTACAAATGCTCACTTATCTAAAAACCTCACGAAGGAGGTATATAATTCGTGTTAAATGAACATCATCTTGGATCCTAGAGTGTCCCACGCCTTGATCTATAAATTTTTGTAACACCTCATAAAATGAGTAAATGCAAGTGTTCTTTTGATGGAAATTGGTCAAGGAAATAATTTGGTAGAACTAGATGACGAGTCTTGCTTCAACTCTGCAGGTTTGATATATTATTTCTCACGGTGCTAGAAGAATTATGGAGCTTTTTCTTTGCTTTTTATTACATAAAGTATTTGTGTCTCAACGCGGATATAATCTTGTTGTTTGAGTTTGATGCGATTAGTAGTCTTGTGGTTACCCCTTTAATTTGTGTCCCTATTGAAAACTTGTAGTAAAACTGTGTACGTTCTTGCAGTATCTAGAGATACTCGATGATGGACAAGCTGTCGATACGAGGGGGATATCTGAAAGATGGTTAGTAAAACATCTGATGAAGCTATTATCTTCGTTAAACCTTAAAGAAATTAACGTAAGGGTTTTCTTACTGCCCACAACAACTCGTCCTACTATGGAAGCTGTTGGGACTATGATTTTGTCATATTTAAGACCAAACGAAAAGGAAATTTCTCGTTCTGAGTCACCAAAAGATGTTCAGTTAGCACCACCAGTGGCGGAATGCAGGCAAAACACAAATCAGGCTGATAAGACCGAGTTCACAGAATCACTTGCGAAGGATGTCTCTTCCGCACCAAGAAGAAGTTGATATGACATCTTCACTATATTTCAGCTTTATTTTTTTTATATAAAACTTGTAGTTTATATATTTCTGTATGTTGCCAATGAATGGGATAGTAATTCTATAATTTTGAAGCTTGTTCTCCTGATGCATGTTGATAACTGATGTAGGGTGATTGGCCCTGAAATGCCATCTTCTGAGCTATTGGCAGCAGCAGCAAAGTTAGCAAAGGCGGAGGCTTTGTTCAGGTACTTAATTCTAAGATTATGTCTTTAATAGGTGCTCTAATTGTTTATAGCCTTGAAGAAGAAAATGCATATTTTCTTAGAGTGGGGGACTTACAAAACTCATGTAACAAGTAGACATAGTTTTGTCTTTCATAAAAATGTATTATGTGCTAGTTAAATTTTGTTTCCCCATCCATGATAGCTCATGGTCTTGGTTGTTCCGGGGGCCTGAGTAAGCATGTAGATCATTACTCTAGGTTCCCTTCCTCTCTGAACGCCTAGAACACCATTTGTTAAGGCACGCTCGTAATACTCCTCATAAGCCATTTCTTTACTCCACCGGAATAAGTTGCGAGAGACATTCAGCATGTTGTAAGTAGTGCAAGATTCTTCATTTTCTGTTTTAAGAATGTTTGTCATCCGTTTTGGCTCAGACCTAGAGTGATTACCAAAACTCGTCGACTGATGTTCCTCCCGTTGTTGTGAGATGAATTAACAAGCTCCATAAAAAATGTTCCTATTGTTATCGTAATGATAAAACACATACTTCATTTCTCAAGTAGTCATATTATCCCCTTGAGCTGAACACACTCCCCAAATGAAATCATAAATGACTGGGGAAATCCTGTACCATTCAGAGGACTCTCTTGCCTTCAACCCCTGTTTACTATGCTACAACATACCAGCAAAAATTATACCTAATAATTTGAGTTTACTTAACATGATAAATGAAACTTGGTTACAAGTTCATTATATTTAATACTTTTCGTCTTTGGATCTCCTAGTTTTAGTACTGAGTTTCTTCGATTTTATAATCCTTATATTATGTAAATTACACAATCTGTTTTATCAGGAGAAAGATGGTTGCTGAACATGGAAAAAACCTTCACCACATAGTAGAAAATCTACATATAATGGAAATCTGGATGATATTAAAAGCGCATGAAGAGGAAGGAAAGAGAAGAATATTTATGTGTGGTAAAAACTACTGAAAGGTTCTGTTATTACATATTTATATATGTTGTTCATGAAACATATCTTTATCACACATAATGCTAGAGTTTTTTCAAATATTTTGGATGGGCATTTGTGTAGAATTCAGTTGTCTAATCTATTGGAAAGTGATGACTCTGCCTCTTACGATCCCTTGTGCTCACAACTTTTGCAAGCCTTGCTTGGAAGATGCATTTATAAGGAAAACTTTTGTAAGGGAAAGAACTTGTCATGGGAGTCGACGGCCTCTTCGAATGCAAAAAAACGATATGAAGTGCCCTTCCTGCCCCACTGACATATCTGACTTTCTTCAAAACCTACAAGTAAGGACATTCATCTTGTTTGTCAATATGGTTATACCACATTACAAATCGTGTTTTTAAAATAATAGGATCTATCAATATTTGATTTGACAGATCTAGTAACCCTTGTTAACAGTTCCATATTCTGCAAAAATGGGAGCAATCCTGAATTTCAACTAAATATTTTTTTGACACACTCAGTGAAACTAATAAGGTTTCCTTAAACACGTTACATCTAATTCATGAAGTATGCAAAAGTTTGCTAGCAAGGGCTCCATAGTACATTTTCATGTCATTGTATGGTAAAACACATTTATAGAGCAAGCATAAAAAATAATTATCTAGTTAGTTCTATTATTCATAAACTCCTCGTTATTATTTCTGACGCATAACCAAAACTATATAAACAAACAGGTATACATTTTGGGTTTTATAAATTCTTAATGCTATATAGACAATTTAATGCTACTTTTTGCAGTTGTGCTTCATAGAGTAGTTTTCATAATCAGCATGTTACCGTTACTTAACTTGATATCTAATTATAAAAAAAAAGTTATGCATTTCGTTCTCTTCCAAGTTTTGTCGCGGAAGATAAACTTGTACAGTATACCCCAGGCACCATATCCATTTGAAGAAAATTTAGATATGATTTCTCCTGATGGGTGGAACCTATCAATCTTAGAACCCCCACATTCTAAGGAGCAAGTCTTAGCAACCACCCTATGCTCTTCGTTGTTCATTTTTACTCTTTTCTTCAATATTTAAACTATTCAATTCATTTGTTATGTTTTATTATCTCTCAACTCTCAAGTAACATGCTCATTTTTATAGGGGTGTTGAATAATGAAGACCTGTGGTACTAGAGACATTGTAAGAGTGTGACGAAAGGTCTGCTGAAGTTTCTAAGGGCAATAGGAACAAATCGGATGGAGTATTATAGCTACATGATTTTTATGACCCTAATTTATAGGTATTCTTTTCTAGTAAATCTGATCTATAAACTTATGAACCCTCTATTCTTTCTTCTTTTTCTCTTATACATATGTTCTTTTAGCATATAGAACAATTGTATTTGGATCTTTTAATGTTTAATGGAATGAAAGATTTATTTTGGATATTTATTTTTTGTCCATGTATCATTAGTATGTATGAAATGTATTGTTGGAGGATTGGGTGTGATTTGCAGGCTCAGGAGTGCAGTATTGCAGTATTTTTAAAAAAAAATTTAAATAAAATAAAAATTACCACAGACTTTATCCGTAGAATAATGGGTATCATCTGCGGTATTTACAATAATTAACCACAAAGAAACTCCGAGGCAAAAATATTGCCACGAATTTACTCCGTATCAATATAAATTTGATAACCACAGAAAAACTCCATGGCAAAAAAATTGCCACAAATTTACTCCGTAGCAATATAAATTAGATAACCACAGACAAACTTCGTGGCAATTAAATTGCCATAAATCTTTTACTATAGACCTCCACTACAGACTTTATCCGTGGCAAAATGACTATTACCACAGATTAGGTCCGTGGTAATTTAGTAAAATTGGTATAGTGTATTACCGTAGGACCAGCAACTAAATTAGATTATGGGCCGCTGTTGGATACATAATATGGAAGCAATAACTTCCACCTATCATCAAGCACTCTGATTCAAGCACGACAACGGTATTTATGAGATCAGAGGTATTCAAAAACTCTCTCAAGCTTGTGAAAATACTATCTTTGCCATCCTAGATTCTTCAGACAGATTGGCCACATAACAATTACAGAAAGTTGATCACCTCAATGATCAACCACCTATAAAGTTGCCCACGGAATATGTCAACATTGATGTACCTAGCAGAGGTACATTCATCGGAACTCATCGGAACCAAGCTGGCTCAGCACGAGAAAGATGTTCTCGTTCTTGCAACTCAATCGAGATATTTTTTGCATGGCCTTTTGAAGAAATGCCCAAAGTTGATCCGGCCATGGCTTGCCACAAGTTAGCCATCAATATCAACGCCATAATGGTCAAACTGAAATAGCAACAACTTACACCTCGTCTCTGAGATGAAGTATACAAGAAGAACGGGAAGTTGAGCTCGATGTCCCCGAACTCTCAGTTTGCACAGATTCATTACTCATCGTTCACCACTATTCCGAGCAATACAAGAAGAACGGGAAGTTGATCGAATACGCAGCCCTCGTCGCAAATAGGATGAGTAAGTTCGTGAAAGTAACTCTCGATTATCTTCCTCGAGGTGAAAATAGACACACCGATTCCTTGGCATATCTAGCCAGGATCTTGGGTACAGAAGCTCGATATCTCCAGATCAAAATTATTTCAACCCCCAACATTGATCGCATATCTATATGTATGATCAACACCAGGGGCGATAAAGCGGGAGACGACGATTGGAGAAAGCCTTTTTTAGTCTACCTTGATATCGGCAATAATTGCAACAGACCACTCCCAGCAGATCTAAAAGAACGCCAACAACTGATCAATAACTCAAAGCGTTATATTACTCAAAATGATATGCTATACCGCCTTTCCGTGATTGGGCCTTACCTCAAGTGCCTCTCCAAGTCAAAGGCAGACGAATTGCTCAACGAATTACACGAAAGAACTTATGGCTCCAACGTCGCAGTTAGATCATTAGGAAACAGAGCTATCACTCAAGGAGAATTCTGGCCTGGCATATGTAAGAAAGCAGAAGAGTACTCCCGCAAATGCGATACCTGTCAGAGACATTGACATATGATACGCGCCCCTGCTCTCGAACTCCATGCAAGCAAGGTTTTCTGGTCATTCAAAAGATGGGCACTAGACCTCGTCAGCGAATTCCTAAACTCTTCAGGTAATCGCCGTCTCCTACTCGTAGCTACCGATTACTTTACAAAATAGGTAGAAGAAATTCTACTATGTCAAACCAGAGAAGAAGATGTTATCTCTTTTATTAAGAACCACATAATCACTCGGTTCAGGTGCCCCCACCTAATTCGTATCGATAACGGGCCCTAATTTGTGGGAGATAAAGCCGTAACCTTCCTAATCCACCACAATATCATCCACTCACGATCAAATCCACATATCCTCAACGCAATGGCCAAGCCAAAATCACCAACAAAACCATCGTGGATAGACTCAAAAAATGGTTTCACTCGTAAAAAAAAGTGAACTGGGTTCGTGAACTACCTCACGTCCTGTGGGCGTATCGAACCACTTCCTGACAATCTACTGGGTATACCCCAATCCACCTTGCTTATTGCACTGAGGCTGTCATTCCCTCTGAATATCATCATCCAGTTCGTGATCACGAGCTGACTGACGAAGAAAATGAGTTCGAATTGGCTTGTAACCTCAATATGATAGTTGAAACCAGGGAACGCGCCATCGCTAACCTAGGTCGATATCATCATATGCTTGCCAGATCGTATAATAATTGAGTCAGGAGCTGTACTTTCCAAATTAAAGATCTCTCATCCTCAGAGAAATTCCTCAACATCGCAAATAGCCTCACGCTAGAAAATTAGCTAACAATTGGGAGGGTCCATTCATTAGCATAAGTCTCTCAGGCCTGGGATCATACCATCTCATGATAAAAGAGGGAATCCCCATTTCAAATCCTTGGAACACTAGGCGACTGAAACGGTACTATCCTTAAGCGTCTTACTACTTCATTTCCATTATTCGCCTTTTGTTTTTTAATTCCAAAAGTGAGATTCTCATCTCCATCCAATGCAAATTTTAAACTTATCAATGAAAGTTTTCTTTGAACAATATCATTCTCTTCACGAATATTCAACTGCATTCTATAGATTAAAGCATAGATAATACTAGCTTACAATCGATCTTATCTAAGTTAGATCAAGGATGTCACTTGATTTGGCTTCTTCTACAAACATTTCTGCGATACTAGCAAGTGTAGAAAACTGCTTCATATCATTGACTCTACCAAACAAGTGATAAGGCAAAGGTAATACTAGTCTTCATCTTTTTCAACTTGTTTGGGTTATTTATAATAGTTGGATCAATGATATCACTTGGTTCGGCTGACTCTACTAAATCTCTGCGATTGTAGCAAGTGTAGAAACTTGTTCCATATCAAAGACTCTACCAAACAAGAGATAAGGCAAAGGTAATACTAGTCTTCATCTTTTTCAACTTGTTTGGGTCATTTATAACGGTTGAATCAAGGATATCACTTGGTTTGGCTGACACTACTAAATCTCTGCGATTGTAGCAAGTGTAGAAACTTGTTTTACATCAAAGACTCTTCCAGGCATAAGATAAGGCAAATGTCATACTAGCCTTCATCTCTTTCAATATGTCTGCGACATTTCTATAGTTCAAATCAAGTTTCAACTTGGTTTAACTCAACCCATTTCTGCGATTGAAACAAATGTATAAATTTGTTTTATATTAAAGACCCCACCAGATACAAGATAAGGCAAAGGTCATAATAGCTTTCATCTATTTTCATGTGTCAGCAACAAATACTATTTATTTTCAGGTCAAATTCATATTACAAGGAATTCTTTTCTGCTGATGGAGTATCAGCAGTGCTTCCCCCTTCACCAAGAGGTTAAACTTTTAGCTCGCGGATCACAACAGCTCTTCTCGATTCTATCAGTTCAGCAGTTCACGGGCCCAGTTGGGTCTTCATGATGCCTAGACAATTCCTGCGATCTATCTTAGCTCTTTAAATGCATCCCTTATCCGGCAGTATTTTGAACAAGGTATCTCATTCTGACTTAAGTATTTTTTACTTCCTCTATAAAATATGCAATAATCGCCTTTACCAGGTCGAAGCGTAACGCATCAAGTATGACCATTATTGCAAATTTCGCTTTCACCTTCTCGAGGTGCGACTCTAACTTAGCATACTCATTCTTCTGTTCACTCATTTCCGCATCGACCTTAGCATGATAGATTACATTCTTTTCCAACTTTTTTATATACTTAGCTGATTCAACGAGGTTCATGGCATCTAAGTCTACTACTCGGGCACGAAGTCTCTGAATTTCTACGTTCAACTCCTCCCTAGCCAGAATATCTTTCAATAATTCATCTTTCCTTTTCATCAGTGATTCCTTTGCTTTAATTTCCCCTTCCAGAACTTTCTCCCTGGTAAGGGCAGTATCCAACTTCTATTGGTATTCCCTCAAGTTCGTATTTCTCTTATGAACTTGCCCCTGAATACGAGATACGTCACTCTCTAGCTCTCTAATTCGACCTGAAAGACTAACTACATCCCCTCGAACTAGAGGAGCCTTAACCTCAGTTCTATTTCCCCTGAACATTCTCTAGCCTCGGCTTTCTTAGCTCACGCATTGGCCTGCGCCAGTTCGGCCTTAAGTCGTGCAACCCTCTCATTTAAATCGTTACATCTTCGTTGTATTTCCTAAAATTCCATATCCTTGGCGGGTAGGGCTATTTGCAAATGTTTAGCTGCGGCATCCGAAGCTGATAGATTTTCTCAAACTACCCTCAACTCATTGTCTTTTTTAACCAATTTTTATCTCATTCACTATAGCTCATTCCTACAGTTCTGAAGATCAGATTGAAACCGTTCCTCCAATCTTTCCAATGCCTGAATACGACATTAAGCCATGTCAACCTTTTTACCCTTCACAACCATCGCATCGACCCGACTTTGAAGCTTCTCCGCGCGTTCTGTTATCTCTGCTAGCTCTTTTAATCCCTTACCTATTTCGGCATCTTTCTCTTCGACCTGAAGAGTCAGGTCGGAAACGTCCCGGGTCACCTCCATAAGTTTAAAATGCGCCTTTACGTACTGATCTTCTCTATTCTCGTTCGCCTCCTTCATCCTATCGAACTGCTCTACAAATTTCTGATTGCACATGAGTATGTCGCCCTCACGTGAGTGAGATAAATCTAATTCGACCTAGGGAATATAACAATCTTTAGTACAGTTCGATTCAGGAAAACCTTTGAATATATACATACTTTATTTCTGAAGAGTCTATATGATTTCTAAACATCTGCGGTGTCCAAATACTTTTGGACTAAAAGTTTGGAGCGCATTCTTAGATAAACACTTCATGAGGTTTCTTGCGGCGTATAAGGTAAATACCGATATGCTACTTTATATTAGTAATTGTGGATTTATACCATGTACCATACTAGTGTTATCTGCATCCATATCCTATTTACTAGATAACTTAACGTTGGTATAACATACAGGTCGAAAGACCTATTCTGATCTAACCTGCTGTTTCGCTTGTACAGACAGCAAGGCTTTAACGGTTTCTCTTTCCCTGGCAAGTCCAGACTCTAGATCTTTAATTCTGAGGCTCATTTCTCTAAGTGCCTACAAGAGGTTTATAAAACAAAGTCAATCTACAGAAGTTTCTTCCCCATACACAATTCAACAACTTAAAAAATATTTATACAAATACATGTTTCTACCCTACCTTCTCATTATTACCCTCTGGGATCTCGGCATCATCTCCTTGGTTGTCAATCACCGTTTGACAAGAGATACCATCCATACCGTCCACGGTCCCCACCGTTTACGCTACCTCTTCATCTTCCTCCTCAACATAGGTATCCGCCTTAATGACATCTTCCTCCTCCTTAAAATAGCCCTTCAGCATCAAATGATGCCCTAGTTTGCCACGCTCCTCAACGATCTCGTCTAGATTGGCCTCTGTCTCCGCCTGTAGCTGACCAATCGCCACGGTATGAGAAGTCTTCAGCTACCTTCAGGTGTCCTGGATCGTGCTAATTCTTTTTCCAGCTCGATATTTGCCTTCTTCAGCTCAATTTTTTTCTTTTTCGATACTAAGCAAAATCCCCTTAACAAGGCGAGAAACCTACAAAAATTAAATCGATCTCAGCAATTAGCTCGATACGTATTAAACAGCTCTTTCTTATAATATAAACTTACCATCCTGTTCGTGTCTTCCTCTCCATGGAGAACCGCCAATCTGGACCTTTCCTCGACCTCTTTGAGGTCATCCACCGCAGAAGATCGCGCCTCAACAACCTTCTCCTCTGGCTCTCCCGAGGGTTCGACTCTCCTCCTTTTTTCTTTTGCTGCCTCACCACTTCTAGTGACTCTAGAGGCCAGCAAAGCCTTTCACATCCGTTTCTTCAGATATTTTTGAGCTATTTTGCTCGATGTAACAGGATTCGGTTGAGCCAAACTGTTTGTTCTAGGAGTCATGGACAAATTGGTTCGAGCCTCCTCACCACTTACTTGCCTTTTCCCTTCATCAACACCCGCCATCAACCTGGTCGACTGAGCTTTCATGACCTTTTTTGACCTACTATCAACCCTCTTATTTCTACTCAGACCGAGTCCTTCCATAAAAAATTTGAGCTCAGTCTCCTCCTCTGCAACTTTGTCCAACCGAGATTACTTCATCTCCACTTTAGACTTCACACCTGCAATAAAAAAATCTTTTATTATCAACAACAGTTGTCAGCGCAATATAACAATAATTATATCTATGCATGTCTATACTTACTTTGTTTTACAATTTTAAACCAAAGGTTCAAAGGTTCTTCGTCATCTCTTTGAAGATAATTACCCTTCACCCATATGAGGTTGTCATTCCAGGTTCGACCTGCTGAATTCAGATTGAAAAAGTGACGACAAGTTGCGATCGCACATATGTATGACCCCCCACTGGCCTTATAATTTTTTACCCCATAAAACTGCAAAACGTCCTCAGGGGTTATCCTCCTCACTTTATCCTCCTTTTTCCATTTTTTATTCAGATGGTCATATACGGTTATTACTACCTCCCACATATTCCCGTTTAATTGAACAGGACATGCCCCAATTGTATTCATAATCCCCTTTGCCAAATTGGTGAGGGGAAGGCTCAACCCACACTCTAATTGAGATAAGAAACACAAAAAACCCTCTGAGAGGCCACTCTGGACATCCCCATCAAAATATTCTAACGAAATCGATTCATCTATACCCCTATCTCATTTTTCCACTTCCAAATCTGCCAACAGATAAAAATGCTCTTCCCCCTCCGCTACCGTACAACCCCTAAACAGCCTATCGGCAAATTCTACACAATTACCCCACTTCCTTCCTACAACCGCCTTAGCTTTACAAAACTCTCTAAAATCATCAGAACCAGTTGGATAAGATATCAACTGGCCGGGAAAACCTGGGAATTATTCCAATCCTACTTTTACCTTACTCTTAGAATCATTTGTCCGACCAGAGGTCGATACCTCATTCACAGACAAACTACCCATCTTAACAACGATTTCTGCAAGCAAGTTTTGAACTCTATATAGATGCCTCTCACGTTCGACCTACATACAGGTTAAGGTATCTATCATTCTTTCACATATATATATATATATATATATATATATATATATATATATATATATCATTTAAATATAACATATATCTTTAACATATACACATCAATATATATTGCATACATCTCTAGTAACCTTCAGTATCTGAATGTGAATCGGCAGGCTCGTCAAGCCTTTCCCTCACGACGTTGCTGTATAGCCACCTACGAGACTCAGTATCTTTTGCCCTCTTCAATCGTTGATCCCCTTCGATAACTCCTTATCAAATCCCCAAATTTTTTATCTCTCTCTGTGTGCTCCCCAAATATTTAGAAGTTGAAAAATGTTTGATTGGAGACGAATAAACACTATTTATCTTTTCTCAATCAAGCGGCTGGCATTTATTACGCCTCGCACGAACTGTCATCGATTCCAGAACTAAGGCGTCCTTTCCACTCTCCATGTTAGACGCCTTGTACCTTTTTAATAAAACTACATTTCCATCATTACAACTCCCCTTATTTTTTTAACTTATTTCTCCCCCCTATTTCCATATCTTTTCCTGACCTTCCCACACTCATGATGACTCACTCTGTACGATGTCAGATTCCTACTTCCTTACATACAAAACAAAACTAGAAGCTTCTGTATTTTCATAATTTTGTTTCTCTGTCCTTGTTAATCATACTTATAGTAATTGACGTCATTTTCTAAACTGTGCAAACTTTCAAAATTATTCAAATTATTTGCTAAAACAGTCTCAAAACAGATTCGCACCTATAGAGGATCTTATTGACTTATATTTTTTTTGTTACATTCAGAACAATTATATTATTCACGAACAACGCTTTATACAACATCTATCGCAGCCTTAGTAAACTGAACGATATCATCTTGTCACATTATTCGTCGGTCCTCAGAGATTTCGAATTTGATCTCAACTTCAGCAATCAAACCAGCCAACCTTTCTCGATTTACCGAATCCCTCACCAATTCACAAAAACACACCTCATAAAAATAATGTGCATACTCCAATTCTATAATCTTTACATCTAAACCTTCGGGCTGACATTCCCTTACGGTAGCTCAGCATCGTAATTAAATGAACCAACAATTCTCTCCCGCACTTCAGTAATTTTTATAGCCAATCGTCCATCCGCGGCATGACGAATCCACTGAGATCGAGTTCGTACCATCCTAATCTATCCCCCATTTTTTATAGATCATCTTACCCGTATTTATTCATTTCTTACACACTTTCCCCAAAAAAACATATTTTTTTACCAGATATCTCGTAACAGAGAAACCCAAAATCGTGGAATAAATTATTTAAACTTATCCCCTCATCGGTGCATGCATTAGTTACCATACTCGACCTTACGCTACCCTGAGTTGTACCTCTATCGACCTATAGCAACTCGAATTTCCACGATTACATATTCCTTACAATTTTTTGTCCCTCACCTGTTAAAAACATTATAATACCATTTTTACATAACAACGTCATTATCCGCACGTATTTATCTTTGTTCGTGCATCACTACATTATTGTTTCATTACTTATAACCTATTATTCATCCCAATACCCAACACAATTCAGTTTGATTCTGGAAAAAAAATTACATACAGTTTATTGAATAACTTTTATTCATGTCAAAAACATTACATATCATTTACATATAACAAGTTTTTTAATACATCAACCTCAGGAATACAACAGAATATTATCCGTCTAGCACCAAACTCCAGTTACTTTACAGATAACAAGTTTTCCCTGCTTATTGAAAGTTACAGGTCATTCGGGCATGCCGAGGCATCATGTCTTCCAGTTCTTCTTACTTCAATGATCTTTCACCCAGATGCAAAACAAATATTGGAACCAACATAGAGCTTCCCTCGCATGAGTTTGGTTGAAGTCTAGTTAAACTTTAAACAGAAACAACGCAAGCAGTAAACTCAATGCTGGAACCAAATTCTCAAACTAAGAATTTTCTGATTGCCCCAACGTGATAGAAATGCAAAAGTAGACTCCCACTGGTTGTCTCCTTCCTCCATTACCATCACCACTAAAATCGCCACCTCCGAAGAGTTGGTAGAGATGAAGAGGGCCAAACGTTAGAATCCATGGTGACACAAGAAATCAGCATATCTGCCTCGCAGATACACCTATCCCTGCATATGAAGCCCTAATCCTGTCTTTCGCAAGAGTGCGGAGACAGGCCCACCGTTCCTCGCCTGTCAAGACGACGACATGAAATCTCCACTTATAGTAGAAATCTTTCTCAGCTTCAACCGTTTTTTTTTTTGACAAGCCTTGGTACGTCGGAGGAATAGAAGCAGGTATCGATATTTCCAAGGAATGGTCACCAAAGTATTTTAGCTTTAACCTCAACATTTTAGTCACAATCTTCTCTTCAAGAACCATCCTCCGAGTTTTTGCCATTTTAAAAAAATGATCACGTTTACAAAAAGGTTACACAAGCAGGCACTGTTTCAAAGATTTGCTACAGGTACTATTTATATAACCCTACATTTATTGTGCTGGTACATTTTCCTAAGCGTCATTATTTATTACAGATGCAACTATTCAAACATAACTGTCACATACATCTGCATCCGCATCATTATTTAATACCCATCACTTTTCAATATCACGTAACTTCCACCCAGTCAAGCGCTGTCATTACTCCGTTTCAAATTTCAACTTTTTAACATATTCTTTCTCAACCAAATCCATTCGTGACTTTGGTTGCGTGGGGGCGATTGTAGAGACTTATCCCTCAATTTCATTCAAAAACGAGCTCACCCAGTTCGAATTATCTCCATCTCAGGATCACACATTTTTTACACTCCAGTCAACACTCCAATCTGCCCCACGAGCTACTCAAAAATGTGGATCGAGCCAATACCGAAAAACATTACCCAGCTAAAGATACGTATCTCCCACGAACTTACCAGTTATTCAGTTAACCACCACTAACCATATTATTCAGAAGACGTGCTCCAACACGATGAAGAGCAGTGGGAAAAGCCTATATAAAAGAAAAGTTTTAGAAGAGACAGGGACCAGAAAAATTGTATAAACTTCTTATTTGCGAGATTAAGAGTATTTTTATATTTAGAGATCACTTGTAATAAAGATATCCACCTTAAGCAATAAAGATACTTTCACAAAAATCTTCCATACGAGGTCGTGGTTTTTACCTGTTCAAAGGTTTTTCACATTAAAAACATCTGCTTCCATTTCTTACTTTCTATTAAAGTATTGTTACAGGTTCATTGGTGTGATAGCTAATTCCTAATCATTTCGAGCTTGCAAAATTTGGCCATTACAGCTTAGATGAATAAAACTTTACTCGTTAGTAGGTATAAGTATTGTTCTTCCTCATCACTTTCAAACACTCCTACATATTGAGAGATGATCTGAAACCCATTCAAGATGATTACAAGAAGCGATCAACGATGAAATGACTTCTATCATGCCAGATTGAACTTTGATATTGGTTGATTTACCTCTTGGATCAAAACCAATAAGAAGTAAATGGATTTTTAAGATAAAATTTAATACTGATGGTTTTGTGAATAAATTCAAAGCTACTTTGGTCGCTAAAGGGTTCAAGCAACATCATGGCATTAAATATTTTGATATTGATGCTCTTGTAGCAAAGATATGTTCTTTCGTATTTTATTATCTCTTGCCTCGATTCATGGTTTATTTTTTTCATCAAATGGACATCAAAATTGCTTTTTTAAACGACGATTTAGAAGAGGAATTGTATATAGAGTAACCTAAGGATTTTGTGTTTCAAGGTCAAGAGAAGAATGCTTGCAAACTTGTCAAGTCTTTTTATGGCATGAAGCAAGCTCCTATGTAATGGCATGAGAAACTTAACTCAGTAGCATAATCTGATGGTTTCAAGGCTAATGATGCAGATAAATGTATTTATTCCAAGTACAAAAATTGTGTATGTATCATTATATGCTTATACGTGATGCAGATAAGTTTATTTATTCCAAGTACAAAAATGGTGTATGCGTCATTATATGATTATATGTAGACGATATGCTTATTTTTGGTCTTAACCAGGGCTGGTGCTGGGGTAAGGCAACTAAAGCATTTTCTTTAGGCCCCAAAATCTAGAAGAGCCCCAAAAGAAAAAAAAATGGTTTATATTATTTATCTTAAAGTATCTTAAAGTATTAGGCCCCAAAATCTAGAAGAGCCCCAAAAGAAAAAAAAATGGTTTATATTATTTATCTTAAAGTATCTTAAAGTATTGGGCGTGTTGCGACTACGCCCAATACTTTGCGTAAATTCCCAAGATGCTCCTCCCATGTACGACTATATATCAAGATGTCATCCAAATATACAATCACAAAATCATCAATAAACGGACAAAGTATTTCATTCATTAGCCGCATAAACGTCGCCGGAGCATTGCATAACCCAAAAGGCATCACCAACCACTCAAATAAACCCTATTTGGTTTCGAACGTTGTCATCCAAGTATCCTCCTCCTAGATTCGTACTTGATGGTAACCTGACTTAAGATCGAACTTGGTGAAAAATCGAGCCGTCTGTAACTCATCTAAAAGCTTGTCAATCCGTGAAAGCGGATAACGATTCTTCACCGTGATCTTGTTCAATGCTTAATAATCCACACACATCCTCCAAGACCTATCCTTTTTCGGCACCAGTAACACCGGCGAACCACAAGGTGAGCAACTTGGATTAATAACTCCTTGCTCCAGGAGTTCTTTTACCTAATTCTTGATTTTATTAGACTCTGTAACAAAAGTTCGATATAACCTAATATTGGGTATTAGCTTACCATTCACCAAGGTGATATCATGCTCCATATCCCTTCTGCGCAGTATCCCTTCTATGCCTAGAAACAAGTCTTCATACTCCTCTTGCAACTCTCCTATATCAATTTGTTGCGTAGGAGACATTGCTAAAGTAGACAATACTGTAGCTCACGGACCCTCTTGAACCTGTCACACCAATAACAAAACAAATTTTCCACTCGCATTCGCTCGCATTAACCAACCTTTTCGTTGAGTCGCCGTTACCAAATTACTGGTAGTAATATGTTCCTTGTACGCATTAATATGAAACTCTGTCCCATCCATCACCAAGCGATACTTGCGAGCACGCTGGTAAAGGATTGCATTTTGGTCCCAAAGATAAGGGCTACCCAAGATGACTTGACAAACGTCCAACAGAACCACCTCACATGTCACTTCATCAATAAACTTCTCAGTAATCGTAGACTTGAACGTGTACTATTTAGTAATCTTCAACTCCGTATCTTTCTGAATCCAACCAAAACCATACGGCTTCGGATGAGCCACAGTAGCCAAACCCATCTTCTTCACCACCGCTTTATAAATTAAATTATTTTGACTACCAGGATCCATGATGGCCTCGACTAAGCTCTACTTCACCTGAATGCTGACAAAGAAAAGCTCTTCCTGACTCACCTCGTCAATAGCTAGAAGTTGCTTGAGCATTAAAGTAAGTTTAAGATTTGGCTTATCTAAATCTGGAAGATCCACAATCACTGTGGCTAGTGTATGCATCTCTTTCTTGCCCTTCTTCTCCTTCGGCCGAAGCTTCGGGTGAAGTTTCTAACATCTATCAGAATTATGCCCATTAGCCTTGCAATGACTACAGATAGTTCCCTTGAATGAAGACCCCTCTCCTTTGGACTCCCCTTTCTGATTTAACTTCTAATTAGTTTTATACTCCGACTTGTTCTTGTCATCTTTCTTGTCGTTCTTCAAGTACTGGCCTTCAATGGCAATTGCTTTAACGGTAGCATCTTCGATATTTTCCACATTGAAGAGCTTTAATTTTCTTCGAATGGACTCTGACAAACTCCCCGTATACTTCAAGAACACGTCATACTCATCCACGTCAAGATCCAAAACCAACGCTTGGTTATGAAATTTCATAGTAAATTGTTGTACGGATTGCCCAAACCTTTGGCTCAAATTGTGCCATTTATACCACCGCTTCTGTTCATACCCAATTGGATAGAATTGTTTTCTCACTAAAACCTTTAATTCCTTCCAACTCAGACTTCTGACATCATGTCGTTTCCGATAGGATTTCCACCACGTTAGTGAATGACTTTTAAATTTCAAAGAAGAGAAGCAAATCTTCTAAGCGTTTGAATATTCATCAATTGAAAAATAGGTTTCCAACCTATCTAACCAATTATCTAATTTCTCGGCATCAACAAAATCTTCAAAAACCGGAATATTAATTTTAAAACCAATATGAAGATTTCGCATAGGATTCATTGACTTTCCAAAACCTAGGCGCTCCTTGACAGAGTCGGCATCACTAGAATCACTATCTATCTCCGTATTATTGATGTCTCCATCCCCCTCCAAAACCCCTTTTCTCATCGAGTGGCCTCGCTGATGAGAACGGCCTCGCCGTATCATCGAAGTGGATGCCTTTGTGAGGTTTGTGAGACGTAATTGCTCAACTAACTGCCTACAGTATAAGTTAGGTCAGAAACTGTTATTTCCAAAAGTATGAGTTGATCGTTGGCCTCGTCCATCATCAAATCGTCCTTCTTCTTTGAATTAGGTTTGCAATGAATCGTCAATGAACTCACTAGTTTCTTCTTTGTTTGCTTGAGATGGTCACGTGTAAGGACCATAAACCATAATCATCCCCTGAAGATTGTAACTGGAAAACTGATACCACTTAATCCACAATGTGATTGAGAAGATTATGTTAGTAGAGAAATACGAAGAATACCAATTGGTTTAGAAAAATAGAGAATTTAATTACTCAAAACTAAGTAATTACAAGAATAAAAACTCTCAAACCCTCGTCACCCTCAAAACTCTTTCAAATCTAACATACCCTAGAAAATAACCTAAGTTCTCTTTATATACTAGGGAACTCAAAAATAATAAAAGAACGGATCTCGAGGCAAAACAACGCCTGAGATTCCAAAGTAGTTCTAACGAACTAGGGAATCGTTCGAACGACTTTACGCCTAATTTGGTCTAAGCCTTAGAAAAGTAGACCTAGTTGTTCAAACGAAACTAAACTCGTTCAAACAAAAATATGGCTCTGGGCTAAATTTCAGAGGACATGACAACCCGTTCGAACGACACTGAAAGTCGTTCGAACGAAATATGGCTATGGGTCAAAATTCTAGCGAACATGTCAACTCGTTCGAATGATACTCAAAGTCGTTTGAACGACTTTGCCAAATCTTCAATAAATACTAGATCCTCCTGGATCAACTGCCTCAATCCATTTTGTAAAATAATTGGTAGCTACGAGGAGGTGACGGTGATTACCTGGAGAGCTTGGGAATTCACCGACGAGATCAAGTGCCCATCTTTTGAATGGCCAGAACACATTGCTTACATGTAGTTCGAGTGCAGGAGCGTGTATCATGTGTCTATGTCATTGGCAAGTATTATATTTGCATGAGTACTCTTCTGCTTGCTTGCGCATGCCAGGCCAGAATACTCCTTGTGTAATAGCTATATTTTCCAGTGATCATCCTGCGGCATGAGAGCCACAGGTCCCTTCATGTAATTCGTGGAGCATTTCCTCCGCTTTAGATTTGGAGAGGCACTTAAGATAAGGCCCTGTGACGGAAAGTCGGCATAGCATACCATTATGATTTATCTAGCACTTTGAGTTGTTGATCAACTGTCGGCATTCTTTTGGATCATCTGGAAGTGGTTCATTGGAACTGTTGTCGATACCGAAGCAGGCCAAGAAAGGTTTTTGCCAATCGTCGTCTCCCCCTTTATCGCCCCCAGTGTCGATTATACATACTGAAATACGATCAATGCTGAGGGTTGAAATAATTTTGATATGGAGATATCGAACTTCTGAACCCAAGACCACGGCCAGATATGCCAAGGAATCAGTGTGTCTATTTTTACCTCGAGGAAGATAATCGAGAGTTACTTTTGGGAACTTGTTCATCCTATTTGTCACGAGGGTTGCGTACTCTATAATCTTCCCATTCTTCTTATATCACTATGAGTAGTGGTGGACGATGAGTAGTGAATCTGCTTAAACTGAGTGGTCAGAGACTTTGAGCTCAAGAGCAAGATCGAGTCCATGAATGAGGGTTTCATATTCGGTGATATTATTTGAGGCCTCAGAATCCAGGCGGATCGATTTCTTAATTTAGTCATTGGAAGGGGTAATCAATATGATCACGATTCCTAACCCTGCGGGTCCTGCTAATTCATCCGTGAGAAGTCTCCACCCTTGGTCGAAATCCATTTAGCTCGCTCGTCAAAAGCTTTATGGGGTGGATCTTTGAGATATTCTTCTGTTAGGTCAGGATCGTGCTCTTCCCACTCGTGATCTTCCACTGAAAAATCTGTGAGAGAGTCAGTAATGGCCTGACCCTTTTTGGAATGATATTACTCAAACTTGATATCATGTTCTCCCAAACTGACGGACCACTGGTACACTTTTCTTGATTTTTCCTTCTTAGATAGAACCTCTCGAAGTGGATAGTTCATCATGACTTGACTGAATGAGCTTAGAAGCAGTGCTTGAGTTTCTGTGAAGTGTTGACAAGAGTGAGAAGGAGTTTCTCAATTTTAGAATACCTTATTTTTGCTGGAGTGAGGGTTTTGTTGATGAAGTAGACGGGTTTCTCTACTTTCCCTTCAAGGCGGATGAGAACCGAGCTGAGAGAAGTATCAATGACTGCTAGGTAGATAATCAGTTCCTCATTATCTACTAGGGTGCTCATTATAGGAGACTTCCCCAAGTAGGTTTTTAGATCCTAAAAAGCTACTTCACATTTTGGAGTCCATATGATCTCTGTATTTGACTGAACCTTTCCTCGCTTGGTGCAACCTCAGAGTAACAGGAATAGCCAACGATAATAGTTTGAAGATTTAGACACGGAACGGTTGATAGCGGCAATCTTGCTGGCAAGTTTCTGAACGTATTTCCTTGTTCGTAGAGAAGGCATGTTGAGGAGAGCTCGAATCTGATCTGGATCAGCCTCAATCCTCTTTTTGCTGATGAAATGACCTAAAAATTGACCTGAATTGACCCTGAATTGACATTTATCATTGTTGAGATGCATTCTGTAAGATCGAAGGATGTTGAATATAGTATTGAGATCTGATATGCGATTGGCTGACTGTACTCTATTGCATAAGAGATCGTCGATGTAGACTTCAACGACTTTTCCTAGATGTAGTATGAACATAGTAGTCATCAACCTTTGATATGTGGCACCTGCATTTTTGATTTCGAGGGGCATAACTTTGTAGTAATAGAGACCTCTCTCCATGATAAAAGTCATATTTTCTTGATCTTCTTCCAGAAGCGGAATCTAATTGTACCCCAAAGCAACATCCATCATAGATAGGAGATCATGGCCTGTTGTAGAATCGAGGATCTGGTGTATGTTGGGAAGAGGGAAACTATCCTTTGGAGTATGTTTGTCCAGATCGGTGAAATCAATACAATCTCAGACTTTTCCGTTCTTTGGTACAGTGACAATATTGGATATCTAGTTAGGATATTTGGCTTCTCGAATGAATCCCACTCTGATCAATTTCACGATCTCGATATTAACTTCATCACGAAGATGAGGTGGCAGTCGCCGTTATTTCTATTTGATTGTTGTGGCATTGATGTTGATGGATAGTTTATGGCATGCCTTGGCCAGATCGACACCAGGCATTTCTTCGAAAGACCAAACGAAGACGTCTCGATTGATTTGCAAAAACTGAATAAGGGTATTTTTTTTGTGCTGAACCAGCCTAGTACCAATGAAAGTACCTTGGCCAGGTCCATTGAGGTTGATATATTTTATGCGCTTCGTAGTAGAAGTTTGATCGTTGAGGTGATCAGCTCCCTGTAATTGCTATGCAGCAAATCTGTCAGAAGTATCTAAGATAACAGAGACTATTTTTGCACGCCCGAGAGAGCTTCTGACTACCTCTGATCTCATAAATTCCGTTGTCGTGTTTAAATCGAAGTGCCTGATGATAGGTAGAAGCGATTACTTCCATGTTGTGAATCCAGCAACGGCCCATAATCCTAAGATAATGAGATTTGGCGTTAATGACATAGAAAATGACGCTGATGGTGGTTGCTCCTACAGTGATAGGTAAGATGATCTTGCCTACTCGTTCTTCTCTGGAACCATTAAACCCACTGATATCGGAGTCACTCTGAATAACTTGGTCGGCCAAACCTATTTGGTCGATTGTGCTCTGAAAAAGAATCTCAATACCACTTCTGGTATCATCATCATTGTGTGCGTGACAAACTTCTTCATTTTCAGCATTATTACTAATGCGTCATGATGTGGAAATTTGACATGGCTAGTGTCGCAATCCTCGAAAGAAATTCGAAGCCGATGATTGCTCGACTCAAGGAGAAGTTTGGCTTTTTTTTGTCATGTGGTATAAGATCGTAGTACTCTAATAATCTCCTGGGCTTGGATCTGATTGAATTGGTGATCTGGTTGAATTCGATCATGTTGTAGTGGTACATATAGTAGTGATGCATCTCCTCAGTTTGATCATTGGCCGGAATAACTTCAAGCTGTTTTTATAGCTGCCATTTTTGTACGATTCCAAGTCGACTATATACTCCAGTATCCGTACCTCTTTAAAAATGTATTTGAGCAACCTCTGCAAAGCATAGTAATTGTCAGTAGAATGATGGTTTACCTTATGATGCTGGCAGTACGGTCGACTATCGATTGGTTCCACCAGCGGTTGGGAGACGCGGTAGAGCATATCTTTCTAATGTATTGGAAAAATTATGGAGATTCGAACGTTCAACTTTGGGAGGATAGGTTTATTTGGTGGACTGCCTTTCCTAGGATTGCTAGTGTTACCCTTAGTGTACATCTTATCTCCCTGTTCCTCCTTTGGTTCGATGTTTTGATTTGTTGATGGACCTTTGGTGGAGAGGACAGATTAAGTAGATTTTTGTCGCTCAGACATTATCCTTTCTAGGTCCACGTAACTATTGACCTTGGTGATTATATCCTCCAAGGTCGCGGGTTTGTTGAAAAAAAGATACTCCTTAGCCTTACAATCAAGCTGGAGTGCGTTGGTGAGAGCAGTAATGGCTATCTTCTGATCGAGGTTATCCACTTTACACGTAAGCTCCGAGAATTTTTTCACAAATGCCTCAAGTTTCTCTTCGTGTGATTGCTTGAGACAGATTAGAGAATACAAATTCTCTTCTTTGTCCTTGTTGTGAGCATATGTCTTGATGAACTGTTTCGGCTGCTGCTTTAACATGTATATGGAATCTTCAAGGAGAGAATGGAACCATCGCAACAGTTCCTCCTGGAGACTGGTAGCGAATAAACGGTAAAGGATGCGGTTGAGATTAGAGTACAACCCCAATGAATCATGGTACCATTGAATATGTTTTCTTGGGTCAGTATCTTTGTATTTTTAAATTTTTGGAGTATGGAACCCTTTCGGTATTTCCACGTCGAATAGTTCTTTGGTAATCGGACTTCCTGGTAACCTGGTAATGTCGCCGGTAGTACCTAGAACTTGTGCTTTGATTAACTCCTTAATCCGTTCGTCCATATGTTCCTTCGTGACATAATGACGTGCTGGTTGAATCGCTGTGTGGGCGGGTATTGGATGATCAGTATCAATACCTTCACTCACATGACCTCGTACGGGAATTTATTGCTAAGGTCGATGTTCCTCCTCCTTGTAGATAGATATTCGATGACCCCAGCTAGCTTCGGATTGAACTTCACCTCCTAAATGTATAAAGGGTTGTGGTTCATGCTGAAGATTCCTAGAAATAACTCCTCGAGACGTCAACCATTCCCTTGTAGAAATATGGGAGGTCTCTGGTAATTAATCGTGACCTCTCATTGGTAAAGCCTGTTAAGTATTTTGCAAACATTCAAGAGCAGTCTACATTGTTGTAAACTGGCCTTTATGTCATTTGAGTGCTGTCAAACGAGATTGTCGCTCTGCATTGAGCTCTTTCTCACAGAGCTCCCGATCCATAGTTAACTGAAGTTTGAGCTCCGCACATTTCTCTGTTTCGGCATCGAGATTTGCCTGTAACTCTGTAAGCTATCATGACTCCATTGATACCTCGAGCTGGACACCTGAAGTTGGTCATCTAGAACTAATCATGATTAAAAATCGTTGTAAAAGGCTGCCTTAGGATATCGTGGAAATATAATCTTTCTCACAGATGGTGCAAAATTTGATGGCCAAATTTCGCAATCTTGGAATGGCTTGAAATTTAATATCACACCAATGAGCCTGTAATAATATTCTAATGACAAATAAGAAAATGACACAGGTAGATTTTGGCGTGGAAAACCTCCTAATAGGTAAAAAACCACGACCTCGAATGGAGGATTTATGTAAAAATATTTTTAGCGATTGAAGTAGCTATCTTATTACAAGTGATCTCTAAGTTTTAAAATGCTTGAATCTTGTAACTAAAAGGCTTGAATAGTTTGAGAATCTAGACAAGTGTTTTCTTGTGTAATTTTTCTGGTCCCTATCTCTTCTGGAACTTCTTCTTTATATAGGCGTTCCCCGCAGCTATTTGTCGTGCTGGAGCATATTTTCCAAACAATGTGGTTAATGGCAATTGACTGAGTAATTGACGAGTTCGTGAGAGACTGGTGTCTTTGACTTTTTCAGGTTTTCTGATTCAAGCTCGACCCACGTTCTTCACTAGTTTGTGCGGTAGGTTGAAATGCTGACTGGAGAAGTTATGTTGAATAATGCTTAATCCTGAGATGGAGGTAATTCGAACTGGTGACAGCTCGATTTTAAGGGAAATCAAGGGATAGGTCCCTACACTTTTGGAAATGGATGTTGAAAAGAAAACAATTTTAATTTCACATACTGTAGCAGCAGAAAAAATTAATGATTCTTTGCTTAAGGCATATTTGATACAAAAAAAATGACAGACAACAAAAGAGTGCATAATGACTAGTGCTTAATGTTTTTACACCACACATTATTACAGCAAAAATACACTCAACATTGCATGTAGCTAATTGAGATCTTAATCATATCCTCAAGCCGACTGCGATATCTTAGAAAAACATTAAAAGCAATAAACATAACACTTTGTACTTGTCATGACAAAAATTAATGTTAAGGAGATGGTGCAGATGTTACTATAATTGGAAAGGTACACAAACTAGAAAGAAAAACAACCATTGCAATTCAAGTTATGCCCAAAAGTTTAGATACTGCAGCAAAAAAGTTCATTCCTCCCTTTTCTTTCTTTCCTTTTATATTTAGATCTTCATAACATAATAAACACCTGACACAAGTTTTCTACATCATCATTTCTATTATCAAAGATGTCATTGAAGCCTCACTACCATAAAAACAAAAGAAGTAACTATAGGAAGATAACTTTATCCTCAATCGAGTAGCTAAATATTGATTATAATTTATATGTTCCAGGCTTCGAATCAAGAAGCATAATTGTATCATTTACATCTCAACATATATAAAACAACAAAAAGTATCTCAACACAAAAGAAAAAATGGATGAAATCTCAAATTCATGTGTTCTTTAATACAAAATGTATTGTAGCTACTACTATGATCTAAAATGTTGGAAAATATAAAAACACGCTAAGGTGGTACTAGGTTGCATACCTCCTTTATATGCCAAGATTCCTTAAGGTAATCCTTATTTTATTTTTATTTTTCTCCTTTTTGTGCATCACCCTCTTTCTATAAAGCTATATACTGTATATGCCTCGCTTATTTAAAGGCCTGGTGGGAGAAGATTCTGATACTCTTAATTGTAATCCAAAAAATAAAGGTTTTTTTAGCAATACCCAACTAGGATTTATTCCAACTTTGTGATCAACCTGCCTCTAAGATTTACTGATAGTACAGATGAAGGAATATGAGATTTGTAGGCTATCTTATGTTTTTCTCCTCTCCGTCATCAACGTACAAAATTGAATTGGAGAAGAGGCAGGGAAATCACAACTGAAACCTAGATATATCACAAAATAACCTAAAAATAATGTGTCACCATAGATTGCAAAGCAACTACTAATCAAGAGCCAGATTTAGAATATTCATTCGCATATTTTCAGGAATGACACTAACAACCAAGCATACGACACCTACAACTACTGGACTTGCCATACTTGTTCCTGAGAGGCTTTTGCAACATGTACTAATCTTTGATCCCATGATTTCTCACCCATATGCAGCAATATCAAGTTTCACACAACCGTAGCTGCATAGGCAAAACAATACAATAACTATCAACACATACTTTACGTCTTAATTAAGAAATGGTGCAATGAGATCAACTTTACTAATAAGTTCTGATCAATGAATCAAACTTCTCCATACTTTCTGCTAAAAAGGTACCAAAACCTAGTGCTAGCAAATGGCCAACAAGGAATGATGGGGAGCAGGTAAAAGGTAAGAGCAAAGATTTTTCTTACCCATGAGGCATTTCCCAAGTACTCATGCCGCGAGAAGAGAATGAAGCTATACGATCATTGTAATCAATGCCACCAACACCAATCATATCACTTTGATTCGCTCGATTGTTTAGGGTTCCATATAAAGGTCTGTCATTTCCAATAGCCGAAACCATAATAATATTATTAGTTGTTAGCTCCCTAACCTGGAAATAATTAAAGCCACCAGTCATCCTAGATGTTTCTTGTGTGGGTCATTGATGAAATATTCAAAAGGAAATCTACAAATGATAAATCATGCATACACACACACACAAGAACGTACTGATACTGGAACTACACTAATTAGAAGCAAAAAATTAAAGCAATAGTTGTAGACCAAATGTGTTTACCTTTTCTACGAATGGAAGATCCAAGTAATTATCAGGTCCACCTATACTTAAATTCAGCACATCCATGTGGGTTGCCATAGCATAGTTAAATGCATCAAGGAACCATGACGTGTAAGATACCTACAATAAGCTGAACAAAAACTCCTCATGATCTCGCCAATTAATATAATATCACAATTCACACAAACGAAATAGTTTTATGCAGAAAAATTCTCTAACGTTGGGATGAATTAATCGCGCTACCACTATTAATGTTGGAATAAATTAATTATCTGCCACAACCCACCTCTCTGAATTATAGCTCCTTGGTTGTCCTACTTGGGATTGGTTAGTCATCAATATGCAACCTGCAAGCAAATTCTCGCAAATATAAAATTAAAATGAATAATCACCTCTAGGATTTATCAAAAAGTAATAAATTAAGACCCAAACAAAACCTGATTATCTCCAAATCGCGCCTTAGGATAAGATTGACTACTGAATTGGATATCAATGCCATAGAAATTTAGATCAAGCAAAAATAAAACAAAGAACAAAAGAATGTATGAGAGAGAGAAAAAACCTGCGATTGGAGAAGATGGGAGAGAGAGCCATTAATAAAGCTGCAAGGTTTATTTCCTTCCTGTCAAATATATCAATAATGTCAAAATTCACAACTAAGTACACAATACACAGTAAAATGTGGATTAGTTTAACTTGGATTAGTTTTCCAACTAACTACACAGTACACAGTAAGATATATAATTAAATGCCATATTAAAATGAAAAATAATACAAGCTATATGTGTAACAGTGAGAACTTGGAGTAGCACACCCATTATTATTGAAACTAAAACATTTTTCGCAGTAAAAAAAGAGAGGTAAGACTTAATGTTAAAGATCTTCAACATCTTCCATGATAATGTTTTCAGAAGCCCCAATGTTTACTTGTGCTGTGAATACTAAGGGGTCTTCCTAAGCATCTATATCCTTAGTTAACCTCTTTGGAGAATATAATACAACATGCCATTTCTCATTAGGTCTACTTTGATCCTTGCAATAAAAAGCTTGAGAGCATGTGTTGCAAGAATAAAGGGCTCATCATCTTTCTTAGAGTTTTTTTGCAGTTTGCCTAAATTGACATATATCAAGTTCATCCCAGAATCAACAAGGTACCCACTCTTTTCTTTGATACACACCCAATCACAGCTAAATATAGTTTTCTTAAACTTTTTGTAATCCAACTCTAATATTGATTAAACGATCCCATAATATGTGCATTCCTCGTCGATAGGGTTCATATCCCCGGCTTTTGAAATGAAAGTAGTCACAGCCCTTATGGATACACCCCTGTTTTGGGTTGTTTTTCTCATCTCTGACTCCGATGTGCAAAAGAGATATCCATTGACTTGGAATGACTTATACGAAACGACTTTAAAACTCGATCCCTTAACAAGCAACTTAAATGTCGAATCTTCCTCACTTTGTAACTATTGCCTAAGCTATGAAACATAATCTATCGGTTTCTTAAGTCTTCGATTTCTCCTTTAACTTTGACCACAGGAATTAAGATTATCTTTATATATGTCATATTTTATGCAAATAGAATATTACATACCTTAGACAAGTGCATATCAAAGAATACAAATTATGTGCTTTATATATGGTTTTTGTACGTACTCTTCCCATTCAGCATTTTCAGGAGCTTGTCGCAAAACCCTTTATCTGTTTGCTCGTATTGCACCGCTCCAAAAATGTATTTCTTTCCTTTACTGCCAAGCGGGCTAACACCTTCACCATCATCATCCTTATATGTGTTTAACCCCTTCTTATGACCTTATTATCTACCATCAATCATGTATTCCATGGAATACATCATTGCTTCTTCATCGAGGTATCGCTCTACAATAGACCCTTTAGGGTATCTCGGATTTACTACATATTTTTTGTAAGTATTCATCATCCTGTTACATATTTAATACCTTAAATATTATTTTGTAAATATAAAAGCTATTAATTAGAAAGAGAAAATCTAGAATATGGATGTTTTATTTACATCTCAAAAGGGTAGATCCATCAATATCTAATAGGCCCATCAATTAGTATCTCATCTGCTAAATGCACATAAATGTCTATCATAAAAACAATAAATGAAGGTAAGAAGTACTTTTCGAAGACGCATAGTACTTCCACAATGCGTTCCTTTATCTTTATACGTTCTTCACGATTAATAACCTTAGAGTACAACACATTGAAAAATATTGATAATTCTCGAATAGCGGCACACAAAAGCTTATGCTTCTTGAAGACGTGCATTAACATTACTGGTAATAATTGTTGCATGAGTATATGGTAATCATGCGACTTCAGTTTTTTCAATTGGAAGTCTTCCAAATTCATATTATGTTACCAATTTCTGTTGTAACCAATATGAACTTTCAAGCTATACAATGTTTTGCATATCTACTATCTTTTTGACCGAGATAGACAAAAAGGTGCTTCAGGCAAAAAGAACTTTCCATTCTTTTTCACCTTAGGCCATAGTTTTTTCCTCATCTTCATCTTTTTAAGGTCTTTGCGGGCTTTAACTCTATCCTTACGCTTAATCTTCATGTTCATAATTGTTGCAAATAAGATTTATGTACAATTCTTTTTTGTGTGCATCACATTAAGATTGTGTCGTAGAGGTAAATCCTGTATAATGGAAAGCATATATTATTATACATAATTTAGTTATGTTAATATATTTAATAAAATCACCTAATTGTACCTTCCAATATGGAAAATCAAATAAAATAGATCTCTTTGACCAAGCGGTAGATCCACTATCCCCATCAACGGAACTCTTCTTTTTATTGTTATCATCAACAAATCTCTTCTTTTTCTTGCTTTTATCACCATCATAAGAAATCTTTCTTTTCTTGCTACTATCACCGCCATCAGAAACCTTCCTTTTCTTACTACTATTACCATCATCAGAAATCTTCCTTTTCTTGCCAACCTTTCCGTATTTTGTAGTTGTAGCTTCCATCTTACGTAATACTTCATAACCATTCATACGGCGTTGGGGCTTACCAATTTCTTCTTTCCCATTAAATTGAGACTTTTAGCTTTTAAATGGATGATTCATATCTTTTAGGAATATCCTATGTCTCATGTAAGCAAATTTCCCTCCATAAGTAAGCCATTCTGACTTCGTCCTTTAAGCACACACAGGACAACCATACTTTCCAGCAGTGCTATAGCCCGATAGATGCCCATATGCCGAGAAGAAGCATCTATAGGGTGCCTAATTATCATTTTGTTTGCAACTAAGCCCGCTTTGGCATGCCAAGTCATATCTTCTGCAATCCAAGGTATACTCTACAGTTGTTGCAACCTTGGTGTTAGAGGAAAATACCTTAGTTTTTTCCATGGGATACGTGTAAGTGTTGGGTTCAATTGGTTAATCGCTCTCCATCTACTTTTACTGCATGTTGGACAACTATCTTTGTCTGCCTTGTCTCTCCAATATAAGATACAATCGTTCTTCCATGAATGTATGATTTCACATTTCATACGCAAAGACGAGACCAACTTCTTAGCATTATATGTACTATACGGTAAAGTGTTAGAGATATTATGTCTAGTCTTCATGCTCAATAGCTCAACTGTAACTGCCAATCTGGTATCCACCTCGCGACACGATAAATATAGAGGTTGTGTTACATCTTCGATTAAGTTCTTGTACTTTGTAATTTCTTCAAGATCATTATGGGCTTGACTATTATCTTTGGCATTAGATTCGACCGTATTATCCCCAAGATCAGTTTCAAGATCATTATGGGTTTGAGTATTATCCACGCCATTGGATTCTAGCATATTATCCCCAACATCAGCTTCAACATTATCCTCATTATGAAGATGTCTTAATCTGTCATTTAACATATCGATCATCCTTGGAAGCGTATCTTCATTATTACTTGTCGAATGCATCCTATTCGCAGCATTCCCCTCGGGTCTAATAAATGGTTCTCCATGGTGAATTCATGTCGCGTATGTCGTATCAATGCCATTGCATATTAAATGATCAAATATATCATGTAATACCTATTACGACATTTGACGCACGGAGAGCTATACCAATCTTTACCACCCAAATTTGCTATATTTAAAATTAGAAAGTGAATGAATGACTCGACGCCCTTGAGATATTTGTGTGACTCTCGTGGTGCCGACATCCATTCCTTCTTTGGGATCACCGGCTTGGACGAAGTCATCCTATATTGAAAGAGAATCAGAGTTTCAGATGGGAGCCTCCTACAGAAAGTGAAACCAAAGTTTGATATGATGGGGATTTCTTAAAAAATCCAAGAAATGCAGGCATTGGTAAAATGTTTAAAGATTGGAGAGGGGTTGTACTTGGCATTTTAAGCAACATAGTTATAGGCTCAATAACAAACTATATGGCAGAGTTACAATCAATTATATAATATTGCAATTAAAAGGGGTTATCAAAGACTATGGGTTAATTCAGATTCTAAGTCAGCCATTAAGGCCTTTATAGATAAAACTCAATCTTCTACAACATTCTTCTCAATCTTCAAAAAATTAATCGTTCAAAAGCATTGTTGCCCCCAACCAAATAATACAACTATTTTACATAATCCTATTTAGCTCTTAACGCTTTTATACCAAAATACTAATGAAATAGTTACCCATATGTAGAATCACAACAACCATGTAACAAAACTCATTGTAATTTGAAATCAACGACAATATTAAAAGACAAACCCTATAAATCTTACCTCTTGGAACGAAGATAGTGAGATTTATATAGTAAGAGAAGGCTGCTGCAGAAAATCTAAAATTTGTAACAATAAGATTATGATAAAGATATCAGACATTAAAAATATGAAGAATAAGAAACCCTAGAAATCTGACATACAAAAAAGTCCAAATACTAACAAAAATAGGAAAATCCCTAAATTATGTATTCAAGGTCAAAAAATTAATATACTGCTTTTTGACATTTAGTAAAGAAAAAATTAACAACAAACGAACCATTAGATTACATACCTCTTTCTACTTTTAAAATTTATTAAAATTTTACCCTGTTTCCAAAATGAATCAAGAAGCTTTCACTGCAAGGAATCAAATATAATGGAAAGGAAATCCTTAAGAAGTTCTTGATCCCTAAAACTTTAGTGAAATTAAAATTTTGAAGGAAAAAATTAGATGATTCTTCTACAAACATTATTGCAGTAAATTCCTACAACACAATACCGATCTCCATCTTCTCCATGAATAACCAAACAATAGAGGGAGAATACGAGAGAGGAATATATAACTAAAATTGGTTAAAATTCAATTGGAAATCAGAAATTTACAGAGCTTAAACCATAACTAAAATTATATTGTGGCGTAGTTGTTGAAGAGGCAAAATCGATCGGGATTAGGGCTTTTTAGGAGTTGAATTTTTACGGGGGAAATTTGTTTTACATCAGTGCATACACAGATTTGGGGATTTGGCGAGAGATTTCCAAATTTGAAACTCTTGTTGAAGTTGACTGTGGGAGAAAAAGAGATAGGCGTTGGCGGGTAGTTTGGAGAATTTGGGCGGGGTCTTATATTTCTTTTTCACAAATATGGATTATTGTAGTTTTAGGTTGATTAATCAAAATGAATATGTAAACCGGCAAAAATGGATTTGTTTTCCAACGAAATACACAGTCGCATTTGTTTGACTCGGCTGTGGTTTAGTAGGGCGTTAGAGTATGCAAAAATAGTATTGGCAGAATCGAGGTTCTCGATCATGTGGAATTTATCTAAGATTTATTTGGTAAAGCTCTCGAGTGTTTCCACTTGTGTCTTTCAAAAGTTGAAAAGGGCGTCGACTCTAACTTCCTGGTCCTTATTAAATGTAAAGTAAGATATGAACAAATTAGACAGTTCCTCGAAGAATTGGATATAACCATTTCGTAAGTGGTTGTATGGCTAATGGGAAACATTCGGCAAATGATGTGACCGCCGATGAGTGGAGACTTAATGTGTTATGGAATCTGAGAACGTAGGATTGTGGTTCTGCGTTTTGATATTTATGAATTTTTAGGATATAGACATTTAGAGGGACCTCGATGGCTAGAAGGTCCGGGCAGAGGGGATTTTTAAATATGTTCAAGGAATTGGGGTTGGGGCCGAACTGATACGGATGACAACTTTGATTTATTTGTCAATGTCTTTTTGTGTGAGGTAAGCTGTCCGAGGTGGAGAGCGATATGTTCACGTTCGACGTGGCTTCGGCTCGGGTGTATGTTTGGTGTTGCGTTTACCTAACCATTTTCGGGCTAATCGCCGAATAGGGGGACTGGATGTTCGCAGTATGGAGTTGCTCGAATCTCCCATTACATGGATGCCTATGTGGATCGATTCTTCAAGTGTGGAATTGGGGGCACCTTCAGCGCCAAGATGGACAGTGGGTGCCTCAGGGGGGGCCTAAATGCTCACAAAGAGATATGCGTAAAGGAATCTGGGTACTGGACCGCACAGTCTTAAATTTGTGCCTGTCGGAGACTCTGAACTAAGTTACAAAGTTAATATAAGTCTCAATGATGTCAATATGTTTCTTCAGCGGTACATTGTCGTTTAGTTTCGAGTTCTTGTTATCGGGTTTTGCGCTCATGGCATAGCTGGTTCGTATGGTACTCTTCAGCCTGAGAAAATTGCTCGTGGATCAAAGCTATTTGAATGACGATGTCGTCCGTCAGAGCTTTGACTATGGCTGAGGTGGATCGAAGGGTAGGAGTCATTGGAGGTGTGCTCGGCCGGTAAGGTTGTGGCAAAATGAGAGTTATAGTACAGACGGCGCCAAATGTAGGGGATTAATCTGGTAGAGATGAGACTAAACTCTTATACCATAATGTTTATGCTCGACTAGGGGTTATGACATGTATATTTAATAGAAATAGGTAAAACTCTATATAAACACATTTGCATGGTGCCCTAGAATAGGATTCCTCCACGACCTCTAATAAGGATTTTTAAGATGGGAATGTATATATGGATGAGATTAGAGATTTGGGTTAGAGTGGGCTGTATCCTAAAGCTTCTGAAGGTACTTGAAGAGTGTCAACACTTCCCTAGGGTGTGTAAGGGCATAATTTCTCAACCTCTCTTCTAGTGGCTTGCCTTCCCTATTTATAAAAGATAAGAAAGGTGACGTTACCATAGAGAGGTAAAATTACAAGTATATCCTTATTTACAACTGTTTTTTACTGAAGTCAGGTCTGTCAGAGTAGTCTGCCTTCGACCATAAGCTAAGCTGGACTGAAATGTGATCGAAACTTTATTGGACTCGAATGTAGGTTTAATGTGGTCTCCAGTAGATTTATAAGTGCAGTAGGCTTCGAGTCATTCAGTAGTCTTCGAGTTTCCAGTTAGGCTTCAAAGGTTGTGAGTAAGTTATTATAGTTGCCCCCTCTCAGCTGAGCCTCAGAAATTGTTGTAGATGGTTCGTATTGAGAAAAAACTGTTTGTGAGGGAATTTATATGTTTGACCGGTGTGAATTCACTAGTTTATGAGATCATTAATAGCTGATTATGATGATTAAGGTATCATTAATAATCTCTTAATCTCCCTATAAAATGGAGGTTAAGGGTTATACCATAATTTCCTCAACTCCTATTCATTTCCATCTCCAAAATGTTCCTGCCATTGTTGAGGTAGGATAAAGGCGCGTTATTAGAGACAGTTAGAAAAAACTGAAGAACTTGTGGAGTCCAAAGTAGCTGAACAAACTAGGAGGTATTTTGTACGAAGTGATATGGGGTCCCAACCTTGTTGATTTGAACATGGAAAAGCTGACCGGCCAGGAACAGGAGGAAGCGGAGTTGTTCAATTTTTGGTGGGGGTGGTTCCAACATCATCTCCTTAATGTACCTGAACGCTCGGTCGTGTTGAGGGCTCTGGCGGGATGAATGGTGGAGGCAGAGGGTGGTGGGTGTAGTGGTGTTGGTGGTTCATGATGCTGGAAAAACTGCCCTGGCTATAGCTGATGTAGCCTGGATTCATCTTCCTTTCATGTTTTATTAGGTTTTTTTTGTTTTGTTGATGTATATCATTCTTGTCACCCCCATTGTGATATAATGATGAAGTTTATGAATGACTTTTTTAATTTTCTTGATGTAGAATATAATTTATAGTTTGCCTTAAGTGAATGTTAAAAGGAAAATGGTGTAGATGATTTTTGTGGCAAGTCCAGTCGTACACCGAAGGCTTTCGAAAGTCCCTCGAGTGTAAGGAGAAATGTAGTCGAACAATATGACTAAATAAAGATAGATGAAAAGTGAGGGTGAAGGTAAAACGTGAAAAAGTGATCCAGAGATAAGTTTTCGATAGGTTGAACTTGTTGAGGTGCTTCGAGGCAAATAGCTACTGTGAGAATTAAAATGATCACGATTGCTCGGATTCAAAATAGAATTGGATCAATTATTGCTGTAGGTATACTGGTTTGTTGGGCTTGTTCAACATTTAGGGCCGAAGTGGTCGACTATAGCAATCTGACAGTTATAGGCTGCAATGCTGAGATATAGGACTGTGGTTGTTTTGAGTGCGCAGCATAGGTAGTGGTCACTTCATGTCTGAGTTTGGGGGTGGCTGGTTTTTCCACGTGGCAGGCTCATGTGAGCCCACCTGTTGCGGTCTAGAAATGATGCTTAGGGTTTACTAGAGATGACTCATTCAAGACGTAGTAAAAGAAGGTTATGTGGATGAAATAAGTAATGGCGATTGTTTATTCGAGGGTTATTTATGCATGTTGTAGGAGTTTGAAGGGAAAATTTGAGCATGAAGCTAGTAAATGTAGGTCGTCGAAGCATTTAAAGAGGCGGGATTTTTTTTTGTAAGGGACGGTTAACTAGAATTATAGAGGGAAGTTTAAGTGGTAAGAGAGTAGAGTTAGTAGATGTAATGATAATGGTTTAGGAAACCGATACGGTTTGAGGATAATTTATTTAAGAGGAGAGAGTTATTCAACCAACAATACTTTTGTCTGAAGAAGAGAATAAAAGTCTTGAAGATTTTGAGTCATATCATCTAAAAAACTCTATTGCTTGTTATTTGTTTGGTCAGAGATCATCAGGAGGCAGTGGTTACAAGCTTGTCTCTTTCATTTTCTTTGGATTTATCTTATTTTTGTATGATCACTCTATTTTTGATAGTTAGTGTGGAGAGAGCTTGGTGCCTACCATTAATGGCAGGCGCTGGGTCTTTGGGGAGGGAGGGAGGATGGTTGTTATTGGGTATGGTAAATGATGGTTTGGGCTGAGCGGTTAATGATATTATAGATCCTTCAAAGATTATCTTCGAGGTGATGGGTTGGTTGGAGGGGCAAAATAGTGGGTGATTTAACAATGTGTTATACTTTGAGACTGTATTTGGGTGTGTCTGGTGGATAATACTGAGAAAGTCACCAATAGTTGGTACAATCAAGAGTTTTAACTTGAATGTATCGAGTTAACTTGTTCCCTCTTCTTCTGTAGGCTATTAATGCATACTCGTGAATCTTCAAAAATGTCGATAGTGGATGAGATCAACAATGTACTGAATGAGCTGAGTACTTCTGGTCGAGGGGAAGAGAGTAGTAGTAATGTCGAGGAATTGCATACTGCAACCGATGCTCCCCTTGCGATTATGGAACTCGGTGTCAATTTGGTCAAGCGAGGCTGGTGAAGGGCACAGTTTGTTAGGGAGAGTGATGAGGAGGAGGATCATAAGTAGGAGGTAGAGATTAATCCTATTAGGGACGAAGGAGAAGAAGAAGAGAGGAATGATAAGGGAGATGGAGGGGATGAGACTAGTCAGAGGTGGGGGACAAAGATACGGTGGATGAAGGTATTAGTTTTGCGAACGTCGCCCCACGTAAACGGACGAGACTTGGCCGGTTTCTAAAAAAGCAAGACCTCGTTGGGAGGGGATTCTTCTTGATTCCCTATGGGTCAAAGTGGTCCTTCGAAGATAACTTTAAAGAAGAGATTTTGACATTTCGATGCCAGAGTTAACTGGGCATATAGCTGCCCCTTCGGCATCTTCTGAAAGAGGTTCTGTATTTCAAGGATTTTTACCATGCCAGATGAATGGCAATTTTTACCATGCCAGATGAATGGCAAAAGTCATGGAGGCTTTAAATAACGAATTGTTAGCTAAAGGTAGGCCTGTCATAGAATACTTGGACATCGTGACTTGTGTTTGACTGGGCACGGGTGGTATAGGGTTCCAGTAGTGGTGAAGGGGCATTACGAGTACCTCGATGGTGAAGAGGAGTCGCTTTAAATAATAGAGTTTTTAATCCTAGTAAGTATTATTTGATGACCTTGTGACGCATTTACCTTCGACTATGCTTTTATCTTGAATATGTGTAATCTTTAGGACCTGTAAGTGGAGTACTGGACAACATTCGACAATACTTAGATGATCTGATCGATGAGAGCGGCGATTAAATAAATAAGACCTTTCAAAGGTTGAAGTTGTTGCGGAAGTAGATGACACCCTTCTCAAAGCTCCTTCGAGTTTGGCAGGTTCCTCAAAGAGAAGAAAAACTATTGCTCCCTAAGAAGCTTCAAGTGAGATGGATTATAATACTCAGACGAGGCTGAAGGGTTCTTTTGTTCTGAGGCTCGGTGTGGGAATACCGGTGCAGGCATTTGCCTACCATAGGTAGGCAGGCCTCGACCACCTAGAGTTGACTCAGGCAACTCATAGGGGGAAAGGTATTAATTTTAGGGAGGGGTCGAGTTTGCAAGCGACCGATAGGACACCTCGAAAGAGAACACACGACCAAATGAAAGAAGTGCCAACTTTGTTCAAAGCCAGGTGGCTCGCAGCTAAACTAGAGGATGCTGCCCAAGCTACCACTGAGAGTCTATGACAAATCTGTGTGTGTCTAATCCTGATGAAGTTGGGCGCCATGCCAAAATGGTGATGAGACAGGTAAAAATTTGTTGTACCATCTTTGAAATTATTTGATGAGGTTTCTGCCCGTAATAATGTCACTGAAGGCCCATAAGGGGCCTAGCCAAAGGTTGAAGGGCACGATGGAGGATGAGGAGCTCTCGAAGGAGACCATAATGTCACTGAACACCCAGGTGGCTGAAGTAGAGCACCAGCTATTTTAGTTGCGAGCTAATTTGGTAAGGGAGAATCTTGTGGTAGTCAAGCATTGTAATACAAAGGTATGGGAGTTTAAGGAAAAGTTGATGTAGAATAATGCGAGGTTTCAGCCAGAGTTTGAATGAGAATACCTTGTGATAACTTTCCTTAAGAGTTTATCGACGACCTATGCTTTGATCGAGACACCTTCGAGCATTATCCTTCGGATGAGCTTCTGAGCCCTAGGGCAGATAATAGGGTTCGAGCTGAAGAGGTGGAGTAGAGTGTGTTAGTAGAGGATTAGACCGTACTTGTAAGACTAATGAGGATGATCAAAGAAATTTCCTCGTGTAATAAGTTATTATTGTTGTGAGGGCGAGTGGTATTTTCTTTCTTTTCTATTTTGGTTTGTACTTTTTGAGACTAGCTTTTTCTTCTTTTGTTTTTATTTCGACATTGTTTGATCACTACTGTTGCCTGTCTTTGTTCCTGTTTGATTTGTTCCTGTTGGCTGTCAAGAGTTGTGACGAGTTAAGTAGATTTGGGGCAAACTTCGAGGATGCTTCCAAGTATTAATCAGGTCAAAGTTTGATTTGATACTTAGGTTTGACCAACTCAAGAAGTTCATGAAGCCTCGAGGTTGCCCCTGGTTATTTCTATTCGCGGGTTTGACCCTATACAAAACTAGACGTGGTAAGCTCTGAGGTGCATACCACAAATTAAACCTTGTACCTGATAATAAGGCTGCAGTGCAGAAGCGTTGCACCCTAGCCCCCAGGCTCCGAGAGGCAGTTAACAAAGAAATATATAAGTTACTTCGTGTTAGGTTCATTCGTGAAGCTAAATACCCGAAATGGGACTCTAACATCATAGTTGTCCCAAAGAAGAATGGAAAAATTAGAGTGTGTGCCGACTTCACTAAACCAACTAAATTCCGCCTAAAGATAACTTTCCCCTTCCTTTGATTCCTTACCTCCTCGACTTCGTAGCGGGATACAAACTTCTTTCATTGATGGATGTAGCTTCAGGATATAACCAAGCCCCTCTCACTGAAGAAGATCAAGAAAAAACTACATTCGTTACAGAAAGTAGGCTTTACTGTTACATAGTCATACTCTTTGGCTTAAAAAATACAGGAGCCACATACCAGCGGCTCGTCACAAAAATGTTCAAAGATCACTTGGGTAAAATCATGGAAGTGTACATCAATGACATGATCTATAAAAGCCTAAAACGAGAGGATCATTGCAAGAATCTGTAAGCCATCTTCTACATCCTTCGAATGTACCGCATGAAGCTAAATTGTGAAAAATGCCAATTCAGAGTTACATCTAGAAAGTTCTTGGGGCATCTAGTTAGCAAGAAAGGTATAAAGATTGATCCCGAGAAAATCAAAGCACTTATGGCCAGGCCATTACCGCAAACCAAAAAAGATGTCTAAAATCTTACCGGTAAGGTTGCCGTCCTACAAGGATTAATATCGAAGTCATCAGATTAATGCAAACTTCTTTACCTCCTTCTTTGAGGAAATCTATCTCCAATGACAAAGAAACAACCCAAGGAAATTGTCTAGACTCCAGAATGTGAATTGGCTTTTTAAGATCACAAAAGATACTTGGGGTGCCCTCCTATAATGCGTACTCCTGTTGAGGGAGAAACATTAGCAATGTATTTATCGACAACATATGATTCAATTAGTTTTGTTCTTATTCTAGAAGACAACGGAGAGGAAAAACCCATCTACTTCATTAGTAAAACTCTCATGCCTGTAGAAAAAAGATACATCACCACTGAAAAACTGCTTCTTGCCCTTGTGTATACTTCCCAAAAACTTTAACCTTAGTTCCAGGTATACCCCATTCAACTCATCACAAAATTCCCCCTCAAACAAGTACTTTCAAAAAAAGAGAAATCCAGAAGGGTCCAACAATGGTCTATTTTCCTACGAGAATATGACATTTTCTTTGAACCACAAATATTAGTCAAAGGACAAGCAGAAGCAGACTTCTTGGTAGATTTTTCCGTGGAAGACCTAGAATGGGAGGAACTCGAAGAAGTATTGACTAATGACTCAATTGCAAAATTGGACGCATGGGCAAAAAGTACAGAATGAAAACTTTTTACAGATGGATCTGTTGGACCAAGAGGATCAAGGATTGGTATAGTTCTTGTTACACCATCCAATCACCGAATCGAAAAAGCAATCAAACTTAAGTTTTATGCAACAAATAATGAAACGGAGTATGAAGCTATACTGCATGGTCTGGAGCTGTATTAGCTCTTAGAGCATAAGAAATAGTTGTTTATGCGAATTCCTTACTAGTGACCAACCACTAGAACAAGGCATTCAAAACATCAGGAAAAATGGTTGACTATGCTGCACTAGTCGAAAAGAAAATGACAAATTTAAGATACAACAATTTCTTACATTCCCAGAGCATAAAGCATCCATGCTAGCGCACTATCATGCGTTACCGCCATGCTCGAAGATAGTGAAAGGAGGATTTTAGTTATCGAAGTAATTGAACATTCAGTCTCAATACTTCCATCTAAATCTAAGTTACCAAAGATGAAGATCCTGAAGATTGGAGAAAGTCATTTCTTACATATTTCAATTCTATTATTCTACCCGTGAATAAAGAAAAATCTCGATCTCTACTAGTAAAATGTCCACGGTTCAAAGTCTAAGAAGGAGTATTATATCACATTACTGATGGCGGTCCACTTATCGAATGTATTTCAAAAAGACAAGCCCAAATCAAAATCAAGGAGCTTCACGAAGGAATTTGTGTTGTATATGTCTTAGGTCAATCACTAGCATAACAAGTATTCACAGAAGGGTTATATTGGCCGAGGATGTGGCAAGACAGCGAAGATTTGTCAAAAAATGCTACAAATGCCAAATCCATGCCCAAGACATCAAAAGTCTAGCACTTGACTTACATGCCAGTAATGTCTTTTGGTCATTCAAAGGATGGGCAATTGACATCATTGCTCTATTTTTCCCAGCCTCTAGCAACAAAATTTTTGTTTTTATAGTTGTAGACTACTTCACAAAGTAGGTTAAAGCTTTACCATTCTGTCACACTAACGAGAACGAAGATATCAAATTCCTCTAAAAGTACATCATCACCAGATTTTGTTCTCCGCTAATGATAAGATCAGAAAATGGGAAATAGTTCATCAGCAGTAAAGTTCTCAACTTCCTCCATAAATGCAAAATCCAATTGACTACTTCGATACCTTATTATCCCCAGGGAAATGGCCAAGCCGAAGCTATCAATAAAAGCATCAAGTCCAGGTTACGAAAGCACCTTGATGAAAAGAAGGGCAGATGGACCGAAGAACTACTTAGTGTCTTATGGGCATATATGACCATACCGCGAACATCCACAGGCTGTACACCATTTATGATGGCCTTTAGAACTGAAGCTATAATCCAATTAGACCTCGACCTCCCAACCGCTAGAGATAAGTCACGAACGTAGAAAATGAACTTGGACTTCTCTGTAATCTCAATTGGATTGAAGAAACTCAAGATCATGCAATTACAAACTTGGAGCGATACCATGACACTCTAAGAAATACATACAACATAAAGGTGAGAAAGCATGCATTTCACATCGATGATATTGTACTTTAATGAATTCAAGACAGTACTCGGTCTAAGAACTCTGGCAAATTATCTAAAAATTGAGAAGGGTCTTACATTATCAACGATAAGAACAAAAGTGGTACTTTCTAGTTGATGACTGAAAATGAAGTACAACTCGAATTCCCATGGAACACAACCCATCTGAAAATTTCTATAAATAAAAGTTATATTCTATTTCATTTATCTTTAATAAATGAGTTTTCTTTTCCTTCATTTTAATATCTATTCTGCATTCTTTCTTTTGCTAAGTTTTTCATTTCTTCAACAAACAAATATCCAATTCTGGGGTAAACTACTTAAACATCATTACAAATTTGACAACACATAATATGGTTGTCTCTTCATAAATCTAGATATCCGACAGAGGAAAAACATCTGGTAAACATTTATCAATCGGCTACTAACATTTATGCAAACATCTAACATTTAGTATGTCTTCTATCAATGATCTCGAATCAAACACTTAATATTTATTTAGAAATATCATGCATCGACTACTTAGTTCTCAAATATCCATACTACAAAAACATATCCTTTGCTAAAATTTCCATAGAGTTATTTACAATATATCCAAAAGATTTTTCAGGTCCCATCGACCACATTTACATTCAAATTAACTTAAACCAAAGCAATTTTTAGTTCAAACAATCTACTTTTCTAGAAGAGGGATTGGGATCACATCTTTAACTAGTAGCCCAGGCGTCAGATCATCCAGGACTTCTCCTCGCACTGCAGCATCGAGAAGGGCAGGAGCAGGGTTAGTTACCTCGACAACCTCATCCTCACCATCCGAATCAACAAAGCTCTGACCAACAGCGGCGACAAGATGTTTGAAAAATTCTTTACTCTCCTCCATGGCATTGAACTTCTTATAAAAGTTTGCATTCATCCACTTCAACGAGTCAATAAGATGATGATCGGCTCTAGCAAGAGCTTTAGCCTTTTCTTCCTCCATCGCTCATTGAACCGGCAAAATCTGTTCGCAAAATCATTTTCAAAATTAAACTTTTACAAAGCCAAGGGACCATCTCTCTCCTTCGCCAGGTCATCCCAAATCTGCTAAATTTCTTTCCATTTTTCTCCTAGAAACATCTTCTTGGTGTATTTAATGGCAGCCTCCTTCGACTTGGCTGCCCCAACTTTCATCTTCTCCAGCTTAATCTTAAGCTCCTCCCTCTCAGCCGCCAGCACCTTCTCGGTGTTCTTTGACACAAGAAGCTCATTAGCCAGGCTCTGTCCACCAAGCATTTATGGCTTCGAATCTATAAGAAGTTTCTTGATCTGCATGAGAGCACAACAATGAGTCCTTAATGAAGGTACTAAATAAATTAAATGATTCAAGGCATGAAAGTTTCTAACCTAATTCATCGTGTGATTCCCTTCGATGAAGAAGGCTAACAAGTTCTCAGCTCCAACCAAATAGTTAGAAAAAATTTCTTCAAGAGAGCCTTTCCCAGTAGCAAAGGACTTAACAGTCCGCTGGGTCTCCACGTGGGAACCACTAATCTTCCCACCATCTTTCGACTTGGTCAAGTTGAGGGAATCCTTCTTCCCAAATGCAGCTCTCTGTTACATAATAATGACCGAATTTGATAGTTGACCTTATGGGACAGTTGCATTCCCAGACCCCGCAGCTTTATTATTACCCCCCCCCCCCTTCTTCACAGTAGAGTGTCGAGATAATCTCTTCACAAGGACAGGGGGAAGAATAGCAGCCCGTTTCCTTTTGTTCCTCCTGAAATTCACACTCAGTAACGCCTTTGCCTTAGTAGCTGCAGACTTCATCGTGTACCTACTCAGAGTAGAATTCACGAGTGGGATACTTGTCTCTGCTGCTCTCTTGTTTTTGGCCGATATTTTATTATCGATCAGAGTGATTTCTAAACCTTTAGTTCGAGCTATTTTAATCCTAGCTTCGTGGAACAATCCTTCTACCTTCTCTTGGTCTGTAACTAGAGCATCAAGTCAACCGTAGTAATTACTCCTTATGTTATGCAACCTCTCTTAAACCTTCGAATCTCTATCAATTTCCTTTAGCGCTACACAAAGAAAGAAGCCAATTAGCACATAGTCAACTTGTATAAGCAATACAAAAGTTTAACAACATATAATATTTTGACAAATACAAACCTAGATGGAAACTCTTCCTTCTCATAGCCTCCCCTAGGTCATTAGGATCGACCTCATAGTTCCCCGATACAAGGTGACGATCGGCAAAGTACTACCCCTCGTCGACACCATCTCATAAAATAAGGGCCTCTTCAGAAATCTAGCCAAGTAGCTATAGCTAACTTTTTAAGGATTTTGTTTGAGCGTGTAGTAAACACACAAATAATCTACAAAAATTAGTTGCTCCCCCTTGTCCCCTAGCCGACTATTTATCACTACCACAATCCTAAAAAGGTCATATACATTTGTATTAAACTAACCAGGGGCAACATCAAAGAAATTTCAAATTTTCTTCTGGTTAGCATGAAGAGGCAACTTCAACCACTTCTTTATCTGTTCTGGATGGATCAGAATACCATCCATTGGGAGGCCTTGATTAGTCATCTCCCAATGAAACACCCCCAGCCTAATATCTTATGGAATACCATACTTCACCTTGAAATTCAATATTTTATTGGTCTTTGGAGCCTCCCCATAACACTCCATATCTGCCTCATCTCCTTCACCACCCCCATCAACGCACTCTTCTCGATCACTCACCTTAGGCCCATGATCTGCATCGATGTTTATCCTCGCCCCATTCGACACCTCGATAACCCTAGCCTCCAACTTAAACTGATTGAAGTTAGTAACCTCCACACTATTCATCCCCACCCTGTTCTTACACGCACGTAGTCACATAAATTACTAATGGTTCTACATCGATAAGGTTATAAAAAATTCCATCTGCATCAACATCAGGGCATTTAGCATTTTGAACTCGTTCAGCCATTTATTTAAGCTAGAAAATCATATTCCATTTTTAAGTTAGTATAGTATGATATCTTCTACACTATATATATTCTATTCGATAAATATACATGCAATTGTCAAGTTTTACTCCCCAATAAAAAATTCTATCTGTTACAATCTTTGACATCTTTACTTTTGTCTGTTATTAAAATCTAACGTCGACATCATTTTATTTCAAAAGTTACTTTTTTACCCTCATACTTTCACTTGAAGTTTTTCAACAGGGACAAAGCTTCTTGAAGACATTTTGGTTTCCCGCCAAAAAGAGATCACATACAAATTTTATATTTTTCGTTATCTCAAGAGCCCAATCCGGCAATCTACGGCGTACATTCAGCAAAATCCTTTGCCTCAGTACTCCCATAACTTCCAAAAACCTCTATTGCCTTAGTAATCCCCTGAACTACGCCTTAATACTTACGGTACCCAAAAGTTATTCTCTCTCCACATCATCCCAAAGCACCGCAAACCCTTAAACCCCTCTATTTCCATACCATATACGACACCATATCCACATCAAGAATATCCTAATATTAACCCACCACAAGGAAAATGAAGAAAGCCCCTAAACATAGCTTTTTTCAAAATTCCTCAAATACAATTCCATACTCAAATTCCTTCCTCCATCATAAACATACAACTACTATCTACAATGGGTTTCAATCAATCATTACATAAACAAGTTAAAGCTTTGCATACAAGAAAATTATAGACATAATACCAACCTTGATGGTGTGTTGCTTAGATATTTCTCATCTTCACGATTTTGGCTCTTCCACCGAGAACACTAATCTCCTTCGTACTAATATTGGAAACATGAACAAAAGATGAGTAGAGAATCAGAAAACACAGACAAATTTTCAAAAAAATTAGAGTATGAATAGACGCCACCTACAAGGGTATTTATTGGACCCACACGATTATCCATCGTACCCCTTCGAGCTCCTTCGGCTATTCGCATAACATAACGCCTGGTACGTCTCTTCCCGAAGTCTTGAACCCTTCGTCTCCTTACAGCCAACAAACTGTTATACTATCATTCTAAATCATCTAAATACATCTCTACATCCTCAATTTTATCTATCTTCCCCAATGTAGTTTTTATATTCATAAAAAGAGTATGTACGTCTAATTCATTATCCCTTGAATACATCTCATTTGAAGATATTCTGCAGATGAAGTTGTAATATTTTCTTTTTCATAACAACATTTTCTTTCATAACAATTCAATAAATCATTTAGTCTTAATTTTTGACAAAACTTTACATGTTCATATTAAATCTGAGTCTTATATATTCGATAATAGATATCCCATAAATGGGAAATATGTCTGACCATCATTATAAATTTAATAAACCATAACATGTTATCTTATCTTTACCTTATCATTTGACAAAGATATCCCATAGTTGGGTAACATATCTAAAATACATGAGCAATCAACAAATCCTACTTAGATCATTTTGCCATCCCGATATAAAAGAAAACTCCACCAAAAGATATCAAACATCACATCATATATATTAGACTACTTGTCTCTCTATCTTTGACAATTTAAATAAAGCATTCAGAGATTCACCACTCAAAAATTAAGTCATTCCAAATTAAAATCAATATTGTTAGGTATCGTCGACCACTTATAATACATTTACTTCAAAATATACCAAATTCTTTTTTCAAATGCATTCAAAATTATTTATTTCTCTGGGGATATGATTGGAATGGCAACAGAGAGACCGCGTGTAAGTTTATCGAGAATTTTCTCCCCTACTTGCTCAGCACCTTCAGGCAAGGCAGGAATGGTAACTGTAGTCTCAGCTACATCCTCTTCGACATCAGAGTCTACAAATTCAAGCCCAGCAACAAGCTGTAGATAACCCCTTATAGAATTCTTACTTTCCTCCATCAACTAGATTTTGTTAGAAAAGTTTGCCTTCATACACCTGAAGGAGTCGAGACCCACCAAATTTGCCTCTGTGACTGCCTAGGCAAGAGCTTTAGCTTTATCTGCTTATATCGACATCCTCATAGCCAAAATTTACTCTCGAACATCATCTTCAAAGTTTTATTTTTGAAGAGCTAGGGCTTCCTCCCACTTCTTAGCTATGTCAACTTTCAACTTCTCAACCTCTTTTCTTTTCTTTGTCTCCCATATCTTCTTCGCTTCGCGGATAGACGCCTCCCTCGACTTAACCGTGCCTGCTTTCACCTTATCCAACTCAACTTTAAGATATTCTTTCTCCCTCACCATCCCCTTCACGATATATTTGGATACCAATAGTTCATTGGCCAAGCTTTGACCTCCGACAAATAAAGGCTTCCTATCGAGAAGTAACTTCCTGATCTTCATTATATAGTTAACGCATGAGTTCCTGAGGAAGGAACCAAGTTTGTTAATCAAAATAATACATTAAGTTTCCTCACCTGATTCATCATTCGATGACCATCAGTAAACAAGGTAAAGATGCTCTATGCTCAAACCAAGCAGGTATCAAAGTCTTGTTCAATAGACTTCGTTCCCAAAACAAAAGCCTCGATAGTTTGGTGGGTCTCTTCCTCTGAGTCCACCAAATTTCTAGCAAACTTTGATTTTAGTGAATTAAAGGAGCCCTTCTTCATCTCTTCAACCATCTATAGAGGTACCAAAGTCGCCTTCACTGGTCGACCATCTGGAGTACTCTCCGTCCTAGCAATCGCAACCTCCCCTTTCCCTTGCTTCTCAAAAGGAGTTTGTCGAGTAACTCTCTTGGAAGGAGGAATAGGAGTATGAGGTAAAGTGGCAACCCTTTTCATTTTTCCAGCCTTCTCGAAACCCCCACTTATTAGGGCCTCTCCTTCTACCGGTGTAGAATTAGTTGTTTACCCACTCAGATCGGGGTTTTTGAGTGAGATGCTCAAATCTGCTTCTCTCTTGGTTTTGGCCGACATCTTACCATCGATAAGACAAACGTCATCGTCTTTTGTTAGACCTCTCTTCAATCTCGTTTCCTTGAAGAACTCCTATATTGCCTCTTTATCCTTGACAAGGGCATCAACTCAACTGTAATAGTTTGTTCTCAGATTATATAACCTCTCTTTAACCTTTAAATTTTTATTGACCTCCTTCAAAGATGTACAATCAATGCCATCAGTTAATAAATATACAAAGATAAAATTTAACAAAAACAAACACACAAGCATGTACCACTAACCTAAATGAAAGTCTTTCCACTTCAAAGGTTCATTAGGGTCTTTTAGATCAAACTCCTAGTTTTTTGACACGAGAAGTCGATCAGCAAAATATTTACCACCTTTCGATACCATGTCATGCAGCAATGGCCTCTTAACTAACCTGGCCAAATACCTATAATCCACCTTACTTGGATTCTGCTTAATGTGTAATATACAAGCATATCATCCACAAATATCAATTATTCTCCTTTTACTTTAGGCTGAACATTCAATACCGCTACAACCTAAAAAAAATCATAGACGTTCAGGTTGAACTGACTTGGGGCAACATCAAAGAAGACCAGGAACTTCTTTTAATCAGCTCAAAGAGGAAGTTTCAAGCCCTTCTTAATCTGTTCCCGATGAACAAGAATACCATCCATAAGGATTTTCTAATCGATCATCTCCCCGTAATACTCCTCTACTCTCACATCTTGAGGAATACAATACTTCGTCTTCAAATTTAAAATTCCATTGGTCTCATCCCCATCCCTATAGCACTCACCATTCTCGTCCAGATCTAATTTTTATTTTCAAAGTTTGTATAAGGTGTTGCAGTTAAGTTACTATAGCATCCAAGTGTAGCATCTTATGAAGAGATTTTTACCCCCTCTACAACTGTTCGCAATGCACCATAATGCATTCGGAAAAATAATCACTCTCAAGTGTTGAACACCAATAACCCGGTGCATTTGCATCTGGAGCAGTAATCCAAGCACAACCTAAGAATACTCAAGATACCTTGGAATGCTTATTCGGCTTAGTAGATTATAATTGATAGGTTGTTTTATTAGTATATTTATAATTTTGGGGTAGGTATTCTTTAGGAACACCTTAAATTTCTTAAATTGCTTGGAGATCGCAATGAGCTCTCGGAGAGTAGCACCACTCCGATCACCAAGCTATCATTGGCATAGTGTTCTAAGATAGGCTATCTTAAGTTTTATCATAGGAAATTGTTTATCCTTCTCTTATTCTCCAAGGTCCCTTATATAAAACTAGGTGCATTTAGGGTCATGATTGACTTAAGTAGACATTACTGAACTTCTTCCGTATCGTCGTAGGTTACGTTCAGTAGTTGTGGTCCTTACACCCATAATTAAAATCTTATACCCTTTACCTCAGAGTAACATCTTAGGTTAGAGTTAGTTTGCACGTCAATTTATCCTTTGTTAGTGATACTATTAATTGCAGTAGAGTCAGTCTGGCATTACTGCAGTCAGACTGGCAGTGACGTTAGTCGACCATGTCGAGAATCTACTGATATGACTAACCTGATCGAACTCCTCATATAACTTTTTTATGGGACCATATTTTATGTTCCTATAATAAACCCACATATTTATCGGATTATAACGTAACAAGGGTATCAAACTCAAGAATGTTCAAGGAGTTTAATGCAGGAGCTCGAGCCATATTGCCAAATTCGACAACCCGATATATTTCATATTTTATTATTGTTTATTTTAGTTTAATTTTAAGTCCTAGAGTATTTAGAAATCTTGTAAGAGTTTAATTAGTTGTTTTTATTTCTTTCCTTTAAATAGATATGATATAATAGCCCAAGCTCATTAGTTGAACCCTATTGTGCTTGGACTATATGTAAACTATTCTCCTTTGTATGAAAAACCCCGGTGTGCCACTATCAAATGAGGAGGAGCTCCTTATGACTTGCACTCTCGACTCCTATTGATTGGCCTTGAATAGTGGTCCTTTGAGCTACTTGTCTTGATGTCCAGCCTATTACCTAATAATACATAGTTCAAAACTTTGGTGCTTTCATTTTCCTAATAACCATTTTATTGTTCGACCTAATACTATTACGACTTGGCGTTACTGCAAGTACTCTGGCTTCCGATGAAATAGGCATTGGGAAACTGCAAGTAGCTCATGTAGCTGTCTACACCATAATGTTGCTAACAATTTCATAAACAACTTTAATGAGTATAAATGTTTTTGCTTGCCGTTATATATTGGGATACACTTTCAGCAATGACAAGAAGTCGTTTATGATGTGATGAGCATGGTTCCTCTCATTTGTATCTCAACTAACACATATAGCCTAGGTGTTGCTAGAAGATTCAGGTGGTAGCAAATAGGCACTATGTCAACCTTTGTACATATTATCTTGGTAGAGTCCCAATAGCTGTCTCATTAGGATTTTATTATCACTAGGGAGGAAAATGCCTTTGGATCAAGATACTGATTGGGACTTCTCTGTAAATAGCTTGTCTTTTCCTTAAAACAGGTTCTACTAATTGGAAGACAGGTAAGTACAGTACGGGAGAGGATACTTGATAGTGTAAAGAAGTTTTCTACTTTCTATTCGAATAGACACAATGTTTATTTGAGCAGAAGAGGTAGAAGGATTTTTGTTTGAATAGGACATATTATCTATTCAAGTAGAAGAGGCAGAATGCCATTTGTTCGAATAGACATTGGAGTTTGTTCGAATAGGCATCGATAAATTCAGTTTTGAGTATTGAATTGAAGCCATTAATTTTGCCTTGAGATCTGTATTGATGTAATAAGTTTCCCCACTATATAAGGGAGACTTAGGGTATTTCATAGCCACCCATGGTGAGATTTATTTGTGAGGAATCTTTTGAGAAAAAAACCTTGAGGAACTTCAAATTGGATTGTGATTGTAACCTCGGATTATTGAATAAAACTCTCCTTTTATTTTATGTAAATATAGGCAATTTTCCGAATCACGATAAATATGTGTTCTCTTATAATTGTGTTTATTTCTTTAGTTTGTTCATCACTAATCGGATCAAATTGGTGGTCGGCTTCCGCGGTGTGGCTCAATAATTGGTATTAGAGCGAGGTTATATCCTCGATGGTTATCGAAATTGAGGTAACATCTTATCTCGATTTTTCTAGGTTTTTGATTTTAATTATTGTATAAATATTGGGGGAACAATGGTAGAAGGAGATGAACCAAGTTCCTCGACAACGCCTAAATGGAATAACACAATAGTTATGTTTAAAAATGCCAAAATTGAAGTTAAAAATTTAATGATACAAATAACTTTGGCATGTGGCGATACGAAATTATTGATGCTCTTAGTCAATTAGATTTGGATGAGGTATTGGTAAACAAACCTGCGGAGGTAGAGGAGAATGTCTGGATTACCAAAAGGGCATGTGGTCAAATTAGGCTATGCCTAGCTCACGACATAAAGTATATTATGATGAATGAAACCTAGGCAAAAGAGATTTGGAGGATTCTTGAGGAGAAGTATTTGAGGAAGAGCATCCAAAATTGGCTCCATTTGAAGAGGAAGTTTTACCGCTTCATAATGAGAAAGGATTTCTGTCAGATCACTTGAATGATTTTACCAAGTTATTTGCAGACTTAGCAAATCCAGAAGAGGTTATTGGTGATGACGACAAAACTCTATTATTCCTGAACTCACTTCCTACAGAGTACGAACACTTTATTGCGACGATTACATATGGGAAGAGTTCTTTATAATACTCGGATGTAACTACGGCGGTGGTAAATCATGAGTGCAGAAAGAAGGATAAATGTGGGTTCAACAAGTCAGCATCCGTGGTGCTGATGACAAGAAGGAGGTCTAAGGAAAAGAAGAAGTCTAGTAGTAATAACCCTCGATCAAAGTCGAGAGGTCACGGTGTTAATTACAATAATTTGGGTAAAGACCAATGTATATTTTGTAAAAAGACAGGACATTGGAAGAAAGATGGGAAAGTTGGCTCTTCTGATTATGATTTTTCTTTAATTATATCATCTAGTATATGTATTATTGATTCAAAAGAATGAACTATGGATTCGGGTAATTCTTATCATATTTATCCTGAAAGGGGTTGTTTTTATAGTTTCAATAAGTTCGAAGGTGAACTTGTGTTGATGGGAAATGATGATTCTTGTCGCATAATGAGGATATGTACCATTCACCTTAAGTTGCACAATGGTTTGGTTAAATAAATTGAAAAGGTTTGGTATACTCTAACTATGAAGAAGAATATTATCTCAAATGGTTTACTTGAAGCGAAAGGCTATAAAGTTGTGTCTAAAAATGGAGTTAAGAAGAATCTTAAGGGAGCAATGGTGGCTTTGAAGGGTCAAAGAAGAAGCAATAACTTGTATTATTTAGATGGTACGGCTATTCTTGGGGAGGTTGCTACTGTGGAAAGTATGGAGACTACTTTCAGAGATACCACTAGACTATGACATATACGTTTGTCATATATAAGTGAGATTTCCTTGAGAGTTCTTACGAACCAAGGTCTATTGAAAGGTTTTAAGGCATACAAGTAAGATTTCTATGAACATTGCATTTTAGGCAAGCAGACAAAGGTGAAGTTTGGCACGGCGATCCATCGTACACATGGAATCCTTGACTATGTTCATTCAGATGTATGAGGACCCTCCAAGAATGCATCACTTGGAGGTAAGCATTATTTGGTATCGTTTGTTGATGATTTTTCTAGGCGTCTATGGGTATATGCCATGAGGAGAAAGGTTGAAGTCCAAACACTATTTATGAGGTAGAAGAAGCTTATAGAAACTCAAGCTAGCAGAAAGATCAAGTTAATCCGCTCAGATAATGGTAGGGAGTATACAAGTAATCTATTATTGCAAGAATGCTAGGATTAGGGAATTATCCAATATTTTATCGCTAGGGAGATACTGTAATAAAATGGGGTAGCGGAACACATAAATCGTACTTTGTAGGAGAAGGTACGGTGTATGTTTTCTATTTTTAGGTTAGGAAAAGCATTTTGGGATGAAGCTTTGACATATGCATGCTTCCTCGTTAATAGGTTGCCTTTGGCTGTAATTGAATGTAAAACATCAATGGAAGCTTAGTTGGGAGAACTAGCTACAGATTATGATTTTATTCATATTTTTATGTGATAGAGATACTATCATATCAAATATGGTAAGTTGGATCCTCGAGCAAGGAAAACCATTTTTCTGGGTAAGAAGAAAGTGGTGAAATGTTACAAGTTATAGGATACGAAAGGCCGAAAGATTATTCTGAATAAGGATGTTACTTTAGATGAGACTTCTATGATGAAATCCCCATGTCTCTGAACACTAAAAGAAAATGACAAGCGAGATTTTGTAGCAGGTGGAGATTGATACGCCTTCATATGATCTAGATAGTTTTGTACCAAAGGAGGTGTTATATGCCGTATGGTAGCGGGTAATGAGCCATTAGTTCATGTTCCAGATGATGAAGACACAGACAAAGGTGGAGCATTTGGTAGTACTGATGAGGATACTCCGGTGATGGAGTCAATCGTAACTAGTAAACCAAAGAAGAATACAAGTAAGCTGAGATGGCTTATAAAGCATATGGTACTTCCAAAGGTGAGGGCCATGGTAGCCTACGCACTACCAGTCATTGAAGAAGATATTTATTCCACTTATATAAGGGAGCTATTTATGGTTTTGAAGCTAACCATTAGGAGAGAGCGATGAAGGAAGATATGTATTCTCTTTTCAAGAATAAATCTTGGGAAATTTTGAAGTTGCCTAAGAGAAAGAAGGCAATTGGTTGTAAGTGGGTCTACACAAAAAAATCAAGGATCTCAAAACGATGATATACGCTTTAAGGCAAGACTTGTAGCCAAAGGCTATAGAACTTGAAGTTAGTGCACAACGGGAGCGGATTGATTATAATAAAAAAAATTCACCAGTGGTGAAACACTCTGCCATTCATATCATTTTGGCCTTGGTAGCACAATTTGATTTTGAGTTACAGCAACTCGATGCTAAGATGACATTCTTACATGGGAATTTGAAAGAAGAAATCTATATATGACTCAGTCAAGTGGGTTTAAAGTTGTTGGAAAGGAAGATTATGTCTATAAGCTAAAGAGATCATTGTACGGTTTTAAGAAATCTCCATGATAATGAAATAAATGGTTTGATCAGTTTATGATTGGGCAGAAGTGCAAGCAGAGTCATTATGACCATTGTGCCTACTTACACAAGCTACATGATGGGTTATTTATATACTTACTTCTGTATATGGATTATATGCTTATTGCGTATAAGCACAAAAGTGAGATTAACAAGTTGAAGAAGCAAATGGGTGACAAATTTGAAATGAAGGATCCAGGTGATATGAAGAAGATTCTTGGCATGGAGATTCATAGAGATATGAAAATGAAATAGTGCATCTCTCTCAGATAGTGTACATGAGGAAGGTACGTACTTCAGAGATTTGGTATTGATGGGAATAAAAAACCTGTAAGTATACCCATTGCTCCTTATTTTAAGCTTAAGGCTTCTATGTCTCCAAAAACCAATGAGGAACGCAATTATATGAGTCAAGTTCCTTATGCTAATACAGTTGGTAGCTTGATGTATGCGATGGTATATACTCGGCTTGATATTTCACAGTCAGTTAGGATGATTAGCAGATATATGCAAGATCCAAAAAGAGATCATTGACAAGCTATGAAATGGATTCTATGGTATATCTAAGGTACTGTGGATATTGGTTTAGAATTTTATAAGCAAAAGTCTATTAATCAGTTTTGTGTGGGTTATGTGGATTCTGACTAGATGAGTGATTTCAATAAACGGTAGTCTACTACAGGGTATGTTTTTAGATTGGGTAGAGGACCGGTTAGTTGGGGATCTATGTTATAGTCAATGGTGGCCTTATATACTACTAAAGTAGAGTATATGGCGGTGACTAAAGCGATTAAAGAATCCATTTGGATAGAGAGTCTTTTGCGCAATTTGGGCATTGAGATGGGGCATCTTAATGTGTTTTATGATAGTCAGAGTGCTATCTTCTTGGCAAAAGATCAAGTTCATCATCAGCGCATGAAGCATATTGATGTGCGTTATCACTTTGCCAAAGAGGTACTTGAAGAAGGTAAGATTCTATTGAAGAAGATTTACACGAGTAATAACCCGGTTGATATGTTTATAAAAGATGTTTCTGGGATTAAGTTTAATCATTGTTTGGACTTGGTCTAAATCCTTCATATGGATTGATTTGGCCCATAACGGGGATTTGGAGAACTATGGACGACTTAATCCATGGTACATAAGCAACCATTTATTTGTTGTAGTCAATTTGGTCCTTTGGGACGTTTGTTTTGGGGAGAGATGGTTCGATTTAGTGAGTTGGCAAAGTTCAGCATAGATTTAAAGAAATCTTCACCAAGGTGGAAAATTCTAAAGGAGTACTGTTCTTATTGTTCGATTAAACACAAAGTCAATTCGAACAGAAGTGGTAGAATGCTTTCTATTCAAATAGAACACAATGTCTATTCGAAAAAATATCGGTAAACTTAGTTTTGAGTATTGAATTTAAGCCATTGGTTTTGCCCACCATCTATATTGATGAAATAAGTTTCCCCACTATAAAAAAGAGACTTAGGGTATTTCTTAGCCACCCTTGGTTAGATTTATTTGGGAGGAATCTTTTGAGGGAAAAACCTTGAGAGGCCTCAAATTGGCATGTGATTGTAACCTTGGGTCATTGAATAAAAATATTTCTCTATTTTGTGTTGACATAAGCAATTTTCCAAACCATGGTAAATATGTGCTCTCTTGTGATTGTGTTTATTTTTTTAGTTTGTTCATCGTTAATCGGATCGAATTGGTGGCCGGCTTTCGTGATGCGGCTCAACAGATAGAAGATTACCATTGGAGAATGATTTGATGTGAATCATAAAAGAAAGGTTACTAGGTTTTTTGAAGGCATTATTACATCATGATAAATTAGTAGTTTCGTGAAAAAATTGTATTTGGAGATTTTCCTTTAGAAGCTACATTGTCGCATGTGATTTAGACATTGGCTTACTGATCTTTCCTAGTTTTCTTCAACTCATACGTGCAAACTCATCCATATTGCGCAGGCATTAACTCCAGGATCTCTTCATTTTCATTAAAGAATAGCTTAACGTAACAAGTTGTCGAGGTAACTATTTTACGTTCTCCAATCTTCTGCAGGATATCTTTCATTAGAGGGAAGATGTCTAGGTATTGTTTATACTTTGATAGGTGATTAATTTTTTTGAGGATATTAAGTTGTGATATTACCATTCTTGAATTTTGGTAATTGAAATCCTTATGGAGTAAAAAGAAGAAGAAGAAAATATTTAGTTTACGTTATTTTAATTAGCTTTCATCTCTAAATTATTCTCTTATGGAATCGAGATCTATATTAGTGTTGTTCTTTGTGTATTCAAAGCTTTTATCAGCGGCCTCCGCCCTCAAGTTGTAACAAAGAAGCTTAGTTCAAGTTCCATCTTGAAGCATTTATTTGTGGAGAAGATTATCAGTCTTCAACAGGCACCCTCACCCAAGTAGCTAGGTTATCTTGCAGATATCTTTGCAGTTTTTTGCATCATCATCAAACACATTTTCCTAAATTCAACTTTCATAACATATCTCCTCAAATTATTTTGTTTAACAGCCCACCAAATCCGCTTCTAATTCAAACATCTTATCCCTAAACCCAAACTTGCAATTTTAAAGAATCCTAATTTCCTGCCCATCACAATCTATATCTCCATGGAAATTTGATGTCTACATATTTTCTGCACAAATATCTACACCTCGGTTGAAATATGATGAGATTCATGACTCAAAAGATATCATGGTGATCTTCATAGAGATAGTCATTTGCTGTATGGTGATTTTGTTATTTGTGGTTTTCATGGCCATTGATTGTTGGTTTAAAAAGATTGGGAATTTATTTCTTAATTATGATATTTTTGAAGAAAATAAGGTACCATTAGCATCTTATTTTCTTGTCGGAGAAGCTAAATTTCAATAGGAAGAACTTTAGCGCATGCATCAAAGAAGAGATTAAATTAATTTCAATTCTTTACTTCGGAGGATGAAAAAGTTTTTGCGCCAATTATATTTATTAGGTAACATTGTTTATAATACACTCCAATCAACACCACTTCAAGTCTTTCATGATAAACCCCAACCCCAAACATCACATATTCCTATTCTATTTGATATATTGAAACCCAAAATATCAATTGCTCCTATTTCCTTTAAAATTTACTATTTTCAAAATTGTTACATATTCCATCAATTATTATACAGTCACGACCATTACTAATCCCACAAACCATGAGTTGGATCTTCTTCTATGATATGATCGTTTGAATTTATATTATCTATAATTTGTGATATCCTGTCAGACACTTTTACTGAAATGATATATATGAGAATGTACACTTGATTTTATTTTCATTAATTTAGCCATAAATTAAGGATAAAATGCATCATTTTTCATTGTTGTAGATAGAATGAACTGTGTAATGTAAGATAACTTACTATACTGGGCTGTCAAACCTGGCTAACAGTCAGTTATAACGGTGTTTCCACGAGAATCACATATAACTCCTTCTGTAATATCCCATTCGAAATCTCTTCAAGTAGTATCATGGTGATAAGTTTGTCACCTCTAACTCTTAAAATAGTTTTAAACCATGTGAACAAAGGTACGATTGAAATTCGAACATCTTACAGCTGCAACTCAATAACCCCTCTAATAAAGTATAATTAAGAGAATGAATTCGTATAAGATTCCCCAATTTAGATACATTATGCAATTATATGGCACCATCATCCCCGCAAGATACCAACTTTAAGTCAAAAACACCGACCAACTCTTGCTTAAAGTTTAAAAATATTTTTGCAGTATTTATTTTTGAAGCATCACGCCAAACACCCTATTTAAATAAAAGCATTATTAGGAAATAATCTACTAACGAATATTAGTAGTTCTATATCTTACAGAAATTGAGAAAGAGATGATTCTTTATGATAATTTGGAGAACTGTAGAACTGTATGTAATACATAATGAGATAACCCTATTGAATAGGTTACCTAATTAACTCAAACTCTCCCCATAACCCTAAAGGGCTTTTGGGCTTGTTAGGAGTCCTGTAGGACACCCCAACCCTATTGGGCTCCTAGCTTGGGCTGGACCCAACTCCTAACACTCTACCTTGGGGTGTTCCATACTAGGACGACTTGCCTCAACAAAACATCTGCCTAGAAAAACTCCCTTGGGAAAAAAGCTACGTAGGGAAAGAGTGCAATCCTATGCCCTGTATGGGTTGTGGACGCGTATAAGTTTCCTCATAAAAACCTCCAGTCAGTAAAACCTCTTTGGATAAACATTACACTATAAGGAAAAAGAGTACAACACGCATGTGTCCATGTCAGGCTAGGACTACTCCCTCTAATGTCGATCTCCCTGAGATATTGATAAATGAATCTTCTATATGTTGAATCCGTGTACTAGCTGCTTGGACGTAAGTGGTGCAAGAGTCTTCGTGCATGGATTTGTAAAGATGTCTTCTAAAATATCTTCAATAATGCCAATCTCATTCGCCTTTTATAATTTATAAGGTTCAAATGGCATCCATGAAATGTGATTCGTTCTGTCGTCATTGATAAATCACCTTTGACTTGAATGATGTAAGCTGAATTGTCTTCATTCATAGTCGATACTTTATCTTAGATAGAATACGCCATAACTTCGGTTGATAAGATGTATCTTGGAGTGCAACCATCATTCTCTACCAGCTTCATAAAGTATAAGAATCTTCGTGGTTCGAGGTATAGCTACCATCGTCTGCTTCATCGATCTCCAAGAATCTTTATGTATCCCCATACATAAACACATAATCCATTTAACAATGGTCTCTATGTAGGTCTGAGAAGTATTTTGTATCTTTGTACTGTATACTTTTACGTTTACCATTTCGAGTAAAATAGACCTAAGTCTTTCATACCGATCAAATACCTCAGAATGTGCCTGATCTCAATCCAGTACCTTTGGGTAGGAACTGAACTATGGCAAGACAAATAGTTCATAGTGAATGAGTTATTAGGTCTAGTATACCCAGCTAACTATAACAAAGCACCTCCTATCTATGGCATCACGGCCCTAGGAGTTTCTCCCCCTATTTAGGATGGTGGAAGATGTCATTGTCCACACCCAAGTGATGGACTCCCAATAAATGACTTAGCACCATATGTTATATCCATATCGAAGTATTAGATATCTCTTTCGATTTATATTATTTGGTGTATGAGTATGCTACTACCAAGATGTTCGATCTGCAAATCGAGACACTTATTAATTTTTTAAGGTATTGTACTTCAAATTCCTTCCCAAGATATTTGGCGGCTCTCGCGATCTCCCCTAAAGTTTTAATGATATCCAAATCATTTAGTACACTGTTATGATGACGATAAAGCAAGTTTCTGTATTCTAAATAAGAATACATGGACAGATAAAGATATTTGTAAAGTCCCCGACCTTCAAATACTTAGTCAGCTTACTATCCCTCATGGGCCCTAATTGTTTTAAGTTAATAATAACTTTTCTAGCTTTTATTATCTACACACCTTGTGTGTCGGGCTTTGTTTCTTCTAGAGGCTTATACCTTCCCAGGTAGCTTCATGTAGATATCTGTATCTAGTTTCCCATATAGATACACACTATTTATATTAGACGCATGTCTAGCTTGTCCTCGATAACTTGACAGACTAATCAGTACTGAAATGTTATAGCGTTCATAATTGGGTAATAGGTCACAGTACAATTGATGCCAGATATCTTAAAGATTTCCTAAGTAACTAGTCTTGCCTTGACCAAATTATCTTTCTGAGTTAATCATGTTTTTGTACCTTTCCCATTAATAGCCAAAAAACTCAATTATATCACTTCACATTATGCTAGCACGATGAGCTCCGCTTGGATTCCAGATATCCACTTTGGCCAATATATAGCAGCACACAGTTATTTACAATAAGTGGTTCTAAATCCTGGCGAGCACAGCAACGAATATGAATACCTTGTCGACAAATCTCTACTGAACGATCCTACATTGTACAATTATAGACTTTTAATTGATCGATATCTTATTATCATCATGCGCATATGTGCCACCCCGGGCTAGTCCCGTAATGTATAAACTGGTCGCGTAGCTACTATTGCCTCATCGATGGGTGGTTCCATCCTTGATGAATCAACTACACCATTAGTCCTATTTGTCCCAAATTCTGTAACTCCCCCACCCAGAATACTTTCTTCCAACGGTGCTCTGTACTAAGCACGAGCCTCAGATTCATTTACGGTACTAATTCCCCTAGAAGGTTCAGCAGTGGTACTAGTTCCCCCGGAACGTTTTGTTATGTAAGTGTATTACTTGCAAGTACATATACTTACAGTACTTCAATAGTGTCTATAAATATGTCAGGCAATTCATTTATGACCTATTAGAGGTTTATAATCCGTTAAACCTTATTGTCACCTAACTTATATATAAGGATCTAGATGATAAAATGATAGTATTTTTCAAGACCTCTTTAAAACATCCCCAACATTGACTATCATATCTCCCCCCAATACTGGGAATATCATCTCATCAAAGTGACAATTATCTGCCCTACAGTATATGCTTTGCCAGTAGGTCCAAATATCCAATGATAAATACGAATCATAACCCACATAATACCAGCCCAAAATTGAGGGACCCATCTTCATACATTGTAGTGTGATTGGCACCTGTACGGAATATCCAAATGTTTGTCGATGGGCGACACCGGGCTCCGACCCAGTTACTAGTCACTTTTGGGAAAAAATAATTTGATGAATTGCTAAGGGACGAACCCTAATCAGTGATGTGGGAGCGAGTATACATATCTCACACGCTAACCGGAAGTTGTGGTCGTAATAACAGTGGCCTAGCGATTATCTTAACTTGCTTGATTAGGTTTTCTGTTAATCCTGGGTTGGGTATGGTATAGGGTACTCACAATGTTCAATCATCTATCCCATTTAGCGGTAAAATAATCATAAAAAGCATGTGAGTCATACTCTCAAACCCTCGTCAAATCGCATTGATCGACTTTGATCAGTTAATCTATGAACTGGGCCTACAATTGAATAATCTAAGTGAGAAGTCATGCTAACGTTACATTATGAGATTTTAATAATAGGAAAACGTAAAACCATCTCCTAGATGCGTCTATTATGACCATAAATATTTGAGTAGGCCACTATGTGGATGGAAAGGTCCACATATATCTCCATGGATGTGTTTGGAGCAAAGGCTGGAGATCCCACTTCACCTTGGTCATACTAGGATGAAATAATAGACTTTCCTTGAAAGAAATTGTTATACGTACACTCTTTGTATCTTTTTTCCTTTTAAGGAAAGTTAAGATATAATCCCGATAATCTACCTCGTTATCCAAGCCCTGAGGAGTGTATTAGAAACCTTTCCAATAGCGTGTTCTAACCTTTAGACATAGAGTGATTACACAAAATCTTGTCTGCCATTTTCTCTGATAGTCATTACGTGATAAGTATTATCATGTATCTTCCTAAACTCAGTAAAATTTGGTTGAATTTACTAGTTTATAAAGTAGACTAAATACCCTGTATCGTACCATTATAGAGTAATAGTGTGACGCACTTAGTGCATTCAATTATATTGGTCATGGCAATAATATTAGTGCCATCCCTAATGTACAAGGTTAGAAAAGAAATATAGTCATATCTCAAAAGGATCGAGTGCGTGGTACTAATGTCTCTTAGACATATCACCACTCATCCTATTATTGGTTACGCTCAATGAGTAGAAAGATCCATAGGCGGGTTGTATATAGTATATCAACTATCATACATGGAATTTAGCTACTTCCCAAGCAATAAATTCCAATAATTACAATTTAGAATAAATTGGAAATCTCATGTATGTCATGAGCACTTTATTGAAATATAAATGATATGTTCCCAATAAAATCAAAAATACAGACAACAAAAAGAATAGTAAATCAAGTCTGTACTATAAAAGAAACTACTAGTGCTCTCTTTAATATGGCATCCCATGACTACTGAGGAGTCGTTATGGATTAGTATGTATGCTGATCCATACTGGCATCAGTATCTCCAAAGATGTCTGATGTTGCTAACTTTGTAGTAATAAAAATTATGTCAGTAGTGATGTGGCTAGCCTGGACTTTGAATCAAGGCACCCATGGTATCTTGCAGTCACAAACCCAGTGTCTAGCTACCCTATATCTCAAGCAAGGAGATTCAAAATCTGGCATCTTAATCTTCTTAACCTTCAGTCGCCGTCCCACTATAAGAACCTAGTTCATGGTTATCTCAGTCAAGAGATAAGATCTTTTGTGCAGCTGGTTTCTTCCTCCTAGGGGGAAACCTCTAGCTTTTTCTAAAAAAAATATGCCATCTTGTTCCACAGTGAGCAAGAGTTGGATCAGATCTTCAGGACTACTAAATTCTATTTTTGCATACTAGTCCCTAAGAGCAACCTGTGAATGTGTAAATATGGAAAAAGTCTTTTGCAAAATCTCTTCCGTGAAGATGTAGTCGTTACTGAGCGTCCTGGCTAAAACAATCTTTAGTAGTACTGAATTATAGGCAACTACAGTCTTGAAGTCACATAACCTCAAGTTGTTCCAGCAATTATTATTCTTATAGTTTGTTAGGGCCTGTTGTACATAAAAATATTCTTCTAAGCACGTCCATAACTCATATAAATCTTTATAGCAGTTATGCTCAAACCTCAGCTCTGGCTGAAGGTGGGCTCGTATAGCCAATATGGCATGTACCCTGAGTAGTTCAGATATGGTATTATTTGCAATAATCAACTTTGAGGCATTCATTGTCTACAGATGGAGTTTAATATCCATACACCAAGACAAGTAGTTGGAACCATCAAGCCGCAATGGTTCGTAATCGTAACGTGGGCTGGCAGACATTTGTAATTAGTGACAATTCTTGATAAATATTTCAAATGCATTAAAGACAGATCATAGTACTTAGAATAATAAAAAAAAAAAATTATTCATAATCATATTATAGTTAAACCCTGTTCATATTCTAAAACTCATAAAATTCTTTTCTAATAATTAAATCCCAAATTTATCCTGTAAAATGACGATCTTAATGTTAGATGTGCGTTTTAATAGAATCTTAGCCAATATTGATATTCAAAACCACCAGATGTGTGTGTTCCTTATGAAATTCTATTTAAATACATGATTTCCAATCATTACTAAAGACAATTCATAGTATTCAAGTTAGTGATTCCCAATCATTACTTATAGGCGAACCTTGCTCATATCCTATTAAGCGTCAAATCCCAATTTTACCCTGTAAAATGAAAATCTTAACCTTAAAGTGCATTTTAATATAATCTTAGTCAAGGTAGCTATTCAAAACTACTAGATGTTGTGCTCCTTATTCTAAGAACTAGGGTATTCTAAGCTCTCAAGTTCTATAAAGGTCTGTATATTCTAGCCAAATGATCCATTTACTAAGAATATGAGGGGTATTAGATGTATAGCTGATAAGTGATCCCACCCTGAAGTCTGTTGGGTTCACAAGATAAGATAATTTTGTCTGCCTTTGAGCTAACATTTTAAGGTACTATAGGTTGCTATCAGTACATATATACCCCTAAATATTATCAAGTAACATCTAATTGCACCTTGATATAAAAAATTGGTTCCTCAGACACCAAGTTCTTAGAAATAAGACTAAGTCAATTCTCAATTGAGCTCTAATTATTTGTCATTGACTGTTAATTATTATTTAGATATGATTCCTAGTCGTATCCTAAATTAGTCTTGGTTTTGTATTATCTATCATCCCTGATCATGATAATTAGTATCCTAGGGGAATACCATTAATATTATATTAGCTATCGTAAGATACTTAAATAGGTATTAATCCATTTACTTATATCTAATATAAGTGAGTCAACTTTCCTATACAAGGTACTGTTTCCCAAAAAAAATTAAATTTTTTTTTTTTTTAAATTTAAAAATGGGTCCCCCACGTGGTAGGCCCAGTCAATAAGAATTTAAAAATAAATTGGACTCAATTTGACTAAGAATTAAACTTTAAATGGCCAATTCAGTGTCTGAACCGGTCCTAAACCGGTCTGGCTCGGTCTAACGCTTAGATCGGACTGACCGGTCTAGACCGGGTTGACTCGGTCATATGTGCCTCACATGTGTTCCACAAGTGTTTCTACACGTGTTATGTACCCGAGTGCCACACGTGCCACGCATTTGTCTACCACGTGTCACTTCGGTCACCAGTCTGGTGATCGTCCGATAACTTTTTTTACAACTTTTCCAGGGACCGGTAGGTGGTCGGTCTGGTGCCTGGCCGGTGACAGTCTAATGGCTGCCACATGTGACAGTACATACCACGAACGTGTCAGGCATGCCACACGTGTCACGCACGTGCCATGCCACATCAGTATGCCACATATCCCCAACAAGTGTCACGGCTGATGTCAGTAACAGATAGCGATGACATCATCAAGAGATAATCATTAAAATATATATAAATATTTTTTTGCTGATGTCATCACGTCGTTTTTGGTCGTAAAACTGCCTAGTTTCATTATTAGTTTTCCAGCGATTGGGGCATCTCCCTAAGACGTGCCATATGCCATTGGAAAGCTCTCAGAACGATCTTTCCAACCAAAGTAGTTTTGCCTCCATCCAATGTCTGCAGTGAAATTAATTTTTGTTTAAAAACAGCCCTATTTCTAGGGTAAAAATCACCAAAAATGCTTATTTTAAATTTGAAAAAAATTGTTAATAATCTATATTATGATATCATACAACATATATTATGAAGAAATTGAAAAAAAAATCAATTTTTTTTTGTAAAAATACCTCTTGATTTGTAAAGTTTCCCTGAAAAATTACCAATTGGATAGTGTTTTTCAGTCTCTTCTTATGTGCTGATAACATGTTAGGCAATAATCTACTATCGAAGATAATTTGGAAAACTGTAGAACTGTATGTAATGCATAATGAGATAACCATATTGATTAGGTTACCTAATCAACTCAAACTCTCCCCATAACCTTTAGGCATGTTAAGAGTCTTGTAGGACACCCCAACCCTGTTGGGCTCCTAGCTTGGGTTGGACCCAACTCCTAATAAGCGTAACATTAGTTTGCCTTGTATGATTATTTACCTTCTTTTCTTCCTCAAATGTATTAGCCATTGTAAAATCATATTGTTCTAGCAGTTGTTAGATAATGAGTTTACATAAGAAAAAGTTTTTCAAATAAAAAAATATGCTTTCACTTCTCTGAGTGGTGGTCATACCCGCACTAAAATATCCTCTACCAAAAACCTATGCCCATTTTTCATGTAAACGGTATATACCATGCAACCAATCATTTTTACTCAGCTCATATTCATTAGTCATTGCATGCCACATATCTTCAAATTCTTCAACAGATTCAGGCCCTTAAACATATTTATTAAATCAACGATTAACAGTACTTTTGAAAATATGAGAAATTTCTTCATCGTGTTATGATGAATATGACATATGCATAATCTATGGCGAGTCTCTTAAAGTATCTGTTTGACTGTATTTGATATTTATATTACTAAAATGGTAAAAATAACTCTTGGATGCTTGACTCCCATTACTTCTAAAAGATTTTAAATGAACCACACAAAGCCTTAATTTTTTCATCCTCGAGTAAAGCACATTCAAATAATATAGCCGAAGTGTAGTTGAGCCTCGGTCTAATAAGATACGGTTAGGCGGTCTGACAATATCGAAGGAGCATGATAAACCATTGTTAGTCTAATCAAAATGCTACTTAACTAATTAATATAATAAAGAACAAGTATATGGTGTCAATCCACGGAGAGGTACATTATTCTAGGATAAATGAAAATCGAGGGGGAAAGGGGGTTTCTTTTATATAAAATCTTTGTTAAACTAGGTGTTGAAATTCGAATATTAAAGTTAACTAGACCTTCAGATTCGACCCTATATTAACATATTAAGATTTAATTATAAGGTTTTTGATCTTTTCCTCAATCCTCTCTTTTGAATCAAATTCGAGGGGCTTAGAGCTTTTTTTTATGTTCTTTCCATGAAGAGAAAATCAAAGAGCTTAACCCATCAAGGTCTAAGCTCAAACTTTAGGTTGCTGACCTAGGGCGTGTCCCTCTTTTCACAAAAATAAGAAACAATCCCTAGGTCTAGAGGTCACTAAGTAGACTAAAAAATCAACCCCTTTTCCTGGAGATCGATTTATCTCCAGAATATAATTGCTATCTACCTCCCTTAACTTGTTGGGTTCATGATAGTTAAAGAAAAACCCTAAGGAGTAATCAAAGACCTCTAGGTCTTCTTCCTCAGATCTAATATGAGAAAATTATCCCTGCAACACTTAATAAACAATATATATATATAAATTGACTAAATAAATCAAAAAATTAAGATATAAGGTAAAAGTGGTGTAAACTCAATTTTTAGCTTTAAAAATAACCTTAAAAGGAAAAGTTGGTTTGAAGAAGATGAATAAAATATTAAATAGAAAAACTTTAATCCTAAAATGTCCTAACTACCCACTAGTATACTCCAGCAGTGATGTTTGTGCATTCACAATAGATTCTCTCTTATTAGACCTTTTAAGGATCTGTGCTAAAGAATAACAATTTTTTATGCTTGGTGGCCGGCGATCGCTAGAGATTGTTCCCTGGCCGACGGTGATCGCCAACTGGTGGTGGTTAGAATCTCCCAACTTTTTGGGTTTTCCTTTACTTGTCTTGTAGATGATGAATTTAGGTACAACCAGTAGGTCTCTTGCCTTAGTGATAAATTTGGTTTTCTGAGATCCCAACTAGCCTAATTTTGACTGAAATTGATCTGCTGAACTGCTGGAAAGTCTCAGTGTGGTTATGTTGCTATTTTAGCTCAACTTTGGTACTTTCTTGCCAAATTATCTCCAGTAGAGTAGAGAATCTAAAAGTAGGGTAACTAGGCAATAATTAGATTAGAAAAAGTTTTAGGACGGCCCAAAATTTGGTTTTCTGAGATCCCAACTAGCCTAATTTTGACTGAAATTGATCTGCTAAACTGCTGGAAAGTCTCAGTGTGGTTATGTTGCTATTTTAGCTCAACTTTGGTAGTAGGTCTCTTGCCTTGGTGATAAATTTGGTTTTCTGAGATCCCAACTTGCCTAATTTTGACTGAAATTGATCTGCTGAACTGCTGTGTGGTTATGTTGCTATTTTAGCTCAACTTTGGTACTTTCTTGCCAAATTATCTCCAGTAGAGTAGAGAATCTAAAAGTAGGGTAACTAGGCAATAATTAGATTAGAAAAAGTTTTAGGACGGCCCAAAATGGTTATAAAAAGGGGCTTAAATTTTGCACAAAAATGTGCTTATCAGGGCCCAAGAAGAAACCAAACACATTTAGTTTAGTACTAAGAGTTAATTCCTACCTCATGTTAGTGTTTGCCCCCTGCTCCTAATAGTCGTGGCCTTACCATCGCTTAGTATTGGCACCCATTATTGAAGCGCATTTCATATTGTACTTCTTGGTCATATAAGTTGGATCAACATCTCCAAAAAAAAATATAGTTGCTCCTTGATTTAGCATCACCTGAGGTTATCACATTATCTTCATTCGTCTCAATTGAAGAAAAGAAAAAATGGTTAGTATCTTTCTTATTTTTAAAGTATTCAAGAAGACACAATGCATCACCTTTCTCTTAAAATTAGGTATGTTTTCACATAAGCAAGTTATCAATTTAACTTAGAAAAAAAAGAAAAAGATTTCGAGCACTTTCAGCTTCCCCCTGCATACAATGAAATATTTGTCAACCTGTAATTCCTTCAACCAGGGGCGGACCTATCGTTTTATAGTAGGGGGGCTGTAGTAAAGAAAACGTTTTGGGTTATACTGGAAGTTCGGGGGCAGAGCCCCTGAATTTTTTTTAAATTTTTGGTGCTCAAGGTAATCAAACAAAACCAGAGAGAGAGATTACAATTGCAACCATGATTCATTTATTTACAAGAGAGAGAGAGAGAGGGGTACCTCATAAATGGTGAAAGGGGGGGAGTTCAAAATTTTATTTTCTTCTGTATTTTGTTAGAGAAAAAAAAAGGGCAAGAGCCAGGAGGGATAGGAAGGACTGGGTCGGGCTGTGGGTTAGGCTTTAGGTTGTTTTGTATAGTTTTTTTTTTAATTACTATATATAAGCTCTTTTTTGGCAAAAATCAAGGTGGGCAGTAGCCCCACCTTCTAAGCCTATAAATCCGCCCCTGCCTTCAGCCTTCAGCCTTCATCTGAATGATTGTTATGGCTTGTGCAATCATTATGCATCATTGAGATCTTAACAAATGTGCGCTTAATGCATAAACTAGCACATGGTTGTATTCTTCGGCGAATCTTGTTACACGATAAATATCATTACCATTTATTTTAATCCTAAGCATATAATAGACAATTACACCTTTTTTCTCTCTTTTTCTTCTTTGGAATTGATTTCTTCTTGTATGTACCCTCCTTAGAACAAACTTTCTTTAAAGGATTTTCTTATCAACTGTACTTCGTTTAACTTGATTTTTTTAAACACTAAATACCGCAAAGCGAGTATATAAGTTGTAATACTGATATGCTTCCTCGTCTGACATAAACTCCATCCCCAAAACTGATACCTTATGATTTTAAAGTAGTTCTGTAACTTCTTCCTGTCCATCGCTATGATCACCCATAGTTGTTTCTTCATATGCTTCTATATCATCAAGTAATTCTTAGAAATCTTCTTTATTACTATTCATCTATTATTTATTTTTTATAATTTTTCAAAGTAAGCCGAGTTTTTATAAATTTTTTGAAATGCACAAAGAAGAGTGAAACTAGAAATCTAAAAGTAGAAATCTAGAAAGCCTAAAATGAAAAACTAGAAACAAAGGCATCATCTAAAAGCATCTTGACATCCCAGCCAGGTTGGCACCCCAAGAGCCTTGTAATCATCTTCTAGCTATTAGAAAAATATACATTGAAAATATAAAGTACTTCTTATATGGGTCCTCCATCCTATCAAGGAAAGACGGTCCTCCTAATTGCCACTCCATAGAGTTAGCTTTTATTCTGCTACCTCTCTTGGCTGCCTTGGCTGCTGAAAAGTTCACTTATTTCTAAACTACACTAAATTTGAACCATTTCAAACAACCTTTAACTCTCAGCCATTTAAAGTTTAACTGCCAAGGGGCTTTGTCATTTGGAAAGCATGAACTGCACACTCAGAATTAGAGGTTACCCATAAGTTCTCAATGCATAACTCCACAACATGGCCAAGTCCATCAACAATAGTACTACACTCTGCAAAAAAGTTGCAGTGTTTTCAAGGTTCTTAACCATAATAGCTAAGAAACCACCTTCATTGGTTCTGAAGACTACTTCACATCCCCAAGTTCCTGGATTGCCCCTGAATGCGCCATCACAACACATTCTTGTTTCATACTTTTGGTCTTCTAGCTTCTACTCCCAACCTGCTAGCTTGTAGGTCATTGGTGCGCTGTGAATGTTTGAATTGAATAGTTTTGAGCTTTCTCTTACTGTATGAAGTATCTTGATTTTGATCTTGACCAGTGTTGCATTACCCTGCAAGTTTTGAAAGAGGATGTGATTTCTAATTAATCAAATATGGTAAATAGAAATCATAAAAAAAAAATTCTGCATATCTTTAATCATGGGGGAAAATTATTTTGCAAGTAACATGAGGTCCTGAATTGATCCCACTATATCTCCATTGAACAGCACCATATTCATCTCTGTATATCATCCTTATACTTGAGATTCCAGGGTTCCCTAGGGATGATCCATCACAACAAACTTAGAGCTCCCCCTGCATTGGAAATGTCCAGAAACAGCTCTGAATGACTGGCTCTTTTATGTGTTTGCATTGGACTTGTAGTTCTTTGATTACCTGAAGATCATGATAAGTGTTGTACATTGTCTTCTTGGACAGAATGGATGAGTCTGCAACTTTTGCAAGGATCTGGTGCTTCATTATTTGTATATTTGTGGTTTTTCCTTCAGATCTCCAGCTATTCCTTGTTGTCCACAAGAAACTACAAGTTGCAAATACAATGGATACCCATAGATCTTTAATGTAACCACTGCTAGTACTATTTTTTTCAAGAATAGATCTCCAGGAATCATTACCTGTTATAGCAGGGAATTGAAAAATATTAGTAACCCATAGCCATAAAAGAAAATATTTGTTGTATGGCAGTGAAGAAAAAGATGAGATTCATCTTCTTCCATTTCATAGTACCCAGAGCACATGGATGGCAGACACTCCCTTTGACTTCACCACTGAATCTAGAGGAAGTATATGATTAAGGAGCCTCCATGCAAAGCCACTTAGTCTAGGGTGTAAACTATTGTTCCAAACAAATTTCCACCACCATACAGTGTTTTCTTTCTTTCTTTCTTAGGCTTTCATAAACATACTTAACTGAGAAATCTCCATGTATGTCTTCCTTCCAAGTTTGTTTATCTTCAACATTGAGATTGCACTGTATATCTGTAATGTTGATGCCCAGAGCCAGTAACAGTCGTCTAATATCCTTAGGGACATTCCATCTTGTATGATCAATAAAATCACATAGCTTTGCAGTACAATGTTTCCATAGATGTCTTGGTAAGTCAATATATTTTCTCAAAGGGACACTTGTAGCCCAAATGTCTCTCCAAAAATCAATTTTATTGCCCTTTCCAATTAACCAACCTATATGAAGTTTAGTGAGTTCAGCTGCCACTTTGATACATGCCCATATGGAGGTTTTTTGTGGTACGTAATAGTATCTCTAGCCTTATTATTGAATTTAGTTTTTAGGAATTGAGCCCAGTCTTCTGTATCTTTAGAAAAAGTTAAATAAAGATTACACAACAAAACATTATTCACTTCCTTCAGACCTCTCACCCCCAGACCTCCTTCTTTCGCAGGTTTGCAAACTTTCTCCCACCTGAGTGTAATGCCTTTCTATTTGGTGGGGTCCCTTGACCAGATAAAATTTCTTAAGATAGTATCCCCTTCCTTAATGACACTTTGTGGCCATTTATACACTTCCATGCTGCATATGGGCATGCTATTTAGAACTACCTTTGCAAGAACAACTCTCCCCTAAAAAGAAAGGAGCCTTCCTGCCCAAGAGTTAGCTCTCATTCTTATCTTGTCAACCAAGGGTCTTATTACATTCATCTTAACTCTGCTCTGGATGCGTGGGATGCCTAGATAAGTCTCTGGAATTTTACCTTCTTGGAAGCCAAAAACTCCAGTAATCACTCTTCTTCTTATGCAAGCAATACTCCCCATAAATATCTTACTTTTGTCTTGACTCACTATCTACCCAGATGCTTCCTGATATTTCACAAGCATAGCCTTCAAATTCATCAAACATTTGGAGGATCCATTGACAAGTAGAAAAATGTTATCTGCAAAAAGTAAGTGAGTTCGACCTGCAATGTGCTTGATTGAAATCATAGGCTGGATCTTGTTACTATCACTGAAATGTTGAAGGTTAACACTTATGTCTTCTACAATTGCAAATAAAAGAGAAAACAATGTATCCCTCTGTTTTAGGCCTCTCCTTGCTGCAAAATAACCAGTAGGACTACCATTTATTGAAATGGATGTCATACCACTGTTAATCACTTCCCTGATCCATGTGTAAAAAGCACTGTCAAACCCAAAAGCTTCAAGAGCAGAAAATGGAAACTCCCAGCTTAAAGTGTCATAGGCTTCCCCCATCCCCCCCCCCCCCCCCCCCCTCTTTACATTCATTTCATCGATGAACTCTGACGTCATGTAGACATTTATGTGTATATTCCTATTTTTAATAAAAACACTTTGATTCTTTGACACCACTCTAGCTGTAACTAGTGATAATCTAGTAATCTAGTACCCATAACCTTGGTAATGATTTTGAACACAAAAGTACCCAAACATATAGGCCTGCACTGCTGTGTAGTCTTTGGCTTCTTTATTTTTGGTATAAGCACTATAAGATTGGAATTGAAGCTAACTGGCAATACACCATCAATAAAGAAAGATTCAATGCCCTTACAAATATCACCTAAGATAATGTTCCAAAATATTTTGAAGAAGTCCCCAAAAAATCCATCAGCCCTGGTGAGCTCTCTCCACACAGATCAAAAATTGCTGCTTGTATCTCCTCATTTGAAGGTTTGCTTGACAATGAGATATTTTCTACTCTTGTTACTCTCCTTAGCAACTGGAGAATAAGCTGGGGTAGCTTTTTACTGTATGTTCAGAAAATTTGTTAGTATAGTATGTGACAATGTAATCTTTTATCAACTGTTGGTCTGTGATTATTGTACCATCTGTCTCTTTCAACTCATTGATATATGCTTTGATGTTTCTTTTGGAAGTGTTTGCATGGAAATATGCAGTGTTTCTATCTCCTGTATGCAGCCACTTGATTCTTGATCTTTGTCTATAATCTATTTCTTCCATTTTCTCTATCTCATAAAGCAATTTTGTTGTTTGGAGCATACTATTGTAAAGACTATCATTAGTGTGATATGTTTCCATTTGAACCTGCATCTGGAGAATATCTCTTTCCATTTCTCTCTTCCTTCTTTTGGTTGTATCTTGAGTCAAGTATCTCCACTTTTTAATTTCCAGCTTTAGTCTTCTAAGTTTAAGCATTATAGCAAATAGAGGTTCTGCCCTCATAGGTTGCTTCCAACTGTCTTTAACAATCTTTCTGAAATCCTGATCTTTACTCCATGATTTTAGATATCTGAATGGGATATTTGCAGGTTTCGGAATTTGTTGGCATTCCTCAAATAATAATGAGTGGTCTGATCTGGTTCTAGCATACACTTTTATGCTCCAATCCTGAAATTTCTACACCCATGCTGAGTTTTGCAAACACCTACTAGGACACTGATAATCCTTTCTTGCCTTTGCTTATTGTTACACCAAGTGAAGTTTAAACCTGTAGAATTATATTCTGTAAGTCCTGCCTCAACAATAAAGTTAGGAAAATCTTTAACAGTCTCGACTAGTGGTGGTCTTCCTCCCTTTTTTTCATTCATTCTCAAAATTGCATTAAAATCTCCCATACATATCCATAAAAGGTTACTTCCTTGTGAAAATACTTTCAGCTGATCCTAGAGTTCTAATCTATTTATCCTCAAACACTATGCATGTATGACAGAAATGATGCAGTCCATAACTTTTATGGTAATATGCTGCTTATTTATAAAGAGGATTTGGGGAGCTTGGACCTCCTCAATCCACAGGATCCAAATGTTTCCCTTATTATTGCTTTCTTCATTATTTATAATCTTAGAACAATATCCAGAAATTCTGAAGTTTTTAGAGTAAATCTTAGGTTCTACTAGACCCATAATAGTATGTTTTAACTTCACTACTTTCTTTTTAAGATACTTAAAAATCTTATTGTTGCCAAGACCCCTAGCATTCCAATATAAAACTCTTATTGAGGTTTGCGGTTTGATCTTGTTACTCTGGGGTCCATGATATAAACCTTCTCCCCAATACATATTTGGTTTAGTCCAATTTTCATCTCCTCCTTAACTTGATCAACCCAACTATTAGAATCTAAGACCTGCCTGGCCCCATTAACTGCTTCAGAGTCTTGGCTTTCTTCTATTCCTTTTTCTTGCTCACCAGTTTCTTTCTCTGCATCAACTATTTTATCTTTGGTGCTACTCTCAGCTATGTTGTTAATCTCCCCACTCTCCTTCTATTCTTCCTTCTTATCTCCCTGATTCTCAGTATTTTTTGTTCCATCTGTACTCTCTTCCACTTCATTTAGGGCTTGAAATTTGTTTAACTTTGTTAACTCTTCACAGCTTTTTCTTCTCCCCAGATTTAATTTCCTTGTGTTCTTTAGTACAGACCACCTACTATCAACTATTCTTTCCATTTGATGTATGTGATTAGAAGGTTTCTCTATTCCAGGGAAGTAGATTATAGGTGATCCACTCTTTGTTTGTGCAGACTGTTCAAAGTAAGTATGTTTATTTGCTAACCTGTTATCACTTCTTTCTGATTCTTTTTGCTCATTTGTTCCTCCTAAATGACTATAGCTTTATTGTTTTTGGTTTGGTTTGCTTGCTCCTTGTTGTTCTTTTTGCTAATCTTAGATCCTTGGTTTTGATCTCTTGCTCTGAAAGCCCTTTGTATTATTTTATATTATGCTATCATATGCCCCACATTCTTGCAGTGATTGCAGTATTTTGGTGGTCTATAAAGTACAACCTCTTGCTTGAGAATATTTCCTTCCACATCAAGTAAGTCATGAACAAGTATAGGTTGTTATAGATCAATATTTTCATGCGCATAAGCCTGATATCCATAATCCTGGTTCTAGTAGACTGGTCTAATTGGATTGGAATACCCAAAGCTTTTCCAATAGACATAACAATTTTAGGAGTCCACAACTCAATTGGAAGTCCCAAGAATTTGAACCATATTAGAGCATTTGAATTGTTGTGTCTATCAATTGAAAATAGAGGATTCCATGACATTAATCTAAGAGAAAGTTTCTTAATTATCCATGGTCCTTTGCTCCAAATCAATATTTTCTCCTCTTCATTATCCAGTTTAATGATGAAAAAACCTTTACCAACGGGAATAAGTTTACACTGACCTTTAGTTCTCCAATATCTTCTTGCATATTCTTTTACTGAGGAGAATTTAACTTTCTAGAGGTTCAGTTTGCCTATCAAACTGTGTTGATACTGAGATATTCCTTTAGCAACATCGATGGAGGGGATTGATAGGATTGGAGTATCTCCTCTTTTACCAGCAACCAGTAGTTCTATAGTTTCATTACTATTACTTCCTTTCACCATTGCTACAAATGTTGGTGTATCTTCATTGGTCATTGAGTCAGGGATTTTGCATTGAAGGTTTTGGTTTTCCATCATAACCTAATTCCCAATCCCAGTTTAATTCTTCTCACCATGTGTATCATCTTCTCTCCTGTGACTGTTCATCTCCTCAATCTCAATTTCTTTGTGATTTAGGTTTTGTATCACATCCTTCTTCGTTTTTGCTGCTTCAACCTCACCAGTAGCCTTACCCATAAATCCCTATGGGCAAACCACCCTTAATTGTTGTTGTATCATCTTGAATTGCTTGATTAACCCATCAATCACTTGAATTGAAATTAGTTATGCTGAGAGTTTAAACCTCTACAGAAACGAATAACACAATCTACCCTCCATTGTGCAAACCTGAAAAGTTTAGCAAAACTCCCAGTTTGAATTTTTTATTTATTTTTACTAGTAATTTTTTATGCTTCGATACTAGATTAAAATTACGCAAATCGACTCATCTTCTATATATATATATATATATATATATATATATATAATGCGATTAATCTTACATTTAATTATTTGAATAGTGGATTTTAAAAATTAATTGATATAAATGTGGGATAATAGCATCTAGTGTAGGCTCCTTATAGTTAAAATAAAGAAGAGAAAATGCTAAAAATCACAGTAGTTATTTTGGGTTTCAATACTCTCTCTCCTTAAAGAAATTTTGGGTAGCCACCTGCCTAGACAACCTTTATTACGTGGAAAACATTTTTTTTAACTAAATTCAATATGTAGGTAGTGTTTGGAAAAGTTAAAACTACTTTTTTAAACCTTTTTCTCTTACACGTCATACTTTTCTTTTGACATAAAGTAGTTTTTGAGGAGTCTATTTTTTTTTACTTTTTCAAATATCACTTTCCAACTCATCTTGCTAGCTATACTTTAGCTAAACTACACCTGATGCTCTAAGTACGGTGGCAGAAAGAGAAAGATGAGGGAAGAGGAGAGTACATTGGGTAAAGAGGAGAGACAAAAGAGGAAAATAGAAACTAGGAAGGAGAAAAAGGGGCAAATAAAAGCTAGTTTTTTTATTGCTTGAAGAGTAGTTTCAGGTTTTAAGAAATGGCCACATGTCGAACTCCTACTTGTGTTGAAGCATTTGGAGCAAAGTTGGGAAGGACCAAAAATGCACTTTAGTTATTTATATTTTGAGTCCTTTTAAAATTATGATTTCTTTCCTTTAAATAGATATGATGTAATAGCAATGTGAATTCAATTTATCAATCAATCAAATTTCTTTTGTTTATGTTATTTTAATTAGATTTCTTCTCTAAAATCTTCTCTTGTAGAATCAAGATCTAGATTAGTTTTCTTCTTCATGGATTCGAAGCTTTTATCAACGGCCTCCACCATTGTAGTTTTAGTTAACTGGGTTCTAGATGAAATGGCTTTGTCAATTTTTTAAGCTAATTAATTGATTCTAGTTAAACTAGGGTTAAGCCTATGGATTCTTCCCCAAATCCATAATTATAAGGCTTTATAAGTGTTTTGGTCCCACTCAAACTCACTGTCAAGACCTATTTGAGTTTTATAAGACTTTTTTTACCTAGTTTCTCTATCAAGGCAAAACTTGAAAACTCAACATGTCAAAGCTTAGAGACTGTATTAAGAAATTGTAGGGACCTATCCCTCGAGCTAACCCAATTCGAGCTACCACCATGTCAGGCTCACGCATTTCATACGTGATATAAACAGACAGCATTGACACCTATCCCACGAACTGATAAAGAACGTGGATTGAGAACAACGGAAGAACATGAACAAGTCAAAGACACCTGTCTCCCACGAACTCAACATTTACTTAGTCAACCACCACTTACCTCATTGTTCGGAGAACGTGCTTCAGCACGATAACGAGCTGCGGGTAAGGCCTCTATAAAGAAAAACTTCCAGAAGAGACAGAGACCCAAAAAGAAAGACCACAAAGAAAAACTTCGTATTTACAAGATCAAGTATTTCTTGTTCGGGCGATCACTTGTAATAAGATATCAGCCTCAAGCAATAAAAGTTAATATTACTAAAGCCCTCAACTCGAGGTCATGGTTTTTTACCTATGTAAAGGTTTTCTACGCTACATCACCTGTATCATTTTTTGCTTTACATTAGATTTTGTCACAGGTACATTGGTGTAAGAGCTAATTTCGAGCCATTTTGAGCTAACATAATTAGGCTATTACATTTGGCACCGTCTGTGGGAAAGAAGACATTTCTACGATATCTTAAGGCATATATTCATTATACTATCAATCTCCAATCATGGTCACTTCTAGACGACCAGCAACCGGAATCCAGTTCAATCTTACAGTTGAGCCGGAACAGCTTGCAAACTACGGGTGAATCTCCACACCGAAATAGAGAAACGTAATGAGTTCGAACGTCAGTTAACTCTTGACAGAGAGCTCTGAGAGAAGGAGCTCAAAGCCTGTGACAAACACATTTGATAGTGCTCAAACGGCATAAAGACCAAAAGACAACCATATAGACTGTGTTACAGGATCTACTGGATACTCAACAGGCCCCCCAAACTAGAGATCGTGGCCAGATGCCAGAGACCTCCCAGGTTACTGCGCGGGAAAGATTAGAATTTGAGGAGCCACCAACAAAGCTATTTCCAGAAAAGTTGAACATGAGCCTCAACCTTCCATTCATTTGGGCGGTGAAGTTCAATCTGATACCAGCAGAGGTCTCTGACCTTTCAAATGTCAAGAGGAATTTGCAGCAACCTCAACCTTGAATTCTAACGCGTGATCGCTTGAGTGAGGGAACCGGCACTCTTAATCCTCACCCACTTTGTCAAGCCATACGTCAATACTTCACACATGAGCTTATTGATCAGCGTATCAAGGAGTTGATTGAAGCTTAGACTCTAGGCCATATAAATGACCTTGTCAAGTTATAAGGTAGTCTGATTGCCAAAGAGTTATTCGATTTGGAAGTACTGAAAGGTTTCCACACTCCAGAGATACGTAAATGCAAGGGCACTAATCCAAAGGAGTACATTCAATAATATTGTGATTCCTTGGTATTGTACTCCAATCTCAACCACATTCTCTGTCATCTGTTCGCAACAAGTCTATAGGGAGAACCGCTATGTTGGTTCTACTCTCTACCAGAAGATTTTATCCTCACATTCGATCAGCTGCAGAAGCAATTTATTAAGACATATGCTCTCATCATAGACAAGGAGGAGAATTTATATTTACTAATTAGTCTTAAACAATCACAAGGAGAGAAGCTCAAGATGTTTGCCAAGAAGTTTTTAGAGCTCGCACGAAAAGTAGATAATCTTGATCAGAAAACAGTTGTTACTGCTTTTACCAACGCGCTCCAACTCTATTATAAAGCCAAAAAGCACCTCTTCCTCAACAAACCTGCGACCTTGGAGGATTTGATCACCAAGGTCAATGGGTATGTCGACCTAGAAGGGATGATGTCCGAAAGGCATAAATCTATTAAATCTACCTTAGCCGCCAAAGGTCCACCTGCATAATGAAGCATTGATCCGTAGGAGGATCAGGGTGATCAAAAGCATTCCAAGGGCAACACTGGCACTCTTAGAAGGCAGTACATTGCCCAAACTGGTCCTCCAGAAGATGAATATTCGTATCTCTGCAATTCTTCTAATTCTGCCGAAGGATATACTATACCGTCCATCTCAACCATTAGAGCCATCTCAACCATTTGAACCAATCAAAAGCCACCCATACTGCATACATCACAAGGTAAATCATCATTCTACTAACAATTGTTATGCTTTACAAAGGTTACTAGAATTTATTTTCAAAGTAGGACGAATGTACGAATACATTATCGACCTGGAATCATACAAGGATGGCAGCTACAAGAAATAGCTCGAAGTCATCCAGGTTGAAGATTAAGCTGAAGATAAACATCTCTACCATATGTACCATAGTAACATGACCGAGATCCATCAGATCAACAACTTTTGTAGATTCAAACGTACGAGACTATTAAAATGTTATGACCTCACACCTCAAAATAAAGAGGTCAAGCTTCTACCTGAGTTGAGCAATCGCCAGCTTAGGATCTTATTTGAAGATTACGATATTAATCATGTAAATTTTCCACATCATCATGCATTAGTCATAATGCTCAAGATGAAGAAAATTTTCATGTATACAATGATGATCGATACTGGAAGTGGTATTGAGATTATCTTTCAGAGTACAATTGACCAGATGGGATTGGCTGACCAAGTTATTCCAAGCAACACCGATATCAATGGATTTAATGGTTCAAAAGAAGAGTCAGTAGGAAAGATTATCTTACCTATTACCGCAGAACCAACCACAATCGACTTCGTCTTCTACATCATTAATGCCAAATCTCGTTATCTCAGGATTATGGGCCGCTGCTGGATTCACAACATGGAAGAAATCACTTCCACCTATTATCAAGAACTCTGCTTCAAACACAATGATGGAATCCATGAAATCAAAGGTAGTCAAAAGCTTTCTTGATCTTGTAAGAATACCGTCTCTGTTATTCTAGATGCCTCAAATGGATACGCTGCTTAGCAATTACAGAAAGCTGATCACCATGATGATCAGCCTTTAACAAAATAGCCTATAGAATACATCAACATTGATGGACCTAGCAGAGGTACTTTTATCAGTACCAAGCTGGTCCAGCACGATAATAATGTTATCATTCAATTCTTACGACTGAATCGGAACGTCTTTGTATGGACTTTTGAAGAGATACCGGGGGTCGATCCGACCAAGTCATGTCACAAATTAGCCATTAACATCAATGCCACTGCGGTTAAACAGAAATAGCGGCGCCTCTCACCTCATCTTCGGGATGAAGTTAACATTTAGATCAATAAATTGATCAAAGTAGGATTCATTCGAGATGCCATGTATCCAGATTGGATATCCAACATCGTTATTGTACCAAAGAAGAATGGAAAAGTCTGAGTTTGTGTAGATTTAATAGATCTAAACAAATACACTCTAAAGGACAATTTCCTTTTTCCCAATATCCATTAAATTCTTGATTTTACGGCTGGACACAAACTTCTATCTATGATGGACGCTGCTTCTGGATATAATCAGATTCCTCTCTTGGAAGAAGATCAAGAAAAGACCACTTTCATCACTAAAAGAAGGTTTTACTGCTGCAAAGTCATGTCCTTCAGACTCAAAAATGCAGGCGCGATTTATCAACGGTTGATGACAACTATGTTCAAAGCATATCTTAGGAAAAATCGTGGAATCCACATTGATGATCTCTTGTGCAAGAGCATACATTCAATCAACCACATCGCAGACCTCAACATAATATTCAACCTTCTTCGATCTTACAGGATGCGACTCAATCCTAATAAGTGTCAATTCAAAATACATTCAGGCCGATTCCTCGGCCATCTAATCTACTTGAAAGGGATTGAGGGAAATCTAGATCAAATTAATGTTCTCCTCAATGTGTCATCTCCAAAGATGACGAATGATGTACAAAAACTCGTCTGCAAGATTGTCATGATCAACCGACTCGTTTCCAAATCTTCAGATTGCTGTCGTTGGCTATTCCTACTACTCCGCGATTGTACCAAACGAGGAAGAGCTTAGCCCAATGTAGAGATTCAATGGACATCTGAGTGCGAGGCAGTTTTTCAGGAACTCAAAACCTATTTGGGGAAGTCTCTAATCATGAGCACCGCGGAAGATAATGAGGAACTGATCATCTACCTAGTAGTTACAGATACTTTTATCAGCTCGGTTCTCATTTGACTTAAAGGGAAGATCAAAAAGCCAGTCTATTTCATCAGCAAAACCCTCACTCTAGTGGAAACAAAGTATTTTAAAATCGAGATACTCCATCTAACTCTTGTTTACACTTCACAAAAGCTTAAACACTACTTCCAAGCTCATCCAGTAAAAGTCATGAGAAACTACCCACTCTGGGAAGTGTTGTCCAAAAAAGGAAAATCCAGAAGAGTGTAATTATGGTCAGTTAGTTTGGGAGAACATGATCTCAAGTTCAAACAGTGACATTCAAAAAAGAGTCAGGCCATTGTCGATTTTCTCATGGATTTTCCAGTAGAAGATCCCGAGTGGGAGGATCATGATCCTGACCTTACATAAAAAATTTCAAAAGATCTACCCACCAAAGCATTTGACAAGCGAGCTGAATAGGTTACAAGGAAAGGGTGGAAACTTCTTGCAGATGGTTCAGTAGGACCCGCAAGGTCAGGAATTAGAATCGTATTGATTACCCCTTCCAACGAAAAAATCGAGAAATCAATCCGCTTAGATTTTGAAGTCTCTAACAATGTCATCGAATACGAAGCTCTTATTCATGGACTCGACCTTACACTCGAGCTTGGTGCTCCAAAGCTTTCAGTCTACACCAATTCTCTACTCATCGTCCACCATTACTCTGAACAGTACAAGAAGAATGGCAAGATGATCGAATATGCAGCCCTCGTTGCAGATAGGATGAGCAAGTTTGCAAAAGTAACTCTCAATTATCTTCCTCGAGGTGAAAATAAATACGCCGATTCCTTGGCTTATCTAGCCAAGGTCTTGGGTACAGAAGCTAGATATCTACAAATTGAAGTGCTATCAACCCCCAATATTGATCGACATTCTGTATGCACGATCAACACTGGGGATGATAAATTAGAGGACGACGATTGGCGAAAGCCTTTCATTGCCTAACTTGGCACCGAAAACAAATACAAAGGACCCTACCGGCAGATCCAAAGGAGCGCCAATAGTTGATCGAGAATTCAAAGCGTTACACAGTTAAAAACGACTTTTTATATTGTCGTTCAGTCACAAGACCTTATCTCAAGTGCCTCTCCAAGAAGAAAGTAGACGAAATGCTCCATGATTTATATGAAGGGATTTATGGCTCCCATGCTGTAGGTTGATCACTTGCTGACAGAGCAATTACACAATGAGTATTCTAGCCAGGCATGCGCAAGAAGGCAAAAGAGTACTCATGCAAATGTGACATATGTTAACAAAATGGACACAGGATCCGTGCCCCAACGGTCGAACTATATGCAAGCAAGGTGTTCTAGCCATTCAAGCGGTGGGTGCTCGATCTCGTCAAAGAATTTCCAAACACTCCAGGTAACTGATGATACCTACTCGTTGCAACAGATTATTTTACAAAATGGATGGAAGCAGTTCCACTCTGTCGAACTAGAGATGAAGAGGTCATCTCTTTTATCTGGGAACATATCATCACACGATTTGGATACTCCCAACTGATTCGGATCGATAATGGACCCAGTTCATTGGTAAAAATGTCGTTGCATACCTCAACAAGCACAACATCATCCACTCATCATCAAATCCCTACTACCCTCAAGGCAATGGGCAAGCTGAAATTACCAACAAAACCATCGAAGATGGACACAAGAAAAGGCTTCAATCACAGAAAAAAGGAAACTGGATGTGAGAACTTTCTCATGTCTTATGGGCATACCGTACCGCTTCACGTCAATCAACAGGCTGAACCCCATTCCACCTCGCCTATGGCATAAAAGACGTCATTCCAACAAAATACCACCATCTAGTCAAAGATCACGAGCTTACCGATGAATGAATGAATGAGTTTGAATTGGCTTCCAATATGAATTGGACTGATGAAACTAGGGAACGTGCTATTGCCAACCTAGGTCGATATCACCATATGCTGGCCAGCTCATACAATAGAAGAGTCTAAAGCCATATATTCTAAATTGATGATCTCTTCCTCAGAGAAATCCCTCAACGTAGAAAAGAGGTACATGTCGGGAAACTGGCAGAAAATTGGGAAGGTTCATTCCTCATCATTGGTCGAACTGGTCTAGGATCATATTATCTCATGACGGTGCAAGGAGTTCAAATTCCAAATCCATGAAACACTAGGCGACTGAAACGGTACTATCCTTAAGTCAATTACTTCTTCACTTCAAAATTCTCGTTTTTTCCATTCTAAAAGTAAGATTTCATCTCCATCCAGTATATATTCTATTATATTCAATGAAAACTTCAAAGCTTTTTCCCCATATTACTCTCTACATTATATAGATTAAAGCAAAGGTAATACTTGTTTTTAATCGACCTCTATACAGATTAAGGCATAGGTAATACTAGCCTTCAATCGAGCTCTGTATATAATCTGCGATTAAAATAAAGGTAATACTTGTTTTTAATCAAAGATCTCTACAAGACATAAGATAAAGCAAAGGTAAAACTTGTCTTTATCTCTCAATATGTCTGCAACTACATATTAAACCAAAGGTCAAGCTAGCTTTCAATCACCCCTCTATACATAATCTGTGATTAAAACAAAGGTAATACTACTTTTCAATCAAAAATTTCTACCAGACATAAAATAAAATAAAGGTAAAACTAGTTTTCATCTCTCAATATGTCTGCAACATAGAATAAGGCATAGGTCATACTAGCCTTCAATCGAGCTCTATATACAGATTAAGGCATAGATAATACTAGCCTTCAATTGACCTTTATACATACTCTATGATTAAAATGAAGGTAACTAGTTTTCAATCAAAGAACTCTACCAGACATAAGATAAAGTAAAGGTAAAACTAGTTTTCATCTCTCAATATGTCTGCGACAGATACTTTTACAGGTTATATCTACAAGCCACTTCTAAGGATTCTTCTCTACTGGTGGGAGGTTAACTATGCTTTCCCCTATAACAGGAGGATGATCAGCCATAAAATCTCAAGCTCGAGCAGCTAAAGTAATCCTACCTTGTACTACCAATTCAGCAGGTTGAGAATCTAACTCTATTTCCATGGCGCTCATATAGTTTCCTCGATCTACATTAGCTCTACAAATACATTCTCTACCCGACAAACAATCATGCAAGGTATCCCTCTCTAACTCAAGCCTTCTCATTTCCTCCACAAAATAGGCAATAACAGTTGTTAACATCTGTGAGGGCTTTACCTCGGGCATAACTTCCTTGGAAAAATTCCCTCTCACTTTCTGATGATGCTTTTACAACGTTTTATACCGTGCATCTTGTCATTCTATGTGACTGCATGGGACATAAGATTGATATGCTCCTTCGCCTTTTTATCTGCTTTATCTGACTCAGCCTGGTTCATCGTCCTCAATTCTACCACCTGAGCACGAAGATCCTTAAATTCTCTGCCTTTACCTATACTTCCCCAGCGGGAAACTTCTTTAGAAATTTATCTTTCTTCATTATCAATTACTCCTTACCTCTGATCACCCACTCTAACTCCCACTCACTGATATGAGCAACATCCAACTTACCTTGACACTCCCTTATGTGCTCATTTCCTCTTTGTACGTGAGCTTTAGTGCGAGCTACATCTCCCTCCAACTATCTAATTCGAGCTGATAGGCTAACCATATCCCCTTTAACGATGGAGACCCTGGCATCACCTTTATTCTTCCTCGAGGGCTCTCTAGCCTCGACCTTCTTAAAATGCAAATTGGCCATATCCAAATCTCTCTTCAATTAGGCCACCCTCTCATTCAATTCATGACATCGTCAATGCACCAGCTAGAACTTTATATCTTTAGCAAGTAAAACTGCACTCAACTGTAATTTTGGAGTTAGATAGGTCATCTCGAGCTCATTCCAGCTAACTCTCTTTCTCAATCATTTTACTCTTCAATCGCTTCAGTTCGCTTTTGGAACCCACTAAATTAGCTTGAGTTTGTTTTGCTCGTTCATTTTGCTGATCATTTGGCCCTTCAGATTGGCCACAGATCTTCGTAACTCTTTCTCTATCATTTCTAACAACTGGATACAATATCGAGCCATATCCGCCTCTTTACTCTTCACCATCAATGCATTATTCCAGCTTTTGAGCTTTGCTATCTTTTCCTTCGCCTCCACGAGCTTTTTTGCCCCTTGTTATTTTTGGCATCTTTTTCCTTGATCTTCCGAGTCAAATCTTTAGCAGTTTATGTTACCGCGATAAATTTGAAATGAACTTTGACGTGTTGGTCCTCCATATCCTCATTTGCCTCTCACATCCTATTAAACTACGTCACAAACTCTTGCTTATATTGGAGTGTCTCTTGCTTACTCAAGCGAGCTAACTCTAGTTCTACCTACATCACAGATACAATACATCAAGTTCGATTCAAGAATACTCAACCAATACATTCAATCATGATACAAGAATCTTATTTATAACAAATTTTTATTTTTTGATATCTACTGTTGAGAAACTGCTTCTAAAGATAAGGTCGAAGTATGATCCCAGTTCGATGGTAATAACATGTATATCTAATTACATGGTATACACTTTCTATGTTCTAACTTTCTCATCATTTTAGTATTTTCTGGACACATTTGATTACCATTACCCCTGAACTATTAATACGTTTTTGGTTTATCTCTATACTCTAATTTTTACTTTGTTGCTCTAAAGTAATGTAGCATACAAGTCAAAAAATTTTGCTCTTCTCTAACCTGTAGCTCCGCTTGCGAAGAAAACAGGGACGCTAAGCCATCTTTCTCCTTAGTAAGCTCATTCTCTAACTCCTTAATTCTAAGGTGCATATCCTTAAGTTTCTACAAATAATTTTTGCAAAAATATTTTATAGCCTACAGAAGTTATCCAACAAAACAATATCTCATACATTTATAGTTATCAAACCCCACAAATCACACAGCCATAAAGTTAACAATTCTACTCTACCTTCTCATTCTCATTCTCAAGATTTTCATTGGCATCCCCTTGGTTCTCTAGCTTAGTTTGGGGAGAGACATCATCCAACCCTCCAACCACTCCAGCAACATCATCTTCCAACTGGTCCTCTTCGACGTAGGTAACCTCCATGATGGTTGTAAACTCGGCCTTAGAGTATCCCACTTTAAGAAGTTGACGCCCGAGTCAATCACTCTGGACTACCACCTCATCCAGGTTCTTCTATGCTTCTTCAGTTAGATCACTAATCTCTACCTCCTACACGGCCTTCACAAAATCCAATCGCTTCCCTCCCGAACCAAATCAGACTTCAATCGAGTCAACTTCTTCTCGAGCTCTACCTTCCCATACTCGAGCTCAGCTTTTCATCCTCAATCTCGTGGTAGATCCCCTTCATCAGACGAGCAGCCTAAAAAATATGAACATATTTTCTGCTCGAATCACAATACAAAATTTTAAAAAATACAAATCACCAAAACTTACCACTTTGCTCATCTCCTCGACACCTTTGTGAGCTGCAAGCTACGCCCTATCCGCCACAGCTCCCAGCTCATCTTCTTCTGTATTTTAATTTTCTGTGACCTTTACCCCAGTCATTCTAGTAGATGGATCTACCCTCATCTTCTTTATATCCCCCTCGACCTCACCACTTCCCGTGGTTCCAGAGGTCGAGCCACGCTTCAAAACCTTCTTTTTCAAAAACCTATGAGCTAACTTGCTTAAAGTAGTAGATTTTGGTACATCTGCGAAATCCAACGCGATAATATTTGACAAAGCCACTCTCCTTTCTCCATCAGCCTCACTTTTATTATCAGCTCCAACTCCCATCATCAATCTCGTCGCTTGATATTTTTGAACCTTCTCGGACCTGTTGTTTGCTCGTTTATTCCTATTAATACTGAAGTTTTTCAACACTCCCTCAAGCTCAACCCCTTCGCGAGCAACAATATCTAACAGAGACTCCTTCTTCACCTTCGACTGAGGACCTGTAAACCAAACATAATACATTACCAATAACAAAACAACATTAAACTACAACCGACCGACATTATATACTTTTACACTTATATTTCTTCACAATTCTATACAAAATTTTTATGGGTTCATCATCTCCTCTTTGAAGGCAATCACCTTTCACCTAAATCACATTATCATTCCATATTTGAACTGCTGAATTCAGTTCGAAGAAAAGTTGTCGAGACGAGCTCAGAAAAAAATATGCCCCTTCACTTGCAGAATAATTTTTCATACCATATAACTGTAAAACATCTTCAGGAGATATTCTTCTCTCTACCTCATTCTCCTCCCACAACTTATTCAAACTCTCACAGACATTGATCACCTTTCACATGTTTTCGCTCAACTGGGCGGGTCATGCCCCAATAATATTTATTATCCCTTTCGCAAGATTGTTAAGGGGCAAACTCAACCCGTACTCCAACTGTGACATGTAATACAGGAATCCCTCTTCTAGGTCGCCCTGGAAATTTTCATTATAATTCTTTAAGGAGATTGATTCGTTTACTCCTCTATCTGATTTCTCCTTCTCTAAATAAGGCAATAGAAAGAAATGCTCCTCCCCAGATTCTATAATATAACTTCTAAACTGCCTGCCAACGTATTCTAAAACATTGCCCCATATTTCCCTTATAAGAGCTTTGGATTTACAGAACTCTCTAAACACATCAGAATTCGGAGGGTATAATACCAATTATCTAGGGAAATCTAGAAATTGAACAACTCTTACTTTATCCTCCCTATCAGATACTACATTCTCAGAATCAACTGAACGACCAGAGGTCGACAGGTCCATAATAGGTAAAGTCTCTATCTTAACTACAAGTCTAAGGATAAAATTTGATTCTATACAGATATTCCTCACGCTTGACTTATATACAGATCCAAGTATTTTATCATTATCTTTTACACATCCATCATACATATACATATATCATAGCATATCTCTTTTTTACAAATATTAGCAGATTTTTATAGGTTACTATAAATAGTAATTTTTTGAAATTAGAAAACCACAAAAATCTTGTAAACACACATTAATAATATCACAAATCATCTACTAACCTTCAACATCTGAAAATGAATCTGAAGCAATGCCAAATCCTTCCTTTGCAATGCTGCTATACAACCACCGTCATGACTCAGTTACTACAACTTTTTCTCACTTTGCCTGTTGATCACTCTCGTCTAATCTCTCACGTGAATCTCTACTATTTTTTCTCTTTCCTCTCTTACTGTTATTCAATTTTTCAGAAGTTGATAAACGTTTGAATGTGGAAGATAAAATATTATTTATAGTTTTTCTCTCTTTAACTATTTGCAGTTTTAGGGCCTTGTACGAGCTGCCCTCAGTTTTGGAACTGAAGCGTCCATTTCATAATTAATATAAGATGTTTTACACCATTTTGAGAAAATACCTTCCCATCATTGCCCCCTGCCCTATATTTTAATATATTCTCATATCTCTTGCCCAAATCCCTCTCTGACCTCCCCACATTCATGATGACTCAACACATACACGTACTGAAATTTTCCCTGTACTAACACTAGAGACAAAAATCAAAGTTACTTTCTTTTTATATTCTTGCTTCTACTACTTATAGAACTGCTGAAGTCATTTCCAAAGCTCTCATATTTCAAATTCAAATTTTTATTTACAACAGTCACAAATAACTTGCAATAAAAGAGAAGCAGGTTCAAGCATCATTCTAACTACATTTCCATTACAGATTATTAAACCTCATACAGTTCAATCCCTCATATATGATTACACATAAAATATCCGAGATGTCCTGGGGAACCACACCTTATCAGTTCGCCTCCAGCAATCCTCACATCATCTAGCTCGATCTCTTCCTAAGTAATTTGCCTCATAACCCCTTTTTGAGTTGAAGGCTCAGCAATCACTTCCTAGAATAGCTCTACGTAGAAGTGACGTCCTAACTCAAGTTCCCTACCATTCAAATCTAAACCTTCAAACCGATATTCAGACTCTGGCAAGTCATAATAATAATCTAGCAACCCAAAAATTCTCTCTCGAACTTAAACTATCTTTATCACCAGCCATCCCTCAGTAGCTTGACGAACTCTCATAGATCACGTCCTCACCATATTCTATTTTTTCCTACTCTTTAAATTACATTTCCCCATATTTATGCAATTTTTTTAAATTACTTCAAATCCCCCATATTTTGTATATGTATTATGTTTTTCCATAACATGAAACCCTAAGATCCTGATAAGAAAGTTATTTAAACTTATCTATCCATATCAACTTCTTTGAATTCATCTTATCTCATTTTGAACTTATATGTCCCCAATACAATATTTCGAGAGAGATCTCTATGGGCTCAAATTTTCAATTCCTACAAAATTTATATCTTCTACAATATTCTTCCCCCATAACTCTAAGCTATCCAGTTCAAAACAAATTTTTAACACATCATCAATTTTCATAGACATATTTTTTTATATAGCTCGATTGCTGAAGATACTTTTAAATTTGATCTCCAATATTGTATTTCATCCTCTAATCACAAATATCAGTATTTCTTATCGCTCAATTTTAATTACAAGAGGTAATTCTATCTATCAACACAGAGTTTAAATATACATTTTTATTAAGCTCGAATATCAATTACAGGTACTTTGCAGATAACAAGCCTTTCATGTACTTCACAGATAATAAGTCTTTCAAGTACTCCTGAGATAAAATCCTTCTGTTTATTATCAAAATCATATAAGTTTTCAGTGTTGTTTCACTCTGAGAATCTTCTGAAGCAAAGCAGGCATTGGAAATCATAGAACATCCTCCTTTTTAAAGTTTAATTGAAGTCTAGACATAGAGCCGAGCTTCAAATAGAAACTATAGAGGCAAGGACGTCAGTGCTTCTAACCAACTCTTTAAATAGGAGGCCTTCTTTGGCCAAAAAATAATGATTATGCAGATGTAGAATTTTAATCTCCCTCTCCCCCCTCCCCCCTACACCACCATTGCCTCCTCCTTTGTAATTACCATCAATAAAGAGTTGATTGAGATGAAATGGAGTCTTACATTAGAATCCAGTCCTTCACAGGATACCGGTGATACTGCCTCGCCGTTATATTGGTCCCCACATCTGTCTCCTCAAACTTATCCTCCGCAAGGATGTGGAGACACCTCTAACGTACCTCGCCTCTCAAGACCACGTAATAAAATCTCCATAAATAGTAGAAGTCCCCTTCAGCTTTAGTCGCTTCGTCATCCTATATACCATGATACGTCGGTGGAATGGGAATTGGGGTTGGCATCACCACAGATTGATCCCTAAAGTATCTCAGTTTAAATTTATGCATTTCAACAACAACTCCCTCTTCATAAACCATCCTTCGGGTCTTTACTATTATTATTCAGGAATTACAGAGAATTTATCAACTACAACATACTTTACCAGAATCTACGGTACATGTACTATTTATAGAACACTCATATTTAATGTGTAGGTACGTTTCCAAGATAGTCATTATCAGAACATAACCACTCTCAGAACCCCAAGCGTGCATTATATCAATACGGTTTATCATCATTTAATGTAGATACATCCCTCCAAACAAATACCCATTTTCATACCAGTCAAATCAATAATAAATATGTTATTTCTTTTCAACTTTCAACACTGTAAATATACAAGATCTTTCCCAGCTAAAGCCACTCGTGACTTCAGTTGCGAGGGGGCAATTGTAGGTATCTATCTCTCGAGTTAACCCAATTCGAGCTACAACCATGTCAAGTTCACATATTTCATACGTGATATAAATAGTCAGCATTGACACCTATCTCGTGAACTGATAAAGAACGTAGATTGAGCACAACAGAAGAACATGATGAAATCAAAGATACCTACCCTCTGCAAACTCAGAAGTTACTCAGTCAACCACCACTTACCCCATTTTTTGGATAATGTACTTTAGTATAATAGCGAGTTGCTGGTGAGGCCTATATAAAGAGAAAGTTCTAAAAGAGGCAGGGACCAAAAAAGAAAGGCCACAAAGAAAAACTTCTTATTTACAAGATCAAGTATTTATAGTTCGAGAGATCACTTATAATAAGATATCAGCCTCAAGCAATAAAAGTTACTATTACTAAAACCCTTAACTCGAGGTTGTGGTCTTTTACCTATTCAAAGGTTTTCCATGCTAAATCACCTGTGTCATTTCTTGTTTTACATTAGATTTTATCACAGGTACATTTGTATAAGAGCTAATTCTGAACCATTTCAAGCTAATAGAATTAGGCCATTACAGAAATGTTTGGGTCTAATTTTAGAGTTCACTTATGGAGACCAGCTCTATTAGGTTACCTTCGAAAATATTTAATGAGGCTTCCTCACCAGGCTCTACCTAAGGGAATTAGCCATCATAGTTAAATTATACTACAATTATAAACGAAAGCATAAAAAATAAAAAATAAATAAGGGTTATTAATTAGTCAAGATCTAAGTTCAAAGCTTTCCCAAGCCTTGCAAAACTAATATTCCTCTTAAATGAACCTATTGACAGGTATTATAGAGATACATTCCATAAGATTTACAAAACTCTCAAACGAATCAAATCTTAACAAAAGAAACAAACTAAGCAATCTAATCCTTGATTTGAGATCCAGCCATCCAGGTGTACCCAGAAGTCGCCCCCCAAAAGATTCTCAAAACTGCTTCTGCCAACAAATAATCATGAGGTTTTAGGCAAAAAATGACCCGCATTCGTGAGTTGACAAAGTCAATAGATTCCAACACTTTAGCGGTTACTTCCCCTGGTCCTACAAAATTAAGAACTTGGACGGGATAAATTTTCCTTATTCCCCACTGCTGTAAGTATTAGTTTCAAATAGTTTATATACAATTTTTATGTTGTTTTGGCTAAAATCCTCTCCAATTGTGTTTAACCACAATTTTAAAACTAATTAAGCTCAAAACATCTTCAACGGTATTTATTCCTATAAAATGTAAAGCATAAAAAATGTCAGGGCATTGAAGGCTCAAAGTGACCAAAACATGACAAAAAAGAAAGCCTGAAATTGACATAATAATATGCCAATCAATAACAATGTTTATGACATAGTTAATCATAAAATTCAAGGTTGGAAAGCTAAACTCTTAGCCAAGCAGGTAGAACTACGCTGATTAAAAGTGATGCGTATGTCACTTAATTTAATCTATCAAAAGGGTAGTACCATCCCCCCTAAAACAATTCACCAGGAAATCAATAAAGCTAAGATTTCTTGTAGTAGGGCTCAATAAGAATGGGAGAAATAATATTGATCTCATAAAGTGGGATAAAATCTATGAGCCAAGAAGTATAAGAGAATTTAACATAAGAGAATCCTACCTTCATAATATTGTTACATTGACAAAACTCTCTTGAAAAGTCCTCAATGAACCAGAGGCCTTTCTTAGTAAAATTCTAGTACAAAACTACTACCCTTATACTCAATTTGTTCATGCCAGAAAGTGGAGTACCTTTCTAACTTATGGAAAGACATGGTAACCACAAAAGAAGTAGTCAAGGAATTTATTATGAGGAAAGTAGGTACTGCCAGAGCATCTCTTAAAGTGCCTCACTACCTTGGAATCCAAGGTGCCACATCGAATTTTTGATATCCAACAGTGCCTCACTGACTTGGATTTGAGTCTCAAAAGGCATGGTTGAGTCTTAGAATCTAAGACTCAACCTTGCTTTTTTACATCCCGATTGGGCACCCAACACTTGGGCACCTGTTTATTTTTTAATCGGGCGCCTAAACCCAATTGTTTATTTTCACAAAAATTCAAATCGGGTGTCTAAGTTTTTTTTTTAAATATTTAAATAAGGCGCCCAAGTCTTAGGCACATGTCGAAAATAAATTATTTTTTTATTTTTTTAAATAAAAATGAAACAGACGCCTGCTAGGTACTGTTGGAGGAGATAGAGTCTCACTGACTTAGATTTGGCTTTTTTTCAACTAAGTTAGTGAGCCACTATAGGAGATGCTCTTAATATAATTCATCTTTGGGCTGATAAGTGGTTACGATCCATTCCTAATAAGTCTATTGAGTAAATCCATGAGGTGAGTCTTAGGCCATATATATGGGTGTATGAACTTATTGGTCAGGAAACTGACAAATGAAATAATAAAAAATTGTCACAAATATTTTTACTCTTATGGTTTGTGAGGCCATTTTCTAGGTGCATATCACCATAATGGACGTTTAAGATAAGCCTAGATGGCTTCTTGAATACAATGGGAAAATTAATGTCAAAGGGGCGCACCAACAACTTTTCAATTCCCTTGGACAAGTAGGGAGCACTAGAGAAGGTCTTCCTACGATCCCCATAAAGTGGTGGAAGAGAATTTTGAGAACTTAAGTCCTTCTGAGAGTTTAGATGATTATCTAAAATCATTTTAACCAAATTTTATCAACAAAATCTCAACTGAAAAGAAATCATATTATCACTGTTGACTTGTGTACAATTTGTTTAAAAAAAACTCAAACACCATTAAGCGTGTTATTTAACCTGTGAGTAGGCTACTAGAGTTTGGTATGCCTCTAATTTTAACCCATGGATTACTATTAAACAAATAAAAAAGAATGTTAATAATAAAATTGAGTTTATGGAGATCCCGAGTTAATTATGTGCTTTAATAGGTGCTATTTGGGGGCCATGAATAATATTAAGGAAAATAGAGATAAGCATCCAAATTGTACTTTTAGAGCAAGACCCTCAATTATTCATAGTGGTAATTATGATGAACAAAAACAAAATAAAAAAAATATTTAACTTGGATTTACCTACTAATGCACCTATTATCATGACAAATGATTCTTTAATTAATGAAAAAGAAAATGCTAGGATGGGGGTTTGTATTTTGGATCATAGTGCTAAAGTATTTTTTGCAGGCACTCAAGTTATCGCAACAACCACAAGTGAAGCAACATAAGCATGAGCAATCCTCTGGGTCAGGGATTGACTTAGCTCAGGAAATGATACTTTGGAATTTTTTGCGTTGCTCGAATAATAAGAATTGTATTGAAATAGCTTGGAAGTAAAGTTAAATGGGAGACTAGCGGAATTTTGGATATGGTCAAAGAATAATGCCTTCGTTACGAATAAATAGGAACAAGAAAAGGAGAGGGATAATCAAGATAGAGATAGAGATATAAGAAGAATATTTGTTGAATAATTTGTGCCCTCTTTCATATTCATTCAACAGCCTTATATATATAGGCTATAATGAGCAACAACTTCCATTCATGTATGTAATTCAAACGTAATCCCCGGATGATGTTAACTACTATACTACTAACTGTAGAGACTTATCCCTCTATCTAGTCCAAACTCGAACTACCTCAATACCAGACTTACGCATTATACACGTAATATATACAATCAGTATTGACACTTAGACTTCGAACTAATAATGAACGTGGCTCGAGCACTACAGAAAATATGAATAAGTCAAAAACACCTGTCTCCCGTGACCTAGCAGTTACACATTCAACTGCCACTTGCCCCATTTTCAGAAGAACGTGCCTATACATGATATCGAACTGAGAGTAAGGTCTATAAAATGGATGAGTTCCAGAGGAGATAGAACCAGGAATTTAACATTCTAAGACCATAAGAATTATCATCATTCAAGATCAAGTGTTTTTAGCTCAAGAGATTACTTGTATTAAGATATCAGCCTCAAGCAATAAAAGTTACAGTTACTAAATTCTCAACTAGAGGTCGTGGTCTTTTACCTATTCAAAGGTTTTCTACGCTAAATTACTTGTATCATTTCTTGTATTACTCTAATTCTTGTCACAGTTACATTTGGTGTAAAATCTAATTTTGTGCTACAAAATTAGGTCATTATATTTGGCACTGTCTGTGGGAAAGAAGACATTTCCACGATATCCTAAGGCATGCATTTACTTTACGGTCAATTTCCAACTATGGTCACTTCCAAGTGACCAGCAACAGGAGTTCAGCTCAATCTTTCAGTTGAACAAGAGCAACTCGCTGAACTAATGGAAAATCTCAACGCTGAGACAGAGAAACGAAATGAGCTCGAGCATCAGTTAATTCTTCACAGTGAGCTCCGCGACAAAGAGCTCAAAAATGAATGTCATGCTCGCCTAATTGTATTCAAGAGACATGAAGAACATATAAAACTATGCAGACTGCATTGTAAGCTTTGCAAGATACTTAATAAGCTCCCCTTACCAGAAATCGTTATCAAGTGCCAGTGAACTCCTGAGCTTCTACAGGATAAAGATTAGGACATCGGGGAGCAACTAGCAAAGCCATTTCCCGTAATCTTCAAAACAAACCACAAACTTCAATTCATTTAGGAAGAGAAGCTCATTCCGATATTAGTAGAGGTCTCTGACTCTCCAACCATCAAGTGGAGGAGCAGCGACCTCAACCCAGAATACCAGCCCGTGAATGCTTGAGCGAAGGTACCGGCACTCATAGTCCTCGACCAGCTCGCCAAGTCACTCAGGTACCACGCTAGTACGTCATACAAGAGTACATGGATCAACGTATCAAGGAGTTGATTGAAGTACAAGCACTAGGCAATAAGGATGATTTCACCAAGTTGCAAGGTAGTTTGATTGCCAAAGAGTTATTTGATATGGAAATACCAATAGGTTTCCATACTCCCTAGATACGTAAATACAAGGGTACTGATCTAATGGAGTACATTCAGTAATTTTATGATTTACTGGGATTGCATTCAAATCTCAACCATATTCTATGTTATTTATTCACCACAAGTCCAAAGGAAGAAGTGCTATGGTAGTTCAATTCACTACCTGAAGATTCTATCTTCACATTTGATCAACTATAGAAGATCTACTTCAGGACTTATGCTCACAATAAGGGCAAGGAAGAGAATTTATATTATCTTATTAGTCTTAAACAATCTCAAGAAGAGAAGCTCGAGGTCTTTGCAAGGAAGTTTCTGGAGCTCGAACGAAAAGCTAACAATCTTGATTAGAAAATAGTTGTTACTGAGTTTACGAATGCACTTCAACTAGATTGTAAAGAAAAGGAGCATCTCTTCTTAAATAAACCCACAACCCTGGAAAACATGATTACCATGGTCAACCGGTATGTTGACCTAGAAAGGATGATAACTGAAAGGCATAATCTACTAAATCCATCCAAGCCATGAAAGTTCAAAATACAAAACGTAATAGTATACCAAAGGACGACCAGGGTGATCAAAAGCATTCCAAGGCAAATACAGGAAAACCTCAAAAAAGAAATTTATTACCCAAGTCGGTCCTCCCTAAGATGAATGTCCGAATCTCATCAATTTTTCCTGTGCTGGCAAACGATAAATTCTACCGTGTATCTATACCACTGGAACCTATTGAAGGCAAACCATACTGCATGTATCATAAGGTAAATCATCATGAAACTGACAACTGCTATGCTTTAAAAAAGTTATTGTAATACATTTTCAAAGATGGAAGAATGCATAATTACATTGTTTATCTTAAAGGATAAGAGAATGGTAGCTACAAGACGCAGGTCGACATAGTCCAGGTCAAAGATCAAGCCATGGAAAAATACTTATACCATATGTACTGCAGAAACATGATCAAGATCCATCAGATTAATAACTCTTCCAGATTTAGGTAATGGAGATTATCAAAGTACTGCGATCTAACCGCTCAAGATAAAGAACCTAGGCTCCTTCCTAAATCAAGCAATCGCAGATTTGGGATTTCATTTGAGGATTACAATATAAGTTGTGTCATGTTTACTCATCATGACGTTCTGGATATCATGCTAAAAATGAGGAAATTCGTAATACACACCATGATTATTGATACTGGTAGCGGTATCAAAAATCTTTTTTAAAGCAATCGAACAAATAGGATTGGTCGATCAAGTTATTTCGAGCGACATCGATATCAATAGCTTTAATGGCTCTGAGAAGTTACAAGTAGGCAAGATCATCCTACCAATCACTGCTGGACCTACCACAGTTGACATCGTATTCTACATCATCAGTGCCAAATCTCATTACTTAGTGATTATGAGCCGCTGTTAGATTCACAACATGGAAGTAATCGCTTTTACGTACCATCAAGAACTTTATTTCAAGCACAATGACAATATCTATGAAATCAAAGGCAGTCAAAAGCTTTCCCGGGCATACGAAATTATCATTTCTACTATTCTCGACAAATCCGACAGATTTACAGCATTTCCATTATAAAAAGCTGGTCATGCCGATGATCAACCATCAATAGAAGAGCCTACATAGTACATAAACATCGATAAACCTAGCAGTGGCACTTATATTGGTTCCATGCTGGTCCAACATGAAAAGGAGGCCCTCGTTCACTTCTTATAAATAAACAGAGACGTCTTTGCTTAGATATTCGATAAAATGCCAGGAGTCGGCCCATCCATGGCCTGCCACTGATTGAGCATTAGCAATAATGCCACAGTTGTTAAACAGAAATAGAGAAGGCTATCACCTCATCTTAGAGATGAAGTCAACAATGAAATCGATAAATTGATCAAAGTCAGATTTATTCGATAGGCCAAATACCCAGATTGGATCTCCAACATAGTCGCAATTCCAAAGAAGAATAGGAAGGTCCGAATTTGCGTAGAATTTATAGATCTAAACAAGCACACTCCAAAGGATAGTTTTCATCTTCCCATTATTTATCGAATTCTCAATTCCACAACATAATATGAGCTCTTATCTATGATAGATGTTGTTTTTTGATAGAATCAGATTCTTATCTTCGATGACAATCAAGAAAAAACCACTTTCATTATTTGAAGAGGACTCTACTGCTACAGAGTCATGCCTTTCGGACTGAAGAACGCAGGAGTGGCTTATCAAAGATTAATGATGACAATGTTTAAAGCACACTTTGGGAGAATCATTGAAGTCTACATCGATGACCTACCCTGCAAAAGCTTACCGTCACAAGACCATATCAGCGATCTCTCTACGGTCTTCCATATTCTACGCTCATACAAGAAATGGCTCAGCCCTAATAAATGTCAATTTGGAGTACACTCATGCATGTTTCTCGGCCACCTCATCGGCAAGAAGGGGATTGACGCCGACCCAGATCAAATTTGAGCTCTCCTCAACATGCCCACTCTAAAAATAAAGAAGGACATTCAGAAGCTCGCATGCAAGATTGTTACTATTAATTGTTTCATCTCTAAGTCTTTAGATCGATGTCGGCGGTGGCTGTTCTTACTACTTTGAGGGTGTACCAAATGAGGAAAGGTTCAGCCCAACAAAGTGATCCGATGGGCAGAAGAATGCGAGGTAGCTTTTTAAGAACTCAAAACCTATCTGGGGAAGTCTCCCATCATAAACATCCCGATAGACAATGAGGAACGGATCATCTACTTCACCGTTACAAAAATTTTATCAGCTCGGTCCTCATATGACTTGAGGAAAAGGTCAAAAAACTAGTCTATTTCATCAGCAAGACCCTCACTCTAGCAGAAACAAGATATTCTAAGATTGAGATACTCCTTCTAACTCTTATTTATACTTCACAGAAGCTCAAGCACTACGTCCAAACTCATTCCGTTAAGGTTATGGCAAATTACCCACTCTGGGAAGTTATCTAAAAAAGAAAAATCACGATGAGTGCAACAATGGTTTGTCAGTTTGGGAGACCATGATATCAAGTTTGAATAAAGTCATTCAGAAAAAGGTTATGCCATTGCCAATTTTCTAGCAGATTTTCCTGTGGAAGATCTATATTGCGAAGAGCACAACCTTTACCTAAAAGATGAGATATCAAAAGATCCACCTTCGAAGCCATTTGACGAGCACGCTAAATGGATTACAAGGAAAGGATAAAGACTTCTTACAAATGGTTCAGCAGGACCCGTAGGGTCAGGGATTGGAATCGTACTAATTATCCAATTAAGCAACAGAATTGAGAAATTAATCTGCTTGGATTTTGAAGCTTTAAACAATATTACAGAATATGAAGCTTTAATTTATGGGCTCAATTTGGTGCTCGAGATCGGCAATCCCGAGCTATCAGTCTATGCAAATTCCTTACTAATCGTCCATAATTACTCTAAGAAGTACCAAAAAAATGGCAAGATGGCTGAATATGTAGCCCTTATTGATGATAGGATGAGCATATTTATGAAAGCTACCCTCGACAATTTACCACGAGGTGAGAACAGACATGCCAATTCCTTGGGTTACTTAGTCGGGGTCTTGGGTATAAAAGTATGATATTTACAGATCGAAGTGATGTCCACCCCCAAGATTTATCTTCACTCTGCATGCACGATCAACACTGGGGGCGATGAAGAGGAAGGAAACGATTGAAAGAAACCTTTTATTAGCAACCTCGACCCGAAGAACGAATATGATGGGCCCCTTCCAACAAATCAAATTGAGCGCCACCAGTTGATTGAAAAATCAAAGCGTTATACAGTTTAGAATGGCCGTTGGTATCGCCGATTAGTGACAGGGCCATATTTCAAGTACCTCTCCCAGATGAAAGCCGATGGAATGCTCAAAAAATTACATAAATAAACTTGTGGCTCCCATGCCGCAGGTCAATCACTTGCAAACAGAGAAATTACATAAGGAGTATTCTGGCTAAAAATACATAATCAAGCAGAAGAGTACTTACGAAGATGCGATACATGTCAACGACATGGACACATAATATGAGCTCCTACACTCAAACTGTATGCAATAAAGGTATTCTGGGCTTTCAAGTGGTAGTCGTTCGATCTCATGCAAGAATTTCCCAATATGCCAGGAAACCGATGTTTCTTACTCATAGTGCAGATTACTTTACAAAATGGGTGGAAGCAGTTCCCCTTTGTTGAACTAGAGAAGAAGAGGTCGTCTCTTTTATCAGGGAACATATTATCACATGGTATGGATGCCCCCACCTGATTCAGATCGATAACGGACCACAGTTTGTTAGATAAAAGTCATGGCTTTTCTCAACAAATATAACATCACACATTCCCCATCCAATCCATACTACCAGCAGGGAAATGGGCAGGCCAAAATCATTAACAAAACAATAGTGGATGGACTCACGAAATGACTTTAATCGCAAAAGAAAGAGAATTGGATACGGAGTTGATTGAAGCACAAGTTCTCGGAAATAAAGATGATCTTACCAAGTTACAATGTAGTCTTATTGCCAAAGAGTTATTCGATATGGAAGTACCAAAAAGTTTCTATACTCTGAAAATATGTAAATACGAGGGCACCAATCCAAAGGAGCACATTTGGCAGTACCATGATTCTCTGGGATTGTACTCCAATTTCAACCACATTCGATGTTGTCTGTTCATAACAAGTCTACAAGGAGAACCGCTCCTGTGGTTCTACTCTTTACCGAAAGATTCCATCCTCACATTCGATCAACTACAAAAGCAATTCATCAAGATGTATGCTCACAATAAAGACAAAGAAGAAAATTTATATTCCCTTATCAATCTTAAACAGTCACAAGAGGAAAAGCTTGAGCCCTTTGCAAAGATGTTTTTGGAGCTCACGCGAAATGTAGATAATCTCAATCATAAAATAGTTGTTACTACTTTCACTAACATGCTCCAGCTCGACTGCAAAGCCAAAGAGCACCTCTTCTTAAACAAACCAACGACCTTGGAGGATATGATTACCAAGGTCAATGGGCATGTCGACCTGGAAATGATGATATCCGAAAGGCATAAATCTGCTAAATACATCATAACCACTAATAGTCCAACTACAGAACAAAATAATGAACCGAAGGAGGATCAGGGTGATCGAAAGCATTCCAAGGCTAACACTGGCAAACCACAAAAAGACAATTTATTACCCAACCAGTCCTCCTCAAAATGAATGTCCGACTCTCAATAATTTTTCCAATTCTATAGAAGGATAAGTTCTACCGTCTATCTTAACCGTTGGAACCGATCGAAGGTCGCCCGTATTGTATGCATCACTAGGTAAATCATCATGACAATGACAACTGTTATGCTTTACAGAGATTGGTAGAATATATCTTTAAAGATGGGAGAATGTTTGAATACATTGTCGATCTGGAATCCTACAAGAATGGAAGCTATAAGACACAGATAGAAGTAGTCCAGATCGAAGATCAAACTAAGGAGAAACATTTGTACCATATGTACCATAGTAACATGATCGAGATTCATCAGAACAACAACTACTATAGATTTAAGCGTAGGAAATTGTCAAAATGTTGCGATCTCACACCTTAAGATAAAGAAGCCAAGCTTCTTCCTGAGTCAAGCAATCGCCGGTTTGGGATTTTATTCAAAAATTGTGAAATCATTCATGTAAAATTTCTACATCATAATGCATTAGTAATAATGTTCAAAATGAAGAAAGTTTTCATGCATACAATGATGATCGATACTGGAAGCGGTATTGAGATTATTTTTCAGAATACGATGATCAGATGGGATTGGCCGATCAAGTTATTCTAAGTGACACCGATATTAGTGGATTTAATGGCTCCAAAGAAAAACGAGTAGGCAAGGTCATCTTACCTATCACCGCTGGACTAGCCACAATTGACATCGTATTCTACATCATCAATGCCAAATCTCATTATCTCGGGATTATTGGCCGCTGTTGGATTCACAACATGGAAGCAATCGCTTCCACTTATCATCAAACACTTTGCTTCAAACAAAATGATGGCATCTATGAAATCAAAGGCAATCAAAATCTTTCCAGAGCTTACGAGAATACCGTCTCTGCCATTCTAGATATACCAAACAGATACGCTGTATAGCAATTACAAGAAGCTGGTCACATTGATGATCAGCGTTCTACAGAAGATTTACTGAAAGCTAGTCACATCGATGATCAACCTTCTACAGAAGAGCCTATAGAGTGCATCGACATTGATAGACCTAGCCAAGGTACTTTTATCGGTATATAGCTGGTCCAATACCATAAGGATGCTCTTATTCATGTCTTACGAATGAATTGAGTCATCTTTGCATAAACTTTTGATTAGATGTCTGGGGTCGATCCATCCATGGCATGTCATAGATTGGCCATCAATATCAATGCCACGACGATCAAGCAGAATAGCGACGACTTTCACCTCGTCTTCAAGATGAAGTTAACATTGAGATCAACAAATTGATGAATATGGGGCTCATTCGAAAAGCCAAGTATCCGGATTGGATCTTCAACATCGTCATGTTTCCTAAGAAGAATAGAAAGGTTCGAGTTTATGTAGATTTTGCAGATCTAAATAAACACACTCCGAAGAACTGTTTCCTTCTTCCAATCATCTAACAAATTCTTGATTCCATGGCAGGTCACAAACTGTTATCTATGATGGACACATTTTCTAGATACAATTAGATTCCTCTCTTGGAGGAAGATCAGGAAAAAACTACTTTTATCACTGAAAAAGGACATTACATCTACAAAGTCATACACTTTGGACTGAAGAATACAGGCGTAACTTATCAACGATTAATGAAAACTTTGTTCAAAATGTACCTTAAAAAAATAGTTGAAGTCTACATCGATAATCTCTTGTGCAAAAACTTACAGCGAAAAGACTACATCATCGATCTAACCACAATATTCAACATTCTACGATCTTACCGAATGTGACTCATTCTAAATAAGTGCCAATTCAGAGTACATTCAGGACGATTCCTTGGCCATCTCATCAGTAAGAAGGGGATTGAGGCCAATCCAGATTAAATTCGAGTTCTCCTCAAAATGCCGGTAGTAGCGTACTCCTCAGATTCGACAAGACGACAGTTAGCATTGCATAATCGGAGATAGACAACATTTAAGAAGATAACACAAGTTCTCAACCTACTAAATGTAGCTATTTTTCCTGGTCAAGAAAGAGCCGTTAGAGATCCATGAAGTTTGCCCACTACCCCCAAAATAGGAAACTGGTTTTTTTTTTGTAAACTGTTTGTATCTACTATAAATATAGGCAGAGAATGAGTTATTCAGATCTGCAACTTTATTATTCATCCATCCTTACTTGATTATCATCCCATAACTTGTAATAACTAGCAACCTATTAGATTTTACATCAAAATCCTCCTCGAGGTCGTTGTTTTTCTCAACTTTTATTGAGTTTCCATGTAAAATCTTATTTTTCTTAGCTTATTATTGCATCATCCTTACAGAAAGTATTGGCGAAGATTATCCTTCCAGAAAATATGCCATTATAGTTGGCACCGTCTGTGGGAAATACCATACTTTTCTTTACCATCCCTGATCTAAAAACAATCCAATGACAAATATGAATCTCCGAAGCCATTATAGTACACTGAGGAATCACGAAATCAACCCGATACCAGATACCATCGATCTGCATGGTGCAGTAATCGAATTGCAGAGACAAATAGAAACCGACCGAGTCCAAAGGTTAAAAGATCAGCGTATTCACAATCAGGCTCTTAGTGTGGAAAGAGGCAAAAGAAGAAAGGCCATGGACCAACAAAGTTAGATACATCAGAATGAGATGGATAAATTACGGAGAACTCAAGATCGACTCACCGGCTGCCAAACATCACCTCCACAAGATTGAAGTGATCATCAATAGAGAGCGACCCAAAGATATGATCAACCATGAGAAGAAAGAATGTGAACTTCTCGATCAAGATCCAGAAATCCAGATAGGGCTTCTCAATACTTCAGACTTCGATCCTCAGCATCGACAACTCAAGGAAGTTGACGCACCCATCACCAAAATCCCCCACCACCAAAAAGATGACTAATCAGGGACCTATTAGAACCTGAAGGATAGGGAGATTTTGATCTACAACTTGCAGCATTACCAATTCCTCATCCTCAATTCATCACCTTGGACGACCTAAACAAGGGGATCCTAGCCATAAACTCGGATAATCCAGGCCGAAGATCTGCCCTCAACAGAATTGAGACAAATCTAATTTTCCTATATCACAAAGTTATGCTTAATCCGGATACCTCTGTGAGAAGGAGCTCGACGCCAAACGAGAAGCTCATTTGATATCTCTCAAGTGACGTAAAGATCAAATGATAATAATGCAGACTGCCTTGCAAGCTCTGCGGAGCACCTAACAGGCTCCACCAACACAAAATTATGATAAGGTGCCAGAAGCCTCCCAGGTTTCTACACGGGAAAGATTGGGATGTCAAGGAGCCACCAGAAAAGCCATCTCCAGAAATATTTAGAAAGAACCTGAACCTTCCATTCATTTGGGCGATGAAGTTCACTCTGAGATCAGCCGAGGTCACCGATGTTCTATACGTCAAGAGGATGAACAAAAACTTCAACTTTGAGTTCTGGCACGAGATCGTTTGAGTGAGGGTACCGGTACTCACACTCCGCAACCTCCTCGTCAAACCAGTCAATCGGTCTGTAATTATGTCACATAAGAGCATATGGGCCAGCGTTTTAAGGAGTTCCTTAGCAATTGGACTTTCTTGCAACTTGCTAAAGAACTATTCGATATGGAAGTACCAAAAGGTTTCCATACTCCAAAAATTTGTAAATACAAGGGTACCGATCCGAAGGAGTATATTTAACAATACCGTGATTCATTAGGGTTGTACTCCAATCCCAACCACATTCTCTACCATCTATTCACTACAAGCCTTCAAGAGGAACCACTCTGATGGTTCCACTCTCTGCCTGAAAATTACATATACACATTCGACCAGCTATAGAAATAATTCATCAATACATATGCTCATAACAGAGACAAAGAAGAAAATTTATACTCTCATTTCAGTCTCAAACATTCACACGGAGAAAAGCTCGAGGCTTTTGCAAAGAAAATTTTAGAGCTCGTGAGTAAAATAGACAATCTTGATCAGAAAACAACAGTTACAGCTTTTACCAACGCGCTCCAGCTCGACTACAAAGCCATATAACACTTCTTTCTCAACAAATATGCAACCTTGGAGGATATGATCACTAAATTCAATAGTTACGTCGACCTGGAAAGGATGATATCCGAATGACATAAATCTACTGAATCCGTCCTTACCATGAAAGGTCCATCTACTTATCGAAACACTGAACCAAATGAGGATCAGGATGACAAAAAGAATGTCTAGGGAAATACTGGCAACCCTTGAAAAGGTGGTTTATAAGTCAAACCGGTCCTCCCAAAGATGAATGTTTAGATCTCCACAATTTTTCCAATCTTCTCAAAGGATAAGCTTTACCGTCTCTCTCAACCATTGGAACCAATCGAGAACTGGCCGTACTACATGCATCATAAGGTAAACTATTATTCTACTGGCAATTGTTATGCATTACAGATGTTACTCGAATACATTTTTAAGGAGGAACGGATGTTCAAATATATTGTTGACCTAGAATCATACAAGGATGGCAGCTATAAGAAGCTGCTTGAAGTTGTCCAGGTCAAAGATCAAGCTGAGGTAAAGCATCTTTACTATATGTGCCATGGTAACATGATCAAAATCAATCAGATCACCAACTCTAACAGATTCAAGCGCAGAAGACTGTAAGAAAGTTAGGATCTCACACCTCAAGACAAAGAAGCCAAACTTCTGCCTGAGTCGAACAATTGCTAGCTCGGGATCTCATTCAATGATTGTGATATTAGCCATGTCAAGTTTTCAGATCATGATGCATTAGTGATAATGCTCAAGATGAAGAAAATTTTCATGCACACAATGATGATCGAAACTGGCAGCGGTATTATGATTCTCTTTCAGAGCACTATCGACCAAATGGGATTGGCTGACCAAGTTATTCAAAGCGATACTGATATCAGTAAATTCAATGTTTATGTAAAAGAACGAGTAGGGAAGATCATCATACCTATTACTGCAGGACGAGCCACAATCGACGTTATTCTCTATGTGATTAACGCCAAATCTCGTTATCTCAGGATTATGGGCCGTTGCTGGATTCATAACATGGAGGCAATCGCTTCCACCTTTCATCAAGTACTCTGTTTCAAATGCAACGATGATATTTATGTGATTAGGGGTAGTCAAAAGCTTTCTCGAGCTAGCTAAAATACCATATCTACTATTCTAGATACCTCTAACAGGTATGCTGCATAGCAATTATAGAAAGTTGATCACCCCGATGATCAGCCTTCCACGGTGGGGCCTACAGAATACATCAACATTGATGGACCTAGCAGAGGTACTTTTATCGGTACTAAGCTGGTTCAACAAAAAAAAGACGCTCTCATACAGTTCTTACGACTAAATAGAGACATTTTGCATGGTCTCTTAAAGATATGTCTGGGGTCGATCCGGCCAAGGCATGTCAAAAATTGGCCATTAACATCATTGCCACGGTGGTCAAACTGAAATAGCGACGCCTATCACCGTAACTTTGAGATGAAGTTAACATGGAGATCGAGAAATTGATCAAAGTGGGATTCATTCAAGAAGCCAAATATCCAGATTAGATGTCCAACATCGTCGCTATACCAAAGAAGAATGGAAAAGTCCGAGTTTGTATAGATTTCATCGATCTAAATAAACATACTCCAAAGGATAGTTTTCCTCTTCCCAACATTCATCAGATCCTTTATTCTACAGTAGGTCACAAACTCCTATCTATGATGGACGCTACTTCTGAATTCAATCAAATTCTACTCTTGGATGAATATCAGGAAAAGATCACTTTCATTATTAAAAGAGGACTTTACTACTACAAAGTAATGCCTTTCAGACTCAAGAATACGGGTACAACTTATAAATGGTTGATGACTACTATGTTCAGAGTACATCTTCGAAAAGTTGTAGAAGTCTACATTGACGATCTCTTGTGCAAAAGCATACAGTCCATCAACCACATTTCAAATCTCAACATAATATTCAACATTCTCCAATCTTACTGGATGCGTCTCAATCCTAATAATACTTTGATACTTTAAAATTTTCAATACTTTAATATTTCTTGTACGACATTTCAGTGCCATTACTTCTAAGCCGATAACAGGTTTTTGGTCCATCTATACGCACTATTTATTACTTTGTAGTTATATATTAATAAAGCATACAAATCAAATATTTCTTGCTCTGTTCTAACCTGCAGCTCTGCTTACAAGGATAATAGGGATGTTGAGGAGTCTTTCTCTTTAACAAGCTCAACCTCTAAATATTTTATTCTGAGGCGTATGTCCTTAAGTTCCTACAGCAAGGTTTGCAAAAGCAACTTAGCCTACAAAATTTTATCAACAAAAAATACCCAATCAGTTTACAAACATTCCCAAATATTCATACAATCACAAAACCATCGCACTACTCTACCTTCTCAGTTTCCCCTTCTGGACTCTAATTGTTATCTCCTTGGTTGTCCCTCACCGTTTGATGAGAGACACCGTCCAGGCCGTTTGATGAGAGACACCGTTTAATGAGAGACACCGTTCGACCACGAGGCATATTCCCTTTATCAGACGAGTAACCTGTAAAAACAAATAAATTGACCATATTGATTAGCTTGAATCATAATACAAAAAGTCATCACAATACATATTCAAACACATGAACCTACCATTTTGTTCATCTCCTCCTCCCCGTGGAGAGAAGCCAGCCTGCCTTTTTCCTCCACCTCTTACAAATCGCCATCCAAAATAGGTCAATCTTCTATGGCCTTTACCCCTGACATGTTAAAAGGTTCAACCCTTCTATTTTTCCCGACCTTACCACTTCCTATGGTTCCAGAGGTTGAAGAACGTTTCAGAATTTACTTCTTGGGAAACGTTCAAGCTAATTTGCTCGACGTAGTGGACTCGGGTAACCCTGTGCAGCCCACTCCAGGGGGCTTGGGCAAGTTAACTCACCTTTCCCCATCAGTTCTCTTCTCCTTACTACCATCAGCATACGTCATTAGCCTTGTCGATTGAGATTTTTGAGAATTTTCGGCTCGACTGTTAACATGCTTCTTCCTACTAATACCAAGTTCTTCCAATACAGCCTCGAGCTCTGTCTCTTCTTGAGCAACTATATCCAACAATGACTCTTTCCTCACCACCAGAGATTTGTGAGCTGTCATTTACTAAACATTATCATCAGCGGAGTATCACACAATTTCAACTATTAATCTCATATATTATACATTATTATACTTACTTTGTTTTACAATCCTAAACAGAAGTTCCATGGGTTCATCATCATCTCCTTGAAGACAATAACCCTTTATCTATATCACATTAACATTCCATGGTCGATCTGCTGAGTTCAGATTGAAGAAACGAGGCCGAGTCGAGCTTGCAAAAAGATATGCCCCTCCACTTAAAAAATAGTTTTTTACCCCATAAAGCAGCAAAACATCCTCTGAGGATATCCTCCGCCGTCTCCCATCTCCTTACCACTGTGTATTCAGAGATTTACAAATACTTATCACCTCCCACATATTCCCGTTCATTTGATCGGGACATTCCCCGATGAGATTCATAATACATTTTGCCAGATTGCTAAGGGGATGACTTAACCCATACTCCAACTGAGACAGGTAGCATAAAAAACCCTCTGAAAGTTCACTCCAGACATTCCCATCGAAATAGTTTAAAGAGATTGATTCATCTATACCCCAATCCCCTTTCTCCTTTGCCAGATCAGCCAACAAATAAAAAGATTCATCTCTTGTTGCTAGAGTACAACCCCCAAATTGCCTATTGGCGTATTCAATGCAGTTATCCAATCTACCTCCTAGAAAAGCCTTGGCTTTGTTGAAATCTTTCAATACATTCGAGCGAGGAGGATAGGATACCAATTTTCCAAGGAAATTTGGAAATTTATTAACACTTATTTCTTTCACACTTTTTGACATTTCAATCTTAGACTCAGCCGACCAACCTGAGGTCGATGCCTCATTTACAGGGGAACTCACCATATTAACTACAAAAAATGATTTTTATCCTACAGAAACTCTCCTCACGATCAACCTATATACAGGTCCAGGTATCTATCATTATCTTTTACATATACATCATTCACATACAAATATCTTTCATGCATCATATACCACACAGGTTTTCATAGATTACTATAAATAATAATTTTTAGATTTACCTAAATATTGAGTATGATCTTTAAAAAATGCATACGTACAACACAATTCCTCTACTAACCTTTTATATCAGAATACAAATCTGAGGCAGCGCCAAATCCTTCCCTCACAACGCCGCCGTATAACTACCTTCATGACTCAGTCTCAATAACTCTTTCACACTTTGACTATTGATCACTTTTGATTAACTCTTCACGAGTTTCTCTGCTATTTTTGCCCTTCTTCTTCCTTTCTATCTCACTACTCTTCAAGTTTTTAGAAGTTGAGAAACGTTTGAATGATGAAGATGAAGCAGTATTTGTATCTTCTCTCTCTAACTACTGGCAGCTATTGAGCCTCGCACAAGCCGTCCTCAATTTTGAAACTGAGGCATCCCTTCCACTATCCATGTCAGACGCCTTACACCTTTTCGGTGAAAACGTTTTCCTATCATGGCCCTTACCTTATATTTTAATATATTTTTATCTCTCTTTTCCAAATCTCCCTCTGACCTAACCATACTCATGATAGCCCACGCTTACATACAATCGGGTTTTCATAGCTTTTACACAAGGGACAAAATCAGAAGCTCTCTACTTTTTCTATACTAGCTTCTTCTATTTATAACAACAATGACGTCATTTCCGAAGCTCTCATAATAATTTTTCAATAACAAAATTTCAAATATTTTTAAATTAGTTTTTCACAGCAGTTGCAAACAAGATTTGCAACAATAGAGGATCTATTTAACTTTTATTGCCATCCTACTTCTTTAAAATTATTCAAACTCATATGATTACATAGATGCATTCCAATCCTATTATTATTCTTTTTTGTTCTTCGCATATAATTATACCTAAAACGACCTTGATGACCCAGGGAACAACATCTGATCAAATATCCTTCAGCAATCCTCGCATCTTCCATTTTGATCTTATCTGCAGCAAGCTCTCTTGCATAAACTTTTCGAGTTGTAGGATCCACCACAATTTCTCGAAGCATCTCTTCATAAAATCGACGTTCTTACTAACGTTCTCTCCTAATCCTGTCTAAACATTTTAGTTGCACCTCCCTCACTGGCAATTCAGCGTCATAATCCAATAATCCAAAAATTTGATCCTGTAATTCGGCTATTTTTATCGCCAACTGCCCCTCAGCGGCATAACAAATTCTCTCAGATCTAGTCTAAATCATTCTTATTTACTTCCCCTTAGTTAGAATTTATTACCCCCTTATTTATACATTTTTATTACCAATCCCCTACGAGTCATGATACAATCCTATTATCGCGCAACAAAAACCCTAATATCTTAAGAAAGTTATTTGAGCATATCTCACCCTATCGACCTCAGTCATTTCCTCATATTCCAAATCGAGCTTATTCTTTCCAAATCAAATATTCTAGAACAAACTCTCTGAGATCGATTCTTCATTCCGAAACATTTATACTTTTCTCTCCCCCATAATTTTAACACAAAGGTCGAATCATCTTTGACACTTACACAGATATTTTCACTTTACAAGAAAATTTCTACAGTTCGATTATAACAAAAAAAATGTACTTTCTGATCTCATACATTTCATTTCATACAATATTCGAAAGTCTTCGGATCATACAGCTCAATTTCTAGAGTTATTATATCCTATATCAACGCAAAATCTTGGATAACAAAATTTTATTCATCTAAAAAAAAATTACAAGTGCTTTTACAGATAACAAGTCTTTCAAGAACTCAATATCAGGTACTTTACAGATACCAAGTCTTTCTAGCACTAAGCATTAGGTACTTTACAGATAACAAGTCTTTCAAGTACCCAACATCAGGTACTTTACAGATACCAAGTCTTTCCAGTACTAAACATCAGGTACTTTACAGATAACAAGTTTTTCAAGTGCTTTTGCAGCAAACATGTCATTCAGGCCCTCAAAAAAATTAAATCCTTCAGTTCGTTCTACTTCAGTGATTTTTCACCCTGATGCAAAGCAAATACCATAAATAATGAGTATCCTCCCTCTCAAGAGTTTGGTCAAAGTCCAGACAAACTTCAAATAGAAACTATAAAAGTAGGAAACTCAGTGCTTGAACTAACTCTTCAAACTAAACGTTTTCGCAGCGCAATGTAGCGATAGAAGTACAGAAGTAGACTTCCATTCTTTATCTTCTACCACCACTATTATCTCTGCCACTCCTATAACCACCACCCTCATAGAGTTGGTAGAGATGAAGAGGGCCCAACCTTAAAATCCATTCGACTGTAGGACATCAGTGTAACTGCCCCGTAGTCACGTTTATCCTTATATCTATCTCACCAACTTTGTCTTCTGCAAGAATACGGAGACAAACCCAACGTTGCTCGCTTGTTAAGACAACGTGGTGAAACCTCCATCTGTAGTAAAGCTCCTCCTCAACTTCAGTCGCTTCATTTTTTGACATTCTTTGATACGTCAGAGGAATAATAACAGGAGTAGGATTCTCCAAGGACTGATCCCCGAAATACATCAATTTCAACCTCTGCATTTCAAAAGTTATTCTCTCCTCAAGAACCATTCTGTAGGTCTTCACCATCTTTAACAAATTCAGAGAATATTATAACAGAATAAATGTACTTTGCCACAAACCTCGGTACATGTTCAATTTATAAAACCCTACATTTATTGTGCAGGAATATTTTTCAAAGCATCATCAATCAATACAAATGAAACTCATCAAACCCTAACTGTTGCATTCATCAATAGTCCCATCAATCATTCAATGCACGTACGTCCCCCCATAACATGCGTAGCTTCCATACAGTCAAAAACCATCATTAGTTCTTTCATTTTTCCAACCCATATACCCAAAAAAAATTCTTAACCAAAGCCACTCGTGACTTCGATTGCAAGGGGGAAATTGTAGGGGCCTTCCCCTCGATCTGACCTAAATCGAGCTATCTCCGGTTCAAGCTACCTCCATGTCAGATCTACACATTCTCTACTTAACTCCTCCAGTCAACATTACCACCTACTCCACAAACTGAAGAAAGATGTGGGTCAGGCTCAAACAGAAAAGCCTGAACAAGTCAAAGCAACCTGTTTCTCACAAACTCAACAGTTACTCCGTCAACCGCCCCTAACCATATTATTCATAGAACGTACTTCAACACGATTAAGAACTACAGAGAAGGCCTATATTAAGAAGAAGTTCCAAAAGAAACAAGGACCAGAAAATTACATGGGAAATCACCAAGAAAACTATATTTTCTAGATTTAAAAAACTTTTAATTTCTTATTCACAAGATCAAGCATTTCTAAGTCAAGAGATCACTTGTAATAAGATATCAGCCTCAACCAATAAATATCACTATTATAAAAATCCTCAGCTCGAGTTCGTGTTTTTTTTATCGATTCATAGGTTTTCCACCCTAAACACTTCTACCATTTCTTGCTTTTTATCAGATTTTTGTCATAGGTACATTGGTGTAAGAACTAATTCCAAGCCACTTCGAGCTTACAAAATTAGGCCATTAGATGAAGCGACATGGATGTTTTATTCAGAAGGGCAATTAAGGTGTTAGGACTTAAGGATTTCGTGAACGCTTTAACAATAACAGTCACAGGGTTCAACGGTTCAAAAGAATCGACAATAGGAGAAATTTCACTGCCCGTTCTGGTGAGATTAGAAACTACCTTCGTTTAATTCGTAGTCATCGATGCTGAGTTCAAATATCTGGGAATTTTAGGGCAAAGTAGGTTATATTCGATTAAAGCAGTACCATCTATATTTTACTTGGTTTTAAGATTTCTAACAAATTATGGAGTATACGAGATCAACGGTAGCCAAGCAGTTGCACGTATGTACGAGAACACCACCACCAACTCTCATACGATGATACTTCTCAAGGCATAGCAGCTACAGTAGGAACTACCACCTATATTCGAGCAGCACGACATCGAAGTAGTAGAATCTATTAAGCTCAAAGGGCCTGGACGTAATACCTTCATTGGCTCCAACTTGCCTTTCGATGAGAAAGAAACCATGATCCAGCTTCTTAAGAAAAATGTTGACATCCTTGCATGGTCATTCCAAGAAATGCCCAGTATTCATCCTTCAATCGAATGCCACAAACTCAACCTCATTCCAGACAGCAGGGCAGTAGAGCAAAAGCATCAAAATCTAGTTCTCCATCTTCGAGAAGCCATTAATGAGGAAATCAATAAAACTCTTTCGAGTATAATTTATCAGGCAAGCCAAATATCCACAATGGGTTATCGACATAGTGGCAGTTTCTAAACAAATTGGGGAAATCAGAGTCTTTATTGATTTTACATAACCCAACAAGTTTATACAAAAAGATAACTCTCCCCTTCCACAAATCCTGCAACTCCTCGACTCGGTTGCTGGACACAAACTTCTTCCAATGATAGATGCAACTTCCGGTTATAATCAGGTTCCTCTCACAGAAGAAGATCAGGAGAAAACAACTTTTATTATAGAAAGTGGTCTTTACTGTTATAGAATAATACCTTTTGGGCTAAAAAATGCAGGAGCCACTTGCCAGTGACTTGTCACCAAAATGTTCAAAGATCATTGAGGTAAAATCATGGAGGATACATCAATGATATGATCCGCAAAATTCTGAAGCATGAACTTCAGCAACCTCTAAACCATATTCGATATCCTTCGAACTTACCAGATGAAACTCAACCCTGAAAATTATTTATTCGATGTTGCATCCGGTAAATTTCTTGGGCATTTGGTTAGTAAAAAGGGAATTGAAATTAATCTAGCACAAATCAAAGCACTCATGGCGATGCCATCTCTTCAAAAAAAGAAAGATGTGCAAAAATTTGCTGGCAAAATTGTCGTTCTTCATAGATTCATATCAAAATCATCTGACCGATGCAAACTTCTTTACATCCTTCTTCGTGGAAATCCCGCTTCACTGTCCAAAAAATAGAGCAAAGAAATCATTTTGAATCCCATTTATGAATTAGCTTTCCAAGATAATAAGCGATACTTGGAGCGTCCTTCTATCATGAGTACTCCATTTGATGGTGAAACATTAACAATGTACTTGTCCGCAGCTGATGATTCCATTAGCTCAGTCTTTATTCGATAAGGCGACAATGTCGAAAAGACAATCTACTTCATCAGCAAAACTCGCATGCCTGCCGAGAAAATATATACAACCACCGAGAAATAACTACTTGCCTTGGTCTACAGCTCTTAGAAACTTTGACCTTATTTCTAAGCACATCCCATCAAGATCATTACAAAATTTCCTCTCAGACTTGTACTTTCTAAAAAAGAAAAATCTTGAAGAGTTCAACAATAGTCCATATTCCTTGGAGAATACGACATCTCTTTTGAACCTCATATATCAATCAAGGGACAGGCAGTGGCTAATTTCTTGGTAGACTTTCCAGTCAAAAACACAGATTGGGAAGAACTCGAAGAGTATTGGTCGACGATTCAATTGTAGAGCCAGACGCCTGGTCACAAAGTACAGGGTGGGGACTCTTTACAGATTGGGAAGAACTCGAAGAGTTTTGGTCGACGACTCAATTGTGGAGCCAGACGCCTGGTCACAAAGTACAGGGTGGGGACTCTTTACAGATGGATCTGTAGGAATATAAGGATCAGGAATAGGCATTATTCTTGTTATAACATCTAATCATCGCATCGAGAAAGCTATTAAACTCAAATTCTATGCTACCAACAATGAAACAGAATATGAAGCTTTCCTTCATGAACTTGACCTTTCTATTGTACTCAGAGCAGTGGAAATAACTGTCTATGTCGACTCCTTACTCGTCGCTAATCATTACAACAAAACATTCAAGACATCTGGCAAGATGATTAACTATGCTGCCTTAGTCGAAGAAAAAATGAGCAAATTCAGGTCAACAACAGTCTTTTATCTCGCTCGTACCGAGAATTGCCATGCTGACGCATTGGTATACATCGCCGCTATGCTCTAAGCCAGTAAAATAAGAACTTTGGAAATCAAGGTTATTAAACATTCCAGTCTCGATATAATCTCTACAATGCAGATCAAAACTGTTGAAGACGATGATAAAGATGATTGGAGAGGACCTTTTGATGCATACCTAAATTCCAACATCCTCCCGAGTAACAAATAAGAATCCCAGTCACTCTTAGCCAAATGTCTACAATTCACAATCCAAGATAAAATCCTCTATAGCACTACGGGAGGGGGGCCACTTATAGAATGCATCTCTTAGAAATGAGCCCAGATATAAATTAAGAGCTCCACGAAGGATTCTACGCGGGTTACATTTTAGGACGGTCATTGGTTCAGCGGACATTCACCCAAGGTTTATACTGGCCAAAAATGCGACAAGACTGTGAAGACTTTGTTCGAAAATGCTACAAATGCCAAATCCACTTTTAAGATATCAAAAGCCCAGCGCTCGACTTACAGATTAGCAATGTCCTCTGGCCATTCAAAAGATGGGGAATCTATATTATTGGGCCTTTCCACCCTGTATCAAGAAATTAAAAATTTGTTCTTGTGGTCATAGATTACTTCACAAAATGGGTCGAAGCAATTCCTCTCTGCCATACCGATGAAAATGAAGTCATCAAGTTCCTTTGGGAACACATAATTACCAGATTTGGTTGCCCACAGATGATGCGATCCGATAACGGTAAATAGTTTATCATCTGTAAAGTCCTTACTTTCCTCCTCAAATATAATATTCAACTCTCAACTTCAGCACCATACTACACTCAAGCCAACGGACAAGCTGAAGCCATCAATAAGAGCATAAAATCAGGACTCCGCAAGGGCCTCGACGAAAAGAAGGGCAGATGGGTTGATAAATTACAAAGTGTCTTATGGGCATACAGGATAATACCTCAAACATCCATAGGCTATACTTTATTCATGATGGCCTTTGGGACTGAAGCAGTTATACCTTCAAACCTCGATCTACCAAGTGCTCAAAGAAAAGTCACAGATGAAGACGATGAGCTAGGTCTCCTCTACAACCTCAACTGGATCGATGAAACCCAAGACAAAGCCATTGTAAACTTGGGACGATACCATGACGAACTGAAAAAACTTACAACAAAAATGTTTGAACACGAAAGTTTGGTATTGGAGACCTTGTCCTTCAATGGATTCAAGATAGTACTCAGCCTAAGAATTTAGGAAAATTATTAAAAAACTGGGAAGCATCATACATTGTCAGTAACAAAACAGATAGTGGTACTTACTGGCTGATGATAAAAGATGAAATCCAGCTCAAATATCCCTAGAATATTGCCCAACTATAAATGTTTTAAATATGACAACTGTAATTGCATTCATCAACTCAAATAAACTATCTTTACTTTTATTTCAATCTTTATTTAGTCTCGATCCATACTTGTTAAGTATGCACCAGACACTCAATCATCTTTACAATCTTTACTTAGTCTCGATCTATACTTGATAAGTATGCATCAGACACTCAATCATCTTTACTATCTTTACTTGGTCAAGATTCATACTTTATAAGTATGCATCAGACAAGCAATAATCTATATTATCTTTCCCTGGTCTCGATCCATACTTGATAAATATGCATCCACACTACCATTATCTTTACTATCTTTACTTAGTCTAGATCCATACTTGATAAGTAAGGGGGAAACTAACATTCAATCCTTCGACAACAATATCTTATTACAATATAATATTGTTTACATTCGTTACTTATTGAACACAACATGTCATGTTGTTGTTCTTTTCCATCTAATCCAGATATCCCATTAAGGATTAACATTTGGCAAGCATTCCAACTACTTGCCATTACATGACCATCTTTACATGCACACAAATATTGCTTCAAGCAAACACTCTGAGCTATCTACATTCACATTTCCATATATCAATCTTATCGAATACCAATACTTAGCATATATTTCAATATGCATCAAATATTTTCAAACATCTTCGAAAACGAAGTATCGGTATTCAAAACACATAGTTAAAATTGTATCGGTCCCATCGACTATTTTTACATCACTTTTCACAAAAAGCAGAAGAATATTGTTTACAAAAACTTTATTTAAACTGCAGGAGAAGACACCACATCACCAACCTTCTATAACCCCTCAGAAGCAAATACCTCTGATAATTTCTCAAGATGCAAACCATCAGCTTCAATTATTACCATATCATCGACAACTTCTATCCTAGAAGGAACTTCAGGCACACCTAGCACATCGTCGTCCGCATCTGAGTCCTCGAAGACAACACCCCTGGCCATGGCCAGCACATTGTAATGGTTTTTCCTCTGCTTCATCTCCTCATATTGGGCTACATAATTTGCCCTGACCTTCTTAAAAGCATCTAAATTCTCTTGAATCAATTCAACCTTTACCTTGTCCAAGATCTTCCTGTATTCCTGTTTCATTGCCTTTCGCACTTCAGCAACCTGCTCTTACACATCCTTCATGAAGTTTCTTCTCAGCAATGTCAACGCCTCCTATTTTTCCCTCGTAAACTCAACTCTTCTCTCCTCGATCTTTTTATCCTACTCTTTTTTTGCATTACGAAGGGCCACCTCCTTCGCCTTCCGAACATCCAGCATGTACGTATTCAACGTGGCATTCAACGCCTTCTTATGCTCAATCAAAGCTTCTTTCTTCCTTATCAAATCCATCTCAATGTTCTTGTACGCCACAACCTGATTTGCCAAATCGCTACTACCAATAATGCGACCATTGGCCTCCGTCAATAACTTTTTGATCTGCATTACATTCATAAATTGAGTATTCTAATGACATACCAGATTTTTTAATTAAAGCAAAGCAGAAAAATTTCTCACCTTCGACATGTTTCGGTAACCCTGACTGAGAAAAGTTATCAAACTCTCTGCACCAACCAAATAGTCATCCACTTCCACCTGCAACCTATCTGCCCCAGACATATAAGCATCCATAGTCTTTAGGACTTCAATCTCGGATTCCTAAACAAATGTTTTCTTCGAAGACTCAAACTTCGCCCTCTTCTTCAGAAGCATAGCTATCGAGCCTCATGGAAGTTGCCCATCAGGCAAAGCAATTGGTACATCAATCTTCACATCTTCTTTATTTGCTGATCTTTGAGAAGACCTCTTCAGGGGAAGTATAGGGAACACCTTGGATAGCCACCCTTTTCTTCTTATTCTTTCCCACCATTTCGGTGAGCATCGAGTCTCTCTCCATGGTTACGGAATCCATCGTATACCTTTCCAAAGAAGGATTTTCCAATGGCAGACTAGACTCTACAGCTCTTTTTTTCCTCACCGACATCTTACCATCGATAACTAGATCTTCTGCCCCCTTCGCCATCGACCTCTTTAAGCCTGCCTCTTGAAAAAGGGTACCCACTCGTTCTTGATCAATGCAAAGATTATCAATCTTACCAAAATATCTCTTCCTAACCTTGTACAATTCTTCTTGTACTTCAGAGTTCCTATCGATCTTCTTCAAAGCTGTACAAACAACAAAATACCCATTAAACATAAATTTAGACAAAAATCAAACAAAAACATCAACATTTGCGTTACCTAACCATACACCTAAATAAAAAGCCTTTCTTTTTAAGGGCTCCCCAGGATCTTTCTTGTCGAACTCGTAATTTTCAAACACGAGTAAACGTTTATCACTATATCGCCCTCCTATTTTTATAATGTCATAGAACAGCGGTCTCTTCCAAACCCTCACTAAGTATCGACAGCCTAGCTTTTTCTGGTTCGTCTTGAGTGTATAAATTGTCAACTTTGATCAATTCTTCCCCCCTTGACTTTAGTCGGCCATTTATCACCCCACATATGTGAAATAGGTCATACACATTTGGATTAAGCTGACTAGGTGCCACGTCCAAAGAATTCATCAACTTCTTCTGGTCAACTTAAAGAGGAAGCTTCAACCCCTTCTTAATTTGGTCTTGATGCATGAGAATCCTGCCCAAAGGAACTTCCAGGTCGATCATATCATATTGATACTCCTCTTACCTAACATCTTCAGGAATACCATACTTCTTCTTGAAGCTCCGTGTCTCCTTCATTTCTAGATCCTCTCCGTAAGAAGCTTCTAAACCTTCCTCTACATCTTCCTCCCTACCTCCACTACCTTCTCGATCAATAGACTACGGTTCGTAATCCACGTCTGTCTCGGTAGCCTCCCTATCAGAAACTTTGATAATCCTAGGTGCCACTCTAAACTGGTCAATGCTAGCTATATCTGCACTACTCGACCCTACCCTATACTTACCACCCAACTATTGCTCACAGGTAGTTACATCGATCATCAGGGCCTCTACATCTTGAAGGCTCCCATATTTATCTTTAACATCGATTTGAATTGGTTCAGCCATTTTTAAGAACCTGAAAATTAGATTTTATTTTTTACCATAATTAGAATTTATCGTATCTGATACATTATATACGTTCATGTGTTCATCTACATATAGTTGTCGAGTTAACTCTCCAACACATCATTCTCTCATTATTATCATTACTATCTTATAAATATCATTAATACTCGAAAACACTTACTACATTTATTTCTCGATATAATTTATCATTATTATTTTTTCTAAGTCATAACATCGATTACTGTACTAACATATCTTTTTGTCAAAATTCAAGAACCTCATAGTTCTCGACTACACTTCACCTATTTCCTGCCAAAGCCAATCAAATTCAAATGATTCAAAAATACACCTTCTCTGGCATAAAATCTGGCCACATAAAACCAAATCCAAAACACTGCTTATGGAAATCACGCAGAAATCCTAACAACTTCCCTACAGTCGCGCCGTACTCACCATGACACCCACCAATCCCTCTTTCCACTCCTCACCAGCCATTAATCACAACTCTCACTCCAACACCTTTATAACCATCACGACTACATTGCCACCGAAACAGCACCCTTCAACGATTACTATCGTGACTTATATGATGAAACCCTAATACAGTCAAATCTTCCATTACTCACAATCCATCCTTCCTCCTACAAATTCCTTTTACCAATACACATCATACCTATGTTTACACATAATTACAAAGACTTAATCAAGCAATACACACAAACAACAAAATCACTAAACTAAATATGTGCTACTTCGGTATCCCTCTTTTTCTCCCGCTTTGCTCTCTTAATCAAAACACTTATCTCCCCCTTCCCAATTGTTGGCAACGATTCTAATGATGAGCACAAAGAGTTCGTACTAGAAAGAATTTTTTCAGAGTTTTTAATAAATGAATAGTCACCCACCTTAGAACTATTTATAAACCCCACGCAACTGCTCATTGTACAACTTCATAACCATTTGAGTAATCGGGCATAATACCTTACACGTCTTTCCTCGAAGTCTTTTACTCTTCGCCATCTCAAAACCAACAAACCCCTACACTGTTACTCTAACCCTTCCATATCTCGAAGAACTTCCTCTACCATATTCATACCCAACAAAGCACGACTTATCTTCTCACAAAGATGTTGTACATCATTTTCCTTATACATCAAAATTTGACCTACAGGAACACACTTTGCCATATTTACATCCTCTCATTACCTCCACATATTTTATATTTATTCATAATTTCCTATATCTAAGGAAAATTTACAACACTCAGTTCAAATTTCAAACTTTCATTCGACATTGTAAATACCAACTTGCACATTGTATTACCACATTCCAACAATTTGCCTAGTCCAAAATATATTCGATAACAATTTTGCATTCCTAAAATATCGTCAACTACATTCTAAAGAAGAAATTTATTCTCATTTCACCATACAACATTATTCGATCTTTACATTTAACTACATCTATAGTAAATATAAATCAAATACTCCTAATCGCAGTAGCATCTTCTTTCCTAATCAATGTTTTTGCACGAGTATGCTTATAACTCATACGTTCGGAAGGACTCCAAAATTTAGGTTGACAGTAAAACTAAAAATCCCCTTCAGCATCCTTTGCCTCTGCCTCGCTCATCCCTTTGTAATTTGAATCCACATTGGTTCAACAGGTTCTTCCATCTAATAATTAATGCACTGGTTTCCAAAGTACCGCTTATATAATTCCCAGTACTTTGCCTGAACGTGACTGAACACTTTATTCTGTACCTGAGACCTAGTCTTCACCATCTCCACAATCTTAAATCTTAGTTCCAAGAGATTATCTTATTGTCAGTCCCTTAGAATCAATACGTCCATGAGATACTTATAATCTAACAAAGTCCAAATCAACACAATAACAATTAATTCACCTTCGAACTTTACAACTTCCACGATCAAATCAATCAATCTCAAAATCCATTCCTGGCCCTACACAGTCAATTAAACTTCAAGATATATTATACTCAAGACTTGTAGACATTCAATATATTTTACTTTGACATTTACTAATTCGATCACTTGTTTATTTTACAAACACTCTAAACAATACATGAAGTTGACAAACAAAGTTTATTAAATAAACTATCTATTACATTTTTCATTCGACAAGTCATTCCTTCGATTACATTACACCCATATACAATTCTTTCTTTAATTCAACTTCAAAGGTTAATTACTATGTTCATCTTTTCACTAGAATCTGATATTATTGCTTCTTTTCACTAGAATTTGACATTAGCTCTGGCAACAAGGGAAACAATATCCTAAAAAACTTATGAAACTCAGGTCAGGGAACTTCTAAACAGAGCTACTCCTGCAGAAGAGCGGCAACAAAAAATTATAAGAAGGTCATTGAGATCGACAAGATTCCAGGGAGCCCAGCCGGCCTTCACATCATCATTTTCACTATGAGCAGTAGCCCCTTCTCAAAAAATTTGATGAACTCCACTACCTTCACCAATGAATAAAGAACCCAACCCCAATGGATACCCCGCATGTAAACATTCTCTAACTCCACCTCCACCAAATCCCCCCACCATAATGATAACCAATACAGGATCACAAGCCTTGTAAAAATACCTTACCTCTGCTTGGTCATCGGGGTAACCATTTTCCTCCTTAGGCCACTTGCTGCACCACACTTGAGGTGACATCTTTCCAACTAAACCACCACTCAATCCTTCTTTACACCACCTATTTATACTCCACTTACCTTTGCCAAATCCAATGCTCCGCATTAATTACCCCTCAGGAACAACATGACCAGGTTAACATCACTTTGATCTCAGAAATAACAACATGCAGACTTTCACAGACATTTGACAACCCCTATGAATTTCATTTTCTTCTCGACATAACCATAAGTACTTCTGTCGAGAATGGGACGATTGTAGTAGCATATTACATAGATTCGACAAGAAGACAATCAGCATTACATAGTTGAAGACAGACAACATTCAAGAAGATGCCACAAGTCCTCAACCTACTAAGAGTAGCTGTTGTACCTGGTTAGGAAAAAGCCGCTCGAGATTCGCGAAGTTAACCCACTACCCCCAAAATATAAAACTATTTTTCTTTTTGTAAACAACTTGTATCTACTATAAATACAGGCATAGAATGAGTTATTCGGATCTACAACTTTAATATTCACACTTTCTTACTTAACTATCATCCTATAACTTGTACTAACTAGCAACCTATAGGATTTTACATCAAAATCCTCCTCAAGGTCACAGTTTTTCTTAGCTTTTACTGAGTTTCCACATAAAATCTTATTAGTCTTAGCTTATTATTGCAGCATCCTTACAGAAAGTATTGGCAAAGATTATCCTTCCTGAAAACACACCATTACAATTGGCACTATCTGTGGGAAATACCACACTTTTCTTTACCATCCCTGATCTAAAAACAATCTGATGACAAATATGAATCTCCAAAGCCATTCTAGTATGCTGAGGAATTACAAAATCAACCTGATACTATAAACCATCAATCTATACGGTACAGTAATCGAATTACAGAGACAAATGGAAATTGATCGAGTCCAGAGGTTAGAAGATCAGTATATTCACAATCAGGTTCTTCAAGTGGAAAGAGATGAAAGAAGGAAAGTCCTAGACCAATAAAGCCAGACACATCAGAAAGAAATCAAGAAATTATAGAGAACTCAAGATCGACTCACCGGCTGCCAAACGTCACCTCCATAAGCCCGTAGTGATCATCGATCCAGAGTGACCCAAAGAGATGATCAACCAAGAGAAGAAAGAATTCAAACTACTTGATCCAGATCTAGAAATTTAGATAGGGCTTCTCGATACTTTGAACTTATATCCTCAGTATCGACAACTTAAAGAAGTTGATGCACCCGTCACCAAACTCCCCCACTACCAGAAAGAAGACCAATCAGGGACCGATTAGGACCCAAAGGATAGGGTGATTTTGATCCACAAGTTGTAGCCACACCAATTCCTCATCCTCAATTCTTCACCTTGGACGACCTAGACAATAGGATCCAAGCCCTAAACTCTGATAATCCAGGCCAAATATCTGCCCTAAATAGAATTGATGCAAATCCCATATCCCCACATCTCGAAGATATGCCTATTCCAAATAATTTCCACATGCTAAAATTTATTTAGTATGCAGGCCTCACTGACCCTCTCACCCATGTCCAACACTTGAAAGCCACAGTTGGATTATACTCAAAACTCGACCATATGCTATACAGACTATTCAACATGAGTCTGAAAGAAGAACCACTCAGATGGTTCCATACTATACCCGAAGGCTCCATCACCACATTCAATCAGCTACAACGTCTCTTTAAGTCTAATTATGCTCACAAAAAGGAGCGAGTGATAATTGCAAATTCCTTGTTCTTCTTCGAGCAAGGCGCAAAAGAAATATTGGCAAGCTTTTACAAACGTTTCTTGCAGGAAACACAAAAGATTAAGATCCATAAATTATCATTTCGGCATTCACCTCAGCTCTGCATATCGACTCCAATGTTCTCGAATAGCTTACCTTGCCCAAGCCCAGAACGGTGACAGAGATGATCGATGTCATAAATAACTACATCGAATTGGAACAATCAAAGAAGGACAAGATGAAGAGCTCCTATATCATCCAATCTTGAGAAACATTTATACCTCAACCCCAGAAGTTAACCAATATCGAAGCATCCAAATAGCGCAGAAGAAATACCGACAATGCTAGAAGAAAAGATGGAAGGCCGGTCAGACCTGTCCCCATTCTACCTGTAATCACAACAACTCCCTCCGCTATCTTACCAACGATAAAGGGAGACGAGTTCTACCAGGCACCACAAGCAATTACAGATATCCTCAATAAACCTTTATGCTAGTATCACAATGTGTATAGTCATAAAATTGATAGCAGCTACTCTCTTATTCGATTCTTTCATCACATTTTATTAGCTAGAAGACTTCATAACAATGTAGTCGACATTCAAAAATTCCTCGAAGAAGAAACTAAGAATAAAGACGTTGATCAAGAGTAAGGCCAAGGGAAAGCTCATCATCTTTATATGATCGAAATTGAAACAGGGATGAAAATAAAATAAGACGATCGAATTACATCTTGTTACAAAATGACCTCATCAAATAAGTCTGTAAAACTTCTCCCCTACTCGAGCAAACCAAAACGTACTTACCATGTTACCTACGAAGACTGCGACACCAGCCATGTCAAGTACCCTCATAATGACCATCTGGTCATTATGCTCAAATTAAGAAAGGACTAGCTACACATGCTTCTCATTGATGCAGGAAGCGCCACATATGTTTTATACAGAAGGGTAATTGAGGTTCTAGGACTTAAGGATTCCGTGAAGGCTTCAACAATAATAGTCACAGGTTTCAACAGCTCAAAAGAATTGGTAACAGGAGAAATTATACTGCCCGTTCAGGCGAGATCAGAAACCACCTTCGTTAAATTCATAGTCATCGATATTGAGTCCAAATATCTGAGAATCTTATGGCGAAGTAGGTTACATTCGATTTAAGTAGTACCATCTATATTTTACTTAGCTTTAAGATTTCCAACGGATCATGGAGTATACGAGATCAATAGAAGCAAAGCAATTGTACGTATGCACAAGAACACCACCACCAACTCTCATTCGGCGACACTTCTCGAGGCGTAGTAGCTACAGTAGGAACTACCACTTACATTCGACCAGCACGACACCGAAGTAGTAGATTCCATTGAGTTATGGGCCCGGATGTAATACCTTCATTGGCTCTAACTTGCCTTCCGATGAGAAAGAAACCATAATCCAGCTTCTTAAGAAAAACATTAACATTTTTGCATGGTCATTCAAAGAAATCTAGCTCCCCATCTTCCAGACAGCAAGGCAGTCGTATAAAAGCGTCAAAATCTAGCTCCCCGCCTTCGGGAAGCCATTAATGAGGAAATTGATAAACTTCTTTTAGTATGATTTATAAGGGAAGCTAAATATCCATAATGGGTTTCTAACCTAGTGGCAGTTTATAAGAAAAATAGGAAAAATCAGAGTCTGTGTTGATTTTACAGAACCCAATTAGTTTACGCCAAAGGATAACCTTCCCCTCACACTGATCCCGCAACTCCTCAACTAGGTTGCCAGACACGAACTTCCATCAATGATGGATACAGTTTCTGGTTACAATCAAGTTCCTCTCGCAGAAGAAGATCCGGAGAAAATAACTTTTATAACATAAAGAGGTCTTTAATATTACATAGTAATGCCTTTGGGGCTAAAAAATGTAGGAACCACTTACCAGCGACTTGTCACCAAAATGTTCAAAGATCCTTTAGGCAAAATCATGGAGGTATACATCGATGATATAATCTACAAAAGCCTAAAGTGTGAAGATTACTTCAACAACCTCAAAGCCATATTTGATATCCTTCGTACTTACCAGATGAAACTCAACCTTGAAAAATGTCAATTTGGTATTATAATGGCCTAATCCCGTGAGCTCAAAGTAGTCTGGAATTAGTCCTTACACCAATGAACCTATGGCAAAAATCTAATAGACAAGAAATGACACAGGTGCTGAGGGATTTTGTAATAGTGACATTTATTGCTTGAGGCTGATGATATCTTATTGCAAGTAATATCATGATTTAAATATGATTGACCTTGTGAATAAGACTTTTGGAGCTTTGAGAAACTTAGAAAATATAGTTTTCTTGGTAATTTCCTCTTATAACTTTCTTGTCCCTGTCTCTTCTAGAAAATTTTCTTTATATAGGCCTCTTCTGCACCTCTTCTTCGTGTTGAAGCACGTTCTCCGAACAATATGGTTAATGGCTGTTTGACTAAGTAATTGTTAAATTCGTGAGAGACAGGTGGTTTTGGCTTGTTTAGGTTTTTCAGTTTGAGCTCGACTCATGTTTCTTATTAGTTCATCGAGTATGTAGCGATGATGACTGGAAAAGTTATGAGGAGAATACGTGAGCATGACATGGAGGTAATTCAAACTAGTAACAGCTCGATTTTAGGTAAGATCAAGGGATAGGCCCCTACAATCGCCCCCTCACAACCGAAGTCATGAGTGGCTTTGTTTGATAAAGTATTTAGATATATGGGTATTCGTGTTTTGAATTTTGAAAAAAGTAATGATGTTCTTGACTGTATGAAAAATGCGCGTGTAAAAGAGTGATGGACATACATTGAATGTGGATGGGAATATTGATGTATATGATGGTTAGGGTTTAAAGGGCTTCATCAATATTGAATTATGACGTTTGGTGAAATGTTTCTGCATAATAAATATAGGGTTATATAAAGAGTACCTATACCGAGGATTGTGATAAAGTATTTTTGATATGTTATAAAAATCTTTGCAATTTTTGATGATGGTGAAGACTAGTAGAATGGCTCTTGAAGAGCGAATTGTTTCGGAAATGCAGAGGTTAAAGTTGAAATTATTCAGGTATCAATCCTTGGAAGATCTTATTTTTGTTCTTATTCCTCTGACGTACAGAGGCATGTCGATGAATAAAGCAGCTGAAGCTAAAGAATATTTTTACTATAAATGGAGGTTTAACCACATTGTCTTGATAGGCGATCAACGTTGTGTTTGTCTCTACATCCTTGCGGAAGATAAGGTCGGGGAGACAGATGTAGGGATAGGCATAACTGCGGTGCAGTTGCATTAATTTCTTGTGTCACAATGGATTCTAAGGTTGGACCCTCTTCGTCTCTACCAACTTTTCAGAGGTGGTAGTTTTAGAAGAGGAGGTGATGGTAGTGTAGAAAGGAGATAAAAAGTAGAAGTCTACTTCTAAATTTCTATCGCATTTTGGCGCTAAGAAGACCTTCGGTTTTAAGAGTTAGTTCAGGCACTGAGTCTTCTGCTTCTATAGTTTCCATTTAAAGTTTACCTAGATTTCGACTAAACTCATGAGAGTGAGCATACTCATTGTTTCCAATTTCTACTATGCATCAGGGTAAAAAATTACTAAAGCAGGACGAACTGAAGGATTTAACGTGTTGGAGTGCGTGAGTGACCTGTTATTTGTAAAAGCACTGAAAAACTTATTATCTATAAAGTACTTGAAGTTGAGTACTAGACAGACTTGGTATCTCTAAAGTACCTGAGGTTGAGTACTTTTTTTTTCACAAGGCAAGCCAGTTTTATATAGGGATCCGTAACCCTTAATTTCCAACCCATGAGGTTTCGAACCCGCGACCTCTCTCTAGGTGGAGAGGTACAACCACCACTGGGCCAAGAGCCTAATGGTGAGGTTGAGTACTTGAAAGACTTGTTATCAGAAAAAACATTTGTAATATGTTTCGAGGTGAATAAAATTTGTTAACAAATTTTGTGTTGATATAAATATAGAATAACTCTAGAAATCAAGATGTATGATCTGAAGAATGTATGAAATTAAATGTATGAGTGTAGAAAGTACTTACAATATTCAAGCTATTTTAAATTTATTTGTTAAAATATATGTTAAGAGACGATTATTATTCTGTTTGCGAGTTGAAGATGTGGGGAAAAAAATTTATGAGAATTTTTAACATGAAGAGTCAATGTAACAGAGGTCGATTTAAAAAATTATATCTGGAAAGAATATGTTTGACGTGAAAAGATTTGGAATGATTAAGTTTGAGGGGAAGAGATAAGTTGAAATAATTTTTCTCAAGATTTGGGGTTTTTGTTACGAGATAAAAGGATATTAGCACTCTTTGAGGGGAATCGGTAGTAACAATGTATAAATAAGGGTAGAATGATCTCTGAATATGGGGGAAGAGATAAGAATGGTGCGGACTCGATCCCAGAGAATTCACAGTGCCGCTAAAGAACGATTTGTATTTAAGATCGTCGAAGTACGGGAGAGAATATTTGGATTGTTAGGTTATGATGCTGAGTTGCCAAAAAGGGAGTGTCAGTTTCAAGGATTAGATTCAATGGGTAGGGAGCTTGAGTATGCCCATTTTTTCTTTGAGGGATTTTTTCGCGAACTGGTGAGGGATCCTGCAGATTGAGAAGAGGTTGTGGGATGTGGAGATCGAATTTGAGAATGTGAGGATCGCTATAGGTTTACCTGTTTGTTATAGTTTTTCAGGCCATCAAGGCTGCTTTAGATGTAATTATATGTGAGGTGAAGGGAGTGAATATAAAAATAGGTGTGACAGAGTATAACTTTTTGAGCTTTAATAATTTGAAAGAAATTATTGTTGAATAGACTCTCTATTTTGGTGAATGTTGTTTGTGACTGTTGTGTAAAAAAGAATTTAAAAATATTTAAATTTTTAGTTATGAGAGCTTTGGAAATAACGTCAGTGCTGTTTATAAGAGTAGAAGAAGAAGCACGTACAAAAAGAGTATAGAGTTTCTGAATTTGTATCTTGTGGAAAAGTTACAAAAACTCTATTACGTGTAAGAGTGAGTCAAAATAATTGTGGTGAGGTCAGAATGAGATTTGGAAAAGAGAGATAAAAATATATTAAAATATAAGGGAAAGGGCAATGATGGGAAAGTATTTTTGCCGAAAAGGTATAAGACGTCTGACATGGATAGTGGAAGGGACGCCTCGGTTCCAAAACTGGGGACAGCTCGTGCGAGGCTCAATAATTACCAGCAGTTAGAGAGAGAAAATATAAATATTGTTTCATCTTTGTCAATCAAACGTTTTTCAACTTCTCAAAACTTGAGGAGCAGCGAAAGTAGAAGGAAGAAGAGAGGCAAATATAATACAAATGCTTGTGGAGATTTAAGCAAAAGGGATTATCATTCAAAGCATGAAAGAGTTGCTGAATCAGAGTCATTCTGATATAGAAGGATACGGTGCTACCTCGAATTCACATTCTGATATAGAAGGATAGTACATATATGTGATGTGTGTATGTGATTTTGATGCTCGATTTTAATTGCTAGGAAAAGAGATAAATTACTATTTATAGTTATCTAAGAAAATCAGCTTGTTTATATGAGATATGAAAGATATTTGAATGTGGTTGACGGATATATAAAAAATAACCATAGATACTTGGACCTTTCTATAGGTCGACCGTGAGGAGTATTGTCTAGGATAAAAAAATCCTTTCCTGTAGTTAATATAAGAAACTCCCCTGTAAGTGTGGCATCGACCTCTGGTTGACTGACTGAGTTTGAGATTGGAGAGTTTGGAAGTGAGGAAGAAGTATGTGTTAATCAATTTCCAGATTTTCCTGGAAGATTGGTGTCCTATTCTCCTCGGTCGGATGCATTCAAAGAGTTTTGTAAAGCCAAGGCTTCTATAGGAGGTAGATGGGGAAATTTTATTGAATATGCCGGTAGGCAATTTAGGGGTTGCACTGCAGCAACGGAAGAAGAATATTTATATTTGTTGGCCGATTTGGCGAAGAAGAAAAGTGATAGAGGGATAAAGGGATCGATCTCTATGGAGTATTATGATGGGGATGTTCAGAATGAACTTTCTGAGGGCTTTTTATGTTACCGGTCTCAGTTAGAGTACGGCTTGAGTCTTCTACTTAGAAATCTGGCTAAGGGGATTATGAATCTTATCAGTGCATGTCCCGTTCAGATGAATGGGAACATGTAGGAGGTGATAAGTATTTACAAAGCTTTGAATATATGGTGGGAAAGATAGGGTAGAAAGAGGAGGATATCCTCTGAGGATGTGCTACAGTTTTACGGTGTAAAAAATATGGCGCAAGTGGAAGGACTTATTTCTGTGTAAAGGCAACTCGATCTCGCTTCTTCGATCTAAACTCAGCAGGTCAACCTTGAAACGATAATGTGATATAGGTGAAGGGTGACTATCTTCAGAGAGATGATGAAGAACCCATGGAACTTTTATTTAGAACTGTAAAATAATGTAAGTATAATAATATATAATGTATGAGATTGATAGTATAAATTATACGATGCTCGTTGATGTTAATGTTTCATGTATGACAGGTCCTAGGCCACAGGTGATGAGGAAAGAGTCATTGTTGGATAAAGTAACTCAAGAGGAGACATAACTCGAGGCTGTACTAGAAATCTTGGCATTAATAGGAAGAAGTGTGCTAACAGCTGAGTTGAAAAGGTTCTGAAAACTCATTCGACAAGGCTAATGACGAGCGCTGATGGGAGAAAAAATAAGGTGACAGATGGAGAAAGGCGGGTGAACTTGCCTAAGGCCCCTGGAGTGGACACGGGATTACCAGAGTCTATTATGTCGAGCAAATTAGCTCAAACGTTCCCTAAAAGGCAAATATTGAAGCGTATTGCAGGGTCAGGGACCACAAGAAGTGGTAAGGCTACAAAAAAGGTGAAAAAGAGAAGGTTCGAACCTTCTAAATTGTCGGGGGGGCAGGTCGTAGAAGATCAACCTGATGTAGAGGACGATTGGAAAGAGGTAGAGGAAAAGGCCATGTTGGCGGCTCTCTACGCGGAGAAGGAGATGAGTAAAATGGTAGGTTTATATGCTCGAATAAGCTCAATTTTGTATATGATTCGAGCTAATCAATAAGGTCGATTTTACTTGATTTTTGCAGGCCGCCCGGCTGATGAAGGGGATATGCCTCTGGATCGAAGAGAAGAGAACTGAGCTGAACAAGAAGAAGATCAAGCTGGAAAGGAGCATAGCTCGGCTGAAGTCAGATTTAAGTAAGGAAGGGAAGCGATTGGAGGCCCTGAAGGCTTCCCAAGTAGTATAGATCAACAAGTTGTGGGCGGAGGCGAGGGTGGATTCGGATGAGGTGGTAGCTGAGGGTGACAGGCTCGGGCGGCACCTTATGTCCAAGGGATACTCTGAAGACGAGGTAGAGGCCATTAGGACCGACACCTATATGGAGGAGGAGGAGGTTGAAGATGATTCTATTGGGGTTGTTGATGGGTTGGAAGGTATGCCTTCTTGGACGGTGATAGATAACCAAGGGGATGATGATGAACACCCAGAGGTGGAAACTGAGAAGGTAGAATAGTATGATGGCACTGTTATTTTATGATTGTTATGGAATGATGTAAACTGATTGGATATATTTTGGATTGAATTATGTAGGCTAAGTTATTTTTATAAACATTGTTGTAGGGACTTAAGGGCATATGCCTCAAAATAAAAGATTTAGAGGTTGAGATTGCTCAGGTGAGAAAAAACTCAACGTCCCTATTGTCTTCGCAAGTGGAGTTGTAGGTTAAAATAGAGCAAGAAATATTTGATTTGTATGCTTCATTAATATATAAGCACAAAGTAATATATAGAGTGTCGAGACAGAATAAAAACTCGTTACCTGTTTAAGTGCAAGCATCCCTAGAATGTTGCTTATAAAAGATGTTAGTCTTTGGCAAATAAAAATATAGAGAGTATGTACCTTAGACTTAGAAATATATGTTATGGAGCATTCCTCCGAGATTGTACTTCGACCTTAAGTCCATAAGTAGTTTTACACAGTAGATGTCAAAAAAAATTGATATAATGTTAGAAGTGAGTCATATGTATTGATTGAGTATTTTGAATCGAACTTGATATAATATAATTGCTATGTGTAGGTCGAATTGGAGTCAGCTCGCTTACGCGAAGATGAAGCTCGTTAAAGTAACCAAGAATTTGTAGAGAAGTTCGGTAAGATAAGAGAGGCGAATGAAGATAGAGAAGATCAACATGTGAAGGTGCACTTCAAGTTTGTTGAGGCAACACATGTTGTTGTCGACCTGGCTTGGCAGGTCGAGGAGATGGATTCCAAAATTGAGAAAGGGCTGAATGAGCTCGAGGAGTTAAAAGATCATGCAGTGAAACTCATAAGCCAAAGCAATACATTGGTGGTAAAGAGCAGGGAAGCTGACATGGATCGTTACCGTATACATGCACAAGAAAGATCGAAGGAAGATTTAAATCGGTCGATGGCTGGTTTGAGAAATGACCTGGCTCGGAAAACTCATGACCAAGAGCAAATTCAATCTGATCTAGCAAATAGCAAGAACGAACTGGGGCGATTAAAGAAGAAATTAGCTGATAAAGATAATGAGCTAAAGGGAGCTCGAGACGATATGTCTGCGTCTGAAGTTGTAGCCGAGCAATTGACTACAATTTTTTATATAAAAGACATGGAGTTCAGGATGGTACAATCCAAGTGTAATGAGCTGAATGAGAGAGTGGCTCAATTGAAAACCGATCTCGCACAAGCCAATTCGCGTATCAGAAGCATCGAGGCTGGCGATCACTTGAAGAAGAATAAAAATGATGCCAGAGTTTCTCCTGTCCAAGGTGATATCGTTAGTCTGTCAGCTCAAATAAGAGAGTTGGAGGGGGACGTTGCTCGAATTCAAGGAAATGTGCGTAAAGGAGTTGAGCAGTTACGGGAGTGTCAAATAAAGTTGGACTCTGCTCTTGTCAGGGAGAAAGAGTTCAAGCGTATTATCTGAGGGAAGGAGATTGTTATAAAGGATAAAAAGGAATTGTTAAAGAAAATTCCATATATGGGAGAACTGAACAAAGAGATTGAGATACTTCGTGCTCAGGGGGCGATTAATCGAGCTAAATTAGTTAAAGCTGAAGAAAAATTTGTAGAGAACATAGCTTTCGCAGATCGAATAGACAGAGAAATGGGGATCCAGAAAGCACGATACATGAGATTAAAAGATCGCCTTCAAAGGTTAAGGATGGTGCTCTCTCACTCAGTTGGAACCCAGGCCTGGTATTCAGAATTGATAAAGTTGGTGATTGCTTATTTTGTAGAAGAAGTAAAAAGAATTAAGTTAGCGAAAGATACCCTGTTCGACGGTATGTCAGAACAAGGTTGATATAGATCGAGGAGATTGCACGAGCTCCATGGGAACAGATTTGGGCCCTCGATCTGCTGAATTGATAGAGGAGGGCAAGACAATTGTGATTGCTCGAGCTTGAGAATTCATGGCTAGTCGATCTTCTGCTATAGGGATTAGCGAAGTTGACATCCCCATAGCAGAATAGACACCATTGTTGTGGTTGCATATAACCTGGAAAAAAAATGTGCCGTAGACATGTTGAGATGAAAGCTAGTTTTACCTTTGCTTTATCTTGTGTCTGGCTTAGCTCTTCGATTAAAAACTAGTATCACATTTTTTTAACCTCAGAGTTGATTAGAGTCAGTCAAACCAGGTATAACCTAAATTTAACTGGTAGAATATCACAGACATATTGAAAGAGATGAAAGTTAATTTTACTTTTACTTTATCTTATGTCTGGTAGAGTCCATTGATTGAAAACAAGGCCTACCTTATTCTTACCGCATGAGATTTAGTAGAGTCAGCCAAACCAAGTGTATTTCTGATTTAACAGGTATGATGTCGCAGACATTTTGAAAAAGATGAAAACTAGTTTTACATTTGCTTTATCTTATGTCTGGTAGAGTCCATTGATTAAAAACAAGTTCTACCTTGTTTTAACCGCAAGAGATTTAGTAAAGTCAGCCAAACCAAGTGTATTCTTGATTTAACTGGTATGATGTCGAAGACATATTGAAAGAGATGAAAGCTAATTTTACCTTTGCTTTATCTTATGTCTGGTAGAGTCCATTGATTGAAAACAAGTTTTACCTTGTTATAACCGCAGGAGATTTAGTAGAGTCGACCAAACTAAGTGTATTCTTGATTTAACTGGAATGATGTCAATTGAAAGCTAGTATTATCTATATTTTAATCTAGGCTTTGTCTACAGAGTAGAGAGATGTATGGAGAAAACTTTGCAAGTTTCATTAAATTTTGAGAAATGATGTACATTAGATGGAGATGGAAATCTCACTTCTGGAATGAAAAAGCGAGAAACTGAAATGGAGTAGTGAGGGACCTAACGATAATATATTTTCAGTCGCCTAGTGTTCCAAGGACTCGAAATGTGGATGCCATCTTTTGTCATGAGGTAATATGATCACAGGTCTGAGAGACCTGAGATAAAGAATGGACCCTCCCAATTATCTGCTAGTTTCCCAGCATGAGACTCTTTGTGGTATTGAGGTATCTCTCTGAGGATGAGATCATTAATTTAGAAGTTACTGCTTCTGACTCGTTTGTTATACAAACTGGCCAGTATATGGTGATATCAACCTAGGTTAGCGATGGTACGTTCCTTGGTTTCATCGATCCAATTGAGGTTGCAAGCCAATTCAAACTCATTTTTCTCATCAGTTAGCTCGTGATCTTTGACTGGGTGATGGTATTCATAAGGAATATCGGCCTCAGTGCCATAGGCAAGGAGGAATGGAGTACAGCCTGTTGACTGATGTGAAGTGGTATGGTATGCCCATAAGACATGAGGAAGCTCTCAAACCCAATTTCCTTTTTTCTTAGATTGTAGCCGTTTCTTGAGTATATCCACGATAGTTATGTTTCTGATTTCGGATTGGCCATTACCTTGAGGGTAGTAGATATTGGATGGTGAGTGAATGATATTGTATTAGCTGAGGAAAGCTTTAATTTTTTCTTCAACAAATTGGGGCCCATTATCGATACGAATTAGATGGGGGTACCCAAACTGAGTGATAATGTATTCCCAGATAAAAAAGATGATTTCTTCTTCTCTGGTTCGACAAAGTAGAATTGTTTCTACCCATTATTTAAAATAATCGGTAGCTACGAGGAGGTCGCGGTGGTTAACTGGAGAATTAGGAAATTCATCGACAAGATCGAGTGCCCATCTTTTGAATAGCCAAAACACCTTGCTTGCATAGAGTTCAAGCGCAGAGGAGCGCATCATATTCCCATGCCGTTGACATATATCACATTTGCGTGAGTATTCTTCTGCTTACTTGCGCATGTCGGGCCAGAATACTCCTTATGTAATGGCTCTGCTTACTAGTGATTGACCCGCGGCATGGAAGCCACAAGTCCCTTCATGTAAATCGCAGAGCATCTCATCCGCTTTCTGTTTAGAGAGGTACTTGAGGTATGGCCCCATGACTTAACGGTGGTACAAGGTACTTTTTGGTTGGTGTAGCACTTCGAGTTGTCTATTAGCTGTCGACGCTCCTTCGGATCTGTTGGAAGTGGTCCTTCATATTTGTTGTTAACACTGACATAAACTAAAAAAAGCCTTCGTCAATCGTCGTCTCCCCCTTTATCGCCCACAATGTTGATCGTACATACAAAAATATGATCAATACTGGGGGTTGAAGTTACTTTAATATGGAAATATCGAGCTTCTGTGCCTAAGATCTCGGCTAGATATGCCAAGGAATCGGCGTGTCTGTTTTCACCTCGAGAAAGATAATCGAGAGTTGTTTACGTAAACTTGCTCATCCTATCTGCAACGAGGGTTGTGTATTCGATCATCTTATCATTCTTTATGTATTGCTCAGAGTAATGGTTGACAATGGGAAGTAAATCTGCATAGACTAAGAGTTCTGGGAAACTGAGCTCAAGTGCGAGGTCGAGTCTATGAATGAGAGCTTCGTATTTGGTGACATTGTTGGAGGCTTCAAAATCTAAGTGGGTTGATTTTTCAATTCAGTCGTTAGAAGGGGTAATCAATACGATTCAAATTCCTGACCCTGCAGGTTCTGCTGATCAATCTGAAAGAAGACTCCACAATTTCGTTGTAATCCATTAGCTCGCTCGTTAAATGATTTAGGGGTAGATCTTCTCTAAGTTTCTCTGAAAATTCAGGATCATGCCCTCCTACTTGGGATCTTCTACTGGAAAATTTGTGAGGAAAAAAGCAATGGCCTACTTTTTTCAAAATGAAGTTATTCGAACTTGATATCATGTTCTCCCAAACTGACTGACCATGATTGCACTCTTCTTGATTTTTCTTTCTTGGATTGAACTTCCTGAAGTGGGTAGTTCTTCATGACTTTGACTGAATGAGCTTGGAAGTAGTGCTTGAGTTTTTGTGAAGTATAAACATGAGTGAGAAGAAGTTTCTCAATTTTAGAATACCTCATTACCGCCGGAGTGAGGGTTTTGCTGATGAAGTAGACTGGTTTTTCGATTTTCCCTTCAAGTCGAATAAGAACTGAGTTGAGTGAAGTATTTGTAACTGCTAAGTAGATAATCAGTTCCTCATTACCAATCAGGGTGCTCATGATGGGAAACTTCCCCAAATAGGTTTTAAGATCTTGAAAAGCTACCTCACACTCTGATGTCCATTGAAACTTTGTATTTGATTGAACTTTTCCTCATTTGGTGCAACTGCGAAGTAATATGAATAGCCAGCAACAACAGTATGAAGGTTTGGAAACAAAGCGGTTGATAGCGGCAATTTTGCCAATAAGTTTTTGAACGTCATTCGTCGTTTTTGGAGATGGCATGTCGAGGAGAGCCTGAATCTGATCTGGATCGGTCTCAAATCCCTTCTTACTGATGAGGTGGCCTAGAAATCGGCTTGAATATACTCCGAATTGACACATATTAGGATTGAGATGCATCCTGTAAGATCGAAGTATGTTAAATATTGTGTTGAGATTTGAAATGTGATTGATGGATTATACGCTCTTTCACAAGAGATCGTCAATGTTGACTTCCACGATTTTCCCAAGATGTGCTTTGAACATAATAGTCATCAATTATTGATAAGTTTTACCTGCGTTCTTGAGTCCGAAGGGCATGACTTTGTAGCAATAAAGTCCTCTTTCAGTGATGAAAGTGGTCTTTTCTTTATCTTCATCTAAGAGTGGAATCTGATTGTATCCTGAAGCAGTGCCTATCATAGATAAAAGTTCATAACCTGCTATGGAATCTAGGATCTGATAAATGTTGGGAAGAGGGAAACTGTCATTTGGAGTGTGTTTGCTGAGATCGGTGAAATCAGTACAAACGTGGACCTTTCCATTCTTCTTTGGGACAGCGACGATGTTAGATATCCAATCTAGATACTTGGCTTTTCAAAAGAATCCCACTTTAATTAATTTCTCAATCTCCATGTTAACTTCATCTCAAAGTTATGGTGATAGGCGTCGCTATTTCGGTTTGACTGCGGTGACGTTGATGTTGAATGCAAATTTGTGACATGCCTTGGCTGGATCGACCCCAGTATTTCTTCGAAAGACCACACAAAAATGTCTCGATTAAGTCGTAAGAACTAATTGAGAGCATCTTTTTTGTGTTGAACCAACTTAGTACTGATAAAAGTACCTCTACTAGGTCCATCAATGTTGATGTATTTGGTGGGCTCCTCCATTGAAGGCTGATCATTTGAGTGATCTACTTGTTATAATTGCTATGTAGCAAACTTGTCAGAGGTACCTAAAATTATAGAGACAGTGCTTTTATAAGCTCGAGAGAGCTTTTGACTACCCCTGACCTCATAGATACCATCGTTGTATTTGTAGTGGAGTGCTTGATGATAGATGGAAGCGATTATTTCCATGTTATGAATCCAGCAACGACCCATAATCCCAAGATAACGAGATTTGGCATTAATCACATAGAAGATAATGTCAATGGTGGCTGGTCCCGCGGTAATAGGTAAGATGATCATCCATACTCGCTCTTCTTTAGGACTATTGAATCCACTAATATTGGTGTCGCTTTGAATGACTTGATCGGCCAATCCCATTTGGTCGATAGTACTCTGAAAGAAGATCTCAATACCGCTACCAGTATCGATCATCATTGTGTGCGTGATAAACTTCTTCATCTTAAGCATTATGACTAACGCGTCATGATGTGAAAAATTAACATGGCTAATATTATAATCTTTGAATGATATCCCGAGCCGGCGATTGCTTGACTCAGGTAGAAGTTTGGCTTTATTATCTTGAGGTATGAGATCGTAGCATTCTGACAGTCTCCTGCGCTTAAATCTGTTAGAGTTGGTAATCTGATTGATCTCGATCATGTTATTGTGGCGTATAATGTAAAGATGCTTCTCCTCAGCTAGATCTTCGACCTGGACAACTTCAAGCTATTTCTTATAGCTGCCATCCTTATATGATTCTAGGTCAACAATATATTTGAGCATCCGTCCCTTCTTAAAAATATATTCGAGCAACCGCTATAAAGCATAGTAATTATCAGTAGAATGATGTTTTACCTTTTGGTTCATGCAGTACGGTCGACTTTCGATTGGCTCCAATGGTTGGGAAAGACGGTTGAGCTTATATCCTTTGTGAGGATTGGAAAATTTATGGAGATTCGAACGTTCATCTTTGGGAGGACCGGTATAACTTGTGAGCCGCCTTTTCGAGGGTTGCCGGTGTCTCCCTCGGCGCACTATTGGTCACCCTGATTCTCCATTTGTTAAGTATTTCAATCTGATGGACCTTTCGTGGAAAGGATGGATTTAGTAGATTAATTCCTTTTGGACATCATCATTTCCAGGTCGACATAACTATTGACCTTGGTGATCATATCCTCCAAGGTTGCAGGTTTATTGAGGAAGCAGTATTTTTTTGCTTTACAGTCGAGCTAGAACGCGTTGGTGAAAGCAGTAGCAACTATTTTGTAATTGAGATTATCCACTTTATGCACGAGCTCCAAGAACTTCTTTGCAAATTCCTCAAGCTTCTCTCCGTGCGACTATTTTAGACTGATAAGATAATGCAATTTTTCCTCTTTGTCTCTATTGTGAGCATAAGCCTTGATGAATTGCTTCTGCAGTTAGTCAGATGTGTATATGGAGTCTACAGGAAGAGAGTGGAACCATCAGAGTGGTTCCCCCTGCAGACTTGTGGCGAACAGGCGGCAAAGAATGTGGTTGAGATTAGAATACAACCCCAATAAATCACGATATTGTTGAATGTACTTCTTTGGATCGGTACCCTTTTATTTGCAAATTTTTGAGTATGGAAACCTTTCGAAATATCCATATCGAATAGTTCTTTGGCAATTGGAATCAGAAAAAAAAAGAAAAAAATGGCTCTTTAGTCAAAACTAGAGTATTGGCGAGCTAGTATTTTGCTAACTTCATTGCGGAGCTCAGTATTAGTTTTGCAGCGGGTGTCCATAGGACCTTATATCTCTCATACCACTATTATGAATAAAGTAGGAACAAGAAAGGAAGAGGGATAGTCGAGAGAGGGAGATGGATATAGAGATATAAGAGGAGTGCTTACTGAATAATTCTTGCGCTTTTTCATATTCATTCAACAACCTTATACAGGTTACAGTGAGCAACAACTACTCCATGCATACAAGTAATACAAACGTGATCCTGGGATGGTGTTAACTGCTACACCACTAACAATAACCAACTAATGCAATCTCCACTAATTGTTATCCACTAACAATGCATGATTAACTACTAACTATAATGAGAAGTCCATGATGATATAGGTACTGTTGATTGGTCTTGGCTACCGTGCATGCACATATCAGTCTTTAAGCCCTTCATGCATCTTTTTGTTACTTACCTAGAGAGTTTAATCTGGTTTCTCACAAGTTAGCCGCTCATGGTAAAAGTAGGGGCTTAGAGCATATGTAGCAGTAGGGTGGGTGACTTGCTTAGGTGGAGGCAAGTCACCTTCTATTGTCAAATCGACCACCCAGTTGGGTCATTTTGCATAGGTGGGCAGTCAACACATCAAGAAAACCTACCCTAAGGGTCGGCTCATGGACCTGTAGTGTAAGTTCACTAAAAAGTCACGCCAGAGTTTCAATGGTCCGCGATGCGTAGAATTTTTACTAGGCCAAAATGAGTAAAATACGTGGAATTTTCAATAGGTGAAGATGGGGATTTCTTTAATCAAGAAAGCCAAGGATCCTAGGCGTTAGTCAAGATAGCTAAGGATCCTAGGCGCTTCCTAACATTTAGCAGACCAGAGATAGACTCTATGTTCCCTACCGCTGACCAATAGTTTTACTTAAAGTAAGTTTTCATTAATTAGAAATAAATAAAAATCTCAAAATGATAGTAATAAGAAGTTAGAGAATCACCAAAATCTCTTTCTTTTTGGCCGAACGCATTCGACCTGTTGTGTGAGGGATAACCATTTTGCTCCTTGCTCCTTGCTCTCTTTCCCTTTTCGCGCTTCTACTATTCTTTAGCACTTGAGCAAATATCAACAACTAGGTTCCAATCTTCTTTCTTCACCACCTTTGGTCTATGATTCTTCTTTTCCTCGTCTGTGTAATATATATCATAATGATCTTTCCTCAGTTGTGTCTTCTAATTTTTAAATGCCATGTTTGCCTTGTAGTCAATGAAATCTTGATGTTCGTCAGGGTCCAGGTCATTAGTCCCCTGTGATCAGCAAAAAATAAACAAATGACATTAACAAGGCTACAAATAACCATGTACTTAATTTCAAAATAAGTAATCATATGGATACAACTTGCGGCAATAATATTTCACAAATCTTCTTTTGCATCATCGTCTACATCACGCCAATCACAAATTGCTGGTGAAAGATTTTCCCTTGAAGTCTCTCCAATGAAAGTGCAACAAAACCTACGATTGGGCCCAATTGTTAACCCATCATCATCCTATTGTATGGATATTCGTCCACCTCAATAAAGATACAAGTAAACTAATAAAGTCATTATTTTTGTATATTTTAAAATAAAATAAATATATAAATCAACATATCAAATCAAAAGAAACTCACAATGATATAATAATTCCACATACCTAGTACTTTTGAAGGACCCCGAGGCTAGTACTTTCTGCGACTAGTGTCAGGTGATAACGATGATCCATCTTCGCTTAACATAGATACTAGAATAGGTTTTAATATAATGGGATGATATTATAATTTTTGCAAGGTAGTTTATATCTAAATCTAACAGTAAAATATATAATTAAATGCCATATTCAAATAAAAATTAAATATACTTGATATGTGCAACAAAGAACTTAGTGTAGGGCACTAATTATTATTGAAACTACTAAAACCTTTCCCTTAATTTTGCATTCATGATTAATAGACTATTTGGATTCAGTAGAGACAAAAAAATTAACAAACAAAAAAACCATAAGATTACATACCTCTTTCTACTTTTAAAATTTCTTACAATCTCACACTATTTCCGAGTTGAATAAAGAAGCTTTCACTGCAAGGAATCAAATATGATGGGAAGGAAATCCTTAAAAAATTCTCAATCCCAAAAACTTACAACTGTACTTTAGTGAAATAAAAAATAGATGGGAAAAATTAGATGAGCCTTCTGTCTATAACAAACCTTATTGCAACAAATCCCTAAAACATAATACCGATCTCCACCTTCTCCATGAAGAAGCAAAAAATGGAGGGAAGATATGAAAGAAAAATATAGTTTGAAATAATCCATAATAAGAGAAACTGAGTGAGAGAAAGAGAGAACCATTTGTTAAATACAATATGATCCATAATAAGATAAAATGATGAAAATAGTTTGAGGCAATTCAAATTGATAATCTCTTTTACATATAATTGGATAATCTCTTTTCCACTGCAATATAACCATGGCATAGCCCCATCTTTAATCTCCAGTTCTAATACTATTGAGATGAAATTCATTCAACAATAACTCTGATTTAGTACATTCAATAGCTTTTATTAATAACTCAACATGTTCATACAAAAATCAAATAAATAAAACTCCTGTCAATTATTACAAAAAATTACAAATTTAGTGTCTTGTCTTTTACCCCAATTATCATTGGAGGTGTACTACTTATCAATCAAAATATGAAGAGCCTTCCAACATTTGATTTGTCAGCATGAATCTGTTGTGATTGAAAAGCTGCTTTATAGTGAGTGTTCACTGATGAAATGTGGCCCTGGCTTTTCAGCCTTCTCGCGGGAGAGTTTGTGCAGGAACGTTTGTTTTGTGTAACACCGATTGAGAAGCAGAGACGGCAACGAATACGTCATTGTGGACGAATCTGATCTACTTTTTCTTTGGTGAAGAGTGTTAGTTTTTTGAATTTAGCTTTCAAAGTGGACACAATCTTGTTTAGTTTTTTGTTGTCATTCAGGAATAATTTTAGAGCCTCTTTGGCCTTAAAACTAGAGCAGGCTAACTTCGATAACACGTTTGACCTTGAATTGGTTTTTGTTTATGTTAAATTGGTAAATGTAACATCAAGGATCTCCTATCACAAAAAAGAAAATTGTACAGCTAATCATCATTCTTAATCACTTCAGCAAACCTGTATACTTCGCCCGTAAATAATGTGTTATTGAATCGTGAGGCACCATATGTGTACCATTTTATTCCAACCAAGTACTAACACTAGACATCTAACAGAGGTATTTTCATGACGAGATGACAATATTTCTGCACAAATAATGGGACCATCAACACAATCACGGAACCCCAAAAAAATCCCCACTTTAGTATCACAATTATTTGCAGAGATGAATCCCAGAGATGTTTATTAAAATCATAATACAACATTTGTATCACAATTCTTGACAAGTTTGTAGAAAAACAATGTCTATTGGAAAAGAAGAATCAAAATTTTATCAACATCTTTATTCCTCCAACATTGCTTATTGTTACAACAAGGCTTATAATGAGATTTTCTCACCTTTCTTATTGTCACATTGTTAATGTTGAACTTTTTTGTAGAGAAACTAGAATAAGCAAGTTGTATTATCTCGTGGATCTGTGGTAGTTTGTTGCTTTCGTGACCTGCATGTCAGTGAGGCATATCACTATTGGTGGGAATGGATGTAGATTTTATTTCTATGTATTTGCAGGTACAAAATTATCTTCTGAAGTGACACTCGTTGAAAACCTCCAGAAACTTCCTGGCGATATTGTGAACTAACTACAAAAAAATGAAACCACCAGAGTACTACGTACTAAATCGGCCAGTTAAACCTCTCTTCCGCCATCGTTGCTTCTTTTGAAGTCGCCTGAAACTTACAAAGAAGTACAGACCCGGCAAAAACAACAACGTATCAAAACCAAAGTAGCAAAAATTATATTTCAGCTTGTTTAAGTTGGGAATTCATAGGATGAAGCTAAAATACTAGAACAATTTTGATAAACTCTTTAACATGGTACAACTCCAATATCTAGAAAATAATATATGCGACTTCTAAAGTAAGGAATGTACAGGATTGACTCAGCGTGCAAGCAACAAAAAGAAAAATCCCATTCCTAATTCAAGTATAAAGTAAGTTTTCACAAAGTGGTTCAGTGAGTACCAAAACCAATTTGTAGAATAATTAATCTGGTTCAGTGTACTTCCTACCTAGTTCATAAAATTGTATAATTACCCCCTTATGAATGTAATAAGCTTTACGACTATACACATAATACTAGAATCTAATCTTGCACAAATATGAACATGAATTTATACTCAGCAAGTACTGAAAGGGTTCAATATCACATACCAAAAATAGCAATAATAATTGGTATAAACCATTGACTTGCAAGGAGGAATTGCATATCAAGCTGCAAGAAACACAAAGAGAAAACTTCATCAGATAGGTGCACTTCCTAAAATATATAGTAAAAAATTCAAATATCGAAAGCAACAAATTTTACCTCATCTTTCTTGAGTAAACCAAGAAAGTCCATTGTATCACTGTACCTACAATTGGTGGTGAAGGAGTTCCTTCCATTTTTCTTGGGTGATCAGTCGTACCCACATCTGGAGCTTTCCATGGTAGGATTCCAACCTCTTCCTAAATCTAAACTTGGAAATCCTGGCAATCTTCTGTTTCTACCTATTAGTTGCAAAATGTAACCTTTCGTTCCCATATTTCATATCTAGAATCACTTCGACATATCAACTCATTGCCTAAAACTGCAAAATAAGTAGAAAAGTTCACATCAATTCGGCGAGATGGTAGCTGGCCGTCATCCCGATAAAAGGGTTTTTTTTGTCTAACTGAATCTAAGAAGAGTATTGAATCTCTAATGTTCCCGCTCGTGAAATCTAATATCTTCTTAAGAAGCCAAAAATAGTTGGTAACCATATGGTTGATGTCAAGATAGTTGGAGTCACCGTACACGAAAATACGTCCATCACCCAGCTCCATAAGGCCAAGAACAGGAGAGTCTGCCTACATATTCCGTATTAGTTGAGGATCTTGCATAGTAAAATTAGGGGTATAACCAATCAGACTTTAGAGGATTTTTTAATATAAATATAAAAAATTATTAACTGGAGTTTCACATGCTAACCTTAATTAAACCAGATGTATGTAGTACATTCTGAGTGGCGCTGCTTTCCGAACTATCCAAAAATGAAAAGCTATGTACAAACCCGCCATCTAGGAACTTTACTATATCTGTTCCAGAAGTATAATGACTCTATTCACCATCAATAAAGAAATCTCCATTTAAAATATTATCCCCCAAATCAATCCCAAATTAAGACAAAAGATCGTTCAATGCAGGGATATTTGCACCCCCTATAATTGGCGTCTACCACCTCTTAGTGTTATCATCATAAAATCTCATCTTCACCATTGTATCCACATTGTACCATTCGGCAAACACCACCAAACCCAGTCCAACATTAAGTATATCATCTCTCAGCTTTTCAATATCTTGAACAAAATACTCATCCTTGAGGTCCACCATCAGGAGTGTCCCATACTGCCGAGCATCAACGCATGTAAGGGGTGAAACAAGTGTTTCCACATTGTATACCGAGTCTCTCAACATGTTAAACATGACGTGAAATTTTGCATGCAAGTGATCCCCATGCCAGTCAAAAATGCCATTACGAACCTCTAAAGAGTCACGTGGTATATACCCTGGTGGATATTTGATACTGTCATATTGATCCCAGAATATCCTTTTTGCTCTTGGCAGAGTTGGAACCACCTTTAGCTTCAACTGAAGGACACATGTACTTGTCCTTCGTTGGCCTTTCTCTCCAGGTGGTGGCGAGCTAAATATATTCACCATCACATTGCCTTTAATCAATCCTAAAAATTGTGTACCTTCATCCTTGATTTGCATATGCAGTACGAGATAACCAGTCCAAGGCCAGATAATCTTGGAGTAGGAGAAGTAAATACTAAGAAGATTTTCCACATCATTGTTAGGGTGCCATATAGCCTGGCCTTCAGAATAGCCAATGAGACCCATTCCATTGAGTATGGTGGCATTAAACATGACTAGCATTGCACCTGCATAGTGTGGTTGGCGGGAGATGGACCAGGAATAAGGATGGTCTGTGTAGTCGAGAATACTGGGAAATATGCTTACCCGTGGACGGTTCCTTTTCAGAATCTCGAACGACTCTAAGCTTGCATTCATAAATGAATCAAAAGAAATAAAATAAGTTTAATTTTAGTAAAATAGCTGAAATAGAAAGTTATTTCCATATAGATCAGAGAACTTATAGGTCAACTCTACCTGTACCCTGTTCATACATATTAAGACCTGAAAGCTTTACAGCCCCCTCAACCAACGCTTATTTCACGCTTGCCAGATTTCGAATATCCTTTCGCTTATTTTTGGGAATGACACTAACAAGCAAGCTTACAACACCTGCAACTACAGGACTTGCCACACTTGTTCCTGAGAGGCTTTTGCAACCGGTACTAATCTTTGATCACATAATTTCTTGCCCATATGCAACAATATCAGGCTTCACGCGACCGTAGCTATATAGACAAAACAATGCAATAACTATCAACACATAATTTACGCCTTAATTAAGAAATGGTGCAATAAGATTAACTTTACTAATAAGTTCTGATCAGTGAATCAAACTTCTCCATAGTTACTGCTAAAAAGGCACCAAAACCTAGTAGTAGCAAATAGCCAAAAAAGAATGAAGGGGAGCAGGTAAAAGGTAAGAGCAAAGTTTTTTTCTTACCCATGAGGCATTTCCCAAGTACTTATGCCGTGAGAAGAGAATGAAGCTATAAGATCATTATAATCAATGCCACCAACACCAATCACATCACTTTGATCTGATGGATTGTTTAGGGTTCCATATAAGGGTTTATCATTTCCAATAGCCGAAACCATAATAATAGTATTAGCTATCAGCTCCCAAACCTGGAAGCAATTGAAGTCACCAGTCATCACAGTTATTTCTTGTGGGGGTCATTGATAAAAGATTCAAAAGGAAATCTGCAAATGATAAATCATGCATACACACACACACAAGAATGTACTGATACTGGAACTACACTAATTAGAAACAAAAAATTAAAGCAATAGTTGTAGACCAAATGCGTTTACCTTTTCCACGAATGGAAGATCCAAGTAATCAGGTCCACATATACTTAAATTCAGCACATCCATGTGGGTTGCCATAGCATATTTAAATGCATCAAGGAACCATGACGTGTAAGATACCTGCAATAATCTGAACAGAAACTCCTCATGATCTCGCCAATGAATATAATATCGCAATTCACACAAACAAAATAGTTTTATACAGAAAAATTCTCTGACATATGAAAACTATGATATTAATTAGGAGATCACTAACTGTTGGAATTTAAAAGACATGTGATATCAAAAGCAGGTGAGTAAAATAAGGGGTTGTTGTTAAACCAAGATGAGAGGATGTGCACAAGGTGTCCTAACTTGACATTCTTTATAGAGATAATATGAAGCCTAGATATTTCAATTAGAAAATTTATCTTAGCCAAGGTCTTTAAATTTGAAAATTCAAAAAGTGGCATGTTCATCACTTCCTTTTTCTGTCTATTTTCATTTTTTTCAAAATGAAAAAATGGAGAGTCACTCCCTCCCTCTCTCCCTCTAAGGAGGTTGACGAGAAAGAGGGCATGGATTTTGTCTCTACTATAAGTGGACCGATCCAAGTTTAAGGTATTTCTCCCCCATTAATCCTACCACATCCTTCATGGGGTTCACTTATAGTATTATGACAAATTAAGACCCAAACAAAACCTGATTATCACCAAATTGCACCTTAGGATAAGATTAACTACTAAATTGGATATCAATGTCATAAAAATTCAGATCAAACAAAAATAAAACAAAGAACAAAAGAATGTAAAAGAGAGAAAAAAAAAACCCCTGTGATAGGAGAAGATGGGAGAGCCACTAATAAAACTGCAAGGTTTATTTCCTTTCTATCAAATATATCCATAATGTCAAAATTTGCAACTAAGTACACAGTGCACAGTAAAATATGGATTAGTTTAAATTGAATTAGTTTTCCAACTAAGTACACAGTACACAATAAAATATATAATTAAATGCCATATTAAAATGAAAATTAATACAAGCTATATGTGTAGCAGAGAGAACTTGGAGTAGTACACCCATTATTATTGAAACTAAAACATTTCCCATAGTAAAAAATAAAGGGTAAGACTTAATGTTAAAGATCTTCGGCATCTTCCATGATAATGTTTTCAGAAGCCTCAATGTTTACTTGTGCTGTGAATACTAAGGGGTCTTCGTAAGCATTTATATCCTTAGTTAACCCCTTTGGAAAATTTAATACAACATGCCATTCCTCATTAGGTCTACTTTTTCATGTAATTTAACTCTGTTACGAAAGAATTATAGATATTATGTATAGTCTTCATGCTCAATAGGTCAACTGCAACCGCCAATCTGGTATCTTCCTCCCGACACGATGGATACAAAGGTTGTGTTGCATCTTCGATTAACTTCTTGTACTTTATAATTTTTTTAAGATCATTATGGGCTTGACTATTATCTTTGCCATTAGATTCGACCGTATTAACCCCAACATCAGCTTCAAAGATCATTATAGGTTTGAGTAATATCCTCGCCATTGGATTTTACCATATTACCCCCAACATCAGGTTCAACATTATCCTCATTACGAAGATGTCTGAATCTGCCATTCACCATATCGATCATCCTTAGATGCGTATCTTCATTTTTACTTATCGAAGGCATCCTAGTCAGAGCATTCACCTCGGGTCTAATAAATGGTTCTCCATGGTGAATCCACGTCGTGTATGTCATATCGATGCCATTGTATATTAAATGATCAAATATATCATGCAATACTTTCTTCCCTTTCCTATTATGACATTTGACGCACGGACAACTATACCAAACTTTACCACCTAAATTTGCTCTATTTAAAATTAGAAAGTGAATGAATGACTCAACGCCCTTGAGATATTCATGAGAATCTCGTGGTGCCGTCATCCATTCCTTCTTTGGGATCAGGAGTTTTAGATAGGAGCCTCCTACTGAAAGTGAGACCAAAGTTTGATATAATGAGGATGCCTTATAAAATCCAAGAAATACAGGTATTGGTAAAATGTTTAAAGATTGGAGAGGGGTTGTACTAGGCATTTTAAGCAACATAGTTATATGCCCAATAACAAACTACATGGCAGAGTTACAATAAATTATACAAGGTATGGATATAACAGTTAAAAGGGGTTGTCAAGGACTATAAGTTATTTCAGATTCTAAGTCAGCCATTAAGACCTTTATAGCTAAGACTCAATCTTCTACAATATTATTCTCAATCTTATAAAAATTATTCGTTCAAGAGTATTGCAGCCCCCAACCAAATAATACAACCAATTTACACATCCTATTTAGCTCTTAGTGCTTTTATACAAAAATACTAATACTAATAAAATAGTTACCCATATGTAGAATTACAGCAACAATGTAACAAAACTTATTATAATTTAAAATCACTGGCAATATTAAAAGACAAACCCTATAAATCTTACCTCTTGCAACGAAGATGGCAAGATTTATATAGTAAGAGAAGGCTTATACAAAAAAATTGAAATTTGCAGCAACAAGATTATGATAAAGATATCAGACATTAAAAAGATGAAGAATAAGAAACCCTAGAAATCTGACATACAAAAAAGTCCAAATACTAACAAAATTAGGAAAATCCCTAAATTATATATTTAAGGTCAAAAAAGTAATATACTATTTTTTGATATTTAGGAAAGAAAAAATTGACAAACCAAAATGACCATAACAATACATCAAATAAGATAGAAAGGAAATCCATAAAAATTTCTCGATTCCAAAAACTTTTAACTGCACTTTAGTGAAATGAAAAATAGAAGGGGAAAAATTAGATTATCCTTCTGCCAATAGCAAACCTTATTGCAGCAAATCCCTAAAATACAATACCGATCTAGTTCTTCTCCATGAAGAAGCAAAAAATAGAGGGAAGATACGAGAGAGGAATATATAACTAAAATTGGTGTTTAGAGTGTTTGGAGAATTAAAATTCAGTTGGAAATCAGAGATATGCAGAGCTTAAACCCTTAATTGAAATTAAATTGTGACGTAGTTGCTGGAGAGGCAAAATCGATCGGGATTATGGCTTTTTAGGTGCTGGATTTATGCGGGGAAATTTGTTCTAGAAGTCGATATAGAGATTAGGGGATATAGATTTGAAGTTAGCTAGAGATTTCCAAATTTCAAACTCTTGCTGGAATCCAACTGTGGGAGAAAGAGAAAGAGGGCATTGGCGGTATTATGTTTTCCTTTTAGGATTTAGAGAATTTGGGCGGGGCTCTTTTATTTTCATTTTCATAAAGATGGAGTAGAATAGTTTTAGCTTAATTAATCAAAACAACTAAATAAACCGTCTAAATTGAATTTATTTTCTAACGAAATACACAGTCGCATTTTTTATGGCACAAATAAGAGGAAATAAAGAATAAATGACGGTGGTAATAAGATTATGATTGTTAAAGGATGTCAAAATTTTCTAATACACCTGCCTGGTCATAAATGCATATCCAAAAGTGTCAATATTTACTCTTTTTGGCCTAGTATTTCAAATGTTCGAAGGGAGAATATTATACCAGGCACAATAAAAAGTTAAAGATGTCATAAAATGTGTCTTTCCATCTGCCATCGCCTTCTTCTTCGCATCTCTCTTCCTTTCTTCCCTTCAATCTCTTCTCCTTTCTTCGCTTCTCCATCTCCATCTCCATCTTCAAGCTCCTCTTCTTCTCTCTCTTTCATTTTTCCTCGTAATTTAATTTCATCTATCTTTAGCCTCATCTTCCTCTACCTATCTTTCTTTCTCTCTTCCTCCCTCACTCTATGTTTATACTTTTGTGTATCGATGGCGACTTCCACAATTCCTCCCTCCACCTTTCAACTAAGTTTGTTCAGAGTAAAAACTAAAGGAGGGTATTGAGTTTAAAAAACTGGAGGGTATGAGGTAATGGTATCTCTGAAGCTCTAGAAACGTACTGCAAGTATTCTCAAGTACAAGAAAAGCAAGGTATGGCTCGATCCCAATGAGAACAACAAAATCCCCATGACTAATTCCAGTAAGATCATCATTTCCCCCTTTTAATCAATCTCCGTAACAACCCTGATTTTGATTTTGATGAATTCAATCGTGGTTTGTGAAATTAGGGAAAAACATAAGGAATTTGGTAAAGGATGGGTTTGTGATCAGGAAACCAGTGAAAATCAACTCTCAGTTAGGTGCGCGAAGGATGGCAGATTCTAAGAGGAAGGAACGTCACTCTAGATGCGGTAATTTTAATTTGAGAATTTTATTTTTTTTATTTGGGGTTTCATTTTAGGTAGATTTGAGGATACCCATGGTTGAGTTTAGCGTAAAAAGAGTAGTATTAGTTATCATTTGGTATGAACTATGTTATCGATGTAGTATAATCTACATAGTTTTAATTAAACAGTTTTAGCAGATTCTCTTGAGTCTTTGGTGATAAATTTAGTTGGTGAAGCAAGTCAAAGGGGATGGTTACCGAGGAGGAGAAGGAAAATTCGCGGGCAATAAGACTGGTGTACTAGTTGAGCATCAGTCATCATTTAAGGTAAGAAATTTGAAATTTTGCTTCTTTAATACATATTATGCATATGACATTATTGGTTCTTTCATATACATGTGCTTATTCAACTTGGAAAATTGTTATTGTTACTATTTGCATTAGTTTTAATTGAACAAAACATATTTATTTATTTATTTGCCATGCTTATTTGGTTAATCTAAGAAAATTTATTTTTTGTAATGTTTATTTTGCAACATTTGTGTACTCTGAATTTAGTTAGTAGTCTACTGTCACTATACTGTTACTAGAATCCTACCACTATAAAGTGTGTTTATTTCAAAAACATAAAATGAATAAGATACACCACTTTAGTTTTTTAATATTTCACCATAGAGTAATTGGATTGGAGTGGACAACTATAGCCAGGATTCATTTGAATCAGCAGCGCACTAAAGGGGAGGCATTTATTGGAAATCTTTTTCCTATGGCTGCCTTATATATGGTTCTTCTCTCTCTAACCATTTTCTACTTTACGCTCCCTTGAGGTTAATTTCCAGAGGTATCTCCCCATGAACTCTATCACCCAAGTCATTTACTCTTCTCTCGGTGCCAAGGTATTTTTTTTCTTTTAATATTTCATGCTCTTATTCCCCTCATGAACTCTAGCACCCATGTCCATTATTATTCTCTCTTATATCTACCTATTTTTGTAATACATGTCTTTTACTTAAGTATTATGTAAAGATTTCCATCTATCCATGCTTCTGTAGGCATTTATGTTAGACATGCCTTATTATCTCTTGAGTATGCAAAAAATTTCATATTCCCATTTTTTTGTTCATTTTCAAGTGAAAGAGTATTTGAAGCCTAAATTTTCATATCATAAAAATAGCTTTTATCTTTTCCCTTTGGTTTATAATAAAATATGAGTTTTATAAAAGGGAACTCTGTCATGCTAACGCATCAACATTTTGGGAATTTTTCACGGCGTGCCTGGCGATCTCACGAAATGGTTATATTGAGAAAGGTCCAATCACAAGGTGTTAGCTGAGGTTTTCATTGAGTTGTTCTTTACTTCATGACTCCTTTCCAAAAGTAATCGTCGAATTCATATTGGATCTTTAGTTCAAATGGAAGAACGCTTAAAATGGGCGTGTGATATCGAACATTTTAAGAAATGGTGGTTCAAACCTACTAAGATCGTATATAATTAAAATATATAACAAGCGAATTGAAAGCATATGCGATGCGAGGATAGTTATGAACTTTAGATTTTGTACACAAGTTCATATCATAAGTACCCTAAAAGTGCTTCTTTAAATTAGCAGTATGTTTATTTATATTGGCTATATCAGGAGTATAGCGATCTTATGTTTAACGTAATATGTTTATTTTTACATGTAGTTAGTAGAAGGACTTGAACTCGGTATTTCCAAAAAAAAAATTGTCAGTATACCAATTTGTGTTTACATAGGACTTCAGAATAGGATATTACATGGTGAATGGTAGACTACATGAAAGTTAAGTACTATACTGAGGGTCACTTCATAATTAATACATTTAATCAATGGAAACGTATACAAGGGTTGATTCACACTAGTAAAGCTAAGACCATGTGGAATATTGGCAAAGGTAATGTGAGCTTCTGGCATGATCACTGGTATAAGGAGGGTCCGCTACAAAATTTATTAGCAGCAGATATTGATCAAGATATAATGGTGAATGAAGTACTGGATCATAGTGGGGTGTGGCACCAGAGTAAAGTTGAAACGGAGCTACCTTCTAACTGCAAAGCTATACTTCATAACAAGTACAACTTGAATGAATCTGATGATAAAGCAATCTGGGGTCCATCTTGGGATGGAGATTTTTCTATCAAGTTTGCTTGGGGATTTTGGAGAATGGAATATGAGAAGATTGACAAGCTAAAACGGATCTGGCTCTAGGCAATCCCTATAAAAATTCAAGTCACGAACTGGAAAGTTTACAAATAGGCTTTTACCACTAACTCTTTAATTTAAAAATATGTCTGTCTTCCTTCTAAATGTTGTTGCTAAATGAATAGGAACTATGATAGCATGGATCACCTTCTAAGTAATAGAGATTTGGTGAATAGGATTTGGAGATACTTCAGTAGTATGTGGGGAGTTCCATTCATTCAAAATCAAACTGTATGGGCAAGACAAGGGTCATGGTGGAGTCTAGTTAATATGAACTTCCAAAGCTATTCCTACTAGGTACTTCTCATGTCTACTACTGTATTAAGTTTGCAAGGAATGATGTTCAACCTAGCAGAGAGGACATCAATCTTGATCAAGTAAGATTACTTTTTTAAACTCATCAGTTTAGACCTTAGTTAAATATTAATCAAATAATTTGGGGAAAATTGTTTCCGAAGTAAAAAAAAACTGCTCCCATAGCAGCAAAAATGCACCAAAAGGAGTTGTTTTTGTTTCTCCCCAACCCATAACATCATGAGCTAATCTGAACGTAGTGTTTTCACTTTTCCATTCTTTTCTTTACTTAGTTATATAATGCATATTGTATACTTTATATTTTACCCCAAATTCAAAAGTTATTGGATGTACTATGTTCACAAATGACCAATTATGCCCAATGAGAAAGTGTAACCAGATGACTTTAAAAAAAAAAAAAGTTCTCTAGTTATAAAATTATAGTAACTAAGAACTTTTTGAAAAAAATTTACAACTGACAAGATTTAGTGCAGCTGTTAGGTCGGTGTCGAATTACCGCACGGGTCCAAGAGTTAATTGGGAAAAAATGGTGATAAATAACAAACTTGTATTATCCTAGAAATCCACAGCAAAAACTTGTATTTCATATAATAGTCAGTGTATATATGTACACATGGAGAACTTAAAGAAGTATGTTGTGCCAGGCTTGTCTTTAAAGCGTGAAACTACACATCTAAAGAAAACTTGCTGAATAACTTGATCTGTCTCTAGACACTTGCCGTAATCTACATTACATTAGAGATAGTAAAAATTTACAATTCGTTAATTTTTACAGGTTTTGGAAGAGTTTTAATGGAGAATGAAGTTCATGCCATCATTTTTATTCAGTTTTGATGTGCCTTAGTTTAATTTCCACAATAGAGTGGGATGGAGAAATACTATTCCAATTTTACTAAATTACCACTGTACTTGTTAGTGGTAATAGTCGTTTTGCCACGGATAAAGTCTCTAGTGGAGATCTGTAGTAAAAGGTGCGTGACAATATTTATGCCACAGAGTTTTCCTGTCGTTATCCCATTTATGCTGATGCGAAGTAAATCCGTGGGAATTTTTTTACCATTGATATAATCAGTGGTATAACTTACTATTTTGCCACGAATTTAATCTGTGTCTATTTTTATTACCACAGATATAATCCGTATTATGAGACAAGGTAAGCCACAAACCTCATCCGTGGTTATATATTTACCATAGAGTAAGTCTATGGCTAATTTTTTTTAATTTTTCAAAAAAAAAAACTCAAATCTGGAAATTGCACCTGCTCATTATTTTAAGCACTAACAATTGCACATGCTCTTTATCTCAAAACCTTCATACAACAAATAATGGAGAAGACTGTATCATATTCTCTTTATCTAATCAGGCTATAACTAACAGCTAAAAAAACTACTTAACTTGGCTTCTTTGTGCTTGTAATGGAGGCTAGATCAATGATACCCTGGAACAACCAACGAATTAACTAATTCACGTAAGTTGATGATCTGAACTGTAATGCCAAATAGCAAATCTTTGTTGAACTAGATAAACTTTTATGCATATATTAAGAAGCTACAATATTTGAGAAGATATAGAGCTTCTAAATACCTATGATGTACAAAGTATTTCCCTCTTCTTTTTTCCATTGAAGACGCAATAATACTTTCAAAGGGGAGCATGAACAACAACATCCATAACCTGAGAATTATAAAAGAACTCAAGAGTTAGCTACAAAGAAACAGACAAAACATGAACAGCTGCAGATGGAATCTACCAGAAGCTAAAGTAAAGGTGTGTTGTAATATATCATCTATCAACAATCCAAGACCATCAAGAATTGGAATAATCTACAGAAACAGATTTAAAACATAAGATTCTAACATGTGTGGAGAGAAACCAACTTGACGTGGGATACTTAATGCCAAATTGGTAGCAACAACCACTAAAAATAATGTATGCGTTTAATATGGTAACTTTCAAGGTATTCTAAGAAATATTTCCAGCACTTTCTTACATCTTCTTGAAATATACAATTAATTGCTTATATAGCACCATATCTAAGATAGCCTAGATGATATATAAAGTTTCCTTATTAAAAGTATTTCACCTTGATACATTTAATGTACACAAATAAAAAATATCAAGTAGATAAGTCACGTTTGCGCACAAAAAAATACTTGCATCGCCCAGTCCAGTCTTATGCTTTTACGATACACAATCCAATCAGTCATGGGTGGCATAAGGCTTTAATTAACTCGGGATACGAGGGGAGATTATATAGCCTCAACACAACTCTCCCAATAACCCACTCTTGTAAACCTCAAACTTGCTAATTACAATGGTTATTTCACATAATACCCACAAGGCACAAAAATCCTTATACATATCAAAATGACCTAGCTACTACTATCTGAAAGGCTTTATCATATCATTTTTTAGTTTAGACACTTAAGTTTTTAAGCTTCTAGCCCACTAGTTAATGAAAACTATAACCTCGTTCACCACATTGAGACAATATGTCGCCTTTTAAAAACTAATTATATCCCTCACAGCCTTTCCCAATTAAATATTCCTCCAATACAATTAGAGAAAGTATGTTTGGTGGTAAAAGTTATGTGCTCATATCATGATAAAAACAACTCAAATACGGCTGTTGGACTGTAAATGAAGAGCAAAGTAGCAGTAACATTGCCTCAAAGACCTTACTAACACTGAAGTCTCCAATCTTTACCGTCCCAATACTTGTAACTAAGAGATTATCAGGTTTAATATCCCTGTGCACTATGTTCTGTGATTATCAGGAGAAAGTATTAGAACTCTACATAAACAAATTCAAATACGATGAAAAAAACAAAAAATTGTGTCTCATCGTCTAGGAATAGCCAGATCGCATAAACCACAATTGGTTAATCATAAATGGACTTTCCAGGCAAAGGACTTGTGAGCCCTAGTAGCAAATACTCGAACCAAATATTATGAAAAGATTGCCTGATTGTGTACCTCCAATATGTTTTTACCTTTTAGGCATGTTAAGCAGGGTTCATTGAACATAAATATGGATAACTTATATTACAACTATGATAAGGGGCGGAACCAGGAATTTATGTTAGGAGGGGCTAAGATCATCGGGGGTTCGAGGGCAAAGCCTCGATTATTTTTGGGGGTGTTACACCATATTTTCAAGGCAAAAGTTAGCTCCAAAAATTTCCTTCAAGTTATACACAAGGTAATAACAATAAGTAACAAAAATTGCCCAACTATTCTTATATGGAAAATTACTCAACTCAGGTAAACTATTTATATGATAATATTTGAATTCATGAAGGAAATAAAACCAAGTGATGATATTATTATTTATGGGACTATGGTGATAAATTTAGTAGGTGAAGCAATTCAAAGGGGCAAAAATTCCCATTACAATAACAGTATAATATTGCGAACATATGTTAGGTCGAGATTCGAGAACTATATAGCTTTTGTGTGATTTAAGAGCAATAGTGAGCAAAAGTGTATATCGTGCTCGCCATAAATGAATTTTAGAATATGATTGTCTTACACTAAACTTTTATCGTGGTTCTTGCAATTAAACTCACATTTACCTTATCAAATTAAGGTAAAACCAACTACTTCAAAATGAGAGATGCTACCTTATTAAACTCGTATTAAGTAAAAAAAAGTGGTAACCAACCAAAATGGCATGACAAGTATTACGTTCCCATGAGTATTAATAAGGATAAATGCCATCTAATATTGGTGGATGGAGATCCTGGAACATATGTTATCCTCAAAGTTGGAAGCGGAACTGTACAACCTGTCATTGGAATGCCATTTGCAGGTGTTAGAAACTTTGAAAGAGGTCAACCTTCAAACATTCAAGTAGAGAGCCCCTTCAATACCCCAGCAGATAGGAGAGTAGCTCAAGAAGTAGCACAACTTCGATATGTTCAAATGCTTTATGAGCAAGTGTTTCATTATTCTTCATGGTTCATTCTATTGGTGTTCTATATTCTGAGATTTTTAATGGGCACCTATAATATTTCTGTATAATTAGGATCTTGCGCGAGACATTGTTCAATACTTATAGAGGCCCATAAGTGATCAGAATCAAATAGAAAATGTTCATTCACAAATGAGTTTCAATAACATTATATCCTAACCAAATGGAGTTCCCAACTAGCTCATGAACTACAACAACAGGTCTTTATGAAATTTAAAACTTCCAAAAGTTTTATCATTTTCTATATTATTTCCTCAAAAATTCTACTAAATATGGATTAGGAAATAGACAATATGGCACGAAGACAAACTAATATTTCGCGACGATCAACTCGAATCAAACGATGCTTACTTAATGCATTACTACAACAACAGACTAAAACTCATGTGAACAAAGCATTTCACCCCATTCCACCAAAAAAGCTTGCTCATTGTATAAAACATATGAGCCGCATAAGGCGTTAGTCACTGGTTACAATAGTTTCTTTTATCGAACATGCTAGGGACAAGTCAAATGCCAAGTTACAGATGGACGATAAATGTACACAGATATGTGATTCAAGGGTAGAAAACATCTTCAAACGAACCTCTAGAACCACTTCAAAACGTACAACCTCTATAAGGCGCTCCTAATTCGATGCATTTGCTGAGACAACGAGAAGACTTGGGGATGCCTTTTCAGTTGTACCAATTGAGCGTACTCCAAAATTCAAAAATCAAAGGAAATCATGCGTTAAACAAGCACTTAATACTGCAAGTCTAAGAAAATCTCGTGTAATGATGACTGTAGAAAAGTACGCATCTAAATAAGCTATAGATAATGCACGAAAAAGAATGGCTCATGAAGTTTTGAGTTCAAAAGACCGCACCGCTCAACAAGTTATTGATAGTACACGGAAAAGAAAAAGTCGTGAAATAAGGAGTGAAGAAGAACAAACTAGAAAATGACGTCTTAGTACATCCTATAAGAAAAGAACTCGCCAAGAAGTTGCTGTAACACAAAGAGCAGAGTTTGAACAGTTGTCTCCTACCCAGCGTATAAGGAAGTCGTGTGCATGGTAAACACCTCAAAAAAGAATTGTGGAACTAGCTAGAAACACTCTAAGACGAATAGCTGTGAACCCATCACATATTGAGGTCATATCAGGTACCAAACGGTTTTGAAAATCATGTCGAGAAATGGTATGGATAATATGCGCCATTTGCAAATGAAAATATCTTGATGTGAGTACTTCTTTATCTAATTGTGAAGCATGCTTGTAAGATAAGAATAAAAATCGATCTCTACGCGTGTTCTTTGACAAAAATTTGATGAACCCTGGCAACATTCCTATCGAATTATCACAGTTGAGCAATCTAGAGCAGATTATTATTGCTCGCATTTATCCTATGATATCTGTATATCGAGTAAAAGGTCAGCAATATAAATACAACGGGAATGTTATCAACTTTGCACAAGATGTTAATGCTATAACCATTGTTCTGATTATTAAACCCGACGATTTGACTGTAATTCTAATTGTGAATAGAATTGGGCTGGAAGCTACGAAAGAGTTTCGAGTACCCCACGAGTTTGTTCGCACATCATTACTTTGGCTCAAGAATCATTATCCATTGTATTATGATATATTCATTGATGAACTGACTATACAAGCTCTTCCAGTAGATGGAGTACCTCAGGACTTACCAGATGCTTGCCATAGTACCTTTGAAGAATCGAATGACCCCAATATACAACAAGATGATTGGGAAGGACCGCCTGAGTTATTAAACCATGATATTCACATTGATGGGTTCCTGACTACTATAACTGTTGCCACAAGGGTTCAACCTAATCAATGAGCATGTATAAAAAGAGCTTTACAAGTAGCAGATTCAGATTGTACACAATTGCTAATATGCCTATCACAAATGAAGCAATCACCGTGTTTTCTACTCCAGGATATATTGCTTTGGCATTCCCAGTATTGTTTCCCTATGGAAAGGCGGACTTAAGACAAGCTAGACCGAGGCAAGTGAAGGTAAATGAGTACTTCAAGTACCTTATGTTGTATGAAGATGGTCGTTTTGCTAAGGATACACGCTTTCGTTATTTTGCATTGAACTTTATTATGAGATGGTGTGTACTCTCAATAAGTGATGTTTATGTAAGAAAAAATCCAGATGATGCAAAATTGTCTGTACAAGATATCTGAGACATGTTAGCTTCTGGCGACAAACAACTTGCACAATATAAATATCCTATTACGGCAACAATATTTGTGGGGGTTCACGAGCTTATTGGTACTCGAAACTTAAAGAACTTATTTCTATGGTTAAACAAATAGGACCACCAACTATATTCTTTACCCTCAGTGCAGCTGACATGCACTGGCCTGAGTTATTTCAGCTTCTAAACCCTTCAAACTTCCTTCAAGGTTTAACTCCCACATAACAAAAAAGATAAAAAGCTCAGTTAGTTAATGATAATCCGTTGGTGGTTGCTTGGTTCTTGCATAAAAGAGTAGATCTTTACTTCCAGGATTTCTTAATTGGTGAATTCTCTGTAATCGATTATTAGTACAGGTACGAGTGGCCAAATAGGGGTAGTGACCATGTACATGGATTTCTATGACTCAAAGATGCACCAAATGTATCTGAGATTGCAACAAACGACGTTGAAATGGCAAAAGTCATTGAAAACTTCGATAAATTGGTATGCACTTCCAACCCTAATCCCACAGAATTTGTTGCTACTGATAAACACCCTTGTGTACGTCATATTCAGTCGGAAGATGATCTGGATAATGATACTGAAGACAATATTTGCTTGGCTAATACGGTTATCAAAAATACATATGTGGTTCCAGATAAAAGAGATAAAAAGAGATAACATCTTCTCTGGTTCGACATAGTGGAATTGCTTCTACCCATTTTGTAAAGTAATCAGTAGCTACAATTAGGTGGCGGCGGTTACCTAGAGAGTTAGGGAATTCGCCGACGAGATCTAGTACCCATCTTTTGAATGGCCAAAAAGCCTTGCTTGCATGGAGTTCGAGCGCAGGGGCGGGAATCATACGTCCATGTCTCTGGCAGGTATCGCTTTTGCGGGAGTACTCTTTTGCTGGTTTGCGCATGCCGGGCCAGAATACTCCTTGAGTGATAGCTCTGTTTGCTAGCAATCTACCTGCGGCATGGGAGCCACAAGTTCCTTCGTGTAAATCGCAGAACAGTTTGTTTGCTTTTGGTTTGGAGAGGCACTTGAGGTAAGGTCCTGTGACAGAAAGGCGGTATTAGCATACCGTTTTGAGTAATGTAACGCTTCGAGTTATTGATCAGCTGTCGGCGTTCTTTTGGATCTGCTGGGAGTGGTCCATTGCGATTGTTGTCGACACCGAGGTAGACTAAGAAAGGCTTTTACCAATCGTCGTCTCCCCCTTTATCGTCCTCAGTATTGATTGTGCATATAGAAATGCGATCAATGTTGGGGGTTGAAATGATTTCGATTTATAGATATCGAGCTTCTATACCCAAGACCCCGGCTAGATATGCCAAAGAATCAACGTGACTATTTTCACCTTGAGGAAGATAATCAAGAGTCGCTTTCACGAACTTACTCATCCTATCTGAAATGAGGGCTGCATATTCGATCATCTTTCCGTTCTTCTTGTATTGCTCTGAGTAGTGGTGAACAATAAGTAGTAAATTTGTATAAACTAAGAGTTTGAGGACATCGAGCTCAAGTATGAGATCGAGTCCGTGAATAAGATCTTCATACTCGGTGACATTATTTGAGGCCTCAAAATCCAAGCGGATTAATTTCTTAATTCTATCATTAGAAGGGGGTAATCAAAACGATCCCGATTCCTGACCCTACGGGTTCTGCTGATCCATCTGTGAGAAGCCTCCACCCTAATGTAGTGATCCATTTAACTCGTTCGTCGAATGGCTTGGGGGTAGATTCTCTAGTGTGTCTCCGGTAAGGCCTGGGTCATCGGGATCCTCCACTGGAAAATCTGCAAGAAAATCGGTAACGGCCTGAACTTTTTTAGAATGACGTTGTTCGAACTTGATATCATGTTCTCCTAAACTGACTGACCATTGTTGCACTCTTCTTGATTTTTCTTTCTTAGATAAAACTTCCCGAAGTGGGTAGTTCGTCATAACTTTGACAGAATGTGCTTGGAAGTAGTGTTTGAGTTTCTGCAAAGTGTAAACAAATGTGAGAAGAAGTTTCTCAATTTTAGAGTACCTTATTTCTACGGGTGTGAGGGTTTTGCTGATGAAGAAGGCTGGTTTCTCTATTTTCCATTCCAGACGAATGAGAACCGAGTTAAGGGAAGTATCTGTCTGCTAGGTAGATTATCAATTCTTCATTACCTACTGGGGTGATCATTATGGGAGACCTCCCCAAATAGATTTTAAGATCCTGAAAAACTACTTCGTATTCTGGTGTCCATGTGACTTCTGCAGTTGGCTGAACCTTTCCTCATTTGGTACATCCATGGAGTAACAGGAATAGCCAACAACAGCGGTCTAAAGATTTAGAGATGAAACGGTAGATAGCGCCAATTTTGCCAGCAAGTTTCTGAACGTCTTTTATTATTTCTGGAGAAGGCATGTCAAGGAGAGCCCGAATTTGATCCGGATTGGCCTCAATCCCTTTCATGCTGATGAGGTGGCCTAGAAAGCGGCCAGAATATACCCCGAATTGACATTTATCAAGGTTGAGACGCATTCTGTAAGATCGAAGGATGTTAAATATAGTATTGAGATCTGAGTTGTGATCGTCTGACTGTAATCTTTTGCATAAGAGATCATCGATGTAGACTTCAATGATTTTCCCTAGGTGTACTTTGAACATAGTAGTCATCAATCGTTGATATGTGGTACCTGCATTCTTGATCCCGAAGGACATGACTTTGTATTAATAAAGACCTCTTTTAGTGATGAAAGTTGTTTTCTCTTGATCCTATTCCAAAAATGGAATTTGATTATACCCTGAAGCATCGTTCATCATAGATAGGAGATCATGGCCTGTTATGGAATCGAGGATCTGATGAATATTGGGAAGAGGTAAACTGTCATTTGGAGTATGTTTGCTCAGATCTGTGAAATCTACACAAACTTGAACTTTTCCGTTCTTTCTTGGGACAACGACAATGTTGGATATCCAGTCTGGATACTTGGTTTTTCGAATGAATCCCACTTTGATCAATTTCTCGATCTCGGTGTTAACTTCATCTCGAATACGAGGTGAAAGTCATCGTTGTTTTTGTTTGACTGCTATGGCGTTGATATTGATGGCTAACTTGTGACAATCCATGGTCGGATTAACCCCGGGCATTTCTTAGAAAGACCATGCAAAAACGTCCCGATTGAGTTGCAAGAACTGAATGAGATCATCTTTTTCGTGCTGAACCAGCTTAGTTCCAATGAAAGTACATCTGTTTGGTCCATCAATGTTAATATATTATGTGGGCTCCTCTTAAGGTGGTTGATCATTGAGGTGATCAACTTTCTGTAATTACTATGTGGCCAATCTGTCTGAAAAATCTTGGATGGCAAAGACAGTATTTTCACAATCTTGAGAGAGTTTCTGACTACCTATGATCTCATAAATACCGTTATCGTGTTTGAATCGGAGTATTTGATGATAGGTAGAAGCGATTGCTTCCATATTGTGTAACCAATGACGTCGATGGTGGCTTGTCCTGCGGTAATAGGTAAGATGATATTGCTTACTCATTCTTCCCTGGAGCCATTGAATACATTGATGTCGGTATTGCTCTAAATAACTTGGTCGGCCAAACCCATCTGGTCGATCGTACTCTGAAAAAGAATTTCAATGTCGCTTCCAGTATCGATCATCATTATATGCATGACAAACTTTTTCATCTTGAGAATTATGACTAATGCATCATGATGTGGAAACTTGACATGGCTAGTATCGTAATCTTCAAAGGAGATTCTGAGTCGGCGATTACTTGACTCGGAAAGAAGCTTAGCTTCTTTGTCTTGAGGTGTAAGATCACAGCATTCAGATAGCCTTATGTGTTTTGATCTATAGGAATTGCTTATCTAATTAATTTCGATCATGTTGCTGAGGTACATATAGTAGAGATGCTTCTCCTCAGCTCTATCATTAACCTAAACAACTTCAAGCCCCTTCTTATAATTTCCATCTTTATATGACTTCAGATCGACAATGTATTCGAGCATCCGTCCCTCCTTAAAAATGTATTCGAGCAACCGCTGTAGAGCATAGCAATTGTCAGTAGTATGATGATTTACCTTATGATATAGGCAGAATGGTCGATTATCGATGGGTTCTAGTGGTTGAGTGACGCGGTAAAGTGGATCCTTTAATAGTATTAGAAAAATTACGGAGATTCGGACGTTCAGTTTTGGGAGGATGGGTTTGTTTTGTGGACCGCTTTTCCGAGGGTATCCAATGTTCCCCTTGGTGCATTTCTAATCTCCTTGCTCCTCCTTGGGTTCATTGGTTCGATCTGTAGATGGGATTTTTGTGGAAAAGACAGATTTAGTTGACTTTTATCTCTCATACATCATCCTTTCCAAGTCGACATACCCGTTGACTTTGGTGATCATCTCCTATAATGTCGCAGGTTTGTTAAGGAAGAGGTATTCTTTGGCCTTGCAGTCGAGTCGGAGAGCATTGGTGGTAATAGCTATTTTTTGGTCGAGGTTATCCACTTTTCTTATGAGCTCTATGAATTTCTTCGATAAGTCTTCAAGCTTTTCTCTATGAGACTGCTTAAGACCGATAAGAAAATACAAGTTCTCCTTTTTATCTTTGTTGTGAGCATATGTCTTGATGAATTACTTCTATAGTTTATCAAATGTGTAAATGGATTCTTTAGGGAGAGAATGAAACCATCGGAGTGGTTCCTCCTGTAGACTTATGGTGAATAGACGGCAGAGGATGTGGTTGAGATTGGAGTACAACCCCAATGAATCAAGGTACTGCTGAATATGCTCCTTCTGGTCAGTACCTTCATATTTGTAAATTTTGGGAGTATAGAAACCTTTCGGTATCTCCATATCAAATAGTTTATTGGTAATCAGACTTCCTTGTAACTTCGTGGTATCGCCGGTAGTACCCAGAACTTGTTCCTCGATCAACTACTTAATCCGTTGATCCATGTGTTATTTTATGACAAAATAACGTGTTGGTTGAATCGCTGGACGTACTGGCTAGAGATGATGAGTTCCCGGGCCTTCATTCAATCGATCTCATACTGGAACTTGATGTAGAGGTCACTGGTCGTCCTCCTGACAGATGGAAATTTGGTGACCTCGACTGATTTTTTATTGAACATCCCCCCCCCCACCCAAATGGATGGAAGGCTGCAGTCCGTGTTGTAGATTCCTGGAAATGGCTTTACAGGCAGCTCCTCGAGGTTCCAATCTTTCCCTTGCTAAAATACGGGAGGTCTCTCGAAGCTGATCGTGACCTCTGACTGAAGGAGCTTGCTTAATAATTTGTAGAGCCTCGAGGGCAGTCTACATTGTTGTCATATTTTCTTCGTGCCGTTTGAGCGCTGTCAAACAAGCTTGTCGTTCTGTATCGAGCTCTTTTTCCTAGAGCTCTTGATCCTTTGTTAACTAAAGTTTGAGTTCGGCGTGTTTCTCTGTCTCGGCGTGGAGATTCGCCCATAACTCTGTGAACTGTCCCGGATTCACAGAAATTTTGAGCTGAGTTCCTGCGGCGGTCGTCTGGAAGAAACCATAATTGAAATTTGTAGTGAAAAGCTGCCTTAGGATATCATGGAAATACAATCTTTCCCACAGATGGCGCCAAAAATCCTGCATACGAGGTCATGTTTTTTACCTATTCAGAGGTTTTCCACGTTAAAAATACTTGTTTCCATTTCTTACTTTCCATTAGAGTATTGTTACAGGTTCATTAGTGTGATAGCGAATTCTTAACCATTTCGAGCTTGTAGAATTTGTTCATTACACTATCGGTTGACATCGGAGGCGGATCATCGAAATGGGTTGTGGCTGCTAGCGGAGGAAGCTGTTACAACTGAAGATAAAGCGACAGGCATTTGTCTGAGGGAGTCTCGTACCCTGCTAGTGAGTGGGTCCTGTCTAAGAAATAGGGTTATTCTTCCTTCTCCATCACCGAGGGGTGGGGGTTATGGTGGAAGAGACGGTGGTGGAGGAGGTTTATCTTCCATGGACCATAGATGTTGTCTCTGAAGAAGATCTTTCTGCTAGTGCCATATTTCTTTGGAGAATTCCAGTTCCATTATTTCCTAGCCCATTCATGTAGGGGATCAGAGTTTGAAAGTTACTTTAATTTTATATCTTCTTCCTCGTTGGCTGCCGAGAAGTATTTTGAATTGTAACTTAATGTAGTTTGTAAAGTAATCTGTAAATTGTCTGGAAGAATTATTATCTTTAAAGTAATCTGTAAGCAATTTTTGAACTAATGAAATCTCATCATTCTGTTATTTTGATGCTATGTTTCAAACTTCTCAACTTATATACGTAGCTTTTTGTGTCAAAATATAAGTCTGTCAATATGTAGGTATGAGGAACATCAGTTGGTCATGGGGTATTTGCAGAACAAATTGAACTGTAAGGATCTCAGTGTGTATATTAGTAAAGGGTAGTGAAAGTTGAGAAGTTTAAAAAAGTAGAGGAGTTCGAAAATGTTAAGAGGTCGTATGGCGAAAGTAAGTAAACAATTTGTTAAGATGATTGGGTGGCTGTAAAGGTATGTGCATGTTTGCGAGCTACTAATTCATACTAACTGGAAAATGTTTGGCCGTATGGAAGTAACTGATATCTGCCTATAGGTGTTACTGCTAGACATGCTTGATTTGTATATTGTGATCTCCCTATCTATACACATAAAATCTGAGGAGATATTTCATAATATGGAAAGTATGACGTACCCCAATATTTTTTGACTTCTGCTAATATTTGCGTTAACAAAAATTTGTGCAAATCAACAAAATTTATGGGGCGACTTAGATTTTCAGAGATCTTCATTTTGGCTATAAAAAGAAGTAAACCTTGGTTGTTATGTCTTGTATCTTCTATCAGATACAATTTTATTGCTGAGGTAGAGTGAGTAACCATGCTGAGAATGCGTTCTCAACGTGTGCGTCATGCGGTAGAAGGTAGGTTCCATATCAAGGTTGCTGAACTTTGTGAGCGATACTTTTGTTAGTTGCCTTTTAATGTTGTACTTTCCAAGTGGTCATTGAAATTAGATGGTTTAGATGATAAAGATAGGCGTACTAAGGTTGATCAATTTTTCTGGTGTGATGTATTTCGCGAGTTACTATTGGATGCAACGTTACGAAAAAAAGCTATTCGAGAGATCGTACGGGATAAGCTTACTGAAGAAGATGAGAGAACAACAAGAGGAGAGATAATACCATGTGGTGTGGTGAATCATCCGGGCTGCTTTAAATGTAAATATATTGTACTATGATTTCAAACTATGAGGGCTCAAAAATGAATAAGTAATCTGTTTTTAGTATTCTATTTTGGTACTCTATTAAATGTAGAACGAAGCAAGTTGATACTGCGAGCTAAAATAAATAAGAATAAAGTATTTTGTTTTACTATTTGTGTGGCAGATATTGTGGATGACAGCTGTATGATTTTAACAACTGTGTAGATAGTTTTAAATTTTAAATATTGAGCTATTTTAAGAAAGTCGTACGATCTTGGTATAATATAAAAGTAAGGTGATTGGTCATGTATATTGTTTTAGGAAAGAGGGGCAACATTTTTTAATGGCAGACAATAGAGATAAATGTGATTATAGTAAACGTTATCACAGAAGTTATGATGATGTTGTGAGATGAAAAGACGTGCCTGTAGGGACAGTAGGGGTGATTGACACGTGTTTGAAGGAGCCGTCGTTTTGTAAACTGATGGAGAGTATAAAATCTTGTATCTCTTTCCCTCATAAATTATCTAAAGTTATAGAGAGAGAAACGTGGTGTAACCCATATCTCCATAGAGAAGAGACACTTGAGTTCTAAGTGTGATTTGTTAGGGAAGGTTGCATTTGTTGAGAAAAAAAATTGTTGGATAAATGACTGGAGCGGTCAATCTCTGTAAAACGTTCGGGTAAAGTGGAAGATTACGGTTCTTTGAGTATAGGTTAGTGATATATACTTCTATTTTGCTTCTGTATGCTATAATCTATATTTGATGTTGTATGTTCATCACTTTTGATTTAGGGAGAAAAAAGTTAAGAATGTAGGGTTTTAATAGTTTGAGTAATTGCTTGTAATGTTCTGTTGGGTAGATGAACAGACTATAGAGAGAAAAAATGGTTTTTTGGAGAAGAAGAGGGAAAATTAAAATGATTATTTATTATTTTAGAAAATTAGAAAATAAACGTGTCGACTGGGTAGAAACATGGGTGGGGCTGTTTTTACTGTATGTAGGGTGTAACATGTAACATAGAGATAATGATAAAATATTGTGTGTATCTGTAGGTCCAGTATGCGTTCAAAACCTATAAGTCCCATGATTAAATTGCTAGTAGTATCAAGTTCAGGGGAAACATCATCGTCGGGAAGGGAGGATTATTGTAATATAATGGAAGAGACTGTAGATAAGATAGACATTATTGTAGGTGTAGAGGTTGGGGAATCTTGTAAAATATAGAAAGTTATAGAGACAAAGGATACAAAAGAGAAAGATAAATTATTTTTTATATATTCTGAGGGAGTAGATATAGGAAAGGAATTTTTGAAAGATAAAAAGAAATTACAAGGAAAATGTGGAAATTATATGACGAACCAAGGTTGCTAGTTTAGGGCCTATATCCCAGGAAAAGGGGAGGAGGTTGTATACTATCAAGTCCCTTGTTTGGATAGGTAGAAAAGATAAAAAGGGATTAGTAAGGATGTTAAAATCTCGTACAATAATGGTGTTGTGTTGGCAGTCCCGAATGATAGGTTTTTAGGTTATCTGAATCAGGTCGTTTATGGCCTTAGAATTCCTCTGACCTTCTTTCAGAAAGGGGTTATGAAAGTATTGTAATACTGTCATGCCCAACTAAATGGGAATGTATATGAGATGACGAAGGTGTGCAAGACTCTGAATGAGAAATGGAGAAAGGAAGAAACTACCAAGCAGTTCGAAGCTGATGACGTCCTGAAATTTTATAAATTGAAGTTCGTCAAAGGTCGTAATAGTGGTTATCTGTATAGTGATTCTTTGAGGCCAAAATTCTTTGACTTTGAATATGCGGGTAGACCATAGAATGACCACCTTCTATGGGTAGGGGCAACTGTATGCAGGTTCCAGATGAACTAGAGCTCGACCTGAACCATAAATATTATAATCCAAGTAAATAATATTTGTCAACTTCGACCAACTATCAGCATGTCTTCGACCTGCTAAAGATTATCCTGCTTCATGTTTGTCAAGTCCCAATCCTACATCGGCACCTGAAAATACCAGCTTGTTCGACTACGTAGCTCATGAGCAGGTTGAGTTAAAGCAAGTACTTGGTGAGCTAGGTATCCGGAGGGATAAGAGGGTAGATTTTATAGTACCCAAAGTTCAACGAGCTCACGAGAATTGAGTTATGGCTAAGAAAAAGGCCCATTTGTTTGTTGATGATGTCACTAGTCTTTCTACCCCTGCGCCAGAGAATATTAATGTAAAACAGACCACTCAGAGGTCGAGAAAACCAGTTTCGGAAACTGCGCCTGCAACTATGGTGGTGATCCCAGACAAAGAGATTGTAAAACTAACTTTTAGAGATGTGGTGGAGGAGGGACAGGAAGTGAGTGAAGTTACCCCTTCAGAGGCAAAGAAGAGTTCATCGGAGAGAAAACGGCACGAGGATGAGGGTAGTGCTCGTACGAATGCCAAGGCTGCGGCCAAGATGAGAGAGTTGGAGCAACAATACTGCATGATGGCAACTAATCTGTAGCAGCTCGATGAGGTGTACCAAGAACATACTTTTGTGGTATGTATTGAAATCTTTGATGTGTTGCATTTGAAATATGATCAGTTGCTCTGAACTTGTGTTTTTATATTGGCAGCTCTCGATGCTGATGAAGGGAGCGACAAAGTTTATTGAGAAGAAGAGCCAGGAATTCGAAGATCTTACTCTTAGGTTGGATGCCCAATCAGCTCGGATGAAGGAGCTCAAAGCTGAGCTCGAGATTGAGAAAAAGAAGAGGGTTGAAGATGCAAAGGATACTAAAGAGTGGTATACATTGTTGCATGAACATGATGATGTTATGTCACGATCATGCGTGGCATTGCGGGTGGAAAGAAATTACTTCGTTCAATTTATTAATAGCTTTGGGCCAAACTGGCAAATATGATGGGATAGTCTTTCCTTCGGGTGTAAAGGACGAAGTGGTGGCTGATGTTGTTGGTCCAGCCAATGTATCTACTACACCCACTAAACCAGTTTTAGCTACTGATAATACATTGGATCCTCCATCAGAGATAGAAATCAGCAAGAATCTTTAATAACTCTGTGGTTTTCTATGTCAAACTATTATGTCCTTTGACTTTGATGGGATTGTACTCTGTATGGTTGTCAAATTGTTATGTTTGATAAATGCTTTTTAATATGCTTTCCTTGAATGTTTGTATGGCAATAAAATATTTATAATCTATGTAGAAGGAATATTGATTGAGAAAAGCTATTTTTGACCTGGAGAGATCGCTGAGTAGAGTGAGGGATTCGGTGGCTCGTGTTTAACAAGTATTAAATAAAATTGAGTATGAGAGAATGCAGTTTAAATTTAACTTGGAGAAAAACTTTAAAAAATTATATGACCTCTAGTGTAGATATGCTAAGATAAAAATAGAAAGGGATGAGGTGTTAAGAAAGGAAGAGGAAAAGGGGGTGTTAGTTCGAAAACCAAAAAAGTTGACCTATTTTAACGGCCTGAGTGATAAGGCTAGGTGTCAAAGTCTGTTGATAGCTCTGACATTATATTTTAAGGTTAAAGTAAATAGTGAGCAGGGTATAAAAGATGCTTATATAAAGCTTTTGAAGGAAAAGGGTATAGTACCTGACCCATCTCGAGTAATGTTTCTGGCTCAAGAGGCACGTAATCGTTATAGTGTAGATGCGAAAAAATGTTTAGCACGAGCTAGGGCATCCATTATATGGGGTAATGTAGAACCTTTACCTAATATTTTTGGCTTTATGCAAGACCGAAGGGCAATGAGGATTGTATTTTTCAGGATAAGAAAAGAGCAAATAAAGGTTCAACATAAGTCAGAGGGTAAATTAAAGGAGTTGCAAGATGTATTGTCACAGCATATAGAGCAAAAAATGTCTTTAGTGACACAATTGTTAAAATAAGTAACTGTTCAAAAGAAGGTAGAAGGTGATGTGAGCGCTTTAGGTATATTGCAAAAGGAAATGCGTAAGCATTTGCACAGGGTGCATATACAGTTAAAGGAACATATGTATCCGCCACGAGCAAAAACGGCAGCTCGAATAGAGTACGAGCGTCATATAAAAAGTGTGATTGATTTTTATGGAGGGGAGCTGGCGAGGGTAGAGAACGAATTTAGAAAGTTTGTAATGTATTGTGGGAAGGATTTTGATGTAGAGAATGCAAAAGTAAAAATATGTGGTTTACAAAAGATGAGGAGGACAAAGTTGTTGAAAAACCCATTCCTAGATCGAGAGAAAATACCTCAGAAGGTGACAATGAGGAGGTCGAGCGCCTAGTACCACGGTCACGGCAAAAGCAACACCAGCAAGAAGTGGTGACCTTTGTGGCTCCTATAGGTGTTCGAGTAGAAAACTTAAAGAGTACGAAAAACAATGGGCAATCCTCTCATAGCTCAAAAAAATGAAAGTAGATTAGTCCAGTTACTTACCAAACTTGCATGTACATTAGATCTTTGTAAACTGTTTTGATGTTAAATGAAATTTGTTCTCTAGAATGACCATATAGCTAGATCAATGTATCGATATTACTCAAATATTATGTTTTTGAGTAAATTGTTGTTCACTGTGATATATAATCTGTTAGAATATGTAAATTAGTAGTTATGTGAATGTTGCTTATTTCTACAGGGTAAATTGGCAGAAGTTCAGAAGCAGTGTGAAGAATTACGTGCTTCAAAAAAAATAGAATACTGATCTGAATCATTAACAGGAAGCAATAAAAAATGTTACTGATTTAAAAGATAAGATGGAGGTAATAATAGTAAAGGAACGAAGCACTGTTGCTCGTTTGACCAAACAACTGGAAGATAAAGAGGTTGAGCTAGCCATTGAACTGAGAAAGATGGAGGGATTAAAAGATGTTATAAAGAAAAAGGATATGGAAATTTTGGGTACTTTAGGACAAATTAATCAACACAGGGCAGAGTTGACATCTGCGCGAGTTCAAATTACAAAGCTATTGGCAGTATAAGAAAAGGAAGAAAATACTTTGAAAGACTTACAATTTTAGATAAACATGCTCGAAGCGAAGAGAGTTGGTGCGTGAGCAGCTATCGAAGAAGTAAATGATCGTGCTCGTAAATTTGAACTATTGTGGTATATTACGAACATGATGTTAATAGAGATAGAAGAGGCCCATAGTAAACAAAACGAGACGACAAATAAGGATTGGATCATGATCTGTGCTTTAGAGCATAATGTTTAAACGTTGAAGTTAGACGTGTTAGAGTATAAATCAGAAAATGGGGAACTGCGTGATGCGTAGACAAAATTGGATACGAATCTTTTCAAAGCTAAAATAAGTCTTGAGGCAGAAGTGTTAGAGAGGAAATGTAATCAAGTTCATATAGAAAAATTAGCAGGCTTGGTGGCAAATATGGATTAATTTATGTCGATAATGGAAGGTCGTAATAAAGTGACGTTGAGTGAAAAATGAGCGCTAGAAGAACGCTGCAGAAGCTTGGAAGCTATGCTGAAGGAGGCTAAAGGAAAGTTGTCCAAGTTTGTTCTTTTGGATAAAGTGAAATGCGAGGTTGGTGATGTGCCTGAGAAAAAGCTGACGATAGTGCTCTTCTTTTTTGTTTTCGAGTTTAAGAGATTGGAGGCAGAAAGCAAAACTATATATGACAAACTAGTTGTCGATGGTGTATAATGTGAGATACGGTTGATACGATCTGAGTACCTGGATCCCATGATGGAAAAAATTGGCATTCTTACAAAGAGTAAGATTAAAAAAGGAAAGCAAATTGTGACTAGGAGGATGCCAAGAGTTCATGCATCTGCGACTTCGTGAGGAAAGTTTGCGTAGTGTTGTGCGGCCTAATAACGCAAGTGACAGTTTGAGTGATAGCTCGAGTGACTAATGAGGCATTATGACTGTTATAAGGGATTATTCCTACTATACCAATGAAAATATGGCAGATAGAGTGTAACAAGGTGGGACTGTTGACAAAAGTAATGATCTGCACATAGTTGTTTTAACCTTGTGATGAATCAATTGTGGTGTATAAGCCTGGTAGCCATTTTGTAGAGCTACTAGCCGTTCTGTCGTATAATAGAGGTTTGGTTTAGCTGAAGCAGCAAATGTTTAATATAATAGAAGATCGATTTGGCTGAAGTAACAATCGATCTGTAAAATGTAAAATAGAAGATCGGCTTGGCTGAAGCAACAAACGATCTGTAAAATAGAAGATTAGTTTCGCTGAAGCAAAAAATAATCTTTAATGTAATAGAAGATCAATTTGGCTAAAGCAACAAACGATCTGTAATGTAATAGAAGATCAATTTGGCTGAAGTAGCAAACGATCTATAAGGCATTATAATGTGGTGAACCCACTGGTGATCTATGATGTTTAGACATGTAATCTGTATATAGAATTACTTGTATTATATATTAGAAAAGTACTATAATATAGGGCAATCAAACATAAGTATTTCATTATTATAAGATTGACGTACAAAGAGTGTTAGATGGAGTACTGTATGAAATAGTAGAAAGTACTCTAATGTAGGGTGATCAAACATAAGTATTTTATTGATGTAAGACCGACGTACAAGATGATAGATTTATTAGAAAATTACACTGTGATAAATTATTATCTTCATTATAGCTTTAATCTCCTTGTGCTCCAAAGATTGGGCACTCGTTCCCCAAGTTTGGTGGTGAGATTATAAGAGCCAAGTCCACTTTTTCCAATAATGATAAAAGGACCTTCATAACTTTTGGGGAGTTTGCCAGCATTGACTTCTTTTCTATGCTTGGGGACATCTCGGAGGACTAGATCCTTAATTTCAAACTTTCTATGTCAAACTCGCTTGTTATAAGATTTGGCCAAAGCCTGGTGGTACCTTCTCAAGTTCCTAATTGTTCTGTCTCTAGTTTCCTCGATCCAATTCATGTTACATGCCAACTAGAATTCATTTTCTTCGTCTGTCATGGTATGTTCACGCAATGGGTGATAATATTGAGTAAAGAATATTGTTTCAGTACCGTATGCCAATAGAAGCGGCGTGCATCCAGTTGATACCCGAGGTATTGTGCGATATGCCCATAACACATGTGGTAATTATTGTACCCAATTACCCTTCTTCTTTATCAACTACTTTTTAATGCCATCGACGATAGTTCGATTGGTGATTTCAGCCTGACCATTTCCTTGTAGGTAGTATGGATTGGATAGAAAGTGGATGATGTTGTACTAATTGAGGAACTCAACGACTCAAGAACCAACGAACTGAGGTCCATTATCGATTCTGATGAGATGAGGGTAGCCAAAACATATTATGATGGTTTCTTGATGATTTCATTTTCACGTGTGCAACACAAAGGAACTGTTTCTACCCATTTCGTGAAGTAATTTGTTGCTACTAAGAGGTGCTTCCTTTTGCCTGGTACAGTGGGAAACTTTCCTACCAGGTCAAGGGTCCATCTTCTGAATGGCCAAACAACATTTCTAGAATGGAGTTCCAAGGCTGGAGCTCAAATTTGGGGTCTTTGTCATTGGCAGGCATCACACTTGCTTGCAAATTCGATGGCTTGAGCTTTCATTTTAGGCCAAAAGACTCCTTGAGTAAGAGCTCAATTTGTTAAAGATCGTCCTACTACATAGGACCCACAGATGCCTTCGTGAAGTTCATACAGAAAATTTTAAGCCTCTTTATTTGATAAACATTCGAGATAGGGTCATGTAACTGATAGTTTATAAAGGATGTTATTGGCTATGACGTATCGCTTAGCGTTATCAAGCATGTGTCTTCTTTCAGTAGGATCTTTAGGGAGTGCGCCGTCAAACTTGTTTTGGGATCCGATATATGTAAGAAAAGGTCGTCTACAATTGTCATCATCTTCTTCAACGCCCCCAGTATTAATAGAATTTGAGCTTATGATGTTAATCCTGGGGGTGGATAATATTTTGATCTTGAGATATCGAGCTTCTGTTCCGAGGACTCCCGCCGGCAGGGGAATCAGAATGTCTATTTTCTCTGTGAGGTAAATGTTTGATGGTAGCCTTCTTGAATCTGCTTATTCTGTCGGCTACTGTTGCTGCCTAATCAATCAATTTTCTGTTTTTCTTAAACTTCTCTGTATAATGGTTCACGATGAGTAAAGAGTATGTGTACATAGATAACTCAGAAACTCTAATCTCTAGAGTTATATTTAGACCGTGAATTAGTGCCTCATATTCTGTCTCATTATTGGTAGCTTTGAAGTTGAGTCTAATTGCTTTTTCAATTCTATCATAAGAAGGCGTAATAAGGACGATGCCAATGCCTGACCCTACAGGTCCAGCAGAACTATCAGTTAGAAGATACCAACCCTCTTGAGATATTCAGTCTGACTTTTCTTTGAACTGCTCTTCATTAATTTTTGTATTATCTTCTTCCTAGTCAAGATCTTCTACTGGCCGTCTACAAGAAAATTAGCTACCGTTTGACCTTTTTTAGAATATCGTGGTTCGAAACGTATGTCATGCTTGCCAAGAGTTACCGACCATTGATGTACTCATCTGGATTTCTCTCGTTTGGATAAGATTTTGCGCAAAAGATAATTTGTCATTACTCAAACTGAGTGGGCTTGGAAATATTGTTTTAACTTCTGTGATATGTAAACAAGAGCTAACAGTAGTTTCTCGATCTTGGTATATCGGGATTCTGTTGGAGTGAGAGTTTTGCAGATGAAGTAGACAGGTTTCTCCGCCTTTTCATCAAGTCGAATAAAGACAGAACTCAATGATTTGTCAGTAACGGAGAGATATATGGTGAGCCCTTATCCTTCCTTAGGTATACTCATCACAGGTTGTTTACCCAAATAGCGTTTGAGTTCCTGAAAAGTTACTTTACACTCAGGAGTCCATTCGATCTCAGGATTTTTTTTAGGATTATTTTTTGTTGTCCCTTCACGTAGTAGGTCAAATAACCATCGACACCGATCTGAAGACTTGGAGATAAAATAATTTATTGGGGCTATTTTGTATGCTAGCTTCTATACATCTTTCTTTGTTATTGGAGAAGGCATAGATAACTGTGTACGAATACGATCTGGATCAGCCTCTATACCTTGCTTGCTGATCAAATGTCCTAAGAATTTGCCTGACTAGACCCCGAACTAGCACTTATCTGGATTAAGTCTCATTTTGTAGAAATAAAGAATTTCGAAAGTTGTGTAAATCTACGATTTGGTTCTCCTTCTTGAGACTTTTACACAACATATCATCAATGTTTACTTCTATCGTTTTTCCAAGATGGTCTTTGAATCAACCTTTAATAATTAGCTCTAGTATTCTTGAAACCGAAAGGCATAACCCTGTAGCAATATAGGCCATGCTCTATAATAAAAGTTATTTTCTCTTGATCGTCGGGTAGTAGAGGTATTTGATTGTACCCTAATGCGGCATCCATCATAGATAGGAGTTTGTGTCTCACAGTAGAATCGAGTAGATGGTTTATGATAGGAAGTGGAAAACTATCCTTCAAAGTATATTTGTTGAGATCTGTGAAATCTATGCATACTCTGATCTTGCCATTTTTCTTCGGTACTACTACAATGTTTGAGATCCATTCTGGATAGTTAGCTTTTCGGATAAAACCAACTTCAATGAGCTTATTAATCTCTTTGTTGACTTCTTCTCGGAGTCTTGGTGCTAAAGTTCTCTATTTTTGTATGACGGCTTTAGCTTTCTTTCAAATTAAGATTATGGCAGGCTAAATTGGGATCGATTCCCGACATTTCATGAAATGTCCAAGTAAATACATCACTGTTGTCTTTAAGGAACTTAATAAGAGCATCTAGTTCTTCTGTGGGTAGAAGAGGTCTAATGAATGTTCCTCGTTTATCCCTACTGATTTCAATATACTCTGCAATTTTTGTACTTGGCAGCTGGTTTTCTGTAGAGTTCACTGTAAAGTTTACTGTAATGTTCTATGTTATTTTCTGTAATTGTTATGCGAGTTGTGATATCGATGATTCTAGTATGATGGTATTAGTATTTTCATAGGCTCAAGCTAGCTTCTGACTGCCTTTAATTTCGTAAATGCCACCATTCCATTCGAATCGCAGCGCCAAATGGTAGTTTGACAAAATAGCTCGCATATTATACAGCCAACAGCATCCCATTATCCCTAAATAATGAGATTTTTCATCGATAATGTAAAATAAAACATCAACACTTGATGGTCCTGCCGTAATATGAAGTATAATCTTTCCTACACGTTCTTCTCTAGAGTCGTTGAATCCATAGATATCAATGTCATTGGGTTGTACTTTATCAGCCAATCCCATCTGATCAGTCATGCTTTGAAAAAGTAGTTCGATGTTACTACCATTATCTACCATCATTATATATAGGACAGCATTTCTCATTTTCAACATGATCACCAATGCATCATGGTGAGGAAAGTTGACGCGGCGAACATTACAATCGTCAAAAGAGATCCCTGTGCATTGGGAACTGGATACAGGAAGTAACCGAGCTTCTTTATCATCTATGGACAAGTCGTGACATTGGCCAACACGTTGTATTTTGCTTCTATTCGATTGGTTAATAATATGAGTCTCAATAAAGTGGCTAAGGAATATATGGTATAATTGCTTCTTCTCTGTCGTTTCTTCGACCTGTATGACCTCTGTGGAAAGTGTGTAACTCCCGTTCTTGTAACTTTCAACGTCCACGATATATTCATGTATTCGTACATCGAAGTAATGCTCCGTCTCATAATGTCAAACTTTGTGGTGAATGCAATATGGCTTGTTCTTAATGGGTTGGAGATATTGTGTATTGCAAAATAACTTATCATTTTGAAGTATAGGATAAATGCTGGCTATGGCAATAGTTATCTTGGGAAAACCAGGTTTTTCATATCCGAGGTCAATCTTCATTAGATTTAGTTCACTTCCTGCCTTCTCCTTGATCAACAGCATGATTGAAATCCTAGCCTGTGGATTAATCTCAAGTTGCCAATGTCAATTTCTGAGTTTTTTGTCTGTCGGACACCATTCTTTCGAGATTGATATACCCATTGACTTTTTCAATCATGTCCTCCAAAGTTATGGGTTTGTTTAGAATGAGGTACTCTTTCGCCCTTCCATCGACGAGTAAAGCATTGGTGAAAGCTAAAATAGTAATATTTTGATCAAGTCGATCCACCTTTCGAGCCAACTCTAGGAACTTCTTAGTGAATGTCTCGAGTTTCTCTCCTGGTACTTGCTTAAGGCTGAATAGAAAATATAGATTCTCCTCTTTGTCTCTGTTATGTAAGTAATTCTTGACGATGAGTTTCCTAAACTACTCAAAAGTTGTAATAGACCCTTCTGGTAAGGTGTGGAACCACCGTAACGGTTCGCCTTGTAAACTAGTAGGAAAGAACCGGCATAGAATATGGTTGGATGTAGAATATAAGCCTAGAGCTTCCTAAAATTCTTGCACATGTCCTACTAGATCAGTCCCTTTGTATTTTTGGATTTTTGGAGTGTGGAAACCAGTAGGAACTTTTCCATACAGTAGCTCCTGCGCGACATGGCTCTTTTATAATCTGTTATGGATTCCTTTAGTAGTCTGAATTTGAGCATCGAGCAATTCTTTGATACGCTTGCCAACATGTTCCTGAGTTACGTACTGATGAGCTGTGGTAGTTGGTTGCATGACTCATCCTTCATGAGGAATGTGGTCACCACTTCCTTCACTGAGTCTCTCGAGAGCCAGAATTTGAACTTTTTCTCTGGGTGGCTCTTCTTGTCTAACTCCAGCAAGACCGTCATCAACTTCTTGGTAAACTCCCTATATAAAAATGGACTTCCCCCCATATTGCATATGCTTAGATTGAACTTCACCTCCCAGATTGTTCGCATGAGGTCCTATCCTGTCGAGAATAAAAACCCATGAAATAACTGACATCATGCCTTTGTTCTTCTAGGTTACGACCTGTTGACTTTGCAGAACCTTCAATACACCCTGGACGTCTGCTAATTGTTATTCTAGAGTGGCTCGCCTTTTGGTTTTAGAGTTGAGATTGGCCCGTAACTCTGCTAATACGACATTTCCTTCTTCTGGAGAAATTGGTGTACTCTGTTCTAGAAGTGTCATCCCGTATAGAAATAATCATCTATTTTCTAAGATAATGAGTTTGAGAACTTTGTTCCCACAGACGGCGCAAAATGTAATGGCATAATTTCATATCTCGAACTTAGCCTTTACACCAAGAATACTCAGAGCGTCTAGATAAGTAATAAATGAATACTAGTACAAAGTTTAGCATGGAAAACCTTTGAATACATTAAAAACCACAACCTCTCTTGAGAATTTAGAAAGAAAGAAGTTTATTGATAGTTGCTAGATATTACAAAAGATGCTCTAAGTATTTTAGAATAGAGTTTTAGTGAGCATTCCTCTGTCCTTCATCTCAAATTTCTGGGTCCTACTTATTGAACTTATAATATGACCGTTTGATGACTATTATTATCCTTAATGATGGATGTTACAATATGTATTTGATAATCTTTGATTTGATTGTGTAACGTTCTGATCTTTGCTGTTTTGTAACGGCTTCATTGATGACGGTGCGTTTGCTTAACTCGAACTGTTGATGTAGATGTTAAAAATGATGACTAGAGCTCTGTAACTATAATGTGTCTTCAATAGCGCCACGTGTTATGTTGATAAGGTTGAGTGGTCGTATAATGGTCGAAGATGAAGCATGAGTCCGAAATGCGGAATAAGCCACTACAATTATAGTAGGTTTCATTTAATTTTTTTGTATGTGTCAAACTATATTTAAGTTAGAGAATATGGCTATGCAAGTTTTATGATAAATATGTAAATATCGCATATATGTTTTTTATAGCTATATTTCTTCACTATCTTCTTTATGAGTATTTCATGTATTTCTAATAATCATTTCTTCATGGAAATGATTATTAGAAAATATTTGTATAAAGTTAGAGCATAATGACTATGCAACATGAGAGTAACCTTTCTCTTTATTCTTTCACCATTTATTTATTATTATTATTATTTTGTACTTTTATGAATCACATCCGATAAAATTATTTTGATGAATATCTAGGTTTCATTTGTATCTTATTGTCTTAATATGTAACTTGTATGATATATAATTGGTTACAATTTGGGGGCGATTGTATTTAAATGTGTAGAGTAAGATACATGTATATGGTGGTTTGTTATATATGGTTGCACGTTTCTGAAATGTCAAGAATAGAGGGGAAACTCTGCCAAAATTTTGTTAGGATATTTTCTAGTCTAATTGTTATTTCTTCCATGCATTATTGTAATTTAGGTCCATATTCAATTGTACTCAATGCTTTATTCAATGAATAAAAGTTTTACTAACTTGTGTACATATTTGTCTATATTGTAGATTATGATAGTTGCAATTATCTTGGTGGATATAAATGAAATATGATAAAAATGAAGCGATAAAACAAGAGTAGTGGTTGTGTGGCTATATATAGATACATTTACTTATGATAGAAGGTGTTGTATATAAGGGTCTTGTTATGAGTAACTTGTGTTAGTTTGAAGAATTGCGTTTCAAATACCAATACATTTTGCTTGAAACATTTTGGATTATCTTGTTGTTATGAAGCTGTTGTATATTGGTAAGATTTCACCAAAAGTCTTTTATGTTGGTAATTTTTTGTCCATGATTGTATTTTCTTAGTTGTATATTTGAATTATAATTGTGATCATGCAAATTGGTATTGTGGTGGTCATTTTATAGATGTATTGTTAATATTTACAGGCTTCAATATTATCTAAATTATACACAACTTTGCCAAATTTTTATGAGGATGTCACATTACTCTTTATATATAATATCAAATATAGATTGTTTCATCTTTTCAACCTTACCATTTTGGATATTAGTGACATTATAAGTAATCCTCTTAAGAAATGATTTGTACTTATGTTTTCTCTGATCAAGTCATGAATGGCAAAGCACTGTAGTTATCAAAACAATTTGCAATATGAAAATGCTAAATAATGGGTATTACAGTCGTTTCCCCACCATGTTATGGTTTAATAGTTAAAACTAGTATTACCGCTAAACGGTAGAGAGACAGACGTGACGTTTTAAAAAAAAAATAAAGGCGTGCATTCGACACTACATCTCTTTAGTTGCGTGCCTTCGGCACTACCCAAAATAGACTTATATAAAATTGCCAATAAGTAAAACATCATTTTCATGCTTTTAGCTCAACCATCTCGAAACTCATTCAATTTCAGTGGAAAATTTACAATTAGTAGATATACAAAAAATTAGCAACACTTCCCTAGCTTTATTAGAATATAAAACCACCTACAAACCATTTCATACACCTGTATACCAATCAAAGAAAAATTGGGCAACATTTTTTATGTTTTATAAACTATCATTTCATAAACCTGCATAACAATCACAAAAAATTGGGTAACACTTTTCCAGTTTTATAGACTATAAACAACATACAAATCATTCATAAACCTGTATAACAATCATTCAACACAACTACACCATACAACATGCACAAAAATACTTTCATACCATGTCTTAAGTTTTTCATAATATCAAATAACTCCAATATAAATAATGACATAAACGATATAGTTCATTACTACAATATAGGGAAGACAAAAAAGAAGAAGACTAAATTCAAATATTCTATCAAAACTGCAACAACTTGTGACGACCTATCATACTTCTGCAGCTCAAACGATAATGACAAGTGTACACCTGGTTTTCATCTGTAAGTATTGTAAATAAATTTATCAGTTATCCAAAAGTTTAGCTTCCCAAATTATGCGTGTACATAATTTAACCAATTACAAAACTTTCTTAAGGAATTCGTAGTTGTTCCATTGCGTTGTCATTAATGGGTTTGAAACCCTAATTTGGAGAAAAGGAAACTTACTCGAATCGCCTAAGTCGTCATTAGAGAGAATCACATAGAGAGAGGAAACTTACCCAGATGCTTAAAACATAAAAAGTTCATCAAAGGGAGATAGAAATTGAAGGGAGAAGATTGGGAAAGGGGAGAGAAATCAGGGAGAGATTGAGCATGTTAGTTTTCATTTTAGGGTTTAGATTGCAAATCGAAGGAAGAGAGTATGTTGTGTAGCTGAACATCAAGAGATGCAGAGGAGAGATGAGGGAAAAGTTTGGGAAATCAGTAATCCACAATAGGATTGAGAAGCTTTTAGTTAATAGAGAAACACGAAGAACACCAATTAGATTTAGGGAAAATAGAGAATTCAATTACTAAACAAGCAATTACAATGAAAATCTCTCAAACCCTAGGCTTCTCTTATAACTCTTTTCAAATCTAACATAACCTATAAAATAACTTAAGTTCCCTTTATATACTAGGGAACTCAAAAATCCTAAAATAACGGATCTCTAGGCATAACAATGCCTAAGAATCCAAAATAGCGCCAAAGTCATTCGAACGAACTAGGGAGTTGTTCGAACGACCTTACAACTAATTGGTCTAAAACCTTAGAAATTTATCTGGTCGATCAAACGAAACCCAACTCGTTCAAACAAAGTATGGCTCTAGGCCAAAATTCCAGTGGGATAGAATTTGGTCGTTCAAACGACTCTCAACCTCGTTCAAACGACTTTGACAAATCTTCAACTAACTCAAGATCCTCCTGGATCATGGCTCCCCCCTTTAGGAGCCTTGAGCTCTTTCTCAAGCTAGAACTGCAGATGTGGGAACGCGACGATGCTTAATTCCTTGTTGTACCACTTTGACTCACTCGGTAGCAAACCCTTCATCCCAACTCGGAACGAATCAATAACACCCCATCTTGTAGTATGAACCTTCCTCTCTAGAATACCATCCTCCGGCAATGGATCTTCTTTTTCCATCCATAAGTCATTAACTAACAGTAAGTGGGTATCGATTGCAGAGTCTTCATCCAAAAGAGAAGGCTTAAACAACTTTAAATGCTCGGCATTAATCACTGAATACATCCCCATGAAAGGTGGCAAATCCAGTTGGAATGCATTGTCACCAATCTTCTTGAGTATCAAAAACGGACCATAACAGATAGGTTAGAGCTTCTTACCTTCCCCTTTAAGCCGTTCCTTACCCAAATGCAACCAAACGAGGTCGCCCTCAAGAAAAGTACACTCAACCCTATACTTGTCGTGACGAGTCTTATACTTTTCTTGAGTCTTCTTTAACTGGGCTTCAACCACCTCATGAACCTTGTTTATCTTCTCAATGAAACGCTGAGCTTTAACCTACTCCACTTTCTCCTTCCCTGACACCGTCTTGTCGCCAAGACTAAATGCAAAATTAAAAGGGGTTTGTGGCAAGTACCCCAAACAAACTTCAAAAGGAGACTTCAACGTGAAACCATGAATCTCCCGGTTGAACGCAAACTGAAGATACGGTAAACTCTTATCCAAAGTCTTAGGATACTTAGAATGGAATTGCGGTAATAAATGTACCAAAGTGTAATTAACGACCTCTGTTTCTCCGTCTGTCTGCGGATGAAAAGCGGTACTTCTCTTCAACTTAGTGTTCATCATCCCCCATAACGATCTCCAAAAATACCCTAAAAAGCGGCTATCCCTATTCGAAATAATAGAAGAAGGGAGCCTGAAATACCTCCAGACGTCTCTGAAAAACTATCGCGCTGCTCCTTCCTCTGTGACAGTCTTTTGGTATGGAATAAGAATAATCATCTTACTGAATCGATCCACCACCATAAACAAATAGTCATTCTTACACCTGGTCATGGGCAAACCACCCATAAAATCTATCGAAATACTCTCCCAAGGTCGACTAGGAACTGGCAATGGTAAGTACAATCTTATCTTCCTATTGGAAGGTTTTGATGTGTTGCATAACACGCAACCAAGAACTACACGAGTAACATCCACCTGTATCTTCAGCCAATAGACATAATGTCGTAAATTCAAAAGAGTTTTCTCAACCCCAAAATGACCTGCCACCCGGGAATAATGTGCATCTCGAATCCACTGCAAACGGTCTCCCCCCTCAGGAATACATAGTAGACTGCCCCTGTAAATTAAACTATCCTTCAGAATATACTCGCATGTCTTACTCTGCAGTAACTTCTCGTAAATAACACTAAGCTCCTTGTCGTTGTCATACCCTGAAACGTACTCAGAAGGAACAATCGGTTGGATCTACATAACTACTAATAAAGCAGAAATAGTTGGTATTGGGGGTCGAGATAACATATTAGCCATCTTGTTGTCTACTCCTTTCTTATACTTGATCAATAAGGTAAACTGCTAAAGGCATAACATCCACTTCATATGGTGAGCTTGCTGAAGCTTGGACTGCGTAGATCAGAATTGTAACGGTTTATGATCGAAATGTACCACAACCTCATTCTCCAAAAAGTAACTCTGTCAATGCTTCATTGATTGATATAACGTGTAGAACTCCTTATCGTAGATAGGATAGTTGCGTACTGCTCCTGTAAACATCTCATAATGGTAAGCAACCGACTTCCCATCCTGTAAAAGGATTGCCCCCAATGCATAGTCTGACGTATCTATCTCGACCGCAAAAGGCTGCCGCAAATTAGGCAATTCTAACACTGGTGCATCTGTAATCTTCTGCTTCAATAACAGAAAAGTCTTCTCATGGTGCTCTTTCCACACAAATTGTACATCGATCTTTGTCAAAGAATGCAACGGTGCAGCTATTTGTGAAAAATGCTGAATAAATTTTTGTAAGTACTGATAATGACTGAGACCTTCTCTGGATCAACCTTAAGCTCGCCGCCACCAACAATAAAACCTAAATATACTAGCTCCCATTTCCCAAACTCGCACTTCTTCCCGTTCAAAAAAGGTTGTTGTGCTCGCAACACACCCAACACTTTGCGTAAATGCCCAAAATGTTCTTCCCATGTACGACTATATATCAAGATATCATCCAAATATACAATCACAAAATCATCAATAAATGCACGAAGTACCCCATTCATTAGTCGCATAAATGTCGTCGGAGCATTGCATAACCCAAAAGGAATCACCAACCACTCAAATATGCCCTGTTTGGTTTTGAACGCTGTCTTCCAAGTATCCTCCTCCCGGATTCAAACTTGATGGTAACCCGACTTAAGATCCAACTTAGTGAAAAACCGAGTCGTCTGCAACTCATCAAAAAGCTCGTCAATCCGTGGAAGCGGATAACAATTCTTCACCGTGATCTTGTTCAATGCCTGATAATCCGCACACATCCTCCAAGACTTATCCTTCTTCGGCACCAGTAATACCGGCGAACCATAAGGTGAGCAACTTGGATTAATAACTCCTTGCTCCAGGAGTTCATGTACCTATTTATTGATCTCATCAGACTCTGTAGCAGAAGTTTGATATAACCCAATATTGGGTAGTGGCTCACTATTCACCAAGGTAATATCATGCTTCACATCCCTCCTGCGCGGCATCCCTTGTATGCCCAGAAACAAGTTGTCATACTCCTCTTGTAACTCCCCCATATAGGTTTGTTGCTTCAAAGAAATTGCCAAAGTAGACAATACTGTAGCCAACGGACTCTCTTGAACCGGTCGTACCAACAACAAAATAAATTTGCCACTCGCATTAACCAACCTCTTCGCCTGAGTCGCCATTACCAAATTACTGGTAGTGATATGTTTTTTGCATGCATTAATATGAAACTCAATCCCATCCTTCACCAAACGATACTTGCGAGCATGACGGTAAAGGATTTCATCTCGGTCCTAAAGATAAGGGCTACCCATGATGACTTGACACACGTCCAACGGAACCACCTCATATGTCACTTCGTCAATAAACTTCTCAGTAATCGTAAACTTGAAAGTACACTGCTTAGTGATCTTCAACTCCGTGTCTTTCTGAATCCAACCCAAACCATACGAGTTAGGTATCAGCCATAGTAGCCAAACCCATCTTCTTCACCACCACCTCAAAAATTAAATTCTTCTGACTACCCAGATCAATAATGGCCTCGACTAAGCTCTGCTTCACCTGAATGTTAACAAATAATAGCTATTCCCGACTCGCCTCGTCGATAGCTAGAAGTTGCTTGAACATTAGAGTAAGCTTAAAATTTGGCTTATCTAAATTTGGAAGATCCACAATCGCTGCGGCTAGTACACGTTTCTCTTTCTTGCCCTTCTCCTCCTTCGGCTGAAGCTCTGGGTGAAGTTTCCAACATCTATTGGAATTGTGCCCATTAGCCTCGCAATGACTGCAGATAGTCCCCTTGAATGAAGACCCCTCTCCTTTGGACTTCCCTTTCTGATCAAACTTCTAATTAGCCTTGTACCTTAACTTGTTTTTATTGTCTTTCTTGTCGCTCTTCAAGTACTTGCCTTCAATGGAAATTGCTTTAACGGTAGTGTCCTCGGTATTTACCACATTGAAGAGTTTTAATTCTCTTCGAATGGACTCCGACAAACCCCCTGTATACTTCATGAACACATCGTACTCATCCATGTTAATATCTAAAACCAATGTTTGGTTATGAAACTCCGTAGTGAATTATTGTACGGATTGCCTAAATCTTTGGCGCAAGTTGTGCCATTTGTACCATCGCTCCTGTTTATACCCAATTGGATAGAATTACTTCCTCACCAAAACCTTGAATTCCTTCCAACTCAGACTTCCGACATTATATCATTTCTGGTAGGACTTCTACCATGTTAGTGAGTGACTTGTAAATTTCAAAGTAGAAAAGTAAATCTTTTGAACGTTGGAATATCATCAATAGAAAAATAGGTCTCCAACCTATCTGACCAATTATCTAATTTCTCAGCATCGACGGAACCATCGAAAACCAGAATCTTAATCTTAAAGCCAAGACAAAGATTACCCATAGGATTCATTGACTTACCCAAGCCTGGGCACTCCTTGACGGAATCGGTATTACTAGAATCACTATCTCTCTCTGTATTAACCTCTTCGTCGTCCACCTCCAAAACCTCTTTCTTCTTCGAGCGGCGTCGCCGTTGAGAGCGGCCTTGCCAATTCGCCAAAGCGGAATCCAGCGTGAGGTTTGCAAGATGCAATTGTTCGACTAACTCCCCTACATTAGAAGTTAGGGCAGAAATAGTCGTTTTCAAAGTCGTGAGTCGATCGTTGGAATCGCCCATCTCCAAATCGTCCTTCGTCTTTGAATTAGGTTTACGATGGATCTTCAGCAGCCTCACTAGCTTCCCATTCGTTTACTTGAGGCGATCACATGTAGATACAATAAACCACAATCAACCCCCCAAGAATCGCAACTAGAAAATTGGTACCACTTAATTCATAATACGATTGAGAAGCTTTCAGTTAGTAGAGAAACACGAAGAACACCAATTAGATTTGGGAAAAATAGAGAATTCAATTACTAAACAAGCAATTACAATAAAAATCTCGCAAACCCTAGGCTTCTTTCATAACTTTTTTCAGATCTAACATAGCCTAGAAAATAACTTAAGTTTTCTTTATATACTAGGGAACTCGAAAATCATAAAAGAACAGATCTCGAGGTAAAATAATGCCTGAGAATCCAAAACAACGCCAAAGTCGTTGGAACGAACTAGGGAGTCGTTCGAACGACCTTAAGACTAATTGGTCTAAAACCCTATAAACTTGTCTGGTCGTTCGAACGAAACCTAACTCGTTAGAACGAAATATGGCTCTGGGCCAAAATTTCAGTGGCATGAAAATAACTCGTTCGAACGAAAAATGGCTCTGGGCCAAAATTCCAGTGGGATGGAATTTGGTCGTTCGAACGACTCTCAACCTCGTTCGAACGACTTTGACAAATCTCCAAATAACTCTAGATCTTCTTGGATCAATCAGGGAGAGATTGAGAGAAATAGATGATGATTACCGGTTTACCCTTTATTTTTACTCAGCAAAGATTAAAAGTTATGAGGTTAGTTTTGTCATATTGTGGCAAACTTCAATGAACGCAGCTGACGTCACAAACTCCCTTTCCCATCAATATCTATCACAAAGAAGACCTCCTACCGTCGGTCTTGATAATGTATAAATTATAAAAGGATTACCTGATTTTAGCCCTAATTCGATCAGGTTCTCAATTGAAGTGAAGAGAATAGTAAGTTAAGGTTTTTTGCAAAAAAAATTACTGAAAGATGAAGTTGATTTTTGCTCACTATTTGCCGGGGTAGCTGCCCCTACTCGCTTAGATCATCTCCAGCAGTGCTTAAAATTCCTGGCTCCACGTCAGATTTTCATGCTACGACACTTGAACCAACAACGCCTAGAGTTTATCATTTGTGTGTTTGCCTTTGAGCTCTCATAAGGAGTTTGAAGCTCATCGAAGAGTTGACGAGTAGAACGTGTATACAAGACTTTTGATTTAGTTGGATGCTGCTTGTGGGAATTGATCCCAGGACTTCATGGTTTTCATTTTTCAAACACTTCTCCAATTTTATAGGATTACAAACCACATGTAAATAATTTTATTTGGCCAACATTTTCCATGTTTCATAAACTATCACTTCATAAACCTGTATAACACAATCAAAGAAAATTGGGCAGCATTTCCCCAGTTCTATATAACTAGCATTTACAGCATTTCTGCAGCATTTATAGCAAAACAATTTTATCCACCAAATATCGCACATTGAAAAAATAAATAAATAAATACTTGATTATAACTTGTATCGTACTTTTGGGTACTCATTTGGATACCAAATGAGCCCTAGAAAAAATTAAATAGTACCCAAAAGTCTAAATTTAATAGAGATAATTAAATCTATATTATATCCTCAAAATCAAAACCTATAGTTATAATTGAAAATATATAGATAAACTAAAATGCAAAGGAGACGAGAAACTTAGAGCATCTCAAACAGAGTGGTATGTTGTTCCGGTTTACCATACCAGTATTCCGGAATCGCATACTATTTTTGGTCCAACAACAAATTACGTTTTTTTTTGTATTGGGCGCATAACGGTTCAGCGCCTAACACCAAAAAGCCAAATGATATGTATTTTTTCTTGGGCGCTGAACGGTTCAGCGCCTAGCGTCTATTAATTATTATTTTTCCCTGTATTAAAAAAAATGTTGGGCGCTGAACGGTTCAACGCCTAGGCGGTATGAGCATACTCCTTGCCAAGTTCAGGTTTTGCATTCTTTGGAGGGGTATGGGGGTGAGTATGTTAAACACCATACCCCTGTTGGATGGGTTTTTTGCAAGAGTATGGGAAAACCTTATTAGCATACCACTCTGTTGGAGATGCTCTTATAATTGCGTCGGAAGTACTATTAACGAACATATGTAACAAGAAGTAAGAACCAGTTACTTGCTAAGATCTACCGAAATGATTAGTCAATACTCAAATCACCCAATAAACCAAACTTTGAAATATAGCAAGTATATCAGCCCATTTTACAGTTCCAAGCAAAGCAACAACTCCAATTCCAAAAAAACCTCTCCATCTTCGACTCCTAAAGCAACAACTTGATCTTGAATCAAACCCAAATGCTTAAACATGCAATTGGAGTTAAATCAACATTTTATAGTTGAAGAAAATGAAATCAGCATTGTGTGACTTTAACAATAACTAAAACATGTAAGAATCAGTTATAGATACAGTTAAAAGACAAATAATAATCCCTAATTTGGAGATATGAGTATGAAATTAGTGGGATTGAAACCCTAATTTGGAGAAGATGAAACTTGCCCGAATCGCCTAAGTCGCCATTAGAGAGAATCACAGAGAGATATGTAAATTGAGATGTTATTTGGAGAGCAAATCGATCAAATTTAAAGAGAATAGGGAAGAGAGAGATCGCCAGAGAGGAGACGAGAGACAAAAATAATATTTTTTTTGTCCTTGCAAACCTTTTAAAAGGGAGGGGCATTTGTGTCAGATTTGGAGAAAATTTAATGGAAATAGCTAACGTCAGCAACTCCCTGTCCCATCAATATTTATTGCAAAGAAGACCTCCTACCGTCGGTCTTAATTAAAAGAATTATGTGGCATTATTATTATTTTCTCTCTCCTCTTTCTATTTTGTTTTTGAAAGGCAAGCCAGTTTTATATAAGGATCTGTAACCTTGAGTTTCGAACCCCATGGGGTTTCGAACCCATGACTTCTCTCTTTCTTCTATGCTATGTGATTTTTTATGATGGTTTAAATCTGCGGAAATTATGAGAATAAATACTAGTTTTTGTCATCTTTGCAAAATCGAAACTTTAGCAAGCCACTTCCAAAATCGATACTAAAATTAACAAATCAATAAGGGTCTCACCTACTGCAGTAATAAAACTACCAACTCACAAAGATTACTTAACAAATGACAAAGCTATACCAAAACAATTACAAAGATATACACATAAAATGACAGAGTTCTTGCATAACAAATGATAAATAATGCAAAAAAATGAGAAACTATCCCACTGGAGTTCTTGAGTAGTCTAATCTGCTACAGTAATTAGAACAGTAATAAGAGGGAAGATTCCCCCCTAAATACACTACCAACTTTAAAAATCAAAGCTTCTTCTTCTTATTCTTTTTATTCTTCAACAATAAAGCTTCTACAAAAATTAAAGCAGATTCTCCTTGATGTATTGTTTGTCTCCATCATGTGCCAAGTCTTCCAACTATCATTCTAAATTCGATAAAGTCCTCACACAGAGGTCATTGGGAGGAAACGATCGTTGCTATCATATGTAATTCTCATTGCCAAAGACCGTTGTTATCCTTCTCTCCGACCGTTAAAATAATCATTTCAGTAAATATCATTTCTTACTCTATATCCATCATCTCTAACTATGTATCCGTATCACGATTTGTTCCATTTATCTAAAGAAAAGATGCTATGCAAGATAATACACTTCGTACATAATCATTTTTCCTTAAATTTTTAATCATCTGTCTTCTGCTACTATATCACCGGAATTGTTCATTGATATCATTTATTTCAGGATTCCTATCATTTTTTTGAGGGATTGCTGGAGTTCAGTTTTATATCATTTTTCTCATTTGTTTTTTGGTACTTTATCACCGGATTTGTTTATTTCTATCATTTGTTTCAGAGATGAATGAAGTTCAACTTTATACCATTGTTCATTTTGGTGGGGATATTGCACGTCCAAAGATCGGATCAATCGTTACTTATGTTGGAGGAAGTACAAAACTTACCTCATGAAGAGCACACTTGTCATACGAAGATTTTGTTACACTCCTTGAAGAAACAAGCAAAATTTGTCATGAAGACTGTAAGCTGTACAACTTCGTCCATGGTTGTACATGCACAATTTCATCAGTCTAGTACTTTACCGTAATGATCAATATGCATAAAACCAATCCCGACACACCCTTTCACATATGGATTGTTAATGACCTTAGGGTACCTTCCCAGAACTCCTAGAACTTTATTTCTAATTTCTGTTCATCGAGTAAAGGGTTATCCACCACTAAAGATACTGGTTCAGGTAGAGGCTTGTCTACCACCAAAGCAGGGGGACCTTCGCGACATAACTTATTTCCTGATTCTGAACCTGAATACAGGGGTTACTCTGAAATAAACCGCAGAGGGCGTGATCCACGCAGGTTTGGACCTTTTGTGGATGATAAAAATGATTCTTTCAAAACTATCCGTACTGATGTTCCCCCCTCAAATGAACCTAGTATTCTTCAATCAAATATTCATCTCTCAAATAAATCTATGTTAACTAATGTTCCTCAATCAAATGAACCTTTTTAAACTATCCCTACTAATGTTCCCCTATCAAATAAACCTTTTATTCCTCAATCAAGTATTCATCTCTCAAATGAACCTGTGTTAACTAATGTTCCACCTTCAAATGAACCTATGTTAACTAATGTTCCTCTTTTAATTGAACCCGAACCTATCATTGGACAAACTGAAACTTCAGGTAAGTTCACAAAATTTGTCATTTATGAGCAGTGTTTTAACATTTCTTATCCAATTTCTATCATGCTAAGTAGAATATTTCTCATTTGTTCAGCTGAGTTTCGGTTTGAGCCACAGCCCAAACAGGTAAAAAATCTTCTGTATTTTTAGTTTAAATCTGCTGCGTACACAAAGGATCCCTATGACTTCAGTAAAGAGTTTAACATTGGTGATCTATATCAAGATAAGATTAAACTCAAGAATTACATAAGAGCTTATGCAGTTGTAAACAAGTTCAATCTCAAACACGTTCTGAGCAACGAATATAAAATCGTGGTACGCTGCAAAGGTCATAAATGCTCTTGGCAGATATATACGACAAGGTTGGTCGGTTCTGCCATATTTAGAGTAAGTACTTATTGCTCCGTGCATACTTGTATCCGAGTAGAAACTGAAGGTGGGAATACGTATAAGGCAGCGTCTAGTAGATAGATTGCTTCTATAATCAAGCAAAAACTACGAAAAGACCCAAACTACAAACCTTCCAGAATTATTGATGATATGCAAATCCATCACAATATTGATGTAACATACAATCTTGTCTGGCGTACGAAAAAAAAGCCCACGCTGAGATATCATCATTTTATATATCATTTGTTCCCCCATACAAGTCATTTGAATAATATTGTTTATCATTTTTGCTCATATCATTTGGTCGACTCATTGTGTCATTTGTACTTGCCATACAAGTCATTTGTAAAACACTATTTATCATTTATCTTCTCCACAATTTCATTTGATCTACGTAATTATTTCAGATGCGAGGCAGCTTTGAGCATGCATACCAACTACTTACGAGCTACTTTGCGAAAGTGAGGTTGGTTGACCCGGATTTTGTATTTGACATACAAACTACAAGTTGTAAGGATAAGAGATTCACAAGGTGTTTTTGGTATTTTGGTCCCCCCAAAAAAACTTATAAACTATTGAGACCCGTTGTTGTGATTGACGAAACTTTTTTAAAATGGAGATATCGTGGGACTCTGCTAACAGCCATCGCCATTGACCCAAGTAATCACCTTTTCTACTTACGTTTTCGATAATAGACTCGGAGACCACCGAAAGTTGGACATACTTCTTGGAGATGTTTGGTTCTAATTTTTACGGTTATGACACTAGATTTGTCGTCATCTCTGACAGGAACCCCAGAATTATTAATGTTGTACCCAAGGTGTTTTTATTTGCAATCCATACGTTTTGCGCATTCCACATATCTAACAACATTAAAACTACCCTCGAAAGTACGAGGATCGCATTTAGAATAGCAGCAGAGGCCCTAACTAGCATTGTTTCCGATAAACAGATGAATGTTATCTGGAATACAGATCCAGTAGGTCTCCAATACATACTAGGTATTCCCATGGAAACATGGTATAATCTATACATTCCAATGAGTAGGCACGTACGTTGTCACTCTGTATTGCTCAACTAATCATTTGTTATATGAACAATAGTCATTGTAACTCCATTTACATTCTTATTTGTCATTATTTTACCATTATTTTTCATCATTTCTTTATTATTCCTTTTACACTTGTATGATCTCATTTGTCATCAGTTTACTCTCATTTGGCATTTGACTTCTATGGTTTGTCATTTTTTCAGATACGGAGTCGCTTACATAAATCATGTCGAGAGTTGGAATAACGTTATTTTGAAAGTAAGAGATTTCCCTATCCATGTGTTTATTAAGGAATTACATAGAATCTGTTCGGAAATGTCCTACACGTATAGGAAGGAAGCTGAGAAGAGTCAAGCTCGCTTAACGCCATGGGCTACGGATCACTGTAAGAGCAGAAAGTTTGTTGCGGATTCACTAACCTGTAGGGTTCGTAGATCACGTCACCATTTTCAGATGACTAGTTATGGCATAGCCGATTCTGTAAATATTAAAGATGGTACTTATTCTTGTCGTTGGTGGCAAATGATGGGTATACCTTGTGAACACGGAGTACGCGTTATGGGTCTTGCTAATGTTGATCCAACTACACGTGCCTCTGAGTACTACACAAATAATACATACAAGGCTGTTTATGAACCTATATGGATTCCTATAAGAGGAATTGAGCAGTGGAAAATTTTAAAAACTGATCTACGTATTCGTGCTCCTATTCCAACAGTTCGAGCCAGTCGTCCTCGCATGCAAAGGAAGAGAAGGGAAAAAATGTCTGGTCTTGTTACCAAACTAAGATTTTGCAGTAGGTGTCAAAAAAATGGACACAATCGCCATTCTTGTAAGCTTCTGCAAATCCCATCCGATGATAATACACGTTCGATAATGGCACCGTCTTTTACGATGAACACTGAGCCACCTGTCATCCCAGATGAAGATGTTGCAATCAGTTTGCACTGATGATTTTGGGTACTCTATGTATCATTTATTTGTATGATCTTTATCGTCAGTGCTTTAAAATTTATCATTTGTCTAAATGTAACTGTCATTTGTTAAAAATGAAATTCTAATTTGTTTGTTTCCATTGTATAATTATTTAGCACCGAACTGCCATTTGTGCACGGAGAATATATCATTAGTTTGTCTGTATGAACTTATTGTTTGCTTCTGAAGTGTCATTTGTGGATGAATACTTTCTCATTTGTTTGTTTTCATGATATCATTGTTTTATTCAGAACTGTCACGTGTTCTCAAAGAATTTCCCATTTGTTGGTTTCTATTAAATCATTGTGCGCCAAGAATTTTTCATTGTCTGTTAAATTTTTATCTTCAGTTTTGTTTAAGTTCATCATTAAACTTGACCCCCTTACTATCATCATTATTTTCTTACAGAACTGTGATTGTTTTGTTTGCCACATACCAAATGGAAACCACTACTTAACAGCAAAAAACAAACGAAATAGCATCAAACAAAACAACTTTTCATAAATGTAAAGGCAAAGTAGTAGTTACCACAAAAAATGAACAAATGAAATACCAAAAAAACAAATGTTCACAACTACTCCTGATCACGTTCCGCGCATTCCAGATCGCGCTCCAAAGCCTGGATCTTCTGCTTGAGACAACTAATCTTAGAAGCCGACTCTTCGCACAGTTTCTTATGCTCATCCCAGTCCAACTTTACGGTGCAGAGCTGATCTTCCAAGAAGCACATATGGAACTTGAACTCTTTAAAATGCTGATCTTTCTTTGCTATAGTTTAATGCAGTTCATCCTAGATATAATCGAACGCTCCTAATTTCTCCCTGAAGTCTTCGTAATGCTTTTTTAGCATTTGTGCCTTCTCACTGAAGACATCCTTCTCCATTAGATATAGTCTATTCAATTTGTAGAGACGTTAGTCACGCAGATCTTCCTGTATCCCTACCGACTTAAACCAATCGTATAGAGTGTTTGAAGAGACATGGCTAACTCGAGTGGAGTGCGACATTTTTCTTCAGAAGTTGAAAAGAGTTTAGGGTTTGAATAGTTGAAGAGTAGAGAATAGTTTATTTGAACTTAAAATTTTATAAGGGGAGTTTAATGCATTGGGAAGAGTAGATAATAGGGTAAAAGTTATTATTACTTGGTTTGGCACCGTCGTTTCTTGTTTTACACGTAAGTAATATGACTATTTAAGCTGAGTTGTCTAATCAATTATCATTACTTGTCACATCGATTTGTCATATGTTGAAGATAAGTTCGCATTTATTGTTAAGCTATATATCATTATATCTTTCCAAACCTGTCATTTTATAACCATAATATATCATTTGACTATTCAAATATTATCACCAGTTTTGTTAAGTTCAACATTGATCTACCATTGTTGATGGAGTCTTTATCATTGGTGTGGTTTCCTTATATTATATCTGATGGATCTTCCCTTGCGAAAAACCGAAATGAAACAAAAGAAATGTTCATACATGGGAAACATCCGAATAATAATTACAATAACAACAAACTATAAATAATACCCAAATGTTCACAACTTCTCACTTGAGGAATTATGATCACGTTCCATAGCCATGATCTTCTGCTCGAGACAACTAATTTTACAGGCCAACTCCTCTCACAATTTCTTGTGCTCATCTCGGTCCAACTTTTGGGCGCAGAGTTAATCTTCCAAGAAGTCGATATAGAACTTGAACCCTTTAGAATACTCTCTTTTCTATTTTATAATTTTATCCAGTTCTTCATCCATTTCACCGAGTACTCCTAATTTTACCTTAAACTCTTCGTAATGCTCTTTCAACAGTTGCGCCTTCTCACCGATGATATTCTTCTCCATTAGGCAAATTCTATTCAACGTGAATAAACGTTCATTAACTTGATCTTCCTTAATCCCTACCGCCTCAAACTAATCTTGAGGGGTACTGGAAGAGGCACGGCTAAATCGAGTGGAGTGGGAGTACGACATTTCTTAAGAAGTTTTAAAGAGTTGAGGGTCAGAGCTTTAGTTTAGGTTTTTTTTTTATACTTGGGAGAATTAGGACTTTGAATCACGCACGACAAGGTTTAGGACTTAGTGTTTAGAGTGGCGGGAACTACGTGGACGTTTTGGTTAGATAACTTATTGTAAACGTAATTAAAGTTAACTTTAAGAATGACTTGTCACATCTTCTGTAAAGGCAAGAATCTGTCGGCTTTAAAGAGGGAGATATGGCATTTGTTTTGACCAAGGGTATCATCGTGATGTGCTAATTTTCATTTCTTTATAAATAGCTTGTCATAACCTTATACTATATAACCTGTACACTTGCTTCCAGTTCTCAAGCATTACTTACTTCGCTACCAATGATGCATTCCCTTATTTGCTGGTGCGGTAAAAATTGTGATATTTGCCTCTCATGCATAAGCCTCAACCCTAACCGCTAGTTCTGTCAATGCGCTCACAAAATTGGTGGGTGTGGTTTATGGGCGTGGGTAGATGAGGTGAAAAGATGCGATTGTGGTCTCATTTACAGAGTCTCTAAACTGCCTAGTAGGAGATTTTACCATTGCCCACAATACCATTGTCAGTTCAAAACTAGGTTTCGAGAATCCTCTACGTCCGATAATTCTAAAAGGCCGCAGTCATCAACGGCGGAAGACGTCACAAATTCTGGCCAAGGGAACAATCAGAACCTCGACACTATTATATCTTAAACTTATACTCAACTGAGGATCTCGGAGGTCAGAACAGAGATACTGCAAGATTTTTTGTCTAAGTTAAAATCTCTAGATCTTAACAAGTAGAGAAATATGTAGGAGTGAAGTGTAATATGCCTTATCTTTAGTGGCGTTAATTTCTGGCATTAAAATATTAAGCTCTTAAGGATCAAATGCTATATCATGTATAACAAATGACAACATTTTAATAATACCATACAATTTATGGATTATAAATGACAAAGACTATAAAACAAATAACAAATCGCATATTATTGGATGACATATATTTCATTAAATAACAAATATATTTTTAATATTCCTTCATAATTTCCAATAGGTTTCGTCAGCATTAAATACTACTGTGTTGAACTAATTCTGACATTGGGATTTGACTCAGCATTAAATACTGTTGTGGTTTGTAATGCTATGGTATAAATAGTGATGTGGTTTATTCGGCAAGTACTTCTTTATTCCTTATTTAATCTTATTCGGCAAGTACACTGTAAAAAAGATGGTGACCACCAGACGCTAAGCGTACGAGGCTAGGGTTCTTGCCAAGATGCAAGAGCTGCGACTTTGATACTTTGGGACCCAGTCCCTTGAACTTCCTACTTCCATTCTAGTGCGTCCTACCTTCCATGGGATGACGTATGAACAGGTGGAAGAGGCGGACGATGATTATTATCAAATGCAACACTTTCACTATATGGTAACGTCGGAGCAGGGGAGGAGAATTGGTCTGCGTCTTCTGGTAAAGGATGTTGTTACAGCGGCGGATGAAGCATCTGGTATGCGTCCGATAATGTCTAGCCGGTACCCTGAGTAGGATCAGGAAGAGATGGTGGGGTGGTGGTGGTAGGGGAGACCGACCACCACCATCACTACCTCCGAGTGCATAAACTAATGTAAATTGATGTAATATAAATTGAAAGTTGTATAATATTCGAGCTAATGAAAGTTTCTTACTTTTTTTGTGCCCAATGAGTTCTGGGAAGGTACCCTAAGTTATACACAAGTAATATCATTAATTTATATAATTTTTCTCATTTGTTATATCTTCTTTGTCATTCGTATAATACATATTTGTTAAAATGATAAGTTACCCGATAAGCTTCACTAGCAACTTCCTCCTGGTTGAAGAATACTATATCAGTTTTTGCTACCTCTGTAACCACCATAGTCTGTACAACAAAGGTTAAAGAAGAAACAAATTAAAAAAAATATAGTATGGATAGGTGATGTTAATATTATGGATAACTCAATACAAACAAATATTAGTTATAGTCAGATAACTTGAGGTTATGAGTCCTCTTGTTCAGCAAATACCTCATTATCAGGTTGTACATCTTTTTTTCCAGTAAAATACACCACTTCAGTTGGTTGTTCTGAATCCTCTTCTTCAGCAACATCATCAACTTTTTGATCACCATCAACTTTCTCATCACCATTCTTCGATTATTCCATCTGTAAAATAGGATATACATACTACGAATGGTAAAATTAAATGAACAAACAACAGGGTAGCAACAAATATGGTAGATAGCTCAAAACAAATGTTAGATAAATAAATACCTCTTGAACTTCCCCTTCTTCAGATTTAACTTTCTCATCGACATCTTTCTTATCATCATTATCTTTTTCTTCACCCTTCTTCAACTTCACATACAACAAATAAAATGAACAAAGACATCAGAAGAAGTGAAAGTTATAGAAAAGAGAATAACAAAGACAATCTCACAAATGCCAAAATATTATGAACAAATGATAGACATCTGAGGAAATGGCAAATTGCATAAAGAAAATGCCAATATGTAAAACACAAATGTCAAATAAAATCATATAAATAATAAGAAGTAGCAAACGGATGATACCTCTAGAAAATCACCACCATATTCAGATGATATAGCATTGAAATTTACTTCCCTCCCAACTTTAACACCATCATCTACCATTAAAGTATTTGCCACCTCCAATATCTCTCCAGGTGCAACTTGCTGAAGCAAATTTTTGGCAGTTGATTGAATATTCTGAAGTTCTGGGAATTGCATCCGCTCTTCCTTGTCACTTTATTAGCCAAGCCCTTGGGGATTAAGCCTTTCAATTGGATCAGTGGGACAAGATCAAATTGTTTATCAGTAAAAGCTTCTTTCTTTGGGCCTTTAGCCTTTTTCTTCTTGTTGGGCACATCAGCTTCTTCTACCACTCTCCCTTACCTTTTTTTTATTCTCGGCTCCGCCTTCTTCCTTTTCCCATCTTCTTTCTCATTACCTCCTTCTAGCTTGCGTTTCGTGGTTTTCTCAGGAGTAGATAACTGGTACTGCCCAAGGAGTGGAGTATCTCCAAGTGGTAGAGTACTGTCTCCCACAGTAGACATCAAAATTCGTTCCAACATTTTACCATGAGTATGCAACATTTTGTCATGGTCATCCAACTTCATTAATATTTTATCCTTCAACTGGGAGCATACCCTAACCACTACAACTCCGATCTCAGTGGCAGAAGAACTGCTACCTATTGCAGGTGCAACGACTGTAGGTGCACCGACTGCAGGTACACCAATTACAGGTGCAGTGCCGATTGTAGGTGCAACACCGATTGCAGGTGCTTCGATTTGATATCTCTGAAATATTCAAAGAGATGACAATGATAAATGGCAACTTAGAAATGACAGGAAATACTCTAACAATGATAATAGGCATACAACAAATGACAAAAAAGGACTTCATAATGATAGAAAAATCAAACAAATGTCAAGAAGATAATACAAAATGCCAAAACTAATAAATAAAATAATAGAAAACCTAAATTAAATGACAAAGAAGCAATAAAATGAATCAAAATCATACAAAGAATGGTAGATTACCATGGCCTCTTGCACAAGATCTTGCTGCATGTCAGTATTAGAGGGCCTCATAGTTATTACCAGCAAATCGGGGTTAACAAAAAACTTTTTAAACGTTACAATTTGGCGATGTTTAAAAGATGTCATCCTCCATCCCTGTAGCTTAGGGACCAAATGTATGGATTCCTCAATTCATAGAAACTTCAAGCTAGGAATAGAAAGAAAGGTCCATAGCATCAACACCCAGGTACATCCGTGGAGTGATAAAGTTTTATCCGATTTTTTATTAGCGGCTGATCGATATTTGGCAAACTCCACTATTTGCCTCCACAAGTAATTATAGGCTTGCTCACCCCAGGGGAATTTGTTGAACCGCTGTAGTTCATCTACCAGATCAATATACTTCACCGAAACGTTTATCCCCTTGTTCGGGAGGAGAAATGATAGTATAATTTTTAACAGATTTAATTAAAGAACATCTTCTACAAAATGAAATAACACAATGTAATGATAAGAACCTTAGAATATAATGAGTCAAAAATGGCAAATACAATACAAATATTGGAGGGGTGAGAAATACAATGACGGACGATGATAAAGAATACAACACAAATGATAAATTAGAGCCTTACCCTGATGTTTTTTCAATTTTGCCTGTTTTAAAGCATTATCAATTTCCTTCAACCCATATGTATTCTTCTTCTTGGGGAATTGCCTCATTCTGAAATTCATCATATGCTCAGGATCAACAAATAAGAACTCGTTTGCAAAAGGTGAGACATGTAGCCCCAAAATCAGGCAAACATGAATGGGTTTCATCTGAATTATCGTCTCCCCAAATTTGAACTTTATATCACCGAGATGACGATCGAATATTTCCACAACCAATGTTGACATCATCGCTATTAGATCAATCAGCAGTAAGGGTGTAAAGCAGGTGGCACGAAGAACTGCAAACATTTTGTGAAGTCCCAAACCTGTACACTAAGAGGTGTAATTTTTAGCATTGGAGGTGCCCTTCTTGGCTCTACCCTCCTGTGTTTGGTTATCCTCGTCAATTTATTCATTCACTTCTTTATCAGACTTTATTGTGAAAGAAGAAGAAAAAATAGACTTTGATCAAACATCTGGTAGGCAGTAGTCACACAGATGATTTTCCACTTATATAACACTAAAATTACACAAACATATAGATGATTTACCAATGATTTTTGAGAAAACGGTTTGTACGACTAGGACGGTTTTTACGCTCGTCAATCATACACACGATTTGTAGAAACGGGACGATTTTTGCGATTTTGCAGTGGTCGTGCAGGAAGAAAGTGTTTGAGGAATAGGAATGGTTTTTGGCGCCAAAAGCTAAACGAACTCGTGTGAATTGCATGTTTTACCTAAGCTTAAAGAACAGTAAACAAATACCAAATAATACAACTGAAGGTGACAGAGTCTGCATTAACCAATATAACTGATGTTTAAACACATGACAAATTTGTTTTAACGAATGATAAGAAATGCATGTAATGGTGACAGGGTGTGCCTTACACGTCTCGAAATAGTAAGAACACGTGTAGATCGAGGAATAATTAAAATTGGACACGTGGCGTGATAATAATATTTTTAAATGATTTGAACATTTTTTTTTATTAATTATGAAGAGACATTCGAACTAGTAGATCCCACGGCCTTACCTGTTGCCTTACATGTGGAGCCCACGACATAGAAACCTACTTTAATATTCAAGCAGTTAATATTTTCAGAACAAATGACAAAAATGTATAAAACAAATGACAAAGAAGGCTGAACAAATGAGAAAGCTACATTACAAATATGACAACAGTCTGTTAAAAATGACATAGACGTCTAAAAAAATGCCAGAGTTGAACAAACTAAATGACATATTTTTTTGTTTGTCGCAGCCGCGCAGACGATTTGCCATTGTTTGTTCTACGAGTTGAGTACAGTAGGGTACCATCTACAAGAGTTACGAGTACCATCATTTTCTCCATGCCCAAGAAGTAGAGTACCAGTCTTCAATCAAACACTTAGTAGGCAGCAGTCACACAGACGGTTTGTGACAAATAATCGAGACGATTTTTACGGTTGAGTAAGAAGAAGAAACTTTCGATGAATCGGGATCGCTTTTGGCTCCAAAAACCACACGAACTCCTATGAACTGCAGGTGATACGTAACCTTAAAGGATGAGAAATAGTAACAGAATTTGTGAAAGAGTCTGCCTTCTTATAAATAATAAATATGTTCAAAGGTAGAACAAAATGTACTACAACAAATGACAAGTAGTTGATGAGATGGTGATAATGTCAGCTTTTCTCGTACACGTGGCTTGATATAATAGTTTTAAATGAGTTAAATAATTTTTTACATTTTTTTATTAGGCCGGATGTGACATTTGTACTTGTGGAGCCCAAAAAGAGGTGGTTGTCTACTGTAATATTGGAACTTTAGTAGGGGCAAATATGGTTTTTCCTCTTGCCATTATCGATTTTACAATTTATTGTTCCCTGGTCTGATTTTGAAAGATGGCAAAAACTAGTATTTATTCTCATAATTTTCATTAAATCTAGAAATATATATAATAGGCGGGTGGGTTTTCAACTTACCTGAAGTGCTGAGGAAAAATCAAGTCGGTCACTATTGAGTCATTTTAGTCGATTTCGAAACGACCCTACTGCTGCTGCTGGATATGCTACGTATGTATGTATGCAAATCAAATTCAACTGGATAGTATTTTTTTATACTGACTGCAAAACCTTGCAGCTTTCGGCTCTCTTTCTCTCTCTCCCCCAGAAGTAGAACACAAACTACTACTACTCGTAACTCTCTCTCTCTCTCTCTCTCTGAGATAACTCTATTTTGAGGTATGATTCTGAATCTTGAACTCTCTGTTTCAGTGCTTTGTACTGTTGTCGTAATTTATGTAGAGATCTGTGTGTATGAGCGATAGATAGATAGATCAGGAAACTCTTTTTGGTTTTTTGATTTTGGATTGATTTCAGTCCCTTTGTTTTGTCATCAGAAAAACGAATGATTCCGTTTGGAAAATTTTGGATTTTTTCTTTGGAAAATTATTTTCATGCACTTTAGAGTGAATTTGGATCTGCAGAAAGTAAATTAGGATTTGAGAGAATTTAGAGAAAATTTTTGCCCTAGAATGTAAATAAGTAAAACATGGATTGTGTGAATCTTGAGAGTGAAAATTTGGTTATCACCCAAGAGAAATTTTTGACTGAAATTTATAGATAGAAAGTTTGGACTTAAGATGATCTAAAGAGAGAATTTGGAGCAAGAGGATTTAGAGAGACACAAATTTGGGTTGAGAGGATCTTAAAAGAAATGGTTATACTTTGTCACAAACTTTTTATCTTACGTGACGTCCCTTCATTTGCCAAATATTTCCATAGTTTCATTTTCTGCCATTTCATGGTTGCACTTTTTACAATCTTCTGAGAATGGAAGTTGAGGAAGAGAGATGAGAAGAACCTATTGTAAGTAATAAAGGGAAGTAAGTGAAGAGAAGAAATGAGCTATTATTTGTAGATTTGGCGGACAAAGTAGTAAGGTAGTCCTTGAGACCTTTAGGTAACGATTCTTGAGAGGAGTGATGGCTCCTTAAATAATTGTTTAAAGATTTGCACTCTATGTTATTCACCTTATGTAACAATCATAATCATGAGTCCTCAGTGCAAAAAGTGATTAACTTGGATCACACTGGAATGTCTTGAAATCTAGGCTTTCATCGAAACTCGAATGATTCAGTATTGGATCTTGTGCCTTTTTTCTTTGAATGAACTTATTAGTTTTCATCATCATCATCCAGGGAAAATGATGGGATGGTTTAGGTTAGTTGTGTGACTTGTGTCAAAGGGGTGTTCTTTGTGAGGACATTCTACAACGCCTTTAATAACCCAACCCATAATATTTTTATAACCTTTCTAGAAAGAAAAATGAGTTTCCCAACTGCCTTCCATGGTGGTTTTATTCGCTTGGACGTTGTCCTTGAATAAAACTCTTACACCATCTGTAAGTGCAAAGTTTTAGTGGCCAATTACTATTCTGTGTAGAAGATATATGGAATTCATTGATTATCTATTTCTTCTTTCCCCTTTCCTGAGAATATTTGGAGTGCATTGTTCACTGGTGTAGGTATTTGGTGGCCGCATTTTTAAAAGGTTAAGGAGCTCTAACAAATTGGAAAATTGGAAAGCTTATTAGACGAGGTAAGGTATTGTGGCACTTTCTACCTTTCGTGGTGATGTGGTCTATATGGCTCGAACTCAATGCAAGGATGTTTGAAGAGAAGGAGAAATCGAGAGAGTTAGTCGTGGTTTATACTAAAACCTTTTTTCTCCTGGTAAATTAAAGCAGAGATGGATATGAAGGGAGTTACTTCCTTTGAGTCTATAATGTTGAAGTGGAAGGATATTATCACGGGCTCCACTTGATGGTTGTGGATGACGAGGGGTGGTTTCTTGGCTGTTATTTTTGTTTTTTGCTTTATAACCTCTTGGAGGACTTTGTATCTTATTTCTTTTTTTCTTGTTCTTGTGTTAGCTCGTTGCACCCATGTTTTTTTTTGCCAATAAAGATTACTTTTATCCAAAAAATAAGAAGAAATGAGTTTCAGAGATACAAGGCAACAATTTTTTCATTTTATTATAGGAAGTGGATCTCTCTAAGGCAATCTATTGTGATAGTAGGGGATATATCCCTTCCTACAGTTGTTCGGTAAAACTTTATAACGTCCTAAATAAGAATTTTGACATATTATACTTTTCTGATTCTTATTCTGCTTGAGGTGAGATAGCTTACCAAAGATTATACTTTCTTATTTACTGTTATTCTTCTAGCTACTATTTTTTTTTTAATCTTGATAAAATTAAATTTGCAGTTTGGCTAACCAATGCTGGGGAGTCTAAGGACACTTGGAGCATCTTGACTTGTATTTTTCTCTTATGCTGACAGTTGCAATACAGAGAATGGGCTCACTTTGCAGCAGACACCAAAATTACAGTGAAGCTGATGCTGAAGAAAATGTACAGGTAAATTTTTTACACTTGTACTCATGAGGTTAGGTCCATATCTAAAGAGACATGAGAAAAAGCATCTTGACTCCTGCGTGATATTATCATAGGGCTTCATTAAGATATAGCAAAAAACTCTCTATTGAGTATCATGATGACGATGGATGTTAGTGTTCTTGCGTCTTTGAAGACATTAAACTATTTCCTTAGCACTCGAGAGACGTTTATCTCTATTATTGATTTGTTCCGTCCTCTGTATTTCTATATTTATTTAAATGTATATATCACAAGTTAGACTTGCTTTTCTTTGTGCATTTCAGGCTGCAGAAATAGAGAGGCGGATTATTCAGGAAGGAAAGGCTGAAAAGCATATTCAAAAGCTTCTACTACTTGGTATGTGTAACCTATACCCTTACCAGTATTATTTTCTAAGGCAGAACATTTAGCTTGTTCCTTGTTTGCACGGTTATTTCGGACCGCAAGTCATCTTGAAACTTAACATCGTAGGTTGCGCTGATTAGCTAGTCACAAGCATGATGTTGTAACACCTCTGAAGCGTAGTAACACAATTGCGACGGAATTTATTGTAACATGCCGTAACACGTCCCAACACATGATGTTGTGCAAAGTGTGTTGCAAAGGTTTGCAAGAAATTAAACTCAAATGTCGAGTTAGAGATTTTTTAAACCTCAAAACTTAATTACATACATAATGAACCTCGATTATGATAAATCATATGAGATAAATCACAAAAGTCAAAACTCGATCAAGGAAACTCAGACAAAAATCCATAACTCAAATATATTAGATTTTGATAAAACTTAAAACCCAAACCTAATATCATCTAAATCTCTTAAATACAAAATAAAGAAACTATATACGATTAAATAATATACATTTAGTGGGTGCATGCATCAGTATATGCAGTATTTACCTAATGTATCGCATTAGATTGCAACATTTCGCATTGCGGTCGCAAGATCCATGTTACATTTTACTAGCCATGGTTGCATTCGCATCACAACATGCAGGTCCTAGGAATATTACTTCGGTACATCACCATATTATTAGACGTAAAGAAAGAGGCTAAAACCAGCAGCCGTGTTTGCCTTTTTGTAAGTGTCTAATCTCAAAAGCTTCAAACGTCTCAATCTGCTTGAGTATAGTCTGAACCAATAAGTAACATCCCCAAGGGCCTAGGGCTCTTGCATCCTTTGCAAGTAGTACATAGCCAAGAGAGAGTCATTGGCAACACAAATCTTCCTTAACTATTGAGTTGTAACAAGACTCGGACCTCTGTGGATAGGGTTCATGGTAGACTAGAGATGAGGTCGTGGGTTCGAAACCTCATATGGTTGGAAACTCAGGGTTGCGGATCCCTATAAAAAGCCAGCTTAAAAAAATAAAAAATAAAAATAAAAATAGTAGACTAGAGATTTTGGATAGCGCTACCCACTGAAGCAGACACTTCGCTGTCCTGAGCTCTCTGTGATCGTCTTACCATATCCCGCCTGTTATCATCATAGGATGGATACGAGCTCCATAGTCACCAGTCTCACCACCCTGTATCTGGGAGTCTCTAAAAGCAGTTACTCATCTTAAAAACACTGAACTTTTTACTCAATTTTCCAAGAGACACAACCCATTCCTAGCTGAGTGAATTTTAAAAGTTAGCTGTCTTCATAGCAATATCTGAACATGTATTGGAAGTCTGAGTTTTGTGTAGACCTACTCTACAAATGGCATAGCAAAAATGTTTAAGTGCATGGCATTGCAATCTCAGAAAAGTGAGATTATGAGTCGGGGGACATGCAAAATGAGTCTTGGTTCACTAGATAGCCTTCTAAAAAAGTTTAACATAAATAGTCATGAGGAAGTTTAAAATTTGGATTTGTACTATAAAATTGAATTAGGGTTCAATTAGAAATCCATAAATAAACAAGACAAATTTGAGGAACCCTATTTTATTACGTTCTTCTCAATAATACCTTAAACAAAATTCACTCAAAAGTCAAAATTACATGGCTAGTGACAAAAAGAGGGATAGGCCCTTCTAAAGAAAAACAAACCCAACTGGTCGTTTTGAGTCAGTTTTGGAAACTAACTTCTATTTTTTAAATTATTGGACAATCCCCCTATATTATCTACTCTAATACAATCCCAGAACATTGGAAATTTGAAATAGTAGTAAATAGAATAAAATAAAACAGAGAAGGAAAAAAATTGCTACTGATGTCATCAGATGGAGGGAAAGAGAGACATCGTGTGTGACGTGCACCACAATACCTTTATAGGACACATGACATCCATTGCAGAGGTGGCAATTGTTTTGGTAAAACCCGATATCTGAACCAAACCAAACCAGTGAGGGCCTAACTCCTCAGCTTTGTCCTTCGACACAAAGTTATGTGTTGTTCCAGCATCGACCATTGCACCCACCTTCGAACCTCCAACGTTTATGTGGACGTTGGTCTGGGCTTCAACGCCCCTTCAACTGCATTCCACACTTGCAAGGATCCTACTCGCCCAAGATCACCATCCGTCTCTCGTTGCTCCTCCAACATTATGGGATTTAGATCTTTCCACTGATGGTAACCCTGCGCCATATGTTTCTCAAAACAGATAAAACAACCAAAGTGCCTATTCCCATTTTACATTTTGCCTCGACTCTTCGGGACCTCCTTGGCTTTGTGGACTCTGCCTCAGGCGGGGCATCCTGCTCCATTGAAGCTTGCATCTTGGTCTTCTCGGAAGTCTCTCCCTTGCTACATCGGCTTTCTATATGTAGGCTCTTAGCCCCCACTATGACAGAAGATAAGTCTTCTACACCCTTCGCATGTAGGTCCTGCTCCACTCGTGGTTGCAATACATCAATAAAATTTAACAGCTTGTCCTTCTCACTCATATCCGCAATGTCTAATAACAATGCCCTGAAATACTTCATGTACTCCTTGATCGAACTAGTATTCCTCAACCGCTTCAAAGCCTTCTAGCCATGTACTCCAGATTCTCAGGCAAGAACTTCTTCCTCAACTCGGTCTTGAAATCTGCCGATGTCTTAATCGCGCATAGTCCCTTTTCTGTATTCGAGTACCTGCGACGCTACCATAGCATCGCATCATCCTTGAGGTACATCACCGTCGCGCGCATTCGATCATCCTCCCCTTTACGCTGAATATCCGTGAAGTAATTCTCTACTTGCCAAATGAAGTTCTCCAGCTTGTCTACGTCACAGTTTCCGCAAAATGCACAAGACTCGGGGACCTTCACCTTGATACAGTCCCACATAGCCAAAGTGTCGTTCATCATCGCCTTCTCTAGGACCGCCACCTTGCCCTTTAGCTCTATGTTAAGTCATCACATCCTCTATGAGCTCAACAAAATGTTCCCACAAGACTTCCCCCAAGCCTGTCGCTTAAAACCTTCTTTGTCAGACCAGTGGAGTTATCTATTTGCGCATTACGAGATATAACACGCCCTTGATTGTCATTGGTGCGTGTCTCCTAGTGATAACATCCTCCCCAACGAGCAAATAACAATCTCCCAAAGTCATGACGCTTTTTGTCTGGATTGCACAATAACTCATGATAACACCACTCTGATAGCCACAGGGTGAAATTTTCTCACAGTTTTCTCGCTCTAATATTTTTATCTTCTATGGAACCTTTGAGTTCTTACTTTTCCAATGTTCAATTTCTGACTTGAAATGCTTTTAAGTATTTTTTTTCAAGATTTTTTTTTTATGCTCTTTGAATATTAAATTGTGATCCATCCTGTTGTTAAGGGGCTGGAGAGTCAGGGAAGTCCACCATTTTTAAACAGGTCAGAATTTCCCTTCTATAACCCCAAAATGATTTCTATTATAGTCATGCTACAGTATGACACCGTTCTTCGTGCAGATCAAGCTATTGTTTCAGACGGGCTTCGATGTGCCAGAACTGAAGAGCTATATCTCTATAATACATGCGAATGTGTATGAGACAATTAAAGTACGCAATACTGAAAACGGTGTGTTGGTTGTTTCCTGTTTGCAAAATATGAGATGTAGAAGTTCGTTATCTTTATAAAAAAATATGAAAGATACAGGGTTTGTTAAAATGGTTTGTCTAGACTAATTGGGTGTTTTCTGACAGATATTGCATGATTCATCAAAGGAGTTTTCTCAGAATGAAGAAGACTCGTCAAAGTACGTTTTATCTGCTGAAAATAAGGTTTGAATATGCCATTAACCTTGTCTCTTCCCTTTGTGAATTAAAAATCTGTGAAAAAGTGCATTTTATTACATGATTCCATTTATACCTATTAAACACCCTGCGAGACTATCACCAATGGTAATGTTGAGTTCTAAAAGGACCACAACACAGTCTCCATTGTTCAATATTTATAATTTTTTTTGCCTTGAGGCGCGTACGAGGCCTATGCATATCGCCTTGATGCTTAAGCCTTAGGAGCGTAGCCTCCCCTCACACACGCATACTCTATTACCTCGACTTGCAAAATAATAAGTTATGTTATTATATACTTGTTCAGACTTTTTCGTACACTCTTTTTTGGAAATTGAGGGGTCACTCACGACTGTCTCAAAACTAAAAGATAGGCCTCATGGAGAAGACCACTTCAAGGCATGAGGTGCCCTTTTAAACCTTTCCAATGGTGTATCCTAAAGATCTTCAAATAGCTCAAGAAGTAAAGCAGAATAAGCAAAATGAAAAAGAAAGAACTGTGAAATTTTAAGAACATGGAGGCACAATCAAACAAAACTGGTCAGCACCATTCAATACGGCCTCCCACTAGAAGAGGTCATTAAAGATATCAATCCAAGCGGAAAATGTAAAACAACGTCAATAATGCTGAGCTTTCCACTTTTGGCATTTTTTTTTTTTTTTAACATTTTCCTTCCCATTTTTTATAGAATTGTCAACTAATTTCTGAGCTTCTTCTATCACTTAATTACATTTGCCTTGAATATTAGGATATTGGGATGAAACTATCAGAAATTGGAGGTAGGTTGGATTATCCACGTCTTACTAAAGATCTTGCACAGGAAATAGAAGTTCTATGGAAGGATCCTGCAATTCAGGTATCTTCAGCTATAATTGAAATTATATCTTTAAATGTATTATTGGAACAGTTTTTTCTTCTCATTATAATCAGAAAAGAATCGCAAGGATGTCACATTGTTCCTCCTCTTATGTCTAACGGAGTACCATTTGGTAGTAATTATGTTTATGTATGGATGCAGGAAACTTATTCTCGTGGGAATGAGCTGCAAGTTCCAGATTGTGCTCAATATTTCATGGACCACTTGCACAGATTGTCTGATGTGAATTATGTTCCTTCAAAGGTCTTTTCTGCAATCATTTCTCTAAATTCACGCTTTGTCTGTTAATTGAGCCAATGGATAAGTAACCGTGTCTTATTTTTTTAAATGTATTTTGTTCTATGGAACTGCACATAACTACATTAAGGCTGAAAAATTTTCCCTGCTTGATAGAACAACTAGGTTTGTCAACAGATCAAACTCAGACCAGATAGTCTTTAAATCCGAACTGAACTGGTTATGACAAATCATAGTATAAATTTTGAGATTATATGGTAAAAATTGAATCCAATCTTGTATATTAGAATCCAAATTCAAATACAATAAAGATATGTATGATAAAAATCAAGTTAGGTCCAGATTCATACCTAATTAAAATGTGCTTACACTTCAGCTAAAAGAAATTCATAGGTCTATACTGAAAGTCGGGATACGTCGGATTGGATTCTTATTCGAATTAGTTTAAAGCAAAGCCCAATCCGACAAATTGGGATTGGTCGAAGAATGCGCGTCCAATTTCAATATTTTGGTTGAAGTTGGATTTGGTTTCTGATTAAGCCGGATCCATTAACGGCCCTGAATAACTAGTTATAGAGGGTACCAGAAATTAGAACAATGTCAATTCCTACTATATCTGAACTTTATTCAACTTTGAAAGGTACTTTCGTACCACTATTAGGCTCATGGTTGTTACTACTGTAGACCCTTAGTGCGTCTCTAACAATTTGTGAGGATAAAATCAAAAAAATAATGCAGAAAGTTGTCTACATAGTGAAGAGGAAAAGGTACTTACGTACTACTGTTACTTTGTGTTAGGCTCGTGGTTTGTTACTACTGTAGACCCTTAGAGCATCTCCAACAATTTGTGAGGATAAAGTCAAAAAAAAAAAAAAAAACAGAAAATTGTCTACATAGTGAGGACTGAGGAGGAAAAAGTCTCTCTCTCTCTCTCTCTCTCTCCCCCCCCCCCCCCCCCCCGTTTGAGAATTGTTCCTCCCTTGCCCTTTTCGTGTGATTTGCATGACAACGCTCCCCACTTGACTCTTCCCTCACTTCACTATTCTCTTTATCCTCATTTTTTTTCTTCATAAATATAGTTTGTCGAGATGGTAAAAGATTGCAAAAGACAGGATAAAACGAAAGTGGAGAGGAAGAAGCGAAAGAAAAAACAAAAAACAACCTCTAAAACTATAACAAAACATAATTGATCTTTCAAAAAGACATCCCTCCACCTAGCCACCACAAAAGAGTCTAATAACACCCATTTCATGTCAAACGCAGCTTTACTCCACTAGAAAACAAGAGATTTTATCAAGATAGTAACATTTCTTTCTATTTTTTCTTCGAATTTTCTCGCATTTCTTTATAATAGCCAAATGCTTAGATAACCACAAAGGGGAGAAATTGCCACATACTTTACCCCTTCCAAAAAGATTAACCGGCTATATTCGGATATGAAGATTATTACATTACTAGGATGAGACCAAGTTAGAACAGTTTCGTTTCAGAAAAGTAATAATTTAAATTTCCTGGGCAAAGGGGTATTGAAGATAAAGACGGTCAATGGATTTAGCTTCACGCTTAAAATTGTAATAATAGCTCGTAGCTAGAACCTTATCTTTAAGTAAGTACTGATAGGCTTTATAGAAATAGATTGTCCAAGTAAAAACAGTGACCTTGGCTGGAAGTTTGGTTACCTAAGATTTGTTTCCTGGAAAATTATTAACTCAACTAGGAGTTGGACTAGACAAGGCTTATTAACTAAACAGTCCACCCGGATTTTATTATCTTTGTTGGGGTTGGAAACTAGTTAGTTTACCGAAAAAGGATGAAAATATAATCTATTTGTGATCATTAAAATGATGATGAAATCCCAAATTCTATGACAAGAAGAATGATATACGTACTCATCATTTCTTGAATAGTTAACTCATGATTATGAAATAATGAACAAGCACGAATAATATTCTTTTAGCGAGGAGTCAAGCAACCAAAGATCCTCCCAAAATTTCACCATTTTAGCTGCCCCATTCCTTATTCTAAATCTTATTCTAAAACTCTTCTTGATATTTATAATCCCACACACCCATAACGTTCTACCAACTTGTTATTACTTAAACCAAAATTAGTAACACCAAACCGAAATAAGAACTCTTTTCCACATTAGTTCACTTATTTCAATTATATAAATCAACAAAACTAAAACGGAAAAAGGACACAGGGAATAAAGATTAATTACGTCTTTAGAAATACATCAACATACATAATCAAGACTTTTGAGTAAGTACTTTAACATAAAAAAATTACATATCAAAAACATTTCTAAATTAGAAGTATAATCAAGATCAATTACATGTCCAACAGAGTAGATGTGTTTCATAGGTCAACACCAAGCTTGTCGGCTTAGCATGTACAAATAGTCTTGGTTACGTAAATTACATGCACAACTGGTGGAAAAACTCCACTAGAAACGACACACATAGAAGATCACATGTATTGTGCTACTTAGGGGAGAGCATGGGTCGGTGGGAGTCGGTTTTGGGCCCAAACCATAACCGAAACTGAAACCAAAACATTTGGTTTGCAAATATTGAAACCAAAACTGAAACCGAACTATGCCTAAACCGAACCGATGGAAAGTCAGGCAAAACCGAAACCGAAATCGATCCGAAAATCAAAGTAGAAACCGAACCGAAACCGAACCAAAAATTAGGCAATTTCCATTCACTATCAACCCAATGCGCCGTGAGACACATATACCACAAGTTTTGAATAGATGTCCATGTGTCCATTGTAAGACATATTCTTTGATTCTTTAGAATTGTCTTTAATTTTTGCTTCTCGTCCTTATACAACTTGAAACAGTCTCTAGCTACAGTGAAACGAGATGGGACGGGAAATCTTGGAATGGCAACCTTGCAGAAATGTCTAAAACCTAGTCCTTCGACGGACGTAAATGATAATTCGTCCATGATAATCATTTGAGCCAAAGTGAGTCTATACGCCTCTACGCTCCAAGTAACTCCCACTATTTCATTTTGCCCATCTTCTTTTGTTTTATAAGATAGTGTTTATTGACTTTTAGCAGTACTCCCATATTTTCCATACGAATACTTTATACAGACACTGTTGAGGTGTCCTAGCATAGAACTTGTTCCATTACCATTGCGTTCACATTTAAAAACCAGTTTTGCAGTAATTGCATTCCGCCCTGATAGGAACTTTTTTAGTACCCTCTACGATCGTAAAGTGGTCCCACACGATAGAGGCAGATTTACGCTTCGTGCCTGATTCTTTTTCTTTGGAACCTTTGGGTGATAATGTAACATTAAAATTGAGATTTGTGTTTTGCGATTCAGTTGGAGTGTTTTGCTCCACTTGTTGCACAACCATTTCCTCTATCTACAAACAAAAGTAATAATAGAATAATAATATCAATTACTAAAGAGTAAATCATAAAGAAAATACAATAAGTATATAAACGACAATAACCAAACATTAGAGATTATTGAAAAGAAGTTTTAGAATATACCTGTGGATCTTGTATTTGATGGAGATGAGGCGTTTCTTCCCCACTACGTTGTCTTATTTGTATGGAAGATTCTTCGGAAGAGAGGTCTCTAATCACATTAAAAGAATAAGCAATTTAGACATGGGAAAACAAACCCAATTCAACAAACCAAATCAGGGAAAACAAACCCAATTCAACAATCCAATACGGGGGAAACTCAAATCAGCAAACCAATATGGGGAAAACAAACCCAATTCAATAATCTAATGTCTACTTCAGTTATCTAACATCAACAAACCAATATGGGAAAACACCCAAATCAGCAAACCGACCTTCCCATGTTGTTACTCAAGTAATTATCTAGCATCCTAAATTTAAGTTAGGTAATGTATGTGCCAATTTGGAAATAATGTACTTCAGTTTTAGATTGATTTGATGATGGTATGTCCAAATCAGCAAACCCAAATCACCAAATCAAATCACCAAACCCAAATCGCCAAACCCAAATCACCAAACCTAAGATTAAATTAACAAACCCCTATACCCAATTCAACAAACCCAAAATAGAGAGAGAGGGAGAGATTCATACCTTAGTAAGAACTTTCCCATCATAGGAATCGAAACTCGGAAGAGAGTTGGTGATGACGATGAAGAAGAAGCCTTGTATGCTTCACAAATTAAGCTAATTTGAAGAATCCCCAAAACAGAGTAGTCATGAAATTTCAAAATATGAGTGATTTTAGAGTGAAATGAGCATAAAACCAACCAAATGGATTGTATGCTTCACATAAAATCAGCACATTGGATTTTGATCTTCTTACCTTCTATGCTTTGCAAAACCTTTTTCACTTTTCTGTTGCAACCTTCATAATGGATTGAAACCCTAAACACCTATGTCTACAAATCAAAACAAAAGATGCTTAAAACATGAATTTGAAGAGATGGGTATTGTGTTGTTTCGCAAATTAGAAGAGGAGAGATTTTTTTTGTTAGAACAACACAATACCCATCTCTTCAAAGATAGGTTTTTTTTGTTAGAACTTAAAAGAGAGCTTAGTGAGAGGACCAGGAGAGGAGGTATACTAGGTTTTTTTTTTTTTGTTAATAGACTAATAGTAGGTTCGGTTCGGTTTCTCTGTAGTCAAACCAAAGCCGAACCGAAACTGATCGGTTTTCAGCTTTTCAAACCAAAACCGAACCAAAACTTCTAAAAACCGAACCAAACCGAAAAAATTGTTCGGTTTCGGTTCGGTTCGGTTTACTGCTCAGCCCTAGTGCTACTGTTTGACCTCATTCTCCAGATTTTAAACTGTTGGACCTAAAATGCCCTATTTTTGTCAGCTATGTTCTTATTTATTGTTTCCCTTTGGCTTTTTAGTATTTTCCCAGTAGATTGTGCTCCACTATCTTCTTTTAGCTATACATCTTTCTTATTACAGGAGGATGTTCTATATGCAAGAGTACGAACCACCGGTGTTGTAGAAATCCAATTCAGGCAAGTTTCTCTCTACTGAGAAGGGTTGACCAGCATTCGATTAGTTGCTTGTTTTGCTTTCCTTTACTGATTAGGCTGATTTTCCATTGCTTATATTTTCTTATGATCCTGAATCTGTTGTTAAACTGCTGATATATTATTAGTCCTTAAAGTTTATCCTTGTAGGTGATATCTAATTCTGAACTTAATAAAAATACTTGTTAATACTTGCACATCTGAAAGATCTATTTGGACCAAGTACTTTCAGCTGTAACATGCCGCCAGTAGTCTAGTGTTTGTTATTAGCAATGTCTTAGGCACAAGGAGTATTTTATTTTATTTGTTTGAAATGTAAACTGGGAGTGCAAGGACCCCCCATGGATAAAAAAGAAGAATGATGTTTACAAAGTGGGGACAACCCCCAACCACAAACAGGGAGGGGGGAGCCTAACTCCAAAACGCATAGGAAACAACAAAATAAAAATTACATGAGAGCAGTCAGGATACTACTGCACCCTGATCTAAGCATGACCAGTAGCATCTTCATGAATCATGAGTAATAAGTTTCAGCTCATTACCGAAGTCATCAAGATCAATCTTTTTTTTTTGTTAGGCAAGCCGGTTTAACATAGGGATCTGTAACCCTGAGTTTCCAACCCCACGGGGTTTCGAACCCACGACTCATGATGCTCAAAAGACCCAGGTCTAGCCAAGAGGTTTGCTGCCCTATTAGTTTCTCTAAACTGATGAAAAATTTCACAAATGTCAAAGCTAGCAATTAACAAGGGTATCTCTTTCAGCAGTCTTCTAGTCTTTCAATTAGGAGCTTCAATTCCTTTATAAGATTTACAACATCTTGGGAGTCACAATAGATATGAATCTTATTTATGACATGCTTCATTGCCAACTTTAATCCCAGAAGCACTGCTTGCAGCTGGGTCTGGGTGGGTAACAACCGAAATAGGAGCTGCATGTTTAAAGCAGGCAGCAACAGTTTCCCCTTCCCAGTACCTAAGAATAGCCCCACACCCTCCTGTAACAGATAAGGACCCATCTGTATTCAAGGCATAGCAGTTAATAGGAGGCTTGATCCATTTACAAGTAACAGGTTTGGGGAGAGTCCCCACCTACCAGTGACGCGTAAAAGTTGCAGAACAGGCTGAATTGTTCACTTTTCATTCACGTCTCTTAGTGAAAGATTATCTGCAGTTTTTCAGCTAAGTTCAATAACCAGGAAAGGGGCCTAAACCTGCAGCTTTTCTGCTGGATTTAAGTGGCAAGGGCTTCATTACTCATCACATTATCAACGAGCTTTTAATCCCGGCAGGCAGCTGCTGGTTCACAACTTTGCGTATACCGTCCACTTCGTGGACTTTTCTTTGAGAAGGCAAGCAAGAGGTTCATGGAACTGTATTAACCTTTTTCTCTTTCATTGCATTAATCTGAGCTTCAGCTAAAGCTTTTGAATCTCCTTTGGTGGCTTCAACGTGCTTCAGTTTGATTCGTACCATTTGTGGTGTTCTACACATTTATAGAAACTCCTTTTCTTCCTTTCCTTTCCTTTCCTTTCCTTTTCCGTGGGCACATGTAGGATTTGAATTTATCCGTCAGTAGGAAAATGATCTTACGGATTATGCTTATCTCTATAGAAAATCATAGAAATTAAGTAATTTGTGTTCCAATGTATCCCCTGTTACTTTCTCGCTTGGAGATAATTTGTTTGTAACATAATAATCATCATATAAAGTTATAAACTAATTAGTGACACATGGTAGCATATGCATAAACTATCAAACTAACACATTGTAGCTTGATACGTATTTGTGTAATTAATGTGATGGTGTCAAATTTCCATCTTTTAATGTCTTATTTTTCGAAGTTCAAATATTTAACATTTTTGCAGTCCTGTCCGGGAGAATAAAAAAAGCGGTGAAGTTTATAGACTTTTTGATGTTGGAGGCCAGAGGAATGAGAGAAGAAAATGGATCCATCTATTTGAAGGTGTTACAGCTGTGATATTCTGTGCTTCAATTAGCGAGTAAGTTTTCTATTTTTTATTTATTGAATCGTATAATGAGTCGATTTATTGAACTTACTACGATTATCCTGCTCCTAATGAGTGTAAACTGTCTTTTTCGCTATTTAAGAATTTAAATATGCTTATGATTTGGGATTGTGTTTATGGTCCAAACATGATTCAAAATACTCATATCTCGTGTTGTGATACTAGCCAAAAACATCATATCGACTGGGTACTGTGATTTACAACTTATATAGTTTTTTTTTTGCAAAAAGTTAAGTAAAATATATCCATTTTTTTTTACAAAGTGAGGTAAAGCCAACCATGCTACACTCTAGTACATGTCACTAGGGTATAGGCATATGGGGCTCTCTACGAAAATAAAGAGATACAAAAGGAAATTAATCAGGAAATCGCATCCATCAAAGTTAATTCGTTCGAACGATTCCAGAGTCGTTCGAACGACAGGAGCGAAGTCTCGTTGCTCATGTCGTTCGAACGAGAAAGGTAAAAACCTAGGAAATGTCGTCTTACTCGACAAAAAGAAAAGGCGGTTTTGAGAGTAACGTGCAATTTGTTCGAACGACTTCCAAGTCCGTTCGAACGACTTCCAAGTCCATTCGAACGACTTGTTGAAATTTGCCTTTTGTATTGACAATTTGTCATTGTTGCCATTTCGTTCGAACGACTGCCTATGTCGTTCGAACGACTTTCCTGATTCTAAAGTACCCCGTGCAATGATCTTCAATTTTCTCTAGACATTCTGGTTTGCCGTTCGTCCATTCTTCCATCGGTTGGTTTGGGTCAGTCTCTCCGTGCAAGCTGATCTGCCGAAAAGTTACATCCCTCCACCCATGGCTAAACCGAATATGCAGAATATGGGGAGTGATAAGGTCCCAAGCAGTTTTGAGTGCCCAAGGGATTTTGTCGTTGGTGAAGGCTTTAATGGCCGCAGCTGAATCAGATATCACCCACAAGTATCGTCACCCTTTTGTAACAACTCTCTGAACTCTTGATATGATAGCCATGATCTCAGCTATATAGTTCGTTGCGTGACCAATGGCTTTGCTATAGGTACCCACGACTTCACCGTTGCTGTCTTTGTAGATAATCCCAATTCCTGCATTTCCTGGGTTGCCTAATGCCGAACCATCACAACATATCTATATTTCATTTGGTGTTGGAAGTTCCCATCGACAACTCTCTAGGATGCTGCCTGTCGTGGTCTGCACTGAACATTTAACGCCTTTATGATTTTGAGGTCATGTATAGTATTGTTCATAGTGTTTTTAGAGAGATGAGCTGTGTCTGCAATGTCTGCAGCTTAATTGTATGGAGAGGAAGCTTGAATCCATCGTATTTCCATTTGTTCCTTGTTTTCCCGATGTTGCAAATGGAAAAGACCATGGCCACCCAGAGATCTTTTATGTAGGTACTAGATCCTTGTCCTCTTTCCAAGATGGTTTTCCAGGTGTCTGTCGGTGTAATAGGAGCATAAGAGAAGCAATTGGTAGCATTCTGCAAGAGAGAGACCGCAAATGGGCATTGCAGAAGAGTGTGTTTTTCTGTTTCCATAGAATTGTTGCATTGGTGGCAAATCGAGACTAGAGAGATACCTTTCTTCATAATGGTGTCGTCTATTGGAAGGAGATGGTTCAGACGCCATGCAAAGCCTCCCAGTCTTGGGTGAATTGTGTTATTCCAAACGTATTTCCACCACCATGCCGTATCTTTTCGTTTACGCAGATTTTCAAATGTATTCTTGGTTGAGAATGTCCCTCGTAGGTCTGGTTTCTAGTGTTCTGAATATTTATTCCAAGTGCCAGAAGGAGGAGGCAAATGTCATTAGGGAATTGCCATCCTTGTGGGTTAATAAAGTCGCTAACTTATATAGGATGTATACATTAGTAGATATTTTACATAGTAACATCCTTGTGGGTTAATAAAGTCGCTAACTTATATAGGATGTATACATTAGTAGATATTTTACATAGTAACATAGGCAATTGAATAATGGACATATTGAGCAATATAAATTGAGTGCTGCTTTATATTGTGGTAATTTTGGTGTTATAGTGTTCAGTGGAGCATCCAAACTATTATTAAATCAGAAAATTTTATTTGTAATATCTTATCCATGCAACAAATTTTCTAGGAAGGAATATAATTACCTTCAAACTACACTAGAACTCTTTCCATTGGTATAGGATAACTCCGAAAGTCTGTAACTCTCTTTTTGTTTGCCTTACTTGACCTATCGTGATTCAGCTATGACCAGTTGCTGTTTGAGGATGAAAACAAGAACCGTATGATGGAGACCAAGGAACTTTTTGACTGGGTCTTGAAACAGCCGTGTTTTGAGGTTTATTCTTTGGCTTATCTAGATGTGACCTTATTTTATTTTGTTTGTTGTTCTTTTCTAATTCAAACCCTTTATGTGACGCAGAAAACATCCTTCATGCTTTTCCTTAACAAGTTTGATATATTCGAGAAAAAGGTTTTGAAAGTGAGGCCTCTTAATATACTCTGGACTTTTATTCGTAGGATTTAGACTTTCATCTGTGTCATGTGTGTATTTTATTTGGTGCCTTTTCCACAGATTCCACTAAATGTATGTGAGTGGTTTAAAGATTATCAACCTGCATCGACAGGAAAACAAGAAATTGAGCTTGCGTACGAGTAAGTCCCCTTCCACCCCGTACATTGTGATAAGGGTTTGTTGTTTATATAAGTAATCTGTGTTTCACCTCCATCAGGGACACCCACCATTTAGTGGGAGCTTCCTAGTAAAAGATTCATTATTGGCTTGAATGATTGTATTCTGCATAATGTATCTTACTAGAGCCCCTCTTAGAACCAAAAAGGAAATAGAATTAGTGCGAAGACGAAGGAAAAATTAAGTTCATTTAATTCTATTGTGAACCTTTTACCTAGAAAGATAAAACGGAGTTGGACTGATTATTTCTTGCATATAACTTATTTCAAGAGTACTTTGAGATAAAATTCAGCGTAAAGGATCTTTGTTTAGAAAGACTTGATGTCGCACGCCTTCCGGAACGTAAGCCCAACAATATGGGCTTGCAGTTTTTACATTACAGTTGGAGTAGTTATTTTTTTTATGGGTCTAATCCCCTATTGGGGTAGACTTCTCTTTCAAGTGTTCAATTTCATGTAAACCATAATACAATGAAGGGTGTTGTATGTTTGTAGGAGAGGAACAACTTTGATATTGCATCAGCATCTTCCTATTTCTTTATTTCGTTATAGATCCAACGAGCATCTTCTCACTTTTCAATTCCCATCAAGTGAAGCTCGTGATAGTCTCCCTCCACTTAATCATAAGCGACTCAAAAGATGTCCCCGACATAGTCAAAGCGGCCTTACTCTACCAAAAGATGAAAACTTTAATTAACACCAGCACCGAGGATCTCGACTTCTCCTTCCCTTCGAGCTTTCTTGCATTAGCCATATCGCCTACATCACCTTAAAAGGAAGAAAGCGCCATAATATCTTACCACGACCAACAAGGTTCCTCGTCTTCCAGTTTGTTAAGAGCTCTTTAACCCTCCTGAAATGTGGCTTAGAATGTCAATTCCAGTAAATAATTCAATCCAAATCCAAATACTTTCAGTGGAGGGTCAAAGAAGAAAAAAATGATCAATAGACTCCCCATCATTTTTACACATAAAAACAAAAATTGACAATAAGAATTTTACGTTTACAAAGAATGTCAATAGTAAGAGCTTCATTTCCAAGCAAATAAAATCACCTTAGAAGGCAACTTGGGAATCCAATTTTTCTACTTAGGAAAGTTTAAAGGAGTGTTGTGGGTTTGATTATCCAAAGCCTTGTAAAATGTCTAAACAGTAAACACGCCCTTAGTATCATCAATCCAAACCACCCTATCATGAAAGCTAGTAAGTTTATCCAAAAGAGAGGTAACGAGATCCAATTCTCAATCATTCAAGTTTCGTTGAAATCCAAGATTCCACAAAATACATGTACAATCCAAGTTCAAGGCCTCTTGAACTGAGCACTCATGCTTATCTGATAAGAAGTAGTTACAAGTCTTTGAGCGACGAGTTAAGAGGCCAACGATCCTCCCAAAATATCACTCTATTACCAACACCAACTCTAATCCTATCCTCTCTAGCAAAACTCTCTCTAAATTTCATCACTCTCGTCCACACCCCTCACCCAAAGGTCTCAACAACCTCCTTACTACCTCACCCAAACTCTGTCACTCACACCAAACTTAGAAATAATAACTCTTCTTTCCCGTACCTCCATAACCATTTACCTAACAAAGCCCCTATTGTTTGACATGTGCAAGATATCAACAATCTTTGCATCTTCTCTATAACATCTAGAACTCTCCTCAGATATAGATATGATGTAAAGAATCCCCGAGGGTTTTGATGGTCTAGACCTTTACAAATTTTGAGAGACCTTTTAAGATTTGGACAATAAGAGAAATGATTTGGGGTGCTGTTTAAAAAGTCCTGTTGAGCCACAAAAGGTTTAGTGCAGTCTCTTTTTTGTTTTGGATATTTTACAGGGTTGCTTCTCGTATTAGGCATCTTTTGAAGACTTACAGAGTTTTATAAGTTCTGTATGGCTGTACAACCTTGTGAGGAGGTTGTATGATCTATAGTTCATTCAATCTATCTCCAGTGTCTTTCATCTCCACAAAAGGTTTGGTGCAGTCTCTTCTCATATTAGGCATCTATTGAAGACTTACAGAGTTTTGCAAGTTCTGTAGTTCGTTCGTTCAATCTATCTCGTGAGGATGTTGTATGAACTATAGTTCGTTCAATCTATCTCCTGTGTCTTTCATTTCTACTAACATTGGTGTCTCCCATCCATTATAATTGTGAAAACGGAGTTTTCGTTAAGATTATGCTTGCATAATTTTTCAGCCTGAGGTTTAATTGGAGGGGAATTTTCAGTTGTCTACAGAGTGAGTTGATTTTGTTGTGGAATAATGATTGGTTCAAAAGCCAAATCACAAACTACAGTTTTAGGTTCCAGAGCCGCCTCCGAAATCACTAGACTTATTTTCTAACCTTCAAGGTCATGATAACCCTTGGAGACGGATTACCTGAGAATTCTGAAAAGGAAGTGGAAGATAAAATTGAAGAGGGCAAGATTATCTCAAACTCATTGAGGTCTCAGGATGTATCTGAAATCAAATTAGGGTTGGGTTCAATGAGGTAGAAGTTAATGAAGCTCTGGAGTGACAGATTCTGAAATGAGTTCAAAGGAGGTTGAAACATGTGATCTTTACAAGGTTTGACCTAAATACAGAAGTGAGAAGATATCTTTGATTTCCACGATGAAGGTGGGAGGGGCATGTAAAACATTCCGTTTTGGACACTAGTCCAGTGGATAATGTTGGAAAGGCTTTTGTGGACACCGATCACACCCACATTCAAAATATGAGAAACATAGATGAGAGAATGTATCAAAAAGATTGGATATTTGAGACATCCATTCTTCCTTTAACAGTGAGATTAATGAGGATGTGGGTGAGTTGGGCATCTGCGGGTGATTTGGCCTGAGAACCTGATAGTGATTATGTATGATGGTTTGAATTTGGTTTCTAAACGAAGAAGAAATGCCATTCAACACGGTTACCATACCTTTTATAACACTTAACTGTCACAAAAGAGTCAGATGTTCATAGAATGCAACAGCTGATGTCTACTCTTTGGCAATGCCTAACAAATAGGTGTAGACCCGAGCCACTTTCTTTCCCCACCATAAACCCAAAGTCTGGCTTCACACCCCCATGCTGTTCGGTAATTAGAAAAGTTACAAAACCGGTTTCCTCATTTTATCATATTAATCTTTAACTATTTCGATTGTATATCTAGTTGATTTATTACATTCTTGCCATCAGGTTTGTAAAAAAGAAATTTGAAGAGTTGTACTTCCAAAGCACCTCCCCAGATCGAGTGGACCGCATCTTCAAAATTTACAGGACTACAGCCCTTGATCAGAAGCTCGTCAAGAAGACCTTCAAACTGGTAGATGAGACTTTAAGAAGGAGAAATCTCTTCGAGGCAGGCTTATTATGACCACTGAACAATAACCAAAAATTCATTCTTGAAGGGTTTATTGAAAGTTTTCGATCAAGCCAGAAAAACAGTTTCTTGAATGGCAGATTAAGTTCCACGTATCGCCAGTGTTTTTCCCAGCACTCATTTTAAAGTTGGTAATTTTGTTTCCTTGTGTGATCTGACACGCTTGGGAAAGTCTTCTCCAATATTTCCTCTTACACTTATTGGTTGATTATATGATGGAAGATCATAATTATTTGGACGAGTCTTTAAATAACTCTTCCACATATGATTCTTTAATGTGTAATATAGGTTTACGAGATTATGTATAGAACTTCTGAGCTCTGTCAACGAGTTTTATTTAATAGAGTGGATCTTTATTTGGAAAAAATTACACGCTGAATATTTCCCTTTTGGTCTTATGTTTTTAGGATGTCTGGTTAATTTGTTTTGGTACCTTTTTTTCAGTTAACCATTCTACAGGCCGATTTGGTCTACAAATACTGCATTTCAGTGCTGGACTTTTTCTTTTAACATAAATCTCGTTTATGTGTTTTTACCATTCATGAATCTCATTGTTGTCTGAATTTGATGCTTGCTCTATGAAGTTTTCAGGTTCTTATCTTGAATCTCATCTCACCTTCCTGATCTCAAATATCTCATACTATATATTCCTCTTCATCATCCCCATTGTGAAGAAATAGTTGGAGTATCCTGATTTCCAGGTAGTCGAAAATGTGTCCTATATGTCTAACATAATGCTTGGAGATCAGGAGGGATTGGAATCTAAAAGTCCGCGGAAGGACAGATGTTGCTTTGGCGGTCCTATATGCCTAACCTAACATTACAAGCCGTAGGCTCTCTTAACTCGCAGAAAAACCCTCGATGTTGGTTTAGACGCTAAGAATCCTTTCTATTTTCTTCTACTGATGAATTGAGACAATTCCACAGTGCCTTGGTTCTAAATTATTGAAAACCTTTCCTAGGGCAGTTCCCATACTCATCTCGTGCAGCAGTTGAGGAAATGTCGACTGAGTTTTGGTTTATAAATATCTCTGCACCTAAATTAGACGTTGCACACCTAAACTTGACGTCATAAAGTGAACATTAGCGCAAAACCATTTTCTAAGAACCTTCAAAACAAAACACTTACACCCAAAATTGAACTGCATTGTACAGAATTATATCACACGTGCTTAATAATTGGCCGTGATAAAAAAAAAATGTTAAAAATAGACCCATGTGCCTTTCTCTTAGGCGCATGCCTTTTCATATTCAAACCCCTACTCGTTCACGATAACTGTTTAAAGAGTTTGTTGGCAAAATATTTTGGCCATCAACGGGTTGGACCGGGGCTTGATAGAATAGAGCAATCTTGGCTCAGTAAAAAATTAGTGTTTATTCTTACATTTCCTTGAATTAGAACAAAAAAAAAAAAAAAAAAAAAATCCTTGATTTTAGGTGATTGTTTGAAGGGTAAACAACCCTCTTATGTAAACCTTAAACACTCAACTAAACAAAGTAATGAAAAACGTACAATTATACCAAACTATTTATCTGTATTTAGCCAATTCTCTCTCCATAAAAACAACAACCTCTAAAACCGCTAACATAACGGCTTCTTTCTTGCTAATACATAAACCCTATAAACACTCTCTTCCTCTCTATCTCTCTCTTAAGAAAAGATTGAGTTCATTGTCTCATTGCACATTTTTTGAATTTTGGAGGCAATGGAGTTCTCCGTTAAGGCTTTAACAGCCATAGTTTTGATATCTTTAGCTCTCTCCAGTGAGTTTGCAGTTAATGCAACATTCGATTATAAAGATGCCCTTGCAAAGTCCATTATTTTCTTGGAAGCTCAGAGGTCAGGGAAGCTCTCTTCGAATAATAGGGTTCCTTGGAGAGGCGATTCTGGACTTGATGATGGGAAAGAAATGAACGTAGGTTTTTTTCTTTCTTTTTTCTATTTCAGTTTTTTTTTCTCTAAAATAATTGATAGGGAACTGATGTGCGTCGGAATGTACATTTAAAATAGGTGGATCTAGTGGGAGGCTATTATGATGCAGGAGACAATGTGAAGTATGGGCTCCCCATGGCCTTCACAGTTACAACCCTCGCCTGGAGTGCAATCCATTACGAATCGGAGCTACAAAAGACAGGCGAGATGGAAAACGTGAAAGCCGCTATTAAGTGGGGGACAGATTATTTTCTCAAATGTAGTTCCAGAAAAAATCGCTTATACGTTCATGTAATGCCTCATTCTTTCCTCTCTTTTCTCTATGTTAGTATATATGCTGATATTGCATAACTCTAATTGTGTTTTTTGTTTGTAAATTAAGGTGGGAGACCCAGTTAAAGATCACGAATGTTGGATGAGACCCGAAGACATGAATACCCCAAGAACCGTTTTAAAGATCGATGAAAACAGACCTGGAACAGAGATTGCAGCCGAGACTTCTGCAGCAATGGCTGCTTCTTCTATCATCTTTAGACCCCAAGACCGTGTGTATGCTCGTCGTCTCCTCAACAAAGCCAAATTGGTAAGAAACACACAATCTTAATTACAAGTTTCTATAATGCTCATTGCACACATTTACACATTTTGTATCAGCGTATGCATTCTCTCTCTAATGCGTTTTTTTTTTTTTTTTTAGCTCTTTGAGTTTGCGAAATCACATAAAGGAACCTATGATGGCGAATGCCCATTTTATTGCTCGTACTCCGGCTACAATGTAATCCTCTCACTCTCTTGCTCTCTCAAAGGAGGTATTTTAGGTCGGGTTTTGTTACCATGAAAGGTGAAATTGACACTCTCTTTTTTTGTAATAAATTGCTTAAAATGTAGGATGAGCTATTGTGGGCAGCAACATGGCTATACATGGCGACTAGGAAGCCTGTGTACCTGAAGTACATTCAAGAGGAGTCTATCACCGCAAACGTTGCCGAATTTAGCTGGGATCTCAAGTACGCCGGGATCCAAGTGCTTCTATCAAAAGTAAGATTGCTGAATATCCCATTCTCCCCCTTGATGGTGATATATTGATTTCAAAAACTCATTGATAGTTTCTGATAATGTTCGTTAATACTATGTTGAAAATGTTGTTTCGCAGTTGTATTTTGAAGGAGAAAAATCCCTGGAGACTTTCAAGACTCAAGCAGACAATTTTGTATGCTCAATAATACCAGAGAGTCCTCACCACCAAATATATATCTCACCAGGTCATCTCTCTCTCTCTCAAACAAAAAAAAAAGAAAAAAAAAATTTGCTTGGAACATTTGGCTTAGAAATGATTTGGGTTTGCAGGAGGAATGATTCATCTTAGAGATGGAGCCAACACACAATATGTTACAAGCACTTCATTCATTTTTAGCGTCTACAGCGATTTGCTCCAAAGATACAACGCAAAGGTCTATTGCGGAGGTCAGGAATTCGATGCATCCCATGTCATGGCTTTTGCAAGGCAGCAAGTATGTAAAGATATCTTATTAGATCTACATTAACGCCTTTTTTGAACGTTTTAAATTCGATTTACTTTATATATATTTTGGACATGCAGATGGATTATTTGCTAGGGAAGAACCCTCTAGGGAGATCATACATGGTTGGATTCGGAAACATGCCGCCAAAGCAACCTCACCACAGGGGAGCTTCTGTGCCCAAGTTGACGACCAACGCTTTCATGAGTTGTCCTATGACCTTTGTGCACTTTTACAATATTGACACACCAAACCCCAATGAGCTAACGGGTGCCATTGTCGGTGGGCCTGATCGATACGATAACTTTGATGATAAACGTTGGCAATCAGCCATGCTGGAACCATGTACTTACATCAACTCTCTAGCTGTTGGTCCCCTTGCCAAGCTCGCTGCACATTCCTAATTTAACATTTATCAATTCATGTAAACGTATGAAATATTCCTTTAAAAATCCACATAGAGCTATTGGCTTTTCAGACGATTATTTGTTTGACTTACAATTTACATCTTTATATCTTGTTATAATTGTTATAGAGGTAAACTGCATTTGTTGGTGGCCTAAATCATGAGTATCGATCATGACATAGAGCTATTGTTAAAGATGATTGAGTGTTTCTTATTCTGCCCCGCTGTCCGTAACATCGGTTTTCTTATCTATTTTTTTTTTATCAACTGAAAAGGCTAAAGCCTCCTGTATCCTGTTGTTTCCCATTTTTGTAGGGTTGAAACTTGAAAGCCAGTAATTAAGTTATACAATCTTTACCATTGCGCTTGGTGGGAAATATGCGGAAGGGTTCTGTTGGGGTCAGCCCTAAACGAAAGCAGTAACAACAAAAAAAATAGCTATAAATTTTGTATGATCTACAACCAAGTAGGAAAAGCGAAAAAAACACGTATAGATGGACACAAAAGCAAATCACCTAAACTTTATGTGGCCTGCCGGTGTACTACATGAGTACAAGAGGTACATCATTTGATTGTAGTTAGATTTCACCTTTGCGCAGTACAAGTTCTTTGAGCTCCCAATTAGGAATTTTGGAACTGACTCAAGCCGCAATACTAAGGTGAATTTTGTTAGGAGTTGGGTCCAGCCCAAGGTAGGAGCCCAATTGGATTGGGGTGTCCTACTAGACTTCTACCAAGCCCATAAGCCTTTAGGGTTTATGGGGAGAGTTTAAGTAAGATAGGTAATCTATGTTAGGGTTATCTTCTTTGTAGTTCTTTGTAGTACGTACAGAGAAATAAAATTCAATAAATAAAGATATCATCTTCTCTCTCAATTGCTCTCTATATAGAACTATTAGCTAGATTCTATTATTCCTCAACACGTTATCAACACGTAGAGCTAGTGGATCAAGAAGAGAAGAAAGAACTCTCCAAAATCAGCGTTTTCAGGGAATTCTAGCGATTAGGAGAGGTATTTTACATATTTTCGAATGTAGATTCAATTTATCTCTAATCTATGATATATGATATCTGAATATGGATAATAATTATTTTTACCTTTTTTTTTCGGATTAAAAATAACAATTTTTGGTATTTTTTACCCTTGATTAAGGGTTGTTTTCAAACAAATTTTTCTTTCTCTATGGATATTAGATAGAGGTAAGACGAATTTTGTTGCGTAGCCTATCCCACGAGCTTTTCAACTACGCAGTTTCACGGCCAAAAAATGTAATTTTAGGTCATGATGAGTGATGACGTCAGCAAATAATATATTATTATTTTATTTATTTTTAAATATTATTTTATAATTATCTGATGATGACCTCATCATTATCCACTGTGTTGATGTCAACATTGACACGTGTCAAGGACACGTGGCATGCTAACGTGGCAGTGACACGTGGTTACTGGACCAGCCACCATAGTGACACGTGTGCAAACCATTTGGCCGGCTCAAATCGGTTTAGGCCTTGAGCCAGACCGAGTCAGACCAGTCCAGGACCCGTTCAGACACTAAATTGGCTATAAATAGCCCATTTTTTGTCAAATCGAGTTAATTTTTTTTTGAAAATTTTTTATTGACTGGACCTACCCCATGAGGGACCCATTTTTAATTTTTTTTTAGGAACGGGTGCCTTATATAGGAAAACTGACTCACTTATATAAGATATAAGTAAATGGATTAACAACTATTTAAGTATTTTACGATAGCTAATAAGATATTAATGGTATGCCTCTAAGATACTAATTATCATGATAAGAGGATCACAGATATTATGAAACTGAGACTAATTCAGAATACAACTAGGAGTCATATCTAAATCACAGTTAATTGTCAATGACAAATAATTATAGATCAATTGGGAATTGATTTAGTCTTATTTCTAAAAACTTGGTGTCTGAGGAACTAATTTTTCGTATCTAGGTGCAATTAGATGTTACATGATAACATTTAGAGGTATATAAGCACTGATAGCAATCTATAATACCTTAAAATATTAGTTCAAAGAGATGCATAATCAAACTATCTTGTGAACCCAACAAACTTCGGTGTGTGACTACTTGTAAGCTAAATATTTAATACCCCTCATATTCGTAGCAAATAGGGTCATTTGGCTAAAATATATAGACCTTGTAGAACTTTAGGGCTCATAACACTCTAGTTGTTTTGTAACATCTAGTGGTTTTGAATAGTTGTCTTGGCTATGACTCTAATAAAATGTACTTTAGGGTTAAAATCATTATTTTACAAGGTAAAATTAGGATTTAACGTTTAAAAAAATATGAACAAGGTTCATCTCTAAGTTATAATTGGGAATCACTAAGTTGAATAATATGAATTGCCTTTAGTAATGATTGGAAATCATGTACTTAAATAGCATTTCATAAGGAACGCACATATCTGGTGGTTTTGAATATCAATATTGGCTAAGATTCTATTAAAACACACATCTAACATTATGATCGTCATTTTATAGGGTAAAATTGGGATTTAATTATTAGAATTTTTTTTCATAAGTTTTAGAACATGAACAATGTTCAACTATAATATGATTGAGAATAATTTATTTTATGTTATTCTAAGTACTATGATCTGTCTATAATGTATTTAAAATATTTATCCAGAATTGTTACTAATTATGATCTACATTTTGCATAACAGATGTCTGTAAAACTCAAGAATGTTGAATTTCCTTAATTGTTGCTCACTGGAGCCAATTACCTCACTTGGTGCATTGACGCTGACTTGTTTTTGAAGTCTCTTGGTCTACAAAAGACCATCGTTATTGGCAACAAGGAAGATCCCATCGACAAAGCTAAAGCTTTGTTTATCCTCCGTCATCATATTCAGGATGACCTGAAGACTGAATACCCCACAAGGTTGTGCCAGCTGACTTATGGGTAAGCATGAAGGGGCGTTATGGTCAACAAAAGACCATTATGCTCTCAAAAGCGATGCACAAAATCACTTCTGCACTTGAGCTGTGTGAGAAGCAAGTCACAAATGCTAAAATGGTAGAGAAGACTCTATTAACTTTCCATGCTAGTAATATTATAATTCAAAGGCAATATCAGCGAGAGAACATTGTAACTCACAAAGTCTTTATTCAGGCACTACTCTTTTTTGAGCAAAACGATGAACTTTTGATAAAGAATCATGCAATGTGGCCTTCTGGGAGTGCGCCGTTGCCCGCATCAAACAATGTTCAGTTTTGGAGAAACAACTTTGTATGTCAAGGACGTAAATATGGATAGGGTAGGGGAAGATACCAGGAAAATAGGAAAGGCGGGAACCAGAAACCCAATGGCCCTAGGAAAGGTAAAGAATTTAAGAAATTTGGCAAACCGGGAAATATGAAGAAGGAAAAGAAGACAGATTAGGGATATCCTTGTTTTAACTGCGGTGACACAGGATACTACTGGGCACGGAAATGCCAGGCACCACGGGTGGCTAGAGGTAACAGAGTCCAGACCCACCATGCAGTTGCTGATACTAACTCCACCCCTGTAGAGTTCGGAGCGTCATGCTTCTTCGATGACACTTATACCAGCATGGATCAACGTATGGAGTAATCCGTAGAGAAATCTCAGTAAACATGTGATGTTATAACAGAGAACACTAGTAGTCTCTTTTCTCGTATAGACTTAATTTACCTTTTGTCAGTATTTTTTATTATGTTAGGAACAAATTATTTATATTTCAATAAAGTGCTTTTGACATACATGAGATTTTCAATTTGTTCTAAATTGTGATTATTCGAATTTATTGCTTGAGAAGTAGTTAAATTCTATGTATGATAGCTGATATATAATATACAACCCGCCTATGGATCTATCTACTCATTAAGCATGACCAATAATTGGATGAGTGGCGACAAATGTCTCAGAGACATTAGTACCACGAACTCGATCCTTTTGAGATATAAATATATTTCTTCAAGCAAGTGGAAGTGAGTAATTGGAGGAAAAAATACAAATTATGTGCCTTCGGGCTTGCTGAAAATAAAATACTCGAAAGTAATAAACTAGCATTAGAGGAAAATATATGTAAAGACTGGATGAAGGTCCAAAAATATAGCCGCGCTCAATAAGGGGAGGATATGGTTATGCTGGGATCCTAACATGGTGGAGGTTACTAATCTAGAAATAGATGAACAACTGATAAGTTCAGTCATCAAAACTCTAGATAAGAAAACTTTTTGTCTGTCTATTATTTATGGGTGTAATGAGAAAAAAATAGAGAAAGATTGGCAAATACTATTATAAGGACGAATGCTAATATGGCAATTCCTTGGGCTCTTATGGGGGACTTCAACTCAATCTTGCATTGCCAAGATAAGGTTGGAGGAGCCCCAGTTACTAATACTAATTATAGCAACTTTGTGAACTGTATACAAGCCACAGGTCTGGTGGACTGCAAGTTCAAGGGGTACTTTTACACCTGGTCTAATAAGAACATTCTAGGCAGAAGGGTGTTATGTAAAATTGATAAATTTATTGTGAATTGTGACTGGATCAGTAGCTACAATAATTATGAAGTGGAGTTTCTAAAGCCTAGAGTCTCAGACCATTCTTCTATGGTGTTAAGCCTTAATTCTGATAAGAAAGGGGGTCCTAAATAGTTCAAATTCTTCAATTACTAGATGGATGACCATGAGTTTTTGGTATAGGTTAAAGTGTGTTGGGAAACTGAAACTACTAGGAATCCGACTTACTGTTTTGTTAAAAAATTGAAGGCAGTAAAAAAGTTTTTTAAAGCTAATTATACAACTAAAAGTGGCATGTTGAGTGACAAGATACAAACAGCTAAGCAAAGACTTGATACAGTACAAGATGATATCTAGAATGATCTGTTTAATGTTGGAGCAGCTCTGAGAGAGAAAAAAAGGAGGTTGAAAGTTATGTCTAACTGATGAGAAATGAGGAAGCTCAGAGTAAGCAGAAATCAAGAATTCAGTAGTTGGGGCTTGGGGACTCAAAATCCAGTTTCTTCCACATATCTATACAATCTAGAAGGGCGAGAAACAAGATTCTGGGCATTATGGATGAGAGTGGAAATAATTGTGACGAGGAAGATGACATTGCTAAACTGGGGGTCGATTATTTTGTAAGTATTCTAGGGGCTGATGGGGATCCTAACCCTTCCTTAATTCCATCCAAGTGGACCACATTAATGAGGAGCAATTTCAAGAGCTCAAGAAGGAAGTGACTAGGGATGAAGTGTTATTGCCTCTCTCTTTGCCACACAATCAGAAGGCTCCTGGGCCAGATGGGTTTACTGTCTTATTTTTTAAGAGAGCTTGGAGTACGATTGGAGATGATTTTGTTAAAGCAGTACTAAATTTTTTCAAGTCCAGCAAGATGTTGAGGGAGTTAAAAGCCACAATTATTACTCTGGTTCCTAAAACTGGCTGTCAAAAGTACTTTAGAGACTTTAGGCTCATAGCCTACTGCAATACCATGTACAAGTGCATCTCTAAGATAATAACCATGAGGCTAAATTCTATTAGCACTAGGATTATCTCACCTAACTAGTCTACGCTTATCTCTGGCCGTAACATCACTAAAAACATTCTGCTCTCACATGAAGTTCTGAGGAACTATCACAGAGACAAGGGTCCAAAGAGATGCACAACGAAGATTGATTTGAAGAAAGCCTATGATATGGTCAATTGGAGTGCTATCTTGAAGATTCTTAAGAATTACAACTTTCCTTCTATTATGATTTCTTGGATTGAAGCTTGCATTTCAACAACAAGCTACTTCATCTCTATTAATGGCTTTCTCAAAAGTTTCTTCCCGAGGTAAAGAGGAGTTAGACAGGGAGATTCAATATTGCCTTATCTGTTTATACTTTCCATGGAGATGTTTACTAGAGCTCTAAGAATGCATATCTTCCATCTCTTGTACTCAACTGCTTTTATGCTCTTGGAAAGATTGACTTGTCACATCGATTATTTAGGAAAGAAGCTCTTGAAATTAAAATGGTTGATTTATCATTTGTTCTTACAAAGTGTTTCATTTTAGTGCTGTTAATTGTCACCGTAAATTCAATATCATCCTCTCATTAATATTTGTCATTTATTTATAAATACATTTTCATTTTACTGGTGTGAATTATCAACCATTACATACTTCCCTACATAACTTATACCCTTGCTTCATGTTCTTTCCAGTTCTCAAGCATTACATACTTCTTTACCAACGATGCATTCCCTCGTTTGCTGGTGCGGTAAAAATTGCGATCTTTGTCTCTCACACACAAGCCTCAACCCTAACCACTGGTTCTGTCAATATGTTCACAAATTTGGTAGGTATGGTTTTTGGACGTGGGTAGATGGGGTAAAAAAGTACGATTCTACCATTGCCCACAATACCATTGTCAGTTCAAAATTTGGTTCGATAATCGATAACGGCGGAAGAAATTATGCGTGGCGGGAACCACGTGGATGTTTTGGATAGATAGCTTGTTATAAACGTAATTAAAGTTGACTTTATGCTAAGTTGTCATAATCATGTAATAAAGATTGATTTGTCACTTCGATTGTAAAGGAAAGAAGCTGTTAGAATTAAAATGGAGCATTTGGCATTTGTTGTGACCAACACTATCATCATAATAAAAGTTAATTGTCATCGTAAAGATAATATCATCCTTATATATATTCGTATTTCTTTATAAATAGTTTGTCATTTTCCTGCTGTGAATTATCACCACCATAGAGTGTTCACTACATAACCTGTACACTTGCATCCAGTTCTTTACAGTTCTCAAGCATTATATACTTACCTACCAACGATACATTCCCTTGTTTACTGGTACGGTAAAAATTATGATCTTCATCTCTCACGTACAAGCCTCAATCCTAACCGATGGTTCTGTCATTATGCTCATAAATTTGGTGGGTGTGGTTTTTGGGTTTGGATAGATGAGGTAAAAAAGTGCAATTGTGGTTTCATTTACAGAGTCTCAAAACCGCCCGGTAGGAGATTCTACCATTGCCCACAATACCATTGTCAGTTCAAAACTTGGTTTTGAGAATCGTCTGCGCCCGATGATTCTAAAAGGCCATAATTGTCAACTGTAGAAGAAATCATAAATTATGGTCAAGGGAGCAATCAAATCCAAGATACTATTACAAATGAAACTTACTCAACTAAGGATCTCCAAGGTCAGAACGAAGATGCTGTAAGATTTTTTGTCCAAGTTAAAATCTCTAGATCTTAACAATTAGTCAAATATGTAGATGGGAAGTATAATATTTCTTATCTTTAGTGACGTTAATTTCTAGCTCTAGAATGCTAAACTCTTTAGGAAAAAATGTTTAAAGCTGAAATTCAAATGATGAACAATGATAATCGAACTACAATTTCCAGTAAAAAACAATATTATAGATAATAGGAAAATCTATGGTTCAAGACCGGACAACCTCTCCTCAATTAGATCTAACCTCTCCTTTAGCGATTCAACTATGCAAACAATGCGCTCAAGATTCAAATCTATAGTTATAAGACTGACAGCTATCCTATTGCCAATGTCTTCGCCAGCTGATTAAAACTTCGTAAAGAAATTAAAAACCCTCCCTAAGAAGTTATCCTCCGTAGTTTGGCATTTCTCCCTTAAAGGCTGGTGGTTGTGTAGATGGCGTGGTCGGCCTGAATCTATTATGATTAATTTTAGAGTGAAACTTCGCATATATGAAGTCTACTTTATATATAAGCAGAAACAGAATTGCGTGACATGTTAAACAACCTTTTCGTCTCAGAACGACTTGACAAGACATGAACAAAAGAGCAAATTCTTTGAAAAGATAGTAGGAAACAAAAATAATGACAAATCATATATAACAAATGACAAATCATATATAAGAAATGACAAATCCTATATCACAAATGACAAATCATATATAACAAATGATAAATCATAGATAACAAATGACAAATCATATACAACAAATGATAAATCATAGATAACAAATGAAAAATCATAGATAACAAATGGCAAATTATAGATAACAAATAATAAATCATATATAACAAATGATATAGGAACAAAAGTGCAAATTATTTAAGAAGATAGTAGGAAACGAAAATAATGATAAATCATATATAACAAATGACAAATCATATATCACAAATGACAAATCATAGACAACAAATGACAAATTATAGATAATAAATGACAAATTTTATATTACAAATGATAAATCATATATAATAAATGACAATCATAGATATCAATTGGCAAATCATATATAAGAAATGATCTTTTTGCCTCAGAATGACTTGACAAGACAGAAACAGAAGAACAATTTTTTTGAAAAGATAGTAGGAAACGAAAATAATGATAAATTATGAATAAGAAATGACAAATCATATATTAAAAATGACAATATTTTCATAAGCCCATGACATAAGATGACATATGAACAAAAAACAAAAATAAATTAGAGATGATTAATAACTGGATGACATATATTTTATAAAATGACAAATACATTCAACTACATGGACATTACAATCAATAAGTTTTGGCTTTCTTGGCTCTTGGCACACCACCTTGGTTGCCATAACCACCAGTATCCCTATTACCACCATCACCATCAGAGTCACCATCATTATCAGAGTCACCATCTCTATCAGTTTCATCAGAGTCCCCATCACTATCAGAGATACCATCATCATCAGAGTCACTACCAGTATCAGAGTTAGCGTCCTCATCTTCATATGTTTCAACAGAGTCATCATCCTCACTCTTCTTTTTATTAGAGTTATCATAACCATTTTTTTATTCAGCACAATCATCCATGGGATAATCATAATCCCTTTTTTCTTCATTTTCAAAGGTTGTGTAATATTTTGTTGCTCTTGGACTGTCATTATCCATTGTAGAAGATGATGACAAAGATGTTGTGTTATGATATATTTGAGGGTAACAATATAGACTTTTATAGACTTAGCTTGAGTTTAGGTTTAAAAAATCTAATTAATACTCTTAAACACACTTGCGTTTCCCATAAACCATAGCCAAACCAAAAGAAAGGAAATTAGGAGTAGTTTAGAGATTAGAAGATGCAATACCTGCAAATTGATTCCATACATCATGCATTCTAATTGTGTTATTCCCCCATGCGTAACATTCTTATACCTGTACATGTTTCACACAAATATTTCAGAACTTGATGACATTTTCAACAAATGATAAAATAATTCATTAAAAGGTGGTAAAAGATTTATAATTGGATGACATATAATTCATAAAATAACAAATACGTTCAACTAGACAGATACTACATTCTGACTCTATTCTAACAAATGAAAAATATTTCATAACTGAATGACAAAGAATAATTAACAAATGATAAAGATCATATAAATGAATGATATTCAACACTGTTTATAACTTTACAAATCTACATAAATTATAGTTTACAACAAAATAGATGCCAAAGTTTACAAATCTCCTCTGGCTCAACTCTCAGCCTTAATATGTCATATGACTCCATTCTAAAAAATTAAAAATATTTCATAACTAAATGGCAAAGAATAATTAACAAATGATAAAGATCATATAAATGAATGATATTCATAACTGTTTATAACTTTACAAATCTATAGAAATTATAGTTTACATAAAAATGGATGTCAAAGTTTACAAATCTCCCTCGGCTCAACTCTCAGCCTCAATATGTCATAAGTTATTGTATAATGACATTCATTACTGTTTATCCGATTTGAAAACCTCATCACCCTTAGAATATTGTCTAATAAGATAAGTATATTGATCTCACAGTCATTACTATTTGGTTGTATTGGACACTCCCCAAAACGAGTTGTCCATCTGGAGTTAATACTATAAGTCTTTACCTCTGAACCTGTAGGTGGCCTACGATCAGCAATTTTTTTTGTAGGGACTATCCCTCGTGTTAACCCAATTCAATCTAACCCAATGTGAACTACCTCCATATTAGACTCATACATTTTTACACGTGACATGAACAGTCAATAATGTCTCCTAGTCCACGAACTGATAAAGAACGTGGATTAAGCACAAACAAAAAGCCATGAACAAGTCAAAGACACCTGTCTCTTATGAACTCAACAGTCACTCAGTCAACCACTATTTCCTATATTGTTCAGAGAATGTGCTTCAGCACGATAACGAACTGCATGTAAGGCCTATATAAGAGAAAAGTTTTAGAAGAGACAAGGACCAGAAAAATATATGAGAAATTACCAAGAAAGCTATATTTTTTAGATTCTCAAACAACAAATTTCTTATTTACAAGATCTAGTATTTATAGTTCGAGAGATCACTTGTAATAATATATCAGCCTTAAGCAATAAAAGTTACTGTTACTAAAACCCTCAACCAGAGGTCATGGTTTTTTACCTATTCAAAGGATTTCCACGCTTAATTACCTGTGTCATTTCTTGCTTTACATTAGATTTTGTCACAGGAACATTGGTGTAAGGGTTAATTCTAAGCCATCTCGAGCTTACAGAATTAGGCCATTACATTTGGCACTGTCTGTCGAAAACGAAGACATTTCAACGATATCCTAAGGCATACATTACTATCAATCTCCAATCATGGTCACTTCCAGATGTCCAGCAGCTGGAATCAAACTCGATCTTTTAGTTGAGCCGAGTAGCTTATAGAACTACGAGCGCATCTCTGCGTTAAAATAAAAAAATGTAATGAGCTCCAATAGTTAACTCTTGACCGAGAGCTCTGTGAGAAGGAGCTCAAAGCCGAGCGATAAGCTCATTTAACAGTGTTCAAACAACATGAAGATCAGATGACAACCATACAGACTGTATTACAGGCTCTGCTAAATACTCAGCAGGCCCCCTAAGCCAGAGATCGTGATCACATGCAAGAGACCTCCCGAGTTTATGTGTGGGAAAGATTAAGACCTTAAGGGGCCACCAACAAAGTTATTTCTCATAATGTTCAACATGAGCCTCAATCTTCCATTCATTTGGGCGGTGAAGTTCAATCTGATATCAGCAGAGGTCCCCGATCTTCCAAACGTCAAGAGGAAGAAAAGCGACCTCCACCTTGATTCCAGCACGTGACCATTTAAGTTAAGGCAACGGTACTCATAATCCTCAGGCGAGGATTATGAGTACCGTTTAAGTCAAGCCACTCAACTAACACGTCAATATGTCATACAAGAGCATATGGATCAGCGCATCATAGAGTTATCAAAGTACAAGTTCTAGGCACTACAAATGACCTTACCAAATTACAAGGAAGTTTGATTGCCAAAAAAATATTTGATATAGAAGTACCGAAGGTTTCTATACCCTAAAAATTCGTAAATACAAGGGCACCGATCTAAAGGAGCACATTCAACAATATCGAGATTAATTGGGATTGCACTCCAATCTCAACCACATCCTCTGCCGTCTGTTCGCAACAAGTCTACATGAAGAACCACTCTAATGGTTCCACTCTTTACCTGAAGATTCTATACTCACATTCTATCAGCTGCAAAAATAGTTCATCAAGACGTATGCTCACAACAAAGATAAGGAGGATAATTTATATTCTCTTATTAGTCTTAAACAATCACAAGGAGAGAATCTCGAGGCTTTCGCAAAGAAGTTTTTGGAGCTCGTTCGTAAAATAGACAATCTCGATCAGAAAATAGTTGTTACTGCTTTTACCAACGCACTCCAGCTCGACTGCAAGGCCAAAGTGCACCTCTTCCTCAACAAACTTGCGATCTTGGAGGAAATGATCACCAAGGTCAATGAATATGTCAACCTTGAAAGGATGATGTATGAAAGGCATAAATCTATTAAATCCGTCCTAACCAAATCAAAGCGTTCTAAGGGCAATATTGGCAATCCTTGGATAGGCGGTACATTACCTAAATTGGTCCTCCCAAAGATGAATGTTTGAATCTCTATAATTTTTTTAATCCAATCCAAGGATAAGCTATACCGTCCCTCTTAACCATTGGAGCAATCGACAGCTGCCCGTAATGCATGCATCACAAGGTAAATCATTATTCTACTAATAACTGCTATGGTTTACAGGGGTTGTTAGAATTCATTTTCAAGGAGGAATGGATGTACGAATACATTATCGACCTAGAATCATATAAGGATGGCAGCTATAAGAAGCAACTCGAAGTAGTCTAGGCCAAAGATCAAGCTAAGGATAAATATCTTTACCATATGTACCACAACAACATGACCAAAATTTATCAGATCAACAACTCTTGCCGATTCAAGCGCAGGAGACTGTCAGAATGTTGCGATCACACACCTCATGATAAAGAAGCCAAACTACTACTTGAGTCAAGCAGTCGCCAGCTTGGGATCTCATTCGAAGATTGCGATATTAATCATGTAAAATTTCTACATCATTATGTATTAGTCATAATGCTCAAAATGAAGAAGTTTTTCATGCATACAATGATAATCGATACTGGAAGCGGTATTGAGATTCTTTTTCAGAGCACAATTGACCAGATGGGATTGGCCGATCAAGTTATTCCAAGCGACACCGATATTAGTGGATTTAATGGTTCAAAAGAAGAGCGAGTAGGCAAGATTATCTTACCTATTACCGTAGGACCAGCCACAATCGACGTCATCCTCTACGTCATCAATGCCAAATCTTGTTATCTCAGGATTATGAGCCGCTGCTGGATTCATAACATGGAAGTAATCGCTTCTACCTATCATTAAACACTCTACTTCATACACAATAATGGTATCTATGAAAATAAAGCTAGTCAAAAGCTTTCTCGAGCTTGCGAGAATATCGTCTTTACCATTCTAGATACCTTAGACAGATATGCTGCATAGTAATTACAGAAAGCTGATCACCTTGATGATCAGCCTTATACAGAAGAGCTTACAAAATACATCAACACTGAAAAAGGACATTACTACTACAAAGTCATGCCCCTACGGACTCAAAAATATAGGCGCGACTTATCAATGGTTGATGACTACAATGTTCAAAGCACATTTTGGGAAAATTATGGAAGTTTACATTGATGACCTCTTGTGCAAGAGCATACAGTCAATCAACCACATCACATATCCCAACATAATATTTAATATTCTTCGATCTTACAAGATTTGATTCAATCCTGATAAGTGTCAATTTGGAGTACATTCAGGCCGGTTCCTCGACAATTTAATCAGCAAGAAAGGGATTGAGGCCGATCTATATCAAATTCGAGCCTTCCTTAACATGTCATCTCCAAAAATGACCAAAGACATACAAAAACATACCGACAAGATTGTCGCTATTAACCAATTTGTTTATAAATCTTCAGATCACTGTCGTTGGCTGTTCTTACTACTCTGCAGTTGTTCTAAATGAGGAAAAGTTTAGCCATATGTAAAGATCTAATGGACATCAGAATGCGAGGCAGTTTTTCAGTAACTCAAAACCTATTTGGGGAAGTCGATCTCCCAACGTAAGTACCCCACTAGATAATGAAGAATTGATCATCTACCTAAGCAGTTACAGTTATTTTTATCAGCTCAGTTCTCATTCGACTTGAAGTGAAGATCTAAAAGCCAGTCTATTTTATCAGCAAAACTCTCACTCTAGCGAAAAATAAGGTATTTTAAAATTGACAGACTCCTTCTTACTCTTGTTTATACTTCACATAAACTTAAGCACTATTTCCAAGCTCATTCAGCCAAAGTCATTATGCACTACCCACACTGAGAAGTTTTTAAAAAAGATGAAATCAATGAGAGTACAACAATGGTCAATCAGTTTGGGAGAATATGATATCAAGTTCGAACAACGACATTCAGAAAAGGTTCAGGCTATTGCTAATTTTCTCGCGAATTTTCCAGTGGAAGATCCCGAGTGGGAGAAGTACGATCCTGACCTTGGAGACAAAATTACAGAAGATCCACCCACTAAAGCATTTGACGAGCAAACTGAGAGGGTTACAAAGAAAGAGTATAGGAATTGGAATCATATTGATTACCCCATCCAATGATAGAATTGTAAAATCAATCTGCTTGGATTTTGAAGCCTCCAATAACACCACCGAATATGAAGCTTTTATCCATGGACTCGACCTCGCACTTGAGCTCGGTGTCCCAGATAGAGCTCTTAGTCTACATAAATTCTCAACTCATCATCTACAATTACTCTGAGCAATACAAGAAGAATGGCAAGATGATCGAATATGCAGCCCTCATTACAGATAGGATGAGTCAGTTTGTGAAAGCAACTCTCAATTATCTTCCTCGAGGTTAAAATAGATATTCTAATTCCTTGGCTTATCTAGCCGAGATCTTGGGTACATAAGCTAGATATCTCTAGATCAAAGTGATATCAACCCCCAACATTGATCGACATTTTGTATACATGATCAACACTGGGGGCAATCAAGAGGAGGAGGATGATTGGCGAAAGTTCTTCCTTGCCTACCTTGGTACCGACAACGAATGTAAAGGGCCCCATCCAACAAATTCAAAAAAACACCGACAGTTGAACGAAAACTTAAAGCCCTACACAAATCAAAACAGTTTTTATATCGCCGTTCAGTCACAGGGTTTTACCTCAAGTGCCTCTCCAGAAATAAAACAGACAAAATGCTTGAAGATTTTCATGAAGGGACTTGTGGCTCCCATACCGCAAGTTGATCACTCGCTAATAGAGCAATTACATAAGAAGTATTCTGGCCAGGCCTGCACAAGCAAGCAGAAGAGTACTCACGCAAATGTGATGCATGCCAACGACATGGACACATGATCCGCGCCCCTATGCTTGAGCTACATGCAAGTAAGGTGTTCTGGCCATTCAAGTGGTGGGCGTTCGATCTCGTCGGGGAATATCCTAATACTCCAGGTAACCGACGATACCTACTTGTAGTTATAGATTATTTTACAAAATGGGTAGAAATAGTTCCACTCTATCAAACTAGAGAAGAAGAGGTAATCTTTTTTATCTGGGAACACATCATTACTCGGTTTGGCTGCCTCCACCTAATTCGAATTGATAATGGGCCACAATTCATTGGAGAGAAACTCATAGCTTTCCTCCACAAACATAACATCATCAATTCATCATCCAATCCCTATTACCCTCAAGGTAATGACCACGCCAAAATCACCAACAGAATCATTGTGGATGGACTCAAGAAAAGGCCTCACTTATAGAAAAAGGGAACTGGATACGAGAGCTTCCTCATGTCTTATGGGCATACCGCACCAATCCACGTTAGTCAACGAACTATACCACATTCCTCCTCGTATATGGCACAAAAGTTGTCATTTGAACAGAATACCACCATCCTGTCAAAGATCACGAGCTTAAAGATAAAGAGAACGAGCTTGAATTGGCTTGCAAGATGAATTGGATTGATAAAACTAGGGAATACTCTATTACCAAGCTAGGTCGATATTACCATATGCTAGCCAGTTCGTACAACAGAAGAGTCTGAAGTTGTACTTTCCAAATCTACGATCTCATCCTCAGAGAAATCTCTCAACACAGAAAAGAGCCATATGCCTAGAAATTGGTCAAAAATTGGGAGGGTACATTCCTAATCGTTGGTCAAACTGGTCTAGGATCATATTATCTCATGACAGAACAGGGAATTCGAATCCCAAATCCATGAAACACTAGGCGACTGAAAAGGTACTATCGTTAAGTATCTCACTACTCTATTTCAAATTCTCGTTCTTTCCATACCAAAAGTGAAATTTTCATCTTCATACAATATACATTCTATTCTATTCAATGAAAACTTTCAAGTTTTTTTCCCCAACATGACTCTCTAATCATGGAGACAATACATAGATTAAAGCAAAGGTAATACTAGCTTTATATTAACCTCTATTCCGGTTAAAGCATTGGTAAAACTAGTTTTCAACCGCACTCTATACATACTAAGCGATTAAAATAAAGGTAATACTAGTTTTCAATCAAAGAACTTTATCAGACATAAGATAAAGCAAAGGTAAAACTAGCTTTCAATCAAAATGTATACATACTCTGCGAATAAAATAAAGGTAATACTAGTTTTCAATCAAAGAACTCTACCAGACATAAGATAAAGTAAAGATAAAACTAGCTTTCATCTCTCAATATGGCTGCAACAATTATATCGGTTAAAGCAAAGGTAGAACTAGCTTTTAATCGAACTCTATACATATCCTACGATTTAAGCAAAGGTAAAATAAGCTTTCAGTCAAAGAACTCTACCAGACATAAGATAAAACAAAGGTAAAACTAGCTTTCATCTCTCAATATGTCTGCGACAGATACTTTTACAGGTTACATATACAGCTACTACAAAGGATTCTTCTCTGCTGATAGGACGTCAGCTACGCTTTCCCCTACAACAGGAGAACAATCAGCCATAAAATCTCGGGTTCGAGCAACTACGGTAACCCTGCCTTGCTCTACCAATTCAGAAGGTCGAGAACCTATCTCTTTTTCTATGGAGTTCATACAGTTTCCCCGATCTATATCAGATCTGCAAATACATCCTCTATCTGACAAACTGTTGTATAAGGTATCCCTATCTAACTCGAGCCTTCTCACCTCCTTAACAAAATAGGCAATAGCTGCCATTAGCATCTTTGAGCGTGATACCTCAGGCATAACCGCCTTGGAAAAATTTACTCTCACTTTTTGAAGACGCTCTTTGCAACTTCTTGTATCGTGCTTCATGCCATTCCATTCGACTATCTGCGCGGGACATAAGATTTATATGCTCCCTCGCCTTCTCATCTGCTTTATCTGACTCAGCTTGGAGCATCCTCCACAATTCTGCCACCAGAGCATGAAGTTCCACAAGCTCCTTGTCTATACCTTCCCTGACATGAGATTTCTTTAACAATTCATCCTTTTTCCTTATCAAAATATCCTTACCTCTAATCACCCGTTCTAACTCCTGTTTCCTGATGAGAGCAGCATCCAACTTACCTTACCACTCCCTTAACCGCTCATTTCCTTTTTGTACATGAGCCTAAGTACGGGTTACATCTCTCTCCAGCTCTCTAATTCAAGCTGATAGGCTAACCACATCCCCTTGAACAATAGAGACCCTGACATCACTTTTATTCTTCCTCGAGCGCTCTCCAGCCTTGGCATTTTTAACGCGCAAATTCGCCAGAGCCAAATCGACTTTCAATTGTGCCACCCGCTCATTCAACTTATCATATTTTCTTTGCACCAACAAGAACTCTATATCTTTTACAGGTAAAACTGTAGTCAACTGCTCAACCACAATTTTGGAGTTAGATAGGTCAACTTGAGCTCTTTTCAGCGTGCTATCTTTCTCAATCATTTTATTTGCTCCTGGTACTCACTAAATCAGCTCAAGTCTGTTCTTGTTCATTTGTTTTGCTGGTCATTTGGTCCTTCAGACTGGCCACAAAATGGCATAACTCTTTCTCTGACATTTCTAAAGCTTGGATACGGTAGCGAGCCATGTCAGCCTCCTTACTCTTTACCATTAACACATCTATACCCTCAATCTGCCGAGTGAGGTCATCAACAGTTTGTGTCGTCTCAATGAACTTGAAATATACCCTGACGTGTTGATCATCCCTATCTTCATTTGCCTCTCTCATTCTATCAAACTCAGCCGCAAACTCTTGGTTATACTGGCGCGTCTCTTCTTTGCTCAAGCGAGCTGACTCCAGTTCGACCTACACATCATAGATACAATACATCTAGTTCGATTCAAGAACACTCAATCGATACATACATGAATCTTATTTCTAACAAATTTTTATTTTTTGACATCTACTGTGTGAAACTGCTTATAAACTTAAGGTCAAAGTATGATCCCAGTTCGATGAACAATAACATATACTTCCAATTCCAAGGTACATATTCTTTATATTCTAACTTTTTTAACCCTTTGATATTATCTATACATAGTTGAGTACCATTGCCCCTAAACTGGTAACAAGTTTTTGGTCTGTCTCTACGCTATAATTTTTACTTTGTAGCTCTAGAGTAATGAAGCATTCAAGTTAAATATTTATTGCTCTTTTCAAACCTGCAACTCCTCTTGCGAAGTCAATAGAGACCTTGAGGCATCTTTCTCCTTAGCAAGCTCATTCTTAAATTTTTTTATTCTGAGGCGCATATCCTTATGTTCATGCAAACAATGTTTGCAAACATAACTTAACCTACAAAAATTTGTCCTACAATGATCCATACAATTACAGTTCACAAATCCCTCTTATCACACAACCAAAGAGTCAGCAATTTTACTCTACCTTCTCATTCTCATTCTTTGGGTTCACCATATCATTCACTTGGTTCTCTCGCTCAGTTTGGGGAGAGACAACATTCAACCCTCTTACAACTCCAGCCCCATCAACTTCATCCTCTTCCTCTTCAACATAGGTATCGTCCATAATGTCATTCACCTCAGTTTTGGAGAACCCCATTTTGAGAAGATAGCGCCCAAGTCTATTATGCTGGACTACCACCTCTTCTTGATTCTTCCCCGTTTCTTCTGTCAGCTCACTAATTTCCACTTCTTGCATAACCTTCATAGAATTCAGTCACTTCCCCTCCTGAACCAAATCGGATTTTAATCGAGCTACCTCCTTCTCGTGCTCTGCCTTCCCACTATTGAGCTTTACTTTCTCCACCTCCATCCCGAGGCAGATCCCTGTCATCAAGCGAGTAGCTTGCAAAAAAAATCAAATACATTTTTGGATCGAATCACTATACAGAATTCAAAGAACATTAAAATCATAAAACTTACCACTTTGCTCATCTCCTCCACACCCATGCGAGCTGCAAGCGTCTCCCTATCTTCCACAGCTTTCAAGTTATCTTCCACACCAGATCAATTCTCTGTGACCTTCACCCCAATCAGTTTAGAAGAATGATTTATCCTTATCTTTTTTGCCCCTCCCTTGACCTTACCACTCATAGTGGTTCCAGAGGTTGAGTCACGCTTCAACATCATTTTCTTCAGAAATGCCCAAGCTAGCTTGCTTGACCCGGTAGACTCTGGCACGTTCGCAAAATCTACTCCAGAGGCCTTTGGCAAAGCTACTCGTCTTTCTCCATCAGCTCCCCTCTTCTTGTTGCCGCCAACACCCGTTATAAGTCTCGTTGCTTGTAACTTTTAAACTTTCTCGGACCTGCTGTTAGCACGTTTATTTATATTAATACCGAGGTCTTTTAACACTACCTCAAGCTTAACCCCTTCTTGAGCAATAATATCTAACAGAGACTTCTTCTTCACCTTCGACGAAGGGCCTGTCAAACAACACCAACACATTATCAACAACATAACAACATTCGATTTCAGTAGTTTAATATTATATTTTATTACACTTACTTTTCTTCACAGTTTTATAAAGAAGTTCCATGGATTCTTCATTATCTCTCTGAAGGCAATCCCCTTTCACCCAAATAATATTATCATTCTACATTCGACCTGCTGAATTCAGATCGAAGAATAGAGGTCGAGATGAGCTCGTAAAGAAATATGCCCCTTCAATTGCAGAATAATTCTTTACTCCATAAAACTGCAACACATCTTCAAGATATATTCTCCTCTCTACCTCATTCTCCTGCCATAATTTATTCAAACTCTCACAGACATTTATTACCTCCCACATGTTCCCGTTCAACTGGGCAGGGCATGCCCCTATGATATTCATTATCCCTTTTGCAAGATTGCTAAGGGGCCAACTCAACCTATACTCCAACTGAGGTCGGTAGCACAGAAAACCCTCTTCCAAGTCGCTCTGAACATTCCCATCATAATACTCCAAAGAGATCGATTCATCTATTCCCTTATCCGATTTTTCCTTCTCTAAATCAGCTAACAAAAAGAAATGTTCCTCACCAGATCCTACAATACAACTTCGAAACTACCTAAAAACATATTCTACAAAGTTCCCCCATCTTCCCCCTATAAGAGCCTTGGATTTACAAAACTATCTAAACACATCGGAGTTCGGAGGGTATGATATCAATTGTCTAGGGAAATTTAGAAATTGAACCACTCCTACTTTGCCTTCCCTATCAGATTCTACATTATTAGATTCAGTCAAACGACTAGAGGTCGGCGCCTCCATTACGGGGGAAGTCCCCATCTCAATTACAATTCTAAGATGAGGTTTGATTCTACACAAATACTCCTCCAGTTCGACCTATACACAGGTCTGGGTTTTCTATCATTATCTTTTATACATACACCATACATATACGTATATTATTCACATCTCTTTTATGCACATATATCAAGCAAATTTTAAACACACAGGTCTAGGTTTTCTATCATTATCTTTTATACATACACCATACATATACGTATATTATTCACATCTCTTTTATACACATATATCAAGCAAATTTTAAAGGTTACTATAAATAGTAATTTTTTGAAACCACAAAAATCTTTCAAAAAATGCACATCAACAGTATCACAAAAACATTCTTCTAACCTTCAACGTCTGAAAATGAATCTAACGCAGCACCAACCCTTCCCTCACAACGCTGCTATATAACCACCTTCATGACTCAGTCTCTGCTCTCTCACACTTTGATTATAGATCACTCTTGATTAATTTCTCACGAAATTCTTTACTATTTTCTCTCTGTCCTCTCTCATTGCTCTTCAAGTTTTCAAAAGTTAATAAATATTTGAATGAAGAAGATGAACCATTATTTATATTTTCTCTCTCTGACAGCTGATAGTTATTGGGTCTTGCATGAGCCGCCCTCAGTTTTGGAACCGAGGCATCCTTTCCATAATAAAGTCAAACGTTTTATACCTTTTTGGTGAAAATACCTTCCCATTATTGTCCCCTGCCCTATATTTTATTTTACTCTCATCTCTCCTACCCAAATCCTCCTCTGACCTCACCACACTCATGGTAACTCAATACTTACATGTAATTGAACTTTCCCTGTACTAACACAAGAGAGAAAAGCTCAAAACTACCTATTTTTTCCATTCTAGCTTCTACTACTTATAAAAATACCGACGTCATTTCCAAAGTTCTCACATTTTAAAAATTCAATTTCTTTATTCAAAACAGTCAAACAACATTTGCAACAAAGAAGGAAAAATTCAAAACTCTATCCTAATAACATTTTCTTAACAGGTATTTGACCTCATACAAATCACTCCCTTACATATAATCACACATGAAACATCCCAGATGTCTGAGAGAGCCACACCTAATCAGTTTGCCTCCAGCAATTCTCACGTCTTCCAACTCTATCTCTTCTTTAGCAATCAGTCTCACAACCTCTTTTCGAGTTGAAGGCTCCATAATTCTTACGTCCTAACTTAAGTTCCTTACCCATCCAATCCAAACCTTCAAACTGATATTTAGACATTGGCCAATTAGCATCATAATCTAGCAAGCCAAAGATCCACTCTCGCACTTCAGCTATCTTAATCGTCAATCGTCCCTCAATGGTATAACAAATTCTCTCAAATCGAGTCCACATCATCTTTTATGTCTTACTCTTATCTACACTCATTACCCCTATTTATGCAGTTTTTTAGATTACTTCAAACCCCCTACAATTTATATTTATATTCTATTTTTTCACAATAGCAAAAACCCAAATATTATGAGTAGAAATTATTTGAACTTATCTATTCGCATCGATCTAAGTGAATTCGGCCTACTTCAGCTCGGACTCATTTTTTTCAAATACAATATTTCAAAAAGATCTCCCTGAGCTCGAAATTCCAATCTTTTGCAATTATCTCCCCCAATAATTTTAAGTTCTTCAGTTCAAAAAATGTTTTTTCACATCTTTTATTTCACAAACACATTTTTACAGCTCGATTGCTATAATAAACTTTACAGTTCAATCTTTTATATTACATTTCATCCTCTATTCATACATCCCCAAATTACTCATAGCTCAATTACAATCACTAGAGTTAATTCTATCTATCAACACAGAGTTTGAATAAACATTTTTTATTAATCTCGAATGTAAATTACAAGTACTTTACAGATAACAAGTCTTTTAAGTACCCTGAAATAACAAATCCTCTAGTTCATCTATCTTCAGTGATCACTCTAAAAATCTTTTAAAGCAAAGCATGCATTAGAAAACGTTGAGCATCTTCCTTCCTCTGAGTTTGGTCGAAGTCTAGACATGGAGCCAAATTTTAAATGGAAACTACAAAAGAAAGAAAGTCAGTGCTTGAACCAACTCTTTATACAAAAGGTCTTCTTAGAGCCAAAAAGCAATGATAGTATAGAAGTAGATTTCGAACCTTCGTTTCCCTTCTCCACCACTACCATTGCCTCCTCTATAGCCACCACTATCAAAGAGTTGGTGGAGATCATGAAGGCCATCCCTTAGAATCTAATACTACGCAAGATATCGCCGATACTGCCACACAGTTACACTGGCCCCCACAACTGTCTCCTCAACCTTGTCCTCTGCAAGGATGCAGAGACACCTCCAGCGTTGCTCGCCTACTAAGATAACGTAATAAAATCTCCACATACAGTACAAATCTTCTTCAGTTTCCGCCGCTTCTTCTTCCGACATGCCCTGATACGTCGGTAGAATGGGAATAAGGGTGGGCATCTCCAATGATTGGTCACCAAAGTATCTCAACTTGAATTTCTACATCTCCACATAAACTCTCTCTTCATAAACCATTATCCGAGTCTTCACCATCATCAATCTAGACTTCTAGAGAATTTTTTAAACAAATAACGTACTTTGCCTGAATCCTCGGCACATGTACTATTTATATAACCTTCTTATTTAATGCACAGGTACATTTCTAAAGCAGACATTAATCAATTCAGAGCCACTCTCAGAACACTAAGCATCGCATATATCAATACTTCCAACATCATTTAATGCAGATACATCCCACTACATAAAACAAAAACCTATTTTCCAAACAAGTCAAATCAATATTAATACGTCATTTCCTTTTCAACTTTAAAAAACACAACTCCACAGATTCTTTGTCAACCAAAGCCACTCGTGACTTCAGTTGCGATGGGGCGATTGTGGGGACCTATCCCTCAATCTAACCTAATGCGAACTACCTCCATTTCAGACTCACACATTTTTACACGTGACATGAGCTATCAACAATGTCTCCTAGCCCACGAACTGATAAAAAACGTGGATCAAGCATAAATAGAAAACCATGAACAAGTCAAAGACACCTATTTTTTACGAACTCAACAGTTACTTAGCCAACCACCATTTCCCATATTGTTTAAAGAATGTGCTTTAACACGATAACGAACTGCGTGCAATGCCTATATAAGAGAAAAGTTCCAGAAGAGACAAAGACTAGAAAAATATACGAGAAATCACTAAGAAAACCATATATTCTAGATTTTCATGCACCAAATTTGTTATTTATAAGATCAAACATTTCTAGCTCAGGAGATTACTTGTAATAAGATATCAGCCTCAAGCAATAAAAGTTACTATTACTAAAACCCTCAACGCGTGATCGTGGTTTCTTACCTATTAAGAGGTTTTCCATGCTAAATTACTTGTGTCATTTCTTACTTTACATTAGCTTTTGTCACAGGAATATTGGTGTAAGAGCTAATTCTGAGCCATCTCGAGCTTACGGAATTATGCTATTATACTATTCATATCAATATTCTTGGGAGAATCGTTGATAGTAGCTGATCATGAATAAGCTAGTGTCCAGGTGATAACTTCTTCATCATCTTTGCATTTGTAATTTTCGCATCCACCAGTGAATCGTAGATGCATATTTTTATTTCCTCAAATGATACAGCACAAAGGACCCAATGGTTTCCATTGAGATTCCAGAGAAAGAATATTAATTTTGAATTTATTACTTTCAAATCTCCTCCATTGAAGTAACGAGAAACTTTAGAATCCCATCTCATAGAAGTAACTTGTTCCCAAATTAATTTCTTCTTCAATTCTACAGCTTCTGGAGAGGACATAATCTGAATCCAGACATTGAAAGCCCTTCCTATAATTTTCCCTTAATACATATCTGTAAACACAATCTTTTCTTTAGCTGGGCGGGCACGATGTTTTGAATCACAAAATTGAATCAGGGATTTAATGTAAACATTAATGATATGAATAGAAATAGACAATGACAAATCATCAATAATAAATAATAAAGTTCAGAAATACAAATGACAAAGACTTCAAAACAAATGATAAAGTTTAAGGAAAACAACTTTTGTATAAATAAATGCCAAAGTGCAATGAACAAATGAATACCACTTTGAAAACAAATGGTAGAGACTCATGAGCAAATGATAGTTTTCTGACAAAATGGCCAAAATGACAGAGGATAGCATAATAAATGATTGAGGAAAATAAATAAATGATCTAAATACCTCATTGTCCAACCATTAGTTTGGATGTAAGGTGTAAAGAGCGTTAAGGCAAGCAGTTTCTTCACCTATCCTTCTATAAGTACTCGTATTGTAATCCCTATCTTCATTAGATAATTCATCCTTCCACAGTGACCAGACTTGGTCTACCTAGTTTTTTTCATCCTGGGAGATGGGTCTTTGAATAAAAGATTTGAATAACACTTCAGGAAGAAGCTTATCAAGGTGAGCATGCAATATGCTTATTTGACAAGCCTGTGTCACAACTTTGTTGTTAATATCTTCATCAGTTAGTTTATGCCTCTTCTTTAAGGTGACATTCACTTCTGACTCCATTAAAGCAAGCTGGAACAGATGAATTACTTGAGTAATAAGAAAATATAAATGTGTATATTATATGAGATTAAGTAATAAGATATGTCATGAAGTCCTATTACTCAGGGTCTGGTTTAAAAGTACTTCATACATTGCTCTGGTCAACAACCATTTCATTTATTATTTCCACAAGGTCTGTCTTTTTCTATTAAGTTCCATCATCATCATCCTTGCCTTCAACCACCTCCTCTATACTCTGTTCCTCGACAGATACAACAGTTGTTCGGTCTACATTAGTCTATAAATAAATATACTACAAATGATAAGGGTGATACAATATATGGTAAAATAAATAGAAGAAAATGAGAATTTACCAACAAGCAAATAATAAGTTACCTGATTAGCTTCATCAACATCTTCCTCCTGGTGGAAGAAAACTACTTCAATTTTAGCTTGGTCTATTACCTCCATAGTTTGTAAAACAAATGGTAAAGAAGAAATAAATTAAAAATGGCATTAATAGGTGATGCTAATATTATGAATAGCTCAAAACAAGCAAATATTAGTTAAATACCTCATTAGTTTCTTACATTACATCTATTTTTCCAACATAATACATCACTACAATTTGTTGTTCTGAATCCTCCTTCTATAAAATAGGATTTACATACTTGGAATGGTAAAATAAAATAAACAAACGACAGGGTAGTATACAACAAATGTGATAGATAGCTCAAAATAAATGTTAGATACCTTTTGAACTTCTTCTTATTCAATAACTTGAGGTTGCTCTTCTTGAACAGATTTAGCTTTCTCAATGCCATCTTTCTAAACATTACCATCTTTCTCATCTTCATCATCTTTTTTTTAGCTTTAGATTCCTCATCTTCCACAACACCCTTCTTCCACTTCACATACAACAAATAAAATGAACAAAGACTTCAGAAAAAATGAAAGTTCAGGAAAATATAATGGCAAAGACGTCCAAACAAATGCCAAAGAATTTTGAACAAATGACTAAATTTTGAACAAATGACAAAGTACAAAAAGTAAATGCCAATGTTCTGAAAAACAAATGTCAAATAAAATTAAATAAATGATAAGAAGTCGTAAACGGATGATACCTCTAGATGATCACCACCATATTTAGAAGATATAACTTTTAAATTTACTTTCCTCTCAACTTTAATTTCATCCTCTACCTTTAAAACTTTTTCCACCTTCAATCCCTCTCTAGGGGCAACTTGCTGAATCAAATTTTCTATAGCTGATTGAATTTCATTAGACTTTAGATCTGGGAATACCGCCTGTCTCTTCCTTGGTGTTCTATTACCCTTGATTTTCTTGAGGATTAAGGATTTTAAAATGATCAGTGGGACATCATCCAATTGTTCATCAGTGAGAGCACATCAGTGATTTTCTTAGGAGTAGAGTACTGGTATTACCCAAGGAGTAGAGTACCATCTTCAAGTGGTAGAGTATTGTCTCTAACTATAGATGTAGAGACTTATCCCTCAATCTAACCCAATTAGAACTATTTTCCAGTTCAAACTACCTCCATATCAGACTCATGTATTCTATATGTGACATAAACAGTCAACTTTGGCACCTACGCCATGAACTGATGAAGAACGCGGGTCGAGCATAACAGTAAAGCAAAAACAAGTCAAAGACACCTATCTCTCACGAACTTAAATTTACTCAGTCAAGCACCACTTACCGCGTTGTTTGGAGAACGTGCTTCAGCACGATAGAGAACTGCGGACAATACCTTTATAAAGAAAAAGTTCCAAAAGAGTCAAAGACCACAAAAATATACAAGAAATCACCAAGAAAACTATATTTTCTAGATCCTCAAAACACCAAACTTCTTATTTATAAGATCAAGTATTTTTAGTTTGAGAGATCACTTGTAATTAGATATCAGCCTCAAACAATAAAAGTCACTGCTACTAAAACCCTCAACTCGAGGTCGTAGTTTTTTTACCTATTCAGAGGCTTTCCACGCTAAATCACCTATAACATTTCATATTTTATATTAGATTTATCACAAGAACATTGGTGTAAGAGCTAATTCTGAGCTATCACGAGCTTATGGAATTAGGCCATTATATTTGGCACCGTCTGTTGGAAAGATGACATTTCTACGATATCCTAAGGCATGTATTCACTCTACTACCAATTTTAACCATGGTCACTTCCAGACGACCAACAACCAAAATCCAGCTTGATCTTTCAGTTAAACCGAAACAACTTACAAAACTATGGGCGAATCTCTGCGCTGAAGCAGAAAAACAAAATGAGCTCGAACATCAGTTAACTTTTGACCGAGAGCCCTGAGAGAAGCAGCTCGAAGCCGAACAACAAGCTCATTTAACAATCTTCAAATGACATAAAGACCAGATGACAACTATGCAGACTGCATTTCAAGCTCTGCAAGACACTTAATAGGCTCCTCCAACAAGGGATCGTGATCAAATGCCAGAAACCTCCCGAGTTTCTACGCGGGACAGATTTAGACCTCGAGGAGCCACTAGAAAAGCTATTTCCATAAATATTCAGCACGAACATCAACCATCCATTCATTTGGGTGGTGAAGTTCAGTATGAAATTAGCTGAGGTCACCAATTTTCTAAACTCCAGGAGGAAGAAGAATAGCCTCAACCTCAAATTCCCGTACATGAGCGTTTGAGTGAGGGTACTGGTACTCACAATCCTCAACCTCCTCGTCAAGCCATTTAACCGATACATCAATATGTTACACAAAAGCATATAGATCAACGTATCAAGAAGTTGATCGAAGCACAAGTTCTGGGTACTATAGATGACCTTACCAAGTTATGAGGGAGTCTGATTGCCATGTGGTGGTTGTACCTCTCCACCTAGAGAGAGGTCGTGGGATTTGAAACTCAGGGTTACGAATCCTTATATAAAACCAGGTAGCCTTGCAAAATGAATAAGAGGAAAAAAAAGAAGAGTCTGATTGCCAAATAACTATTCGATGTGGAAATACCGAAAGGTTTCCATACTTTGAAAATTCGTAAATACGAAGGCACCAATCCAAATGAGCATATTCAACAATATCGTGATTCATTGGGGTTGCATTCCAATCTCAACCACATCCTCTACTTTTTGTTCGCAACAAGTCTATAGGAAGAGCCGTTCCGGTGGTTCCACTCTTTACCTAAAGATTCCATACTCACATTTGATCAGTTGCAAAAATAATTCATCAAGACGTATGCTTACAATAGAGACATAGAGGAGAATTTATATTCTCTTATTAGTCTTAAGCAGTCACATGGAGAGAAGCTTGAGGCTTTCGCAAAGAATTTTTTGGAGCTCCCACGTAAAGTAGACAATCTCGATCAGAAAACAGTTGTTACTGCCTTCGCCAAAGCGCTCTAACTCGACCACAAGGCCAAAGAATACCTCTTCCTCAACAAACCTGCGACCTTGGAGGATATGATCACCAAGGTTAATGGTTATGTCGACCTAGAAAGTATGATGTTCGTAAGACATAAATCTACTAAATCCATCCTAACCATGAAAGGTCCATCAACAGATCAAAACACTGAACCAAAGGAGGATCAAGGTGATAAAAAATGCTCCATGAGAAATACTGGCAATCCTCAGTAAGGTGGTTCACTACCAATACCGGTCCTCCCAAAGTTAAATGCTCGAATCTCCATAATTTTTTTGATCCTCTCAAAGGATAAGCTATACAGTCCCTCTCAGCCATTGGAACCAATCAAGAACAACCCGTATTGCATGCATCACAAAACCATCATTCTACTGATAACAGCTATGCTTTACAGAGGTTGCTAAAATTTATTTCTAAGGAGGGATGGATGTTTAAATATATTATCGACCTAAAATCATACAAGGATGACAACTATAAGAAGCAGCTCAAAGTAATCTAGGTCAAAGATCAAGCTGAGGTGAAACATCTATCGATCATGTACTATAACATGATCAAAATCTATCAGATCACCAACTCTTGCCAATTTAAGTGTATGAGACTGTCAAATTACTGCGATCTCACATCTCAAGATAAATAAACCAAGCTTCTACCTGAGTCGAGCAATCACCGGCTTGGAATCTCCTTTAAAGATTGCGACATTAGTCATGTAAAATTTTTACATCATAATGTATTAGTCATAATGCCCAAGATAAAGGAGTTTGTCATACACACAATAATAATCGATACTGGAAGTGGTATTGAGATTCCCTTTTAGAGCACAATTGACCAAATGGGATTGGCCAATCAAGTTATTCCAAACGACATCGATATCAGTAGATTCAATGGTTCTAAAGAAGAACGAGTAGGCAAGATCATCTTACCTATTACCCCTAGACTAGCCACCATTAACGTCATCTTCTACGTCATCAATGCCAAATCTTGTTATCTCAGGATTATGGGCCGCTGCTGGATTCACAACATAGAAGCAATCGCTTCCACCTATCATCAAGTACTCCGCTCTAAGCACAATGATGGTATCTATGAAATCAAGGGTTGTCATAATCTTTCTCGAGCTTGCAAAAATACTGTTTCTTCCATTCTAGATACTTTAGACAGATACGCTGCATAACAATTATAGAAAGCTGGCCACCTTGATAATCAGCTTTCAACAGAAGAGCCTACAGAATACGTTAACATTGATGGACCTAGCAGATGTACTTTTATCGATACCAAACTGGTTTAACACGATAAGGATACTCTCATTCAATTCTTACGACTGAATCGAAACATTTTTGCGTAGACTTTCAAAGGGATGTCTGGGGTCGATCCGGCTAAGGCATATCACAAATTGGCCATCAACATCAACGCTACGATGGTCAAACAGAAACAGTAACAACTATCACCTCACCTTCGAGATGAAGCTAACATGGAGATTGAGAAATTGATCAAAGTGAGATTTATTCGAGAAGCCAAATATCCAGATTGGATATCCAATATTTTCATTGTCCCAAAGAAGAATTGAAATGTCCGAGTTTATAAAGATTTTACAGATCTAAGCAAACATACTCCAAAAGACAATTTCCCTCTTACCAATATTAATTAAATCCTTGATTTCATAGCAGGTCACGAACTCTTATCTATGATGGGCACTGCTTCTAGATACAATCAGATTCTACTCATGGAAGAATATCAAGAAAATACTACTTTTATCACTGAAAGAGGACTTTATTGCGACAAAGTCATGCCCTTCAGACTTAAAAATGCATGTGTGACTTATCAACGGTTGATGACTACTTTATTCAAAGCACATCTTAAGAAGTTCAGGGAAGTCTATATTGATGATCTCTTGCGCAATAACATATAGTCAGTCAACCACAATACAAATCTTAACACAATCTTTAACATTCTTTGATCTAACCGGATGTGACTCAACCTTAAAAAGTATCAATTTGGAGTACATTCAGGCCGATTCCTCGGCAATATTATCAGTAAGAAAGGGATTGAGGTCAATCCAAATCAAATTTGAGCTCTCCTCAACATGCCATCTCTAAATATGACGAAAGACCTACAAAAGCTTGCCGGCAAGATTGCCGCTATCAACCATTTTGTTTTAAAATCTTCATACCGCTGTCATTGGCTATTCCTACTACTTTGTAGTTATACCAAAAGAGGAAAAGTTCAGCCAAATACAGAGATTCAATGGACATCAGATTGCGAGGTAGCTTTTCAAGATATCAAAACCTTTTTAAGGAAGCCTCCCATAATGAGCACCGTAGTAGATAATGAAGAACTGATCATCTACCTTACAATTACAGATACTTCTATCAGCTCGATTCCCATTCGACTTAAAGGAAAAATTGAGAAGCTAGTCTACTTCATCAGTAAAACCATCACTCCAGTGGAAACGATGTACTCTAAAATCGAGAGACTCCTTTTAACTCTTATTTACACTACACATAAATTTAAGCACTACTTCCAAGCTCATTCAGTCAAAGTCATGGTAAACTACCCACTTCGGGAAGTTTTGTCCATGAAAGAAAAATCAAGGAGAGTGTAACAATGGTCAGTCATTTTGGGAAAACCTGATATCAAGTTCAAACAACGTCATTCCGAAAAGGGTCAGGCCATTGCCGACTTTCTTGCGAATTTTCAAGTGGAAGATCCCGAGTGGAAGGAGCACGATCCTGACCTTGTAGAAGAAATTTCAGAAGATCCGCCCACCAAAGCATTTGACGAGCGAGCTAAATAGATTACAAGGTACAAGGAAAGGGTGGAAACTTCTTACAGATGGTTCAGCAGGACCCGCAAGGTCAGGAATTGGAATCGTATTGATTACCCCTTCTAATGATAGAATTGAGAAATCAATCTGTTTAAATTTTGAAGCCTCTAACAATGTCACCGAATACGAAGCTCTCATTCGAGGACTCGACCTCGAACTTGAGCTCGGCGTCCTAAAACTCTTAGTCTATACATGTTCACTACTCATTGTCCACCATTACTGTAAGTAATGCAAGAATAATGGGAAGATGATCGAATATATAGCCCTCGTTATAGATAGGATGAGCCAATTCATGAATAGAACTCTCGATTATCTTCCTCGAGGTAAAAACTGACATGCAGATTCCTTGGCTTATCTAGCCAGGGTCTTGGGTACAAGCTAGATATCTCTAGATCAAAGTGATATCAACCCCCAACATTAATCCTATTTCTATATGCACGATCAACACTAGGGGTGATAAAGAGGAGGACAACGATTGACGAAGCCCTTCCTTATTTATCTTGGCATCGACAACGAATGCAAAGGAGCGCTGACAGCTGATCGACAACTCAAAGCGCTACATAAATCAAAATGGTTTTTATATCGTTATTCAGTCACAAAGCCTTACCTCAAGTTCCTCTCTAGAAAGAAAGCAGACGAGATGCTTCGCGATTTACTTGAAGGGATTTGTGTCTCCCCTGCCACAGGTCAATCACTCACAAACAGAGCCATTACACAAGGAGTGTTATGGTCAGGCATGTGCAAGAAAGCAGAAGAGTACTCACACAAATGTGACATATGTCAACGACATGGACAAATGATACGTACACCTGCGCTCGAACTGCATACAAGTAAAGTATTCTGGCCATTCAAAAGATGGGTACTCGATCTTGTCTGTGAATCTCCTAATTCTTAAGGTAACCGCTGATACCTACTCGTAGCCATAGATTATTTTACAAAATAGGCAGAAGTAGTTCTACTCTGTCGACCTAGAGAAGAAGAGGTCATCTATTTTATCTGGGAACACATCATTACTCAGTTTGAATACTCCCACCTAATTTGTATCAATAATGGGCCATAATTCGCTATAGAAAAAGTCATAGCTTTCCTCAACAAACACAACATCATCCACTCACCATCCAATCCCTACTACCATCGAGGCAATGACCAAGCCTAAATAACCAACAAAACCATCGTCGATAGACTTAAGAAAAGGCTTTACTCACAGAAAAAAGGAAACTGAGTACGAGAGCTTCCTCATATCTTATGGGCATACCGTACCACTCCACGCCAATCAACCGGCTGTACCCTATTCATCTTTGCCTATGGCACCAAAGCTGTTATTCAACCAAAATATCATCATCCAGCCTATGAGCTAACTAACGAAGAAAACGAGTTTGAATTGGCTTGTAACCACAATTGGATTGATGAGACTTGGGAACTCGCTATTGCTAACCTAGGTTGATATCAAGATATGCTGGCCAGTTTGTACAACAGATGAGTCAGAAGCCAAACTTTCCAAATCGATGATCTCATTCTCAAAAAAATCCCTCAACACAGAAAAGAGGCACATACAGATAAACTAGCATAAAATTGAGATGATCCATTCCTAATCACTGGTCTCACAGCCCTGGGATTATATTACCTCATAACTGAAGATGGAGTTCATATCTCAAATTCATGGAACATTAAGTGACTGAAACGGTACTATCGTTAAGTCTCTCACTACTCCATTTCAAATTCTCACTTTTTCTATTCCAAAAGTAAGATCTTCATCTCCACAAATGTACATTCTATTCTATTCAATAAAAACTCTCAAGTATTTTCCACACAACTCTTTATTTACGTATACAATACATAGATTAAAGTAAAGGTAATGCTAGCATTCAATCGACCTTTATTCTGGTTAAAGCAAAGGTAAAACTAGTTTTAATCGACTCTATCATACTTTGTGATTAAAACAAAGCTAATACTAGTTTTCAATCAAAAAACTCTACCAAAAATAAGATAAAGCAAAGATAAAACAAGCTTTCGTCTCTCAATATGGCTGCGACAATTATACTCTACGATTAAAATAAATGTAACACTAGTTTTCAATCAAAGAACTCTACCAAACATAAGATAAAGCAAAGGTAAAACTAGCTTTCATCTCTTAATATGTCTGTGACAAATACTTTTTTAGGTTATATATACAGCCACTACAAAGGGTTCTTTTCTACTGTTGGGAGGTCAGCTACGCTTTCCCTTATAACAAGAGAACGATCAGCAATAAATTCTTGAGCTTAAGCAACCACAATGACCTTCCCTTGCTCTACCAAGTTAGCAGGTCGAGAACCAAACTTTGTTTCCATGGAGTACATATAGTTTCCTCGATCTATATATTAGCTCTGCAAATACATCCTTTATCCGATAAACAGTCGTGCAAGGTATTTCTCACTAACTTAAGCCTTTTCATCTCCCCAACAAAATAGGTGATCACTGCCATTAACATCTCTGACCGCAATGCCTCTAATACGACCATCTTAGAAAAAATCTCTCTTACCGTTTGAAGGCGCTCTTTCAACCTCTTGTACCGTGCTTCTTGCCATTCAATTTGACTATTTGCACGGGACATTAATTCGATGTTCTCCTTCTCTTTCTTATCAGCTTGATTCATCACCCTTAATTATGCTACCTGAGCACGAAGTTCCTCGATCTTTCAAGCTCTTTGCGAGCTCTTTTTGCCCTTTACTAATTTTGACATCCTTTTCCTCGATCTTCCGAGTAAGGTCATCAGCAGTTTTAGTTGCCTCAACGAACTTGAAATGTACCTTGACATGTTGATCTTCCCTATCTCTATTTGCCTCTCTTATTCTACCAAACGCTGCCACAAACTCTTGGTTACATTGGCGTGTCTCTTCCCTGCTCAAACGAGCTGACTCCAATTCGACCTATACATCACAGATACAATATATCAAGTTTGATTCGGAACAGTCACTCAATACATAAATCTTATTTCTAACAAAAAATTTATTTTTTGACATTTATTGAGTGAAACTGCTTCTAAACTTAGGGTCGAAGTATGATCTCAATTTGATAAATAATAACATATATTTCCAATTGCAAAGTACACATTCTCTACATTATAAATTTTTCAATACTTTGATATTATCTATACACATTTGAGTGCCATTGCCCCTAAACTGTTAGCAAATTTTTGGTCTGTCTCTATACTTTAATTTTTTCTTTGTTGCCCTAAAGTAATGAAGCATACAAGTAGAAAATTTATTATTTTTTCTAACCTATAGCTCCGCTTATGAAGACAACAAGGACGCTAAGGCGTCTTTCTTCCTAGCGAGCTCATTCTCAAATTCTTTTATTCGAAGGCACATGCCCTTAAGTTCCTACAACAAAGTTTACAAACATATCTTAGCCGCCTACAAAAGTCTATCCAACAAACAATGTTCTATTAGATTACAACATTTCAAACCCTTCATAATTACACAATCATAGAGTCAACATTTTACTCTACCTTCTCGTTCCCTTCCTCTGGATGCTCATTGCCATCCCCTTGGTTGTCTCGCACCATTTGGGAAGAGACACCAACTAACCCGTCTACGACTCCAATCGCGACATCTTTCGCCTCATCATCTTCCTCCTCCTCAACATAGGTATCCTCCATAATGTCATTCACCTAAGTTTGAGAGTACTACATTTTTAGGAGATGGCGCCCAAATCTATCACGCTGGATTACCATCCCCTCTAGATTTTTTCCCGCTTTCGCAGTTAGTTCGTTTATCTCCACCTCTCACACAGCTTTCACAGAGTCTAATCGTTTCCCCTCCCTAGTCAGTTAAGTTTTCAAATGAGCTACCTTCTACTAAAGCTCAACCTTCCCCTTCTCAAGCTCAGCTTTCTCCTCTTTCACCCCGAGGTAGATCCCTTTCATAAAACGAGCAGCCTACAAAAACATAACAAGCATCGACCACATTTTTAGTTCGAATCATCATACAGAATTCAACATATGCTCAAATTATCAAAACTTACCATTTTACTCATTTTTTCCTCACCATTGCAAACTACAAGCATCGCCCTATCCTCCACCACTTTCAACTCGTCTTCTTTACTAAGTCGATCCTCTGAGCTTTTTACCTTAGTCAGTTGGGAAGAAGGGTCTACCCTTTTCTTTTTCGCCCCTCTTTCGACCTTACCACTTCCTGTAATTCCAGAGGTCGAGCCACACTTCAGCATCCTCATCTTTGGAAACGCCTGGGCCAACTTTCCCGACGTAATGGATTCAGGCACATTTGCAAAATCCACTCCAGAGGTCTTTGGCAAAATAATACGCCTCTCCCCATCATCTCCCCCATTCTTGTCACCACCAACACCCGCCATTAGCCTCGTTGCTTGAGACTTTTAAAATTTCTCAAACCTACTGTTAGCTTACTTCTTTCTACTAATGCCGAGTTCTTTTAGTACAGCCTCGAGCTCGGTCCCTTCCTGAGCAGCAGTGTCAAACAAGGACTTCTTCCTCTTCACCTTTGAGGTAGGACCTGTCAATCAATAACTCATTGTTAACAACAAAACAACATGTGATTTCAACATTTCTATATTATACGTTATTATATTTACATTATTTTATAGTTCTACACAGAAGTTCCAAAGGTTATTCATCATCTCTCTCAAGGAAATTATCCTTCACCCATATCATATTATCATTCCACATTCGACCTGCTGAATTCAGATCGAAAAAAAGAGGTCGAGTCAAACTCACAAAAAAGTATGCCCCTCCACTTGCAGAATAGTTTTTCACACCATAAAACTGCTAGACATCTTCAAGAGATATCATCCTCTCAACCTTATCCTCTTCCCACAACTTACTTAAAAATTTACAAACATTTATTACCTCCCACATGTTCCCGTTCAACTGAACAAGACATGCCCCCACGATATTCATAATCCCTTTCTCAAGATTGCTAAAGGGGCAAACTCAAGCCATACTCCAATTAAGACAGGTAACATAAAAAACCCTCTTCTAGGTCGCCCTGGACATTTCCATCATAATACTCCAAGGAGATTGACTCGTCTAACTCGATCTATTCTTTAGCCATCCTCGTCTAACTCAAGCCATCCTCACATCTTCCAACTCGATCTATTCTTTAGCAATTAGTCTCACAGCCTCTTTTCGAGTTGAATGTTCTGCAATCACTTCCTGAAATAGTTCTTCATAGAAGTGAAGTCCATACTCAAGTTCCCTACCCATCCAATCTAAACCTTCAAACTAACATTCGGTTACTGGCAAATCAGCATCATAGTCTAACAAGTCAAAAATCCGCTCCCGTACTTCAGCGACCTTACTCGACAATCGTCCCTCAATGGCATAACAAATTATCTCAGATCGAGTCCACACTATTATTATTTTCTTCTACCTGCTTAAAAGCTCATTTTCCCTATTTATGCAGTTTTCTAGATTACTCCAGATCCCCAGCTATTCGTAATTATATTCTGGTTTTTCATAACAGAAAACCTTAGTATCGTGAAGAAAACTATTTAAACTTATTTATCCACATTAACCTCAATGAATGGGACCTATTCCATCTCGAACTTATGTTTTCCAAATCTAATATTCTGGAACGACCTCCCTGAGCTCGAATTTCCAATTCTTATATATTTTAAAACTTCTAGAGTTATCTATATCCGCCAATAATTCTAAGTCATTCAGTTCAAAAATGAATTCTTACACATCTTTTAGGTTACAAATATATTTTTACAGCTCGATTACTATCATAGATTTTATAGTTCCAATCGCATACATTATATTTCATCCTCTATTCGTAAAACTTTGAATTATTCACAGCTCGCATACATTGCATAGAGTTTGAATAATAAATTTTACTAAACTCGAATATAAATTATAGGTACTTTACAGATATCGAATCTTTCAGGTACTTTACATATAACAAGTCTTTCAGGTACTTTACAGATAATAAGTCTTTCAGATACTCTGGAAAAAAAATCCTTCAGATTATCTGACTTCAGTGATGTTTCACTCAAAGAATTCTCTGAAGCAAAGTAGGCATTGGAAGTCATCATACGTCCTTCTCCCTTTATACCAAATTACTCTTACCAAAAGCTGGGTTTAGAGGATGTCTGGGCATAGAAGTAAAAAGAGTCAGTGCTTGAACCAACTCTTCAAATGGAAGGACTTCTTAGAGCCAAAAGACGATGATGGTGCAGAAGCAGACTTCCATTCTTTATTTCCCTTCTCTACTACCACCGTCGCCTCCTCTATAACCACCACCATTGGAGAGTTGGTGGAGATAAAGAGGGCCCGACCTTAGAATCTAATTCTAGGTAAAACATCGGTGAAATTGCCCTGCAGTTACGCCAACCCCCGCGTCTGTCACCTCCAATGTTGCTCGCCTATTAAGATAATATGATGAAATCTTCACATGCCATAAAAATCTTCTTCAGCTTCAGCTTCTTCTTCTTCTGACATAACCTGATATGTTGGTAGAACGGGAACGGGAGTGGGCATCTCCAAGGATTAATCTCTGAAATATCTCAACTTAAACTTTTGCATCTTAACATAAACTTTCTCTTCGTAAACCATTCTCTGGGTCTTCACCATTGTCAATCAAGACTTACAGAGAATTTTGTAACAAATAGCGTACTTTGCCACAATCCTCGGTATAGGTAATATTTATACAATCCTAATATTTAATGTGCAGGTACATTTCCCAAGCGTCACCATTCAAAATAGAGAAAACTCTCAAAACCCCAAGCGTCTCATACATCAATATTCCCATCATTATTCAATGCACAAATATCCCCACATAAACATATACACATTTTCCATACAGTCAAATCCACATTAATACTTCCTTCATTTTTAACTTCCAAAACCCATATACCCACAAAATCTTTCTCAACCAAAGCTACTCATGACTTCGGCTGCGAGGGGGAGATTGCAGGGACCTATCCATCGATCTAACCCAATTCAAACTATTTTCCAGTTTGAACTACCTCCATATCATACTCACGCATTTTATATGTGACATAAACAGTTAGCATTGACACCTACACCACGAACTGATGAAGAACGTGGGTCGAGCACAACAGAAAAACATGAACAAGTCAAATGCATGTATCTCTTATAAACTCAACAGTTACTCAGTCAAGCACCACTTACCGTATTATTTGGAGAACGTGCTTCTGCATGATAGAGAACTGCGGGCAAAGCCTATATAAAGAAAAAGTTTCAGAAGAGACAAAGACCAGAAAAATATATGAGAAATCACCAAGAAAACTATATTTTTTAGATTCTCAAAACACCAAACTTCTTATTTACAAGATTAAGTATTTTTAGTTCGAGAGATCACTTGTAATAAGATATCAGCCTCAAGCAATAAAATCATTGTTACTAAAACCCTCAACTCGAGGTCGTGGGTTTTTACCTATTCAGAGGTTTTCCACGCTAAATCACCTATGTCATTTCTTATCTTACATTAATTTTATTATAGGAACATTGGTATAACAGTTGATTCCGAGCCATCTCGAGCTTACGTAATTAGGCCATTACAGTAGACATCAAAATTCGTTATAACATTTTACCATGGTTCTACAACATTTTACTATGGTCCTCCAACTGGGAGCATATCTTAACCATTGTATCTCCGATATCAGTGGTGGAAGAACTACTACCGATTGCAGGTGGTTGGATTATAGGCGCAACGTCGATTGCAGGTGCATCGATGTGAATTCTTTAAAATATTCAAATATATGACAAAGAGTAATTTAGAAATAACAGAAAAACAATCTAACAATAACAAAAGGCATAAAACAAATGACAAAAAGGAACTTAATAATAATAGAGGAAATGACAGAGAAAGAAATCAAACAAATGACAAGAAAAAGATACCAATTGCCAAACTTAAGCAAAAAAATGATACGAAACCTAAATTAAATGACAAGGAAGCAATAAAATGAATCATTCAAACAAAGAAAAGAAAATTACCATGGCCTTTTGCACAAGTTCTTACTATATGTCAGTCTCAGACGCCTTCATTGCTATTTCCACCAATTTGGGGTTAGCAAAAAGCTTTATAAATGTCACAATTTGGTGACGCTTAAATGATGTCATCCTCCATCCCTGTATCTTAGGGAACAAATGCTTGGATTCTTGAATTCTTAGAAACTTCAGGCTAGGAATAGAAAAGAAACCCCATATCATCAACACCTAGGTACAGTATAGTGATAATGTTTTATCCAATTTTTTATCAGCGGCCGATCGATAGTCGACAAACTCTACTATTTGACTCCACAAGAAATTATAAACTTGCTCACCCCAGGGGAATCTGTTGAACTGATCTAGATCATCTACCAGATTAACATACTTAACCTTAATATTTCTCCCCTTGTTCGGGAGGGGAAATGATAGTAGAATTTTTAACAAATTTAATCGAAGAACATTGTCTACAAAACAAAATCACACACCGCAAAGAATAAGAATGGGTAAAAAATGCCAAAGAATTCACAATATAATATGATAAGAACCTTAGAAAATAATGATAAAACAAAAAATAACAAAACCACAAAATGGTAAATACAATACAAATTTTTTGGGGATGACAAAACAATGCATAATAATGATAAAGCAGACCAAACAAATGCCAAATTAGAATCTTACCATGATGTCTTTCTAATTTTGACTGTTTTAAAGTATCCTCAATTTTCTTCAGCCCATATTTATTCTTCTTCTTAGGGAATTGCCTCATTCTGAAATTTATTATATACTCAGGATCAACAAATAAGAAATCATCTGAAATAGGAGAGACACGTAGCCCCAAAATTAGGCAAATATGAATGGGCTTCATCTGAATTACAATCCCCCCAAATTAAAACTTCATATCATCGAGATGACGATCAAATATTTCTACAACCAATATCGACATCGTCGCTATTGAATTAATCAACAGTAACGGTATAAAGCAGGTGGTACGAAGAGCACCCTTTTCTTCTTCAGGCAGAACTCTAAATATTTTATGAAGTCTCACACCTGTACACCGAAAGGCATAATTTTTAACATTAGAGGTGCCCTTCTTGGCTCCACCCTCTACGTTTGGTTATACTCATCAAATTGCTCATTCACTTCTTTATCAAGCTTCATTGTGAAAGAAAAACTAAACTTTAATTAAATTCTTGGTAGGCATTAGTCACACAGATAATTTGCCACTGAAATCGCACAGGCACAAGGCTTGATGATTGTGAGAAAATGGTATGTGCGACCGAGACGGTTTTTGCGGTTGTCAATCACACACACGATGTGTAGAATCAGGACAGTTTTTGCGGTCTTTGCAGTCATCGTATAAGAAGAAACTGTTTGAGGAATATGGATGGTTTTTGACACCAAAAGCCAGACGAACTCGTGTGAATCGCACGTGTTACCTAACCCTAAACAACACTAAACAAATGTAAAATAATACATAATTGGTGACAGAGTCTGCATGATTCAATATAACTAATGGTTAAAAACGTGGCAAATTGGCCTGCAACAAATGACAAGAAATGCATGAAATGGTGACGATATATGCCTTACACGTCTCGAAATGTAATGACGTGTGTACATCGAGGAATTAAATTTTGACACGTGACGTGATAATATATTTTTTAAATGATTCAAACTTTTTTTATTTATTTCGGAAGTGACATTCATATTTGTGGAGCCCACGACCTTACTTGTGGAACCCATGGCCTACAAACCTACTGTAGTATCCAAGCAGTTGATATATTTTTGAACAAATGACAAAGTTATGCTAAAACAAATAACAAAAAAGATTGAACAAATGAGAATGTCAGTATTGATAATGACAACTAGTTGTTAAAAATGGCATAGATATCTGAAAGAATGTTAGAGTTCATCTGACAAATGACAACCGATTTTATAAAGTTGGCATAAAATAGTATTTATTCTTATAATTTTCGAAAAAGTATGACTTGTCGGTTGGGATCATAGTCACATTGAATAAATTGAAAATGAGTAGGCATTGTTGTTTTGGGGAATATATTGCTCGATTTAGGGAATTTGAGAAATCCCAAAGTCATCTTCTAGTTAAAGTGAATAATGCATTACAATTTACAACAAAGTTGTAAACTAGCGCTAGGTTAGTGAAAGAAGTTCGACTATCATGGAGAGGGAACCTACGTGGGTCAATTGGTTTTTCAAAATGATCCACTTTGACAAAGATAAACGTACTATGCAATGCAAGCCCTTAATCTTACCAACTAATAATACATCGCTTAGAATGCTACTCCCTCTTTAGCGCGGCAGACAGGGAACATTTTGATAACCATTATGCATATGTACAATTCTAATTCTAATTTTGGCATGGTGTTGGTTGAAAATTCGGCTGGCTCGTAGCTTTTCTCATTTTTTGCCATGTCTTTGAGCCCGGTTGCTAAATGAGTCAGCTGACACACAACACGAACATCTCCTTGGACGTGATGTGGACAAAATAAGCAAACCCGTTCGCTTCAAATCCACGTATGCACTAACAAACTAGGTGGAGGGGACATTTCTTTTTTCTTCTATTTATCCTTTATCCAATTAAACCTTAATCTTCATTAATGTGATCATTATCAAAGAATTAAACCATAATCTTCATTAACATGATAGTAAACAATTAAGGTTGTTGTTAATAAATAGTGATTTAAAAGTTAAACCTATAAAAGCAAGTCTTCTTCTCCAAGAAACAGACAGCTAGACAAAAGAATGATACGGTACATACTATACTAATACAATCAAAATACACCTCCAATAATGTGTTTATCAAGGCCGTTTATATTTTTATCAAAATTAAATCCAAAGATTACCACTTGATTTCGTCATTTCGTATTGATCATCCAATTTGCAACCAGTTAAAAGTAGTCATGTTATCATAGGAAGATCTATAAACATTGTTGAATGGCTCTTGCTGATAAATACGATAATAAATTGACACTGGCATCACTCTTCTAACCTCACATTACCCATCTCGAAAAATTGTTATTTAGCTCTAGACACATCGGAAGATCAACTTTAACGAAATCTATCTGAATCATAATAGAATTTTTATTGACTGGTAATTCAGGCCGCTAGACGCAAACGAGTCAAATTATTTCTTCTCATGCAAATAAATAATCTTTTCATTCCATAAGTACATACAAGGGGTTGTGAGTGACTTGGGTACTAAATAAAAAGGCTCGTAGCATCTTAGTTAAATAACACTAGGCATACATGATCATTTACACAATAATTAATCCCATTGGATAAACTTTCTTAATATTTTCTATAATATTTTATTACTAATTATAATTGTGTCTGAATGTATATTTCTGTCTCTCTCACAGAGATCTTTCTAATGGCGGAAACTAAAATCTTCTAATAAATTGCTTCTTCGTCCATTAATATTTCTTTCCTTCTTCACCTTCACCTCATCTTTATCAACTCCCCCCTCTCTCTCATAAATACCCACTTCTCGGTTTCTCTTTTGGTTCAATATAGATGTCGATTGCGTTACAGAGAACCAACATCAGTAACACAATGATCATCAAAGGGGTTTCTGGGTTTTTAAATGGGAATCACGGGGTTTCTCGAATTTCAATCTTTGAGTCACCCGTTAGTAGTAATTTTGTGATGGAGGCATTGGGGAGAGAGAACTCTTGTAGCTCTTCTTCGATTGGGAGAAACAGTGATTCGTCTGGTGGAGATGGGGATGGTGAAATTGAGGTGCAGAGTTCGTACAAAGGTCCATTGGAGACCATGGATACTTTGAGTGAAGTATTACCTATCAGGTTGGTTAAGATCTTTATGTTTTTTATTTTTATTTTATTTTTTTTCAATTTGTTTTCTTGAACAATTATTATAACTTTGATACTTAGTTGATTGTTGAAACTGGACCAAGTTGCCCCAATTCTCCAAAGGCTAAAAATAGGTTCATGAAGTTCAAAATAGGTTCTTTGAATATCCATGAAAATATTCAAGGATGGAAATGCTTAAAGATCCAATTTTTTGATAAATTTAGCACAGGTATATATAGTATTAGTGTCACAATTGTATGTTAACAATTAAAGGATTAGCTTGAAGTTCTATTCTTAAGTATCTAAATTCAGTGTTCTTGAAGAAAATTGAGTATAGCTTGTATTAGGCGTGCATAATAAGTGGGGGGAAATTGATGTCCAATTGTTAAATGCGTAAATAGACTAATTATGGTACTAACGAAAATATTGTGAAAGATTGGTAACTGGGTTAGCGTGTAAAAAAACATATCAGAGTTAATAATAGGGATTTGACATTAGGGAATAGGACAAAGAAACTAAAAGTTATAATGTCATGCCTTGAGCCAGTGACAATACGACCCTGTATTGATTGGTAGGTTCCAAATTATGTATATAGTACAAATTTAATAAGTTGATTATCGGCTAGTGATCAAAGTCGAAGTGTCATCAAAAGTCTCTTTAGTGAAAATTGCCACATTTGGGGTAACTTCGGAGTTTTAGTGCATATAATTCTAATTTCGAACATCTAATGAAGATAACAGCTAATGTGTTAAGTACATTTTGCTTTTGTTTTTAGTGTATTTATAGATGGCAAATGAAGTCATGAACTCCCACTTCTGAGTTGCCTCAATAGTTATGTTCTTTCTTATCAGATGGTGCTTTGAGCAGACCCTATTTCTTAAGTTTCTACTGAATCAAATGCCAGTTTTAAAGTTGAGCAGTGTTCAGTGGAATTGTAATAACTACTTCTCTGTTTCATTGCAAATATTCATTAAAATCATGAAGAAACCAATTGTCAGGTCCTGGCAACCTGATTCTCCAACTACAGCCATTCATCTATAAACTGATTATGAGTTAGAAACATTCAAAACACCCCAATGTTCCTAAATTAGAGGTCCTGAATTTGATTCACACCCAACGGGGGACACTCGCTAAGACTTGGCCAGTTTGTGTTGGTGCGGGATCTCACATGCTTTAGGATTAGGCTGGGCAAATGGTGATAAATTATGAACCTGGATCACTCTAGTCTGCAAAATAGACGTAGCTGAATTAAGTAGTATGTATTCACTCTAGTTAGCAGGGTTTCCTTAATTTTGTATACCATTTGTTTGTTGATTTTTTTGGTTTTCTTGTAATGTGTTGCAGGAGAGGTATCTCAAAGTTTTATTGTGCGAAATCCAAGTCGTTTGCAAACTTAGCTGATGCATTGTATTTGCCCTCTATCAGTGACATTGCCAAACCAGAGAACCCGTACAACAGGAAACGCAAGGACCTGTTTTGTTCTAGTAATGTATCGGATAAGAGAAAAAATTTTCTCAGGAGCAATAGTGGAGGGATATCAAAGAGGTCAACAAACTATAGTCGAAGCACATTGGCTTTTGCAGTTATGAGTAGTTCTGATAGCAACACCACAAGTGATAACTCGAGATCTTCATCTCCATCTTCTCCTCGGCCTCTTCCACCTGTACATCCACAGCCATAACAATCTCTTAATAATTATTCGCCTTCAAGGTGATGGAATCACCACCTTTCTTTTTGGAGGTCATTCTCTTTGGCTGATTTACAGAGTGCATCTAGACATTACTACTTCTAGTGGTAGTGGTTCACTCAATGAGTAACAGAGAAACACAGCAAGCTTCATTAGCAGTTGCGTTTTAATTTTCCTTTTTTTCCCAGTTGTGGGATCGCAACATATGTTGCCCAGTCCTAGTGATATTCAAATGATGCAATTCTTTTGATTGTGACATGAAATCCTGTTCCTAAGCTTCTATAATTATGCATGTCATGCCTTTTTGTAAATATACTGCATCATATTAATGAAAGTTCTCTTTTCCAGTTCTGGCTTTTACATGACAAGTTTCCTTGTTTTTTTGTTTTTTCTTGCATTTCGGTTTATCAAATTTGTTTCTGTAGATTAAGGAAATTGTTTCTATTGTTCTCACATGTATTAATAATGTGAGAAAACGCTCACTACAGATGCTCTTAGGGTTGCCAATCATGTAATCAAGTACCATTAGTATATGAAGTTACTTAAATCTTGAACCATTCGGTTATGAACATTGAAGTTTTACTCTCCGTAGGCAAAGATAAAAGCTTCATTTGTGGGGATAGTTCAACCCAGTAAAAATGATACAACATACATGCAAACACAATATACTCTCCATTGTGCGTCAAGTGCAATCATATTGTTATGTATTCAGTTCGGTATGCATGGGGTATTTCCAAACACAATAGGATTAGCCAGCACCGATTCAATCAGAAGCATTCAAATCTTAGGAAACGTGATCATGCGTCAAGGAAAGAAAATGCAAGTGAACTGTTGGAGAAAATCAAAAGCATTTATACGCATGTATTTACTCAGAAGAAAAAAATTGACATAAAGTAAAGATATTTAGACAAAAAAAATTCACTTTGCCACTGACGAGTGAAACTCATTGTTTCAAAATGCAATTTCTTCAACTAAAACTGAATTTAATAAAATAATAGAAGTTCAAAAGAGATTTGATTTGCAAGGGAACAGGCCGCCACTAAAGTAGCTTCATGCCCATTTCTTAGCAGTAGGGTCAGCAACAGATCAAATAGCAATAAGTGGTGCAAGAGCGTCATCCCAACCATTACCTGCAACTGTAACAGTGATCAACAAGAGAAAATTTTAAACTGACATCAACTGTAATATTTGATACTATAGCTATCTCGATTCTCAACAATTGGCATCAGAGCGAATATTAGGGCTTGTGTGGTGAAGAGCGATGGACGATCAGGAGAAGTTGAAGATCACAAAGTTTAATGGGTCGAATTTTGGAGTGTGGAAGATACAGATAGAAGATTACCTCTATCAGAAGGATCTTGATTTACCGCTGGGTGGAGTTGAGATGTAGCCAATAGATTTTGATACTGCTAAGTGGACGCGATTGGATCGCAAAACGCTTGGAACCGTTAGGTTAGCGCTATCATCTCAGATTCTACACATGATCTCCAAAGTTACGACTACGAAGGGTTGATGGAGACGTTGTCCGCTATGTACTCGGAACCATCCGGGGAAAATAAGGTTCACCTTTTACGACGCTTGTTTACTTTGAAGATGAAGGAGAATGGTAGTGTGCAAGCTCATATTAGTGAGTTCAATACCATACACATGCTCAACTGGAATTCGTTAAAATCACTTTTACCGAGGAGGTGAGAGTGTGGGCTCTTCTAGGGCAGATACCAGAAAGTTGGGAAGAATTCATTATAGCTGTGAGCAACTCATCTGGGAAGGAAGACATCAATTTTGACACTATAGTCTTATTGATTATGAATGAAGAGAATAGGCGTAAAACATCTGAACCCTCTTCAAGTTCAAACGACAGTATGTTGAACGTCGAGGAAAGAGGGAGGTCTTACAGAAAATGGCCAAAATTTGGAAGGGGTCGATCACAGTCAAGAGGGAAGTCTAAGCCGCCCAGTGCGTGTTGGACTTGTGGAAATAAGGGTCACTTCAGGCGAGATTGCAATTCTTCATCTTCTAAGAAGATTGATGATGAAGAGAAAGATACAGTGAACCTTACTGAAGAGGTTAGTTCTGTCGAGGCTCTACTATTATCGTATGACGATGCTAATAAATCTTGAATTGTTGATTCGGGCGCTTCCTTCCATGCTGCTGCGAACGTAGGTTTTCTTACTAATATTGTTAAAGACAACTTCGGTATGGTCTTTCTTGCAGATAAGAGTGCACGCAATATTACTAAAAAAGGAAACGCTAGGTTGTTGTTGTCTTCAGGGGGAACATTGGCTTTACAGAATGTGCGACTTGTACCTAAACTGGGGCGTAACCTTATATCGGTTAGCAAATTGGCGGATGATGCCGGATATGAGTGTACCTTTGGCGTAACCTTCTGGAAGGTTACAAAGGGAGCTATGTTGGTAGTTCGAGGCTTGTGACAAGGAACATTGTATATAACGCAAAACACAATTTCTACTATTTGTACGGCTACTCCAGGGATTGATACAAGTACGTGGCACAAACGGCTCGGTCACATGAGTGAGAATGAGATGAAAATAATGGTAGGTTGATCTCAAGTTTTGTGAAGAGTGTGTTCTTGCGAAGCAGAAGAAGGTTAGTTTCAAATTATCTGGAAGATCAAGGAAACCTGGAAAGCTGGATCTTGGACAAGCGGATATTTGGGGACCAACCAAGGTGTCTTCTCTTGGTGGTTCTCATTACTATGTTACTTTTATCGATGATGTTACTCATAAACTATGGGTCTACTTCGTGAAGAACAAGTCAGATGTGTTCGATAAATTCAAGAGGTGGAAGGCTCTAGTTGAAAATGAAATCAGTTTGAAACTAAAGTGTCTCAAGTTGGATAACGGGGGCGAATATTGTAGTGACGAGTTTGAAGACTTTTGTGCATCAAACGGAATTAGGAGACAAAAAAACTATTCCTGAAACACCGCAATAAAATGATGTTGTAGAACGCATAAACCGAACAATAAACGAAAGAGCGAGGAGTATGAGACTCAACACTGGATTGCCAAAGTATTTTTGGGCAGATGCGGTAAGTACGGCGGCGTACTTGATTAACAGAGGGCCTTCGACGGCTTTGGACTTTGGAATTCTTGAAGAAGCATGGGTCAATAAAGAGGTAAATCTTAATCATTTACGTATTTTTGGTTATACCTCATATGTGCTTGATAATTCAGATACAAGGACCAAGTTAGATGCAAAGTCGACGAAGTACGTTTTCATTGGATACGGTGTTGATGAGTTTGGGTACCAGTTTTGGGATGCGAAGAATCGGAAAGTTATTCGAAGCTGTAATGTTACATTCAATGAGGAAGTTTTGTATAAAGATTTCAAAGTACCTGTGGAAAGGATTTTTGGTGAAGTAGCAGAAAGTGTCGACATTGAAGATGATGAACCCTCTCGAGAGGATGATGTAAAAGTCATTGTTGAGTTCATTGCACCGAATCAAAATGAGGAACCTAATGATCTAGAAATTCTAATAGCACTTCGAAAGGATCTGAGAGTTACAAGAATTCTGACAAGGTACGTAAATTCTTTAAATCACTTGTTACTTACAAATGGTGGTGAACCTGAAAGTTATAAGGAGGCTTTAGATGTAGAAGCCAAAAGCAAGTGGGAGCTTGCTATGGATGATGAGATGCAGTCATTATCAGTTAATCGAACTTGGGATTTAGTTCGGTTACCGAATGGGAAGAGAGCATTGCCCAACAAGTGTGTATACAGACTAAAGCATGAATCTGATGGTTCAAGGAGATTCAAGGTTAGACTTGTGGTGAAGGGCTTTCAGCAGAAAGAGGGCGTTGATTTCGGTGAGATTTTTGCTCCTGTTATGAAAATGTCTATTATTCGGGTTGTGATAAATATAGCTGTTGTTGAAGATTTGTATCTTGAACAACTTGATGTCAAGACCGCTTTTCTTCACGGTAACCTTGATGAAGAAATTTATATGAAGCAACCAGAAGGGTATTCGGTTAAAGGGAAAGAAGATCTTGTGTGTAGGCTCACGAAGAGTTTATACGGTTTGAAACAACCGCCGAGACAGTGGTATTTGAAGTTCGAACAGTTTATGTCCAAAAATGGCTATTCGAAGAGCAATGCAGACCACTGTTGTTTTATCAAGAATACGGAAAACTCGTATATTATTTTACTTCTGTATGTAGATGATATGTTGGTAGCAAGTGCTGACATGGGAGAGATAATTAAGTTGAAGGAACTGTTATCTCGGGAGTTTTCTATGAAGGACTTGAGTGCAGTGAGACAAGTTCTTGGTATGCGTATTACGAGGGAAAGAACGCAACGAGAATTGAACTTGTCTCAAGCTGAGTACATTGGCAAAGTACTGAAGCGGTTTAATATGGATGGTTCTAAAGTTGTTAGTACACCATTGGGAGGTCACTTCAAATTATCAAAGGATTATTGCCCGATGATGTAGAAGGATCGCGATGAGATACAAAAGGCTCCTTATTAATCCGCGGCTGGTAGCCTAATGTACGCTATGATTTGTACAAGACCGGACATTGCCCAAGCAGTGGGAGTTGTTAGTAGATATATGAGCAATCCAGGCTAAGAGCATTAGAAAGCTATGAAATAGATACTGAGGTATCTAAAAGGGACTCAAGATATGGCATTATGTTATGGGGGTTCTCAGATATGCTTACAGGGCTTTGTTGATTCTGATATCGCGGGTGACATGGATAGGCGGAAGAGCACTAGTGGTTTTGTTTTTACATTGGGAAGCGGTACAGTTACATGGGTTTCTAGGCTGCAGAAGATTGCAGTTTTGTCTAAGACAGAGGTGTAATATGTTGTAGCTACAGAAGCGTGCAAAGATATGGTTTGGCTCAAAGGGTTGATGAAAGAGCTTGGTAGAGAACAATTCTCTCCTAAGTTGTATAGTGATTGTCAAAGCGTTATACACTTAGCAAAGAATTTGGCTTTTAACTCTAGGACCAAGCACATTGATATTCGGTATCACTATTTTGCTCGTTCCTCGAGGACGGTGTGTTAAAGCTTGTGAAGATTCACACTGACGTAAATCCGGCCGATATGTTTACGAAGGTGGTGACTTTTCAGAAGTTGACGACATGTACAACTTCTGTGGGTCTTCAAGATTGAAGGTCCGGGTAGTGCGAACAATTCATTCGGAGATCTGAAGATGGGTTACGGGATTTGATTTCAAGTGGGAGATTGTTGGGTATGAACTCGAATTGAAGGATTATCGAAGTTGGGAAATTTTCAAAGTCGTTCGAACGAGATTCATAGTCGTTCGAACGACCGTTCATACTCTCTGGAATTTTGGCCCAAAAGTTAATCTCGTTCGAACGATCTTGGATGTCGTTCGAACGAACTCTTGTACTCATTGGAATTTTGGCCCAGGAGTCAATCTCGTTCGAACGAGCTTAAATGTCGTTCAAACGAGATGTTATGTTTTTAGGGTTGTAGACCAACTATCGCAAAGTCATTCGAACGAGCTTTGCATAGGCTTGCCTTAGATGTTATGTTTGAGTTGTTGAGTTCTGCCTCGAGATCCATACTAATTGTATTTAATCCTCTAGTATATAAAGAGGACTTAAGTTATTTTGTTAGCTATCTTTTGGTAATTTTGGTAAGTTTAACCTTAGAGAGGCTAGGGTTTGAAGAGACTCTATTAAAGCTTGAGAAGCTTGAGAGATCATTGTAACCTGTTTAATATCATAGGGAATTGTTCGTGAGGAGTAGTTTTTCATCCGCAAGGGTTTTCCACTTCCCTCTTCTGGAAAGCCATTCTTGTGTTCTTTACAGTTCTTTGCTGATTTACTTCTTGTGTTGGCAATTTCTGCATATCGTTCTTGTAAGGGAAGAGAGAGTAGCTACCTCGATTCTCAACATAAGTTACACAGGAAAAACCAAGTGAAAACTAAGTAGCAAAAACGGTTTATGGCAATAACTATTCCAACGTAAAAGTATTTGTCCTTACTCCTAAGCTACAACCATATCAAGCATAAAAATTATATACTCAGACAATAAAGAATACTGAAGGCTTCAATATGTCAGCATGAAAATTATACTCAGACAAATACTGGTGGTGAAGGCTTCAATATGCCACCATAGAAAATCAATGCTTGACTATAACATTGACACGAGTAAGCGTGTCGGTGTTCAACACGGGTATGAGGTGTCGAACACGGCGGCTTCAAAATAAGTAAAAATGCGGACATGACCTTATACCTAAAATGATAGTATTATTCTTCATGTTTCCTGTATTGTGTCTTATTATCGTCTGCTTGGTATGCCGTTTATACCTCCATGTATCATGGAATTCTGTTTAGTTTTCTTGATCCAACCGTTGCTAACAATTGGATCAAAGAAAATAAACGATAATCGTGGATTCGTAGAGCTATAAATGGGATACCAAGCGGAGCCTTGTATCTAATATGAATATATGATTACGATAGTAACTTATGGGATAATTTACAACTAATAACAAACATAAAACAGTGATAGTAGTTAGTATAGTTGAATAACATGCATAAGAATTGGAAACTTTCAAAAAAATATGTCAAAAAGTTGATGATCTAAGCAAGAAGTGTTTGTCACAGTATCCACACGAGTGTCGGTGTGTCCGAGTTTCTGACACATTTGGACACGAATTTTTCTAGGAATATGGAATGCCCATGTTACATTGCTTATATCGTTGTTTTATACATATAGAGTAACAGTTGCTCTGGATATAAAGAATTCCCTTAAAAATTAATATTTCCTAAGAATTTGTTTGTTGATTTTGATGCATAAAAATTAATAGGTAATAACTATTTTTGGTATTCATTAGAATCCAATACTAACCTGTTTGTCAAACAACGCAATTTTGTTTACAGATTAAGGCAAATGAGATAATGATGTGCAAAGTTCAGTGGCGAATATCAATATATCCCTGGAGTTTTACAGATATAGAAGTTACATTCAATATTCCTCTTAATATATTTGGCAAATTTTGAGAAGTGTAAATATATGGAAAACTTACAAATATTAGACTATGATTATTGGGAAATAACTTTAAATTTTTGTGCCATTTCTCATATCCTCAATCATTCCTTCATAAAAAAAATTACCCCCAGGAATTTTATCTTCTATTGCAGCCCAATATAAAGGAGAGCCTAATCTTTTGTTGTAACCCAATCAGTTTTAGAGTTTCTTATTTGTCATCCTAAAGGCAAATTAGCCAGAGTTAAAACGTAATGGAAGTATACCCTCTGCGAGCACAGCCCTAGGAATCTTCTGAAATGTAAGAGAAATGACATGAATCACATAGGCATGGATTTCTTGCTCAATACTTTCATTATATATCTTATTAGGAATTACATTAGGCAACTGACTCACTTTTCTTCTAAAGACTACCTCTTGAAATTTTAACATGAAAAAAAGTGGACACTCAGAAAGAACTAATTACAATATCTATAGGACCCCTATCTAATAGTGATATGAATCACGACCGATGTGGCCACTCTGGCCGCGTCCTCCGCGTATTTAGTTGACCTCTTCGTGTGACCCCCTTTTATTTAATAGTTTCTAAATTATGTTATTTTGTTTTAGATATGTTTTCTATTTATTGGAATTGTGTTTGGGAAGGTGAGGACTCCTCTTCTATAAAGGAGTTTGAGGGAAAGAGGCTAAGACTAGCTGAAGTTCTTGAGAGAAAACCCTAGTTTTAGGGTATATATATCAATATATAATATGTTTAAATATAGAGAGAGAGATCTAGTTTTGTTTATCAGTAAAGTAATAAAGATTAGTTATTTTTCTGTTTAATCGTTGCTTCCGCACTTTATTTCTATAAACTTGGTACCATAACGAGATTCATTCCACGGGAATTTTTGTTACTTTGCGAAATCGAAGATGGTAGGCAATAAGAAAAAAGTGGGATCGCGTCAACCAACTCAAGGGTATCAGTTACGTGATCCAAAAGAGAAGATGGAGGAATTTAGGATTACGATGGAGAACTCGTTAGGAGAATTCAATGTGCAATCAAAAGAAACTAATCAGGCATTAAACTTGATCTTGTAATGATCACCACTTAGTAACGTTACCCATGGGCCAAGGAGAAGTTAATGCAGAGGTAACGGATAGCATGACATCGTCTAGAGGAAGAAGGGTGCCATTAGGTGCGTTAGGAAGGATGTGCGAAGGTTGGGTTTCTTAGCAACTCATGCTGAGAGCATTGGACAAGGAAGGGATCTCTCCACAAGGATTAACCTAGGGAAGGTATTTGACGAAGAAGGGGCTCTGTTTACCTAGAAGATTTTTGAGGGTCTTGATGTTCAAGATGTAGGCAGTAAGGACAAATTCACAGACTCCGAAGAGAAGGAAGTCGTGACCGACGCTAGGGGGCGATGTGCCTCAGCGAGAACTGGGGTCAGAGTCTTCTCTTATAGGTATTGTAATGGCAAAATTTTGTAATAGCTCAAAATTAACCCTTACACCAAATGTACCTGTGAAAATAATTAGTATAAAAGACTGGCTTAGGTGATTAGCATGGAAACCTTTGAATAGGTGAAAACCACGACCTCTATTTGAAGATTTTGTAACTTCAACTTTATTGCTTGAGGCTGAAATTTTATTACAAGTTTTGATCTCTTGAGTTAGAAAATCTAGGTCTTGTAATCTAAAATTCTTGGTCCTTTCTCCTCTGGAACTCATCCTTTTTATAGACCTTACTCTCAGTTCGATATCATGTAGAGGCACGTTCTCCTAAAAATAGGGTAGGTGGTAGTTGAATGTGTAACTGCTAGTTTGTGGGAGACAGGTATCTTTGACTTATTCATATTTTCTATAGTGCTCGATCCATATTTTTTAGTAGTTCGTGGTCCAAGTATCATTGCTGATTGTATATGTCATATGTATAATGCGTGAGTTAAGTATTAAGGTAGTTCGAGTTTGGAATAGGTCGTGGGACCGGTCCCTATAATTAGCTCGTGTTTAGAATAGGTCGAGATATAGGTCCCTACAATCTCCCCCTTGTAACTGAAGGCGCAAGTGGCTTTAGTTGAGAAATAATGTAGAATATTTGTGTGTTGGAAGTTGGATAGAGATTCATTGAATTGGATTGGCTTGAGAGTTGTCACTTTTATATGGAAGACTGTGTTTGGCATTTAATGCGTTAGAAAGGATTGATGTATTTGGCTTTTGGGTTTCTCAGTAATTGTTGGTTTTGAATGGTAACTGCTTTGGAACTCCTACATTGTATTGAATGTGGCTTTGCTATAAATGTTGTTGATACGGTATCATCTGTCATCATTGTAAAATTACTTTATCTTTAAGAAATATCTTGTGATCCTTGTTGTCTTGAGAATGGTGACTACCAGGCGTCAAGTATATGAAGCGAGGGTGCTTGTTGAAGTACAGAAGCTTCAACTTCAATACTTTGGCAACCAACCTTTGGATATGCCTACCCATATTCCAGTGCTGCCGACGTACCAGGGGATAACTGATGAGGAAGCAACAGAGGTTGAGAATGATTACTATCAAATGTGGTGGTTCCACCATCTGATTCTGTTAGGTGAGAAGCGTCGAGTATGTCTTCGTCTGCTTGCAGAGGATAATATTTAGGAGGCAGATGAGGAAGCCGATGTACGTACCAGGAAGTATTACCATTATCCTGCTAGGGATTGGGCTCTGTAAAAGTAAAATCATTCTTCTTTCTCTACCTTTCTGAGGTGGTGGAGGTTACAGAGGAAGAGACGGTGGTGGTGGTAGCAGATGCTTCAGTCTTAGGATTGGAAATATGCTTATGTTACAACCAACGCTCTTTTCTTGAAGGAGTATTTCATGTTGGTGGTTGTTTCAGACTAAAAATAGGCTTCTAGTCTTCGGATTGGAATTCAGGCTCTGTTACAACCAGCAATCTTTTCTTGTAGAAGTGTTTCATGCTGGAGGAGCTGATGTACCTGAATACGAAGTAAGAAGAAGATTGATATGTATTGTAGATGTAGATCGATCTATAGTAAGTGTCTGAAATATTGTGCTTTATGTAAAGTAGTCTGTAAGTAATTGTCGAGTTAATGAAATAAATATTTTTGCAGTAATTCTCTGTTAATAGATCGAACTAGAAATTAGTATGGTAAATGAAATAGTAATATAATGTCTGTGTGATGGATAAACTGAAGTAAAATTTTGCATGTAAGAAACGGTTAATTATATCGAACTGAAAGAAATCTATGTGATCGAGCTGTAACATACAACCTCGTCAAATAAGATAATATTATGAAACAGAATATTCGAGTTGTATGTAGATAAAAAATATTTAACTGAAACCATTTTGAGAGCTCAAGCATGAGTATATGGAATGTTGAGAATAAAGAAATGCGAACTATGAAGTTATTTTGGATGTATGTAAAACAGTTGAGAGACTTAGGAAGTTCGGTCAAAAAATAGATGGCTGAATGAACAAATGCAATGAGTTCGCTCTGAAAAGATAAAATCAAATAAATTTCTAGCATGATTTTAGGGTTGTTAGTTATGGACAAGTGGAGTTTATATTTATTATTCTATATGCATTATGGGGGAGGGGGGATTTTGTGTGATCGTAATCTGTATGTATAAATAACGTTAAAAATACAAGGTAGAGAGGAGGAAGAAGCAAAAATGGCGAGGACTCGTTCTTAGAGAGCTCGACATGCATCGCAGGGGTGCTTAACAATAAAGGTGGCTGAAGTTCGGGAGAGAATCTTTGGGCAGTTAGAGTATGATGCCAACATGCCTGAATCTTCAATACAGTTTGATGGGTTAACTGTGAGGGCGAGGGAGAACGATGTTGGGCGTCATGTGTATAGTAAGATATTTCACGAATTGGTCTAGGAGCCTGAAGCCCAGAAAGCTACAGTGAAGGAAATTGCTCTGGAGAAAATAGCTGAGAAAGATGAGAGGATTGCTTAACATGAGCTGATTAGGTGTGGTGTTTCAGGGTATCTTGGTTGTTTTATGTGTGATTATTTGTGAGAGAGCGAACTTCGCTAGATCGAATAACTGTAATTTGAATAAAGGGGGAATACTTCCTTCTGAATTTGTTCCTTGTTTGTGGTGAATGTTGTTGAAAAGAAATATTTAAATTTTAAAATGTTGTAGCATTGGAATTGACGTGAGCAAGTCAATAAGTAATAGTACTAAGAGAATAGGAATCAGATTGTCAGTCCTTGTTTGGGAGAGAAAGTTTGATTGCGTGTGAGCAGAGTGTCATAATGAGCGTGGAAAGGTGTGAGAGGGATTTGGGTAGGAGAGAAAGAAATACATTAAAATATAGAACTTGGGGTAATGATAAAGAGGCATTTTTACCCAAAAGGTATGAAACGTCTGACATGAATAGTGGAAGGGACGCCTCGGTTCCAAAACCAAGGGTGGCTCGTATGAGCCCCATTAACTGCCAGTGGTTGGAGAAAGTATAAATATCCCTTCTTCTTCTTCGTTTAAACATTTTCAAAACACAAGTAGACGAAAATCTTGAGAGAGAAAAAGGAAAAATTGATTTTTAGAGATCACAGAGAGAGAGCCAACGAGAGTAGTTACCACTGCCGGAGTAAAAAGGATTATGATACTGTGCAAGTGGCAAAAAAATCTGTGTTGCGAAGTTCGGTTGTGAAAGAGGAGATGTGTAATATCCCAAATTCATATTCGTACATTTGAGGTTAGTATGTTCTTGTGGATTTTTCTGGTTTGTGTTGTGGTGATTGGAGAAGAAGCATTGTAGGGTTTTGAAATTTATCATTTTTGCATATATTTAAATTTCAAAAATTTGCTAAATGAGGAAATTCTTGGAAAAAGTAGTTTTTGTGTTGTAAGTTCGAGTTTTGTATGAATAGGCATATGTATAGGTATGATATATATATAAATATATAATAAAGAAACTATAAAGAAATTTAATTAGAATACCTGGACCTGCATGTAGGTAGAAGCGTGAGAAGGCTCTGTTGTAAAAATAAGTCTCACTTTCAAGCATACTCTTGATATGAAGACTTCGACCTCTGGTCGTTTGATTGAGGATGTGCTTGTAGAAATTGATAATGTAGATTCTGGGGGGGGGGGGGTGAACTAAGAACAGAGTGCTCTGCTTCAATAGAGGTAGAAGTGGAAGGGAAGGATTTATCGGAGTTTCTAAATTTCCCTGGTAACTTCTTACCATATCCTGCAGAGTCAGATGCATTAAAGAAATTATGTAAAATCAAAGGTAGTTTAGGTGGTGTATGGGGTAAGGTGATAGAACAAGTCGGTAGGTCGTTTTGGGGGTGTAGAGTTACAAATGGGGAAGAATACTTTTTCTTATTGCCCGATTTGGAGCATGAGAAATCCTAGAGGGGAGTTGATGAGTCTATCTCTTTGGAGTACTTCGATGGGGGTGTTCAAAGCAATCTGGACTAAGGTTTTTTGTGTTATCTATCCCAGCTAGAGATTGGACTGATGGTGCCTTTATGCAATCTTGCTAAAGATATTTTGAATTCCCCTATCCAATTAAATAGGAATATGTGGGAAGTAATAAATGTATGTGATAACCTAAATAGAAGGTGGGCTTGTAAAGGGGTGGAGAGGAGAATAACCCTCATAGATGTTTTGTAGTATTATACTGTAAAATACTATATAATGATTGGAGGTGCGTACTACTCTTCCAGTTCATCTTGACCTCAGTTCTTCGACCTGAATTCAGTACGGCGAGTGTAGAATGATAACTTGATATAGGTGAAGGGTGATTACCTCCAGAGAGTGGACGAGGAACCCATGGATCTTATATATAAAACTTTGAATAAGAGTAAGTAATTGTTTGTAATATCGAACTATTTTTGTGTTAGTGTTCTATATATATGTAATAATGTATTGCTTGTTTTTGCAGATCCTCGATCTCAAGTTGCGAGAAAGGAATCGATGATTAATATTGTAGCTCGAGAAAGATCAGAGCTCAAGATTGTTTTGGGAGAGCTCAAGATAAGCTTATTTAATAGGGCTAACAGCAGGTCAGAAAAGGCTCAAAAGTCTCAAGCGAAGAAAAAAATGACAGGATCTAGTGCGACCGTTGGAGATGGAGGGAGGGCAGTATCAAACGCTGAAGGACGTTCAACATTAAAAAAAGGCTACATCGATTGTGTTGAAGGAAAATCCTGTGGGGGCTACATCGAGCAAGTTAATTCAGAGGCACCCAAAAATGAAGACTGTAAAGGTTGATGGCTCGAACTCGGTAACCACAGAGAGTGAAGAGGTTGCCATGAGTTTGAAAAAGAGGAAGATGGACGTTCCTTCTCCTGTGAGTGAGGTGAAGGAGGCTGGGAGTAATCCTACTATGGAGGACGAACTACTGGTCCTGGAAAATAAGACGAGGGTAGCAGCTCGAGAAGGGTTTGAAGAGCTGAACATGTATGTGAAGTTGAAGCTTTGTAGGGTAAGTTAAATGCTTCGTTCTACTTGAATTTTGTGCAATCTTCGAACTGAAATGTTACTTTTTTTGTAGATGTCCCTTTCGAGCTATGCGAAGTATTCGTACGGGGTCATGATGCTCGAACTTGTAGATGAGGCAAAGAAGAATGTCGAGGAAGTTTCAGTTGCTCGCAACAACCTTGGCCAGAAACTCCTTGATATTGGATACTATGTGTCCGATATTTAAGCGATTATAGAGGGACGTTATGTTGAAGAGGTCGATGCCGAAGAGGAGCATGATGTTGATGGCGGCTCTCCTCCAGGTATTGTGAAAGGGTTGGATGCGATCTCCGTGAGAACTGATTTAGAGAATAAGGAAGGAAAGAGTGAAAATTGGAAGAGTAAACAATAAAGTTTTGTTTTTTCAATTGAAAACTGTGATTGTATGGAATTTATGTAGATGATATTTATGGTACAATCTAAGAGATGTTGTAAATATTGATTTGTAGGAACTGAAAGGTTTGCGTCTCAGAATTGAGAATTTAGAGAAAGAGCTTGCAAAGGAGTAAAACTCTTCAGTAACACTGTTGACTTTGCATACAGAACTACAGGTTAGTATATAGCTTGAAATTTTTAACTTGCTCGTTTTATATCTCTAGCGCTTGCATTAGAGAATGTAAGAGGGCGGATACAAATAAATCACGTTTATCGCAAGTAATCCATGAATTAGATCGTATTAGAATATTATAGAATGAGAACATAGAAAATGTGTACCTTGAAATATGAGGAAATATAGATTGGATGGCCATCAATGCGAGATAACTTTATAGCTTGAGGGCTAAGTAGCTTTTCATTTTGTTGGCTTGTGATAAATAGAACTCTGTTAGATATGTGTACAACAAACTATAGTTTATAGACTATATCTGTAGAGTATAATGTAATCGAGTTGTTTGTACAGGCCGAGCAAGAAGTTGTTTGAGCTAGTAAATAATACGCTAGGGAATGTAACTATGGGTTTAAGCTCGATTTTTGAAAAGATGAAAAAGGCAAGCGAAGGTAGCGCGGATCAGTTTGTCAAGTTTGAGATCAAGCTTGTACAAGCTGAGAAGACTGTGACTAAACTGACCCAGAAGAACGAGAGTAGAGATGTTGGAAAAAAATTTGCAGGGGGAGCTCGTTAATATTCAGAGTGAGGTCGCGACATTAAAGAATAGTGTAGAATTGTTGGGGGAGAAAGGTAGAGATGCAGATGTCGTACAATATTGCATCCAAATATTAGAGGTGGAAGCTAAAGAGCTGTGGGACAATGTGGCCAGCTTGAAGGGCCAAGTGGCTAGGAGGGAAAACGAACTTGTGAAGGCGCGAGCTGATTTAGCGAGTTCCAAAAGTGTGGTGAAGCAGCTGACTGAGGTCGTACAAAGTAATGATATTGACCTTCGGGCCACCCAAAATCAATGTGACAAACTGAATAAGCGAGTTACAAAGTTGAAGGCAGACTTGGCTAGTTCATATGGTAAGAAGGTCGAGGCGAGAGAGCAATCAAAGAAGAAAAATAATGATACCGAGGTCGCGACTGCCAAGGGTGACGTGGTTAATACATCAGCTCGAATTAAATAGTTGGATGTAGATTTAGTTTGCATTCAAGCTGCAGTATGGAAAGCTAATGAGCGAACTAGAGAGAGTGGTAATAGGTTAGAGGTTTCACTCCGTTAAGATAAAGAATTAAATGAAGTTATTAAGAAGAAGGATGAGTTATTGAAGAAATCTAGTGTTGGAGGATGTGATGTAAATGAGGTGGAGTTGGGGGCACTACGTGTTGAAGTGGAAGAGCTAAAAACAAAAAATTGAACTGAGCAGGAATAAGCGACATGGTTGATATCGAATTTGAATGCGGTCATATCGGGCTTAGAGCAACGTTTAGAGCGAGCAAACTCCCATTACGCAAAGTTGGATAAACATCATAAGAGACGAAAAGTGAAATTTGTTGAGTTAGCCATGCCGGACCGAAATAGGATTTCCCTAGATGAGATGCACTCGAGAGAAATAATGGCAATCATTGTCTATTTTGTAGAGAAAGTAAAGAGGCTTGAGCTCGAAAGAGATACCTTACATGACTGTTTGGTGTTGAAAGGTTGTATTTGTAATGCTGAAATAGATCGAGGTAATTGTCTGAACTCCATAGAGATTGATTTAGGCTCCACTACTGCAGAACAGGTAGAGCGAGGAAGAAATGTTGTATCTGCTCGAGCTCCAGATTTTATGGTTGCACGACCTTCTATATAAGGGAAAGCGCAGCTGACCTTCCAAAAGAAAAACCTATAAAAGTGACATGTGTATTATGTATTATAAACATGTAAAGATATAAAAACTAGTTTTACCTTTGCTTTGTCTTGTGTCTTAGAGATAGTAGAGATCATTGATTGAAAACTAGTATTACCTTTGTTTTAATCGTTGATAGATGTATAGATGGACCGATTAAAAGATAGTATTACCTTTGATTTAATCTTTGATATATGTATAGATGAATTGATTGAAAGCTAGTATTACCTTTACTTTAATCTTTGAGATTTAGTAGAGTCTACATGGATGTAAAGAGTAATGTGGGAAAAAACTTAGAAGTTTTCATTTAGTAGAAAAGAATATATACACTGTTGGAGATTGAAATCTTACTTTTGGAATGTAAAGAAGGATAATAGAGTAATCTGTAATGGAGAACTAGGAATTTAGCGATAATATTATTTCAATCTTCTAGTATTCCAGTAGTTTGGTATTCAGACGCCTTTCTCTGTCATGAGGTAGCATGACCCAAGGCCAATGCGGCCAACGATTAGGAAAGAACTTTCCCAATTTTCTGTGAGCTTTCCAACATTTAAATTTTTTTTCTCTTGGGAATTTCTCTGAGGACCAGATCATCGATTTGGAACTCACGACTTTGGAATCTTCTGTTGTACGAGTTGGCTAGCTAGCATAAGATGATATTGACCCAGGCTGGAAATAGCACGATCTCGAGTCTCATCGATCCAGTTCATATTGTAGGCTAGCTCAAACTCATTTTCTTCGTCTGTGAACTCATGATTCTTGATAGGATGATGGTACTCCATCAGAATGATGGCTTTAGTTCCATAAGCTAGGAGGAAGGAGGAATATCTGATTGATTGTCTTGGTGTAGTATGTTACGCCCCTAAGACGTGAGGTAGCTTTCGTATCCAATTTCTTTTCTTTTACGATTGAAGCCTCTTCTTGATTCTATCCACTATCGTTATATTGGTAATTTCGGCCTGACCATTTCTTTGGGGGTAGTATGGATTGGATGGGGAATGAATGATGTTGTGCTTGTTGAGAAAAGCCACAACCTTTTCTCCAATGAACTGTGGCCCGTTATTGATCCAAATTAGGTGGGGGTAACCAAATCGTGTAATAAGATGTTCCCAGATAAAAAAGATGACCTCTTCTTCTCTAATTTGACAAAGAGGAACTGCTTCTACCTATTTTATAAAGTAATCTGTTGTCATGAGTAAGAACCGTCAGTTACCCGGTGTATTGGGAAATTCTCCTACTAGATCGGGTGCCCACCTCTTGAAAAGTCAAAAGACCTTGCCCGCATGGAGCTCAAGTGTAGGTGCTCGTATCAGATGTCCATGTTGTTGAAAGGTATCGTATCTTCGTGAGTACTCATCCGGTTACTTGAGCATCCCAGGCTAGAATACTCCTTATGTAATCACTCTGTTTGTAAGTGACTGACCTGCGGTATTGGAGACATAAGTTCTTTTATGTAAATCTTTGAGCATTCAATCGGCTTGTAGCTTGGAGAGACACTTGAGATAAGGCCCTGCTACTAATCTTTGAAATAAGCAGCCTTCATGAACTGTATGACGCTTTAAAATTTTAATCAACTGATGACGCTCATTTGGATTGGCTGGAAGGGGCCTGTCACATTCGTTCTTCGATTCGAGATAGGCGATAAAAGGTTTATGCCAATCATCGTTCTCCTTTTCATCGCCCCCAGTGCTGACCACGCATACAGAGTGGAGATCAATGTTGGGGGTTAACATCACTTCGATTTGGAGGTATCATACTTCTGTACCCAAGACCCCAGCTAAGTAAGCCAAGGAATCGGCATGTCTGTTCTCTCCTCATAGTAAATAGTCGAGAGTAGCTTTCGCGAATCTGCTCATCTTATCAGCAATGAAGCCTGCATAGTCGACCATTTTGCCATTCTTCTTGTACTATTCAGAGTAATGGTAGACAATTAGTAATTAATATGTATAGACTGATAGCTCCAGAATGCCGAGCTCAAGAGCTAAATCGAGGCCATTAATCAAAGTTTTGTACTCTGTGACATTATTTGAAGCTTCAAAATCTAAGTGGATTGATTTCTCGATTATGTCGCTTGATGAGGTAATTAGTACGATTCCAATTCCTGAGCCACGGGTCCTGCTGAGCCATCGGTAAGAAGTCTCCATCTTTTCCTTGTAATTCATTAATTTCGTTCGTCAAATGGCTTGGTAGGCAGATCTTCTGGTACTTCTTCTATGAGGTCAGGGTCGTGCTCCTCCTAATTGGGATCTTCTACATGGAAATCTACTAGAAAATCGATAACTGCTTGACCTTTTTTTGAATGGCGTTGCTCGAACTTGATATCATGTTCTCAAAAACTGATAGATCATTGTTGCACTCTTTGTGACTTTTCTTTTTTAGATAAAACTTCCCAGAGTGGGTAGCTTGTCATAACCTTGACAGAATGAACTTAGAAGTAGTATTTGAGTTTATGTAAACTGTAAATGAGAGTTAGAAGGAGTTGCTCAATCTTGGAATATCTTGTTTATGCTGGAGTAAGGGTTTTACTGATGAAATACACTGGTTTTTCAATCCTTTCGTGCATTTGTATGAGGACCGAGCTAAGAGATTTTTCTGTAACTGTGAGGTAGATGATCAATTCCTCATTGTCTACTGGGGTACTCATGATAGGAGACTTTCCCAAGTAGGTTTTGGATTCTTGAAAAGCTGTTTCGCATTCTTCTGTCCACCGGATCTCTTCGTTGGGTTGAACCTTTTCTCGCTTGGTACATCCTTGAAGTAATAAGAATAGCCACCAGTATCGATCTGAAGACTTAGATATGAATCGATTAATAGCGGCGATCTTGCAAGCGGGCTTTTGGATGTCTTTCTTTGTTTTTGGAGATGGCATGTTGAGGAAAGCACGAATTTGATCTGGATCAGCCTTAATTCCTTTCTTGCTGATGAGATGTCCCAGGAACTTGCCTGAGTATACTCCGAATTGACATTTATCAGGGTTAAATCTCATCCTGTATGAGTGTAAAATGTGGAAGACCGTAGCGAGAGCGATGATATGGTTTTTTGATTATAAGCTTTTACAAAGTAGATCATCGATGTATACTTCAACGATTTTCCCAAAATGTGCTTTGACATTGTTGTCATTAACCTTTGATAAGTTGCTCCAGCATTCTTTAGTCCGAAAGGCATGACTCTGTAACAGTAGAGCCCTCTTTTAGTTATGAAAGTGGTCTTTTCCTGATCCTCGTCGAGAGGTGGTATATGATTGTATCCAAAAGTTGCATCCGTCATAGATAATAGTTCATGGCCTGTTGTTGAATCGAGAATTTGATGAATGATTGGAAGAGGAAAACTATCTTTTGGAGTGTGTTTGTTGAGATCTGTGAAATCCACGCAAACTTGGACTTTCCTATTCTTCTTCAGAACTACGATGATGTTAGAGATCCAATCTGAGTACTTAGCTTCTCGAATGAATCTGACTATGATCAATTTATCGATTTCACTGTTGAATTCATCTCGAAGATGAAGTGATAGTATTTTTTATTTCTTTTGACGGCCGTGGCATTGTTGTTGATACTCAATCTGTGATAGGCCTTAGCGGGGTTGACTCCTGGCATTTCATCGAAAGTCCAAGCAAATACGTCTTTGTTCATTTGTAAGAAGTGAACGAGGGCCTTCTTTTTGTACTGGACCAGCTTGGTACCAATATAAGTACCTCAGCTTGGTTTATCAATGTATATGTACTCTGTAGGTTCTTTATTTGAAGGTTGGTCATCGGTGTGACCAGCTTTCTGTAATTGTTATGCAACAAATCTATCGGATGTGTCGAGAATTGCATAAACAGCATTTTTGCAAGCTCGTGAAAGCTTTTGACTGTTTTTGATTTCATAGATGCCGTCGTTATGCTTGAAACGAAGTGCTTGATGGTACGTGGAAGCGATTGCTTCCATGTTGTGAATCCAGCAGTGTCCCATAATCCCTAAGTAACGGGATTTGGCATTGATGATGTAGAAACTAATATCGATTGTGGCAGGTCCCGTAGTGATGGGTAGGATGATCTTGCCTACTCGTTCTTTCTTAGAGCCATTTAAGCCACTGATGTCGATATCACTTGGAATAACTTGATCGGCCAATCCCATTTGTTAGATTGTGCTTTAAAAGAAAATTTCGATTTCGCTACCAGTATCAATCATTATTGTATGCATTACGAATTATTTATCTTCAGCATGATAACCAAAGCTTCATGATGAGGAAACTTGACGTGACTGATTTCGCAATCTTCGAATGAAATCCCAAGTCGTCGATTGCTCAATTCAGGAAGGAGTTTAGCTTCTTTATCTTGAGCAGTAAGATCGTAGCACTTTGTTAACCTTCTTCGCTTGAACCTAGTAGAATTGTTGATTTGATGGATCTCGATCATGTTGTTATGATACATATGATATAAGTATCGTTCCTCGGCTTGATCTTCTACTTGAACTACTTCGACTTGTATCTTGTAGCCTCCATTTTTGTATCCTTCTAGATCGACAATGTACTCGTGTATTCTCCCATCTTTGAAAATATATTCCAGCAACCTCCGGCAGGCATAAGAGTTGTCAGTTTCATGATGATTTACCTTGTATTGCATGTAGTATAGTTTGCCTTCAATTGGTTCTAGCAGTTGAGATACACGATAGAACTTGTCGTTTGCTAGCACTGGAAAAATTAATGAGATCCGGACATTCAACTTGGAGAGGATCGTCTTGGGTAATAAATTCCATTTCTGAGATTTGTGAGTGTTTGCCTTTACACGCTTTTGGCCACCCTGATCCTCATTCGGTTCACTGTTGCACTCTATATTTTGACCTTTCGTGGTTAGGGCAGAATTAGTTGATTTATGCCTTTTGATAATCATCCTTTCCAGGTCGACATACCCATTGACCTTGGTAATTATGTATTTCAAGGTCGAGGTTGTTTAAGAAGAAATGTTCTTTTTCTTTGCAATCGATCTGTAATGCATTTGTAAACCTAAAAATGGTTGTATTCTGATCAAGATTATCAACTTTGCGTGCAAGCTCTAGAAATTTCTTTGCAAAGACCTCGAGCTTCTCTCCTTGAGACCGATTGAGACTGATAAAAGAATATAAATTTTCTTCCTTGTTTTTATTCCGAGCATATGTCTTGACAAAAATCTTCTGTAGTTGGTCGAACGTGCGGATGAAATCTTCAGGCAGAGAATAGAATCACTGTAGCGGCTCTCCCTGTAAACTTGTGGTGAACAAACGACATTGAGTATGTCTTAGATTTGAATGTAATCCCAGTAAATCACAGAATAGCTTAATATGTTCCTTCGGGTCAGTGTCTTTGTATTTACTTATCTTGGAAGTATGGAACCTGGTGAAACTTTAATATCAAATAACTCTTGGGCAATCAGACTATGTTGCATCTTGGTAAAGTCATCCTTATTGCCAGGAGCTTGAGCTTCAATCAACTCCTTGATATGTTGATCCATGTGTTCTTGTGTAACGTACCGACGTGGTGCTTGAATGAGTTGGCGAGTTGGTCGGGGATTATGAGTACCGGTGCCATCGCTCAAGCGTTCACGTGCTGGTATCCTGTGTTAAAGTTGTTGCTCCTCTTGATGCTTGGAAAGATGGGGACCTCTACTGATATCAGACTGATCTTATCTTCCCAAATGAATGGAAACTTATAGTTCATTACGAAGACCTCTGGAAATGGCTTTTTTAATCGTTCCTCAAGGTCCTAAGCTTTTTTGTGCAGAAACTCGAGAGTTCGCTGGAATCTGAGCACGATCTCTGGCAAGGGGAGCTTGATGAGTATCCTGCAAAGCTTGTAATGCAATCTGTATTGTCATCATCTGCTCACATGTCGCTTGAATGCTGTTTGACGAACTTAACACTCATCCATAAGTTCCTGTTCGTAGAGCTCGTGGTCAACAACTAACTGACGTTGGAGCTCATTACGTTTCTCTATTTCATGCAACAAATTTGCATAACTGAAGGTTCGCCCTCAGCTCTACGAGTTGATCTGGCTTAACAGAAAGATCGAGCTGGACTCATGTTGCTGGTCGCTTGGAAGTGACCATGATTGGAAATGGATAGTTAATTAAATGTATGCCTTAGGATATCGTGGAAAATGTCTTATTTCCCACAGACGGTGCCAAATGTAATGGCCAAATTTTATAGTTACTTGAAATAGGTCAAGTTAGCTCTTATACCAAATGTACTTGTGATAAGAATTAGTATAAAAGACTGATACAGGTGATTAGCGTGAAAACCTTTGAATAGGTGAAAACCATGACCTCTATTTGAGAATTTAGTAGATGTAACTTTATTGCTTGAGATTGCTATTTGATTACAAGTTTTGATTTCTTGAGTTAGAAAATCTAGGTCTTGAAATTTAAAATTCTTAGTCCTTTCTCCTCTGGAACTCATCATTTTTTATAAACCTAACTCTCAGTTCGATATCGTATAGAGGCACGTTCTCCTAATAATGGGGCAGGTGGTAGTTGAATGTGTAACTGCTAGTTCATGGGAGACAGGTGTCTTTAACTTGTTCATATTTTCTATAATGCTCGATCCATGTTTATTATTAGTTCGTGGTCGATGTGTCATTACTGATTGTATATGTCATGTGTATAATGCGTGAGTCTAGTATTGAGATAGTTCGAGTTTGGAATAGGTCGAGGGATAGGTCCTTATAATCAGCTCGTGTTTAGAGTAGGTTGAGGGAAAGATCCCAACAGGTATGGCACGACCACCCCCTATTGGCATTGATCGACGGGGAAGGCTGTCGACAAACTAAGATGAGGTACGAACGGTGTTGGCCTCCGAATCGTGATAGGATTCCAGAGTCCTTACAGACTCGATCTAGGTCCAGGTTATCAACACAGACAAGATTTAAGTATCGGAACTAATTTATGTATCTAAGTAATGAACCTGGACCATATCCCAATATCAGAAACGAACCAGGCTTGAGTACTAACCCAAAACCATTCATGAATATTGAACCCGGACTAGGTTTAGATTGTGAACCTGATCCAGGCCTGAGTACCCATCCCGACTCCAGAACAATGACCCATCTCGATTCACTATCTGGGTTTAGGCCAGGCCCAATAGTCAAGCCCGGTCCTAATTCTGCAAGCAAACCTAACAAGGGGCCCAACCCGAGAGCTAAATCCTGACCGGCTCGCGCCACCGCACGAGACACAGCCACTGAACCCAGTATGGCCGACTACCCCAGTCTAGTTATAGCAATAGCACCCGACACAGTTGACGGATCTGGTTCAGCAATGACTGATCGGTCACACCCAGTTTCAGACACCCGGTACCGGTCCTTTAGGGGATATTATCGCGGCAACACAGGGAACCTATGGAATCGGCCAAGCCAATGGTGTAAGACAAGTTGGTTAGAGACATGCACATCCTTTTCAAACACTAATACAAGAGCGGGGACATAATATGAACATGAGAGGGGCTAGTTCTCAACAACAAGGATATGGTACAAGAGATTGGCAAAATCATGAGATCAACACGAATAATCAGTATCATCTTGGGGTTGCAACTTATGTCCTTCCTATGACACATCGGGTGCCTACTCCACCACAGAGCACGCGGACTATGACAAGGATTAAAATTCCAAATCATTCAGGCTTGTCGACCTCTGCCTAGTGGTGGCTTATAGCGATATTTTCAATTTCTCACAGTTTTTTGGTCACTCCATTTTTTAATGATTTAACTCAAAAAACCGGTTTAAACCAAATTATCATGATATATCGTAGTTTTTTTCTAGTATTTTGATTATTATTACGATATGTTGATAATATTACTTAAAATGTGTGAAAATGTAAAGGAAGTCTCCAAAAATATTTGAACTTTAAAATGGATTATGAAAAAGTAAATAAAAATGTTAAATAGGAAATTGATAATTAAGTAATTTATTGCAAGAAAATACAAGCAATTCTATTACAAATTAAAACTTGACATTTAGGAATTGTCTCATAAAGTTACAGGTATGTAGTAGTCTAATACATATATGAGTAACGCGGCTCCTCAAAATCATTATTTTCTGACTGTGAGTTGGCGTTAGAAACATTCCAGTAATATTCCTCCCATGTTAAATGCTTGAAATAAAGGTCACAGTTTATTATATGGTTCTCTTACTTTTATTGGATTAAATACAACATAATTCCCACGAGTGGGCAACTACTTACAGTTATTACCCCAATACGCTTGTTCGGGCAATGTTGTCTTGAAGACTGTGATGATTCTCCCTGACCATGTTCGTACCCATAAGGTGACGCATCAAGGTACAAATTTGCGTTACCAAATAAGACCCACAGATGGGTCATTTTATTGAGTATCAAAAGTGGACGGATGTGGGTAATAGCCAATACCCATGCTTCTCATACTCATGTTATCAAAGTGTGATGAAAGAGAACCCCCATCATAACCCCTGTGAGAGGACCCTGACCCAAATTCTCTTTGTGACCTTCCCGTTTGACTCGCCGGTTTCCCCAATTAGTTGATCTTTGATGAGAACCGTGATTGGAGTCTTGAATTGCATGGTCAAAGTTGGTGTGGGGGCCTAACTTCAGGCAGGGGGGATGTCGGCTCCTACACCACGGGGTTTATCCTTAATCGGAGGATTCAAGCATATAATCTAGAATACATAAGATCAATATACAATATACTTGCGTAGAGGCCCAAATGTGCTACTCTACAACCTCTGATGAGGATTTTTAAGAGAGTTTGTATTACTGATAAGTAATTGAAGATTCAAGTATTGGGTTTTACATTGTGGTCGAAGGTTGTAAGAGCTCAGAGGAGAGATCTTCCAACCCCTCCTTGGTTTCCCACCTCTCCTATTTATAGAATCATAGGAAGCTGAGTCACCAAGTATGGGTCAGATTACATAAGTACTGTCAGGATATTCTAGAACAAGTATGGGCGCCAGACATGCCTGTAGTGACAAGGGTATGGGCGCCGAACATGTCTGATGTGATGGCTGCTTGTCCCGTCATACTTCGACCATGTACAACTATGGTCGAAGTGTTTCTGCTGCGATGTGTGGAGTCTGTTCTCGAGGCTTTGAGTAGAATATGCCTCGAGTAGGCTACGAGTAGAAGGTTACGAGTTGGCTTCGAGTAGAAGGTTACGAGTAGGCTTCGAGTGAAAGGCTGCGAGTAGGCTACTACATTCGCCCTCTCTCAGCGAAGGTCTCGAAAACGGTTGTAGAGGCCTTTGCTGAGAAAACTGCTTGGCGTTGGAAGTTGAGCGGTTTGACTGTTGGTTTTTGGAGAGGTAATTAAAGAGGGTAATAAAGAAATGTTGGTGGGGGTTATTCAGATGATAGGTCCGCATCGCGGCCATCGTTCATTTTTGTTGGAATTATTTGTGGAAGAGATGGTGGAGCAGAAGGATTTTGCTGCTGAGGCTAGGAGCGAGGAGAAGTCTGAACTTGGTGAAGTGAAAAATGTAATTTGCCGAAGTTGAAGTCTGATCTGTTGAAGTAAAATCTGATCTGTTGAAGTAGAAGTCTGATTTGTTGAAGTAGATGTCTGATGATCTGTGGAAGTAGAAGTCTGATCTGTTGAAGTAGAAGGCTGATCTGTTGAAGTATAAGTCTGATTTGCTGAAGTAGAAGACTGATCTGCGGAAGTAGAAGTCTGATCTGTCAAAGTAGAAGGCTGATCTATTGAAGTAGAAGGCTAAACTGATGAAGTAGAAGGTTGATCTATTGAAGTGGAAGTATGATCTATCAAAGTAGAAGTCTGATCTGCCGAAGTTGAAGGCTGAATTGTTAAAGTAGAAGACTGATCTCTGGAAGTAAAAGTCTGATCTGTCAAAGTAAAAGGCTAATCTGTTGAAGTAGAAGGCTAAACTGTTGAAGTAGAAGGCTGATCTGTTGAAGTAGAAGGCTGAACTGTTAAAGTAGAAGGTTGATCTGTTGAAGTGGAAGTCTAATCTTTCGAAGTAGAAGTCTGATTTGTCAAAGTAGAAGGCTGATCTGTTGAAGTAGAAGGCTGAACTGTTGAAGTAGAAGACTGACCTGTGGAAGTAGAAGTCTGATCTATAGAAGTAGAAGGCTGAACTGCTAAAGTAGAAGGATGATCTGTTGAAGCGGAAGTCTGATCTGTCGAAGTAGAAGTCTGGTCTGTCAAAGTAAAAGGGTGATCTATTGAAGTAAAAGGCAGAACTGTTGAAGTAGAAAGTTGATCTGTTGAAGTGGAAGTCTGATCTGTCGAAGTAGAAGGCTGATCTTGGTAAAGTGAGAAGTCTGAACTGTCGAAGGTAGAAGTTTGAACTTGGTAAAGAGAGAAGTTTGAACTATCGAAGGTAGAAGTCTGAACTATGTAAAGTAAAAAGTGTGATCTGTAGAAGCTGTCAAAGTCTGAGCTGTCGAAGTAGAAGTCTGAACTTTGTAAAGTGAAAGGTGTGATCTGTCGAAGTTGTCGAAGTCTGAGCTGTTGAAATAGAAGTCTAAACTTTGTGAAGTAAAAATTATGATCTGTCGAAGCTGTCGAAGTCTGAGCTGTCGAAGTAGAAGTCTGAACTTTGTGAAGTAAAAATTGTAATCTGTCGAAGTATGAGTTGTCGAAGTAGAAATCTGAACTTTGTGAAGTGAAAATTGTGATCTGTCAAAGCTGTCAAAGTAGAAGTCTGAACTTTGTGAAGTAAAAATTGTGATTTGTCGAAGGTAAAAGTTGATATGTTGAAATAAAAGTCTAAATTTTGATGAAGTAGAAGTCTGAATTTTGATGAAGTGAGAATTGTGATCTGTCGAAGCTGTCGAAGGTAGAACTCTGAATTTTGTGAACTAGAAGTCTGATCTGTTTGAAGTAAAAGTTTGATCTGTTTGAGTAGGCTTCGAAGTAGAAGTCTGATCTGTTTAAAGTAAAAGTTTGATCTATTTGAGTAGGTTTCGATACCTTCGAGTAGGCTTCAAAGTAGAAGTCTGATCTGTTTAAAGTAAAAGTTTGATCTGTTTAAGTAGGCTTCGATACATTCGAGTAGACTTCAATGTAGAAGTCTGATCTGTTAGAAGTAAAAGTTTAATCTGTTTGAGTAGACTTCGATACCTTCGAGTTGGCTTCAAAGTAGAAGTCTGATCTGTTTGAAGTAAAAGTTTGATCTATTTGAGTAGGCTTCGATACCTTCGAGTAGGCTTCGAACTAGAAGTCTGATCTGTTAGAAGTAAAAGTTTGATCTGTTTGAGTAGGCTTCGATACCTTCGAGTAGGCTTTGAAGTAGAAGTCTAATTTGTTGAAGTTAAAAGGTGGGGGTTTGAAAAAAACTTTGAGGTCTCCCCCAAGTGTCAGTCAGGCCGAGGGTGACATGACACTTAGAGGAAACCACAAAATTCATTGGACTTCGACGGCTTTGCGGGCCTTATCAAAGCATTATCGAGTTCGCCCCCAATGCATCCTCGAGGGTCCGGTCATCCAAATATTGGCCTTCCTTGCCCCTCGAGATTGCTCGAAATTGAGAGTTTGAAAATTTCAAGGTCGCCTCCAAGTATTAGTCGGGACGAGGGTGGACATGATACCCAGGGTAAACTAAGAAATCGATTGGACTTCGAAGGCCTAAGCCACAACGAGGCATAACTGTTCGCCCCCAATGCACCCCCGAGGGTCCGGTCATCCGAATATTGACCTTCTTTGCCCCGCGAGTTTGTTCAAAATTGGAGGTTTAAAATTTTTAAATTCGCCCTTAAGTATCAGTCGGGGCGAGGGTGGACATGATACCCAGGGTAATCTAAGAAATTAACTGGACTTCGAAGGCTTAAGCCATAGCGAAGCATAACTGTTCACCCCCAATACATCCCCGAGGGTCCGGTCATCCGAATATTGACTTTCCTTGCCCCTCGAGTTTGCTCGAAATTAGAGGTTTGAAAATTTCAAGGTCGCCCCTAAGTATCAGTTGGGGCTCGGGGCGAGGGTTGACATGATATCTAAGTTAAACCAAGAAATTTATTAAAAATTGGAGATAAAGTAGAGGTAGAAAAACTGTGTATTGATTATTCTGTGTTGGGAAAGTAAGGCTATTTGGGTGGCCACTCCGTCGACGAAGTTGCCGGCATGGATAGAACTGGAACGGAGGATGGATGATATTGAGGATAATCTGTTGAAGTTGAAAACAAAAGTAGGGGAAGATGAGAAGGAGACTAGTAGGGTGGGAAGCACAGACGGCTCCAAATATAGGGGCCTAAATTCAGGCAGGGGGGAACTCGACTCCTACACCACAGGGTTTATCCTTAATCGGAGGATTTAAGCATATCTAATCTAGAATACAGAAAGTCAATAGACAATATACTTGCGTAGAGGCCCAAATGTGGCATTCTACGACCTCTGATGAGGATTTTTAAGAGGGTTTGTATTACTGATGAGTAATTGAAGATTCAAGTACTGGGTTTTACATTGTGGTCGAAGGTTATAAGAGCTCAGAGGGGAGATCTTCCAACACCTACTTGGTTCCCCACCTCTCCTATTTATAGAATCATAGGAAACTGAGTCACCAAGTATGGGTCAGATTACATGAGTACTGTCAGGATATTCTAGAGCAAGTATGGGCGTCGAACATATCTGATGTGATGGCTGCCTATCCTGTCATATTTCGACCATGTACAGCTATGGTCGAAGTATTTCTGCTGCGATGTGTGGAGTCTGTTCTCGAGGCTTCGAGTAGAATATGCTTCGAATAGGCTGCGAGTAGAAGGTTGCGAGTTGGCTTCGAGTAGAAGGCTGCAAATAGGCTACTACAGCTGGCCTCTTCGGTAAATGGTACATAGCCCCCTTGGCTTGATGGGTAACCCCTTTCAACTATTTGACCCCGACTAGTGTTACCCGAATTACTACCTCAATTACTAGTATTATAGGATCCTCCCGTACCACCATCATCGTCATCATCATCATTCCTATCATCACCTACAGTATCATCTGGTTCTTGAGTCATATCAAAATCGACATCAACTACTGAACGAGTCTGGGTACGTAAAATAGGATCGTATTCATTCTTTGCAGCAGGCGCTCCTTCTAAAACCATTGGCTCAACACCCATTTTATTAATAATGTATGGATCTGGTCTACATATTGGGGTATCCATAATACTGTGCACTTCTAAAATATTTTCTCTGACCCATTCATGCATAGGGTTAGGATCTTCTTCACTGTAAACTGTAAAGATATTGGACAAATTAATAGGCTTATTTGAGAAACTAAGTGTTTCTAAATATTTTTCCATTAGCCGCAAATTGTAGTGCACCCTTACATGTCTTGTCTTATCATTTTGATTATGTGAGAAAGTTTGGGAACAACCGAATTACATCAAAAGGCCAAATGTTTGTAACCATGGTTTAAAAGGAAAAACCCACAATATCATCAAAATTTTCAAAATGCCACGATACATTCACGGGTTTTACCGATAAATTAGGTAAATCTATGATATTTTGGTGGTTTATTGCTAGATTTAAGGGTATATAAATCCCCTGATAATATCATGAAAATTCAAAGCTAATTATTTTTTCTCGGCTTAGGGTTTTCAGGAGTGACAATGGGCACCAAGCTATCTTTTTGCAGATGAGGATATGTTTTGGGAGGATAACGAATCTGGTAACAGCCGAGGGTACGGTGATAGATACGGTTTTTGCGCCAGGAGACGACAAGGCTGCAGAGTTCATCCTCCAAACTTTGGACCTTATTTAAGAAATGACGGATACCAAGGTGAGCTGGATATTGGGAACATAAGGTATGCACCACAACAACAAGGGTATGGATATCAAGGAAACCAGAAGAGTCAGGTAACAAATGAGATCATCTCTGCTTTTCAGAATATGAATCATGATATATTAAGATAAACGTTCTAGAATTTGATGGTAAAACAGATAGAGATAGATTTACAGACTGGCTCAATCGGGTAAATCGAGTTTTGGTATTCAAACGTTATGGAGACCCTCAAGCAGTCACATTAATGGAAATGAAACTGTCATGGTACGGTCTAAACTGGTGGGAAGGGGTACAACAGTTACTGGTAATAGTTATGGGTGTTATATTACAAATTGGGATACGATACGACGTGAGTTGATGACGCAGTTTATTCCAGGTAATTATAAGGAGAGTTTTGCCAAATTATAGAACCTGCGATAAACCAGAAACTAATCTGTTTATGATTATGCAGATGACCTTTACCTATTCACATCTCGAGTTGTATTATCTGAGTCGAAGGCCCAACGAATTAGTCGGTTCAAGCTTGGGTTAACAAAGCGGATACAGGATGAGTTAGTATTGTTCAACGCTCAAAGCTTGTCTGATGTTGTTAAAATGGCTAAGCGGGTGAAAACAAAACTTAAGCCGACAGTTTACTCATTTCTCCTTCAGCAACAACCACTACATTGGTGACAGAGATAACTTCAAAGGTGTCAGGGACGATCAGTTTCAAAATTTGTTACAATTATGGGAAAACAGGTTATATGAGGCGTGAATGTCTGAATCCTAAGAAGCATATAACTCTTTAGACCTAGAACCTTCACGATCACATTGACGAGGCATTTCAACAGACATGGGGCGATAATATAAATGAGGAGACAGTCACTGCAGTACTATTCATCCCCTTGAATTTGTGGACGCTTAGGGGGGGAGTTGATAGGAATCATCGTCGACGTGGCCACCCCGGTCACGTCCTCCACGTCTTTAGTAGGCCTCTTCGTGGGGGGCCCTTTATTTTAGTAGTTTCAGAATTATCTTATTTTATTTTAGATATGTTTCCTATTAATTGGGATCATGTTTGGGAAGGTGGAGACTCCTCTTCTTAAAAGAGTGAGGGGTGAGACTAAGACTAGTTAGAGTTCTTGAGAGAAAACCCTAGTTAAAGGATATATATAAAGAGAGAGACAGAGAGAGAGATGTCTAGTTTTATTTATTATTAAGTAATAAAGAGTAGTTATTTTTATGTTTAATTGTTGTTTCCGTCCTTTGTTTCTATAAAATAGAATAGGTGCTACTATGAGAATCAACTTAGTTTGTCTAATACATGCACAATTTCAATCATCTCAAGATTAAATTTGAAAATTACCATTCCCAGATTCTAAATACATGGGGATTTTCTTCATTTCCTTGATTTAGGATACTAATACGAGTATTTCATCCTTTATTTCAATACAACAAAAAGATGAAAAGTTTTCGTCAATATGATATCCTAACTTTTAAGTCAAACAAACATACCATTATAAGGAACCTTCGGAGGACAAGATTCAAATATTACACTTAGTTTTATGCATTTCTAAAGAACTAGGTGTAAGAAGCTAAGAAAATATAATATGCAATTAAAAAGATAAGAAAGTCACATATAAACAAAAGTATTTGTGGGAGTATATATGTCTACACATATACTCCTCCTTTAGTCCCACATTGGTAATAGAAGTAGTTTAGTGGCCCCTATCATATAAAGAACAGTAAAGCTTGTAATAATTGAAATCTTGGAATATCAATATTTTTCTCCCCTTCTTATTTATACATTGTATAAGAGTGGGCTTTTTTTTCACGTGTCTAGCCCAATGGCCCACGTGTTACTCCGCATCACTCAAATATTCGCCCACATGTAAAGCTCACAAATTACACAATACGTGAGAGGGCGTGTTAAGATATATAGTCCCACAACGGACACACATAGCCTTGCACCTCAAAATATAAAATTTTGGGGCTACTCCTCTTATTGCCAATTGGTTTTGAGATAGAACCTCTTATGAAATATCAGGTTTTTCTATGCTTATTTGATATTGTAGACGATTTAAGGGTTTTACGCTTCCGCCGGCGACGGCCTTTGTCATCATCGAACAACAAAAGTATACTGTATTTTCTCTTTTTTTTCAATCTTTCCAGCTTTTGGATTTTTTTAAGTTTGCTTCTTTATTTAGCAAAACCCTAACATTATTTGGTTTCACAATGACGACTAAAGCGCTTAAAGTCGACCTAACATTATTTCATTTTCTTGTTTTCATTTCCCCCATCAATTTAGTTTAACCTAATTGACTAGTTAAGCTCTCTCTCTCTATATATATATATAGTAAGAGCCATGTGTAAATAACAAGGATCGATAAACCAGAACAAGAATTAAAGGTAACAACGGTATATATATGAACTTAATTATCTCTTGTTTTTCATGAAAGACAAAATTTTTTGTACCTGTTGTGAGATACGATTTCTCTTTTTGGATCAGATAAAGTCGTTAACTACCTACTTCCACGATCATGAGATATTTCTTTTCCTCGAGTGATTCATCACTCCCCGAGCGATTTTTATTTCCTAGAGTGATTAATTCTTTTCCTCTAGCGATTATCTTATTTCTTTTCCGCCTAATTCACAACTTGTAGTTCAAAAATTGAGGCTTTTTCAAGAGAGAATTGACAAGCCCTGGTAATTTTTATCACTTTCCCTAGTAATTTCTCTTTGAATCACTATGATTTTCTTACTTCTTCTTTCATCGCTAATGCGGTTTGAGGTCTATATTCCTATTACTAGATGTGATATTTTTTATCATATTCTGTTGCGATCTGCGATTTCTTCTATGGATGGGGTGAAGATGTTGAATTCCTTCTACTACGGTCATCTCTTCCTCGAGTGATTTTTTTCCTCAAGTGTTTTTTTATTCCTCGAGTGATTATCTATTATTTAAGTATTTCTTATCCTTCTCTCGAGTGATCATCTCTACCTCTAGTGGCTCTCTCTTCCTCGACTGATCCTCTCTTTTACAGTTTTTTTACTTTTATATGAGTGTCTCTATTTATTCAAGTTACTCATATTATCCTTACGTGAGAAAATGGGCAAGTCGGTAGCTACCGCCAATTTCACAACTTTTGGTTACGAAACCACGTGTGGGGAAAATGGCAAGTCAGATATTAGTGCCATTAATTTCATAGGTAATGTGTAAAGTTTTGAAATGTTTCTACTGCTACAAAAGAAAACATAGGAAGAAGGTTTATCAAGGGGAGCTTCAATTTTTTATTAGTGAGGGAGTAATTGTATCTTTATAATGGACTATTTATTTGTTTTCTTATTGTCATCCACCTTGATAATAGCATATCCGTATCAACGTGAGGGGGTGTGTTGGAGTATATAAGGTGTCTACACATATACTCCTCATTTAATCCCACATTGGTTAGTAATAAAAGTAGTTTAGTGCCCCTCTGCTATATAAAAAGCAGTCAAACTTATAATAATTAGAATCTTATAATATCAATATTTTTTTCCCCTTTTTATTTCTACAGTATTAAGTTTTAGTATCGCCTATCACAACATCATCACATTCCAATATGAGGGTCAAATGAACCCCCAGGCTGCCGGGAACATCCCTTTGATGTAGCAATTTTTTCAGGAAAAATAAATCACTTAGTATAGTTAGTAGATATTTGAACCCCCTCACATAAGTGTTATAATTCTACAACCTAATTGGTTCTCGTTAGGCATTTTGATGCAGGAGACATGGATTAAAGGCCCATCTCTAACGTGATTTAATTACTTTTAGGTTCATTTTTTATATAAATACTCAAAAATCACCTTTAAGAATTTTTTTCCCCATACCCACATTTCGCACTCCCTAGATGAAAACCATGGCTCCGCCCCTACCTACTCTTGTTAGAAGAACATCAATCCAAGTTCTTTAAAACTTTATCCCCAAAATAGAGCTCTTTTAAAAATATTTCCCCCACACTAACTGTCACAACCCGACACGGGGCAGGCCCTACAGTGCCCAGAGCACAACAGAATATGAGGTCGTGAGGCGTATATGCACGTGCGGCCGGCATGTACAAACCATCTTCAATGGGCACGACGGAGCTAGTGGAATATACTCACGGATGCTAAAGCGACATCCAGATAATCCTAGATACTCGTAAGGAGTTGTCAAATATGTATTCATAATAGGCAGCAACGTTAAAGGTTCCCTCAATAATCCCTACAACGTAATCTCTCATGATAAGGCACGAGGTACGGATAACACACCTGTCCTGTAGCGGATCAAGATAGCTCAATATGCCGGTTTTGAGATATATGGGGCAACGAGCGGGGACTTGTTACATAGTCCATTTATAAGAGGAGGTACATCTCGATTGGCTCATGGAGCATAGTGGCACCCTATGAAGCCCTATCTGGGAAAGCAGACCGCATTGCAAGGCAATGTCTCCTGACCTTTTCTAGGCCAAGGAGAACTCATGACCATCCCTTGTGGATAGCCCATGAGCTGGGGTCCAAGATGACCAAGCTATAAAGCTAACTTTTTCATGAGGAGGTTTGAACTAAGGTTCCTCCTTAATATAGCTACTAAGTAAATAGCTAGTTTCCAAAAGGAAATATCAAAAGTGGAGACGAAGCGTAATGGCACTTCTCGCCCCCTTAACTAATTCCGTTTTCAACGAAACTTGGCGTGTAACTATATTAGAATATAAATAACATATATCCAAAGTCATAACTCAAAATGTTCAGGTAGATTTGTTCGGCACTCGCTAGGGCATCAAACCCTCCCGCACTTAAAATAATCTCGACGTTCCCGTTAAGACCTTCTCTTCAATACGGCTTTGCAAGGATTCAATCTTCTGCATCTTTTAGAAACTAACACTCTCCCGTACTTGGCTCAGAGTACTTTACATTCTTTTACACTGGACGATACTGAACCCAACTACTGGTCTCGATGTTGGCAACTGTGATCTTTACGACTGAACCTTCATTTTCGACCTTTCAAACTGGAGTACATTGATGACTAGAGCTTCATTCAAACTCAAGAGTATGCCTCTTCTTCTGAATACTGTCATGCAGCCTTAAAGCCATCTGTTATGTGCATGGGCGGTGCTTCTTGCATCGCGCCTTCTAAAATATGTTGCATCCTACAGTAAAACACCTTCTCCCCTAACACATCTGCATCTCCTTCGGACAGACCGACGAGGATATCTGCAATCCCATCTAAAAGGTGTGCCCCCTCTTGAGTTACACCGATGCGTTCTTCCTTCGAGCCGCACCATGCCTTTGCTGCTCGAGAGTTCAATCTTATGTGAATCTCGGCTTCAAACCTGAGAAACAAGTTTACTAAAAACCAGGGGTAAACTCTTCAAATCTGCTATGGAACACCTGCCACTCTCTCAAACTGTATGACTACTCTTTCAACTAAATCTGCAAAGGTCTTCAAACCGTGTCTGCCTTTCTTACAGAGCATCTGGGATAAATGATCAAGATGCGACACCATTGCCTTACCAGTATGGAACTAAGCTGGTACTCACTGTTCACATGGGCGAGGGAGGGTAGATCCTAGGAGGTAGTCTACTTTCAACAAGGCATGAACACTCTGTCCTACCGCCAACAAACCATCATGGCTGCCCATCAAGACGTGGGAACTCTGATTGACCTTATCGCCAGTAAAGCCATCAAAGTCCGCCATAAAGGTATTTTGCGTGAACTTGGAAAACCTGTGAGACATCTATCAGGGCGATAACGTTGTGCTCTACCAAACTTCGTGGTACCCCATCATCTAACCTATTGAGCAATAGATTGTATCTGCACCTAACTCGACTGCATGAAGGGTGATCACTACTCCGTCATCACCAAGGCCTCTCAACTGTAGAACTTCTTATTGCCTCTCTCTTGACGAGGACTTAACACTGGAACCTTATATACCTTGCCAAACTTCGGTGGTAATGACATTGCTAAAATATGCGTACAACTGCATTATAACTAGCAGCTCTTCCCACACTCAATAAGCTCGATGTCCTCGTCGAGAACAAAGCTTGTGACATAACTGATTAACTGTTGAAGCGTTTCTCAATTTCTTCATCCCTACTCTAACTTGAGTACTTGGGGAATTTGGGAACAAAATATTGTCACTGCACCTGTCGCCCTAAGCTCGTTGGCTTGCCACTTCCAACTGTTATAAACTCATAGAGATTAACCTTCACATTATCGTAATCAACTTTAAACTGAAGCGTAGCCATTTTCTGTCTCTAAACTCGTAGAGATCATGTCTAAGATAACTCGCACAAATGATTGTAGCTTAACTCTGTTCTGCTACAGCCACGCAACTTACTCCTATTCAAAAATGTGAGTCTTCACAATTCTGTGAGCTTGAAATGATCCAGGACCATCTTGTGTTCACAAGGATCAACTCGGCTAGAACACTCGCACGACAACAAACCTGAAACTCAACTAGGGAGCCAGAAAACATGCATCACTCGACTTTCTTGCCTTCTCTTGACTGAGTAATCAGTGTCTTATGCTAATGTGGGACCAACTGCGGATAGGCGACAACCAAACTTGGGGGGTCGCGGTTAATGTCGCGTAACTAAGAGAAACTCTACCCTCAACGTCAACACTGACAAAAATTATTGTATGCAAACTCGGGACTCAAACCATGACTTCATCTTTTACTTTTTGCCACTTCATTTTTGGATCATAAAGTTCAGCTCCGGAACGTCTCTGTATCCAACTTAGGACAATCAAAACGAGTACCAACCAGGATTCTTCAATCTTCTGTAAACACTTAAGAATTCTAACCTAACCAAGATTTGCAGCTTCCACACGTAAGTACTTGGCATAAAACACTAACCATATCGATCTCTACTGAGATGGGAAGTGCAAAATCCGTACCGGTATAAAATTAAAGCCGAGAGTATTGTGAGTCATTTAGTAACTATTCAAGCTTGTTGTCGGTCAAAAAGAAACCCTTAACCACGATCCAACCACTCAAACGACTAGCCGGTTGTTAAGCTTCTAAGAATTGCGATCTAAAGCATTAGTCAGGTACGGAATCCATACCGATCAAAAATTAAATTCGAGAGTATTTCGAGTCATTTGGAAACTATCCAAGCTTGCAGTCGGTCAAAAACAAACTCTTAATCACGATCCAACCTCTCAAACGAGTTGCCGATAGCCAAGCTTCCCAGAATTGCGATTTAAAGCATTGTAGAAGAATCAGGAGTGTTACGAGTCATTTGGTAACTATCTTAGCCACGATCCAACCTCTCAAAACAGGTTGCCGGTATCCAAGCTTTCCAGAATTACGATCTAAAGCATCGGAGATGTGTAAAATCCGTACCGATCTAAAAGTAAAGTCGAGAGTATTGTGAGTCATTTGAAAACTATCCTAGCTTGTTGTTGGCCAAAAAGAAACTTTTAACCACAATCTAACCTCTCAAACAAGTTGTCAGTAGCCAAGTTTTTTAGAATTGTAATTTAAAGCATCGGAGAGATACGAAATCCGTACCGGTCTAAAATTAAAACCGAGAGTGTTGCGATTCATTTAGTAACTATCATAGTTTGTTGTCGGTCAAAAAGAAACTCTTAACCACGATCCAACCTCTCAAACTATTTGTCGGTAGCAAAGTTTCTTAAAATTGCAATCTAAAGCATCGAAAATGTGCGAAATTCATATCGTTTTTAAATTAAAATCGGGAGTATTGCGAGTCATTTGATAATTATTCTAGCTTGTTGTTGATCAAAAAGAAACTTTTAACCACGATCCAACCTCTCAAACGAGTTGTCGGTAGCCAAGTTTTTCAAAATTACAATCTAAAGCATTTGAGATATGCCAAATCCGTACCGTTCAAAAATTAAAATCACGAGTGTTTCGAATAATTTGGAAACTATCCTAACTTGCAATTGGTCAAAAATAAGCTTTTTACCACGATCCAACATCTCAAACGAGTTGCCAGTATCCCAGCTTCCTAGAATTACGATCTAAAGCATCGGAGAGGTGCAAAATCCATACCGGATTAAAAGTAAAGCCAGGGAATGTTATAAGTCATTTGATAACTATCATAACTTGTTGGCCAAAAAGAAACTCTTAACCACAATCCAACCTCTCAAATGAATTGCCAGTAGTTTTTTTTTTGTTTAAACGTAAGTTGAGGTTGAAAGCAACCCCCTTGCTCTATAGATTAACATAATATACAAAAGTGAACTCTATCTGAGAAACTCAAAAGGAAAAAATACAATGAAAGTGAACAAGCTATCAAGCAAAAGAAATCCACAAACTCCAGTCAGGCAGAATATCAATAAGAGACTACAGCACTAATGAGTGACAGAGTTCACATCTTCAGCAAACGAGTTCGAAAAGAACACCTTGCACCCAGTAAAAGAGGCGGCTAGGGATAGCACTAGTACCTGCATCTAGGGAGTACAAGGGTGGATATGGCATGGAGCTGTACTCCATAATTACAACAGCAGTAGATGTTAAGGCAAGCAGCCCCACTTGCCAGTAGTTACAACAAACTGCAATTACTTAAAGTACTTGAAATACTTAAAGAAGCCCTGTTGTTGCTTTGCATAGCCCCTGAAAGCCAATAGGCCTAATCCTTCATTATAGGTCCCATCAATCATTGATTAGATCACAATAGTTCAGATTCCATAATCACAACAGAAACCTGATCCTCTAAATCCCAGAAAAAATGCAGAATGGATGCAGACTGCAAAATGCTTCCAGAAAGCTGAAAATCCCAGAATCTGTTATTTCTCTCCATGTACCCATCTTCAAATGCAGCCTTCAGAGTAGTCAAAACACAACAGAAACTGTTAAGATTATTAAAAGATGCTTTCTGGATGCTGGAGGGTTTCAGAAATTAGCTCATCCCAGAAGCCTATCTTTCTCTACATGTAATCATCTTCAACTGCAGTCTTCAGAGTATAACTCACAACAGCAACTGTAATTTCTAAGTCCCAGAAAATAGATCTTTTGAAAGCTGAAAGAAAAGATGCTTTCTTAAGGCTAAAAGTTTCAGTTAGTTTCTCAACCCAGCAATTGTTATTGCAATCTTCAGATGGATGGATGAAGACTGTAACTCATCCCAATCTGAAAATTCATTTCTTAGTCTTAGAAAAAGGATTTTTTCTGAAAGCTGAAAGGATGCAGAATGGATGCAGACTGTTAAGTTTCAAAAAAGTAGCTCATTGATACAACTAGGCTGTTTCTTGAGTTTAGATGGATAAGTAAAACAAACAAAAATGGATAATTGGTTCTATAGAGAAAATCAATGCCTCAGCAACACAACATTATATCCTTTATTCCACCTCTTAAAACTAATTAAATAGTCACTACAAAGGACTTTCCCACTTTCACCCACTTCCCTAAAAAACAGCAAAACAACACTCGTAAAGAAAACTACCAAAAGACCTATTAAAAAGGAAGGACTCACTACAACAACTAACTTATTCTTCTACATTTAAGGTAGACTATCATAATCATAACATTCATTTCCCCTTAAAAAGACACTTGACCTCAAGTGTCATGTTCCGCTTCCATGTGCACGTCGCCGTCTTGTTCTTCTATGCATGGTGTAATCATGAAAAGTTTTTTGCATTGATGACCCCGCCTATATGGTTCATCGGAATTAAAACACAAACCTTGGCGCTTCCTTTCCTGCATTTCAGATGTTGTAAGATGTTTTAAAACCATTTTACCTTGAGTTGCAGCTGGTTCATTTTCTTTTCTTTGATCACGCGCTTCAAACAAACGGGATAAACTTATTGCAGCCGATAAGGACAGGTTTTGCGGCTTGAACATCCGTTCGGATGAAATCTCTTAAACCACTTACAAAACAACTTGCTAGTTTTGTGGAAGATGACCAGCTTTAGCAAGAAGTTTCTCAAATTCATTTTGGTACTCCTTGACCCATTTTGTTTTAGTTTTGTGAGTTCGCCAAAGAAATCATAGAACTCATCAGCTCCGAATCGCGAAAAAAGATTATCTTTGAAAACTTCCCAATTAATGGCATCATTATCTTTTTTCAAGAGTTGAAACCATAACTGAGCATCACCTTCTAGATGGAAAGAGGCGAGTGTGACATGTTCAGATTCCGGGATGTTTTAGAACTCCAAGAACTGGACAACTCGATATAACCAACTGGTCGAGTCTTCTTCGCCATTAAAGCGCGGAAAATCTAGTTTTACCAGTTTAGGTGCATATGACCTAACTTTTTGAGACCCGCCGGCATTCGGTCGTCCTCCATTACTTCGAGAAACAACTTGCGAAGTTTCGCCGATCTCCTTATTTGGCTGGGTACTCATTTGATCCAATCGGGTACTAAATTTATTAAATAATTCAACCATCTTTTCCATGATTACTTGTTGCCCTGACGCGAGAGATTCCATGGACTTCTCAAGTTGCTCCACTCGTTGCTCCATGCCGGTGCTAAGGTACCATTGTGGTAAGTACTGAGTTTTTGGTTTTCCAATTTTGGGAGTTTGAGAAATGATTTAAAAAAATGGTTAGAACCGAAATTGGGAAGAGATTGTAACACAATAAGAATTGACCTGGCTTTGGATACTACTTGATACAACTAGGCTATATCTTGAGTTTAGACGGATAAGTAAAACAAGAAAAAAATGATAATTGGTTCTATAGAGGAAACCAATGCCTCAGCAACACAACAATGGTGAGCTTTTTTAATTATTCTTCAATATATCCTTTTATTCCACCTCTTCAAACTAATTAAATAGTCACTATAAAGGACTTTCCCACTTTCACCCACTTCCCTATAAAATAGCAAAATAACCCACGTAAAGAGAACTACCAAAATACCTATTAAAAAGGAAGACTCACTACAACAACTAACTTATTCTTCTACATTTAAGGTAGACTATCATGATCATAACACTCATCCCAGATTCTGTTTTCCATGTATCATCAACTCTTCAGAGTGGTATCTCAACAGGCAGCCCCTTCAGAGTCCAACAGATTCCATAATCTGAACAGAGATTCTCAAATTTCCAGAAAATGGAGAATGGATGGATGAGAAAGGACAAAATGGATGGATCAAACCTGATAAAGGCCTCACTGAAAGTTGATAAGGGAGACAACTCATCTGCTCTTCCCAGTTGCTGGCAGCAACTTCAGCATCCACAAACTCTAAATCGCAATAGAAATTCTAGTTTCTCACAGTCCCAGAAAAGGATTTCAGAGCATCAAAACACTTACAATTTCCTAAAGTAGATTTTCCCTTCAGCATCTTCCTCCAGTATCCTTGTCAGAACAGAATCAAACAAATGAACATCCAACTCAAAGTAACCCAAAGTAGGGGCAAGCTTTGTAATGTGATCAGGAGCTCTATTTGCTTCTCTGTAGGTATGGTACAACTCCCATTCTTCAAAAGTAATAAGGATCCTATGTATGTGTCTCACTAAACTCCTTGTTGCCCATCAAGCTTCACACTTTCCATAGATAATATCCATAACAAATTGAGAGTCACGTCTAAGAATAACTTTATTTTCAGGTGCTTCATCAGCAAGTAATAGGCCAAACATAACTCCTTGCAACTCATGTACTATAATGTCTTGCGGATGCACCCTGCCTGTACAAGCAGCTGTTGCAATGCCTACGTCGTTTCGAGCAAGTGCTCCATAGCTGCCCCACTGGGTTGAGAGAGACCCATCAGTGTTTACACAGAGAGTACCTTCAGGAGGCCTAGGCCAGTAGTACGTAATCTCAACATTATGTTTAAAGTACGAATTCAAGTTCCAATCATGACAGAAGGATCTATTCTCAGGAGAGTCTTCCATCTGGTCACGACACTCAGAAAACTTCAGCCTCACTTCATGTATGATCTGGTGCAATATAACTTCAGCCTTTGTTTCAACACTATCAAACATTCTAGTGTTTCCCTCCTTCCAGATATGATAATAGTAGCTGTTGAAAACCAATTTCCTCAGGGTAGAAACAGCCCCTTTGTTGTGGAGGTGATCTGCACACCACCTAACTTTCTCATCCCAAGAGCCAACCTGGTGCCTGAAACCCATTTTACTAAGCAGAACATACCATATAAATTTAGAGAAATCACAATCACAAAAAAGATGATCATCAGATTCACTTTCAGAATAACACAAAACACAAATAGACAAATCAACTACTCCCCATTTGAGAAGCTTATCTTGTGGTTTCAAAACCTTATGCAAAGACATCCAGCTTATGAAGTTGTGCTTTGGTATATTGCCTTGAAACCACACAAGCTTAGTCTAGGGTAAGGGGGTCTTTGCTTGTCTAATATACTCATAAGTTTGCTTCATATTCTGGTCACCATTAGTAGAATACTCCATATAATCTCATCGGGGCATAAGCATCAATCTGAACATGCTTTGCCTCCTCCCAAATCTCTGAAAGTAGGAACTCAGAGTTAAAAGGAACAATCCACTCACCATTATTAATAACATTATCCATTGTGGCATTAAGGTGCACTGTAGAGTCATACTTAAGGGATTGATCAAAAAGGTTTTGGAGAATACCCATGGGATGCCAAGGGTTAAGCCAATACTTAGTATCCTTTCCATTACCTAGAAAATGAGATACAATACCTGAAGCAATATCCTACTTTGCAAGATTTTCCTCCACGCCCAAGAAGCATCTTTAGGGATCTTTATGTACGAGAAGTTCCTTTCCTTAATCAAAATCCTGTATATCCAGTCCACCCACAAAGAGCTTTTATGAGCAACAATTTTCCAAGTATGCTTTAGAATGGTCGCGGCATTACTCACAAAGATATCCCTAATTCCAAGACCCCCTTCCTTGAAAGGATAGCAGCACCTCTCCCAACCGATAGGAGTGGATCTAGAGTTCTTCTCCCCTCCATTCCCCAAAAAATTCCTACAAATATCCATAATCAAGTTAGTAGTTGCACCATGCAGCATAAAGCAGTTGGACCAATACACTTGCATACTATTAAGAGCAGACTTTATCATAATAAGTCGCCCAACATAGCTGAGAAACTTACAATTCCAACTTTTTATCTTAGTACAAAGAGCATCAATAATAGGCATACAGTCAGAGCTTTTCAGTCTAGTAGTAATAAGGGGGAGACCTAAATATTTAACATGCAGATTCCCTTTCTCAAACCCAAGAATATTACATATATGACCACTCTCAACATCATTTAGCCCAGCACTAAAAAGTTTACTCTTATTACAATTAATATCCAATCCAGCAAAAGAATTAAATTCTCTCAAGATGTTGCTCAAGGTTAAGGCATTTTCAGTAGTTCCTTTCATAAACACAATAAGGTCATCAGCAAAACACAAATGTGAGATTTGGGGATTCACACACTTAGGATGCAGCTCCAAGTCTCCCTCAAAATAAATTCTAACCATTTTCTGATTAAATGCTTCCATCAAAAGCACAAAAAGGTATGGGGACATTAGGTCACCTTGTCTACTAAGGCCTCTCCTCCCCTAGAAGTATCCTCTAGGGGTACCATTAAGACTAATAGAAAAGAAGGGTGTGGACATGCACTCCCAGATCCAGCCAATCATATTCTCAAGAAAATTGAGCACCATAAGGATCTCAATGACAGCCTACCACCTAACCATGTCATAGGCCTTCCTAAAATCAATCTTGGCTGTATATCTTCCTTTCCCTTTGTCTCTATGGTAGTTCTTGAGAATTTCATGAGTCAAAAGAATGTTTTCATGGATATTCCTTCCTTGTATAAAGGCAGACTGATTGGGACTCACAAGTTTTGCAATCACAGCCTTAATCCTGGTAGCAATAATTTTGGATATACACTAATAGGTCATATTACTGCATGCAATGGGTCTGAAATCATTAAAAGGCATATGCACTTTGGGGATCAGAGTGATAGATGTGGCATTTATCTCCTTAAGCATTTTTGAAGATTTAAAAAAGTTAAAAAGAGCTTTTAAAAAATCTTCCCCAATAGTATTCCAGCACTTTTTGAAAAAACAGGTAGTGTAACCATCAAACCCTAGGGCCTTATCATCCCCAATACCATACAGGGCACTGAGGATCTCATCCCAAGTAACCTCATCCCAAGTAACCTCTCTCTGCTCATATCTTCCTTTTCATCACCAGAAAGGCATAAAAAATTTAAACCAGATAGAAAGTTTGGGGGCATATCTTCCGAGTGCTGCTTACCAATGATATCCTCAAAATATTTGATTCCTTCAACTGCAATGTCATCTTCATTGACTAGCTCTTTATCTTCCTCATTGATAATAGTTGTAACGTTGTTTCTGGATCTTCTACTCTGCATGGATCTATGGAAAAAGACATTGTTCTGATCACTAAGAGCCAACCATTGCACTCTAGACTTCTGCCTTTTCTGGGATTCATCAATTCTAACAGCTTAGTATAATCTTCTAAGGCATCTCTTTCAGCACTGGCATGCAACATATTCAGAGGATCAACCTGCAAATTGGTTTATATCATCTCAAGAACTTGTTTAGAATTAGATATCTGAATATCCACTTTAAAAACAGCAAAATTATCTTTTAAAATAGGTTTTAACTCTCTCATCATAGCAGTGAATCTATAAGTAGCATTACTTTTTCTTTTACTATTCCAATGTCCCCTCACTACTTCAAACTTGGGATTGTCAACCCAAGAGTTGAAAAACTTAAAGGGGATTGGACCAAGATTGGTGCCACTAGCAACATTTAGAATAGATGGAGGGTGGTATGAGATACCATGATTTAAGAATTCAACTTCAGATCTACTAAAAGTGGATACCCAGCAGGAGTTAACCATAACCCTATCAAGCTTACAAGCAATTCTTCTACCCCATAATTTATTATTATTCAAAGTAAGAAAATTACCCTTATACATGCAATCAACAAGGCCAGTATTCTGAATGCAATGCAAAAAATCAACAATTTGAAAGGGTCTAACTAATTTACCCCCCATTTTCTCATGAGATGACAAGACATTATTGAAGTCTCACAAGATATCAAGGGGCCTTTTCACAGTATTAGCCAGGTCTCTAATATTATTCCACAAGGTCCTCCTAGCAATCCTGTAGTTACTAGCATAAATAATAGCAATCTTAACATCCATGTTATCATTAAAGGTGATATCGGCAGTAATCATTTGCTCAGTTATGTTGAAATTTTAAGCCTTGACAAACCTAGTATCCCAGTAAAACCATATTCTCCCAGCAGGGAGAACTCATAGTTTTGCTTAGAATCCTAGTTCTTGCATATTGAATTTAAGATCCAATCCTTATTGCAGGACTTAACCTTTGTTTCAAGAAGCCCAAAAAGTTTAATGTTGTTCACCTTAATCCACTTCCTCACTTCAGTCTGTTTTATTGGGTCATTTACCCCTCTAATATTCCAACACCCAAAGTTGATTTTAGATGTACTCATCAAAAAAGGGTATAAAAAGTTACCTCCAGCCAAGCCCACTGAGCTAAGTGGCTACCTGCATTCATTGTGGCTTGAGATTTTGACATGGAACAAGGCATACAACAGACCCCTTAAACTCCAATCAGCTCTGCATAGAAATGCATCAGGCTTGGCCAACGACTTGTTACACCTTCAACTCTCCATCTGAAATGCAAAGTATAAGATCTAAAACTTCTCATCAAGTCTACATCACAAACAAACTGGTTAGTCAAAAACTCTCCCTTGCTTTGGCAACTATTAGTACTAATAGGCCATATAGTAATACATTTGACAAAAGTCAAGATGATCACTATATAACTTATAGTACTCGAATAAACACCATTTTTCTGGCACTCACAATTGTCTCCCTCAGAAAGTGGTTCTAAGGGGTAAAGGCCCAAATACTCCCTCGTATCTCCAAGCGTTGCATCGGATGGATTATCAGAAGAAAAAAACCAAATGTGAATTTCCTTTTTCAAAGTCAAAGAAACTTCCACATTAGTATATCTCCGGTAATCCAAGCTATATCATTTCTTTGTTCCAAACCCGATAGGCTTGTAATTTGTGTGGTAATCAGTTAAAAACGGAAATAGTCTTAGGATTCGGAAATCAGCCTCGTCATCTAGCTGCTTAACCACACTCATACTTGCCATAAGATTTGCCTACTATCAACACCACCTGCATCAATAGATAAAACATAAGCTGAACATCCCTGACTCCGATGGAATTTATTATTATGAGAGAACCTTGTGCCGGTGTACTTGACCAGGGTCAACATCATCAGACCAAGGTTACAATTATAATAATAAATCCCATTTTGCTGTCAATCAAAGCTGGCTAGCAAAGATTCTTCAGCATCTCCTTTGCCCTGAACTACAGAAAAATACTAGTAATGGTTTGTTTTAAGAGCTGGAAATAGTCTTAGGATTTGGGAATCAGCCTCATCATCTAGGAGCTTAATCACACTAACACTAGCCCCCAAAGTTTGGCTCAGATTTCCAACAGCAAAATCTGCACAAAAAGGAACATAGCAAGGAAATAACTCTCCCTCACAACAATAGCATCTCTTAGTAATTAAAAGCCAGGTAATAATGAAATTGACAATTGTCAATACACTTTTTACAAAGCTTTTGAATAACCAACGAATACTAATTTTCTGGCACTCAATAAATTCTCCCTTAGAAAGTGGTTCTGAGGGGCAACGGCTCACAACACTCATGTCTCTCTTAAAAAGTGGTTTTATGTTGTGGTTTCTTTATACTGTTGAGTTCTGAATTCTCAGTATCCATGTTCAGGGAGTCAAAACTGGAACCAGTACCTAAACCTTGGTGAAAGGGAGTGTCTGGTTTTCTTGGCTTGATTGTATTCTTGGGAGTAACAAACCCATCCTTATCAACGTTTGCCTTAGCTTTATTCTTCTCCGCAACTGGTTTAGTCTTTGGATTTACAAGATTAGCATTAGACTTATTTGAGGGTTCGGCTTTTTTGACATTCTCACTCTCCTTGGGCACCCAAACCATCTTGCCTTGCTCCCCATGTTGAATGTCTTCATTGTATACTCTAACAGGGCAGTGGCCAAAAACATTGCAGAGAGTACACTTCACAGGAACCCAATTATATTCCACTTGTATCTCAATTTGATAAGATTCATCCATCTCAATAATGATTTCCTTTGGAAAGGTGCTCTCCACTCTGATATCAACACAAACTCTAGCAAGGCTCCTCCCTCTTTTCCTATCTTCTGTTGCATTGTCAAGGAACAGAGGAACCCCTAGAGCACTGACAACTCTACTAATGCCATTAGAGTTCCAAAACTGGTCTGGTAGATCCTGAAGCATTACCCAAATAGGTATAGATTTCATTTCCATAGGCTCAAACTTATCCGACTAGCAATATGCTGATGCCCCATGTCAAGCACTCTCTGCTTATTTTCCTCACAAGAGAAACTAAAGAAGAATAGATACTTTCCTTTAGTAGTCATCTCTACATCACCTTTCAGTTCCGAGAGCTTAAAAGACACTTTTCACAAACAAGTATGGTAATCTCCTACCAATAAAATTGCCCACTAACATATTTTCACATTCTTTGGTCTCATCCGCAAAGTCAGCAGAATTGATCTTCACAACCGTCAGCCCATCCACAATCGAGGGAGGGATAAAAGACAGCTTAGTGGTGTTTCTCACTCTAGAAGGCGCACTTATCATATCAGCATAGGATGAGGTCTTGACAGTAACCTCAGCAGGGGTGGAACCCGCCATGCCAGGTGATCTGGGAGGGCATTGGCACATACAGTCAACATGGGCACCCACAACTTCCCTCCCCCACCACAGACTTTGAGACACTCAAAAAGAACTTCTTTATAACACTCTGCAGGTACAGGGCATTTACACTTGCATTCAAAATGCATAACAACATCGTTGCTCTGATTAGTACACAAGGATCCATCACAACCACCTTCAGACAAACATACTTTAAGGCAAGGCAGACCAGTATCTTCAGTGAATAACTTTGGGAGAGTAAAATAGTGATTTTCAGATTGAGGGTTACCTGGTGTTTGCTCATTTGCAGCTCCCACAAAATTCAGAGCAGCAGCCTCTAAATTACCGCATTCAGGCTCAGGCTCAGCGGTCACAAATTGTCCAAAACTAAGACCTGCAGGTGGAGGTGTACCAAGCAGCTGAGTATAGAAGCACATCTCGTTAACTGTCACTTCAGGGTCTTCAGAGTTGAGGGTAATACCCACTGAAAGCATCCTAGCTTCTCGACGAGTGATATCCGTTCTGAAAGAAGATTTTTTAACAGTCGTTCCTTGCGCCTCTTTGTTCTCAGCATTGGGATTTCAGAAAGAGCTCCTCTGCTGATAACTTTTGGCCCAACTTCAGTCTCCCTCGTACCAGCTGCTCCACCAACAGATTTGGTTTTCAACTTATGAATTTCATATTCCATCTCCAACTCTCTTTTCCGGAGAGAAGCTTCCATCTTCCTCTGCTCTTGTAGATAGGCTCCTCTTCAAATTGCCTCTTCAGGGAAGTCATTTATGCAAGCAAAACTCTGATCATCTCGGAGAGCATTCAGGTCATTTTCCTTAGAATCAGACGTTGGTGGTGAGGATGATGACGGTGTATGATGGTTTTGAGCTATTGTCGTGGTGCCTTCTCGGCCCACCATAGCGAAGAAACCAGACTTTCTTCAAGTTTGAAGTTCCCAGATCCAGAACGAAGGGTAACGGCGCGTAAATATAAAGATGCTACAGTACTGCAACAGTAGCGCAACTAATGCTACAACTGACCTAAAAGCAATCTAAACCATTGATCAACCCAGAAACAACGCTCAAGAAAAAAACATTTAAGACAAAGACATTACTGCCCCTCAAAGTAAGGAATGAGATGGGAAGGAGAAATTAAATCGCATCAAAGCTTTTTTTTTTTTTTTTTTTCTTTTTTTTAGCAAAGTAGAAATGCATATAAAAACCCTCGAGAGTGGGGCAAAATAGAGTTTACAAACACGGTGGCCTCAGAGGGCACCGAACAAACAAAAGGCGAGGATCTAGCTCCCCGAGAAGCAAGAAAATGTGCTTCAAAATTATAAGCTCTTAGTAAAATCAAAATGGAAGTCTCTGAACTGAGCGGCGATAGCAAGCATATTCGAGGCCAGTGTGAGGGCACCCCACGAAAGGTCGTCAGAACGATCTTTGTAAGCTCGTACGAGCCTCTGGCAGTCTGTCAAAATGATCACTCTATCCAAACTCATCAGTTGACGCTCCATGCCCCTTGATCACTGAAATTGCTTCAGCATCTTCAGAGTCTTCAGCCTGAGCTGCCTTGTGACCTGCACAGACAACATTACCCAAGTGAGTTTTAATAATAAAAATTGTTCCTCCTGGTGTGTCTGCCTTAGACCAGGCGGCGTCGACATTGATGGTGTGCCAACCAGCCTGAGCAATCGGGGCGGGCCGATTGACTTAGCGAATGGGGGTGGGAGGCCTAGAGTAGTGCACTAGGTATTGTTTAGCCTTGTTGAGCGCCTCACGAGGTAAGAATTGTTTTTGGTCAAAGAGAAACTCGTTATGGCTGGTCCATATGACAAACATTATGAAGCTGATCTTGCTAGAAAAAGTTGTGATGCTCGCGGTGCTCCCAGAGAGCTGGTGGTTATTCAGAATGATCTTGCTAACCGACTCGATAAATGTCTAGCTTCCAAAGTCCAGCTGGAGATCGCTCATACGCCAGAAATCCTGGATCTTAAAGCAGAAGAAGAGGGCGTGAGCACTAGTCTCCATTTCTATACCGCATCTAAGGCAGTTGGTGTCCCAATCCCCTTGTCTGTGCCAGAGATTAGCCTTAGTTGGGATACCATTCTTAATGGCTTTCCACAATAATAGCTGGATGCGAAAAGGCATTGCCATTTTCCATATGTGACTCCAACTAAAGCCTTCATTGTCCGTTGTATTCTGGGATGGGTCCGCCATAGAATTGTCTCTGATCGAGTAATTGTGAGCAGATCTCACCGTGAGAATGTCGTTCTTCTCCTGCTTCTATCTGAGCACGTCCTTGGCCGGAAATCTGCTGAGGGGGATGGCCGTAATTTTGGCGATAATATCGGCATAGAATATTGATTGGATCAATTGGGTATCCCAGATACGGCTGTTTGGTCTGATAAGATCAGCAACTCTGGTGATCTGGCGATGCTGTGGGGCGGGGCCTACTGGTTTGTCGAATCTGATATCTGGGATCCAAGGCTCAAGCCAACAGTCAACATTTTCTCCATTTCCAATGCTAGCAAAGTTTTAGCCACAGTCGGTTCCTAGCCTTGAGGATACCTTTCCAAATCCATGAGTCCGTAGGTTGGGCCAGAATAAGCATAGGGGAAGTCTTAAGGGCGTACTTTTTTATCATGTTCTAAGCCCAAAGCTTATTTGGCTCTTTGATGATCTGCCAGAAGAGCTTAGCGAGCAAGGCTTGGTTGTGGTCCTGGGCTTTACGAAGGCCCAGGCTTCCCCATTTTGTGGGCTGACAGATGTGTCTCCAGTTAATAAGTTGTCTTGGTTATGCCACTCTTATTTGTGCCCCAAAGGAATCTGGCATTCAGAGAATCTAGCTTTTTGCAGATCTTGATGGGGAAGGGGAAAACAGTCATCTGAAAAGAAGGAATCGATGAGTTAACAACTTTAATCTGGGTAAGCCTACCGGCTTGGGAAAGGTTTTTAGCTTTCTAACCCTCTATCCAATTTGAGACTCTAGTAATGATGTCTTGGAAGTTAAGACTTTTAGAGCGATCAAAAGTGAGAGGGGCTCCTAGGTACCTGTCACCCGTAACGTCTTTTTTGATATGCAGGAGCTTTTGGATAAGCTTTTGGTGTCTATGATGGTCGTTCTTGCTAAAAAGGATGCAGGACTTATCCAGGTTGATCTCTTGACCCGAGACGCCATTGAAAGTGTTTAAGGCTTCTTTTAGGGCCCCAACTTCTTCCAGGTTTACTTTACAAAAGATGAAGCTGTCGTCAGCGAAGATCAGGTACGAGATAGGGGTACTACCTCGAGCCGTCTTGATTCCGTGGATGTCGCATTTAGCCTCTTTAGCTAAGATGATGCGTGAAAGGACCTCAGAGAAAATGAGGAAAAAAGAGGGGAAGAGGGGGTCTCCTTGCCTGAGACCGCGCTCTGGATGGATGAAACCAAAAGGCATGCCGTTCAGGTTGAAAGAGAGGGTTGTGGTGGAAATGCATTGGTGAATCCATCCGCACCATTTGTCGCAGAAACTCATGGTTTTGAGGGTGTCGTGGAGGAAACCCCATTCAACACGGTCAAAGTCTTTGCTCAGGTCGAGCTTAACGGCCATGCAAGTCGAGACACCTTTCTTCTTCTTAAGGGTTGCAAGGATCTCATGGGCCATGATAATATTGTTAAAATTTTGGCGACCGGGATGAAGGCATTTTGGGCGGGCAAAATGATTTTGTTAAGAAGGGGGCGCAGTCTGGCAGCCAAAATCTTGGTGATGAGCTTAAGTTTAACGTTGCACAGGCTGATAGGCCGGAACTGGTCAGGTTTTTCCAGGTTCTTCTTCTTAGGGATAAAAGTGATATTCGTGTGGTTGAATTCCTGGAGCAAGCGGCCCGTTTGGAAGAACGTCAGGGTGGCTTTGAACAGTTCGTGCTTGACTGTGTCCCAAGCTTTCTAGTAGAACATCAGGGTGAACCCGTCTGCCCCCGGGGCCTTATGAGGATTCATGGAGAAGAGAGCTTCTTTAAGTTCGTCCATCATGGGGTCCCGGGTGAGCTGATCATTTTCTTTGCCAGTGATCATCTTCTCCACTAAGTCAAGGTCTTGGATCTTCAGCCTAGGATGAGAAGTAGTAAAAATTTTGTTGTAGAAGTCCACAAAGGTATCGCCAATCTATTTTCTGTCCTGCCCCTTGGAGCCATCTGGTCTGCGAATCCTAGTGATAGCATTTTGGCGGCGGCGACAAATAGTGGAAATGTGAAAAAAAATTGTGTTTTTGTCCCCCTCGTTGAGCCAGAGCTCGCGCGACTTATCTCGCCAAATGGCTTCTTCACGGTCAAGGATGCTAGTCAGCTTGTGTTGGAGCTCCTACTCTTGGTTTAAATTTTCCTCTGTGGTGATCTCTTGCTGGATGTTGTTGATCTGATCTCTGAGCTGGCGGATGCCATTTGTGGTGTGATTGAATTCCTCCTTATTCTAGGTGAGTAGTGTTTGCTTAGTATGCCTCAGCTTCCTGCAGAGTCTCAACTGCCTAGACCCTTTCTGCTCCAGGTTCCAGACTTGGGCAATAATTTCTTGACATCGATCATGTTTGAACCAGGCGGATTGGAAATGGAATTGCTTCGGGAGGTTGTGGCCAACCGTATCAGTGTTCAACAAGATGGGTTCACGGTCAGAGCCAATCATCGGTAGGTTCTAGATGGTGGCATCAGGGAAGGCAGCACGCCATGGGATGGACACCAGAGCACGATCCAACCGCTGCTTCACCAAAGCGTGCCCCTTCTTTTATTTGACCAGGTAAACGGGGCCCCAGTGAATCCCAGGTCAACCATAGATGTGTCAAAGATAAAGGCCTCTATAGGATTATCGTTCGTGTTGTCGAAGGCAATCTTACCGAATTTCTCTTCTTTGCACGTGATGCAGTTAAGGTCGTCGATGACCATCCAGGGTATGTTGATAGAGCGGCCAAGGTGCGCGATAGCATTCAAGTACATTTTGCGGTTTTGGGTGTCGGGGGGGGGGGGGCGTAGGTAAAGGAGCAGAGCCAGGGGATAGTTTCATTGTTGGCATGTAGAGAGGGGGGGCGAAACTGGATAAGCGCGTCGATACCATTGAGAGTGGAAGAAAGGATGGTGAGATCAATAGTGTTACTCCACGGGAGCCAAAACCCTCCTGCGTGATGGGGGGTGGCATTGACAGTGTGGGAGTGGGTGAGTCCCAAGATGTTGAATTTCTTGAGAGAATCCGGGTTATGTGCTTTAGTCTCAGACATGAAAATAATATCCAGCTGGTACTTTTTTGCCGTCCCCCTACAGTTCCATGAAAGTACGATCATAGGTAACCGAGGGCCGGTGTCGGGACCGCTTCCGATGTTAGATAAGCTATTGTTTGTTGTTTGTCTTTAATACAAGCATTAACTTGCGCTCTAGTCTTCTTATGCATTCCAAGGTTTTTCAATATATAGCCTTTGGGACTATGAGGAATGATGCTCGGTCTATCGAGCATGGCTTGAGCCTTAAGGAGAAATTTATGTCTCAAGGTTCTCGTTCCGAGATGCTCGTCCTTCATCTTTTCCCTTTTGTGTTTATCCCAGCTAGCTCTAATCATAATTTTAAATTCTCTCGAGGAAAGTGATTCAATGCTCTCATGTGTCGATGTGTGCTTCAATGTGCTAATAACATGCATAAGTTAAATCTTCATGATCTGGAAAGTTGAGCCTCTATGATTTTTAAGGGGATATTTCTTTCTTGTTTTAATTTTTCCTTTAGTACGCCATCTCTCAAGAGGCCGTTTAGGGTTCCGGTTGCATACTGAAGTACTATTAATGTGAAATCGGAAAAGACAAGGAATAAGTGATGAGCCGTGAGGCACCAAGCAAGCAAGTTGGACATATTTAAGCAAATTAGGAAAACAACATGCAAAGGAAGAAAAGGTTATGTGTGCGTCGTGTGCTAGGATGCGTACCTTGGCTGGAGTCTCGGTGACCTTGGATTATAGCTCCGCATTTGTACTGGTATGTCGTCTCTTCCGCTGGGTAGCATGGATTGGGGGGGACCCTTGGTGGGCTACCCGTCATTGCTTCCTTGGATGGGGTTGTGCAGACATCATCTTCTTCAGCTCTATCGTGATGTGTATGCCTCCGTTTATGTGTGCACGTCCGAGAAGAGAGAGAGGGAGATGAATCTGTTTGATGCTCGCCCTCGAAGATATCTTTCGTATTCGGAGTACGCCAACTGTTGCTTCAGAGGGAGTGTGGCCAGCCTCTAGATGCTCGGAGGATACATCAGAGATGGCGTCTGGCGAGGGGGTTGTAGGGAGGACCAGTTTTGGTTTTATATTATGAAACTTGAAATGGGTGTTGGCAGGTCTACGGGCCGGGCCTCGATGGCGCATGGGTTTGGTCAGGTCGGCAGGTTTGGGCCTTGCCGGGTTAGAGTAGAGGCCTTTGTCATCTAACTGGTCAAGGCCCAGTCCAGTACACTCACTAGGGCTGTCTTCAAATTCCAGGCCTTTGTCATCAAAGCTTCTCTCTCCTACAAATTTAACCAAGCTTGAGTTACCTGTAGCCAAGCTCAGAATTGAGATCTAAAGTATCGAAGAATTGTAAAATCCGTACTGGTCTAAAATTACAATCAAGTGTAACGAGTCATTTGGAAACTATCTTAGCTTGCAGTCGGTCAAAAAGAAACTCTTAACCACGATCCAACCTCTCAAACGAGTTGTCGGTAACCAAACTTCCCAGAATAGCGATTTAAAGCATCGAAAAGGTGGGAAATTGGTACCGGTCTAAAATTAAAATTGGGAGTATTGCGAGTCATTTGGTATCTATTCCTGCATGTTATTTGTCGAAAAGAAACTCTTCATCACGATTTAACCTCTAAAAAAAGTTGTCGGTAGCGAAGCTTCTCAGAATTGTGGCCTAAAGCATCGGTGTGGTGCAAAATCTGTACTGGTCTAAAATTAAAATCAGGAGTGGTGCAAGTCATTTGGTAACAATCCTAGCTTGTTGTTGGTCAAAATAAACTCTAAACCACGATTCAACCTCTCAAACGAGTTGTCGGTTGTCAAGCTTCTCAGAATTTTGATCTAAAGCATCGGTGAGGTATGAAATTTGTACCAGTCTAAAATTAAAGCCAGGAGAATTTTTAGTCATTAAGTAACTATCCTAGCTTGTTGTCGGTCAAAAAGAAATTCTTATCCACGATCCAACCTTTCAAAAAAGCTGTTGGTAGCCAAGTTTCTCATAATTGCTACCTAAAGCATCAGTGAGGTGCAAAATCCGTATCGGTCTAAAATATAAGCTAGAGAGTACTGCAAGTTATTCGGTAACTATCCTAGATTTTTGTCGGTCAAAATGAAACTCTTAACCACGATCCAACCTCTCAAGCTAGTTGTCAGCAGCCAATTTTCTTAGAATTGCGATATAAAGCATTAGAGAGGTGCAAAATTGGTACCGGTCTAATATTAAAACCAGGAGTGTTGCAAGTCATTTAGTAACTATCCTAGGTTGTTATCGGTTAAAAAGAAACTCTTAACCACGATCCAACCTCTCAAACTAGTTGTCGGTAGCCAAGTTTCATAAAATTATGATCTAAAGCATCGGAGAGGTGCACAATTCGTACCGGTCTAAAATTAAAATTGGGAGTATTGCGAGTCATTTGGTAACTATCCTAGCTTGTTGTCGATCGAAAAGAAACTTTTAACCATAATCCATCATATTAAACGAGCTGCCGATAGCTAATTAAGTTTCCCAAAATTGCTATCTAAAGTATCGGAGAGGTGCAAAATCTATACGAGTCTTAAATTAAAACTAGGAGTGTTGCGAGTCATTTGGTAACTATCTTAGCTTGTTGTCGGTAAATAAAACACGTAACAACGATTCAAACTCTCAAACTAGTTATCGGTATCCAAGCTTCCCAGAATTACGATCTAAAGCATCAGAGAGGTGCAACATCCGTACCGGTCGAAAAGTAAAGCTGGGAGTATTGTGAGTCATATGATAACTATACTAGCTTGTTGTTAGTTAAAAAGAAACTCTTAACCACGATCCAACCTCTCAAACGAGTTGCGGGTAGCCAAGTTTTTTAGAATTACGATCTAAAGCATTGTAGAGGTGCGAAATCCGTACCGGACCAAAATTAAAACCGAGAGTTTTGCGAGTCATTTGGTATCTATCCTAGCTTGTTGTTGGTTAAAAAAAACTCTAAAGCACAATCCAAGCTCTCAAAAAATATGTCGATAGCCAAGTTTCTCTGAATTACGACCTAAATCATCGGTGAGGTAAAAAATTTGTACCAGTTTAAAATGTAAGCCAGGGAGTATTGCGAGTCATTTGGTAACTATTTTAGCTTGTTGTCGGTCATAAAAAAAACTCTTAACCACCATTCAACCTCTCAAACTAGTTGTCGGTAGCCAAGCTTCTCATAATTGCAATTTAAAGCATTGGAGAGGTGTGAAATAGGTACCGGTCTAAAATTAGTATCGAGAGTATTGCGAGTCATTTTGTAACTATCCTAGCTTTTTGTCGGTCAAAAAGAAACTCTTAACCACGATCCAACCTCTCAAACTAATTACCAGTGCCTAACTTCTTAGAATTACTATCTAAAGCATCAGAGAGGTGTGAAATTCGTACCAGTCTAAAATTAAAATCATGAGTATTGAGAGTCATTTGGAAACTATCCTAACTTTCTATCGGTCAAAAAGAAACTCTTAACCACAATCCATCCTCTCAAACAAGTTGTTGTAGCTAAGTTTCCCAAAATTGTTATTTAAAGCATCGGAGAGGTGCAAAATCTGTACCATCTAAAAGTAACGCTGGGAGTCTTGTGTGTAATTTGATAACTATCTTAGCTTGTTGTTGGTAAAAAAACTCTTAACCATGATACAATCTTTCAAAAGAGTTGTCGGTTGTCAAGCTTCTAAGAATTGCAATCTAAAGAATCGGAGAGGTACAAAATATGTACTGGTCTAAAATTAAAATTGAGAGTGCTTCGAGTCATTTGGAAACTATCCTAGCTTACAGTCGGTCAAAAAGAAACTCTTAACCATGATCTAACCTCCCAAACAAGTTGTCGGAAGCCAAGCTTCTCAAAATTGTTATCTAAAGCATCGGAGAGGTACGATATCCGTGTAGGCCTAAAATTAATACCGGGAGTATTGCGAGTCATTTTGTAACTATTGTAGCTTGTTGTCGGTCAAAAACAAACTCTTAACCACAATCCACCTCTCAAACGAGTTGTCGGTTGTCAAGCTTCTAAGAATTGCGTTCTAAAGCATCGGAGATGTGCGAAATTTGTACTAGTCTAAAATTAAAATCGAGAGTGCTTCGAGTCATTTGGAAACTATCCTAACTTGCATTCGGTAAAAGCAAATCTTAACCACGATCCAACCTCTCAAGCGAGTTGTCGGTAGCCAAGCTTCCTAGAATTACGATCTAAAGTATCAGAGTGGTGCGAAATCCGTACCGGTCAAAATAAGAATTTGGAGTATTACGAGTCATTTGGTAACTATCCTAGCTTGTTGTCGGTCAAAAAGAAACTCTTAGCTACGATCCAACCTCTCAAACGAGTTGTCGGTATTAAAGCTTTCAAAATTGCGATCTAAAGCATCGGAGAAGTACAAAATCCGTACCGGTCAAAAAGTAAAGCCGAGAGTATTGTGAGTCATTTGATAACTATCCTAGCTTATTGTTGGTAAAAAAGAAATTCTTAACCACAATCCAACCACTTAAACGTGTTGGGGGTACCCAAGTTTTTCAGAATTGCGATCTAAAGCATCGGAGAGGTGAGAAATCCGTAAGAGACTAAAATTAAATCTGAGAGTATTGCGAGTCATTTGATAACTATTCGAGCTTGTTGTCGTTCAAAGAGAAACTCTTAAACGCAATCCAACCTCTCAAAAATATGTCGGTAGCCATGTTTCTCAGAATTGCAGCCTAAATCATCGGTGAGGTGCAAAATTCGTACCGGTCTAAAATATAAGCCGGGGAGTATTGCGAGTCATTTGGTAACTATACTTGCTTGTTGTCAGTAAAAAAGAAACTCTTAACCATGATCCAACCTCCCAAGCTAGTTGTCGGCAACCAAACTTCTCAGAATTGTTGGCTAAAGCATTGGAGATGTTAGAAATCGCTACCGGTCTAAAATTAATACCGGGAGTATTGCGAATCATTTGGTAACTATCCTAGCCTTTTATCGGTTAAAAAGAAACTCTTAACCATGATCCAACCTCTAAAACTAGTTGTTGGTAGCCAAACTTATTATAAATGCGATCTGAAGTATCGGAGAGATGCAAAATTCGTACCAGTCTAAAATTTAAATTGGGTATATTTCGAGTAATTTGGTAACTATCCTAGCTTGTTGTCGGTCTAAGAGAAACTCTTAGCCACAACCCATCCTCTCAAATGAGTTGCCGATAGCTAAGCCTCCCAAAATTATTATCTAAAATATCATAGAGGTGTGAAATCCATACCGTCTAAAAGTAAAGCCAGAGTATTGTGGGTCATTTGGTAACTATCCTAGCTTGTTGTTGGTCAAAAGGAAATACTTAACTACGATCCAACCACTCAAAAGAGTTACGGGTTGTCAAGTTTCTAAGAATTGCGATTTAAAGCATCGGAGAGGTACAAAATTCCTAAACTCGAGATGGCTCGGAATTAGCTCTTACAACAATGTTCCTGTGACAAAAACTAATGTAAAGAAAGAAATGACAGGTGATTTAGCGTAGAAAACTTTTGAATAATTAAAAAACCACGACCTCGAGTTAAAGGTTTTAGTAACAGTAACTTTTAGTATTTGAGGTTGATATCTTATTACAAATTATCTCTCGAACTAGAAATACTTGACCTTATAAATAAGAAATTTTGTGTTTGAGAATCTAGAAAATATGGTTTTCTTGGTGATTTTTTGTATATTTTTTTAGTTCTTGTCTCTTCTGGTCTGGAACTTTTTTCTTATATAGGCCTTGCCCACAGTTCATTATCGTGCTGAAGCACATTTTTCGAACAATGAGGTAAGTGGCGGTTGACTGAGCAAGTTCATGATTTTTTGTTGTGCTTGACCCATGTTCTTCATCAGTTAGTGATGTAGGTGTCAATGCTGCCTATTTAAGTCTCGTGTAATATGCGTAAGTCTAATATGGAGGTAGTTTGAATTGGAAATAGTTCAAATTAGGCTAGATCGAGGGATATGTTTCTATATCTGCGACAAATACTTTTAAAGGTTACATATACAACCACTACAAAGGATTTTTCTATGCTGATAGGAGGTCAGCTACGCTTTTACCTACAACAGGAGGACGATCGGCCATAAAAACTCGAGCTCGGGCAGCTACAGTAATCCTGTCTTGCTCTAGCAATTTAGAAGGTCGAGAACCTAACTAGTCAGCTACGCTTTCACCTACAACAGGAGGACGATCAGCCATAAAAACTCGAGCTCGGGCAGCTACAATAATCCTGTCTTGCTCTAGCAATTTAGAAGGTCGAGAACCTATCTATGTTTCCATGGAGTTCATACAGTTTCCTCGATCTATATCAGCTCTGCAAATGTATCCTCTATATATCTGACAAACAGTCATGCAAGGTATCTCTCTCTAACTCAAGCCTTCTCACCTCCTCAACAAAATAGGCAATAGCTGCCGTTAGCATCTCTGAGCGCGATACTTCAGGCATAACTTCATTGGAAAAATTTACTTTCACTTTCTAAAGGTGCTCTTGCAACTTCTTGTACCGTGCTTCATGCCATTCCATGTGACTATCTGCACGGGACATAAGATTGATATGCTCCCCTTGCCTTCTCATCTGTTTTATTTGATTCGGCCTGGCTCATCGTCCTCAATTCTTCCACTAGAGTACGAAGTTCCTCAAGTTCCTTGTCTACACCTTCCCTGGCAGGAAATTTATTTAACAATTCATCATTTTTCCTTATCAAAATATCCTTACCTCTAATCACCCACTCTAACTTCTGTTCCCAGATGTGAGCAGCATCCAACTTACCTTGGCACTCCCTTAACCGCTCATTTCCTTTTTATACATGAGCTTGAGTACAAGATACATCTCCCTCCAACTTTCTAATTCGAGCTGATAGGCTAACCACATCCCCGTGAACAATGGAGACCTTGACATCACCTTTATTCTTCCCCGAGCGCTCTCCAGCCTCGACATTTTTGACATGCGAATTGGCCAAAGCCAAATCGGCCTTCAATTGTACCACCCTCTCATTCAACTCATCACATTTTCTTTGCACCAACCAGAACTCTATATCTTTAGTAGGTAAAACTGCAGTCAACTGCTTAACCGCAATTTTGAAGTTAGATAGGTCATCTCGAACTCTCATTAGCACGCTATCTTTCTTAATCATTTTATTCTTCAATCGCTCAAGTTTGCTCCTGGTACTCACAAAATTAGCTCAAGTCTGCTCTTGTTCATTCGCTTTGCTGATCATTTGGTCCTTCAGACTGGCCACAAAGCAACGTAACTCTTATTCTGACATTTTTAACGCCTGGATACGGTATCGAGCCATGCCCGCCTCCTTACTCTTTACCATCAACGCATCATTCTGACTTTTGAGCTTTGCTATCTCTTCCTTCGTCTCCGCGAGCTCTTTTTGCCCCTTACTAATTTCGGTATCCTTCTCTTCGATCTTCCGAGTGTGGTCATCAACAGTTTGTGTTGCCTCGACGAACTTGAAGTGCACCTTTACGTGTTGATTCTCCCTATCTTCATTTGCCTTTCTCATTCTATCAAACTCAGCCGTAAACTCTTAGTTATATTAGCGTGCCTCTTCTTCGCTCAAGCGAGCTGACTCCAGTTCGACCTACACATCATAGATACAATACATCAAGTTCGATTCAAGAATACTCACTCAATAGATACAAGAATCATATTTCTTACAAATTCTATTTTTTTTACATCTACTGTGTGAAACTGCTTCTAAACTTATAGTCAAAGTATGATCCCAGTTCGATGAACAATAACATATACTTCCAATTCATGGTACACATTCTCTATGTTCTAACTTTTTCAACACTTTGATATTATCTATACACAATTAAGTACCATTGCCCCTAAACTATTAGCACGTTTTTGGTCTTTCTCTGTGCTCTAACTTTTACTTTGTAGCTCTAGAGTAATGAAGCATACAAGTCAAATATCTCTTGCTCTTTTCTAGCCTGTAGCTCCGCTTGTGAAGTCAACAGGGACGCTGAGGCATCTTTCTCCTTAGCGTGCTCATTCTCTAATTCTTTTATTATGAGGCACATATCCTTACGTTCCTACAAACAAGGTTTACAAACATAACTTAGCCTACAAAAATTTATCCTACATTGATCCATACAGTTACAGTTCACAAACCCCTCATAATCACATAACTAAAGAGTTAACAATTTTACTCTACCTTCTTAGTCTCATTCTCATTCTCTGGGTTCATAATATCATCCACTTGGTTCTCTCGCTCAGTTTGGGGAGAGACACCATCCAACCCTCTTACAACTCCAGCCCCATCATCGTCATCCTCCTCCTCATAAATATAAGTATCCTCCATAATGTCATTCACCTCAACTTTGGAATACCCTATTTTGAGGAGGTGCCGCCCAAGTCTATCACGCTGGACTACTACCTCATTCTGATTCTTCCGTAATTCTTCTGCCAGCTTGATAATCTCTACCTCTTGTGCAACCTTCACAGAAGCGAGTCGCTTCCCGGGCCAAATAAGACTTTAATCAAGTTACCTTCTTCTCGAGCTCTATTATCCCAGTCTTGAGTTCGACTTTCTCCTCCTCCTTCCCGAGGCAGATCTCCTTCATCAAACGAGCGGCCTACAAAAAACAAATCAAACACATTTTTGGCTCGAATCGCTATACAAAATTTAGAAAACATTAAAATCATCAAACTTACCACTTTGCTCATCACCTCCACACCCTAGCGAGCTGCAAGCCTCACCCTATGCTCCATAACTTTCAACTCATCTTCCTCACCAGGTCGATTCTCTGCGATCTTCACCCCGATAAGTTCATAAGAAGGGTCTACCCTTCTCTTTTTCTTCTCTCCCTCGACCTCACCACTCCCTGTGGTTCCAGAGGTCGCGCCACGCTTTAACATCTTCTTCTTCAGAAATACCTAAGCTAACTTGCTCGATGTGGTAGACTCCGGCACATCTGCATAATCTGCTGCAGAGGCCATTGGCATAACCACTCGTCTCTCTCCATTACCTCCCCTCTTCTTGTTGCCTCCAACCCCCGTCATTAGTCTCGTTGCTTGAGACTTCTAAACCTTCTTAGACCTATTGTTGTTCATTTATTTTGATTATTACAAAAGTCTTTCAGCACTACCTCGAGCTCAACCCCTTCCTGAGCAACAGTATCTAATAGGGACTTCTTGTTCACCTTCGACTGAGGACCTATCAAAAAAATATACATTATCAACATCAGAACAACATTTATTTTCAACAGTTCAATATTATACGATATTATACTTACTTTTCTTCACAGTTTTATACAGAAGTTCCATGGGTTCTTCATCTTCTCTCTGAAGGCAATCACCTTTGACCCAAATCACATTATCATTCCACATTCGACCTGCTGAATTCAGATCAAAGAAAAGAGGATGAGGCGAGCTCGCAAAGAAATATGCCCCTCCACTTGCAGAATAATTCTTCACTCCATAAAACTATAACACATCTTCAGAATAAATTCTCCTCCCCACCTCATCCTCTTCCCACAAATTATTCATACTTTCACAAACATTTATTACCTCCTACATGTTCCTGTTCAGCTGGGCATGACTAGTCCCTATGATATTCATTATCTCTTTCGCAAGATTGTTCAGGGACAGACTCAACCCATACTCTAACTGAGATAAATAACACAGAAAACCATCTTCCAGGTCACCCTAGACATTCCCATCATAATTCTCTAAGGAGATCGATTTATTTATTCCCCTATCTAATTTTTCTTTCTCTAAATCAGCCAACAGAAAGAAATGTTCCTCCCCTGATCTTACTATACATCTTTTAAACTGCCTACCAGCATGTTCTACGAAATTTAACCATCTTCCCCCTATAAGAGTCTTAGATTTATAAAACTCTCTAAACATATCGGAGTTTGGAGGGTATGATAACAATTGTCCAAGGAAATCTAGAAATTAAACCACTTCTACTTCGTTCTCCCTATCAGATTCTACATTATCAGATTCTGCTGAACGACCAGAGGTTGAATTTTCCATTGTAGTAGCCTACTCGTAGCCTTCTAGCACCAGTCAAATACTCAAAGGCTACATCGAAGCCTACCTAAAGAATCGAAGCCCAACAAGACAGTAACTAAGTTCACGAAGCCCTCTGAGACTAGTCGAAAACTGTAACTAATTACCATAGTCTAAGATAGATGAGCAGCGCCAGGTCCCAGTATTAATACCAGAAATACTTTGACCCTGGTCATACATGGTTGAAGGCAAACATGTCTGACAGCCAGTTCACCAGACAGAATAGTAAAATAAGCCATTAGACAACTACAGTATCAGGACCAACAGCTACAGTGTCAGAACCAACTTCGGGTATAGAATAGTTGTCCCCAATGGATATACATGTAACTTGACCTCCCATGGCAACTCAGCCCTTTCTATTTCCTATAAATAGGAGAGATGAGGCACGATGAAGGGGTTAAAAAATATCTCCCACTAAGCCTTACAAGATTACCTTCGAATACCCAGTAACAATCTACTCCTCGATCCCTCGACTAACTCAATATATATCATTTCTCCTTAACATCCTCACTAGAGGTCGTAGAGTAACCCATTCTTGGCCTCCACGCAAGTGTATTGTCTTACTAGTATCTCTTATTATTGTTATTTATATGCTTGTAAACCCATAGTCGAAGATTAACCCCTTGGTGTAAGAGCCGATTTCCCCTCATACGAAACTTGGCCCCTATATTTGGCACCATCTGTGCTACACCCACCCTACCCAACTCCCCTTATCTCTTTTCGCTTTCTCTTTCTACCCTTTACCGCCATCCTCAATGGCCCCTACCTTTCACTCCACCTCGGCTATTGTTGGAAACTCCACTGATGGCATAGCCGCCCAACTCGCCCTCATCAGTCAACAGTTTGTGCAAGCCGAAGAGCGCCATTCCAATCAGCTACATCTAGAATGTGAAGATAGACGCAATGAGCTCAAGGCTGAACGACAGCGTCGCTTGAATGATAACAAGCGCCAACATCGTGTCCTTGACGAACTACGCCACACAGTTCGAGAGCTTCAACAGGTCCAAACCCAGGATGCTCCTCTACGATCCCGCGCACCTGCCCCTTCTTACGTTTCAGCCTGCGCTCGACTTGGGCCTCACCCCCAAGTTGAAGTTTCCCCGGTCATCCTTGGCGTCGAGGGTACTCCTACCATTTTTCCTACTGGCTTGATCTACCTCGGTGTACACCCTACATAAGATTCTTCTGACTCCACATTTCGAACTGCCCGACACCCTACATGTTGCCCTGCTCTAGAATGTCTTGGGGAGCGCAGTGCTAAACATACCCTGAACCCTCGGCCACATCTCCCTCAACCCCAGTAATCTCTTCCTCATCATGCATACCTTACTCGGCAGGAACTCGATCAGAAAATCTGTACAACTATTCGCGTCAGCGCGAGCCCCACACCAAACTCTCGGAGTAGGTTAAACAACCATATCTGCCCCAAACTTCTCACGGTTTAAGTACCTTAAAATTTGTATACCCCTAAAATCAGCAAATACCACAATACCAACCCTCAGTCTCATGTCCTCGAATTCCAAAATGCTTTGAGTTTGTATTCCATAGCCAACCACATCTTATGTCGAATGTTTTCCGCCAGTTTAACTGATAACCCTCTCAAATGCTACCACAGACTCCCTAATGGTTCAATATAAAACTTCAAACAATTATCGAGCCTTTTTATCGCCCAATTTGCCTTTAACAAAGACTGTGAGGTTCAAGTCGATACCCTCTTCAAGTTCTGCAAATCCCCAATAAAACGCTTGAAGCTTTCACCAAGCGGTTTCACGATGAGTCGGGCAAAGTTGAAAATCTTGACTGTGCGAATGATGTTTTCGTGTACTCTAACGCACTATCAAATCATAGTCATGCCAAAGAGTACATCGTGCTTCATAAACCACGAACCTTCGAGAAGATGCTATATGAGGTTAACAGAGACATCGACCTCGAACGCCTCCGCGAATCCAATCGCCAGGGGCAAGCCTCGATCACCAACCAGAATAAACCTCAGCCACCATTCACGCCCATGGTTGCTCCCGTCTCACAGGAGACCGAGGGCCGCAAACTCCCTCACTCCGATAATACCTCTGCTGAGATCCGTAAAAAATGACCCAAGCTAGTCCTTTCTAAGCTCACTGTTCCCATCAACACCCTTCTCACACAAATACAGTCCGAACCTATCTGGTGTACCCCCTACCCCATTAAGGTCTAGAAAGACGAGCCTTACTATCAAAATCACAAGTACAATTGCCATTACACTAATAAATGTTATGCTCTACAACGATCATTGGAGATGATTCTTAAGGCAGGTCGTCTACATCGATATATTGCCGATCTCCCCAACTATCTCAACGGGTCGTATCTTAAGCCTCAACCCACTCCAACTACCGACCCAGTCGAGGTATATATTTTCCAACTCTACCTTATCAAAGTTAACAACATCGACAATGGTCATACTCAAAGCAAATACAAACGAGTTGAAGAGTATTGTAAGCTTACCTATCAAGATAAGCTTCCCATCCTCCTACCAGAATCTAGCCAATGCCCTCTGTGATGGCCAAATTTTCTAAGCTCGAAATGGCTTGAAATTCGCTATCACACCAATGAACCCATAATAATATTCTAATGACAAATAAGAAAATAACGCAGATGGATTTTAGAGTGGAAAACCTCTGAATGGGTAAAAAACCACGACCTCGAGTGAAGGATTTTTGGTAAAAGTATTTTTAGTGATTGAAGTAGGTATCTTATTATAAGTGATCTCTAAATTTAGAAATGCTTGAATCTTGTAACTAAGAAGCTTGAATAGTTTGAGAATCTAGACAAGCGATTTCTTATCTAATTTTTCTGATCTTGTCTTCTTGAACATTTTCTTTATATAGGCCTTCTCCGCAGCTCTTCATCGTGCTGGAGCACGTTTCCGAACAATGTGGTTAGTGACAGCTGACTGAGTAACTGACGAGTTCGTAAGATATATATATATCTTTGACTTATTCAGGTTTTCCGATTAGAGCTCGACCCACGCTCTTTGCTAGTTGTGGGGTAGGTTAAAATATTGACTTGAGATGTTATGCTGAAAAATGTGTGAGCTTGAGATAGGGGTAATTTGAACTGGCGACAACTCGATTTAGATGAGATTGAGGGATAGGTCCCTACAGCGAAACAAAGCTCTTTCCAACAGATGGGGAACTTTTTTTTGTAGTATCTACATCTCCTTGCCAAAGAAACTTAGATATAATACTTTCAATTTGATTGATAATGGCTTGAGGAAGAATAAATATACTACTCCAATAGACATGCATACTTTGAAGGAAAGATTGAATCAGTTGAGCTCACCCTGCCTCTAAAAGGACTCTATGTTGCCAGCTATTCACTCTCTTAGTCATGGACTCCATAAGACCCTGGCAATCCCTAGCTTTCAAATTAGTACTAATCAGGGGCACTCCAAGATATTTGAATGGCAGGGACCCCACTTCCATCTCTATAGTATTACTCATGTACTCTCTTGTCTCCTCTATGACTCTCGCCATGTACATCCTGGATTTGTTGTAGTTAATCTCTAAACCTGTCTAGGAAGAAAAACAAATTAGAGTTTCCTTAAGGGCAAGGGCAAAAATCTCATTACCTTCCATAAACACAAGTAAATCATATGTAAAATGAAGATGGGTGATCATAGGATTGGTGCACTTGTGGTGCAGGTTCAGAGTGCCCTCCGTAACATTCTTTTCCCGCAATAAGCTCAACATCTCTATGACTAAAACAAAAAGATAAGGTGATAAAGGATCTCCAAGTCTAATTCCCCTTTGACCTAAAAAATAACCTTCAAGAGAACCATTCATAGAGACTGAAAAGTGAGTAGTTGTAATGCATTGAGTGATCTAGCATATAAATTTTCTGGGGAAATTCAAGGCTTCCAAAAGTGTAATGATAGTTTCCCACTGAACCAAATCATAAGCCTTCTTTATGTCAATTTTAGTTGTACATTTAGGTCTTGGTCCGCCTATATGATACTTTCTCATAAGCTCATGAGCTATAAGAAGGTTATCCGAGATTTTCTTTCCCTCAATAAATGCTGATTGATTCTCACTATCCAGAGAACCAAGGATAACTTTAAGCCTTTTAGTCAAAAAATTTGATATGATCTTATAGATAATACTAGTTTACCGCATAACGGTGGGATCGACAACGTAAATTTCTTATTGTCTTTTTGGTTTTATATTTATGTTTCTGGTAGACTTTTTTGATTATAAGTGCTAGTAGATTGGATCACCTTGATTCAAACAACATCGTAGAATTTGACCACTTGAAAGTCTCATCGCTGAATAAAATATTTTTGTATATTTATAAGTTAAAAGAAGGATAACTTTTCCGGTAGTATGCACAGATGCATGGAGTTTAGAAAAAGAAGGGATAGAAATAAACACAGATGCATGGAGTTTAAAAAGAGAAGGGATAAAAGCAAAACTACTTTCTAGGATAGAAGAAAAGATTGGAGAAAATATATAAAAATGGAGAGAAACGTGGGAGTGGATAGATATGTTTTCATTTTACTTAAAGTACCCATTGTTTTTCCAACTTATTACTATGTATAACACAAACTAAAAATAAAGAAAAAGCCAAAGTGTATTTTACAGATCCCTAAAAGATTCAGACGGATTACCATCTAACCTCTTTATAATCACCAAGAACAAGAAGTGTAGTTATGTGCAGAGTGACCTCCCTACCGGTCGGTCAGATTACAACAAGAGATAGGTCTATACTCGTCAAAGTTAGAAGGATTAGGTACCTTTGGAATCAGGGCGATAGTTGTGGAGTTGATAGCGGAGAGTGCATTCTAGATTTTATGAAGAAGTTTTTCACTATTTTACAAACATCCTTACTTACAATATTCTAGAATACCTGAAAAAAGTAAGAGTTAAAACCATCAGGACCAGGGCTTTTGTTTGTAAGAATGGAGAAAAGGGCAGCCCAAATTTCTGCATCATCAACATCTTTAGTAAGTTCAACATGATCCTCCATTTGTACTCTGTACTTGTAATCGAGTTTTCTTATCATTTTAGTGTTCACTATTCTCTTATTGGATCCCAGAATGTTGGTAAAGTGCTACAACTTCCTTAGTGACAATTGTAGGATCGGATTCCAAGTTCCCATTCTCATCTAACACAAAGAAAATAGCATTTGTGGATCTCCTAGCCTTTATTGCTCAATGGAAATAGGTATTATTGGTGTCCCCAAGATTGAGCCAGTTTACTCTAGAAAGCTTCTTTAGTCTATCTTCTTTTGTGTTAGCAGTTTGAACATAACATTTAAGGGCTTCAGACTCTGCTCTTATTAGCTCATCATTCAAAGGTTGACTTTGTATCTTTGATTGAATATGGTCCAACTTTTCTCTAGTTCCTTAACCAGACTATTCAAAGGAATCTTCTTTTTCCTCCAATTTCTTATATCTTGCTTGACATTGTTCAGCTTCTGCTTAACTCTTTGCATGGGTTTCCCTAATACTACTTTGTTCCACGCATCATTTATCACATCCCTAAATCCTTCCTCCGTAGACCAATAATTAAATTATTTAAAAGCTTTTTTCCTGCTGGACAAAGCTTTTATAAATTCCTATAATTGCAGGACTATGGTCAGAAATGTAAGGATTGAGAAATTCAGCTTCAGAAGCACTGAAGGTATCCATCCAATTCTCATTTATCAGAACTCTGTCGATCTTTGTCATCATACTTTCTTCCCTAATTCTTCTGTTAGTCCAAGTGAATATGCATCCTTTGTACTTAAGATCTTGAAGCTTTGTCTTATTCAACAGGTCTGTATATTTGTCCACCACAACACTCAACACTACTCTTCCCCCAATCTTATCATGACTAAAGAAACAAAAATTGAAGTTCCCTGTAAATACCCATGGGTTACTAAAGCTATTTGTAATATTAGTCAGGTCCACCTACAGTTCATCCCCTTGCCCTGTGACAATTTGAAGCATACACTAGAGAGAAAACAAAAGATGTATTGTTCACATTAATAAGACAGTGTATAGCTTGTATGGAAGTCCTTATAATAGTAATTTTGAAAACATTTTCATCCCAGCATAGTAGCATTCTGCCCTTCAGGAAGCTAGAGCACGTAGCATACTTCCAATTCGGGCATATAGAGTTAACAATATAATTTTTCCTACCTTTTCTAATTTTAGTTTCTACCAACCCAATCATAGAAAGTTTATGGTTTTGAATTAATTGCTTTACCTACCTATACTTAATGGGGTCATTCAAACCCCTAGTATTCCGCATACCAAAGTTGTAAGCCATCTGAAACTAGATAATAGTTTGGTACTTCTCCTCCCTAATGATTTTGTTCTTCTTCTCATCATTCCAGCCCATCACCTGAGTATAGCTCTTACCTGTACAATTAACATAGCTTAGTGAAAAACCACTCTTTATACTCTCCTGACGTGAGTGTGCCCTCCAACTTCAGCTTTGTGGGGGCCAGTTTTAATTTGTAAGAACAATCTCAAAACTGATACCCACAGGGCTTTGAATTGAGGGTCCTCTTTAGTGGCTCTCTTATCACTCATGGTGCACCTGGAGTCTCTCTTGTGGCCTAGCCTCAAAATTCTTCTATTCCTAATTGTATGGTAGCTATTATCACAATAATAAAGCCTAGCCCATTCAAAAAACTTAGTCATAAAAGACATATAGAATATGCCACAAGTTAGGAGCCTAGACCAGCCTTTCTTGCGTCTCTTCCTGGCTTACACTATTAAATTCTTTAGATGTTCTAGCCTTTTACTATCCATATTGGATTTCTCACAATAAGCAATATTCTTGGTCAATGTCAGATCACTATCATGATCATTGTCTACAAGGGATAGGAGCCTAGCCCAGCATGTCCCTTGTTCAATGCTCATGTATAACCTTTATCTCTTTCCCTAATTCAAAAGTATTTTTCCTATCCATCATGGTTCTGACTGCTATCTGGATAGTGTGATACCATTTATGGCATTTACTATTGATTCTCATATGAAAAACAAGAATTAGGAGCCTAGCCCAGCATGACTCTTGCCTCCTAATAAGTTTCAAGCATAAACCAAGTAAACATTAACATTTATCCATTCTTCTGCATTCGTAACATATAGACAACAAATTAGGGTTGACCTCCACTATAATCTTATCCTTGCTTTTCTCATAAAAACATGGAGGCAGAAGCCTAGCCCAGCAAACCTTTAGTCTTTTTAAGAATCCCAAATCAAAGTATATTATCTGGTTAATCTTAACTTTGTAATCCCTTCTTTTAATGGGTTTACAGCTAAGCTTACTAGTGCACACCCATCCATTCATGTTTCTGCAAAGGCCCCTACCCAAAGCTTGAGTTTGGAGCCTAGCCCAGTAAATCCCATGCCTTGAATAGTAGTTCCTCTGACAAAAACAAATGGGGGTGTAACCAGTAGACTTGTGTGGGTCAAATCCCATACCTCTTTTAATATTATTATATATGCTCTTAACAATATACTCATGATATTGGAGCCTAGCCCAACATGTCTCAGTTTCTATTATTAGAGCCAGATAAAACACAATTAAAAGTAGCTTGATTATACCATAGTTTCCTTAAATAGAAAACTTAGGTACAGTCTGTTGGTTCCTTCTAAGACAGTCAATCTTATAATCTTGTATTTGTTATCCTTACTAGTAAAAAGAGATAGGAGCAGAGCCCAGCAAGTCTCCTTTCTTAGATAGAAAGTACTACTCAAAATTATAGTATATCCTGGTCTAGGAAAATCAGTTTTCTCCCTAGAAGATGTAGTACTGTGACCACTGTACATATCGCCTCTATATATTCTTTTCAACAATCTGTACTTAGCCCACCTGGCTAACCCCCTGCCTCCCTCGATGTCAAGCATGTGTAACTTTAGATAAAAGAATTCCCCTGTAGACAGGAGCATTTCTAGTCCTAGAAGGGGGTTCTCCCAATTCTGCTTCTTTCATATCCTTTACTTCTCTGTCTTTCCTTTTCTTAAGCCTTTTCAGAGTACTTTTTGATAACTGAAACCCTTCTTCCATATCCACATAGTCTTCTCTAACAGGTTCCATTCTAGTATGTTTTGAAATTGTACCTCATTAATGTGGTCCTACTTGGATGGAATTAAGGAAATTCCAGTCCGGGTTAAGATCCCCATCAGCCCCCAAAATACTTGTAAAATAATTGACCCCCACTTTAGCAATCTCATCTTCCTCATCATAATTATTTCCACTCTCAACCATAATGCTCAGAATATTGTTTCTCGCCCTTCTAGATTGTATAGATCTTTGGAAGAAACTAGAGTTTGAGTCCCCAAGCCCCAACCACTGGATTCTTGATTTCTACTTCATTAAGCTTCTTCAATTTTCACCAGTTGGACATAACTTTCAAGCGCCTTTTTTTCTCTGATAGCTGCTTAAACATTAAATGGATCATTCTTGATATCATCTTATATTGCATCAAGTCTCTACTTAGCTGTTTGCATCTTGTCACTCAGCGTGCCACTTTTAGTTGCATATTTAGCTTTGAAAAACATTTTCATTGCCTTTAATTTTTTAACAAAATAGTAAGTCGGATTCCCAGTAGTTTTAGTTTCCCAGCACGCTTTAACCTGTACCAAAAACTTATAGTCCTCCACCCAGTAATTGAAGAATTTGAATGGGGTAGGACCATCTTTCTTATCAGAATAAAGGCTTAGCACCATAGAAGAATGGTCTGAGACTCCTGACTTTAGAAACTCCACTTCAAAATTGTTGTAACTGCTGATCCAGTCGACATTTACCATAACTCTATCAATTTTACATTATACCATTCTGCCCAGAGTGTTCTTGTTAGACCAGGTGCGGAAGCACCCCTTTAACTTGCAGTCTACCATACCTGTAGCTTGTATACAGTTCACAAAGTTGCTATAATTAGCATTAATAACTGGGGCTCCTCTAACCTTATCTTGGCAAAGCAAGATTGAGTTGAAATCCCCCATAAGATCCCAAGGCATTGTCATATTGGCATTCTTCCTTATAATAGTATCCCACAATCTCTCTCTACTTTTTTTTCTCATTACACCCATAAATAATAGACATGCAAAAAGTTTTCTTATTTAGAGTTTTGATGACTGAACTTATAATTTGTTCATCAATTTCTAGATAAGTAACCTTCACCATGTTAGGATCCTAACATAACCATATCCTCCCCTTTATTGAGTGGCTATAGTTTTGGACCTTCATTCAGTCTTTACATATATTTTCCTCTACTGTTAGTTTATTTCTCTCAGGTATTTTATTTTTAACAAGCCCGATGGCACATAATTTGTATTTTTTTCTCCAATTCCTTACTTCCACTTGCTTGACCAAGTCATTCAGACCTCGCATATTCCAACACATAAGATTCATCAGACGGTTGATGAGGTACCTGGTCCTTAGGGAGGTATTTCGCGGCTGAAGGTGGGGCATTTTCCGGTACATCCTTCAAAGCTTTGTCAACTTTTTATTATTTTCTTCTATGATTTTTGAGGACTTTTCTCTCTTGTTTTTTAAGGTTGACTAATGTTTCATCACTGTGGTCCTCCTTCTCGCTATTGCTACTTAAGAAATCTGACTCCTCATGCTTGGTGCTATATTCTGGACTCTCAACATCTACGGTCTCTTATTGTCTGATATTACTGTGACCTTGCACTCTTTCTGACCCTCCCCCTACCTTATTACCCTTTAGAGCCTATTTATCTCCCTTTTTGAATGTATTAAGTTACCAAATGACTTGCAATACTCTTAGTTTAAAATTTTGACCGGTATGGATTAGGCACCTCTCCGATGCTTTAGATCGCAATTCTCAGAAGATTGACAACCGGCAACTCGTTCGACAGGTTGGATTATGATTAACTATTTATTTTTGACCGACTACAAGCTAGGATAGTTTGCAAATGACTCGAAATACTAACGATTTTAATTTAAGACCAGTACGGATTTTGCACCTCTCCGATGCTTCAGATCGCAATTCTCATGAACTTGACAACCAAATGTGGTTTTGAGAGGTTGGATTGTGATTAAGAGTTTCTTTTTGACCGACAAATAGCTAGAATAGTTACCAAATTACTCGCAAAACTCCCAGGTTTAATTTTAGATCGGTACGGATTTTGCATCTCTTTGATGCCTTAGATCGAAATTGTTGGAAGCTTGGATACCGGTAACTCGTTTGAGAGTTTGGCTCATGGTTAAGAGTTTCTTTTTATCCAACAACCAGCTAGGATAGTTATCAAAAAACTCAAAATACTCTCGGCTTTAATTTTAGACCAGTACGGATTTCGTACCTCTCCAACGCTTTAGATCGTAATTCTGAGAAGTTTGATAAATAACAACTCGTTTGAGAGGTTGGATCATGGTTAAGAGTTTCTTTTTGACCGACAATGACATAGTATAGTTACCAAATGACTCACAATACTTCTGATATTAATTTTAGACGGGTGCGAATTTTGTACACTTCGATGCTTAAATCACAATTCTGAGAATTTTGGCTACCGACAACTAGTTTAAGAGGCTGGATCATTGTTAAGAGTTTCTTTTTGACCAACAGCAAGCTAGGATTGTTAACAAATTACTCGCAAAACTCCTGACTTTAATTTTAGAGCGGTATGGATTTTGTACCTCTTCAATGCTTTAGATTGCAATTATGAAAAACTTAGCTACCGACAACTCGTTCGATGGTTGGATTGTGGTTAAGAATTTATTTTTGACCGACTGCAAGCAAGGATAGTTTACAAATAACTTGAAACACTCCCAATTTTAATTTTAGACTGAAAAAATATTTCGCACATCTCCGATGCTTTATTTTTTTATTAATATTTTTTAGAGGCAAGCCAGTTTTATATAGGGATCCGTAACCCTGAGTTTCCAACCCCATGAGGTTTTGAACCGATGTCCTGTCTCTAGGTGGAGAAGTACAACCACCAATGGGCCAAGAGCCCAATGGTACTCATAATTCTTGGGAGCTTGACAATCAAAAACTCGTTTGAGAGGTTAGATTGTGGTTAAGAGTTTCTTTTAGACAAAAAAAAAGCTAGAATAGTTACCAAATAACTCACAATACTCCCGGCTTTAATTTTAGATCGGTACGGATTTTGAACCTCTCCCCGATGCTTTAGATCATAAATTTTAGAAGCTTGGATACCGGTAACTCGTTTGAGAGGTTGGATCATGGTTAAGAGTTTCTTTTTGACTAATAACCAGCTAGGATAATTATCAAAAAACTCATAATATTCCCAGTTTAAATTTTAGAACGGTACGGAATTTGTACCTCTCCAACGCTTTAGATTACAATTATGAGAAACTTGACAATCGGCAATTGATTTGAGAGGTTGGATCATGGTTAAGAGTTTCTTTTTGATCGATAATAACCTAGGAAAGTTACCAAATGACTCGCAATACTCCTGGCTTAAATTTTAGACCGGTACGGATTTTGCACCTCAACGATGCTTTAGGTCGTAATTCATTGAAGCTTGACTACCGACAACTAGTTTGAGAGGTTGGACCATGGTTATAAATTTCTTTTTGATCGATAGTAATCTAGGATAGTTTCCAAATGACTCGCAATACTCCTGATTTTAATTTTAGACGGGTACAAAATTTTTACATCTTCAATACTTTAGATCGCAATTCAAAGAAACTTGGCTACCAACAGCTTGATCTTGAGGTTGGATCGTGGTTAAGAGTTTCTTTTTGACTGACAGCAAGCTAGGATAATTACCAAAAGACTCGCAATACTCCCTATAATGGCCTAATTCCATAAGCTCAAAGTGGCCTGGAATTAACTTTTACACCAATGTACCTGTGAAAAAATCTAATAGAAAGAAAGAAATGACACAGGTGTTTAACGTGGAAAGCCTATGAATAGGTAAAAAACCATGACCTCAGGTTGAAATTTTTTATAATAGTGACGCTTATTGCATAAGGATGATATCTTATTACAAGTGATCTCTAGAATTTAAAATGCTTGATCTTGCGAATAAGAAGTTTGAAGTTTTGAGAATCTAAAAAGTATAGTTTTCTTGGTGATTTCTCATGTATTTTTCTGGTCCTCGTCTCTTCTGGAACTTTTTCATTATATAAGCCTTTTCCGCAGTTCTACACCGTGTTGAAGCACGTTCTTTGAATAATGTGATTAGTGGTAGTTGACTGAATACCTGCTGAGTTTGTGAGAGACAGGTGTTTTAACTTATTAAGGTTTTTCTATTTAAGCTCGACCTACATTTTTTATCAGTTCATAGAATAGGTGGCAATCTTAACTGGAGAAGCCATGTGGAGTTTGCGTGGGTCTGACATGGAGGTAGTTCGATCTGGAGACAACATGATTTAGGTAAGATCGAGGGGTAGGCCACTGCAATTGCCCCCTCACAACCGAAGTCACGAGTGGCTTGGGTTGAGAAAGAATTTTTGGGTATATGGGTTGGAAATTTGAATAAGGAAGGAAGTAATTATGGTGTTTGACTGCATAAAAGATATGTGTGTCAAAGGGGGATGTACGTGTATTGAATATTGATGGAAATATTTATGTATGTGATGGTTAGGGTTTGAAGAGTTTCATCCGCATTGAATGGTGAGGCTTGGGAAAATGTACCTGCACAATAAATGTTGGGTTATATAAATAGTACCAGTACCGAGGTTTGTGGCCCAGTATAATTCTTTTACTGTAATATTCTCTTAAATTGTTGAAGATGGTAAAGACGTATAGAATGGCTCTTGAAGAGAGAATTACTTCTAAAATGTCGAGGTTGAAGTTGAAGTATCTCGGGGATCAGTCCTTGGAGAATCTAACTCATGTTCCTATTTTTTCGACGTATCAAAGAATATCATAAAATAAAGCGGCTGAAGCTGAGGAGGAGTTTTGTTGTAGATGGAGGTTTTACCACATTGTCTTGATAGGTGAGCAGCATTGGGTTTGTCTCCGCATTCTTGCGGAAGACAAGGTTGGGGAGGCAGATGCAAGGATAAACGTGACTGCGAGGCAGTTACGTTAAAATTTTGTGCTTGAATGGATTCTAAGGTCTGACCCTCTTCATTTCTACTAACTCTGAGGGGTTAATGGCTATAGAAGAGGTGGTGGTGGTAGTGGAGGAAGAAGATGGAGAATGGAAGTCTACTTTTGCACTTTTATCGCCACTTTGCGATGGGAAAACCTTCATTTTAAAGAGTTGGTTCAAGCACCGAGTCTCCTGCTTTCATAGTTTCTATTTAAAGTTCATCTAGGCTTTGACCACACTCATGGGAAGGAGGATACTCGTTATTTCCAATGTCTACTTTGCATCAGGGTGAAAGATCACTGAAGTAGAACGAACTAAAAGATTTAACGCTTTAGAGTGCCTGAAAGACTTGTTAGCTGTAAAAGTACTAGAAAAACATGTAACTGTAAAGTACTTGATGTTAAGTACTTGAAAGACCTATTATCTAAAAAATCACTTGAAATTTGTTTTGAGATGAATAAAATTTATTATCCAAACTCTGTGTTGATATAAAATAGAGTAACTCTAAAAATTGAGTTGTATGATCCAAAGACTTTTGAATATTGCATAAAATGAAATATATGAGGGCAGAGAGTAAAATATTTGCAATGATCGAGCTGTTAGAACTTTATCTATGAAAATATGTATTATATGTTAAACATGATTCGACCTGTGTGCGAAAAATGTGGTGGAGAGAAATTTGTAGCAAGTTCAAAATGAAGAATCAATCTTGGAGAGGTTATTATAGAATATTAGAGTTGGAAAGAATAAACTTGATTTGGAATAATATGAAATGACTAAGCTCGATAGGAAAGATATGTTAAAATAAATTCTCTCAAGATATTGGGGTTTTCTGTTACGAGATAATAGGATAATATCACGACTTGCTAGGAATTTGTAGCAAAAATGTATAAATTAGGGGGAAATAATTCAAAGTTTGGGGAAGGAAATAAGAATGGCGTGGACTCGATTTGAGTTAATCTGGTATGCCGCTGAAGAGAGGTTGGCGATAAAGATCGTTGAAGTATAGGAATGAATTTTTGGATTATGATGATGAGCTGCCAATGAGGGAGGTTCAACTGGAAGGTTTAGATGGGATTGGGAGGGAACGTGAGTATGAACGCCATTTTTATGAAGAGATGTTTCGAGAGATTGTTGGGAATCTTGCAGCTCAAAAATGTTTTATGAGATTATTTGCTATAGAGGAGATCCAATTGGAAGATGTGAGAATTGCTGGAGGATATTTGATCGGATATAGTTTCCTAGGTCATAAAGGTTGTTTTAGATGTAATTATATGTGGGTCGATGAAGCGAATGTAAATAGGGGTGACAGAATGTATGTAACTATATGAGTTTAAATAATTTTGAATGAAATTGTTGTTGAATTGATCCGCTATTTTTGTGAATGCTGTTTGTGACTGTTGAGAAAAACGAATTTGAAAATATTTGAAATTTTGTTATGAGAGCTTTGAAAATGACGTCATTATTTCTATAAGTAGAAGAAGTAAGTATAGAAAAATAGGGAGCTTCTAATTTTGTCCCTTGTATAAAAGCTGTGAAAACCCAATTGCGTGTAAGCGTGAATCATCATAAGTGTGCTGAGGTCCGAGGGAGATTTAGAAAAATGAGATATAAATAGATTAAAATATAAGGCAAAGGGTAATGATGGATTTTTACTGAAAAGGTGTATAAGACGTCTAACATAGATAGTAGAGGGGATGCCTCTGTTCCAAAACTGAGGATAGCTCGTGCGAGCCTCAATAACTGCCAACAGTTAGAGAGAGAAAATATAAATACTGCTTTATCTTTGTCAATCAAACGTTTCTTAACTTCTGAAAACTTGAAGAGTAGTGAGAGAGGAAGGAAGAACAAAAGAAAAAATAGGACAAAAACTTGTAGAGATTTAATTGACAGTTATCATCACTCAAAGTGTGAGAGATTTGCTAAAACCGAGTCACGAAGGTGGTTGTATAACAGCGTGGTGAGGGAAGGATTTGGCATTGCTGCTGATTCGTATTCAGACATAGAAAGTTAGTAGAAGATTTGTGATGCATATATGTATGTTTGGAGATCATGCTTTATCTCTAGGTAAAGTAACAAATTACTATTTATAGTAATCTTTGAAAACCTGCTTGATATATGATATACGAAAGATTTTTGTATCTGTTGGACGTATATGTAAAAGATAATGATAGATACCTGGACCTGTTTGTAGGTCGATCGTTAGGAGTGCTTGTGTAGGAATAAATCATTTTCTGTAGTTGATATGGTGAGTTCCCCTATAAGTGAGGCATCAACCTCTGGCCGGTCGGATGATTTTGAGATTGAAATGTCTAAAAGGGAGAAATAAATAGGTGTTGATCAATTTCTAGATTTCCCTGGAAGATTGGTATTTTATCCTCCTCGCTCTGATATACTCAAAGAGTTCTGTAAAGCCAAGGCTTCGGTAGGAAGTAGAGGGGGTAACTGTATAGAACACGCCGGTAGGCAATTTAGGGGTTTTACTATAGCGACGGGGGAGGAATATTTTTATTTGTTGGCCGATTTGGCAAAGGAGAAAAGGGATAGGGGTTTAAACAAATCGATCTCTCTGGAGTATTTTGATTGGAATGTTAAGAGTGAACTTTTAGAGGGCTTTTTATGTTATCTGTCTCAGTTGGAGTACGAGTTGAGTCATCCCCTTAGCAATATGACAAAAGGGATTATGAATCTCATCGGGGCATGTCCTATTATGATAAATGGGAACATGTGGGAGGCAATAAGTGTATGTAAATCTTTGAATTCACGGTGGGAAGGAGATGAGAATATCCTCTGAGGACGTATTACTGTTTTATAGGGTAAAAAACTATTCTGCAAGTGAAGGGGCGTATTTCTGTGCGAGCTTGACTCGGCATCGCCTTCTCGATCTTAACTCAGTAGGTCGACTATGAAATGATAATGTGATATGGGTGAAGGGTGACTACCTTTAGGGAAATGATGAAGAACCCATGGAACTTCTATTTAGAACTGTAAAACAAATTAAGTATAACAATATATAATATATGAGATTTGATAGTTAAAATTGTATGATGCTCTGCTGATGATAATATTTTGTGCATGGCAGCTCCTAAATCTCAGGTGGCGAGGAAAGAGTCATTGCTGGATACAGTTGCTCAGGAAGAGACAGAGCTCGAGGCTGTATTATAGAAACTTGGCATTAGCAGGAAGAAGTGTGTCAACAACCGAGTTGAAAAAGTTCAAAAATCTTAGTCGGCAAGGCTAATGACGAGCACTGCCGGCAGTAAGAAGAAGGGAATTGATGGGGAGAGGGGAGTCAACTCGTCCAAGCCCCCAAGAGTGAACTGCGCAGGGTTACTTGAGTCTACTACGTCGAGTAAATTAGCTTGAATATTTCCCAAGAAACAAATGCTGAAGCGCCCTTCGACCTCTGAAACCACAGGAATTGGTGAGGCCATGAAAAAGAGAAGGGTTGAACCTTTTGAGATGTCGGGGATGAAGGTCGTAGCGGATCGACCTATTGTAAAGGATAATTTGAAAGAGGTGGAGGAAAAAGCTAGGCTGGCTGCTCTCCACGGGGAGGAGGAGATGAACAAAATGGTAGGTTCATATGCTCGAATGTGTATTGTGATGAATTTGGTACTATGATTCGAGCTAATTAATGAGGTCAATTAGTTTGATTTATGTAGGCTGCTCATTTGATGAAGGGAATATGCCTCAGGGTCGAGGAGGAGAGAGGTGAGCTGAAGAGGAAGAAGGTCGAGCTCGAAAGGACCGTAGCTCGATTGAAAACTGATCTGCTCAAGGAGGGAAAATGGATGGAGGCTCTGAAGGCTTCGCAAGTAGTGGAGATCAACAATCTTCACGCGGAAGCAAGAACAAATTTGGAGGAGTGGTAGTTGAGCGCGATAGACTCGGGTACCACTTTATGTCAAAAGGATATTCCGAAGATGTGGTAGATGTCATTAGGGGTGACACCTATGTGAAGAAGGAAGATAAAGAGATTGAAGATGTTGCTATTGGTGTTGTGGACGGGTTGGATGGTGTGTCTCCTCAGACGGTAAAAGACAACCAAGGGGATGACAATGAGTGTCCAGAAGGGAAAACTGAGAAGGTAGAGTAGTGTGATGGTTATTGAATGAATATTCGGGAATGTTTGTAAACTGATTGGTTATATTTTTCTGTTGGATAGAATTTTGTAGGTTAAGTTTTTTCTGTAAACCTTGCTATAGGAACTTAAAGACATACGCCTCATAATAAAAGATTTAGAGGTAGAGCTTGCTAAGGAGAAAGATGCCTCAACGTCCCTGTTGTCTTCGTAAGTGGAGCTGCAGGTTAGAACAGGGTAAGAAAATATTTGATTTGTATACTTCATTAGTATAAAGCTACAAAGTAATAAATTGAGTATTGAGAGAGACCAAAAACATATTATCGGCTTAGTGGCAATGATACTGAAATGGCACACAGGAAATACCAAAGTATTAATACTTTAAAAAATAAATAATGTGTACCTTAGACTTGGGAGTATATGTTATGGAGCATCCAATTGAGATTGTACTTCGACCTTAAGTTTAGAAGTTGTCTTATACGGTAGATGTTAAAAATTGATATCTTGTTAAAAATGAGTCATATGTGGTCACTGAGTGTTCTGAATCAAACTTGATATAAAGTATTTGTAATGTGCAGGTCAAATTGGAGTCAGCAAGCTTGCGCGAAGAAGATGCTTGCCAATGTAACCATGAATTTGTAGAGGAGTTTGATAGGATCAGGAAAGCGAATGAAGACAGAGAAGATCAACATGTAAAGGTGCACTTTAAGTTTGTTGAGGCAACACAGACTGCTGTCGACCTAACTCAGAAGATCGAGGAGAAGGATGCCAAAATTAAGAAAGGGGAAAAAAGCTCGCTGAGTTAAAAGAACATGCAGCGAAACTCAAAAGCCAAAATAATGCGTTGATGGCAAAGAGTAGGGAGGCTGACATGGCCCGTTACCTTATACAGGCACTAGAAAGATCAGAGGAAGGTTTAAATTGGTCGATGGCCATTTTAAAAATGATTTGATCAAGACAAATAAACATCAGGAGTAAACTTGAGCTGATCTAGCGAATAGCAGGAACGAACTGGAATGATTAAAGAAGAAATTTGTTGATAAAGCTAACGGGTTGAAGAGAACTCGAGACGATCTATCTGTGTCTAAAGTTGTTGTTGATCAACTGACTACAGATTTACCTGCCAAAGATTTTAAATTTCAGACGGTGTAGCGTAAGTGTGATGAGTTGAACGAGAAAGTGACACAATTGAAGGCCAAATTGGCGCAGGCCAATTCTTGTATTAGACACGCCGAGGCCGGAGAGTGCTCGAGGAAGAATAAAAATAATGCCAAGGTATCCATTCTGCAAGGAGATGTTGCCATCCTATCAGGTCGAATAGGAGAGCTAGAGGGGGATGTCGCTCGTATTCAAGGTCATGTGTAAAAAGAAAATGAGAAGTTAAGGGAGTGCCAAAGAAAGTTTGATGCTACTCTTTCCCAGGAACAGGGGTTAAAGCAGACTATTAGAGGTAAGGATATTTTGTTATAGCAGAAAGATGAAAGTTACAAAAGATTTCGGACGTGGAAGAGCTGAACAGGGAGATTAAGGTACTTCGTGCTTAGGTAGCCGATTTAGAAGCGATTAATCGAGCTAAATCAGTAAAAGCAGACAAAAAATTAGAAGAGAACATTTCTTTCACAGATTGGGTAGATAGAGAAATGATATGGATAAAAGAATGGTATGCGAGGTTAGAAGAACGCCTTTAGAAGGTTAGAGCAAATTTCTCTAGGTCGGTTGTAACCGAGGTATCGCACTTAGAATTGTTGAGGGCAATTATTACCTATTTTGTAGAGGAGGTAAAAAGGATTGAGTTAGAAAGAGATACCTTGTTCAATAGTTTGTCGGACAGGGGATGTATTTGCAAAGTTGATGTAGATCGAGGAAATTGTATACAGTCCATGGAAACTGATCTAGGCCATCGACCTGCTGAATTGATAGAGAATGGTAGGATTATTGTGACTGCTCAAGCTCAAAAATTTATGGCTGATCGGCCTCCTGTTGCAGGGGGAGCTCAAGAATTTATGGCTGACTGACCTCCTATTTCTAGGGAAAGTGCAGCTGACATTCCAAAAGCAAAAAATGATCCATTGTAAAGGTTATATATGTGACCTAAAATAAAAAGTAGTTGTTGCAGACAAGTTAAGAGATGAAAGCTAGTATTACCTTTACTTTATCTTATGTCTATTAGAGTCTTTGATGTAAAACAAGTGTTACCTTAGTTTTAATCGTAGAGATTTAGTAGAGTCCGCTCAACTAAGTGTTATCCTTGATCGAACTGGTATGATGTCGCAGCCATATTGAGGTAGATAAAAACTAGTTTTACATTTGCTTTATCTCATGTCTGGTAGAGTCGTTGATGTAAAATAAGTATTACCTTAGTTTTAATCATAGAGATTTAGTAGAGTCAACCCAACCAAGTATTATCCTTGATCGAACTGGTATGATATCGTAGCCATATTGAGGTAGATGAAAGCTAGTTTTACCTTTGCTTTATCTTATGTCTGGTAGAGTCTTTGAAGTAAAACAAGTATTACCTTAGGTTTAATCGCATAGATTTAGTAGAGTCAGCCAAACCAAGTGTTATCCTTGATTTAACTGGTATAGAGATCGATTGAAAGCTAGTATTATCTATGAATTGTCTTCAAAGTAGAGAGATGCATGGGAGAAAAACTTAAAGTTTCATTGAATAAAAAAGGATGTACATAGGATGGAGATGAAAATATGAGAAAGTGAAATAGAGTAGTGAGGGACTTAACGATAGTACCGTTTCAGTCGCCTAGTATTCCAAGGACTTGAAATATGGATTCCCTATTCTATTATGAGGCAATATAATCCCAGGCCTGAGAGACTTGTGACAAGGAATGTACCCTCCCAGTTGTCTACTAGTTTCCCAGTATGAGGCTCTTTGCAGTGTTGTGGTATTTCTCTGAGGATGAGATCATCAATTTGGGAAGTACAGCTTCTGACTCGTTTGTTGTACGAACTGGCCAGCATATGGTGATATTGACTTAGGTTAGCGATGGCGCGTTCCCTGGTTTCATCTATCCAATTAAGGCTGCAAGCCAATTCGAACTAATTTTCCTCGTCAGTTAGCTCGTGATCTTTGACTGGATGATGGTATTTGGAGGGAATGATAGCCTCGGTGCATAGGGTGGAATGAAGTGTAGCCTATCGACTGTCGTAGAGTGGTACGATATGCCCATAAGGCATGAGGAAGTTCCCAAACCCAATTCCCTTTTTTCTAAGAGTGTAGCCTTCTTGAGTCCATCCACGATGGTTTTGTTAGTGATTTCCGCTTGGCCATTGCCTTGAGGATAGTTGGGATTGGATGGTGAGTGGATAATGTTGTATTGATTGAGGAAGCTACAACATTTTCTCCAACAAATTGGGGCCCATTATCGATACGAATTAGGTGAGGGCACCCAAATCGAGTGATGATGTGTTCCCAGATAAAATAATTAGTAGCTATGAGTAGGTGCCGGCGGTTACCTGGAGAATTAGGAAATTTGTCGACAAGATCGAGTGGCCAACGTTTGAATGGTTAAAACACCTTGCTTGCATGGAGTTCGAGTACAGGGGGGCAGATCATCTGTCCATGTCGTTGATATGCGTCGTATTTGCGTGAGTACTTTTTTGCTTGCTTGCGCATACCAGGCCAGAATACTCCTTGTGTAATGGCTCTGTTTGCCAGTGATCGACCTGCGGTATGGGTGCCACAAGTCCCTTCATGTAGATCGTGGAGCATCTCGTCCGCTTTCTGCTTGGAGAGGCAATTATGGTAAGCCCCCGTGACTGAACGGTGGTATAAAGTACCGTTTTGATTATTGTAGCGCTTTGAGTTGTCTATCAGTTGTCGGCGCTCTTTGGGGTCAGCTGAAAATAGTCCTTCGTATTTATTGTCGATATTGAGATAAACTAAGAAAGGCCTTCGCTAATTGTCGTCTCCCCCTTTATCGCCCCCAGTGTTGACTGTGCATACAAAAATATGATCAATACGGGGGGTTAAAATCTCTTCGATCTGGAGATATCATGCTTCTGTGCCTAAGACCCTGGCTAGATATGCTAAAGAATTGGCGTGTCTATTTTTACCTCGAGGAATATAATCGAGAGTTACTTGCGTAAACTTTCTCATCCTATCTACAACGAGGGATGCATATTCGATCATCTTGCCATTCTTCTTGTATTGCTCAGAGTAATGGTGGATGATGAGTAGCGAATCTGTATAAACTGAGTTCTGAGATGCCGAGCTCAAGAGAGAGATCGAGTCCATGAATCAGAGCTTCGTACTCAGTGATATTATTTGAGGTCTCAAAATCTAAGTGGATTGATTTCTCAATTTTGTCGTTGTAAGGGGTAATCAAGAAGATTCCAATTCATGACCCTACGGGTCCTGCTGATCCATCTATAAGGAGTCTCTACCATTTTCTTGTAATCCATTCAACTCACTCATCAAATACTTTGGATGGTGAATCTTTTGTAACTTCCTCTGTAAGGTCAGGATCGTGCTCCTCCCACTCGGGATCCTCCATTGGAAAATCTGTGAGAAAATTGGTATTAGCCTGACCCTTTTCAAAATGACATTGTTCAAACTTGATATCATGTTCTCCCAAACTGACCAACCATTGTTGCACTCCTTTGAATTTTTATTTATTGCACAGAACCTCTCGAAGTGGGTAGTTCGTCATGACTTTGACGAAATGAGCTTGAAAGTAGTACTTGAGTTTCTGTGAAGTATAAACAAGAGTAAAAAAAAGTTTCTCAATTTTAGAGTACCTCGTTGCCGTTGGAGTGAGGGTTTTGCTGATAAAGTAGATTAGTTTCTCAATTTTCTCTTCAAGACGGATGAGAACCAAGCTGAGTGATGTATTTGTAACTGCTAAGTAGATAATCAATTCCTCATTATCTATTTGGGTGCTCATGATGGGAGACTTCCCAAATATGCTTTGAGATCCTGAAAAGCTGCTTCGCATTCTGATGTCCATAGAACCTCTACATTTGGCTAAACTTTTCCTCGCTTGGTACAACCCCGGAGTAAAAGGAATAGCCAACGACAATGGTCGTAAAATTTCAAAACAAAATGGTTGATAGCGGAAATATTGCTGACAAGTTTCTGAACGTCTTTCGTTATTTTTGAAGATGGTATGTTGAGGAGAGCCCAAATCTGATCTGGATCGACCTCAATCCCCTTCTTGCTGATGAGGTGGCCTTGAAATCGACTTGAATGTACTTCGAATTGATACTTATCAGGATTGAGACGCATCCTATAAGATCGAAGAATGTTGAATATTATGTAGAGATCTGAGATGTGGTTGATGGACTGTATACTTTTGTACAAGAGATCGTCAATGTAGACTTTCACAACGTTCCCAAGATATACTTTGAACATAGTAGTCATCAACCGTTGATAAGTTACACCTACATTTTAGAGTCTGAAGGGTTATAACAGAAAGACCTCTTTCAATGATAAAAGTTGTCTTTTTTTGATCTTCATCCAAGAGTAGAATTTGATTGTATCCTGAAGTAGCGTCCATCATAGATAGGAGTTTATGACATGCTGTGGAATCAAGGATCTGATGAATGTTGGAAAGAGGAAAACTGCCCTTTGGAGTATGTTTGTTTAGATCGGTGAAATCTATGTAAACTCAGACTTTTCCATTCTTCTTTGGGACAGCGACGATGTTGGATATCTAATATGGATATTTGGCTTCTCGAATGAATCCCACTTTGATTAATTTCTTAATCTCCATGTTAACTTCATCTCACAATCACGGTGATCAGCGTCGCTATTTCTGTTTGACCGCAATGGTGTTGATGTTGATGGTCAATTTGTGACATGTCTTGGCTGGATCGACCCTAGGCATCTCTTCAAAAGACCACATAAAAATGTTTTAATTTAGTCGTAAGAACTGAATGAGAGTGTCTTTTTCGTGTTAAACCAGCTTAGTACCGATGAAAGTACCTCTGCTAAGTCTATCAATATTGATGTATTCTGTGGGCTCCTCCATGGATGGCTGATCATCAGGGTGATCAGCTTTCTGTAATTGCTATGCAGCATACATGTCAGAGGTATCTAGAATTACAAAGACGGTATTTTTGCAAGCTTGAGAAAGCTTTTGACTACCCTTAATATCATAGATACCGTCATTGTGTTTGAAGCGGAGTACTTGATGATAGGTATAATCGATTGCCTCCATGTTATGAATCCAGCAACGGCCCATAATATGCAGATAATAAAATTTGGCGTTAATTACGTAGAAGATGACATTGATTATGGCTGGTCCTGTGGTAATATGTAAGATGATCTTCCCTGCTCGCTCTTCTTTAGAACCATTGAATCCACTGATATCGGTGTCGCTTTGAATGACTTGATCGGCCAAACCCATTTGGTCGATAGTGATTTGAAAGATAATCTCAATACCGCTGCCGGTATCGATCATCATTGCGCGCATGACAAACTTCTTCATCTTGAGTATTATGACTAATGTATCATGATGTGGAAACTTGACATGGCTAGTATCACAATCTTCAAATGATATCCCGAGCTGGCGATTGCTCGATTCAGACAGAAGTTTGGCTTCTTTTTGTTGAGGTGTGAGATCTTGTATTCAGACAGTCTCCTGCGTTTGAATCTGCTAGAGTTGGTGATCTGATTGATCTCGATCATGTTGCTATGGCGCATATGGTAGAGATGCTTCTCCTTAGCTTGATCTTCGACCTGGACAACTTCAAGCTGCTTCATATAGCTGCCATCCTTGTATGAATCCATGTTGACAATATATTCGAACATCCATCCTTCCTTAAAAATATACTCGAGCAACCTCTGTAAAGCATAACAATTGTCAGTAGAATTATGGTTTACCTTATAATGCATGCAGTATGGCCGGTTCTCGATTGGTTCCAATAGTTGTGAGAGACGATAGAGCTTATTCTTTGAGAGGATTAATTTTTTTTTGGAGATTCGAACATTCATCTTTGGGAGGACTGGTTTGACTTGTGAACTGCCTTTTCGGGGGTTGTCAATGTTTCCCTTGGCGCGCTTTTGGTCACCCTGATCCTCCTTTGGTTCAATATTTTGATCTGTAGCACCTTTCGTGGTAAGGACTAATTTAGTAGATTTATGCCTTTCGGACATCATCCTTTCCAGATCAATGTAACTATTGACCTTGGTGATCATATTCTCCAAGGTCGCAGGTTTGTTGAGGAAGATGTGCTCTTTGGCTTTGTAGTCGAGCTGGAGTGCATTGATAAAAGCAGTAACAGGTGTTTTCTGATCGAGATTGTCTACTTTACGCGCGAGCTCCAAAAACTTATCTGCAAAAGCCTCGAGCTTCTCTCTATGTGATTGTTTGAGACTGATAAGAGAATATAAATTCTCTTTTTTATCTTTTTTGTGGGCATATGTCTTGATAAACTATTTCAGCAGCTGGTCGAATGTGTATATGGAGTCTTCAGGTAGAGAGTGGAATCATCGGAGCAGTTTCTCCTACAAATTTGTGGCGAACAGAGGGCAAATAATGTGGTTGAGATTGGAGTATAACCCAAATGAATCACAGTATTTTTGAATGTGCTCATTTGGATCGGTACCCTTGTATTTGCAAATTTTTGGAGTATGGAAACCTTTCGGTATCTCCATATCGAATAGTTCTTTGGTAATAAGACTTCCTTGTAACTTGGTAAGGTCGTCGGTAGTACCCATAACTTGTGCTTCGGTCAACTCCTTAATACACTGGTTCATATGCTCTTCTATGACATAATGACGTATTGATTGAGTGACTTGACGATAAGGTAGCAGATTGTGAGTATCTGTACCTTTACTCATGCGATCTCGTACTGGAATTCGAGGTTGAGGTCATTGTTCTTCCTCCTGACGTATGAAACAACGGCGACCTCAGCTCACCTCAAACTGAACTTTCACCACCCAATTGAATGGAAGGTCGAGGTTCATTCTGAATATTTCTGGAAACGGCTTTGCTTGTGGCTTCCTGAGGTTCCAATCTTTCCCACACTAAAACCCGGGAGGCTTCTGGCACCTGATCGCGATCTCGTGTTAGAGGAGCCAATTGAGTGTTCTGCAGGGCTTACAAGGTAGTATGTATTATTATCATTTAATCTTCATGTCGCCTGAGCGCTGTCAAATAAGCTTGTCGTTCGGCATCGAGCTCCTTCTCGTGGAGCTCTCGGTCGAGAGTTAATTGTCGTTCGAGCTCGTTGCGTTTCTCTTTCTCAGTGTTGAGATTCACCCGTAGCTCTGTTAGTTGTTCTGGCTCAACTGGAAGATCCAGCTGAACTCCAGTTGTTGGCCGCTTGGATGTGACCATGATTGGAATTTGTAGTAAAGTAAATGAATGCCTTAGGATATCATAGAAATGATTTCTTTCCCACAGACGACGCTGTAATGGCCTAATTCTATAAGCTCAAAGTGGCTTGGAATTAGCTCTTACACCAATGTACCTATGATAAAATCTAATAGAAAGAAAGAAATGACACAGGTGTTTAGCATAGAAAACCTATGAATAAATAAAAAAACCATGACCTCGGGTTGATGATTTTTGTAATAATGACATTTATTGCTTGAGGCTGATATCTTATTACAAGTGATCTCTTGACTTAGAAATGCTTGATCTTGTGAATACGAAGTTGAAAGTTTTGAGAATTTAGAAAATATAGTTTTCTTGGTGATTTATCGTATCTTTTTCTGGTTCCTGTCTCTTCAAGAACTTCTTCTTTATATAGGTCTTCCCCGCAGTTCTTCATCGTGCTGAAGAACATTCTTTGAACAATGTGGTTAGTGGTGGTTGATTGTGTAACTGTTGAGTTCATGAAAGACAAATGGCTTTGATTTGTTCAAGTTTTTATGTTTGAGCTCGACCCAAGTTTTTCATCAGTTCATGGAGTAGGTGGTAATGTTGACTGGAGGAGTCAAGTGGAGAATACGTGGATCTGACATGGAGGTAGTTTGAACTGGAGACAACTCGATTTAGGTAAGATCGTGGGGTAGGCCCTATACTCCCAGCTTTAATTTTAGACCGATACGGATTTCGCACCTTCAATGCTTTAGATCGCAATTCTGAAAAGTTTGGCTTTCGATAGCTTTTTTGAGAGGTTGGATCATGGTGGAGAGTTTTTCTTTGACCGACAGGGAGCTAGGATAGTTACCAAATGACTCCTAATGCTCTCGACTTTAATTTTAGATCGGTACAAATTTTGTACCTCACCGATGCTTTAGGTCATAATTTTAAGAATCTTAACTACCGGCAACTAGTTTGAGGGGTTGGATCGGGGTTAAGAGTTTCTTTTTGACCAACAGAAAGCTATGATAGTTACCAAATGAGTTTCAATACTTTGGATTTTAATTTTTGACCGGTACAAATTTTGCACCTCTTCGATGCTTTAAATCGCAATTCTGAGAAGCTTGGCTATCAGAAACTTGTTTAAGAGGTTGGATCGTGGTTAAAAGTTTCTATTTGACCAACAACAAGCTAGGATAGTTAACAAATTACTTGCAACACTTCCAGCTTTAATTTTAGACCGGTCTGGATTTCGCACCTCTCCTATGCTTTAGATCATAATTCTGGGAAGCTTGGATACGGGTAACTCGTTTGAGAGGTTGGATTGTGGGTAAGAGTTTCATTTTGACCGACAACAAGCATTGAGAGTTGAAAAATGAGTCGCAATACTCCCGATTTTATTTAATTTTAGACCGGCACGGATTTCATACCTCTCCGATGTATTATATCGTAATTTTGAGAAGCTTGGCTACCGACAACTAGTTTAAGAGGTTGGATCGTGGTTATTAGTTTCATTTTGGCCAACAACATGCTAGGATAGTTAGCAAATGACTCGCAATACTCCCGGCTTTAATTTTAGACTGCTACAGATTTCGCACCTCTTTCATGCATTAGATCGCAATTCTGGGAAGCTTGGCTACCGTAACTTCATTGAGAGGCTGGATCGTTGTTAAGAGTTTATTTTTGACTGATTGCAAGCTTGGATAGTTTGAAAATGACTCGAAACATTCCCGATTTTAATTTTAGACCAGTACGAATTTTGTGCCTCTCTGATGCTTAAGATCATAATTTTTAGGAGTTTGACAAACGGTAACTCAGTTGAGAGGTTGGATAGTGGTTAAGTTTCTTTTTGACCGACAATAAGCTAAAATAGTTACCAAATGACTAGTAATACTCCCGGCTTTAATTTTAGACCGGTACGGATTTTGTACCTCTCCGACGCTTTAGATCTCAATTCTGAGAAGCTTGGTTATCGACAAATTTTTTGAGTGGTTGGATCGTGGTAAAGAGTTTCTTTTCGACTGAAAAAATCTAATATAGTGACCAAATGAATCGCAACACTCCCGGTTTGATTTATGACCGGTATGAATTTCGTACCATTCCGATGCTTTATAATGCAATTCTTAGAAGCTTGGCTGCCGGAAACTCGATTGAGAGGTTGGATCGTGGTGAAAAGTTTTTTTTTTTACCGACAAAAAGCTTAGATAGTTACCGAATGAATCGCAACACTATTGGTTTTAATTTAAGTCAGGCACGAATTTCGTACCATTTCGATGCTTTAGAACGTAATTCTTAGAGGCTTGGCTGCCTGCAACTCGTTTGAGTGGTTGTAAATCTCCTTCCATTCCACTAAGGGCAGTTTAGGGATCTGTTTAAGAAGTTTTAAACATTTCTTGTTCTGCTTTTATCTGGGCCATTGGATATTTCTCTTTTGTTCTCTTGTATGGGCTGGATCGTGCCACGTGTTCTTAACCTAATTGGCGCAATTGGAGTTTACTGGCCTCTACTACCCTTTGTTTGTCTGGGTACTGATTGAGAAGAAGGAAGGGTACACGGATCTTATCAAAGCTTACTCGGGCTCCGGCGATGACCGGGGCAGAGGGTTCATTGTCCCCACAGACACCATCCGAATCGTCGTTAAATTCTAGCTCTCGTAGTTCAACCCAGATTTCTACCATTGAAGCTCATATTCTGCACTTGGTGAAAGAGTCTAGTACTCTGAGATCCATGGGAGGTGGGGCTCGTATCCCACTTACTTCGGTTGTAGAAGAGATGAGGTAGAATCCCAACCTCACAATGGGGCAAATTAGAGATATGTTTGATGCTAATGCGGAGAATATTCAGCTTAGGAGAGAAAGCATTGAGATGATAGAACCAGCTGCGGTTGGTGGTCAGAGAAAGGATATTCTTTTACTTGAGAATGGGGAGGCCAGCACCTGCCAAAGATGGATAACTCCTGATGATCTTGTTGAATGCCGTACCGATTGTTGTGACAAGAGTAGCTGTGATTTTAGATGTGTTAACCATGTTCTTAATTGGGACTTCTGCTTAAAAAAATGCCACAAAGGTATTGTAGCAGGTATCCCCATGAACTTTGAGTCAGGAAATGAAGTAAAAGAGGGTGAAAGCATAGTAGAAACGGCGTGTGAAGGGGCTAGCTCTGTTGATGCGTGTCAAAAGGGTAAGGATGCAGGTGATGAATTACTGCAAGGGGGTACTTCGGCTGCAGGTAACTATAGTAACCCTATGCAGAGAATTGGGATATTAATGCAAACAAGATTAGTAGTTGTGCCTCTCTAATGTCAAAGCATTCTAGACACAGGGGCATAGAAAATTTAGAGTATACACCTCCCTTTGTCGTTGATGGAAAGAGGGTGCTGAAAATGAATTCTCATGATTATGCGAAAGATTAAGGAGAGAATGATAACCTCTTAGTGGGTCACTTTATTGGAAGGAGATTAGCCTTTAACTATGTAAAGGATGTGCTAAGTAAACTATGGGAGCTCAATGAAGAAACGGAGATGAAAGTTAGGAGAAACCATTTCTTCTTTAAGTTTTCAAATGAGGAGGATAGGATTAATGCTTTGGAACAAGTAAACCAACATATTGCAAGTAGAATGTTCATCATTAGGGAATGACACTCCTTTATTGAGTATGAGCCCGCTGAATCAAAAACTCTGCCTATATGGGTGATGTTTCATGATATCTCAAGGCAATGTTGGAATAAAGAGGGAATTGGTAGGATTGCTAGCATGGTGGGAAAGCCAATGTACACTGACAAAGCAATAAAAAACAAGAAGAGACCTTCTGTAAGGGTGTGTGTGGAGGTATCAGCTACAAATGTGGTAGATTGCAGCTCCTCAAATCTGTGATATATAGTTTTAATGTCTATTGGATGAACATTTTTATCTTGCCTCAATTTGTGATTAATAAAATTAATTCTATTTGTGCAAGATTTCTTTGGTTTGGGCATGATACAGGAAGGAAAGTTGCCCCTACGTCTTGGAGCAGAGTTTGCACTCCAAAAGAAGCAGGAGGGTTGGGGCTTACAAACATTGGTATTTGGAACAAGGCCTCAATCATGAAGCAGACATTCAAGCTTGCAAGGAAGGAAGACTCTTCTTGGGTGCAGGGGGTTCAGGCTAATTTCATTAGGGACAGAAACATTTGGAGCATTAACATTCCAAGGGATTGCTCTTGGGTTTGGAGGCAGATTCTCATATCGAGGTGCAATATGTGGTGCTGCACATTGTGGGGAATGGATAGAACACCTCCTTCTGGAATGATCCATGGCACAAAAATGGAATACTAAAAGATTCTTTTGAGCAACACTACAGGTACGATTCTTATCTAGGAGTTAGAGCCATGGTAAGCAATTTTATACATCATAATAAATGGGACTTTCCTGAGCATATTACTCATAGTATACCTAATATAGCCCAACATCTTCCCTTCACTTTCTGAAGTGCCTAATGCTATTGATAAGATTATTTGGAGACCTTCTATTCATGGAGAATTCACTATTAAGTCCACTGTTAAAAAAATGATGCCTGTGCTAGCTAATGTTGAGTGGAAAGAGATAATATGGGACAATATAGTAATCCCAAGGCAGGGATTTACTTGCTGGATGATGATTAATAACTCCCTTGTCACTCAAGATAAGTTGGTTCAGAGACACATACTCACAAGCTCTTTATCTTAAGTTTGCAAAGCTAGTAATGAAAGTTGTGAGCATCTGTTTATGGAATGCTTTGTAGCTAAACACATTTGGTGTAGACTGTTGAATACAAGTGGCTTTATAAGGTACCCTACTACCTTACAAGATGAATTAACTTGGCTTAATGGGCTGCCTAAGCAGAATGTTAGCTCTAGGTTATTAAGACTAGCTTGTACCAGCTTTGTTTATCATCTATGGAAAGCAAGGAATTCACATGTCTTTTCCTACCAAATAGGGTCTTTAATAACATTTGTGACGACATTACCACTAGAGCTAAACCTGTTATAACTTCTGTCATTAATAACTCCAATAATAGAGATATCTGTTATAGATGGGCTGTTCATCCAACATTTACACTTCCAAATATCAGCTTATGCAGGTGGATTCCCCCTCAAGCAGTAACAATAAAGATCAATACCGATGGATCAGTAATTGGAGATAGAGGGGCCATGGAGGCATTGCAAGAGATAACAGGAGCCAATGTTTGTTCAGCTACAGTGGGAAGGGTGTTGCCCATACTGTCAAATACTAGGAGATGTTTGCCATTAAGAGAGGTTTGGCGCTGGGGTTGGAGAGAGGAGAGAAGAATGTGCTTTTTGAGACAGACTCCATGCAAATGTTGGCCTACATTAGAGATAACAAGACTCCCCCTTGGGACATCTATATTATGCTTCAGACCATTCAATCTTTGATCACACAGCTCGATAGCTTTACTATTATCAATGTGTTTAGAGAAGCTAATAAGTGTGCAGATTTTTTAGCTTCTTATTGTAATATAGATGGAGAGATTTTACTGCTTCCTAGCAATTGGCCACCTGCTCTTTGTATATATATGAAGGATGATGCCATAGTAAGACAATATATTAGGATGTAATTATATGTTTTTGCCTGTATAGATGGTTTATGGGGTACCTAACCCTAGCTTGCCCTCCAAAAAATAAAACTCGTTTGAGTGGATGGATTGTGGTGAAGAGTTTCTTTTCGACCGAAAACAAGCTAGGATAGTTACCAAATGAATCGCAACACTCCCAGTTTTAATTTATGACCGGTACGGATTTCTTATTATTTCGATGTTTTAGAATGCAATTCCTAGAAGCTTGGATACCGACAACTCATTTGAGAGGTTGGATCGTGGTGAAGAGTTTTTTTTTCGATCGAAAACAATATAAGATAATTATCAAATGAATCGCAACACTCCCGGTTTTAATTTATGACCGGTACCGATTTTGTATCATTCCGATGCTTTAGAACGCAATTCTTAAAAGTTTGGCTAACGGCAACTCGTTTGAGAGGTTAAATCATGGTGAAGAGTTTCTTTTCTACAGACAAAAGGCTAAGATAGTTACCAAATGAATCGCAACACTCCCGGTTTTAATTTAAAACCGGCACAGATTTCATACCATTCTGATGCTTTAGAACGTAATTCTTAGAAGTTTGGCTACCGACAACTTGTTTGAGAGGTTGGATCATGGTAAAAAGTTTATTTTCGACCGACAAAAATCTATGATAGCAACACTACCGATTTTAATTTAAGACTGGTACGAATTTTGTACCAATTTTTTTTTTTTGAAAGTTGAGCTGGGGTTGTTTATTGCAAACCCCCTGCTTTATTAAAGAATAAAGAGAAAACGTATTACACCTAAATCCCAGTTCACAAGGAAAGATGGATACTTAGCAAGCTAACAAAGCAAAAGAACAACAAATCAACAAAATTGTAAAGCTACCTAGCGTCTCGCATACTTTGTCCCTATAGAGTCGTAAAAAATAATAAGGTTTAGATCTGCAGAGAAGGTAGAAGGCAGGATCTTCATATTTTCAACATCAGGGTTGAAGTCAGCAACTTTATCAACGGCTCTGTTTGCTTCTTTGAAGACATGTCTCACTTCAAAGTAGTCAAAGTAGGGCATCAACTTTTTAATCTCATTGATAGTGTACCAAGTATTCCAAGGTGCTGTATTCATATCTTTCATGAATCCCACCACAATTATAGAGTCACACAGCATGCACAACTTCATTTTTCCTTTTCTAATAGCTAGCTTCATTCCAATAAGAATGGAGTTTAGCTCAAGGAGAAGCATTGATTTAGTGTCCATGTTTCTAGCTGCAGCTCCAAGAACTGCACTAGAATGCTCTCTCATTATAGCTCCACAACCACCTTTCCCATTCTTCAAAGAGCCATCAGTACTGACTGTAACAATGTTCCCTAAGGTTGGATCCCATTTACATTTTTGGGAGGAATTTCATAATGAACTCAGTTCTCAAGTTCCACTATGTTATTATCTGTCTTGCCTAAGCAGTGTCTTGCAGTACAAATTTTTTGAGGAGAGTTTAAGCCTAATCTCTTGGTTGATGATCTCAAGTACTAGCTGTTTGGTGCATTGCTTGTTTTGGAAGATTCTACACTACAATAAATTCAAGTCATTAAAAAAATGACGTAAAAGGGATTTAACGACGTCATTTGTACGTCGAAGGCGATGACGTGGAAAAGTAAGGGACTAACAACGTCATTAAATAAGTGACGAGAAAAGCTAGGCACTAACGTCATTAATTAAGTGACGTATAACGGGTTTAAAAAAATGACATTATTGATACCCAATTCCGGTGGCCGGCCGGCTAATGTATTCTATTGACATCACTAAATAACGTTATTAAAAAATGACGTAGTTAAAATTTTTTAACGTTATATTTGAAGTAACATGATAGCATTTTCATATATCAACAATGACATTTTTAAAATAACATTAATGCCTCGAAAAATACAAAAATACAAAAAAAAATAAAAAAAAAATAAAATATTGTCAATCCACTGCTCAGTCCTTTTCTCTACAGGACCACCATCATATTCTACAAAAAAAGTAAAATATTTGGCTAAATTATATTACTTTCATTCAATACAATATATTCGAACTTAATCACTTTATTATTTGAATTACAAAGTTAAATCAGTGGTAAACTTAACCAATGCACAAAATACTAATAAAGCAACCATAAAGAAGGGTCTTCCAAAATGCTTACAGCCTTTGAGTGCCTCTGTGTTTCTACTAGTCTAGATCAATTTGTAAACCTATCAAAGCATATAAATTAAATATTAGTTCTATAAATCTGAGTACACAAAAAGATGCTTACAATCGTAAAAGAAAAGAAATAATACAAAACAAGATTAAAATACCTATTTGTTTGAAGAACTCCACCTCCATGACAATAATACATTCTGGATCCTCATAAGTTGCCTATGTATAAGATTATACTCAAAATAAGCCAAACATAAAGAAAGTATGTGATAATGTACAAGATATATGTATAAAAGTAACTATACTACATCAATAAGGTTAAAAAAGAGGGGAAATAATATTACTATGCTTAACCCTAGTAAATTTAAGGTTAAAAAAGAGGGGAAATAATATTACCATGCTTAACCCTAGTAAATTTGAAGTTGTATGAGATTATGCGACTGTGTAAACACCACATCACTGCAAACCACTATCCTTGAGTTGGGAATTCTTTTCTCAGGTCTGTGTTCGCATATGGCGAAACCAAAGTTTTGAGTTGGGAATCCTTTTCATAAATATTCATTCAATCAAAGTTCAAGGGCAGAAACCTTCGCCTATGCTTCTTCCCGAGCCACTTGCTAACCAATGAAACCAGAGACTCTCAGATTGAAAAATATAAAAAATAGATCTTAATAGCTCAGATTATATGCTGGTTAGATACTCCAAGTCTTACATACTTCAGAAACTCAAACAAAATTATATTAATCTAATCACATCCTTGAAGAAATCCAAGACATAACTGTACTTTTCATGAAAATTTTCGTATTACTTTAACTAGGGATCAATGCGAGATGCAAAATCAAGGGTTTCAGATTGATTCTGTAAATGCTACTGCTTTGCTTTCGACAACATCCAATCTTAGGAACTATAGAATTGGAAAACAAACTCATGGTTATCTCCTACATAATTGAATTCAGTTTAAAGGAATTGAAAGTTATCTAATAGATATGTATGCTTAATTTGGTTTGATTAGCATTGCAAAACAATTATTTGAGAAAAATTGTGTAAATACTTAAGATCAAGTTACATGGAATGCTATGATCACAGGATACACACCGAACAGGGAAACTAGCCAAGCTTTCACAATTCTTCAAAAAATTCTTGAGCAAAATGAGAAACCCACATCTGTGACATTGGCGTCAATCCTCCTTGCCTGGAATCTATTATGTGACAACTGTTTTTAGTTGATTTGTTAAATGATTAGAGTAGGAACATACATTAAAACTGATGATTTGTAAACCAGTAGCGTATAGATGAAAAAAATCAACAATAGTTTTAGGACTTGCTAAACCACAACTGAGTTCTTATAATGAATCGACATTTATTATAGATTATTATGAAAGCTTATTGAGGATTCTTGATCTATCGACACCAAAATTTAGGGAATGTACTAATTAATCTGTTATCTCTCAGCTGCATTTCATGTTTCCATGTTGTAAACAAGTGTAAAGGGTACAGACACGTTTTTTCTAAATAACTAAATAGAAGGAAATTAAACTTTCAACTGAACTAGTTGACACCGTGAGTCTACTTCATGTACAGATAGTCAAACTTATCTGGCTGGATGATTATTTTAAATTAAAACCTGATATTTGCAAAATCCAGTCTGCTTGCATAAAAAAAATTGACTTTCAACTTTTGAAAATAGTGTTTAGAATTTTGGATTTCCAATGTAAAATTTTGGAGATGAAACAAGCCTCTAATAACTGCAGAGCCTGTAATAGGAAAAAATACAATCTATATTTAGTTATGTTGGCAATTAAGAAAAATATGGATAATGCAGCCGTATATTACCTCTGTTGTACCCATGCTAACCATTCGCTTCTCTAGATCATCAACCAGAACATTTTGGCTTTCAAGAAAAGAAAACCAAGAAATTGGAGAAAGATGCGTGACAACCAAATCAACTGTTACCATAAACGTTGCACGTCACATCATGTATCCTACACCGGTTGTTGAAGTAGAAGTCTTGGGGTTTAAGACTAATATGCACTTGGAAATCCTATTAGAAGAATAGTGGTTGGTCGTAGTATCAGTTGTAGTCAGAGTACCAGTTTAAACGCTATAAAGAAAACCATCACTTTTGCGCACCGAATAGCAATAATTGTAGTCTGGCATTTCCCCAATTACTAGAGGCTAGTCAGAAGAGCCAAAATAGGAAGACAACTTGGGAGATAGAAGCATGGACTTAATTTCTTGCGACCTCATGTACTTGCCAACCGTTAAACCTTCTACACTACTCTACAGGTTGTTAATACTTCCCCATAGCGTAGTAGGACCGGAGAAATTTAGCACAGAACCTAAAGGGAAAGTGAGGAGGCTGAAGAGAAAAATGATAAAATCTTCCACTACTTCAGCAAACAGAACCTTTTGAATTGATTTTCTTACAATTATCTTAAATGCAATCTTCTTATCCACAATGCTGATATCTTCCAATCTTGAAGTTTGAATTGGATATCTCCTTTGAAAACAAACTAAATCTGGATGGTATGTTTCTTTAAAACCAACAAGTTTGTTAAGGGTCTTTTTGAAAGTAAAGAAAGTCTAAGCAGAGCTGTGATCTAAGGACGAAAGAAGAAGTAAAAATTTAATGTTAGCATACGAATATATAATGTAGCTGATGTCAAAAACCCGACCTTCCACGAGCTCTAGCAGAGGGCTGTCAAATGGTATAGGCTATATATGGAACTTGGAGTTAATACATGTTTAATCCAATGCTTGAGCTCATTGAAGATAAGTACTAACAATATCATTTGTCCAATGTAAGACTTACTTGTTCCAAGCTCACATCAAAGATCATACCTCCAGAGTTTTCATATTCATGACGTCAAGATTTTTCATCAGTGCTAAACTAGCAGCGGTAGACAATGGCATTATTTGCAGGTCATCAGTTATAATAAATGTTGATTTACCTGCAACAAACAATCCCTTATCCCCATTATCTTCTTTTTCAACCCCATTATCTTCAAGGCAAACCTCATGATCTATCAGTTGTTTGCATTTGCATCATATTCCCCAAAATGCTCAAACTATCTCCTCCACTGTGTAAATGTTATCTCAGACTGGTAGTTCTTACACAGGTAGTACTTGGTTGGCTCTGTATCGTCGATGTTCAGTTTCAGCTTCCAACATTGATCTGCATACGAGTTTCTTGGACGAAGGAGCATGTTCTTGAATATATCATTCTTAAAATATAATGCTTCCAGATTCTCCAAGCCCTCATACAGAGAGTTCAAACACCCCATCCTTAATGGTTGAGGTTGTTTACGGAGGTGTTTGATGATGGTGCCAACCGACAAGGTTAAGAAGCTCAATAGAATATCGTCAAAATCCTTTTGTAATTCGGCGAAAACTACTCAGTTGTGTTCTCTGTCAACTAACACTTTCAACTTGATTGTTGCTTTTTTTGAAAAGGCAGATATGATAAATTGTACAAGAGTTTTACCCTGGAGGAAGTGAGAAGCCATTGCAAGGTCTCTTGATCTGAGAATAGTCCATTCCATTTCCATTATACCCAGGGCAATTTTTTTGCAGTAACTACTCTAGATATTGTCTGTAATGAACTTAATAGGTCAAGTTTATGTTCCCTAAAAGGAGTTGAAGGAAGACAAGAGAAGAATCCCATTTATTAGCAATTCTATCTTTTGGCGAGTTTCAAAAAGGAGACTCTTAGTTTTCTGTTGAAGGATTTAATGAAGTCTGAGATTTGAATCTTGAACTATACATCAAAGGTGTTATAAATCGACCTCATACATACTTGAGCTTAACATAAGAAGCTGAACCATTTCTTTTGAATAATGGCAAATACCATTAGTTAAGCTTTTGGTGGATAAAGAAACGAACCGAGTGGTGTTCGCAAAGACGAAACATGATTTTGTCGACCTTCTCTGGAGCTTCTTCACACTGCCAATGGGAACGATTACCAGACTCGTTAGCAAGCTATCTTTTCCAACGGCGATAGAGTGCATGAAGAATTTGTACAACAATGCTTACCACAATATCATTTTAAAACACGTGCTAGCTAGAACATGTTGCTTCATCCCCATAGATCATCAGAAGTACATTGCAGATACTTGAAATTAAACATAGACAACTCTGATAGAAGCTATTAATTACTGTGGTAATTACTTGTGGGGAATCATACTACAAAATCAAACACGGAAATCAAAAATACCACAATAAGAAACATAAACCCAATCAATGAAGTTTAAATCAAAACAAACTCGATTAATGAAACTGAAATCAACATAAACCCTATTCAATTAGATTGAATTTCAAACATACCCAATCAATAATTATTATTTTTTTGCAAGGCAAGCCAGTTTTATATAGGGATCCATAATACCCAATCAATAAAACCCCAAACCAAATCATTAAAACTGAAATCGAAAAAAAAAAAATGATTGAGAGAGATGGTTTTGCTAACCCAACGAATGGCTCTCTAAAGGATTTACAATGAATTTGAGTTGAGAAGGTTGGATGTTCATGCGTTTGCGACAAAACAACTTAAACTTCATCTTCTTTTGTAGAACGAAATAAACAGATCAAACGAAATATGACTAGTTTTTTTTTTGAGATCTTTTTACAATTTTTGATCTCCAAAAGAACTCTTTTTGAACCCAAATCTGCCCTCTCAAGCAAAATTTGCATCTCTTTTATAAATTCTTTCATCGCGATTTTTAATCAAAGCGAAACGTCGATTGCAGATAAATGACTTGAAAGGTAATTGTCTAAATCATATTTTTTTTAAGGTCATTACTGAAAATGATGTTGATGGAGAAGAATACAATAATTAACGTCACATTTTAATAAAATGACGTCAAAATTCAAGACATTAGGTCGTTGACGGGAATAGATTACAAATTTAGAAGTATGACGTCAATTTTAGACAAAATAATGTTTAGATGACGTGAAAACCCTTATTTGTTGTAGTGCTAGTGTTCCTTTCCCTCCAAATGCTATAGAAGAAAGAGTTAAGAGTGAGTTCCTTAATTGTGGAAAGTAAATCATTACCTTGAAAGTGTTGCTTGATCCATAGTATCTCAGTGTCCCAAAGGGTGTTCAATCTGTTAAAACCGAGTAAAGAGAGCAAAGCATTCCAGATAAAAACATAAAAAGGGCACTCAAAGAAAAGATGTTCCTCATTTTCAGTGGCATTCCAACAAAGAACACACTTGGAGACAGGAACAGATCCCCAGCTTAGAAGTTTATCCTGAGTTTTTAAACCTTTCCCAATGGCCATCCAGGTAATGAAGCAGTGTCTAGGAATACAATCTTTGAACCATAATAGGTTCTTCCAGTCAACTATTTCCTTTTTATGCCTGAGGTGGTGATAGGTGCTTCTGATACAATACTTACCACTCTTAGAGGCAGACCAGATGACTTTATCCTCACATCCAAAGTAAATGTTGATACTTCTAGTTACAGTAGCAATATCCCCAATATCCCCAAGAACTCTTTCAGCATGCTCAAAGAAGTTCCATTTAGCATTCTCAATTAAAGTAGACACTTTTGCTTTTTTGTGAATAAAGGAGTTATAGGTCAACTGTTGGGGAAATTTTGGCATAAGAAACCCCAAAAGGGTGTCAAGGATCCCCCCAAAGGTCAGTTTGGTCACCATTTTCTATCAGATACCTCACAATTTCACTAGCCTTAAATCTAAGCCCCAAATTTTTTCTCCAAACCCAAGAAGCTTCCCTAGGGATTTGAAGCTGCCAAATTTTTGTTTCTGAATGTAATTTTTTGTAACCCATGCCACCCAAATTGTGTCTTTTTTAGAGACAATAGCCCATATGTATCGCATCAGAGAGGTATTGCTAACAGTTTCAAGGTCTCTAATTCCAAGACCACCTTCATCAAAAAGGTAACATGTTTTTGCCCAGCTAACAACTGTTTTAGTGTGTGAGGTCAGCCCCAGACCATAGGAAATTTATGCAGTTTCCATTTATTTTATTTATAACTCGTTTAGGCAGTTTAACACTAGTGGTCAAGTAACCACTCGTAGCACTACATGCAGTTTTTAGCAATTGCAATCTACCAACATAAGACAAGAAACTAAACTGCCAACTAGAGATTCTAGAATTCAAGTTTTGAATCAAGGGGAGGCAGTCAGAGTATGTTAATCTAGTACAGAGCAAAGGGATACCAAGGTATTTTTCAGGAAAATTCCAATGTTAAAATCTAAGGCATTTTTAAAGCTAGTAATAGCAGAATTATCCATACCAAAGCAAAAAATGAGGCTTTTATTGCAGTTTACCTCCAACCCTGTAAAGGACTTAAATTCATCAAGCACCAAAGCAAGCGACCTTGCAGAATTAGAATCATCACTCATATAGGCAAGCAGGTCATCTACAAAACAAAAATGTGTTATTCTAGGTTCATAGCATTTAGGGTGTAAGGTATACAATCAAAGCTCAACTTTCCTCATGAGCATCAGGCTAAAAACTTCCATACAGAACCCCATTAATTAAAATAAAGTATTTTGCAGCTGTTATGCATACTTTAATCCAATTGATGAATCTTTTAGGAAACTTTAATTTTGTGAGAGTATCAATGATAGCTTCCCATCTCACCATATCATAAGCCTTTCTAAGGTCTATCTTAACAACACACCTAGGGGGGACCTTTATCTCTATGGTAGTTTCTAACCAGCTCATGAGATATCATAATATTATCCTAAATACTTCTCCCTGGCACAAAGGCTGATTGATTCATATTAACAAGCTTACAAAGGTAGAATTTCATTATATTAGTCAAAACACCTTGTAAATGACATTCATGTTGGCAATAGATCTAAAATCACCAAAAAGTAGTGGGGTTAGGTGTCTTAGGCACCAGAGTAACAGCTGTAGCATTAATAACTCCTAACATTCTTTCCGTTCTGAAGAAGTTTGAAATAGCTTTCAAAAAATCATTACCTATAATGCTCCATGTGACTTTGAAGAAATGGGAAGAGAAACCACCAGGAGTTGGGGTCTTCTCATCTCCAATATCATTCAAAGCAGTGATGATTTCATGAATAGATACATCCTTTTCAAGCTCATCACTGCCACTATCATCAAGTGTAGAAGTACAGGTTAAACTATCAAACACAGTTTTATCATACTCAGAATTATGGGGAGTACCAAGGATACTATTAAAATAATTAACAGCTTCAGCACCTATATCATTGTAATTTCAATTTTATCTCCATTGCCATCATATAAGCAGTTAATTTGGTTCCTACTCCTAATTTTAACTGCTTTATGAAAAAAGAAAAGAAAAAAGGTGTTGTTATAACCCAAGTTAAGCCAGGTTGCCCTAAACTTTTGCTTGACACAAGCTTCCTCCATCTTTGCACTCATAGCAAAATCTTTTACAGCAGCTCTCTCACAAGTTGTAAGGGAGTCATTCTGAGGGTCTAATTGAAGGGCAGACTGAGCTTCATCCATCTTTTGTCTAGTTAAATTGACTTTTTTTGTGGCATCAGTCATCTTTCTTTGCACCAAATGATCAGAGCTACCTTAACTAACTTAAGTTTGGTCACCAACACATACATAGGGTTGCCTTTAATTCTAACATTCCAGGTCTGCTCTATAAGATTAAGGAAAGTATGATCCTGGGTCCAGTAGTTAAAAAACTTAAAGGGCTTGGGACCATCATTCTTATTCTTAAAGAAGCTGATGACCATTGGATAGTGGTCAGAAATACCTTGGGGGAGGAACTCGGTCTCAGCCTCAGGCATCTCAACTAACCAGATAGAATTAATAAGCACCCTGTCAATTTTTGTCACAACTCTGTTGATACCTACTTGACAATTTGACCAAGTAAAAAAATAGCCCTTATATTTACAATCAATAAGTTTAGTGTTCTGAACTCATGTCAAAAAATAACAGAAAGTAGCTAGATTAGGAGCAGACCTACTACTCTTTTCATTAGTCTACAAAATAGAATTGAAATCATTCTAGGAATATCAATGATTTGCCCAAGGGCTTCAATTTTATTCCAAAGTCTTCTTCTTGGTATGTAATCATTATAGCCATACACAAAAGTAGAGTACCATTTTCTATTATCAAAAGAAGTAACAAGAACATGTATAAACTGATCACTCTTCTCAATGACTTACACCTTTACCATTTTGGGGTCCCACGCCACCCAAATCTTCCCAGAAAGAGCATACTAATAATTGTCAATAAGGTTCCACCCTCTACATATGGACTGAACAATACTCATTTTATTAAATTCCAAAATTTTGGTTTCAACAATACCAAAAATGTCAATGTTAAATTTAGTAATGAGCCTATTAATTTCTTTTTACTTCAAAGAGTCATTAAGACCTCTTATGTTCCAACAAGTAGTATTAATCATTTAAAGGTTTAGAAGAAGTACCTCCTTGTGCAACTACCATTGCAGTTCTATCCCTTTCTCTTCTTTTGCTCTCCACTTAAGCATTTTTAAGAGTGATTTCTTTAGCAGATTCACTGTTTCTAATTCTTTGTCAATTAATGGGCCTGAAGGTTATTGGTTCTTGTCTCTAGTAACCTTGCATCCTTGGAATTTGTGTTTCCTGCCTGCTGTCTCTCCCTTGTATGTTTATTATGCTGTCCTTGTGTACCCTGCATTACAAAAGAGTTCCTAGGATAATTCTTACCAGGTGATGGATTTCCTGGCTGGTCCTCTTTGGGGTTATTGCCCCTGCCATTTGAACATGAATGGATAGAAAGGGGTCTTGGCTGTTCTTGCCTAGCTTGCACCTTCTCAAAGTTATTTATATTAGTGTTATTCTTATTAGTTGTCCTAGCTGAGAAGTTGACTGTCCTTTTCTCCTTTGCCTGTATAGTTGAAACATTTGAATTACAAATTTTACCCCTTATTTGAGCATCAGAAGCTTCCTCGCAGCTTGTCATAGACTCCTCCTCAAGGTTGTTCTGATCTGCCTTAGTGTTATCCTCATTGTTTAATCCTTTAAGAATATCAAAATCTCCCCCAAAAGTAGTAGTCTGACTGCTACTAATTTCTACACAATTCTTTCCTTTATGCTTTCCCCCTTTTGGTAAAGACCATCCTTCCTCAGTCCCATTTTGTTCAGAATTCTGTCACAGGCTTCCACACTTTCTTTATATATCCAGTCCTAGACATTGGTTCTTGTTTGACTCTGTCAATCCTAGCTTCACATTTAAAAGTGCTATGCCCAAAAAGATAACACTCCAAACATTTTGGTGGTAGCCATCCTTATTCAGTTTCAATATAGGCAACTTCCCCATCGTCAACATCAAAGGGGATGATATAGGGGAGCTCACTCTCATAGTTGATTTCCACACACCCTCTAGCATAACTTAATCTTGTTCTTTCTTCTGTGGCTCTATCAAGAGAAAGAGAAACTCCAATAACACTTGCAATCTGCCCTATGCCTTTAGGGTTCTATTATATATGGTAATCTTTCTTAGAATAACCTAAATTGGGATGGTTCTAAGGTTTGTGAGTTCCTTTTCAATATGTAAACTCTAAGGTCTTATCACAAAAAGTCTATTTGCCATATACTGTGATCCAAGCTCCAAGCTCCAGTACTTTCTCTTTATCGTCTGAGTTATCAAATTTGAATAAGAAAAGGTTGTTATTTTGTAATTTCATTTCAAAGTCAGCCTTTGTTTTCCATACTTTGGAAACTGCATCTTTAACATAGTTAAAGTCAAATCTCTTGCTAACAAAATAACCAACAACAAATTCCTCACATTCTTTAATTTTGTCAAGAAAATCTGTAGATCTAATCTTTGCTTTCAGAGTTCCTTCAATCAACAGAGGGGGTGTATAACAAAGCTTTGAGTTCCCTCAAACCTTGGGAGTACTTCCAAGTAGTTGAGCCTAATTTAGAGTAGGGACAAAAGGAGTGGTTTTGTTGCATGTTGCAAGGGGAGGGAATTCATTGGCATTTATAAGGGTAGGATTATTGAAGCTACTAGCTTGTTCACAAGGTGTATCATTGTTATTTAACCCAGTAGGGCTACTAGCACCACTTCTGACATCATTTATGTCTAGTACACCTTCACATTGATTTTGACTACTCGAGCTACTAGTTCTTTCACTTGAGTCTTTCTTAGATAAGCTACTAGCATTATCTGTTTATTTTTCACTTGTTTGTGGTTCACTGGGATTGGGGAGACCTTGTGCAACACTTTCTTTTTGAGCAAGGCTACTTGCACCTGTTTTTGCAAGGTTATTTGGTAGATCTGGATTTTGAACTGGGAGTTGTTGAAGGAGAATTGGGTCTTCCTAACTTGAAGTTATGCTCCTGGTTTGGTTCAAAGCTTTGTTAATCTCCTATGAAGAAATATCAGGATTACTCTCATTGTAGATAGTATCACAACCAGAAAATTCATTAACAGAATTAAGATGTTCACCTAAATGGCAGGTTTTAAGGCAAATGTTGTTGTTCACTTTTGCATTAAGACACCCTTCAACACAAATACTGAAGATACATTTTTTAACATAGCAATAAACAAACTCATTTTGAGAGAGAGTATAAATATAATCATTCTTACCTTTTTCATTCGTTGATATCTCCTCTAATAGACTTGTGCATTCATTCTGTGATCCATCAACCGAACTCTCTTCCTCTCCCTGGTCTTCTCTACCATCCTCAGTCTCCTCTCCATCATTTCCATCTGCTTTGATAGCCAATTGATGGTCATGAAAAGTAGAATGGTGTTGTTTGTGTTGTTTCATCTCATTACTGGGGATGCCTTTAGATTTGTCTCTAATTGCCAGATGAAACTGTTCTCGGGGGCCCTTACTCGCACAATCAAGCTTAGAGCTTAGCATCATCCTTGCAAATTCCATCATCTCCTGTGAGACCTTTCCATCTGCTTTCTGTACTCGTTCTCCGATTGAGAGAGAGTGAAGATCCAGGAGAGTGTATTGAGCATCCTTATACTGGATAACGATGTCGGTCATTGAGTTGTATTTAGGGAGCTGAGTTGAGAAATCCTGCGTAGAAAGTAGTGTGCCCATCTCTTGATCTAAAGGAGGCTTAGTTGACAGATTGGGGTCGAATGATCGATCCCCATGGCCTCTGGCCATGAATCCTTGGTAGAGAACCAGATTTCCCTAAATGGATTTCCTTAAATGGGTGGTGGTATTAATTTAGAAATTGCTACAGTATAGACAATTTATCGAAAAGAAGAAAGATTTTAACCTAATTAAGATCCAACGGATCAGATCATTTGAAGCCAATGGTGTAGATCAAAACTGGATAAAATATGGGAAGGAGATCAACATACACTAACGTGCATCATCCAGAAACACAAGTTTTTGACTAACGTGCACATCCGGAGCTTTTTCGCTTGATTTTGCACCTCCGAATTTCGCACCTCTCCGATTCTTTAGAGTGGGAGCTTGACAACCCGCAAGTCGTTTGCGAGGCTGTATTGTGGTTAAGAGTTTCTTTTTGACCGACAACAAGCTAGAATAGTTACCAAATGACTCGCAATACTTCCAACATTAATTTTAGACCGGGACGGATTTCACACCTCACCGATGTTTTAGATCGCCATTCTGGAAAGCTTTGCTACTGGCAACTCGTTTGGGAGGTTGGATTGTGGGTAAAAGTTTTATTTTTGCATTGTTACTTTCTAGTACGTTTGATGGATCAGCTATTAGTTTTCAATCTCTTAATGTTTTTATTGTCTCATGGCTAGATGAGTGGCAAAGCAGGTCACCGTGGCAAAGATCAAGAAGGTATTTGTATCATAATGATTGATGAGCAGATGGAGATGAATACTCTCAAGGATATGGTTTTAGGCAAACCAACCCCTCTAATCAGTACATTTCAACTTAGCTACTACTTAATTTTAAATTTGGTGTGTCGCGTCGAGGGCCAATTTTGAACGATGTCAAATGCAACTAAATTTGCTGAGTGGATTTGTAATTTGCACAAAAAGCCTTGCTAAGTAGTTTATACAGATTTCCGACCTACACCGCTGTAGCATTATGTGTTACCCGTAGGTGGGTCAGGATTGTATCTTGTTGTAAATGAGAACGAGCAGTTTAAGGAAGACGATTTTGTAAAGTTACAAGACACATTCGCCAAGCAGAAGAAGCAGGGTGATGGGAATAAGAACCGGAATGCCAATTCTAGTTGCAGAATTACAAAGAATGGGACATCCTCCGGTGGTTCTGACATATACAAAATTGTGAAGGTATATATTATATCAACATCGTCATTCTTATGTTACTTTTATACTTGGAATCTGCATAGATTTTTGTTGTTGTTGTTGTTGTATGTTGGTCTATGATATATTCTTCACGCTGTCCCCTATGTGACACATACTCATTATTTTCTTGTAACTACAGGCATGTCTCAAGACCATTTTTAAAATCAATGAATAGTTTCATGAAAAAACTACTTCATAATTTTACTCTTGGGTGTTGGGGGCCATTAACTTGATACACAGTAGTGACTGATCTATCTAATGTCAATTTATGACTTAGTGTAACTCTGTTTAGTCTTACTATTGGCATCTCTATGTTGTCAACACTTTGGTGAAAGTTTGCACTGCATGACCGTGCACATAGAAAATTATATTTGCATCCTCAAATATGTGATGTTTTGGAAGATGAAAATCAGTGTCCTAATAAGTTTTTCGAGTTGGAAGAGTCCTTGTGCCCACCTCATATCAACTTCATCTAAAACTAATGAAACTAAGCCGGTTATTGTCATCTTATCATATAAGTTCCTAAAGCTTTCCTTGAGGACTTTAACTTCCTCTTATTTTCTTAATGGTTTACTTGGGGTGTTTGGTCACTGATAAATTTCATAGTTTTCTTCCACCGGCAGAATATTGATGGCTTTATAGAAATTACAGATGTTATTTGTTCTTAACAGGACTTCTGCTTAAAAGTATGTTTTGTAGAGATGAGATGTTAAACTAATACCATTATTTGGTCTTCAAATCAGTGTTGCTAATCATTTTGATGAGGTGGCGACCTTTTAATTAATGAAATATATTAGTACTTTGGTTATTTAGTTATCTAATAGGATCCTCTTCTACTATATTTTTACATTGTGAACTATTCCTTTTGAAGGTCATTTCTTTTTTCCCTTCTTCTCCATGTTTAATAAGCGTAGATAATTTAGTTTCTTTACCCGCAAATTATTCACAATTAAGAGCTGAGTTGGAACATTTATCACATCAGATGATCATGGAATGGAAATTCCAACCTGCTATCATTTTCAGCTTTAGTAGAAGAGAATGCGAACAACATGCGATGTCTATGTCAAAGCTCCATTTTAATACTGAAAATGAGAAGGATGTTATCAAACAAATTTATGAAAATGCAATCCTTTGCTTGAATGAAGAGGACAAAAACTTGCCTGCTATTGAATTAATATTTTCACACTGACTTTTAGTTCTTGGTTGGTTAGGTATGTTCAACGATCTTGATCACCATCAAATTGCAGTTTTTGCTTGCTGCTTCACTCCTGGAGAAAAGTCAAATGAGCAAATACATTTGAGAATTAAACTTGGGAAACCCTTGCAACAACTTCAAGAGAGTGTAAGAAGGATAGCGGAGGTGTGTTAGCTTACTATGGAATAGTTTTATTCTAGGATTTTATTCTGGACATCACATGGAATAGTTTTATTTTAGATACAACGGGAGTGCAAATTGGAGGTAAATGTGGAAGAGTATGTGGAGTCAACCTTTATAATCTTTTTCATTGATGTAATCTACTGTTGGTCAAAGGTTAGTTTGTCCTTATACGCAAAATTATCACTGTTTTAAGTCATCTATATGAGACTTATTCTATTTCTATACTATTTTTGGTATATATTTATTGCTCAAGTAGTATTCATTAATCTATACTAAACATTGAAAAAAGTTTGAAAACCCAAGTATTTTGTTCCTTACATAGTGTCAGTATATACACTCCGAATCACCCATGATGCAGGATTGAGTGTTTTGACGAAAAATGTCATTTGTGTCTATTTCCAGTAAACCAAGTGTCCTATTTCACTAAAGAAAATTCCATATCAAATGATATTTAATCATTAATTAGATTTTGCATTTTATAAATGGCCAAGATCACTCATAAAGGATGGGGACTCTATCATACGTAACTTTATCTGGACTGGGGATCCATCCCGAAGAAAAAGAATCACAGTTAAATGGGAGAAAGTATGCAAACCATTGAAAGAAGGGGGGTTGGGTATCCGAAGCTTGAAAGAAGTGAATAATGTTATGTTATGCAAATTCTATTGGGCTTTATGTGACAGGCAAGAGGACTGGTCTCAATTTATGCAAGAAAATTTCACAAACAAAGCAGGTGACTTTATCCAATATCATAAGAAGTCCACGATTTGGCCAAGGGATTAAACTAGCTGCTAGCATTACTCGACCATATATGGGATGGTTAGTAGGGAATGGAGCTAACATCGACTTTTGGAGGGACACTTGGGCCACGAAGATACCCCTGCGGGAATACATTGAGATGCCGCAATCCCTTTGGAAAAGATGCACAACTAGACTTAGTGATTTTATCAACTCCGATGGATGGGATATACCTATAGATATAAGGATTCTACTGCTGGCTCTAGGGATCAATGCGATGGCAATACCTTGCAACCCACGAGAAGCAGATAAAAGAATCTGAAAACCTGATAGCTATGGAAAATTCACTGTTAGAAATGCTTATGAGACTATAAGGACAAAAGAAAATACGACATGGTGGTGGAAGTTTACGTGGAGGGGAAGCGTTCACCCAAAACTAGGGGGTTTTGCATGAAGACTGGTAAATCATATCCTACCTGTGGATGACATTGTTAAAAAAAAGGAATCCATATCACTTCTCGATGCTCTCTTTGCCGCTTGCGGGAGGAATCAGAAACACATTTGCTCATGCAATGCCCTTCTGCTGCAGATATATGGTTATGGGCTACTAATACCTTCTTTTTCCCTTCTATATCTAGTATAGACACATGGAAAACCATTCTAAGAAAAAGCCGATCAGCTAGCAGCTATATCAATAACCTTTGGATTACAACCGTTTTCTCCATATGCCACACACTCTGGACAGCTAGGAGCAAATTGTGATTTAATGATACAACGACATCCGTGCCTAATATGATGAGGGAGATTCTCAAACAAATTCAACATACTGCTGAACTGTCTAAAGGAACGATGAATAAAAATATACAGGAACTGTAGACCATAAAATTTCTTAAAGTTTAATGCAAGGCAAATAGGTCTGCAGTTGTACAAAGTAATTTCTGGGAACTGCCTATGCTGAATGAAGTGAAACTATGATATGATGGGTCTAGTACTGGAAATCCGGGTGCTGCTGTATTGGTGTGGTGTTTCGGGATAGTGAGGGAGCAATTCTGGGGGCATTGAGCAAGGTGATTAGCATCTCAACTAGTTTTGTAGCCGAAATACTTGGCGATACTTACAAGTATTCAAAAAGCTGTTGAAAGAGGTTGGCATAATCTATGGGTGATCTCCGACTCCGAAACAGCAATTCGAGCATTCAAAACTGATAAGACTCCCTGGAAGTTTATGATACAATGGAGTCTACTCAAGAAATACATTCGATAAATCTGATTCAGCCACACATGGAGGGAATGCAATTTTTCCGCCGACCTTATGGCTAGGAGATGATCCGGCAATGATAAACCTTTTGAAGAAGACTATAGTGGTCGCCCTCCTTTCCTATTGAGAATTGAAGTTCCCTTTATTGAGTACTTTCAATTCCGATGACCAAGACAATTTTTTTAGATTTTCAATTTTCTTTGATTGACTGAGTGTTTTTATTCGAATAGGATTTTTCTTGTTCGAATACAAAGTTTTTTATTCGAATAAGTTTTTTTCAGTTCGAATAGATTTCTGCCTGATAGTTTTATTCGAATAAAATTATTTCTGTTCGAATAGATTTCTGCCTGGGCAGTTTTATTAGCATAAGATTATTTCTGTTCGAATAGATTTCTGCCTGGGCAGGTTTATTAGAGTATAAGTATTTCTGTTAGAATAGACTTCTGCCTGGGCAATTTTGCTCGAATAAAGTGTTATCTTATTCGAATAGACAGATAGCATATTCGAACAGTTGAGTTGACTAGTTTTACTTTTGAGTGTGTGAGGGAATTTGCGTCCATGGGATGTAATTATCTTGTAATTTTCGATTGAGCATATATAAATAAACTTAACTTTTGCAAAAAAAAATCTTTGGGAAAAATTATGAAAATTAGATAAGGCCTTATGAGTTCAATTTTGGGTTGACATACTGTTCATTTTATCATCTGGAGAGTGCTGCAATTCTATGTTTTGTCAATTGCTTTTGTTGCTTCTTGTATCCATCTTTACCTTCTTCTTTTTTCCCTTTAGCGTACAACATTTGCAGAGGTTATAAAAATGACTGATATATTTGAGGGTAGTATTATACGACTCTCTAGAAGACTCGATGAGTTCTTAAATCAGGTACAGTGAAAACGCTTTTTATGCTATCTTTTTATGTTGGTAATATTAACAACAATTTTAATTCTGCAAAGTAAACTTTGGTAATTGATAATATTTATTGCAATTTCTTGTCATATGTTGCATCTTTAGTTGCGAGCTGCTGTTGGAGCTGTGGGGGAGGTTGATTTAGAGAGCAAGTTCGCAGCTAGCAATGAGAGCCTCAAGAGAGGTATGTTTGCGAACTCATTATATCTATGAGTTAGATCATGTCAGCTGTGTAGATGGGTAACGGCAGGTTCGTTACATGGCCTCTTACTAGTGTAACAAAGAAATTGGCAAGTTGTCCCATTAGTTCGTGTTGCTGTATTTTTCCAGTTATGATGCCACCGAGAAAAGGTACACCTTTGTAAACATGCAATCTGAGAGCTAATGATAAAGTTTCTACGGAGTAGAATTTTCTATATATGTATCTTTCTTTATAGCCTTACGATTTAGCATCTTTAATAATTTTTGTAAATTTGGCTTGCTAAATTTGAGGGATTTTTGAAGTTTGCAAGTGCTTTAGGAATTTTAAGCTAATGCAGTTGATATGGCACTGTACCGATAATTTTTCTCTTGTCTTTGGAGTCTAAAATTGCAAGATAGAGGTATAACTATACATAGTTTTATTTTCTTGGGTTTTCTATGGATTTTTGAAAATGAACTTTGTACTAGACTTGTTTGAAATTGTGCTTTATTTTTACTTTTTATGGTGATATGTTTTTGTATGATTTGATTTTTGTATGGACTATGAGCTCAAAATGGATAGAGCGCTAAAAAATTGAGAGGTTGATGGCTCGAATCCATCTAGTCCAAGATTTTGACGGGGTAATTATTTTTATCAAAAACTACATATATGTTTGTCGTGTATGGTTAATTTTAAATGATGCTTTCCCCATGAAACGATAGAAATAACGACATATATATTTGTGGTTTATGTTAAAATTAAACGACTTTTGTCTCCTTGAAACGACAGAAAGTGCAACATTTATAAGTATTGTATTTTTATAAAGAACGACATATTTATATGTTGTAAAAGCACGACATTTATAACTGTCACTTACAATAACGACTCCATTTTTGGCGATTGTTGTTAGCGACAAAATATAAACCGTTAATCAGGCAATAATGACAGTTATATCCGTCGCTAATAGCCATTTTTCATGTAGTGAATTCTGAGAAGCTTGGCTACCGAAAACTAGTTTAAGAGGTTGGATCCAGATTAAGAGTTTCTTTTTGACCGACAACGAACTAGGATAGTTAACAAATGACTCACAACACTCCCAGTTTTAATTTTGGAATGGTATGGATTTCCCACCTCTCTGATGCTTTAGATCGCAATTTTGAAAAACTTAGCTACCGACAACTCGTTCAAGAGGTTAGGTCGTTGCTAAGAGTTTCTTTTTGACCAAACACAAGCTAAGATGGTTATAAATGACTTACAATATTCTCGGCTTTAATATTAGGCCGGTACGGATTTCGCACCTCTCCGATGCTTTAGATTGCAATTCTTAAACGTTTGACAACCGATAACTCGTTTGAGAGGTTGGATTATGGGTCAGAGTTTCTTTTTTATCGACAACAAGCTAAAATAGTTGCCAAATGATTTGCAATACTCATGTCTTCAATTTTAGACAGATACATATTTCACACCTCTCCGATGCTTTAGATCACAATTATGAGAAGCTTTGCTACCGACAAATAGTTTAAGAGATTGGATTGTGGTTAATAGTTTGTTATTACCGACACCAAGCTAGGATAGTTACCAAATGACAGGCAACAATCCCTATTTAAATTGTAGACCGGTGCAGATTTCACGCATCTTTGATGCTTTAGATCACAATTCTAATATATTTGGCTACCAGTAACTCGTATAAGAGTTGGATCATAGATTAAAGTATCTTTTTGACCGACAATTAGTTAGGATATTTACAAAATGATTTGCAATACTCTCGACTTTAATTATAGATCTGTACGGATTTCGTACCTCTACCATGCCTTAGATCACAATTTTGGGAAGCTTGGATACCGGTAACTTGTTTGAGAGATTGGATTGAGGTAAAGAGTTTCTTTCAGACTGAAAACAAGCTAGGATAGTTACCAAATGGCTCAAAACACTCCCGATTTTAATTATAGACCGGTACGGATTTCGTACCTCTCCGATGCTTTAGATCGTAATTCTGAGGAGCTTAACAACCGGTAACTCGTTTGGGAGGTTGGATTGTAGTTAAGAGCTTATTTTTGACCGACAACAAGCTAGAATAGCTAATAAATGACTCGCAATACTTCCAGCTTTAATTTTAGACCGGTACGGATTTCGTACCTCCCCGATTCTTTAGATCGTAATTTTAAGAAGCTTGACTACTGGCAACAAGTTTGAGAGATTGGATCATGGTTAAAAGTTTCTTTTTGATCAAAAACAAGCTAGGAACCAAATGTCATGAAACACTCCTGATTTTAATTAAAGACCAGTACAGATTTTGTACCTTTTCGATGCTTTAGATAGCAATTCTAAAAAGCTTGACAACCGACAACTCGTTTGAGAGGTTGGATTGTGGTTAAGAGTTTCTTTTTTACTGACAACAAGCTAGTATAGTTACCAATGACTCATAATACTCCCTGCTTTGATTTTAGTCCAGTACATATTTTATACCATTCCGATGCTTTAGATCATAATTTTAATACATTTGGCTACCAGCAACTCATATGAGAGGTTGGATCATGTTTTAAAGTATCTTTTTAACCGAAATAAGATAAGATAGTTACAAAATGACTCGTAATACTCCCGACTTTAATTTAGACTGACATAGATTTCGAACCTCTCCTATGCTTTAGATCGCAATTTTAGGAAGCTTAGCTACCGACAACTCGTTTAGGGGGTAGGATCGAGGTTAAAAGTTTCTTTTTTATTGGCAACAAGCTAGGATAGTTACCAAATGACTCATAAAACTCCCTTTTTTAATTTTAGACTGGTACGAATTTCGCACTTCTTCGATGCTTTAGATCATAATTCTCAAGTGCTTGACCACCCGTAACTCGTTTAAGAGGTTGGATATTGGTTAAGAGTTTATTTTTGACCGACAACAAGCTAGAATAGTTCCCTAATGACTCGTAATACATCCAGCTTTAATATTAGATCGGTACAGATTTTGCAACTCTCCGATGCTTTAGATCACAATTCTGAGAAGCTTGGCTACAAACAACTAGTTTGAGAAGTTGGATAGTGGTTAAGAGCTTATTTTTAACTAATTGCAAGCTAGGATAGTTTGCAAATGACTCGTTGTACTCCCAATTTTAATTATAAACCGCTATGAATTGAGCACTTCTCCGATGCTTTAGATCGTAATTCTTAGGAACTTGATAACCGATAACTCGTTTGAGAGGTTGGATTGTGATTAAGAGTATCTTTTTGACCGACATAAAGCTAGAATAGTTACCAAATGACTCGTAATACTCCCGTCTTTAATTTTAGACTGGTACAAATTTCGTATCGCTTCGATGTTTTAGATCGCAATTCAGAGAAGCTTGGCTTTCGATAATTAGTTTGAGAGGTTGGATCGTGGTTAATAGATTTTTTTAGCGTCAACAAGCCATTATAGCTACCAAATGACTTGCAACACTCCCTGTTTTAATTTTAGACAGGTACGAATTTTGTAATTCTACGATGCTTTAGATTATAATTATGTTACATTTGGCTAACCAGCAACTCGTATGAGAGGTTGGATCGTGGTTTAAAGTATCTTTTTGACCGACAATAAGCTAGGATAGTTACAAAATGACTACGTATACTCCCAGCCTTGATTTTAGATCAATAAAGATTTTGTACCACTCCCATGCTATAGATCGCAATTCTGGGAAGCTTGGCTACTAGCAACCTGTTTGAGAGGTTAAATTGGGGTTACGGGCTTATTTTTGATCGACTACAAGCTAGAATAGTTTTTAAATGACTCAAAATACTCCTGATTTTAATTATAGACCGGTACGGTTTTTTTACCTATCCGATGCTCTAGATCGCAATTCTTAGGTGCTTGACAACCGATAACTTATTTGAGAGGTTAGATCATGGTTAAGAGTTTCCTTTTGACCGACAACAAGCTAGAATAGTTACCAAATGACTCGCAATATTCCCATCTTTAATTTTTAACCGGTACAGATTTCGTACCTCTCCAATATTTTAGATCTCAATTCTGATGCATTTGTCTACCAGCAACTAGTATGAGAGGCTGGATCGTGGTCTAAAATATCTTTTTGACCGGCTCAAATTTTGTACTTCTCCCACGTAAAGATTGCAATTCAGGGAACTTGGCTACCATCATCTCGTTTGAGAGGCTGGATTGTGGTTAAGAGTTTCTTTTTAACCGACAACAAGCTAGAATATTTACCAAATGATTCGTAATATTTTAGGCTTTATTTTTTGACCGGTTCGGATTTCACACCTCTCACATGCTTTAAATCGTAATTCTGGGAAGCTTTGCTACCGGCAACTCGTTTGAGAGGTTGGATCGTGGTTAAGAGCTTATTTTTGACTGAATACAAGACAGGATAGCTTGCAAATGACTCAAGTCACTCCCGATTTATATTATAGACTGGTACAGATTTTACACCGTATCGATACTTTAGATCGCAATTCTTAGGAGCTTGAGAACTGGCAACTCGTTTGAGAGGTTGCCTTGTGGTTAAGTATTTGATTTTGACCGACAATATGCTAGAATAGTTACAAAATGACTCACAATACTTCTCGCATTAATTTTTGACCGTTACGGATTTCGCACCACTCCGATACTATTAATCGCAATTCTAGGAAGCTTGGATACCGACAACTCATTTAAGAAGTTAGATCGTGGTTAAGAGTTTCTTTTCGACCGAAAACATGATAGGATAGTTACCAAATGACTCAAAACATTCTCGATTTTAATTATTGACTGGTATGGATTTTGTACTTCTTCGATACTTTAGATCGTAATTCTAAGAAGCTCGGCTACCGGCCACTCGTATGAGAGGTTGGATTGTGGTTAAGAGTTTCTCTTTGACCGATAACAAGCTAGAATAGTTACGAAATGACTCGTAATACTTTTGGCCTTAATATTCGACTGGTTCAGATTTTGTACCTCTCCCATGCATTATGCCAGAATTCTGGGAAGCTTGGCTACCGGTAACTCATTTGAGAGATTGGATTATGGTTAAGAGTTTTTTTATGACCTAAAACAAGCTAGGATAGCTATCAAATGACTCGAAACACTCTCGTCATTAATTTTATACCAATACGGATTTTGTACCTCTCTGATGCTTTAGATCGCAATTCTTAGAAGCTTGACAACTGACAACTCGTTTGAGAGGTTGGATTGTGGTCAAAAGTTTCTTTTCGACCGACACAAGCTAGAATAGTTAGCAAATGGTACACAATACTCTTGTCTTTAATTTTAGACCGGTACGGATTTCGTACCTTTGTGATGCTTTTGATCGCAATTCTAGAAACTTGTATTCCGAAAAGTCATTAGGAAGGTTGGATCATGGGTAAGAGTTTCATTTTGACAAACTGCAAGCTAAGATAGTTTGCAAATGACTCAAGACAGTGATTTTAATTATAGACTGGTATGGATTTTGCACCTCTCCGATGGTTTAGATTGTAATTCTCAGGAGCTTGACAACCGTCAACTCGTTTGAGTGGTTGGATTGTGGTTACAGGTTTATTTTTAACTGATAACAAACTATAATAATTATCAAATGACTCGCAATACTCCTAACTTTAATTTTAGACCGATACAGATTTCGCACCTCTCCGATGCTTTAGATTGTAATTCTGAGAAGCTTGGCTACCATAACTTGCTTGAGAGGTTGGATCGTGGTTAATAGTTTTTTTACTGACAACAAGCTAGGATAGTTACGAAATTACTCGTAACCCACCTGGTTTTAATTTTAGACCGGTACGTATTTTGCACCTCTCCGATGACGTAGATTGTAATTTTGAGAAGCTTGGCTACTGGCAACTTGTTTAAGAGGTTAGATCGTGGTTAAGAGTTTCTTTTTGGCCGAACACGTGCTAGGATAGTTACCAAATGACTCGCAATACTCCTCAGCTTATATTTTAGACCGGTAGGGATTTTTCAACTCACCGATGCTTTAGGTTGCAATTCTGAGAAGCGTGGTTGTCGACAACTTTTTTGAGAGGTTGGATATTGGTTTAGAGTTTCTTTTTGACCGAAAAAAAGCTAGGATAGTTTCCAAATGACTCAAAGCACTCCCAATTTTAATTATAAACCAGTACGGATTTTGCACGTCTCTAATGCTTTAGATCGCAATTCTTAAAAGCTTGATAACCGACAACTCGTTTGAGAGGTTGGATTGTGGTTAAGAGTTTTTTTTTACCGATAATAAGCTAAAAAAGTTACCAAAAGGCTCGCAATACTCCTGTCTTCAATTTTAGACCGGTACGGATTTCATACCTTTATGATGCTTTTGATCACAATTCTGGGAAACTTTAATACCGGCAAGTCGTTTGGTAGGTTGGATCATGGGTAAGAGTTTCATTTTCACCGACAGCAAACTAGGAATGTTAAAAATGAATCGCAACACTCCTGATTTTAATTTTAGAACAGTTTGGATTTTGCACCTCTACGATGCTTAAGGACGCAATTCTGAGAAGCTTGGCTACCAACAACTAGTTTGAGAGCTTGGATCGTGGTTAAGAGTTTTTTTTAACCGAAAAAAGGTAGGAACCAAATGACATGAAACACTCCCAATTTTAATTATAGACTGATATGGATTTTGCACCTCTCCGATGCTTTAAATCGTAAATCTTTGAAGCTTGATAACCGGTAACTCATTTAAGAGGTTAGATTGTGGTGAAGAGTTTCTTTTAGGCCAAAAATAAGCTAGAATAGTTACCAAATGATTCGCGTGAATCCCATCTTTAATTTTAGACCGATACGGATTTTGCACCTCCCCGTTGCTTTAGATCGTAATTCTGAGAAGCTTGGCTACCGTAACTAGTTTGAGAGGTTGGATCGTGGTTAATAGTTTTTTTACTGACAATAAGCTAGGATAGTTACCAAATTACTCGCAACCCTCCCGACTTTATTTTAGACCGGCACGAATTTCACACCTCTCCGTGATATAGATCACAATTCTTAGGAGCTTGACAACTAGCAACTCGTTTGAGAGGTAGGATTGTGGTTAAGAGTTTCTCTTTGACTGACAACAAGCTAGAATTGTTACCAAATGACTCACAATACTTACGGCTTTAATTTTAGACCGGTACGGATTTTGTACCTCTTCGATGCTTTAGATCGCAATTTTGGAAATCTTGGATACCGGCAATTCGTTCGCGAGGTTGGATCGTGGGTTTGAGATTTATTTTGACCGACAGTAAGCTAGGAGAGTTATTAAATGTCTCGCAACACTCTGGATTTTAATTTTATATTGGTACGTATTTCGTACCTTTCCGATGCTATAGATTGCAATTATGAGACGCTTGGCTACCGACAACTGGTTTGAGAGGTTTGATCGTGGTTAAGAGTTTCTTTTTGACCGACAACATGCTAGAATAGTTACCAAATGAATCGCAACACTCCCGGGCATATATTTTAGACCGGTATGGATTTTGTACCTCATCGATACTTTAGGTCGTATTTCTGAGAAGCGTGGTTGCCGACAACTTTTTTGAGAGGTTAAATCGTGGTTAAGAGTTTCTTTTTGACCAAAAATAGACTAGGATAGTTACCATATGACTCAAAGCACCACTGATTTTAATCACAGACCAGTATGGAATTTATACCTCTTTGATGGTTTAAATCGTAATTCTTAGAAGCTTGGCAACCAACAACTTGTTTGAGAGGTAGGATTATGGTTAAGAGTTTCCTTTTGACCGATAACAAGCTCGTATAGTTACCAAATGGCTCGCAATACTCCCGTCTTTAATTTTAGACCGGTATGGATTTCGTAACTTTGTGATGCTTTTGATCGTAATTCTGGGAAACTTGGATACCGGCAAGTCGTTTGGTATGTTGGATCGTGGGTAGGAGTTTCATTTTGACCGATAACAAGCTAGGAGGGTTACAAAATAGCCTGTAACACTCCAAATTTTAATTTTAGAACGATATGGATTTTGCACCTTTACGATGCTTTAGATCGCAATTCCGAGAAGCTTGGCAACCGATAACTAGTTTGAGAGGTTGGATCATGGTTAAGAGTTTCTTTTTGATCGAAAAAAAGCTAGGAACCAAATTCCACGAAACACTCCCGATTTTAATTATAGACCACTATGGATTTTGTAGCTTTTCGATGCCTTAGATCGCAAATCTTTGAATCTTGACAACTAGCAACTCATTTGAGAGGTTTGATTGTGGTTAATAATTTTTTTAGACCAAAAATAAGCTAGAATAGTTACTAAATGACTCGCAATACTCCCATTTTTAATTTTTGACCGGTACAAATTTCGCACCTCTCCGTTGCTTTAGATCGTAATTCCTAGAAGCTTGGCTACCATACCTTGTTTGAGTGGTTGGATCGTGGCTAATAGTTTTTTTACCAACAACATGCCAGGATAGTTACAAAATTACTCGCAACCCTCCCAATTTTATTTTTAGGCCGGTACGGATTTCACACCTCTCCGATGCTTTTGATCGCAATTCTTAGGAGCTATACAACTAACAACTCGCTTGAGAAGTAGGATTGTGGTTTAGAGTTTCTCTTTGACCGATAACAAGCTAGAATTGTTACCAAATGACTCGCAATACTAACGGTTTTAATTTTAGACCAGTACGGATTCGTATCTCTCCGATGCTTTAGATTGCAATTCTGGGAAGCTTGGATACCAGTAACTCGTTTCAGAGGTTGGTTCGTGGGTAAGCGATTTATTTTGACCTATAGTAAGATAGGGGAGTTATAAAATATTTTGTAACACTCCCGATTTTAATTTTAGACCGATTTATATTTCACACCTCTCCGATGCTATAGATTATAATTAGGTGAAGCTTAGCTTCCGGCATCTAGTTTGAGTGGTTTGATCGTGGTTAAGATTTTTTTTTACTGACAAAATTCTAGGATAGTTTCAAATGACTCGCAACACTCCCAGGCTTATATTTTAGACCGGTTCGGATTTTGCACCTCACCGATGCTTTATGCCGTAATTTTAAAAAGCGTGGCTACCGACATATTTTTTGAGAGGTTGGATCGTAGTTAAGAATTTATTTTTGGCAAAAAATAAGCTAGGATAGTTACCAAATGACTCGAAACACTCTCGATTTTAATTATAGACCAATACGGATTTCGCTCCTCTCTTATGCTATAATAGATCGCAATTCTTTGAAGCTTGACAACTGATAACTCGTTTGAGAGGTTGGATTGTGGTTAAGAGCTTCTTTTTGACTGACAACAACCTAGAATAGTTACCAAATGAATCGCAATACTCCTATCTTTAATTTTAGACCAGTACGGATTTTGCACCATTGTGATGCTTTTGTTCGCATTTCTGGTAAGCATGGATACTTGCAAGTCGTTTGGTATGTTGGATCATGGGTAAGAGTTTTATTTTAAATGACAGCAAGCTAGGAGAGTTACAAAATGACTCGCAATATTCTCAATTTTAATTTTAGACCGGTACATATTTCACACCTCTTCGATGCTTTAAATCGCAATTCTGAGAAGCTTGGCTATCGACAACTAGTTTGAGAGGTGTGATCATGGTTAAAAGTTTCTTTTTGACCTAAAAAGTGCTAATAAACAAATGAAACGAAATACTCCCGATTTTAATTATAGACCGGTATGGATTTTGTACCTCTCCGATGCTTTAGATCTTAATTCTTTGAAACTTGACTACCGACAATTCGTTTGAGAGGTTGGATTGTGGTTAAAAATTTCTTTTTAAGCAAAAATAAGCTAAAATAGTAACCAAATGAGTCGGAATACTCCCATCTTTAATTTTAGACCGGTACAGATTTTGTACCTCTCCGTTGCTTTAGATCGTATTCTAAGAAGCTTGGCTACCGCAACTAATTTGAGAGGTTAGATCGTGGTTAATAGTTTTTTTTACCGACAGCAAGCTAAGATAGTTAATAAAGTACTCGCAACACTCTCGGCTTCAATTTTAGACCGGTATGGATTTTATACCTCTCCGATGCTTTAAATTATTATTCTTAGGGGCTTGACAACTCATTTGAGAGGTTAGAATGTGGTTAAGAGTTTCTTTTTGATTGACAACAAGCTAGAATAGTTACCAAATGAATCGCAATACTCCCATCTTTAATTTTAGACCGGTACGGATTTCACACCTTTGTGATGCTTTTGATCGCAATTTTGGGAAACATGGATACCGGTAAGTCGTTTGGTAGGCTAGATAATGGGTATGAGTTTCATTTTGACCGACAGTAATCTAGGAGAGTTAAAAATGACTTGTAACACTCCCAATTTTAATTTTAGACCGGTACAGATTTCTTACCTCTCCGATGCGTTAGATCATAATTCTAAGAAGTTTGGTTTCCAGCAACTAGTTTGAGAGGCTGGATCGTGGTTAAGAGTTTCTTTTTATCTAAAAACAAGCTAGGAACCAAATGATATGAAACACTCCTAATTTTAATTATAGACCGGTACAGATTTTGTACCTCTCCGATGCTTTAGATCACAATTTTTTGAAGCTTGACAACCAGCAACTCGTTTAAGAGGTTAGATTGAGGTTAAGAGTTTCTTTTAGACCAAAAATTAGCTAGAATAGTTACCAAATGAGTCGGAATACTCCCATCTTTAATTTTAGACCGGTACGTATTTCGCATCTCTCCGTTGCTTTAGATCATAATTCTGAGAAGCTTGGCTACCGCAACTAGTTTGAGAGGTAGGATAGTGGTTAATAGTTTTTTTTGCCAACAACAAGCTAGGATAGTTACCAAATTACTCGTAACACTCCCGACTTCTATTTAGGCCGACACGGATTTCACACCTCTCCAATGCTTTAGATCGCAATTCTTAAGAGCTTGACAACTAGCAACTCGTTTGAGAGGTTGGATTGTGGTTAAGAGTTTCTCTTTGACCGACAACAATCTAGAATAGTTACAAAATGACTCGTAATACTTTCAAGTTTTAATTTTAGACCGGTACGGATTACACCTATACGACCAATAAAGAGTTTTAATTCTTAAGAGTTTCAAACCCTAATAAAGAGTAACACTAGGTCTCATCTACCTTAACTTGGTGTAACAATTGGGCACAACCAATTACACCTATACGACCTATTAACATGTGTGCTCGTGAACCAGAAGAGTAGTGCCGGTATATATGGAAAATCCAACAACGGCAACGTGCATGTAGCTTGAAGAGAATATAGCTATTAGGAAGACTCTGGCAGTGAACTGCATCAATCAGAGCAGATACAGGAAATAGAAAAGAATAGAGCAGATACAGGAGAAAGAAAAGAATAGTCAGTACTGACGGTGGGCATAAGATAACCAAGTGTGCAAGCGGTAAGCCAGGTAACCAAGTGTGCAAGCCAAGGATCCTAGTTTTTATTTAAAACCTTTGACTAAGAAAAAAAAAACACCTAACTCACTAAAAACTAGCCCTTCTTTTTACGGAGCTTTAGCAAATCAATGATCCTACCTATTCTTTTGCGTTTCTAATTTTTTTCACTTTTAAAACTCGCTTGTAGTTGCCAACCCATTAGGCAACAACTACCATAAATCCTCATCTTATATTTAAAGCCCAACCCTTTTAAAGCCCTTGACTAAGAAAAAAACACTTATCTCTGAAGAAGAAAAACACTAGCCTCTAACTACTTTTTAAAACATACTCCAATGTTAAGCCGAAGATTTAGGTATTACATTTCTCATCTTGCTTGGCTGCTTCTATAGCTGCAAGCTTCGCACCTCTAACATTCTAACATGGGAATGACTTCGGCAATGCGTAATATTCTGCCAAATAAACAAACATAACCTTTAGGCCTAGATCTATTTCTAGCCATGGCATAGTTTAGGATCCTTCTAAACTACGCTTCTAGCTCCTAAGCCTTGCTCATTCACTTAGCGCTCATTTTATCAATGCATAGATATCCTTAGTCAATAGACCATTACCGATAAACCATACTCTTATGGAGCCACTTCCTTTTAAAGACGGACAATTCCAATGACTTCTGCCAGATCTTTTTACTCCTGAACACTTGCCAGATCTTTTTACTTCTGAACACCCTGTTTAAAACTAGCTCCACATCTTGAATGGCAGCCCTTTGAATGACTTTTCTACCACAGAGATAGGCCTGATCTAAACAATGATATTGCAGCGAAATGACTCTAGGGTAAGGTATAAAGCACCCTAATGAAAAGAAATGGAAAAGATAGAGGAACGACTTGCGTACGGTTAGTCTAGACCGGCCGGGTATGAAAGGCCTACCACGCAGACGTAGTCCTGAAAAAAAAACTATACCTTGTCTAAGGTGGAAAGAGCAGCTTGTGAATGCGAAGCTTGACTAAGGTGGGTTTTAAAAAGTTGTTGCTAAACTACTTATCCTTCATCAAAAACAAGAGCATACATATATATATATATATATATATATATATATATATATCTTGATTTGAAGATATGAAACCAACAAATTAAGGTAAAGTCAAACCCACCAGAGGTCGGCAGACCCAACAAGAGTCCATACCCCTTATCGGATGCGATAAAATAACCAGTAGTGCACCCAAACATGTATCATCATGTGCAAAGGGAATCAATCCATTATATACAACTAAAATTTCAATCCATACCCTATATCAGAACTATTAATTGAGCAGTAAATTTCAATTCAGTAGATTTTCGTTGTAAGGAGACTACGATGAACGGAGAATCAAAACATTGAAATGCGGCATATTTTTTTCCGAAGTCGACATACTCATTCATCGAGTTGTGCCCAAATATTATTGAACATATAATTTAATCCCACAATAACCATTTCAATAAAAATGCAGAATTCCATTAATTAGTTAAGAGAGAGAGAGAGAGACCTGGTTCGCTGAGGAGCCGTTGTGTTTCCTAAATCCTGCACGATCAAAGAACAAAACAATTCGGGATTACAAAGAGGAATAATAACAAAATCAGAAATTCAAAAGTACAATTAGTCATCGACTCAGAGATGCTCTTCCATGAAAACTCTTTAATCATAGATTCAATATGAAATAATTGAACGAGGGACTGAGCAAGGAAGAAAAATCTGGCGTACCCATTGCACCATGATATGTATTCGTAATTTGTGAAATGAGAGAGAGAGAGAGTAACCAGTTTCATCAATCCAACCCAAGTAGAAGTTTGTACTGTTTCCTCAAATTTATGAGCAAAGAGCAGAGGGGGAATTTTCACATTGTGGAGGAAGAGACAGAGAGGGGAAGTGCAGGGGTGGAGGGTTCCTTGATCTAAACAGTTTTTGAGTTTCAAAATCGTTGTTAAGATAATGACAGTTCTATGTGTCGCAAACATGTTAAAACGCGACATATAAAACTGTTAAAAAACAGAACGACAGATTTGATCCAAAACGACAGATTTTTTAATTTACATCAGATATATCTGTCGAGAATTTGATCAATTTTACAACAGATATAACAGTTGATAATGGTTGCGTATAAATGTCGCTAATATAAAATTTTCACGTAGTGAATAATTATTACCAAATGACTCGCAATACTCTCTGCTTTTATTTTTGACCGGTACGGATGTTGCACCTCTATGATGTTTTAGATCGCAATTCTGAGAAGCTTGATACTGGCGACTAGTTTGAGAGGTTGGATCGTGGTTAAGAGTTTTTTTTCCGACAACAAGCTGGGATAGTTACCAAATGACTCGCAACGCTCCCTATTTTAATTTTTGACCGGTACGGATTTCGTACCTCTTTGATACTTTAGATCGGAATTCTGATACATTTGGCTACCAACAACTCGTATGACAGGTAGGAAGGTGGTTTAAAGTATCTTTTTGACCGAAAATAAGCTAGGATAGTTACAAAATGACTCTTAATACTCCCGTATTTAATTTTAGACCGGTACAAATTTCTATTTTTACTTTTTCTTTTTTCTGGAAAGTGAGCTATTATTAATATAATAAAATTGTGTTTTAGACGAGAAGCACCTCTCCAATGCTTTAGATTGCAATTCAGGGAAGCTTGGGTACTGACAACTCGTTTGAGAGGTTGGATCATGGTTAAGAGTATCTTTTTCACCGAAACCAAACTAGGATAGTTACCAAAAGACTTGAAACACTCTCGAATTTAATTATTGACCGGTATGGATTTCGAATCTCTCTGATGCTTTGTATCGCAATTCTTAAAAGCTAGAAATCGGCAACATGTTCAAGTGGATGAATTGAGGTTATGGGCAGCTTTTTGACCGACAACATGCAAGAATAGTTACCAAATGACTCACAATACTCCCGATATTAATTATAGAGCTGTAGGGATTTCGTACCTCTGGGAAGCTTCAGATCGTAATTCTTTGAGGCTTGACAATCGATAACTTGTTTGAGTGCTTGGATTGTGGTTAGGAGTTTCTTTTTGACCGCCAACAAGCAAGAATTATTACCAAGTGACTCGCAATACTCTTAGCTTTTATTTTTGACCAGTACGGATTTCGCACCTCTCTGATGCTTTAGATCGCAATTCTGAGAAGCTTGCTACCGACAACTAGTTTGAGAGGTTGGATAGTGGTTATGAGTTTTTTTTCCCGACAATAAGCTACGATAGTTACCAAATGACTCGCAAAGCTCCCTGCTTAAATTTTAGACCGGTACGGATTTCGTACCTCTTTTATACTTTAGATCAGAATTATGATATATTTGGCTACCAGCAACTCGTATGAGAGGGTGGGACATGGTTCAAAGCATCTTTTTGACCAAAAATAAGCTAGCATAGTTACAAAATGACTCTTAATACTCCCGTCTTAAATTTTTGACCGGTAAGAATTTCTATTTTTTCTTTTTCTTTGTTTTGGAAAGTGAGCTTATATTAATATAATATAATAGTGTTTCAGACGAGAAGCACCTCTCCAATGCTTTAGATCATAATTCATGGAAGCTTGGCTACCGACAACTCTTTTAAGAGGTTAGATCGTGGTTAAGAGTTTCTTTTTCACCGAAACAGAGCTAGGATAATTACAAAATGACTTGAAAAACTCCCGATTTAAATTATGGACCGGTACGGATTTTACACCTCTTCGATGCATTAAATTACAATTCTCATAAGCATGAAGACCGGCAACTCGTTTAAGTAGATGGATTGCGGTGAAGAGTAGCTTTATTACCGACAACATTCTAGAATAGTTACCAAATGATTCACAATACTCCCGATTTTAGTTATAGACCTGTACGGATTTCACACCTCTCTGATGCTTTTGATCACAATTCTCAAAAGCATTACAACCGACAACTCGTTTTAAAGGCTGGATTGTGGTTAAGAGTTTATTTTTGACCACCTAAAAGCTAGAATTATTACCAAATGACTCCAAATAATCTCGGCTATTATTTTTGACCGGTATGGATTTCGCACTTCTTCGATGCTTTAGATTGCAATTCTGAGAAGGTTTCTACCGGCAACTAGTTTGAGATGTTGGATTGTGGTTAAGAGTTTTTTTGCCGACAACAAGTTAGGATAGTTACCAAATGACTCACAACACTCCCTATTTTAATTTTAGACCGGTACGCATTTCGTACCTCTTTGATACTTTAGATTGGAATTCTGATACATTTGGCTACCATCAACTCGTATGACAGGTTGGAACGTGGTTTAAAGTACCTTTTTGACCTAAAATAAGCTAGGATACTTACCGAGTGACTCTTAATACTCATATCTTTAATTTTAGAGTGATACGAATTTCTATTTTTTCCTTTTCTTTGTTTAGGAAACTAGGATTGTATTAATATAATTGAATAGTGTTTCAGATGAGAAGTACATCTCCAATGCTTTAGATCGCAATTCTGGAAAACTTTGATACCAGCAACTCGTTAGAGTGGTTGGATCATGGCTAAAACTTTCTTTTTTCACTGGAACCAAGCAAGGATAGTTACCAAATGACTTGAAACACTACCGATTTTAATTATAGACCAGCACAGATTTTATACCTCTCCTATGCTTTACAATGCAATTCCCAAAACCTAGATAACCAAAAAATCGTTTGAGCTGATGAATAACGATAAAGAGTAGCTTTTTGATCGGTAACATGCTAGAATAGTTACCAAATGACTCGCAATAATCAAAATTTTAATTTTAGGGCTGTACGTATTTCGTACCTCACTGAAGCTTTAGATCTTAATTCTTAGAGGATTGACAACCGGTAAATTGTTTGAGTGCTTGGATTGTGGTTAGGAGTTTCGTTTTGACCACCAACAAGCTAGAATAATTACCAAATAACTGGCAATACTCTCGCCTTTTATTTTTGACCGGTACGGATTTCGCACCTCTCCGATGCTTCAGATTGCAATTCTGTGAAGCTTGCTACCGACAACTAGTTTGAGAGGTTGCATCGTGGTTAAGAGTTTTTTTTGCTGACAACAAGCGAGGATAGTTACCAAATGACATGTAACACTCCCTGCTTTAATTTTAGACCGGTACAAATTTCGTACCTCTTTGATACTTTGGATCGGAATTCTGATACATTTGGCTACCTGCAACTCGTATGAGAGGTTGGAATGTGGTTTAAAATATCTTTTTTACCGAAAATAAGCTACGATAGTTACAAAATGACTCTTAATACTCCCGTCTTTAATTTTAGACCGGTAAGAATTTCTATTTTTTCATTTTCTTTGTTTTAGAAAGTGAGCTTGTATTAATCTAATTGAATAGTGTTTCAGACGAGAAGAACCTCTCCAATGCTTTAGATCGACATTTAGGGAAGCTTGGCTATTTGTAACTCGTTTGTGAGGTTGGATCGTGGTTAAGAGTTTCTTTTTCACCGAAACAGAGTTAGGATATTTAAAAAATGACTTGAAACACTCCCGATTTTAATTATAGACTGGTACAGATTTTGCACCTCTCCGATGCTTTAGATTGCAATTCTCATAAGCTTGAAGACTGGCAACTCGTTTGAGTGGATAGATTGAGGTGAAGAGTAACTTTTTGACCAACAACATGCTAGAATAGTTACCAAAGGATTCGCAATACTTCCGTTATTAGTTATTGACCTTTAGGGATTTTGTACCTCTAAGATGCTTTTGATCACAATTCTCAGATGCTTTACAACCGGCAACTCATTTGTGAGGCTGGATTGTGGTTAAGAGCTTATTTATGACCGCTAAAAAGTTAGAATTATTACCAAATAACTCCAAATACTCAAGGCTATTCATTTCGACCGGTACGGATTTTACACCTCTCTGATGCTTTGAATTGCAATTCGGAGAATCTTGCTACCGACAACTAGTTTGAGATGATGGATTGTGGTTATGAGTTTTTTTTTGTCGACAACAAGCTAGGATAGTTACCAAATGACTCACAACACTCCAAGTTTGAATTTTAGACCGGTACGGATTTCGTACTTCTTAGATACTTTAGATCGGAATTCTGATACATTTGGCCACCAACAACTTGAATGAGAGTTTGGAATGGGGTTTAAAGTATATTTTTGACCGAAAATAAGCTAAAATAGTTACAAAATGAGTCTTAATACTCCCATCTTTAATTTTTAGACTGATACTAATTTCAATTTTTTCCTTTCCTTTTTTTTGAAAGTAGGCTTGTATTAATATAATAGAATAGTATTTCAGAGGAGAAACCCCTCTCCAATGCTTTAGATCACAATTTTGGGAAACTTGGATACCGACAATTCATTTGAGATGTTGGATCGTGGTTAAGAGTTTCTTTTTCACCGTAACTAATCTAGGATAGTTACCAAATGACTTGAAACACTCCCGATTTTAATTATAGACCGTTATGGTTTTCGCGTCTCTCCGTTGCTTTAGAACACAATTCTCAAAAGTATGGAAACCGGAAACTCGTTTGGGTGGATTAATTGTGGTTAAGAGTAGCTTTTTAACTGACAACATGCTAGAATAGTTACCAAATTATTGGCAATACTCCCAATTTTAATTTTAGAGCTGTACGAATTTTGTACCACATTGAAGCTTTAGACCATAATTCATAGAGGATTGACAACCGGTAAATCTTTTGAGTGCTTGGATTGTGGTTAGTAGTTTCTTTTTGACCGCCAGCCAACTATAATTATTACCAAATGACTCACAATACTCTCAGCTTTTATTTTTGACCGGTGCAGATTTCGCACCACTCGGATGCTTTAGATCGTATTTCTGTAAAGCTTGCTACCGCCAACTAGTTTAAGAGTCTATCATTGTTAAAAGTTGTTTTTTTCCTACATCAAGCTAGGATAGTTACCAAATGACTCGCAACACTCCCTATTTTAATTTTAGATCGGTGCATATTTTGTACATCATTGATACTTTAGGTCTGAATTCTGATACATTTGGCTACCAGCAACTAGTATGACAAGTTGGAACGTGCTTTAAAGTTTCTTTTTGACCGAAAATAAGCTAGGATAGTTACAAAATGATTATTAATACTCTCGTCTTTAATTTTTGACCGGTAAGAATTTCTATTTTTTCTTTTTCTTTATTTTAGAAAGTGAGCTTGTATTAATATAATAGAATAGTATTTTAGAAGAGAAAAACCTCTCCAATGCTTTAGATTGCAATTCTCGGAAGCTTGGCTTCCAAGAACTTGTTTGAGAGGTTAAATCGTGGTTAAGAGTATCTTTTCCACCAAAATAGGGCTGGGATAGTTAAAAAATCACATGAAACACTCCCGATTTTAATTATAGACAGTTACGAATTTTGCACCTCTCCGATGCTTTAGATTGCAATACTCTTAAGCTTGAAGACTTGCAACTCGTTTGAGTGGATGGATTGCGGTGAAGAGTAGCTTTTTGACCGAGAACATGCAAAAATAGTTAACAAATGATTCACAATACTCTCGATTTTAGTTATAGACCTGTACAGATTTCACACCTCTCTGATGCTTTTGATCACAATTCTCTGAAGCTTTACAACCGCTAACTCATTTGAGAGGATGGATTGTGGATAAGAGTTTATTTTTGACTGCGAACAAGCTAGAATTATTACCAAATGACTCCAAATACTCTCGGATAGTATTTTTGACCGATACGGATTTCGCACCTCTCCGATGCTTTAGATCACAATTCATAGAAGCTTACTACCGACAACTAGTTTGAGATGTTGGATCGTGGTTAATTACTTTTTTTTTGCAGATAACAATATAGGATTGTTAACAAATGACTCCCAACACTCCCTATTTTAATTTTAGGCCGGTACGGATTTCGTAACTCCTTGATACATTTGGTTACCAACAACTTTTATGACAGGTTGGAACGTGGTTTAAAGTATCTTTTGGACCGAAAATAAACTAGGATAGTTACAAAATAACTCTTAATACTCCCATATTTAATTTTAGACCGATACGAATTTCTATTTTTTCTTTTTCCTTTTTTTGGAAAGTAGGCTTGTATTAATATAATAGAATAGTGTTTCCGATGAGAAGTACCTCTCCAAAGCTTTATATTGCAATTCTGGGAATCTAGGATACCGACAACTCGTCTGAGAGGTTGGATCGAGGCTAAGAGTTTCATTTTCACCGAAACCAAGCTAGGATAATTACCAAATGATTTGAAATACTCCAGATTTTAATTATAGACGGTGTGGATTTCGTGCCTCTTCGATGCTTTAGGGCACAATTCTCAAAAGTTTGAAAACCAGAAAATTGCTTGAGTTGATGAATTACGATTAAGAGTAGCCTTTTGACCGGTAATATGCTTGAATAGTTACCAAATGACTCGCAATACTCCCAATTTTAATTTTAGCATTGTACGGATTTCGTACCTCACTGAAGCTTTAAATCACAATTCTTAAAGGATTGACAACCGGTAAATCGTTTAAGTGCTTGGATTGTGGTTAGGCGTCTTTTTTTACCGCCAACAAGCTAGAATTATTGCCAAATGACTCGCAATATTCTCAGATTTTATTTTTGACCGGTACGGATTTCGTACCTCTCCAATGCTTTAGACCGTATTTCTGTGAAGCTTGCTACCGACAACTAGTTTGATAGGTTGGATCGTGGTTAAGAGTTTTTTTTGTCGGCAACAAGCAAGGATAGTTACCAAATGAGTCGCAACACTCCCAATTTAACTTTTAGACCTGTACGGATTTCGTACCACTTTGATACTTTAGATCGGAATTCTGTTACATTTAGCTAACAACAACTCGTATGACAGGATAGAACGTGGTTTAAAGTATCTTTTTGGCCAAAAATAAGCTAGGATAGTTTCAAAATAACTCTTAATAATCCCGTCTTTAATTTTAGTCCAGTAAGAATTTATGTTTTTTCTTTTTCTTTGTTTTGGAAATTGAGCTTGTATTAATATAATAGAATAGTGTTTTAGACGAGAAGAACCTCTCCAATGCTTTAGATCGCAATTCTTGGAAGCCTGGCTACCGACAACTCTTTTGAGAGGTTAGATCGTGGATAAGAGTATCTTTTTCACTGAAGCAGAGCAAGGATAGTTTTAAAATGACTTAAAACATTCCCGATTTTAATTATTGACCGGTACAGATTTTGCACCACTCCGATGCTTTAGATTGTAATTCTCATAAGCTTGAAGACTGGCAACTCATTTTAGTGGATGGATTGCGGTGAAGCGTAGCTTTTTGTCCGACAACATGCTAGAATAGTTACCAAATGATTCACAATATCCCGATTTTAGTTATAGACATGTACGGATTTCACTCCTTTCTGATGCTTTTGATCTCAATTCTCAGAAGCTTTACAACCGGCAACTCATTTGAGAGGCTGGATTGTGGTTATGAGTTTATTTTTGACCGCCAGCAAGCTAGAATTATTACATAATGACTCCAAATACTCTCGGTTATTATTTTTGACCGATACGGATTCGCACCTCCCCGATGCTTTAGATCGCAATTCTGAGAAGCGTGCTGCCGACAACTAGTTCGTGAGGTTGGATCATGGTTAAGAGTTTTTTTTACCGACAACAAGCTTGGATAGTTACCAAATGACTGGCAACACTCCCTGCTAAAATTTTAGACCGGTGCGAATTTCGTACCTCTTTTTACTTAAGATCGGAATTCTGATATATTTGGCTACCAGCAACACGTATGAGAGGGTGGAACGTGGTTCAAAGATTCTTTTTGTCCCAAAATAAGCTAGGATAGTTACAAAATGGCGCTTAATACTCCCGTCATTAATTTTAGACCAGTAAGAATTTCTATTTTTTCTTTTTCCTCATTTTGGAAATTAAGCTTGTATTAATATAATACAATAGTATTTCAGACGAGAGGCACCTCTCCAATGCTTTAGATCACATTTCTTAGAAGCTTTTCTACCGGCACCTCGTTTGAGAGATTAGATTGTGGTTAAAAGTTTATATTTTACAGAAACAGAGCTAGGATAGATACCAAATGACTTGAAATACTCCCAATTTAAATTATAGACCTGTACGGATTTTGCGCCTCTTCGAGGCTTTAGAACGCATTTCTCAAAAGCTTGAAAACTGGCAACTCGTTTGAGTGGATGAATTGCAGTTAAGAGTTGCTTTTTGACCGACAACATGCTAGAACCGTTACCAAATGATTCGCAATACTCTCGATTTTAGTTATAGACCTGTACGGATTTCGCACCTCTATGATGCTTTTGATCACAATTCTCCGAACATTTACAACTGACAACTCGTTTGAGAGGCTGGATTGTGGTTAAGATTTTATTTTTGACCGCCAACAAGCTAGAATTATTACCAAATGACTCCAAATACTCCCGGCTATTATTTTTGACAGGATTGGATTAGGCACCTCTCCGATACTTTAGATCACAATTCTTGGAAACTTTGATACTGACAACTCGCTTGAGAGGTTGGATCATGGCTATGAGTTTCTTTTTCAATGAAACCCTGCTAGGATAGTTACCAAATGACTTTAAATTCTCCCAATTTTAATTATAGACCGGTACGGATTTTTTGCCTCACCGATACTTTAGAATGCAATTCTCATAAGCTTGAAAACCAGCATCTTGTTTGAGTCGATGAATTACGGATAAGAGTAGGTTTTTGACCGACAACATGCTAGAATCGTTACCAAATGACTCGCATTACTCCCAAATTTAATTTTAGAACAGTATGGATTTCGTACCTCACTGAAATTTAGATCACAATTCTTAGAGGATTGAAAACCGGTAACTCGTTTGGGATCATGGATTTTGGTTAGGTGTTTCTTTTTGACCGCCAACAAGCTAGAATTATTACGAAATGAATCGTAATATTCTCGGTATTTATTTTTGACCGGTACGGATTTCGCACATCTATGATGCTTTAAATCATAATTCTATGAAGCTTGCTACCGCCAACAAGCTAGGATAGTTACAAAATGACTCACAAAACTCCCTATTTTAATTTTAGACCGGTACGGATTTCGTACCTCATTTATACTTTAGATTGAAATTCTGATACATTTGGCTACCAGTAACTCGTTTGACTGGTTGGAACGTGGTTTAAAGTATCTTTTTAACCTTAAATAAGCTAGGATAGTTACAAAATGAGTTTTAATACTCCCGTCTTAAATTTTTGACCGGTACGAATTTCTATTTATACTTTTTCTCTTTTTTGGAATGTGAGCTTGTATTAATATAATAGAATAGTGTTTCTGATGAGAAGCACCTCTCCAATGCTTTTGATCGCAATTCTCAGAAGCTTGGCTACCGGGAACTCAATTGAGTGGTAGGATCGTGGTTAGGAGTTTCTTTTTCACTGAAATCAAGCTAGGATTGTTACCAAAAGACTTGAAACACTCCCGATTTTAATTAAAGACCAGTACGGATTACACGCTTCTGAGATGCATTAGAACGCAATACTCAAAATTTTGAAAATTGGCAACTCGTTTGAGTGGATGAATTGTGTCTAAGAGTAGCCTTTTGACCGACAACATGCTAGAATCGTTACCAAATGACTCGCAATACTCCCAATTTTAATTTTAGAGCTGTTTGGATTTCGTACCTCACTGAAGCTTTAGATCACAATTCTTAGAGGATTGACAACCGGTAACTCGTTTGAGATCATGGATTGTGGTTAGGAGTTTTTTTAGACTACCAGCAAGCTAGAATTATTACCAAATAACTCGCAATACTTTCGGCTTTTATTTTTGACCCGTACGGATTTTACACCTCACCGCTGATTTTGATTACAATTCTGGGAAGCTTGATACCGGCAACTAGTTTGTGAGGTTGGATCGTGGTTAAGAGTTTTTTTTGCCGGCAACAAGCTAAGATAGTTATCAAATAACTTCCGACACTCACTGTTTTTATTTTAAACCAGTGCGGATTTTGTAACTCTTTGATACTTTTGATCGTAATTCTGATACATTTGGCTACCAGCTACTCGTATGACAGGTCGAAACGTGGTTTAAAGTATCTTTTTGACCAAAAATAAGCTTGGATAGTTACAAAATGACTCTTAATACTCATATATTTAATTTTAGACCGATACAAATTTCTATTTTTTCCTTTTCTTTTTTTTGGAAAGAAGGCTTGTATTAATATAATACAATAGTGTTTCAGATAAGAAGTACCTCTCCAATGCTTTTGATCGTAATTATGAGAAGCTTGGATACCGGCAACTCGTTCGAGAGGTTGGATCGTGGTTAAGAGTTTCATTTTCTCCGAAACCAAGCTAGGATAGTTACCAAATGATTTGAAACACTCCTGATTTTAATTATAGACCGGTACGGATTTTTTGCCTCTCCGATGATTTAGAGAGCATTTCTTGAAAGTTTGAAAACCGGAAAATTATTGTAGTGGATGAATTAAGCGTAGCTTTTTGACCGGTAACATGCTAGAATAGTTACTAAATGACTCACAATACTCCCAATTTTAATTTTAGAGCAGTGCGGATTTCGTACCTCACTGAAGCTTTAGATCACAATTCTTTGAGGATTGACAACCGATAAATCGTTTGAGATCTTGGATAGTGGTTAGGGTTTTCTTTTTGATAACACACAAGCTAATATTATTACCAAATGACTTGCAATACTCTCAGTTTTTATTTTTGACCGGTACGGATATCGCACCTCCCCGAAGCTTTAGATTACAGTTTTGTGAAGCATGCTACCGACAACTAGTTTGAGAGGTTAGATCGTGGTTAAGAGTTTATTATTGCCGACAATATTCTAGGATAGTTACCAAATGACTCGTAACATTCCTTGTTTTAAATTTAGACGGTTACGAATTTTGTACCTCTTTGATACTTTAGATCAAAATTATGATAAATTTGGCTACCAGCAACTCGTATGACAGGTTGGAACGTGGTTTAAAGTATCTTTTTGGCCGAAAATAAGCTAGGATAGTTACAAAATGAATCTTAATACTCCCGCCTTTAATTTAAGACCGATAAGAATTTTTATTTTTTCTTTTTCGTCGCTTTGGATAGTGAGCTTGTATTAATATAATAGAATAGTGTTTCGGACACGAAACACCTCTTCAATGCTTTAGATCACAATTCTTGGAAGCTTTGCTGCCGACAACTCGTTTGAGAGATTAGGTCGTGGTTATGAGCTTCTATTTCACCGAAACAGAGCTAGGATAGTTACTAAATGACTTAAAATACTCCCAACTTTAATTATAGACTGGTATGGATTTCGCGCCTCTACGAGGTTTAGAACACAATTCTCCAAAGCATAAAAACCGGCAACTCGTTTGAGTAGATAAATTGCGGTTATGAATAGATTTTTTACCGACAACATGCTAGAATCGCTCCCAAATGATTCGTAATACTCCCAATTTTAGTTATAGACCTGTACGGGTTTTGCACCTCTCTGATGCTTTTGATCACAATTCTCTGAAGCTTTGCAATCGGCAACTCGTTTGAGTGGCTGGATTGGGGTTAAGAGATTATTTTTGACCGCCAAGAAGCTAGAATTATTTCCAAATGACTCCAATACTCTCGGCTATTAATATTGATTGGAACGGATTTTGCACCTCTTCGATTCTTTAGATCGCAATTCTTAGAAGCTTGCTACCGGCATCTAGTTTGAGATGTTGGATTGTGGTAAAAAGTTTCTTTTTGACCGCCAACAAGCTAGAATTATTACCAAATGACTGGCAATACTCTCGGCTTTTATTATTGACCGGTACGAATTTTGCACCTCTCCAGTGATTGAGATCGCAATTCTGAGAAGCTTGCTACCGGCAACTAGTTTGAGAGGTTGGATTGTGGATAAGAGTTTTTTTTGCCGACAACAAGCTAGGATAGTTACTAAATGACTTGCAACACTCCATGTTTTAATTTTAGACCGGTACGGATTTTATTCCACTTTGATACTGTAGATCAGAATTCTGATATATTTGGCTACCAGCAACTCGTATGACAGGTTGGAACATGGATTAAAGTATCTTTTTGACCTAAAATAAGCTAGGATAGTTACAAAATAACTTTTAATACTCCCCCCTTTAATTTTAGACCGATACAAATTTCTATTTTTACTTTTTCTCTTTTAAGGAAAGTGAGCTTCTATTAATTTAATAAAATAGTATTTATGATGGGAAGCCCCTCTCCAATGCTTTTGATCACAATTCTTGGAAACTTGGATACCGGTAACTCGTTTGAGAGGTTGGATCATGGTTAAGTGTTTCTTTTCCACCGAAACTCTTCTAGGATATTTACCAAATGACTTAAAATTCTCCCAATTGCAATACTCATAAGCTTGAAAATTGGCAACTCGTTTGAGTGGGTGGATTGCAGTGAAGAACAACTTTTTGATCGACAACATGCTAAAATAGTTACCAAATGATTGCGCACCTCTCTGATGCTTTCGATCAAAATTCTTTGATGCTTTACAACCAACAACTTTTATGATAGGTTGGAATGAGGTTTAAAGTGTCTTTTTGACCGAAAATAAGCTAGGATAGTTACAAAATGACTCTTAATACTGCCATCTTTAATTTTAGACTGATACGAATTTCTATTTTTTCCTGTTCTTTTTTTGGGAAAGTAAGCTTGTATTAATATAATATAATAGTGTTTCAGACGAGAAAAACCTCTCTAATGCTTTAGATCACAATTCTGGGATACTTGGATACCAGCAACATGTTTGGGAGGTTGGATCATGGTTAGAAGTATCTAATTCAACGAAACCCAGCTAGGATAGTTTCCAAATGGCTTAAAATAATCTCAATTTTAATTGTAGACCGGTACGGATTTCGCGCTTCTCCGATGCTTTATGGCGCAATTCACAAATGCTTGAAAACCGGCAACTCGTTTGAGTGGATGAATTACGGTTAAGAGTTGCTTTTTGATCGAAAACATACTAGAATCGTTACCAAATGACTCGCAATACTCCCAATTTTAATTTTAGAGCTGTACGGATTTCGTACCTTACTGAAGCTTTAGATCACAATTCTTAGAAGATTGACGGCCGGTAACTTGTTTGAGATTATGGATTGTGGTTAAGAGTTTCTTTTTGACCGCCAATAATCTAGAATTATTGCCAAATGACTCACAATACTCTTGGCTTTTATTTTTGACCGGTACGGATTTTGCACCTCTCCGGTGATTAAGATCGTAATTCTGAGAAGCTTGAGAGGTTGGATCGCGGATAAGAGTTTTTTTTTGCCGACAACAAGCTATGATAGTTACCAAATGACTTGCAACACTCCCTATTTTAATTTTAGACCGGTACAAATTTTAAATCTCTTTGATACTTTAGATCGGAATTCTGATATATTTGGCTACAGCAACTCGTATGACAGGTTGGAACATGGATTAAAGTATCTTTTTGACCTAAAATAAGCTTGGATAGTTTCAAAATGACTTTTAATACTCCCGCCATTAATTTTAGACCGGTACGAATTTCTATTTTTACTTTTTCTCTTTTAAGGAAAGTGAGCTTCTATTAATATAATAGAATAATATTTTTGACGGGAAGTACCCCTCCAATGCTTTAGATCATAATTCTTGGAAATTAGATACCGACAACTCGTTTGAGAGGTTGGATCACGGTTAAGAGTTTCTTTTTCACCGAAACCCTGCTAGGATAGTTTCCAAATGACTTGAACTTCTTCCAATTTTTATTATAGACCGGTACGGATTTTTTGCCTCTCCGATGCTTTAAATTGCAATTCTCATAAGCTTCAAAATCGGTGACTCATTTGAGTGGGTGGATTGCAGTAAAGAGTATCTTTTTGATCGACAACATGCTGAAATAGTTACCAAATGATTGCGCACCTCTCTGATGCTTTCGATCACAATTCTTTGATGCTTTACAACAAGAAACTTATTTGAGAAGCTTGATTGTGGCTAAGAGTTTATTTTTGACTGCCAACAGGCTAGAATTATTACCAAATGACTTGAAATACTTTCGTCTATTATTTTTGACCGGTACGTATTTTGTACCACTCCGGTGCTTTTGATTGCAATTCTGAGAAGCTTGCTACCGACAACTAGTTTGAGTCCTTGGATGGTGGTTAAGTATTTATTTAGTTGATAACAAGCTCGAATAGTTACCAAATGACTCGCAACACTCCCCACTTTAATTTAAGGCCGGTACAGATTTCGTACCTTTTTGAGACTTTAGATCGGAATTCTGATACATTTGGCTACCAACAACTCGTTTGAGAAGTTGGAACGTTGTTTAAAGTATTTTTTAACAAAAAATAAGCTGGGATAGTTACAAAATGAATTTTAATACTCCCGCCTTCAATTTTAGACCGGTACAAATTTCTATCTATACTTTTTCACTAATATGGAAAGTGAGCTTGTATTAATATAATAGAATAGTGTTTCTGACTAGAAGCACCTCTCCAATGCTTTAGATTGCAATTCTGGGAAGCCTGGCTAACGACAACTCATTTGTGTGGTTGGATCGTGGTTAAGATTTTCTTTTCACCGAAATCAAGCTAGGATAGTTGCCAAAAGACTTGAAACACACCCAATTTTATTTATAGACCGGTACGGATTACGCGGCTCTCAGATGCTTTAGAACGCAATTCCCAAAAGCTTGAAAATTGGCAACTTTTTTGAGTGGATGAATTACGGTTAAGAGTAGCTTTTTGACCGACAACATGCTAGAATCGTTACCAAATGACTCACAATACTCCCAATTTTAATTTTAGTGCTGTTTTCGATTTCTAACCTCACAGAAGCTTTAGATAACAATTCTTTGAGGATTGACAGCCGGTAACTCGTTTGAGATCATGGATTGTGGTTAGGAGTCTCTTTTTGACTGCCAATAAGCTAGAATTATTACCAAATAGCTCGCAATACTTTCGGCATTTATTTTTGACCCGTACGGATTTTACACCTCACCGTTGATATAGATTGTAATTCTGGGAAGCTTGATACTGACAACTAGTTTGAGTGGCTGGATCGTGGTTAAGAGTTTTTTTTGTTGACAACAAGCTAAAATAGTTACCAAATGACCCCCGATACTTTTTGTTTTAATTTTAGACCAGTACGGATTTTGAGGCTTTAGAACGCAATTATCAAAAGCTTGAAAACTGGCAACAAGTTTTAGTCGATGAAATGCGGTTAAGAGTAGCTCTTTGACCGATAACATGCTCGAATCGTTAAGAAATGATTCGCAATACTCCCGATTTAAGTTATAGACCTGTACGGATTTTGTAACTCTATGATGCTTTTGATCATAATTCCCCGAAGCTTTACAACCCGCAACTCGTTTGAGAGGTTGGATTGTGGTTATGAGTATATTTTTGACCGCCAACAGGCTAGAATTATTAACAAGTCCCTCCAAATACTCTTGGCTATTATTTTTGGCCGGTACGGATTTCGTACCTCTCCGATGCTTTAGATCGCAATTATGAGAAGCTTGCAAGCTTCTCAAAATTATGATGCTGAATCGTGGTTATTTTTTTTTACCGGCAATAAGCTAAGATAGTTACCAAATGACTCACAGCACTCCCTGCTTTAATTTTAGACCGGTACGGATTTCGTACCTCTTTGATACGTTAGATCAGAATTTTGATACATTTCGCTACCAGTAACTCTTATGACAGGTTGGATCGGGGTTTAAAGTATCTTTTTGACCAAAAATAAGCTAGGATAGTTAGAAAATGACTCTTAATACTGCCATCTTTAATTTTTGACCGATACGAATTTCTATTTTTTCCATTTCTTTTTTTGGGAAAGTAAAATTGTATTAATATAATAGAATAGTGTTTCTGACGAGAAGAACCTCTTCAATTCATTAGATCACAATTCTGGGAAACTTGGATACCGACAACTCATTTGAGAGGTTGGATCGTGGTTAAGAGTTTCTTATTATCCGAAACCCAACTAGGATAGTTACCAAATGACTTGAAATACTCCCAATTTTAATTGTAGACCGGTACGGATTTTGCGCTTCTCCGATGCTTTAGAACGCAATTCTCAAAAGCTTGGAAACCCGTAACTCGTTTGAGTGGATGAATTACGGTTAAGAGTTGCTTTTTGACCGACAACATGCTTGAATCGCTACCAAATGACTCGCAATACTCTAAATTTTAATTTTAGATCTAAACAAATTCCGTACCACACTAAAGCTTTAGTACACAATTCTTAGAGGATTAACAGCCAGTAACTCGTTTGAGACCATGGATTGTGGTTAGGAGTTTCTTTTAGACTTCTAACAAGCTAGATTTATTTCCAAATGGCTCATAATACTCTCGACATTTATTTTTGTCCGGTACGGTTCGCACCTCTCCGATGCTTTAGATCGAAATTCTATGAAGCCGGCGGCCGACAACTAGTTTAAGAGGTTGGATCGTGGTTAAGAGATTTTTATTTCCGACTACAAGCTAGGATAGTTACAAAATGACTCGCAACACTCCCTGTTTTAATTTTTGACCGGTACGGATTTTGTACCTCATTGATACTTTAGATCAGAATTCTGATACATTTGGCTACTAGCAACTCGAATGACAGGTTACAAAATGATTTTTAATACTCCCGTCTTTAATTTTAGACCGGTACGAATTTTTAATTTTACTTTTTCTCTTTTTTGAAAAGTGAACTTGTATTAATATAATAGAATAGTGTTTCTCACAAGAAGCACCTCTCCAATGCTTTAGATCGCAATTTTGCGAAGCTTGGCCACCGGTAACTAGTTTGAGTGGTTGGATCGTGGTTAAGAGCTTCTTTTTCACCGAAATCAAGCTAGGATAGCTACCAAAAGACTTGAAACACTCCCCGATTTTAATTATAGACCGGTATGGATTTCGCGCTTCTCCGATGCTTTAGAACACAATTCACAAAAGTTTGAAAACTGGGAACTCATTTGAGTGGATGAATTATGGCTAAGAGTAGCTTTTTGACCGACAACATGATAAAATCGTTACCAAATGACTTGCAATACTCTCAATTTTAATTTTAGAGCTGTACGGATTTTGTACCTCACTGAAGCTTTATATCATAATTTTTAGAGGATTGACAGCAGGTAACTCGTTTAAGATCATGGATTGTGGTTAGGAGTTTCTTTTGACTGCCTACAGCTAGAATTATTACCAAATGACTCGCAAAAATCTCGGCTTTTATTTTTAACCCGTACGGAATTTGCACCTCTCCTCTGATTTAGATCGTAATTCTGAGAAGCTTGCTGTCGGCAACTAGTTTGGGAGAATGGATCGTGGTTAAGAGTTTTTTTTTGCTGACAGGAAGCTTGGATTGTTACCAAATAACTCCCGACACTCCCTATTTTAATTTTTGACCGGTACGGATTTCGTAACTCTTTGATACTTTAGATCGGAATTCAGATACATTTGGCTACCAACAACTCGTATGATAGGTTGGAACGTGGTTTAAAGTATCTTTTTGACTGAAAATAAGCTTGGATAGTTACAAAATGACTCTTAATACTCCCGTGTTTAATTTAAGACCGGTAAGAATTTTTATTTTTTATTTTTCTTCGTTTTGGAAAGTGAGCTTGTATTAATATAATAGAATAGTGTTTCAGACGAGAAGCACCTCTTCAATGCTTTAGATTACAATTCTTGGAGGCTTTGCAACCGGCAACTCGTTTGAGAGATTATGTTGTGGTTAAGAGTTTTTATTTCACCGAAACAGAGCTAGGATAGTTACCAAATGACTTGAAATACTCCTAATTTAAATTATAGACCAGTGCGGATTTCGCGCCTCTTCGGGCTTTAGAACGCAATTCTCGAAAGCATGAAAACCGGCAACTCGTTTGAGTTGATGAATTTCGTTTAAAAATTGCTTTTTGACTGACAACATGCTAGAATCATTACCAATTGATTCGAAATACTCCCGATTTTAGTTATAGACCTGTACGAATTTCGCATCTCTCTAATGCTTTTGTTCAAAATTCTCCAAAGCTTTACAATCGGCAACTCGTTTGAGAGGCTAGATTGTGGTTAAGAGTTTATTTTTGACCTCCAACAAGCTAGAATTATTACCAAATGACCCGAAATACTTTCGGCTATTATTTTTGAGCGGTACGGATTTCCTGCATCTCCGATGCTTTAGATCACAATTCTGAGTTGCTTGCTACCGACAACTAATTTGAAAGGTTGGACCTTGGTTAAGTATTTTTTGTCGCCGACAACAAGCTCGGATCATTACCAAATTACTCGCAATGCTCCCTATTTTAATTTTATACCGGTACGGATTTCGTATCTTTTTTATACTTTAGATCGGAATTCGGATACATTTTGCTACCCGCATTTAATACTCCCCTATTAAATAAACTAGGATAGTTACAAAATGACTTTTAATACTCCCGTATTTAATTTTAGACCAGTACGAATATCTATATATAAATATACATATATATTTTTTTTGTTAGGAAAGTGAGCTTGTATTATTATAATAGAATAGTGTTTCAGATAGGAACCACCACTCTAATGCTTTAGATCGCAATTCTGGGAAGCTTGGCTATCGACAACTCGCTTGAGAGGTTGGATAGTGGTTAAGAATTTCTTTTTCACTGAAACAAAGCAAGTATAGTTTCTAAATGACTCGCACCACTCCCTGTTTTAATTTTAGACCGGTACGGATTTTTTACCACTTTCATACTTTAGATCAGAATTCTGATACATTTGGCTACCAGCAACTCGTATGAGAGATTGGAACGTGGTTTAAAGTATCTTTTTGACTGAAAATAAGCTAGGATAGTTACAAATTAACTCATAATACTCCCGTCTTTAATTTTAGACCGGTACGAATTTAAATTTTTTTTATCTTTTTTTTAAAAAGTGAGATTGTATTAATATAATAGAATATTGTTTCAAACGAGAAACACTTCTCCAATGCTTTAGATCATAATTTTGGGAAGCTTGGCTACCGATATCTCGTTTGTGAGGTTGGATCGTGGTTAAGAGTTTCTTATTAACCGAAACTAAGCTAGAATATTTACCAAATGACTTGAAACACTCCCGATTTTAATCATAGACCAGTACGGATTTTGTACGTCTCCGATTCTTTAGATTGCAATTCTCATAAGCTTGAAAATAGGCAACTCGTTTGAGTGGATGGATTGCGGTGAAGAGTAGCTTTTTGACCGTCAACATGCTAGAACAGTTACCAAATGATTCGCAATACTTCTAATTTTAGTTATGGACCTGTACAGATTTTGTACTTCTCTGATGCTTTTGATCACAATTCTTAGAAATTTTACAATCGAAGTCTCGTTTGAGAGGCGAGATTGTGGTTAAGTGTTCATTTTTGACCACCACCAAGCTAGAATTATTGCCAAATTACTCGAAAAACTTTCGGCAATTATTTTTGACCGGTACGGATTTTGCACATCTCCGATGCTTTAGATCGTAATTCTGAGAAGCTTGCTACCGGTAACAAGCTTGAGAGGTTCAATCGTGGTTAAGTATTTTTGTATGCCGACAACATGCTCGGATAGTTACCAAATGGCATGTAACACTCCCTGCATTAATTTTTGACCTGTACAAATTTTATACCTCCTTGATACTTAGAATGGAATTATGATACATTTGGCTACCTACAACTCGTATGAGAGGTTGGAACGTGGTTTAAAGTATCTTTTTGACCAAAAATAAGCAATGATAGTTTCAAAATGTCTCTTAATACTCCTGTCATTAATTTTTGACCGGTACGAATTTCTATGTTTTTTTTGGTAAGTGAGCTTGTATTAATATAATAGAATATAGCTTAAGGTGAGAAACACCTCTACAATGCATTAGATCAAAATTCTGGGATGCTTGGCTACCGACAACTCGTTTGAGAGGTTGGATCGTGGTTATGATTTCTTTTTCATCAAAACCAAGCTAGGATAGTTACCAAATGACTTGAAACACTCCCGATTTTAATTATAGACCTGTACGGATTTCGTACGACTATGATGCTTTAGATCGCAATTCTCAGAACCTTAAAAATAGGCAACTTGTTTGAGTAGAATTTTTTTTGTTAAGTGTATCTTTTCGAACGACAAAATGCTGGAATTGTTACCAAATGAGTCGCAATACTCTCGATTTTAATTATTGAGCTGTACGGATATCATAGCTTTTTGAAGCTTTAGATCGCAAATCTTAAAGGCTTCACAATCGGTAACTCGCTTGAGTGCTTGGATTTAGGTTAGGAGTTTCAATTAAACTGCCAATAAGCTAGAATTATTACAAAATGACTTGGAATACTCACGAATTTTATTTTTGACCGGTACGGATTTCGCACCGCACCGTTGCTTTAGATCACAATTCAGAGAAGCTTACTACCGATAACTAGTTTGAGTGGTTAGATCATGCTTAAGAGTTATTTTTTTGCCGACAACAAGCTAAAATAGTTTTTGAGTGACTCGCGACACTCCTGGTTTTAATTTTAAACCGGTACGGATTTTAAATTCTTTGATAATTTAGATCAAAATTCCGATACATTTGGCTACCAGCAACTCGTATGATAGGTTAAAACGTGGTTTAAAGTATCTCTTTGACCGAAAATAAGCTAGGATAGTTACAAAATAACTCTTAATACTTCCGTCTTTAATTATAGACTGGTACGATTTTTTTATTTTTTTTGGAAAGTTAGATTGTATTAATATAATATAATAATGTTTTAGACGAGAATCACCCCTCCAATGCTTTAGATCGCAATCCTGGCTACCGGTAACTCGTTTGAGAGGTTGGATCGTGGTTAAGAGTTTCTTTTTCACAGAAGCAAAGCCAGGATTGTTACTAAATGACATGAAATACTCCCGATTTTAATTATAGACCAGTACGGATTTCACACCTCACCGATTCTTTAGATTGCTATTCTCATAAGCTTGAAAACCTGTAACTCGTTTGAGTGGATAAATTGCGATGAAGAGTAGATTTTGGACTGACAACAAGCTTGAATAGTTACCAAATGATTCGTAATACTCCCGATTTTAGTTATAGACCTGTGCGGATTTCGCACCTCTTAGATGCTTTCGATCACAATTCTTTGATGCTTTACATCCGGCAACTCGTTAGTGAGGCTGGATTATGGTTAAGACTTTATTTTTGAATGCCAACAAGCTAGAATTATTAGCAAAAGACTCAAAATACTTTCGGCTATTATTTTAGAGCGGTACGGATTTCCTACCTCTCTGAAGATCGCAATTCTGAGAAGCTTGTTACTGACAACTAATTTGAAAGGTTGGACCCTGGTTAAGTATTTTTTGTTGCCTACAACAAGCTCGGATCGTTATCAAATGACTCGCAACGCTGCCTATTTTAATTTTAGACCGGTACGGATTTCGTATCTCTTTTATACTTTAGATCGAAATTCAGATACATTTGGCTACCCGCGAAAATAAACTATGATAGTTACAAAATGACTCTTAATACTCCCATATTTTAGACCGGTACAAATATATATATATATATATATATATATATATATATATATTTTTTAGGAAAGTAAGCTTGCATTATTATAATAGAATAGTGTTTCAGATAGGAAGCACCACTCTAATGCTTTAGATCACAATTCTGGGAAGCTTGGCTATCGACAACTTGCTTGAGAGGTTGGATAGTGGTTAAGAATTTCTTTTTCACCGAAACAAAACAAGTATAGTTTCCAAATGACTCGCACCACTCCCTATTTTAATTTTAGACCGGTACGGATTTCGTACCTCTTTAATACTTTAGATCGTAATTCTGATTCATTTGGCTACTAGCAACTCGTATGAGAGATTGGAACGTGGTTTAAAGTATCGTTTTGACTGAAAATTAGCTAGGATAGTTACAAAATAACTTATTATACTCCCGTCTTTAATTTTAGACCGGTAAAAATATCTATATATATATATATATAATTTTTTTTGGAAAGTGAGCTTGCATTAATATTATAGAATAGTGTTCCAGAAAGGGAAACACCTCTCCAATGCTTTAGATCGCAATTCTACGAAGCTTGGCTACCGACAACTTGCTTGAATGGTTGGATAGTGGTTAAGAGTTTCTTTTTCACCGAAACCAAGCTTGGACAGTTACCAAATGACTTGGAACACTCCCGATTTAAATTATAGACCGGTACAGATTTTGCACCTCTTCGATGCTTTAGATTGCAATTCTCATAAGCTTGAATACCAGTAACTCCTTTGAGTGGATGGATTGTGGGTGAAGAGTAGCTTTTTGATTGACAACAAGTGAGATTAGCTACCAAATGATTCGTAATACTCCCGATTTTAGTTATAGACCCGTGCGGATTTCGCACCTCTCTGGTGCTTTCGATCTCAATTTTTTGAAGATAACTCGTCTGAGAGGCTGGATTGTGGTTAAGAGTTTATTTTGTACCGCCAACCAGCTAGAATTTTTACCAAATGACTTGAAATACTTTTGGCTATTATATTTTACCTGTACGGATTTTGTACCTCTCCAATGCTTAATATCGCAATTCTGAGAAGCTTGCAACCAACAACTAGTTTGAGAGGGTCGATCCTGGTTAAGTATTTTTATATGCCGACAACAAGCTTGGATTGTTACCAAATGACTCGCAACACTCACTATTTTAATTTTAGACTGGTACAGATTTCATACCTCTTTGATAATTTAAATTGCAATTCTGATACATTTGGCTACCAACAACACGTATAAGTAGTTGGAACGTGGTTTAAAGTATCTCTTTGACCAAAAATAAGCTAGGGTAGTTACAAAATGACTCTTAATTCTCTTGTCCTAAATTTTAGATCAGTACGAATTTCTATTTTTTTTTTGGGAAGTGAGCTTGTATTAATATAATTGAATAGTGCTTCAGACGAGAATCACCTTTCCAATGCTTTAGATCGCAATTCAGGGAAGCTTGGCTACCTGGAACTCTTATGAGAGGTTGCATCATAGTTAAGTGTTTCCTTTACACCAAAACCAAGCTTGGATAGTTACCAAATGACTTGAAATACTCCCGATTTTAATTATAGACCGGTACGGATTTTGCACCTCTCCGACGCTTTAGAACGTAATTCTCATAAGCTTGAAAATTGGCAACTTGTTTGAGTGGATGGATTGCGGTGAATAGTAGCTTTTTGATCGATAACATGCAAAAATAGTAACCAAATGATTCGCAATACTCCCGATTTTAATTATGGGACTGTACGGATATTGTACCTCTCTGATGCTTTCGATCAAAATTCCTTGAAGCTTTACAGCCGGCAACTCATTTGAGAGGATGGATTGTGGTTAAGAGTTTATTTTTGACTGAAAACTTGTATGACAGGTTGGAACGGGGTTTAAAGTATATTTTTGACCGAAAATAAGCTAAGATAGTTACAAAATGACTCTTAATACTCCCATCTTTAATTTTAGACTTATACAAATTTCAATTTTTTCCTTTCCTTTTTTTTGAAAGTAGGCTTGTATTAATATAATAGAATAGTGTTTCAGGGGAGAAACACCTCTCCAATGCTTTAGATCGCAAATTTGAGAAACTTGGATACAGATAACTCGTTTGAGATGTTGGATCGCGGTTAAGAGTTTCTTTTTCACCGTAACCAAGCTAGGATAGTTACCAAATGACTTGAAGCACCATGATTTTAATTATAAACCGTTATGGTTTTTGCGTCTCTCCGTTGCTTTAGAACACAATTCTAAAAAGCTTGAAAACCGAAAACTCGCTTGAGTGGATTAATTGTGGTTAAGAGTAGCTTTTTAACCGACAACATGCTAGAATAGTTACCAAATTACTGGCAATACTCCCAATTTTAATTTTAGAGCTGTACGGATTTTGTACCACATTGAAGCTTTAGATCACAATTCATAGATGATTGACAACCGGTAAATCTTTTTAGTGCTTGGATTGTGGTTAGCAGTTTCATTTTGATCGCCAACAAGCTATAATTATTACCAAATGACTCACAATACTCTCGGCTTTTATTTTTGACCGGTGCAGATTTTGCACCACTCTGATGCTTTAGATCGCATTTCTGTAAAGCTCTCTACCGACAACTTGTTTTAGAGTCTATCATTGTTAAGAGTTGTTTTTTCCTACAATATCTAGGATAGTTACCAAATGACTCGCAACACTCCCTATTTTAATTTTAGATCGGTGCATATTTCGTACATCATTGATACTTTAGGTCTGAATTCTGATATATTTGGCTACTAACAACTTGTATGACAAGTTGGAATGTGGTTTAAAGTATCTTTTTGACCAAAAATAAGCTAGGATAGTTACAAAATGATTATTAATGCTCTCGTCTTTAATTTTTGACCGGTAAGAATTTTTTTTTTTTGTTTTTTTTTTGTTTTCGAAAGTGAGGTTGTATTAATATAATAAAATAGTGTTTTAGAAGAGAAGAACCTCTCCAATGCTTTAGATCGCAATTCTTGGAAGCTTGGCTTCCAGGAACTTGATTGAGGGGTTAGATCGTGGTTAAGAGTATCTTTTCCACCAAAATAGGGCTGAGATAGCTAAAAAATGACATGAAACACTCCCGATTTTAATTATAGATAGGTACGGATTTTGCATCTCTCCGATGCTTTAGATTGCAATTCTCATAAGCTTGAAGACTAGGAACTCGTTTGAGTGGATGGATTGCGGTGAAGAGTAGCTTTTTGACTGAGAACATGCAAAAATAGTTACCAAATGATTCGCAATACTCTTGATTTTAGTTATAGACCTGTACGGATTTTGCACCTCTCTGATGCTTTTGATCACAATTCTCAGAAGCTTTGCAACTGCCAACTCATTTTAGAGGATGGATTGTGAATAAGAGTTTAGTTTTGACCGCCAACAAGCTAAAATTATTACCAAATGACTACAAATACTCTCGGATATTATTTTTGACCGATACAGATTTCGCACCTCTCCGATACTTTAGATCACAATTCATAGACACTTGATACCGACAACTAGTTTGAGATGTTAGATCGTGGTTAATAGTTTTTTTTTGCAGATAGCAATATAGGATTGTTAACAAATGACTCCCAACACTCCCTATTTTAATTTTAGACTGGTACGGATTTCGTAACTCTTTGATACTTTAGATCGGAATTCTGATACATTTGGCTACCAACAACTTTTATGACAGGTTGGAACGTGGTTCAAAGTATCTTTTTGACCGAAAATAAACTAGGATAGTTACAAAATAACTCTTAATACTCCCATCTTTAATTTTAGAGCGATACGAATTTCTATTTATTCCTTTTCCTTTTTTTAGAAAGTAGGCTTGTATTAATATAATAGAATAGTGTTTCCGATGAGAAGTTCCTCTCCAATGCTTTTATATCGCAATTATGGGATTCTTGGATACTGACAACTCGTCTGAGAGGTTGGATCGTGGTTAAGAGTTTTATTTTCACCGAAACCATGATAGGATAGTTACCAAATGATTTGAAATACTCCAGATTTTAATTATAGACCGGTGCGGATTTCGTGCCTCTGCGATGCTTTAGAGCACAATTCTCAAAAGCTTGAAAACCAAAAAATTGCTTGAGTGGATGAATTGGGATTAAGAGTATCTTTTTGACCGGTAACATGTTTGAATAGTTACCAAATGACTCGCAATACTCCCAATTTTAATTTTAGCATTGTACGGATTTTGTACCCCACTGAAGCTTTAGATCACAATTCTTAGAAGATTGACAACCGGTAAATCGTTTAAGTGCTTGGATTGTGGTTAGGTGTTTGTTTTTTACCCCAACAAGCTAGAATTATTACCAAATGACTCTCAATATTCTCGGCTTTTATTTTTGACCGGTACAGATTTCGCACCTCTTCGATGCTTTAGATCGCATTTCTGTGAAGCTTGCTACCGACAACTAGTTTGATAGGTTGGATCGTGGTTAAGAGTTTTTTTGCCGGTAACAAGCTAGGATAGTTACCAAATAAGTCGCAACACTTTCTATTTAACTTTTAGACTGGTACGGATTTCGTACCACTTTTATACTTTAGATCGGAATTCTGATACATTTAGCTAACAACAACTCGTATGATAGTTTGAACGTGGTTTAAAGTATCTTTTTGGCCAAAAATAAGCTAGGATAGTTTCAAAATGACTCTTAATAATCCCATCTTTAATTTTAGACCAGTAAGAATTTCTATTTTTTCTTTTTCTTTTGTTTGAAAATTAAGCTTTTATTAATATAATAGAATAGTGTTTCAGACGAGAAGAACCTTTTCAATGCTTTAGATCGCAATTCTTGGAATCCTGGCTACCGACAACTCGTTTGAGAGGTTAGATTGTGGATAAAAGTATCTTATTCACCGAAGCAAAGCAAGGTTAGTTTTAAAATGACTTGAAACATTCCCGATTTTAATTATTGACCGGTACAGATTTTGTACCTCTCCGATGCTTTAGATTGTAATTCTCATAAGCTTGAAGACTGGCAAGTCATTTTAGTGGATGGATTGCGGTGAAGAGTAGCTTTTTCTCCGACTTCAAGCTAGAATAGTTACCAAATGATTCGCAATACTCCCGATTTTAGTTATAGACATGTACGGATTTCACTCCTCTCGGATGCTTTTGATCTCAATTCCCAGAAGCTTTACAACCAGCAACTCGTTTGAGAGGCTGGATTGGGGTTATGAGTTTATTTTTGACAGCCAACAAGCTAGAATTATTACATAATGACTCCAAATAGTCTCGGTTATTATTTTTGACCGATACGGATTCGTACCTCCCCGATGCTTTAGATCGCAATTCTGAGAAGCGTGCTACCGACAACTAGTTTGTGAGGTTGGATCGTGGTTAACAGTTTATTTTACTGACAACAAGCTTGGATAGTTACCAAATGACTCGCAACACTCCCTGCTAAAATTTTAGACCGGTGCAAATTTCGTACCTCTTTTATACTTTGGATCATAATTCTGATATATTTTGCTACCAACAACATGTATGAGAGGGTGGAACGTGGTTCAAAGATTCTTTTTGACCAAAAATAAGCAGGATAGCTACAAAATGCCGCTTAATACTCCCGTCATTAATTTTAGACCAGAAAGAATTTCTATTTTTTCTTTTTCCTTGTTTTGGAAATTGAGCTTGTATTAATATAATACAATAGTGTTTCGGATGAGAAGCATCTCTCCAATGCTTTTGATCGCAATTCTCAGAAGCTTGGCTACCGGGAACACGTTTGAGTGGTTGGATCGTGGTTAAGAGTTTCTTTTTCACCGAAATCAAGCTAGGATTGTTACCAAAAGACTTGAAACACTCCCGATTTTAATTATAGACCGGTTCGGATTACGCGTCTCTCAGATGCAGTAGAACGCAATACTCAAAAGCTTGAAAACCGGCAACTCGTTTAAGCAGATGAATTTCGGTTAAGAGTAGCTTTTTGACCGACAACATGCTAGAACCGTTACCAAATGATTCGCAATACTCCCGATTTTAGTTATAGACCTGTACGGATTTCGCACCTCTATGATGCTTTTGATCACAATTCTCCGAATCTTTTCAATCGACAACTCGTTTGAGAGGCTGAATTGTGGTTAAGAGTTAATTTTTGACCGCCAATAAGCTAAAATTATTACCAAATGACTCCAAATACTCTCGGCTATTATTTTTGACTGGATTGGATTACGCACCTCTCCGATACTTTAGATCGCAATTCTAAGAAGCTAGCTACCGACAACTAGTTTGAGAGGCTGGATCGCGGTTATGAGATTTTTTTTGCCGACAATAAGCTTGGATAATTACCAAATGACTCACAACACTCCCTGCTTTAATTTCTGACCGGTATGGATTTTGTACTTCTTTGTTGCATTAGATTACAATTCTCAGAAGCTTTGAAAACTGACAACATGTTTGAGTAGATGGATTGCGGTAAAGACTAGGTTTGTGACCGTGAACAAGCTAGGATAGTTATCAAATGACTCGCCACGCTCCATGTTTTAATTTTAGACCGGTATGGATTTCATACTTCTTTGATACTTTAGATCGAAATTCTGATACATTTGGCAACCAGTAACTTTTATGATAGGCTGGAACGAGGTTTAAAGTATCTTTTTGACCAAAAATAAGCTAGGATAGTTACAAAATGGCTCTTAATGCTGCCATATTTAATTTTAGACCGATGCGAATTTCTATTTTTTCCTTTTCTTTTTTGGGAAAGTAAGCTTGAATTAATATAATAGAATAGTGTTTTAGATGAGAAGAACCTCTCTAATGCTTTAGATCACGATTTTGGGAAACTTGGATACCGGCAACACGTTTGAGAGGTTGGATCGTGGTTAGAAGTTTCTAATTCTCCGAAACCCAGCTAGGATAGTTTTCAAATGACTTGAAATACTCCTAATTTTAATTGTAGACCGGTACGGATTTCGTGCTTCTCCGATGCTTTATAAAGCAATCCACAAATGCTTGAAAATCGGTAACTCGTTTGAGTAGATGAATTACGGTTAAGAGTAGCCTTTTGACTGAAAACATGCTTGAATCGTTACCAAATGACTCGCAATACTCCCAATTTTAATTTTAGAGCTGTACGGATTTCGTACCTCACTGAAGCTTTAGATCAGAATTCTTAGAAGATTGACAATTGGTAACTTCTTTGAGATCATGGATTGTGGTTAAGAGTTTCTTTTTGAGCGCCAACAAGCTAGAATTATTACCAAATGACTCGCAATAGTCTCGGCTTTTATTTTTGACCGGTACGGATTTTGCACCTGCCCGGTGATTAAGATCGCAATTCTGAGAAGCTTGCTATCGACAACTAGTTTTAGAGGTTGGAACGTGGATAAGAATTTTTTTTGCCGACAACAAGCTAGGATAGTTGCCAAATGACTTGCAACACTCATTGCTTTAATTTTAGTCCGTTACGGATTTTATACCTCTTTGATAATTTAGATCGGAATTATGTTATATTTGGCTTCCAGCAACTCGTATGACAGGTTGGAACATGGATTAAAGTATCTTTTTGATCTAAAATAAGCTATGATAGATACAAAATAACTTTTAATACTCCCATCTTTAATTTTAGACCGGTACGAATTTCTATTTTTACTTTTTCTCTATTTAGGAAAGTGAGCTTTTATTAATGTAATAGAATAGTGTTTCTGTCGAGAAGCCCCTCTCCAATGCTTTAGATCACAATTCTTGGAAACTTTGATACCGGCAACTCGTTTGAGAGGTTGGATCATGGTTATGAGTTTCTTTTTCACCGAAACCCTGTAAGAATAGTTACCAAATGACTTTAAATTCTCCAAATTTTAATTATAGATCGGTACGGATTTTTTGCCTCTCCGATGCTTTAGAACGCAATTCTCATAAGTTTGAAAACCAACAACTTGTTTGAGTCGATGAATTACGGATAAAAGTAGGTTTTTGACCGACAACATGCTGGAATCGTTACCAAATAACTCGCAATACTCCCAAATTTAATTTTAGAGCTGCATGGATTTCATACCTCACTGAAACTTTAGATCACAATTCTTAGAGGATTGACACCCGGTAACTCGTTTGAGATCATGGATTGTTGTTAGGAATTTCTTTTTGACCGCCAACAAGCTAGAATTATTACCAAATGACTCGTAATACTCTCGGTAATTATTTTTTACCGGTATGGATTTCACACCTCTCCGATGCTTTAAATCATTATTCTATGAAGCTTGCTACCAGCAACAAGTTTAAGAGGTTGGATCGTGGTTAAGAGTTTTCTTTTAACCGACTACAAGCTAGGATAGTTACAAAATAACTCGCAAAACTCCCTATTTTAATTTTAGACCGGTACGGATTTCGTACCTCATTTATACTTTAGATTGAAATTCTGATACATTTGGCTACCAGTAACTCGTTTGACAGGTTGGAACGTGGTTTAAAGTATCTTTTTAACCTAAAATTAGCTAGGATAGTTACAAAATGAGTTTTAATACTCCCGTCTTAAATTTTAGACCGGTACGAATTTCTATTTATACTTTTTCTCTTTTTTGGAAAGTGAGCTTGTATTAATATAATAATATAGTGTTTCTGATGAGAAGCACCTCTCTAATGCTTTTGATCGCAATTCTCAGAAGCTTGGCTACCGGGAACTCGTTTGAGTGGTTGGATCGTGGTTAAGAGTTTCTATTTTACCAAAATCAAGCTAGGATTGTTACCAAAAGACTTGAAACACTCCCGATTTTAATTATAGACCGGTGCGGATTACGCGCCTCTCAGATGCATTAGAACGCAATACTCAAAAGCTTAAAAATCGGCAGCTCGTTTGAGTAGATGAATTGCGGTTAAGAGTAGCTTTTTGACCGACAACATACTAGAGCCGCTACCAAATGATTCGCAATACTCCCGATTTTAGTTATTGACCTGTACGGATTTCGCACCTCTTTGATGCTTTTGATCACAATTCTCCTAATCTTTACAACTGACAACTCGTTTGAGAGGTTAGATTGTGGTTAAGAGTTTATTTTTGACCGCCAACGAGCTAGAATTATTACCAAATGACTCCAAATACTCTCGGCTATTATTTTTGACCGGATTGGATTACGCACCTCTCCGATACTTTAGATCGCAATTCTAAGAAGCTAGCTACCGACAACTAGTTTGAGAGGCTGGATCGGGGTTAAGAGATTTTTTTTGCCGACAATAAGCTAGGATAGTTACCAAATGACTCACAACACTCCCTTCTTTAATTTCTGACCGGTACGGATTTTGTACTTCTTTGTTGCATTAGATCACAATTCTCAGAAGCTTTGAAAACTGGCAACATGTTTGAGTGGATGGATTACGGTAAAGACTAGGTTTGTAACCGCGAACAAGCTAGGATAGTTACCAAATGGCTTGCAACACTTCCTGTTTTAATTTTTGACCGGTACGGATTTTATACCTCTTTGATACTTTAGATCGGAATTCTGATATATTTGGCTACCAACAACTAGTATGACAGGTTGGAACATGGATTAAAGTATCTTTTTGACCGAAAATAAGCTAGGATAGTTACAAAATGACTCTTAATACTGCCATCTTTAATTTTAGACCAATGCAAATTTCTATTTTTTCCTTTTCTTTTTTGGGAAAGTAAGCTTGTATTAATATAATAGAATAGCGTTTCAGACGAGAAGAACCTCTCTAGTTCTTTAGATCACGATTTTAGGAAACTTGGATACCGGCAACACGTTTGAGAGGTTGGATCGTGGTTAGAAGTTTCTAATTCTCTAAAACCCTACTAGGATAGTTTCCAAATGACTTGAAATACTCCCAATTTTAATTGTAGACCGGTACGGATTTCGCGCTTCTACGATGCTCTATAACGCAATCCACAAATACTTGAAAACTGGTAACTCGTTTGAGTGGATGAATTACGGTTAAGAGTAGCTTTTTGGCCGAAAACATGCTTGAATCGTTACCAGATGACTCGCAATACTCCCAATTTTAATTTTAGAGCTGTACGGATTTCGTACCTCACTAAAGCTTTAGATCAGAATTCTTAGAAGATTGGCAACCGATAACTCCTTTGAGATCATGGATTGTGGTTAAGAGTTTCTTTTTGACCGCTAACAAGCTAGAATTATTACCAAATGACTCGCAATAGTCTCAGCTTTTATTTTTGACCGGTACGCATTTTGCACCTCTCCGGTGATTAAGATCGTAATTCTGAGAAGCTTGATATCGACAACTAGTTTTAGAGGTTGGAACGTGGATAAGAGTTTTTTTTTGCCGACAGCAAGCTTGGATAGTTACCAAATGACTTACAGCACTCCCTGCTTTAATTTTAGACTGGTGCAAATTTTATACCTCCCTGATAATTTAGATTAGAATTATGTTATATTTGGCTAGCAAAAACTCGTATGACTGGTTGGAACATGGATTAAAGTATCTTTTTGATCTAAAATAAGCTAGGATAGATACAAAATGACTTTTAATACTCCCATCTTTAATTTTAGGCCGGTACGAATTTCTATTTTTACTTTTTCACTATTTAGGAAAGTGAGCTTCTATTAATGTAATAGAATAGTGTTTCTGATGAGAAGCCCCTTTCCAATGCTTTAGATCATAATTTAAGGAAACTTTTATACCGTCAACTCGTTTAAGAGGTTGGATCATGGTTATGAGTTTCTTTTTCACCGAAACCCTACTAGGATAGTTACCAAATGACTTTAAATTCTCCCAATTTTAATTATAGACCGGTAGTGATTTTTTGCCTCACCGATTCCTTAGAACGCAATTCTCATAAGCTTGAAAACCAGCAACTTGTTTGAGTCGATGAATTACGGATAAGAGTAAGTTTTTGACCGACAACATGCTAGAATCGTTACCAAATGACTCAAAATACTCCCAAATTTAATTTTAGAGCTGTATGGATTACGTACCTCACTGAAACTTTAGATCACAATTCTTAGAGGATTGACAACCGGTAACTCGTTTGAGATCATGGATTGTGGTTAGGAGTTTCTTTTTGACCGCCAACAAGCTAGAATTATTACCAAATGACTCGTAATATTATCGGTATTTATTTTTGACCGGTACGGATTTCGCACCTCTCCGATGCCTTAAATCATAATTCTATGAAGCTTGCTACCAGCAACAAGTTTAAGAGGTTGGATCATGGTTAAGAGTTTTTTTTTACCGACTACAAGCTAGGTTATTTACAAAATGACTCGCAAAACTCCTAATTTTAATTTTAGACCGGTGCGGATTTCGTACCTCATTTATACTTTAGATTGAAATTCTGATACATTTGGCTGCCAGTAACTCGTTTGACAGGTTGGAACAGGCTTAAAGTATCTTTTTAACCTAAAATAAGCTAGGATAGGTACAAAATGAGTTTTAATATTCCCGTCTTAAATTTTAGACCCGTACGAATTTTAATTTATACATTTTCTTTTTTTTGGAATGTGAGCTTCTATTAATATAATAGAATAGTGTTTCTGATGAGAAGCACCCCTCCAATGCTTTTGATCGCAATTCTCAGAAGCTTGGCTACCGGAAACTCGTTTGAGTGGTTGGATCGTGGTTAAGAGGTTCTTTTCCAAGGAAATCAAGCTAGGATTGTTACCAAAAGACTTGAAACACTCCCGATTTTAATTATAGACCGGTACGGATTACGCGCATCTCAGATGCATTAGAACGCAATACTCAAAAGCTTGAAAATCGGTAACTCGTTTGAGTGGATGAATTGCGGCTAAGAGTAGCCTTTTGACTGACAACATGCTAGAATCGTTACCAAATGACTCACAATATTCCCAATTTTAATTTTAGAGTTGTTTGGATTACGTACCTCACTGAATCTTTAGATCACAATTCTTAGAGGATTTTACAATCGCTAACTCGTTTGAGATCATGGATTGTGGTTAGGAGTTTCTTTTTGACTACCAACAAGCTAGAATTATTACCAAATAACTCGCAATACTTTCGGCTTTTATTTTTGACCCGTACGGATTTTATACCTCACCGTTGATTTTGATTAAAATTTTGGGAAGCTTGATACCGGCAACTAGTTTGAGAGGTTGGATCGTGGTTAAGAGTTTTTTTTGCCGACAACAAGCTAAGATAGTTATCAAATGACTTCCGACACTCAATGTTTTTATTTTAAACCTGTACGGATTTTGTAACTCTTTGATACTTTAGATCGTAATTCTGATACATTTTGCTACCAACAACTCGTATGACAGGTCAAAACGTGGTTTAAAGTATCTTTTTGACTGAAAATAAGCTTGGATGGTTTCAAAATGACTCTTAATACTCCCATCTTAAATTTTAGACCGATACGAATTTCTATTTTTTCCCTTCCTTTTTTTTGGGAAAGAAGGCTTGTATTAATATAATACAATAGTGTTTCAGATAAGAAGTACCTCTCCAATGCTTTTGATCACAATTCTGAGAAGCTTGGATACCGGCAACTCGTTTGAGTGGTTGGATCGTGGTTACGAGTTTCATTTTCTTCGAAACCAAGCTAGGATGGTTATCAAATGATTTGAAACACTCCCGATTTTAATTATAGACCGGCACGGATTTTGCGCCTCTCCGATGCTTTAGAGCGCATTTCTTAAAAGTTTGGAAATCGGAAAATTAATGCAGTGGATGAATTACGATTAAGAGTAGCTTTCTGACCGGTAACATGCTAGAATAGTTACCAAATGACTCGCAATACTCCCAATTTTAATTTTAGAGCAGTGCGGATTTCGTACCTCACTGAAGCTTTAGATCACAATTCTTAGAGGATTGACAACCGGTAAATCATTTGAGTGATTGGATTGTGGTTAGGGTTTTCTTTTTGAGCGCACACATGCTAATATTATTACCAAAAGAATCGCAATACTCTCGGCTTTTATTTTTTACCGGTACGGATATCCCACCTCCCCGATGCTTTAGATCGAAGGTTTGTGAAGCTTGCTACCGGCAACTAGTTTGAGAGGTTAGATCGTGGTTAAGAGTTTTTTTTGGCGACAATATGCTAGGATAGTTTCCAAATGACTCGCAACATTCCTTGTTTTAAATTTAGACAAGTATGGATTTTGTACCTCTTTGATACTTTAGGTCGGAATTCTGATACATTTGGCTATCGGCAACTCGTATGACAGGTTGGAATGTGGTTTAAGTATCTTGTTGGCCAAAAATACGCTAGGAAAGTTACAAAACGACTCTTAATACTCCCGTCTTTAATTTAAGACCGATAAGAATTTTTGTTTTTTCTTTTTCGTCGTTTTGGATAGTGAGCTTGTATTAATATAATAGAATAGTGTTTCAGACTAGAAACACCTCTTCAATACTTTAGATCACAATTCTTGGATGCTTTTCTGTCGGTAACTCGTTTGAGAGATTAGGTCGTGGTTAAGAGTTTCAATTTCGCCGAAACAGTGCTAGGATAGTTACCAAATGACTTGAAATACTCCCAATTTTAATTATAGACCGGTACGGATTTTGCGCCTCTCCGAGGTTTAGAACGCAATTATCCAAAGTATGAAAACCGGCAAATCGTTTGAGTGGATGAATTGAGGTTAAGAATAGATTTTTGACCGACAATATGCTAAAATCGTTCCCAAATGATTCGCAATGCTCCCAATTTTAGTTATAGACCTGTACGGATTTCGCACCTCTCTTATGCTTTTGATTACAATTCTTCGAAGCTTTACAGCCGGCAACTTGTTTGAGTGGCTGGATTGAGATTAAGAGATTATTTTTGACTGCCAAGAAGCTAGAATTATTTCTAAATGACTCCAAATACTCTCGGCTATTAATATTGACTGGAACGGATTTTGCACCTCTTCGATTCTTTAGATCGCAATTCTTAGAAGCTTGCTACCGGCATCTAGTTTGAGATGTTGGATTGTGGTAAAGAGTTTCTTTTTGACCGGCAACAAGCCAGAATTATTACCAAATGACTCGCAATACTCTCGGCTTTTATTTTTTACCGGTAGGGATTTTGCACCTCTCCAGTGATTAAGATCGTAATTCTGAGAAGCTTGCTACCGGCAATTAGTTTGAGAGGTTGGATCGTGGATAAGAGTTTTTTTGCCGACAACAAGCTAGGATAGTTACCAAATGACTTGCAACACTCCCTGTTTTAATTTTTGACCGGTACGGATTTTATACCTCTTTGATACTTTAGATCGGAATTCTGATATATTTGGCTACCAACAACTAGTATGACAGGTTGGAACATGGATTAAAGTACCTTTTTGACCTAAAATAAGCTAGGATAGTTAGAAAATGACTTTTAATACTCTCGCCTTTAATTTTAGACCGGTACGAATTTCTATTTTTACATTTTCTCTTTTTATGAAAGTGAGCTTCTATTAATATAATAGAATAGTATTTATGATGGGAAGCCCCTCTCCAATGTTTAGGTCACAATTCTTGGAAACTTGGATACCGGTAACTAGTTTGAGAGGTTGGATCATGGTTAAGAGTTTCTTTTTCACCAATACCTTGCTAGGATATTTACCAAATGACTTTAAATTCTCCCAATTGCAATACTCATAAGCTTGAAAATCGGCAAATCGTTTGAGTGGGTAGATTGCGGTGAAGAGCAGTTTTTTGACCGACAATATGCTAAAATAGTTACCGATGCAAATTTCTATTTTTGCCTATTCTTTTTTTGTAAAAGTAAGCTTGTATTAATATAATAGAATAGTGTTTCAGACGAGAAGAACCTCTCTAATGCTTTAGATCACAATTCTGGGAAACTTGGATACCGGCAACACGTTTGAGAGGTTGGATCGGGGTTAGAAGTATCTAATTCATCGAAACCCAGCTAGGATAGTTTCCAAATGACTTGAAATAATCCCAATTTTAATTGAAGACCAGTACGGATTTTACGCTTCTCCGATGCTTTATAACGCAATTCACAAATGCTTGAAAACCGGCAACTTATTTGAGTGGATGAATTACGGTTAAGAGTAGATTTTTGATCGAAAACATGCTAGAATCGTTACCAAAAGACTCGCAATACTCCCAATTTTTATTTTAGAGCTGTACGGATTTTGTACCTCACTGAATCTTTAGATCACAATTCTTAGAAGATTGACACCCGGTAAGTCGTTTGAGATCATTGATTGGGGATAAGAGTTTCTTTTTGACTGCCAACAAGCTAGAATTATTGCCAAATGACTCACAATACTCTCGGCTTTTATTTTTGACCGGTACGGATTTTGCACCTCTCCGGTGATTAAGATCGCAATTCTGAGAAGCTTGCTACCTGCAACAAGTTTGAGAGGTTGGATCGTGGATAAGAGTTTTTTTTGCCGACAACAAGCTATGATAGTTACCAAATGACTTGCAACACTCCCTGTTTTAATTTTAGACCGGTACGGATTTTATATCTCTTTGATACTTTAGATCAGAATTTTGATATATTTGGCTACCACCAACTCGTATGACAGGTTGGAACATGGATTAAAGTATCTTTTTGACCTAAAATTAGCTTGGATAGTTACAAAATGACTTTTAATACTCCCGCCATTAATTTTATACCGGTACGAATTTCTATTTTTTCTTTTTCTCTTTTAAGGAAAGTGAGCTTCTATTAATATAATAGAATAGTATTTTTGACGGGAAGTACCTCTCCAATGCTTTAGATCACAATTCTTGGAAAACTAGATACCGAAAATTCGTTTGAGAGGTTGGGTCAAGGTTAAGAATTTTTTTTCCACCGAAACCCTGCTAGGATAGTTACCAAATGACTTGAAATTCTTCCAACTTTTATTATAGACCGGTACGGATTTATTGCCTCTCCGATGCTTTAAATTGCAATTCTCATTAGCTTCAAAATCGGCGACTGGTTTGAGTGGGTGGATTGCGTAAATAGTATCTTTTTGACCGACAACATGCTAAAATAGTTACCAAATGATTGCGCACCTCTCTGATGCATTCAATCACAAATCTTTGATGCTTTACAACCAGAAACTTATTTGAGAGGCTTGATTGTGGTTAAAAATTTATTTTTGACTGCCAACAGGCTAGAATTATTACCAAATGACTCGAAATACTTGCGACTATTATTTTTGACCGGTACGGATTTCGGACCTCTCCGATGCTTTTGATTTAAATTCTGAGAAGCTTGCTACCGACAACTAGTTTGGGTCGTTGGATGGTGGTTAAGTATTTATTTTACTGATAACAAGCTGGAATAGTTACAAAATGACTCGCAACACTTCCAATTTTAATTTAAGACCGTTACAGATTTTGTACCTTTTTGAGACTTTAGATCGGAATTCTGATACATTTGGCTACCAACAACTCGTTTTGAGAGGTTGGAACGTGTTTAAAGTATTTTTTGACCAAAAATAAGCTAGGATAGTTACAAAATCAATTTTAATACTCCCGCCTTTAATTATTGACCGGTATAAATTTCTATTTTTTCTTTTTCACTTTTATGGAAAGTGAGCTTGTATTAATATAATAGAATAGTGTTTCTGATGAGAAGCACCTCTCCAATGCTTTAGATTGCAATTCTGGGAAGCTTGGCTAACGACAACTCCTTTGAGTGGTTAGTTCATGGTTAAGAGTTTCTTTTTCATCGAAATCAAGCTGGGATAGTTACCAAAAGACTTGAAACACTCCTGATTTTAATTATAGACCGGTATGGATTACGCGCCTCTCTGATGCTATATAACGCAATTCTCTAAAGCTTGAAAACCAGCAACTTGTTTGAGTGGATGAATTGCGGTTAAGAGTAGCTTTTTGACCGACAACATACTAAAATCGTTACCAAATGACTCGCAATACTCCCAATTTTAATTTTAGTACTGTTTGGATTTCTTACCTCACTGAAGCTTTAGATCACAATTCTTTGAGGATTGACAGCCAGTAACTCGTTTGTGATCATGGATTGTGGTTAGGAGTCTCTTTTTGACCGCAACAAGCTAAAATTATTAGCAAATATCTCGCAATACTTTTGGCTTTTATTTTTGACCCGTACGGATTTTACACCTCACCGCTAATTTAGATTGTAATTCTGGGAATCTTGATACCGGCAACTAGTTTGAGAGGTTGGATCGTGGTTAAGAGTTTTTTTTGCCGACAACAAGCTAAAATAGTTACCAAATGACTCCCGACACTCTATGTTTTTATTTTAGGCCAGTACAGATTTTGTAACTCTTTGATACTTTAGATCGGAATTCTGATGCATTTTGCTACCAGCAACTCGTATGACAGGTGGGATCGTGGTTTAAAGTATCTTTTTGACCGATAATAAGCTATGATAGTTACAAAATGATTTTTAATACTCCCATATTTAATTTTAGACCGATACCAATTTCTATTTTTTCCTTTTCATTTATTTGGAAAGTAGGCTTGTATTAATATATTAGAATAGTATTTCAGATGATAAGTACCTCTCCATTGCTTTAAATCGCAATTTAGGGAATCTTGGATGCCGGCAACCCGTTTAAGAGGTTGGATCGTAGTTAAGAGTTTCATTTTCTCCGAAACGAATCATGGATAGTTACCAAATGACATGAAACACACCCTATTTAAATTATAGACTGGTTCTGATTTCGCGCCTCTCCGATACTTTAGAGTGTAATTCTCAAATGCTTGAAAACTGAAAAATTGTTTGATTGGATGAATTGCAGTTAAGAGTAGCTATTTGACCGGTAACATTCTAGAATAGTTACCAAATGACTCGCAATACTCCCAATTTTAATTTTAGAGCTGTACAGATTTTGAACCTCACTAAAGCTTTAGATCACAATTCTTAGAGGATTGACAACTGGTAAATCGTTTGAGTGCTTGGATTATGGTTAGGATTTTCTTTTTGACAGCCAACAAGCTAATATTATTACCAAATAACTTGCAATATTCTCGGTTTTTATTTTTAACTGGTACGGATTTTGCACCTCTTCGATGCTTTAAATTGCAGTTCAGTGAAGCTTGCTACTGGCAACTAGCTTGTGAGGCTGGATCATGGTTAAAAGTATTTTTGTGTTGACTACAAGCTAGGATAGTTACCAAATGACTCGCAACAATCCCTGTTTTAATTTCAGACGAGAACGGATTTCGTACCACTTTAATACTTTAGATCGGAATTCTGATACATTTGGCTACCGACAACTCGTATGACAGGATGGAACGTGGTTTAAAGTATATTTTTTGCCGACAATAAGCTAGGATAGTTACAAAATGAATCTTAATACTCCCGTCTTTAATTTAAGACCGGCTGGAATTTCTACTTTTTTTTTGGAAAGTGAGCTTGTATTAATATAATAAAATAGTGTTTCTGACGAGAAGAACCTCTCCAATGCTTTATATCACAATTCTTAGAAGCTTGGCTACCGACAACTCTTTTGAGAGATTAGATCATGGTTAAGTGTTTCAATTTCACTAAAATAGAGCTAGGATAGGTTCCAAATGACTTGAAATACTCCTAATTTTAATTATCCGCCGGTACAGATTTCGCGCCTCTTCGAGGCTATAGAACGCAATTCACAAAAGCTTGAAAGCTGGCAACTAGTTTTAGTGGATGAAATGCGGTTAAGAGTAGCTTTTTGACCGATAACATGCTTGAATCGTTACCAAATGATTCGCAATACTCTCGATTTAAGTTATAGACCTGTACGAATTTTGCACCTCTATGATGTTTTTGATCACAATTCTCCGAAGCTTTTCAACCCGCAACTCGTTTGAGAGGATGGATTGTGGTTAAAAGTTTATTTTTGACCGCCAACAAGCTAGAATTATTAACAAATGCCTCCAAATACTCTTGGCTATTATTTTTGATCGGAACGGATTTTGCACCTCTCCGATGCTTTAGATCGCAATTCTGAGATGCTTTCAAGCTTCTCAGAATTATGATGTTGAATCGTGACTATGAATTATGATGTTGAATCGTGGCTAAGAGTTTTTTTATGCCGACAATAAGCTAGGATAGTTACCAAATGACTCACATCACACCCTGCTTTAATTTTAGACTGGTACGGATTTTGTACCTCTTTGATACTTTACATCGGAATTCTGATACATTTGACTACCAGTAACTCTTATGACAGGTTGGAACGTGGCCTAAAATATCTTTTTGGCCGAAAATAAGCTAGGATAGTTACAAAATGACTCTTAATACTGCCATCTTTAATTTTAGACGGATACAAATTTCTATTTTTTGTTTTCCTTTTTTTAGGAAAGTAAAATTGTATTAATATAATAGAATAATGTTTCTATCGTGAAGAACCCCTCTAATGCTTTAGATCACAATTCTGGAAAACTTGGATACCGAAAACTCGTTTGAGAGGTTGGATCGTGGTTAAGAGTTTCTTAATATCCGAAGCCCAGCTAGGATAGTTACCAAATGACTTGAAATACCCCCAATTTTAATTGTCGACCGGTATGGATTTTGCCCTTCTTCGATGCTTTAGAACGCAATTCTTAAAAGCTTGGAAACCCGTAACTAATTTGAGTAGATGAATTACGGTTAAAAGTTGCTTTTTGACCGACAACATGCTTGAATCGTTACCAAATGACTCGCAATAATCCCAATTTTACTTTTAGAGCTAAACAAATTTTGTACCTCACTGAAGCTTTAGTACACAATTCCCAGAGGATTGATAGCCAGTAACTCGTTTGAGACCATGGATTGTGGTTAGGGGTTTCTTTTAGACATCCAACAAGCTAGATTTATTTCCAAATGACTCATAATACTCTCGACATTTATTTTTGTCCGGTACGGATTTCGTACCTCTCCGATGCTTTAGATCAAAATTCTATGAAGCTTGCTGCCGGCAACTAGTTTAAGAGGTTGGATCGTGGTTAAGAGATTTTTTTTTCCGACTACAAGCTAGGATAATTACAAAATGACTCGCAACACTCCCTGTTTTAATATTAGACTGGTACGAATTTCATACCTCATTGATACTTTAAATCGGAATTCTGATACATTTGGCTACTAGCAACTCGAATGACAGGTTGGAACGTGGTTTAAAGTATCTTTTTGACATAAAATAAGCTAGGATAGTTACAAAATGATTTTTAATACTCCCGTCTTTAATTTTAGACCGGTACGAATTTTTATTTTTACTTTTTCTCTCTTTTGAAAAGTGAACTTGTGTTAATATAAGAGAATAGTGTTTCTCACAAGAAGCACCTCTCCAATGCTTTAGATCGCAATTTTGCGAAGCTTGGTCACCGGTAACTAGTTTGAGTGGTTGGATCGTGGTTAAGAGCTTCTTTTTCACCTAAATCAAGCTAGGATAGTTACCAAAAGACTTGAAACACTCCCCGATTTTAATTATAGACCGGTACGGATTTCGCGTTTCTCCGATGCTTTAGAACACAATTCTCAAAAGTTTGAAAACTGGCAACACGTTTGAGTGGATGAATTATGGTTAAGAGTAGCTTTTTGACCGACAACATGATAAAATTGTTACCAAATGACTCGCAATACTCCCAATTTTAATTTTAGAGCTACTCGGATTTTGTACCTCACTGAAGCTTTAAATCACAATTTTTAGACGATTGACAACAGGTAACTCGTTTACGATCATGGATTGCGGTTAGAAGTTTGTTTTTGACTGCCAACAAGCTAGAATTATTTCCAAATGACTCGCAAAACTCTCGGCTTTTATTTTTGACCCGTACGAAATTTACACCTCTCCGCTGATTTAGATCGCAATTCCGAGAAGCTTGCGGCCCGCAACAAGTTTGGGAGGATGGATCGTGGTAAAGAGTGTTTTTTGCTGACAGGAAGCTAGGATTGTTACCAAATAACTCCCGACACTCCCTATTTTAATTTTAGATCGGTACGGATTTCATAACTCTTTAATACTTTAGATCGAAATTCAGATACATTTGGCTACCAACAACTTGTATGACAGGTTGGAACGTGGTTTAATGTATCTTTTTGACTGAAAATAAGGTTGGATAGTTACAAAATGATTCTTAATACTCCTATCTTTTATTTTAGACCGATACGAATTTCTATTTTTTCCTTTTCTTTTTTTGGAAAGAAGGCTTGTATTAATATAATAGAATAGTGTTTCAGATAAGAAGTACCTCTCCAATGCTTTTGATTGCAATTAAGCTTGGATACTGGCAACTCGTGTGAGAAGTTGGATCGTGGTTAAGAGTTTCATTTTCACCCAAACCAAGCTAGGGTAGTTACCAAATGATTTGAAACACTCCAGATTTTAATTATAGACTGGTACGGATTTTGTGCCTCTCCGATGCTTTAGAGCGCATTTCTTAAAAGTTTGAAAACCGGAAAATTATTGTAGTGGATGAATTACGATTATGAGTAGCTTTTTGACCGGTAGCATGCTAGAATAGTTTTCAAATGACTTGCAATACTCCCAATTTTAATTTTAGAGTAGTGCGGATTTCGTACCCCACTGAAGCTTTAGATCACAATTCTTAGAGGATTGACAACCGTTAAATTGTTTGAGTGTTTGGATTGTGGTTAGGATTTTCTTTTTGATCGCACACAAGCTAATATTATTACCGAATGACTCACAATACTCTCGGCTTTTATTTTTGATCGGTACGGATTTTGTACGGCCCCGATGCTTTAGATTGCAGTTTAGTGAAGCTTGCTACCGGCAACTAGTTTGAGAGGTTGGATTGTGGTTAAGAGTTTTTTTTTGCCGACAACATGCTAGGATTGTTACCAAATGACTCGCAACATTACTTGTTTTAAATTTAGGCGGGTACAGATTTTGTACCTCTTTGATACTTTAGATAGGAATTCTAAAACATTTGGCTACCAGCAACTCGTATGACAGGTTAGAACGTAGTTTAAAGTATCTTTTTGGCCGAAAATAAGCTAGGATAGTTACAAAATGACTCTTAATACTCCCGTGTTTAATTTAAGACCGGTAAGAATTTCTATTTTTTCTTTTTCTTCATTTTGGAAAGTGAGCTTGTATTAATATAATAGAATAGTGTTTCAGACGAGAAACACCTCTTCAATGCTTTAGATTGCAATTCTAGGAAGCTTTACTGCCGGAAACTCGTTTGAGTGATTAGGTCGTGGTTAAGAGTTTCTATTTCACCGAAACAGAGCTAGGATAGTTACCAAATGACTTGAAATACTCCCAATTTTAATTATAGACCGGTATGGATTTCGCTCCTTTCTGAGCTTTAGAACGCAATTCTCAAAAGCATGAAAATTGGCAACTCGTTTGAGTGGATGAATTTCGGTTAAGAATAGCTTTTTGACTGACAACATGCTAGAATCGTTACCAAATGATTCGCAATACTCCCGATTTTAGTTATGGACCTGTACGGATTTTGCATCTCTCTGATGCTTTTGAACAAAATTCTTCAAAGCTTTACAACCGACAACTCGTTTGAGTGGCTGGATTGTGGTTAAGAGATTATTTTTGACCGCCAACAAGCTGGAATTATTACCAAATGACTCTAAATACTCTGGGCTATTATTATTGACCGGAACGGATTTTGCACCTCTCCGATGCTTTAGGTCGCAATTTAGAGAAGCTTGCTACCGACATCTAGTTTGAGATGTTGGATCATGGTTAATAGTTTTTTATTTGCCGCCTACAAGCTTGGATAGTTAAAATATGACTACCGATACTCTCTATTTTAATTTTCAGCCGGTACGAGTTTCGTACCTTATTGGTACTTTTGATCGGAATTCAGATACATTTGGCTACCAGTAACTCGTATGACAGGTTGGAACATGGTTTAATACACCCGCCGTTAATTTCAGACCGGTACGATTTTCTATTTTTACTTTTTCTCTTTTTTGGAAAGTGAGCTTGTATAAATATAATAAAATAGTGTTTATGACGGGAAGCACCTCTCCAATGCTTTAGTTCGCAATTTTGGGAAGCTTGACTTCCGGAAAGTCGTTTGAGTGATTGGATCTTGTTTAAGAGTTTCTTTTTCACCTAAATAAAGCTAGGATAGTTACCAAAAGACTTAAAACACTCCCGATTCTAATTATTGGCCGATGCAAATTTCGAGCCTCTTCCATGCTTCAGAACGTAATTCTCAAAAGCTTGAAAACCGGCAACTCATTTGAATGGATGAATTGTGGTTAAGAGGCGCTTTTTGGCCGACAACATGCTAGAATCGTTACCAAACGGCTCACAATACTTCCAATTTAAATTTTAGTGTTGTACGGATTTCTTACCTCACTGAAGCTTTAGATCACAATTCTTAGAAGAATGACAACCGGTAACACGTTTGAGATCATGGATTTTGGTTAAGAGTTTCTTTTTGACCGCCATCAAGCTAAAATTATTACCAAATGACTCGCAATACTCTCGGCTTTTATTTTTGACCAGTATGGATTTTGCACCTCTCCGGTGATTAAGATCGCAATTCTGAGAAGCTTGCTACCGGCAACTAGATTGCGAGGTTGAACCGTGGATAAGAGTTTTTTTTGCCGACAACAAGCTAGGATAGTTACCAAATGACTTGCAACACTCCCTGTTTTAATTTTTGACCGATACAGATTTTATACCTCTTTGATACTTTAGATCGGAATTCTGATATATTTGGCTACCAGCCACTCGTATGACAGGTTGGAACATGGATTAAAGTATCTTTTTGACCTAAAATAAGCTAGGATAGTTACAAAATGACTTTTAATACTCCCGCCTTTAATTTTAGACCGGTACAAATATCTATTTTTACTTTTTCTCTTTTTAGGAAAGTGAGCTCTTATTAATATAATAGAATAGTATTTATGACGGGAAGCACCTGTCCAATGATTTAGATCATAATTCATGGAAACTTGGATACTGGTAACTCGTTTGAGAGGTTGGATCATGGTTAAAAGTTTCTTTTTCGCCGAAACCCTGCTAGGATAGTTACCAAATGACTTGAAATTCTCTCAATTGCAATACTCATAAACTTGAAAATCGGCAACTCGTTTGAGTGCGTGGATTGCGGTGAAGAGCTGCTTTTTGACCGACATCATGCTAAAATAGTTACCAAATGATTGTGCACCTCTCTGATGCTTTCGATAAAAATTCTTTGATTCTTTACAGCCAACAACTTATTTGAGAGGCTTGATTGTGGTTAAGAGTTTATTTTTGACCGCCAATAAGCTAGAATTATTACCAAATGACTCGAAATACTTTCGGCTATTATTTTTGATCGGTACGGATTTCGCACCTCTCCGTTGCTTTTGATTGAAATTCTGAAAGGCTTGCTACCGACAACTAGTTTGAGTCGTTGGATGGTGGTTAAGTATTTTTTTTGTCGATAATATGCTCGAATAGTTACCAAATGACTCGCAACAGTCCCCATTTTAATTTTAGACCGGTACATATTTCGTACCTTTTTGAGACTTTAGATCGGAATTTTAATACATTTGGCTACCAACCACTCGTTTGAGAGGTTGGAACATGGTTTAAAGTATTTTTTGACCGAAAATAAGCTAGGATAGTTACAAAATGACTCTTAATACTCCCGTCTTTAATTTAAGACCGGTACGAATTTCTATTTTTTTCTTTTTCTTTTTTATGGAAAGTAAGCTTGTATGAATATAATAGAATAGTGTTTTAGATGAGAAGTACCTCTCCAATGCTTTAGATCACAATTCTGGGAAGTTTGGCTACCAGCAACTCGTTTGAGAGGTTGGATCATGGTTAAGAGTTTCTTTTTCACCGAAACCAAGCTAAGATAGTTTCCAAATGACTTGAAACACTCCCAATTTTGATTATAAGCTCGGATAGTTATTAATTGACACGCAATACTCCCTGCTTTAATTTTTGACCTGTACAAATTTTTACCTCTTTGATACTTTAGATTAGAATTATGATTCATTTGGCTACCTACAACTCGTATGAGAGGTTGGAACGTGGTTTAAAGTATTTTTTTAACCGAAAATAAGCAAGGATAGTTACAAATGACTCTTAATACTCTCGTCATTAATTTTAGACCGGTGTGAATTTCTATGTTTTTTTTATGGTAAGAAAGCTTGCATTAAAATAATAGAATAGTGCTTCAGATAAGAAACACCACTACAATGCTTTAGATCAAAATTCTGGGATGCTTGGCTACGAACAACTCACTTGAGAGGTTGGATCGTGGCTATGATTTTCTTTTCATCGAAACCAAGCTAGGATAGTTACCATATACCTTGAAACACTCACGATTTTAATTTTAGACCGGTACGGATTTCGTACAACTCTGATACTTTAGATCGCAATTCCTAGAAACTTAAAAACTGGCAACTCGTTTGTGTAGATAAATTGCATTTAAGTGTAGTTTTTTGACCGACAACATGCTAGAATTGTTACCAAATGAGTCGCAATACTCTCGGTTTTAATTATTGAGCTGTACGGATTTCGTACCTTTTTGACGCTTTAGATCGAAAATCTTAAAGGCTTCACAACCGGCAACTCGTTTGAGTGCTTGGATTAAGGTTAGGAGTTTCTATTTGACGGCCAATAATATATAATTATTATAAAATGACTTGCAATACTCACGGTTTTTATTTTTGACCGGTACGGATTTCGTACCTCACTGGTTCTTTAGATCGTAATTCAGAGAAGCTTGCTACCGACAGCTAGTTTGAGTGGTTAGATCGTAGTTAAGAGTTATTTTTTGCCAAAAAAAAGTTATAATAGTTTTCGAATGACTCGCAACACTACCTATTTTAATTTTAGACCGGTACTGATTTCAAATTCTTTGATAATTTAGATCAAAGTTTTGATACATTTGGCTTCCAGCAACTTGCATAAGAGGTTAAAACGTGGTTTAAAGTATCTCTTTGACCGAAAATAAGCTAGGATAGTTACAAAATAACTCTTATTGCACCCGTCTTTAATTTTGGACTGGTACGAATTTCACTTTTTACTTTTTTTTTTTTGGAAAGTAAGATTGTATTAATATAATATAATAATGTTTTAGATGAGAATCACCTCTCCAATGCTTTAGATCGCAATTTTGGGAAGCTTGGCTACCGGTAACTCGTTTGAGAGGTTGGATCGGGGTTAAGAGTTTCTTTTTCGCCAAATCAAAGCTAGGATTGTTACTAAATGACTTGAAATACTTTTGATTTTATTTATAGACCAGTACAGATTTCTCACCTCTCTGATGCTTTAGATTGCAATTCTCATAAGCTTGAAAACCAGTAACTCGTTTGAGTTGATGAATTGCGATGAAGAGAAGATTTTTGATTGACAACAAGCTTGAATAGTTACTAAATTATTTGTAGTACTCCCGATTTTAGTTATAGACCTGTGTGGATTTCCCACCTCTGAGATGCTTTCGATTACAATTCATTGAAGCTTTACAATCGGTAACTCGCTTGAGAGACTAGATTGTGGTTAAGAGTTTATTTTTGACCGCTAACAAGCTAGAATTATTACCAAATGACCCGAAATAATTTTGGCTATTATTTTTGAGCGGTACGGATTTCCTGCATCTCCGATGCTTTAGATCGCAATTCTGAGAAGCTTGCTACCGACAACTAATTTGAAAGGTCGGACCTTGGTTATGTATTTTTTGTTGCCGACAACAAACTCGGATCATTACCAAATACTCGTAACACTCCCTATTTTAATTTTAGACCGGTACGGATTTCGTATCTCTTTTATACTTTAGATCGGAATTTGGATGCATTTGGCTGTCAGCATCTCGTATGAGAGGTTGGAACGTGGTTTAAGGTATCATTTTAACCGAAAATAAACTAGGATAGTTACAAAATGACTCTTAATACTCCCGTATTTAATTTTAGACCGATACAAAAATAAACTAGGAAACACCACTCTAATGCTTTAGATCGCAATTCTGGGAAGCTTGGCTATCGGCAACTCGCTTGAGAGGTTGGATAGTGGTTAAGAATTTCTTTTTCACCGAAACAAAACAAGTATAGTTTCCAAATGACTCGCACCACTCTCTATTTTAATTTTAGATCGGTACGGATTTTTTACCTCTTTGATACTTTAGATCGGAAATCTGATACATTTTGCTACCAGCAACTCGTATAAGAGATTGGAACGTGGTTTAAACTATCTTTTTTACCGAAAATTATCTAGGATAGTTACAAAATAACTCAAAATACTCCCCGTCTTTAATTTTAGACCGGTACGAATTTCAATTTTTTTTATCTTTTTTTTGGAAAGTGAGATTGTATTAATATAATAGAATAATGTTTCAAATGAGAAGCACCTCTCCAGTGCTTTAGATCACAATTCAGGGAAGCTTTGCTACAAATATCTCGTTTGTGGGGTTGGATCGTGGTTAAGAGTTTCTTATTAACCGAAACCAAGCTAGAATATTTACCAATTGACTTGAAACACTTCCAATTTTAATCATAGACCGGTATGGATTTCGTACATCCCCGATTCTTTAGATTGCAATTCTTATAAGCTTGAAAATAGGCAACTCGTTTGAGTGAATGGATTGCGGCGAAGAGTAGCTTTTTGACTGTCAACATACTAGAACAGTTACTAAATGATTCGTAATACTTCTAATTTTAGTTATGGACCTGTACAAATTTTGCACCTCTCTGATGCTTTCGATCACAATTCATAGAAGTTTTACAATCGAAGTCTCTTTTGAGAGGCGGGATTGTGGTTAAGTGTTTATTTTTGACCGCCAACAAGCTAGAATTATTGCCAAATTACTCGAAATACTTTCGGCAATTATTTTTGACCGGTACGGATTTTGCACCTCTCCGATGCTTTAAATCGCAATTCTGAAAAGCTTGCTACCGGTAACAAGTTTGAGGGGTTCAATCGTGGTTAAGTATTTTTTTATGCCGATAACAAGCTCGGATAGTTACCAAATGACACGCAACACTCCCTACATTAATTTTTGACCTGTCAAATTTTGTACCTCTTTGATACTTTAGAATGGAATTATGATACATTTAGCTACCTACAATTCGCATGAGAGGTTGAAACGTGGTTTAAAGTATCTTTTTGACCAAAAATAAGCAAGGATAGTTTCAAAATGTCTCTTAATACTCCCGTCATTAATTTTAGACCGGTTCAAATTTTTATATTTTTTGTTGGTAAGTGAGCTTGTATTAATATAATAAGATAGAGCTTAAGGCGAGAAACACCTATATAATACTTTAGATCTAAATTCTGGGATGCTTGGCTACCGACAACTCGTTTGAGAGGTTGGATCGTGGTTATGATTTCCTTTTCACCGAAACCAAGCTAGGATAGTTACCAAATGACTTGAAACACTCCCAATTTTAATTATAGACCTGTACGGATTAGATCACAATTCTCAGAAGCTTAAAACCAGGCAACTTGTTTGAGTTGAATTTTTTTGGCTAAATGTATCTTTTTGACCGACAAAATGCTAGAATTGTTACCAAATGAATCGCAATACTCTCGATTTTAATTATTGAGCTGTACGGATATCATATCTTTTTGAAGCTTTAGATCATAAATCTTAAAGGCTTCACAACCGGCAACTCGTTTGAGTGCTTGGATTTAGGTTAGGAGTTTCTATTTGACCACCAATAAGCTAGAATTATTACAAAATGACTTGCAATACTCACGAATTTAATTTTTGACCGGTACGGATTTCGCACCTCGCCGCTGCTTTAGATCGCAATTCAGAGAAGCTTGGTACCGATAACAAGTTTGAGTGGTTAGATCGTGCTTAAGAGTTATTTTTTGCCGACAACAAGCTAGAATAGTTTTCGAATGACTTGCGACACTCCCAGCTTTAATTTTAAAGCGGTACGGATTTCAAATTATTTGATAATTTAGATCAAAATTCTAATACATTTGGCTACCAGCAACTCGTATGATAGGTTAAAATGTGGTTTAAAGTATCTCTTTGACCGAAAATAAGCCAGGATAGTTACAAAATAACTCTTAATATTCCCGTCTTTAATTTTAGACTGGTACGAATTTCTCTGTTTACTTTTTTTTTTAGAAAGTTAAATTGTATTAATATAATATAATAATGTTTTAGACGAGAATCACCTCTCTATTGCTTTAGATCGCAATTCTGGGATGCCTGGCTACCGGTAACTCGTTTGAGAGGTTGGATCGTGGCTAAGAGTTTCTTTTTCATAGAAGCAAAGCAAAGATTGTTACTAAATGACATGAAATACTCCCGATTTTAATTATAGACCAGTACGGATTTCGCATCTCTCCGGTGCTTTAGATTGCTATTCTCATAAGCTTGAAAACCTGTAACTCGTTTAAGTGGATAAATTGCGATGACGAGTTGATTTTGGACTGACAACAAGCCTGAATAGTTACCAAATGATTTGTAATACTTTCAATTTTAGTTAAAGACCTGTGCGGATTTCGCACCTCTGAGATGCTTTCGATCACAATTCTTTGAAGCTTTACAGCCGGCAACTCATTTGAGAGGCTAGATTGTGGTTAAAACTTTATTTTTGACCGCCAACAAGCTAGAATTATTAGCAAATGACTCAAAATACTTTCAGCTATTATTTTTGAGCGTTACGGATTTCTTCCCTTTCCGATGCTTTAGATCGCAATTGGGAGAAGCTTGCTACCGACAACTAATTTGAAAGGTTGGACCCCGGTTAAGTATTTTTTGTTGCCTACAACAATCTCGGATCGTTACCAAATGACTCGCAGCGCTCCCTATTTTAATTTTAAACCGGTACGGATTTCGTATCTCTTTTATACTTTAGATCGGAATTCAGATACATTTGGCTACCCGCAACTCGTATGGGAGGTTGGAACGTGGTTTAAAGTATCATTTTAACCAAAAATAAACTAGGATAGTTACAAAATGAGTCTTAATACTCCCGTATTTAATTTTAGACCGGTACGAATTTTTATTTTTTCTTTTTCGTTTTTTTGGAATGTGAGCTTGTATTAATATAATAGAATAATGTTTCAAACGAGAAGCACCTCTCCAATGCTTTAGATCGCATTTCTGGGAAACTTGCCAACTGGCAACTCGTTTGAGAGGTTGGATCGTGGTAAAGAGATCCATTTTCTCAGAAACCAAGCAAGGATAGATACCAAATGACTTTAAACACTTCTCCGATGCTTTAGATCGCAATTCTCAGAAGCATTAAAATCGGCAACTCGATTGAGTGGATGTCTTGCGGTTAATAATAACTTTTTGACTGATAATATGCTAGAATAGTTTCCAAATGACTCGCAATACTCCCGATTTTAATTATAGAGCGGTACGGATTTCATACCTCTCTGAAGCTTTAGATCAAAATTCTAAGAGGCTTGACAACCGATAACTTGTTTGAGTACGTGGATAGTGGTTAGGAGTTTCTTTTTGACTGACAGCAAGCTAGGATAGTAACCTAATTACTTGCAACACTCCCTGTTTAAATTTTAGACCAGTATAGATTTCGCAACTCTCCGATGCTTTAAATCACAATTCAGAGAAGCTTGGCTACCGGCAACGAGTTTGAGAGGTTGGATCGTGGTTAAGAGTATTTATTTCCGACAACAAGCTAGGATAGTTACCAAATGACTCGCAATACTCTCTGATTTAATTTTTGACCAGTACGAATTTTGTACCTCTCTGATTCTTTAGATCTGAATTCTAATACATTTGGCTACCAGCAACTCGCATGAGAGATTGGATCGTGGATTAAACTATCATTTTGACCGATAATCAGCTAGGATGGTTACAAACTGACTCGCTATACTCCCAACTTTAATTATAGACTGGTAAGGATTTCGCGCCTTTCCTATCCTTTAGATCGCAATTCTTAAAAGCTTAACAACCCACAACTCGTTTGAGTGGCTAGATTGTGATTAAAAGTTTCTTTTTGACCGATAATGAGATAAATGTATTACCAAATGACACGCAATACTCTCGGCTTTTATATTAGACCGGTACGGATTTTGTACCTCTTTGGTACTTTAGATCGGAATTCTTATGCATTTGGCTACCAGCAATTCGTATTAGAGGTTGGAACGATGTTTAAAGTATCTTTTTGACCGAAAATAAGCTAGGATAGTTACAAAATGACTCTTAATACTCCCGTCTTTAATTTTTTGCTGGCACGATTTTTTTTTTTTTTTGTAAAGTGAGCTTGTATTAATATAATAGAATAGTATTTTAGATGAGAAACACCTCTCCAATACCTTAGATCGCAATTCTGGGAAGCTTGGCTACTGGCAACTCGTTTGAGAGGTTGGATCGTGGATAAGAGTTTCTTTTTCTCCGAAACAAAGCTAGGATAGTTACCAAATGACTTGAAATTCTTACGATTTAAATTATAGACCGGTACGGATTTCGTACCTCTTTGATGCTTTAGATTGTAATTCTCATAAGCTTGAAATTCGATAACTCGTTCGAGTGGATAGATTACGGTTATGAGTAGCTTTTTGACCGACAACATGCTTGAATAGTTACCAAATGACTTTCAATACTTCTGATTTTAATTATAGACCTGTACGAATTTCGTACATCTCTGATGCTTTCGATCAAAATTCTTTGAAGCTTTACAACCGGCAACTTGTTCGAGAGGCTAGATTGTGGTTAAGAGTTTATTTTTGACCACAAACAAGTTAGAATTATTACCAAATGACTCGCAATACTTTTGGCTTTTATTTTTGACCGGCATGGATTTCGCACCTCTCCGATGCTTTAGATTACAATTCTGAGAAGCTTGCTTCGACCCACTAGTTTGAGTGGTTGGATTGTGGTTAAAAGTTTTTTTTGCAGACAACAAGCTAGGATAGTTTCCAAATTACTCGCAACACTCCCTATTTTAATTTTAGACCGCTACGGATTTTGTACCTCTTTGATACTTTAGATCAAAATTCTGATTCATTTGGCTACCAACATCTCTTATAAGAGGTTGGAGCGTGGTTTAAAGTATCTTTTTGACCAAAAATAAGCTAGGATAGTTACAAATGTCTCTTACTCCCGTCTTTAATTTTAATCTGGTACAAATTTCTTTTTTCTTTTTTTAAGAAAGTGAGCTTGTTTTAATATAATAGAATAGTGTTTCAGACGAGAAGCATCTCTCAAATGCTTTAGCTTGCAATTCTGGGAAGCTTTATAACCGGCAACTCATTTGAGAGGCTAGATCGTGGTTAAGAGTTTATTTTTTACCGAAACCAAGCTAGGATAGTTACCAAATGACTTGAAACATTCCCGATTTTAATTATAGGCCGTTATAGATTTCACACCTCTCTGATGCTTTATATTGCATTTCTCAGATGTATAAAAATTGGCAAGTCGTTGGAGTGGATGAATTGCGGTTAATAGTAAATTTTTGGCCGACAACATGATAGAATAGTTACCAAACGACTTGCAATACTCCTAATTTAAATTATAGAGCTATACGGATTTCATACCTCTTTGAAGCTTTAGATTACAGTTCTTAGTGGGTTGACAACCGGCAACTCGCTTGAGTACTTGGATTGTGGTTAGGAGCTTCTGTTAGACCACCAAAAAGCTAGAATTATTACCAAATTACTCACAATACTTTTGGCATTTATTTTTAAATGATAAGGATTTTTTACCTCTCCGATGCTATAGATCACAATTCTGAGAAGCTTGTTACCGGCAACAAATTTGAGAGGTTGGATCGTGGTTAAGAGTTTTTTTGCCGACAACATGCTTGGATAGTTACCAAATGACTCGCAACACTCCCTATTTTAATTTTAGATCGGAATTCTTATACATTTGGCTACCAGCAACTTGTATAACAGGTTGGAAAGTGGCTTAAAGTATCTTTTTGACCAAAAATAACCTAGGATAATTAGTAAATTACTCTTAATACTCCCGTCTTTAATTTTAGACCGGTACAAATTTCTATTAATTTTTTCTTCATTTTTTTGGAAATTAAGCATGAATTAATATAATAGAATAATGTTTTAGACGGGAAGCACCTCACCAATGCTTTAGATCACAATTCTGGGAATCTTGGCTACCGACAACTCGTTTGAGAGGTTGGATAGTGGTTAAGAATTTCTTTTTCACCGAAACCAAGCTAGGATAGTTACCAAATGACTTGAAACATTCCCAATTTTAATTATAGACCGGTACGGATTTCGTACCTCTCCGATGATTTAGATTGTAATTCTCTGAAGCTTTAAAACCAGAAACTCGTTTGAGTTGTTGAATTGCGGTTAGGATTAGCATTTTGACCAAAAATATTATTGAAATCTAACCAAATAAATCACAATACTCCCGATTTTAATTAAAGAGTTATACGAAATTTGTGCCTCTCTAAAGCTTTAGATTGTAATTCTTAGGGGCTTGACATCCGGCATCTCGTTTGAGTGCTTGGATTTATTTTTGACCGAAAGCAAGCTAGGATAGTAACCAAATGACTCGCAACACTCCCTGTTTAAATTTTCGACCGGTATAGATTTCACAACTCTCCGATGCTTTAGATTACAATTCTGAGAAGCTTGGTTACCGACAACAAGTTTAAGAGGTTGGATCGTGGTTAACTGTTGTTTCTGGTGACAGCAAGCTGGGATAGTTACCAAATGACTTGTAATACTCTTTGTTTTAATTTAAGACCGGTATGAATTTCGTATCTCTCTGATGCTTTAGATCTAAATTCTGATACATTTTGCTACTAGTAACTCGTATGAGATATTGGATCGTGGTTTAAACTATCTTTTTGACCAACAATATGCTTGGATAGTAACAAATTGACTCGCTATACTCCTGGCTTTAATTTTAGACTAGTAAGTATTTTGCACCTCTTCTATGCCTAAGATCGCCATTCTTAAATGCTTGACAACCGACAACACATTTGAGAGGCTGGATTGTGGTTAAGAGTTTCTTTTTGACCGACAGCAAGCAATAATTAATACCAAATAACTCATAATACTCTCGGATTTAATTTTTGAACGGTACGGATTTTGTACCTCTCCAATGCTTTAGATCGCAATTTTGTGAAGCTTGCTATCGGCAACTAATATGGGAGGTTGGATCATGGTTAAGAGTTTTTTTTTTACAAACAACAAGCTCTGATAGTTACCAAATGACTCACAACAATCCCTATTTTAATTTTAGACCGGTACGGATTTTGTACCTCTTTGATAATTTAGATTGGAATTCTGATACATTTGGCTTAGTTACAAAATGACTCTAAATACTCACGTCTTTAATTTTAGACTGGTACGAATTTCTATTTTTTCTTTGTTGGTTTTTTGGAAAGTTAGACTGGTACGAATTTATATTTTTTCCTTGTATTAATATAATAGAATAGTGTTTCAAACGAGAAGCACCTCTCCAATGCTTTAGATCGCAATTATGGGAAACTTGCCCATCAGCAACTCGCTTGAGATATTGGATCGTGGTTAAGAGATCCTTTTTCACCGAAAGTAAGCAAGGATAGTTACCAAATGACTTTAAACACTTCTCCGATGATTTAAATCGCAATTCTCAGAAACTTGAAAACCGGCAACTCGTTTGTGTGGATGAATTGCGGTTAAGAATAGCTTTTTCACCGGCAATATGCTAGAAAGTTTCCAAATAACTCGCAATACTCCCGATTTTAATTATAGAGCTGTATGGATTTCATACCTCTCTGAAGCTTTAGATCACAATTCTGAGAGGCTTGGTAACCGGTAACTCGTTTGAGTGCTTGGATTGTGGTTAGGAGTTTCTTTTTGACTAACAACAAGCTAGGATAGTTACCAAATTACTCGCAATACTCCCTGATAAATTTTAAACCGGTAGAGATTTTGCAACTCTCCGATGCTTTAGATCACAATTATGAGAACCTTGGCTACTGGCAATGAGTTTGAGAGGTTGGACCTTGGTTAAGGGTATATTTTTCTGACAACAAGTTAGGATAGTTACGAAATGACTCACAACACTCTCTGATTTAATTTTTGACTGGTACGAATTTCTTACCTCTTTGATTCATTAGATCTGAATTCTAATACATTTGTCTACCAGCAATTCGTATGAGAGATTGGATCGTGGATTAAACTATCTTTTGACCGACAATAAGCTAGGATGGTTAAAAAATTTACTCACTATACTCCCAACTTTTATTATTGACTGGTTAGGATTTTGCACCTCTTCAATGCTTTAGATCGCCATTCCTAAATGCTTGAAAACTGACAACTCGTATGGGAGGCTTGATTGTGGTTAAGAGTTTCTTTTTGACCGACAACAAGATAGAATTATTACCAAATGACACGCAGTACTCTCGTCTTTTATTTTAGACCGGTGCAGATTTCGCACATCTCCGATGCTTTATATCGCAATTCTGTGAAGCTTGCTACCGGCAATGACTTTGTGAAGTTGTATCGTGGTTAAGAGTATTTTCATGCCGACAACAAGCTAGGATAGTTACCAAATGATTCGCAATGCTCCCTATTTTAATTTTAGACCGGTGCAGATTTCGTACCTCTTTGATACTTTAGATCGGAATTCTGATACATTTGGCTACCAACAATTTGTATGAGAGGTGAGGTTGGAACGAGGTTTAAAGTATCTTTTTGACCGAAAATAATCCAGGATAGTTACAAAATGACTCTTAATACTCCTGTCTTTAATTTTTGACAGGCACAATTTTTTTTTTTTTTTTTTTTTTGTGAAGTGAGCTTGTATTAATATAATAGAATTGTAATTCAGTTGAAAAGCACCTCTCCAATGCTTTAGATCGCAATTCTGGGAAGCTTGGCTACCGGTAACTCATTTGAGAGGTTGGATCGTGATTAAGTGTTTCTTTTTCACCGAAACCAAGCTAGGATAGTTACCAAATGACTTGAAATACTCCCGATTTTAATTATAGACTGGTACGGATTTCGTACCCCTTCGATGCTTTAGATTGTAATTTTCAGAAGCCTAAAAACCGGCAACTCGTTCGAGTGGACGGATTGCGGTTATGAGTAGCTTTTTAACCGACAAAATGCTAGAATAGTTACCAAATGATTCCCAATACTCCCGATTTTAATTATGGACCTGTACGGATTTCGTACCTCTCTGATGCTTTCGATCACAATTCTTAGAAGTTTTACAACCGGTAACTCCTTTGAGAGGCTAGATTATGGCTAAGAGTTTATTTTTGACCGCCAACAGGTTAGAATTATTACCAAATGACTCACAATACTTTCGGCTTTTATTTTTGACCGGTACGGATTTCGCACCTTTCCGATGCTTTAGATCGTAATTCTGAGAAACTTGCTTCGACCAACTAGTTTGAGAGGTTGGATCGTGGTTAAGAGTTTTTTTTTGCAGACAGTAAGCCAGGATAGTTACCAAATGACTCGCAACATTCCCTATTTTAATTTAAGACCGCTAAGGATTTTGCAGCTCTTTAATACTTTAGATCAGAATTCGGATACATTTGGCTACCAGCAACTCGTATAAGAGGTTGGAGCGTGGTTTAAAGTATCTTTTTAACCAAAAATAAGCTAGGATAGTTACAAAATGACTCTTACTCCCGCTTTTAATTTTAGACTGGTACAAATTTATTTTTTATTTTTTCATTTTTTAAGAAAGTGAGCTTGTTTTAATATAATAAAATAGTGTTTTAGAGGAGAAGCATCTCTCAAATGCTTTAGTTTGCAATTCTGGGAAGCTTTATAACCGGCAACTCATTTAAGAGGTTGGATCGTGGTTAAGAGTTTATTTTTCACCGAAACCAAGCTAAGATAGTTACCAAATGACTTGAAACACTCCCAATTTTAAATATAGACCGGTATAAATTTTACACCTCTCCGATGCTTTAGATCGCATTTCTCAAAAGCATAAAAACCGGCAACTCATTTGAGTGGATGAATTGCGGTTAATAGTAGCTTTTTGACTGACAACATGCTAGAATTGTTACCAAATGACTCGCAATACTCACAATTTTAGTTATAGAGCTATACAGATTTTGTACCTCTCTGAAGCTTTAGATCGCATTTCTTTGAGGCATGTAAACCGACAAATCCTTTAAGTGTTTGGACTATTTTTAAGAGTTTCTTTTTGACCCTCAACAAGCTAAAATCATTACTAAACTACTCGTATTATTCTCGGCTTCTAGTTTTGACCGGTAAGGATTTTGCACCTCCCCGATGTTTTAGATCGCAATTCTGAGAAGCTTGCTACCGGTAACTAGTTTGAGAGGTTGGATCATGGCTAAGAGATTTTTTTTTGCCGACAACAAGCTAGGATAGTTACCAAATAACTCGTAATACTCCCTGTTTTAATTTTAGACCGGTACCGATTAGGTAGCTCTTTGATACTTTAGATAAAAAATTTGATGCATTTGTCTACCAGCAACTCGTATGAGAGATTGAAACGTGGTTTAAACTATCTTTTTGACTGAAAAAAAGCTAGGATAGTTGCAAAATGACTTTTAATACTCCCGTCTTTAATTTTAGACCGGGATGAATTTTTTTATTTTTTTTGGTAAGTGAGCTTGTATTAATATAAAAGAATAATATTTCAGACATGAAGCACCTCTCCAATGCTTTAGATCGTAATTCTAGGAAGCTTGGCTACCGGCAACTCGTTTGAGAGGTTGGATCGTGGTTAAGAGTTTCTTTTTCAATGAAACCAAGCTTGGATAGTTACCAAATGACTTGAAATACTCCCAATTTTAATTATAGAATGGTACGGATTTTACACCTCTTTGATTCTTTGGATCACAATTCTCAGAAGCTTTAAAACCGGCAACTCGTTTGAGTGGATGAATTGCGGTTAAGAGTATCATTTTGACAGAAAATATACAAGAATAATTACCAAATGACTCGTAATACTCCCAATTTTAATTATTGAGCTGCACAGATTTTGTACCTCTCTTATGCTTTAGATCGCAATTCTTAGAGGCTTGACAACTGACAACTCGTTTGAGTGCATGGATTATTTTTAGGATTTTTTTTTACCCACAACAAGCTAGGATAGTTACCAAATGGCTCGCAACACTCTATGTTTAAATTTAAGACCGGTACAGATTTTCTAACTCTCCGATGCTTTAGATCTTAATTTTAAGAAGGTTGGCTACCGGCAACTAGTTTAAGAGGTTAGATCATGGTTAAAAGTTTTTTTTTCTGACGATAGGCTAGGATAGTTACCAAATGACTCGCAACACTCTCTATTTTTATTTTAGACAGGTACGAATTTCGTACCTCTCTGATGCTTTAGATATGAATTCTGATACATTTGGCTACCAACAACTTGTATGAGATGTTGGATAGTGGTTTAAACTATCTTTTTGACAAACAATAAGCTTTGATTGTTACAAAATGACTCGCTATACTCCCAACTTTAGTTATAGGCCGGTAATGATTTTGTACCTCTCCTATGCTTCAGATTACAATTCTTAGAAGCTTGACCATTGACAACTCGTTTGAGTGGCTGGATTGTAGTTAAGAGTTTCTTTTTGATTGAAAACAAGCTAGAATTTTTACCAAATGACTCGCAATACTCTCTGTGATGGCCAAATTTTATAAGCTCAGAATTGCTTGAAATTTGCTATCACATCAATGAATCTGTAGTAGTATTCTAATGACAAATAAGAAAATAACACTGGTAGATTTTTGCGTAGGAAACCTCTGAATAGGTTAAAAACCACGACCTTGAGTGGAGGATTTTTTGTAAAATTATTTTTAGTGATTGATGTACGTATCTTATTATAAGTGACATCTAAATTTAGAAATGCTTGAATCTTCTAACAAAGAAGCTTGAATAGTTTGAGAATCTAGACAAGTGATTTCTTATCTACTTTTTCTGGTCTCGTCTCTTCTCAAACTTTTTATTTATATAGGCCTTCTCCGTAGCTCTTCATCGTGCTGGAGCACATTTTCTGAGCAATGTGGTTAGTGGCGGTTGACAGAGTGACTGACGAGTTCGTGAGAGACAGATATTTTTGACTCATTCAGGTTTTCCGATTTAAGCTCGATCCATTCTCTTCGCTAGTTCGTGGGAGAGGTTGAAATATTGACTGGAGAAGTTATGCTGAAAAATGCATGAGCCTGATATGGGGGTAATTCAAACTTGCGACAACTCGATTTAGATGAGATCGAGGGATAGATCCTAACAATCGCCCCCAAATAACCAAATTTTCGAGTGGCTTTGGTTGAGAAAGAATCTGAGTGTAATGGTTATTTGGGATGAAATTTTTGAAATTTGAAACGTAGTAATGATGGTGCTGACGGTATGGCAGTTATACGATATTGGTAAGTGATTGGTATTAAATGATGATGCGGATGCTGATGTATGTAACGTTTGCGATTAAATAATTGCATCTGTAATAAATGATGACGCTTGGGAAAATGTATCTGCACAATAAATGTATGGTTATATAAATAGTACCTGTAGCAAATTTTTGAAACAGTTCCTGCGTGCACAACTCTTTGAATTTTGCAAAGAAATGGTGAAGTCTCGGAGGATGGTCTTTGAAGAGAGAATATCGATTGAAACGTAGAGGTTGAAGTTGAAGTACTTTGGTGACCAATCCCTGGATTTGTCTATTCCTGCTCCTGTTTCTTCAATTTATCAAGGTATGACAGAAGAGGAAGCGGTTGAAGCTGAGGAGGTATTGTACTGCAAGTGGGGGTTTCATGCGATCGTCTTGACAGGCGAGGAAGGTTGGGCTTGTCTCCATACCTTGGAAGAGTACAATTTTTAGGCTTCATATACAGGGGTAGGCGTAACTGCAGGGCATTTATGCTGATCTCTTGTATCGCCATGGATTCTATGGTTAGGCCTTCATCATATCTACCAACTCTTCGGTGGTGGTGGTTTTAGGAAAGGCGGTGATAGCAATGGAGGAGGAGGATTTGAAGTGGGAGTTTACTGATGCATTTCCATCGTGTTTTGGCACTCAAAAGACTTTCATTTTGTTTGGTGGAGGCCAACATTGAGTCTATTTTCTTGCATAGTTTCTAGTTGAAGTTTGACTGGACTTCGATCTGACTCATGCGAGGGAAGCTTTTTGTTGCGTCTAATGTCTTCTTTGCATCAGGGTGAAAAATCACTGAAGCGAGATGAACTGAAGGACTTAAAGTATCAGAATGCTCGAATGACCTATTACTTAAAAAGCATTGGAAATACTTGTCATCTGTAAAGTACCTGAAGGTTGTGTTGGCCTGATTTATGTACTGGCATTGTACCTAAGATTGATTATTAAAAGACTTGTTATCTGTAAAAACATGTGTAACAGCTGTTGATATTGAATAAAATTTGACATTCGACCTCCTGCATTGTTGTAAATATAGATCGCATAGAAATAGAGCTTAAATGCTAGATGAATTTACGAATGTGCAAGTATTTTTTCTCCTTACTCGACTTGAGAGAAATTCGTGGGAGAATTTATGTTATGAAATAAGTTGAGCCTGTAGTATGCGATGAAAATGTTGTAAGCAAAATTTTTACGATTTTAGTATGCAAAAATTCGATCTAATAAAATTCGGCAGAATAATAAATCTAGACAGAACATGCTCGACCTAGAAAGTAATATAACAGATAAGCTCGAAAGTAGAGATAAGTTCAAATATTTTTCTCAAGATTCTTGGGTTTATGTTGCGTGATAAAAGGTAAAAACCACTTTTTGAGGGGAAGCGCGTCAAACTCGCATAAAAAGGGGATGAAAGATTGTGAAGGTGGAGAAGAGGTTAGGATGGTATGGACTCGATCTCAAAGGATTCGTCATGCCGCGGAAGGACAACTTGTTATAAAGATAGCTAAAGTGCAAGAGAGGATTTTGGTGAGTTTGGCTATGATGCTGAGTTACCAGTGGGGGAGTGTCAGCTCGACGGATTACATATAAGGAGTAGGGAACGTGAGTATGCTCGGTATTTCTATGAGGTATGTTTTCGTGTGTTGGTGCTAGACCCTTCAGCTCGAGAAGAAAGGGTTAAATTGATTGCTATGGTCGAGATTGAATTTGAAGATGGCTGATTGAGTGGTGACCTAATCGGATGTGGTGCTTCAAGTTATTAAGTTTATTTTAGATGTGATGTTGTAAAAATACATTTATAAAAATAAGTTTGTTCAATGTGAACAGGAAATGATGCAAATCAATGGGATTCTCTATAGTTGAAAATACCGTTTGAAAACTGTTGTGATAAATATTTTGAATAATTTTGAAAATTTTGTTAGCTTTGATAATGACGTCACTCTGACTATAAGTATGATACAAATATCTAGAAATGTATAAGCTTCTAATTTTGTTTTGAATGTAAAGCTGGGAAATTTGATAACGTGTAGTGTGAATCATCATAAGTGTGGGAAGGTTAGAAAAAGATATGGAAATAGGTGAGAAGAATATGTTAAAATATGATGGGAGGGGTAATATGGGAAAGTCTATTTTATCGAAAAGGTACAAGACGTCTGACATGGATAGTAGAAATGACGCCTCGGTTCCAAAACTAAGGATGGGTCGTGCGAGGCACCATAATTACCAGCCGCTAGAGAGAAAAAAGATAAATAGTGCTTCTTCCTCATCATTCAAATATTTTTCAACTTCTAAAAATTTGGAGAGCACAGAGAGAGAGACGCGAAATTTTATTAGGGGATTAGATAAGGAGTTGTTTGAGGGCAATCAATGGTCGAGGAAAGTGACAGATACTAGATCATGCAGGTAGCTATACAGCAGTGTTGTTTAGGAGGGGCTCGGCGCTACTGCAGATTCCTATTCAGATTCTGAAGGTTAGTAGAGTCGTATGGGATATATATGTGTTTGTGCAAATTGTAATCATATTTTATTATTTTGAAGTAAATCTTAACATCAACTATTTATGGAAATATCTGTATAGTATATATACACAAAATATATTAAAGATATATGTTGGACGTATATGATCGATTTATATGAAGTAATGGTTGATACCTGAACCTGTATGTAGGTCGAGCGTGAGAGGAAATTATGTAGGTCGAAACTTTGCCTGTAGAAATTGTTGTTGATATGGATTGTTTATCTATTAACGAGGTGTCGACTTTCGGTCAGACGAGGGAGTAGATGGTGAGGTTGAAGTAGGATATGAACAATTTCCAGGCTTTCCAAGTCAATTGGTATCCTATCCCCCTGGTTCGGATCCCTTTAGAGAATTCTGTAAGGCCAAGACCGCTGTAGGAGGGACATGGGGAAATTGTGTAGAGTATGCTGATAGGCACTTTAGGGGTTTTACAGTAGCGGCGGGGGAAGAATATTTTTATCTGTTGGCCAATTTAGAAGTAGAAAAATGAGATAGGGGTATAAAGGAATTGATCTCGTTAGAATACTTTAATGGGGGTGTTTAGAGTGACCTTGAGGAAGGTTTTTTGTGTTACCTATCTCAATTAGAGTATGGGTTGAGTCTTCCTTTGACCAATTTGGCGAAGGGTATCATGAATGCATTTGGGGCATGTCTTATTCAATTGAATGGGAAAATGTGGGAGGTAATAAATGTTTGCGATCATCTGAATGAGAAGTGGGAGAACGAGGGGAAAGTGAGGAGGATATCTTCTGAGGATGTACTACAATTCTATGGGATCAAGAATTATCGTGCTAGTAGTGGGGCATATTTTTGTGCGAGCGTAACTTAGCCTCGTTTTTTCAATCCGAATTCAGTAGGTCGAATTTGGAATGACAACGTCATATGGGTGAAGGGTAGTTTCCTTCAGAGAGATGACAAAGAACCTCTGGATCTTCAATTTAGAACTGTAAAACAAAGTATGTATTGCCACGCATAGATACTATATTGATATATTTGAACTAATACTTGTGGTCGATAATAAAGTGATGTTTGTGTATTGCAGGTGTGAAATCTCACGTCAAGAGGAAAGAGTTATTATTGGATGAGGCTACTAAGGAGGAGGCTGAGCTCGAATTTGTACTGGAAGGACTAGGTCTTAGCATAAAGAAGAGAGTTGATAGAAGATTGAAGAAGGTGTAAAAAGCTTAGACGACCAGGTTGACGGCGGGTGCTGATGGGGAAAAATAGAGAGGAACTAGTAGGGAAGTTTGAATCTACTCAGACAAGGCCTCTGAAATAGAGAGTTCGGTTCAGCCTGAACCCATCATGTTGAGCAAAATAGCTCAAAAATATCTGAAAAAATGGATGTTAAAGTTTGTGGCGGCCTCTGGTACCACTGGAAGTAGTGAGTCTGCTAAAGATAAAAGGAGAAGGGTCGAATCTTCGGAGAAGTCAGGTGAGAAGGTCACTGAAGAGTGACCTGTTGTTCCTGATGACCTTAAAGAGGTAGAAGAATAGGCCAGGCTGGCTGCCCTTAACAGAGAGGAAGATACGAGCAAGATGGTAAGTGTATATTGATTATATGAAAGATATTTATTGCATGCCGAACTGATGCTGAGGTTGATGTGTATTATACAGGTTGCTCGATTAGCTAAGGGGCTATGGCTTGGAGTTGAAGAAGATAAGTCCGAATTGAAGAAGATAAAGATCGAGCTTGAGAAAAAGTTAGCTCGAGGGAAAATGGATGCTATTAAGGATGCAAAGTAGGTGGTGGCTCTGAAGGTCTCTCACACCATAGCAATTGGGTAGCTACAGGTGGCGGCGGGAGCCAATCTGGAGAAGAAGGCTGAGGTGCGCGACAGGCTTGAGCGCCACCTGATGTTAAAGGGTTACTCAGATGAAGAGGTGGATGCCATTAAGGCCGACACCTACATTGAGGAGGGAGATGAAGAAAAGATTGATGTGGTCATGGTAGGAGTTATGGATGGGTTAGATGGTGTCTCCCGTCAGACTGTAATTGACAATCAAAGGGATGACACCGAACACCTCAAGGATGAGACTGTGAAGGTAGGGTAGGGAAATGAATTTGTATAAACATATTTGACATGTATCCTAAACTGTTGGATTGTGTATATTTAATAGACTCGTAGTCTGAGTTTATCCGTAACTCTTTTGTAGGCACGTAGAGAAATCAATCTCAGGATAAAATTCCTAGAGACTAAGCTTGCCAGGGGGAAAGAGATTTCTACATCCTTGCTGCCTTCACAAGAGGAACTGCAGATTAGATCGAAAAAGGCCTTTTGGCTTATACGTTATATTTGACGTAACTACTAAGTAGCGAGAACAAACATAGATGTAGAGGTATATATATATAAAAAAATTAGACAGTTGCATATAGAAAATGTGTACCTGAGATACCAAAATACATGGCATGAAGAGTTTCGCTGAGTAGGTACTTTGACCTTAAGTCCAAAAGTAGTTGTACGCAGTAGATGTTAGAAATCGGATACCTTGTAGAAATGAGTTACTTATATATGTGTGTGGATGTGTGTATGATTGAGCTGTATATGATATATTTATATTGTGCAGGTCAAGATGGATTCAGTTTGCTCACGTAAAGATGTAGCGCTTCAATGTGATCGAGAATTTGCAGAGGAGTTGGATAGGATGACGGGAGCGAGTGAGGACAGAGAAGATCAACACATAAAAGTACACTTCAAATATGTTGAGGCAAACCAGGCTGTTGTAGACCTCACTCGTAAGCTTGAGGAGAAAGATGTTGAGATCGAAAAAAGGTTAAAAGAGCTCGTGAAAATGAAGGAACATGCCGCAAAGCTTCATAATTAGATTGACACTCTGATGTCAAGGAATAATTTGGCTGAAATGGCTCAGTATCGTATTTAGGCACTAGAATTATCAGAAGGGCAATTTTGAGCTGATCTCCAAAATTATTGGAGTGAGTTGGAATGACTGAAGCAGATACTTGTGGGAAAGGATAACGAGCTGAAAGTGGCTCAAGAAAATCTATCGGCCTTGGAGGCTGTAGTGGAACACTTACATGTAGCTTTATCTATGAAGGATATGGAGTTTTGGGAGGTGCAACGAAGATGTAATGATCATAATGAGAGAGTGGCTCGACTAAAGGCCGAACTGGCGCAAGCCAGCGTACGGGCCAAAAAAACAGAAGTTGGAGAGCGTTCGAGGGGGAGTAAAAGAGATGTTCAAATTCCTCTAGTTCGAGGAGATGTAGTGAGCTTATTAGGGCAAATAAGAGAGTTGGAAGGTTATGTAGCTCGAATACAAGGACATGTGCAGAGAGGTAATGCAAGCTTAAGGGAATGCCAACAGAAGTTGGATGCTACCCTTATCAGGGAGAAAGTTCTGAAAGGGGAAATTTGGGAAAAGGAGATGCTGATGAAGAAGAAAGAATACTTACTAAAGGATATTCCGGTTAGGGAAGAGTTGAATTCATAAATCAAGAGAGTTCGTGCTCAGGTGGTGGACCTAGAGGCCAATAATTTGGTTGAATCAGCCAAATATGTAAAGAAATTGATGGAAAATATATCTATTGATTCTCGGCTAGACATGGAGCTGGTCCATCAAAAGAAATTGTACGTTAATTTGGAGGTACACCTCCAGAAGTTAAGATTAAAATTTACAACGATGGTTGCATCCAATGTATCAAGTTCTGACCTGTTAAAGTCAATTGTTGCATATTTTAGAGATGAAATAAAAAGACTTGAGTTTGAACGAGATACCTTGTTCAAAAGTCTGTCGGATAAGGGATGCGTTTGTGGAGTGAATATAGATCGGGGGAACTGTATGTCCTTTATGGAAACCCATTTAGGCCCTCGGCCTGTCTATCTGATAGAGCAGGGCAGAGCTGCTATAATCCGTAAATTAAGAGTTTGACCTCTTACTGACGGGGGAAGCGCTGTTGACAGCTCATCGGCCGGAAATAATCCCTTATAATATGAATTTAACCTGAAAAATAAATTGTATCTGTCACAAGCACATTGAAATATGTGAAAGCTAGTATGACCTTTGCTTTATCTTGTGTCTGGTAGGGTCTTTGATATAGAACAAGTTTTTATACATGTTCCAATCGCAGAGGTGGGTTGAGCCAGTCGAATCAAGTGACTTTTGATTCAACTGTAAGAATATTACAAACATATTGAAAAAGATGAAGGCTAGTATTATCTTTTCCATATCATATGTCTTTTTGAATCTTTGATATATGACAAGTTTCTACACTTGCCTCAATCGCAAAGATTTAGTAGAGTCAGCCAAACCAAGTGTTATCCTTGATTTAACTGGTTTAATGACCCAAACAAGTTGAAAAAGATGAAGACTAGTATAACCTTTGCCTTATATCGTTTTTGGCAGAGTCTTTGATATAAAACAAGTTTCTGCACTTGCTTCAATCACAGAGATTTAGTAGAGTTAGCCAAACCAAGTGTTATCATTAATTTAACTGGTATTAGATAAATGGAAATCTAGTATTATCTATGCTTTGATCTATATAAAGCTGTTGAATCTACGTAAGTAGAGAGAGATGTTCTGAAAAACATGGAAGTTTTATTGATAAGTTCAGAATTTACATTAGATGGAGATGAACATCTCACTTTTGGAATTGAAAAACAAAAGCGAGAAAAAGAAATGGAGTAGTAAGACGCTTAACGATAGTACCGTTTTAGTCATCTAGTATTCCAAGGATTTGAAATGGAGATTCCCTCTTTAGTCATGAGATGATACGATCCCAGGCCTGAGAGACCTGTGATAATGAATGAACCCTCTCAGTTGTTGGCTAATTTTCCAGCGTGAGGCTCTTTGCAATATTGAGGAATTTCTCTGAGGACAAGATCGCCAATTTGGAAAGTACAATTTCAGTCTCGGTTGATGTATGATCTGGCTAGTATATGATGATATCGGCCTAGGTTAACGATGGCGCATTCCCTAGTTTTATCAATCATATTGAGGTTGCAAGCCAGTTCGAACTCATTTTCCACGTCGATCAGCTCGTGATCTCTAACTGGGTGATGATATTTGAAAGGAATGACAGCCTCAGTGCCAAAGGCAAGGAGGAATGGACTAGATCCTGTTGACGCTCGAGGAGTAGTACTATATGCCCATAGGACATGAGGCAGTTCGCAAACACAATTCCCTTTTTTTCTATGAGGGAAGCCGTTTTTTGAGTCTATCAGAAATGGCTTTATTGGAGATTTCGGCTTGGCCATTTCCTTGAGGATAGTAAGGATTTGATGGTGAGTAGAATATATTGTGTTGGTTGAGGAATGTGACGATCTTTTCCCCAAAAAATTGGGGCCCATTATCGATACGAATAAGGTGGGGGCACCCAAACCGAGTGATGATGTGTTCCCAGATAAAAAAGATGACCTCTTTCTCTTTGGTTTGACATAGAAGAACTATTTCTACCCATTTTGTAAAATAGTTGATAGCTACGAGGAGGTGACGGCGATTACCTAGAGAGTTAGGGAATTAGCCGACGAGATCAAGTTCCCATCTTTTGAATGGTCAAAACACCTTGCTTGCATGGAGCTCGAGCGCAGGGGCGCGTATTATATGTCCATGTCGTTGGCAGGTGTTGTATCTGCGTGAGTACTCTTCTACTTTCTTACACATGCCGATCCAGAATACTCCTTATGTAATAATTATATTTGCTAGTGATCGACCTGTGGCATGGGAGCCACAAGTCCCTTCATGTAATTCGCAGAACATTTCCTATACTTTGGATTTGGAGAGGCACTTGAGATAAGGCCCTGTGATGGAAAGTTGGTATAATGTGCCATTCTGATTTGTGCAGTGCTTCGAGTTGTTGATCAACTGCCGGCGCTCTTTCAAATCTTCTGGAAGAGGTCCATTACAACTGTTGTCGATGCCGAGGTAGGCTAAGAAAGGCTTTTACCAATCGTCGTCTCCCGCTTTATCGCCCCAAGTGTTGATCGTGCATACTGAAATGCGATCAATATTGGGGGTTAAAATGATTTTGACCTGGAGATATCGAGCTTCTATACCCATTACCCCGGCCAGATATGCCAAGGAATCAGCGTATCTTTTTTTACCTCGAGGAAGATAATCGTGAGTTACTTTTGGGAACTTGTTCATCCTATCTGCAACGAGGGCTACGTACTCTATCATCTTCTCATTCTTCTTATATCGCTAAGAGTAGTGGTAAATGATGAATAGTGAATCTGTATAAATTGAGGTGTCAGAGACAGAGAAAGATCGAGTCCATGAATGAGAGCTTTGTATTCAGTGACATTATTTGAGGCCTCAAAATCCAAGCGGATCGATTTCTTAATTCTGTCATTGGAGGGGGTAATCAATACGATTCTGGTTCCTGACCCTGCAGGTCCTTCTGATCCATCCGTGAGAAGTCTCCACCCTCTTGTTGTAATCCATTCAGCCTGCTCATTAAAGGGTTTGGGGGGTGGATCTCCAGGATTTTCTTCTATAAGGTCAGGATCGTGTTCTTCCCATTCAAGATCTTCCATTGGAAAATTCACGAGAAAGTCGGCAATAGTCTAACCCTTTTCGGAATGAAGTTGCTCGAACTTGATATCATGTTCTCCCAAACTGACGAACCACTGCTGCACTCTTCTTAAATTTTCTTTCTTAGATAGAACCTCTCGAAGTTGGTAGTTCATCATAACTTTCACAGAATGAGCTTAGAAGTAGTGTTTGAGTTTTTATGAAGTGTAGACAAGAGTGAGAAGATGTTTCTTAATTTTGGAATACCTTGTTTCTGCTGGAGTGAGGGTTTTATTGATTAAGTAAACGGGTTTCTTGACCTTCCCTTCAAGGCGAATGAGAACCGAGATGAGTGAATTATTAGTTACTGCTAGGTAGATAATCTATTCCTCATTATCTACAGGGGTGCTCATTATGGAAGACCTCCCCAAGTAGGTTTTGAAGTCCTAAAAAGTTGCTTCGCATTCTAATATCCATATGACCTCTATGTTTGGCTGAACCTTCCCTCGCTTGGTGCAATCGCGGAGTAACAGGAATAGCCAACGGCAGCAGTCTGAAGATTTAGATACGAAACGGCTGACAGCGGCAATCTTACTGGTTCGTTTATGAATGTCTTTTGTTGTTCGTAGAGAAGATATGTTGTGGTGAGCTCAAATCTGATCTGGATCGGCCTCAATCCCCTTCTTGCTGTTGAGATGACCTAAAAATTAGCCATAATAGACCCCGAATTGACATTTATCAGGGTTGAGATGCATTCTGTAAGATCGAAGGATAGTTACAAAATGAGCTAGGATAGTTACAAAATGACCCGCTATACTCCCGACTTTAATTATAGACCGGTAAGGATTTCCCACTTCTCCTATACTTTAGATCAGAATTCTTAGAAGTTTGACAACCGACAACTCGTTTGAGAAGCTGGATTATGGTTAAGAGTTTCTTTTTCACCGGCAACAAGCTAAAATTATTACCAAATGACCCATAATACTTTCGACTTTTATTGTTGAACGGTACGGATTTCGCACCTCTTCGATAATTTAGATCATAATTATGAGAAATTTGCTACTGACAACTAGTTTGAGATGTTGGATCGTGGTTAAGAGTTTTTTTTTGCCGACAACAAGCTAGGATAGTTACTAAATGACTCGCAACCCTCCCTATTTTAATTTTTGACCAGTACGGATTTTGTACCTCTTTAATACTTTAGATTGGAATTCGGATACATTTGGCTACCAGTATCTCGTATGAGAGGTTGGAGCCTGGTTTAAAGTATCTTTTTGACCGAAATAAGCTAAGATAGTTACAAAATTACTCTTAATGCTCTCGTCTTTAATTTTAGACCGGTACGAATTTTTATATTTTTATATTTTTTTGGTAAAGTGAGCTTGTATTAATATAATAGAATAGTGTTTCGGATGAGAAGTACTTCTCCAATGCTTTAGATCGCAATTTTGGGAAGCTTGGCTACCGGCAACTCGTTTGAGAGGTTGGATCGTGGTTAGCAGTATCTTTTTCACCGAAACCAAGCTAGGATACTAATCAAATGGCTTGATACACTCCCAATTTTAATTATAGACCGGTACGGAGTTTGTACCATTCTAATGCTTTAGATTGCAATTCTCAGAAGCTTGCAAACTGGCAACTCGTTTGAGTAGATGGATTGCGTTTAAGAGTAGTTTTTTTTGCTGAAAACATGCCAGAATAGTTACCAAATGACTAGTAATACTCCCGATTTTAATTATAGAGCTGTACGGATTTCGTACCTCTCTGATGCTTTAAATCGCAATTCTTAGAGACTTGATAACCGGCAACTCTTCAGAAAATTCTTTTGGTCTGAGTTCTTCAAACCCCAACTGCCGACTTATTTTTGATAACACCTGGGCAGGTATGTTAGCCTCTTTATGAATTTAGTTGATGCAAAACCACTCCAACCGTCCAATAATCCTTATAATTTCATTTACAATAGCTTTATACTGGCAGTCTAGTATAATTTGTTTTGTAAGAACCATTACTGACCTGGTGTTTATTTATGTCTGGAGTTTTTATGCTTAACAGCTAGCTCTAACCCTACTTTGATGCTGAGGAGGTCATGATAAAGCAACGATTTGGTAATGGTTCTTCCAGCACACGCAACAACTGTTCTACCTTTGTCAATTTTAAGGATAGCTCCATACCCTCCCAATGAACTCCCACCACAGCTGATCATACACTCTGATCGGTTTGGATTTCTTACCTCTCTGAAGCTTTAAATCTGAATTTTGATACATCTGGCTACCAGCAACTCGTATGGGAGGATTGACCGTGGTTTAAACTATCTTTTTGACCGACAATAAGCTAGGATAGTTACAAAATGACTCGTTATACTCTCGGCTTTAATTATAGACAGGTAAGGATTTCGCACCTCTCCTATGCTTTAAATCGCAATTCTTATAAGCTTGACAACCGACAACTCGGTTGAGAGGGTGGACTATGGTTAAAAGTTTGTTTTTGACCGAGAACAAGCTAGAATTATTAACAAATGACTCGCAATGCTCTCGGATTTTATTTTTGGCCGGTACGGATTTCGCACCTTTCCGATGCTATAGATCGCAATTCTGAGAAGCTTGCTACCAGCAACTAATTTGAGAGGTTGGATCGTGGTTAAGAGCTTTTTTTTGCTGACAACAGGCTAAGATAGTTACCAAATGACTCGCGACACTCCCTGTTTTAATTTTAGACCGGTACAGATTTCATACCTCTTTGATACTTTAGATCGGAATTCTGATATATATGGCTGCCAGAAACTCGTATGAGAGGTTGGAACGTGGTTTAAAGTATCTTTTTGACCAAAAATAAGCTTGGATAGTTACAAAATGACTCTTAATACTCCCGTCTTGAATTTTAGACCGGTACAAATTTCTATTTTTTTTTATTTTTTTTTGGAAAGTGAGCTTGTATTAATATAATAGAATAGTGGTACAGACGAGAAGTACCTCTCCATTGCTTTAGATCGCAATTCCTGGAAACTTGGCTACCGGCACTCGTTTGAAAGGTTGGATCGTGGTTAAGAGTTTATTTTTGACCAAAACCAAGCTAGGATAATTACCAAATTATTTGAAACACTCCCAATTTTAATTATAGATCGCGGTTTAAAGTATCTTTTTGACAGTCAATAGGCTTGAATAGTTACAAATTGACTCGCTATACTTCCGGCTTTAATTTTAGACCGGTACGGATTTTGCATCTTTCCCATGCTTTAGATTGCAATTCTGGGAAGTTTGGCTACTAGGAACTTGTTTGAGAAGTTAGATCGCGGTTAAGAGCATATTTTTTTATGACTGCAAGCTAGGATAATTTGCAAATGGCTTAAAAAATTCACCGCTTTAATTTTAGACCAGCACGGATTTCACACCTCTCCGATGAATTAGATCGCAATTCTAAGAAGCTTTGGAACCGACAACTATTTTAAGAGGTTGGATCATGGTTAATAGGTTATTTTTACCGAAAATAAACTATGATAGTTACCAAATGACTCCCAACACTCCATGTTTTAATTTTAGACAAGTACGGATTTCGTACCTTTCCAATGCTTTAGATCAAAATTCTTACTCATTTGGCTACCAGCAACTCGTATGTGAGGTTGGATCATGGTTTAAAGTATCTTTTTAACTGAACATAACCTAGAATAGTTAAAAAATGACTTGTTATACTCCCGACTTTAATTTTTGACCGGTATGGATTTCGCATCTCTCCTATGCTTTTTATTGCAATTTTGGGAAGCTTTACTAGCGGTAACACATTTGAGAGGTTGAATCGTGGTTAAGAGATTATTTTTGACTGAATGCAAGTTAGTATAGTTTCCAAATGACTCAAAGTTCCCCCGATTTTAATTTTAGACCGGTAAGGATTTTACAGCTATCCGATGCTTTAGATCGTAATTCATAGGAGCTTGAAAATCGGTAACTCGTTTGAGAGGCTGGATTTTTGTTAAGCATTTCTTTTTGGCCGACAACAAGCTAGAATAGTTACCAAATGTTTCGCAATACTTCCGGCTTTAATTTTAAACCGATACGAATTTCGCACCTCTCCAATGCTTTAGATCGCAATTCTGGGAAGCTTGGATATCGGCAACTCGTTTAAGTGGATGGATTGTGGTTAAGAGTTTCTTTTTGACCAAAACAAATCTAGGATTGTTACCAAATGACTCGAAAATCTCTCAATTTTAATTATAGAATAGTATGGATTTCGTACCTTATCGATGCTTTAGATCACAATTCATAGAAGATTGAAAACCCGCAACTTTTTTGAGAGGTTGGCTTGTGGTTAAGAGTTTCATTTGGATAAACAATAAGCTATAATAGTTTCCAAATGACTCACAATACTTTCGGTTTTAATTTTTGACCGACACGGATTTCGTACCCCTCAAATGGTTTAGATTACAATTCCAATACATTTGGAGACCAGCAACTCGTATAAGAGGTTGGATCGTTGTTTAGAGTATCTTTTTGATCAAAAATAAGTTATGATAGTTACAAAATGACTCGCAATACTTGCAGCTTTACTTTTTGGCCGGTACTAATTTTGTACCCCTTTGATGCTTTAGACGACAATTGTGGGAAGCTTGGATACCGACAATTCGTTTTAGTGGTTGGATCGAGGTTAATAGATTTTTTTTTGACTGAAAACAATTTAGGATAATTACCAAATGACTCGCAACACTCCCGATATTAAATATAGACCGGTTCGGATTTCGTACCTCCCGATGCTTTAGATCGCAATTATTTGAATCTTGAAAACTGATAACTCGTTTGAGAGGCAGGATTGCGGTTAAGAGTTTCTTTTTGACCAACAACAAGCTACAATAGTTACCAAATGACTCTCTATACTCCCGGCTTTAATTTTAGACCGGTTCGGATTTTGTGCATCCCGATGCTTTAGATCGCAATATTGAGTAGCTTGGCTACCGGTAACTAGTTTTTGAGGATGGATCGTGGTTAAGAGTTTTTTTTTGCTGACAACAAGCTATGATAGTTTCCAAATGACTCGCAACACTTCCTATTTTAATTTTTGACCAGTACGGATTTTGAAACTCACCAATGCCTTAAATAAAAACTTTGATCCATTTGGCTACCAGCAGCTCGTATAAGAGGTTGGATCGTCGTTTAAAATATCTTTTTGATCGACAATAAGCTAGGATAGTTACAAAATGACTCTTAATACTACCGGCTTTAATTTTTGATCAGTACGGATTTTGCACCTCTCCCATGCTTTAGATCGTAAATCAAGGAAGCTTGGCTACCGTCAACTCGTTTGATAGATGGGATTGTGGTTTAGAATTTTTTTTTGACCAAAAAAAGCAAGGATAGTTACCAAATGACTCGAAACACTCCCGATATTAATCATTGACCGGCACGGATTTTGCACCTCTCCGATGCTTTAGAACGTAATTCTAAAAAGCTTGACAACCAGCAACTCATTTCAGAAGCTGGATTATGGTTTAGACTTTCTTTTTGACTGACAACAAGCTAAGATAATTACCAAATGATTTGTAATACTCATGGCTTTGATTTTAGAATGTTACAGATTTCGCACCACTTCGATGTTTTAGAACGCAATTCTGAGAAGCTTGGCTACCGGTAACTTGTATGAGAGGTTGGATCAGGGTTTAAAGTATCTATTTGACCAACAATAAGCTAAGATAGTTACAAAATGAGCCTTAATACTCTCGTCTTTAATTTCAGACAGGTACGGATTTATCACCTCTCCGATGCATTAGATCGCAATTCTGAGAGGTTTGGCTACCGACAAATAGTTTGAGAGGTTGGATCGTTGTTAATAGTTTTTTTTTACCGATAATGAGTTAGTATAATTTCCAAATGAATCGCAACACTCCATGTTTTAATTTTTGAAAAGTATAGATTTCACACCTCTCCGATGCTTTTGATCACAATTCTGATACATTTGACTACCAGCAACTCATATGTAAGGTTCGATCGTCGTTTAAAGTATCTTTTTGACCGACAATTAGGCAGGATAGTTTCAAAATGACTCTTAATACCTCCACCTTTAATTTTTGACCAATACAAATTTTACACCTCTCTCGTGCTTTTGATCACAATTTAGGGTTGCTTGGCCACCATCAACTTGTTTGAGAGGTCAGATCGTGTTTAAGAGCTTAGTTTTGACCGACTGCAAGCTAGGATAGTTTGTAAATGATTCAAAACACACACAATTTTAATTATAGACTAGTACAATTCTAAGGAGTTTGATAACCGGCAATACGTTTGAGAGGTTGGATTGTGCGTAAGAGTTTCTTTTTTACCGACAACAGGCTAGAATAGTTACCAAATGACTCGCAGAATTCCTGGCTTTAATTTTAGACCAGTATAGATTTCGCATTACTTTGATGCTTTAGATTGCAATTCTGAGAAGCTTGGCTACCGACAATGAGTTTGAGTGGTTAGATAGTGGCTAAGAGGTTATTTTAGACCAATTGCAAGCTTGGAAAGTTTACAAATTACTCGATGTACCCCCGATTTTAATTATAGACCAGTAATAATTTCATACCTCTTTAATGCTTTACATCACAATTCTTAGGAGCTTGATAACCGACAACTTGTTTTAGAGGTTGGCATGTCGTTAAGAGTTTCATTTTTACCAATAATAAGATAAAATAGTTACCAAATGACTCGCAATACTTTTGGCTTTAATTTTTGAACGACACGGATTTTGTACCTTTCCAATGCTTTAGATCACAATTCTGATACATTTGGCTAGCAGCAACTCGCATAAGAGGTTGGATCGTGGTTTAAATTATCGTTTTGATTGAAAATAAGCTATGAAAATTACATAATGACTCGCAATACTCGCGACTTTAATTTTAGCCCGATACGGATTTCGCACCTCTCTCATGCTTTAGATCGAAATTCTGGGAAGTTTGGCAACTAGCAACTCGTTTGATAGGTTGGATTGTGGCTAAGAGATTATTTTTGACCAACTACGATCTAGGATTGTTTGTAAATGATTAAAAGAACTCCTGGCTTTAAATTTAGACAGGTTCGTATTTGGAGCCTCTCCGACGTATTATATTACAATTCTGTGAAGCTTGGCTATAAGCTACTAGTTTAACAAGTTGGATCGTGGGGTTAATAGTTTTTCTTACCAAAAACATGCTAGGATAGTTACCAAATGACTCACAACACTTCCTGCTTTAACTTTAGAAAAGTATAGATTTTACACCACTCCGATACTTTAGATCACAATTCTGATACATTTGGCTCCAACAATTTGTATGTGAGGTTGGATCGTGGTTTAAAGTATATTTTAACCGTCAATAGGCTAGAATAGTTACAAAATGACTCGCTATACTCCCGGCTTTAATTTATGACCGATACGGATTTTCCTTTCCCATGCTTTAGATTGCAATTATGGGAAGTTTGGGTACTTGGAACTTGTTTGAGAGGTTGGATCATGGTAAATAGCTTATTTTTTACTGACTGCAAGCGAGGATAGTTTTAAAATGACTCAAAAATTTCCCCAATTAAATTTTAGACCGGTACGCATTTCATACCTTTCCGATGCATTAGATCATAATTCTGAGAAGCTTGGCTACCGGCAACTAGCTCAAAAGGTTGGATCATGGTTAATAGTTTTTTTTACCGAAAACAAGCTATGATAGCTACCTAATGACTCGCTACACACTCTATGCTTTATTTAAAACAAGTACGGATTTCGCACCTATCCGATGCTTTAGATCACAATTCTTACTCATTTGGCTACCTATAATTCGTATGTGAGGTTGGATCATGGTTTAATATATCTTTATGACCGATAATAACCTAAAATAGTTACAAAATGACTCGTTATACTCCCGGCTTTAATATTAAACTGGTACGAATTTAGCACCTTTCCCATGCTTTAGATCACAATTCTTAGGAGTTTGACAACCAGCAACACGTTTGGGAGGTTGGATTATGGGTAAGAGTTTCTTTTTTACCAACAACAAGCTAGAATAGTTACCAAATGACCCGCAAAACTCCAGGCTTTAATTTTAGACCGGTACAGATTTCGCATCTTTTCGATGCGTTAGATTTTAATTCCGGAAAGCTTGGCTACCAAAAATTAGTTTGAGAGTTCAGATCGTGGTTAAGAGGTTATTTTTGACCGATTGGAAGCTTGGAAAGTTTGCAAATTACTCGATGCACTCCCGAATTTAATTATAGACCAGTAATGATTTCATACCTCTTTGATGCTTTACATCGTAATTCTTAGGAGCTTGACAACCGGCAACTCGTTTGAGAGGTTGGCATGTGGCTAAAAGTTTCATTTTTACCGACAATAAGCTAAAATAATTACCAAATGACTCGCAATACTTTCGGCTTTAATTTTTGAACGTCACAGATTTTGCACCTCTCCAATGCTTTAGATCACAATTCTGATACATTTGGCTAGCAGCAACTCGTATAAGAGGTTGGATCGTGGCTAAAATTATATTTTTGATCGACAATAAGCTATGAAAATTACAAAATCACTCCCATTACTCGCGGCTTTAATTTTAGGCCGGTGCGGATTTTGTACCTCTCTCATACTTTAGATCAAAATTCAGGGAAGTTTGGCTACTAGCACTCGTTTGAGAGGTTGGATCGTGGTTTTGAGCTTATTTTTGTCCGACTGCAATCTAGGATTGCTTGCAAATGACTTAAAAAAGCTTCCAGCTTTAAATTTAGATAGATACGTATTTTGTACCTCTCCAACGTATTAAATCACAATTCTGTGAAGCTTGGCTATAGGCAACTAGTTTAAGAAGTTTGAAAACAAACAAGGATAGTTACCAAATGACTCGCAACACTCCCTGCTTTAATTTTTGACTGGTACAGATTTTGTACCACTCCGATGCTTTAGATCATAATTCAAATACATTTGGCTACCGACAATTTGTATGTGAGGTTAGATCGTGTTTTAAAGTATCTTTTTGACCGACAATAACCTAGAATAGTTACAAAATGGCTCGCTAGATACCCATCTTTAATATTTGACCGGTACCGATTTAGCACCTCCCCCTTTCTTTAGATCACAATTCTGGGAAGCGTGGAAACACGTTTGAGAGGTTGGATCTTGGTTAAGAGCTTATTTTTGACCAACTGCAAGTTAGTATAGATTGCAAATGACTCAAAGTTCTCCCGATTTCAATTATTGACCGGTAAGCATTTTTCACCTATTCGATGGTTTAGATCGCAATTCTCAAGAGCTTGACAACCGACAACTCGTTTGAGATGTTGGACTGTCGTTAAGAGTTTCTTAGGAGCTTTAATTTTGACCGGTACAAATTTTGCACCTGTCTGATGCTTTAGATCGCATTTCTTAGAAACTTGACAACCGGCAACTCGTTCGAGTGGTTGGACTATAGTTTAGATTTTCTTTTAGACCAACATCAAGCTAGAATATATACCAAATGACTCGCAATACTCCCAGCTTTAATTTTTGACCGATACGGATTTTGCAACTCCCCGATGCTTTAGATCACAATTCTCATAGGCTTGGCTACCGGCATCAAGTTTAAGATGTTGGATAGTGGTTACGAGCTTATTTTTTGCTGATTGCAAGCTAGGATAGTTTGTAAATGACTCGTTGTACTCTCAATTTTAATTATAGACCGATTCGGATTTTACGGCTCTCCGATGCTTTAGATCGCAATTCTTAGGAGCTTGACAATCAGCAACTCGTTCTATAGGTTGGCTTGTAGTTAAAGAATTTTATTTTGGCTGACAATAAGCTATAATAGTCACCAAATGACTCACAATATTTTTAGCTTTAATTTATGATCGACACGGATTTCACATCTCACGAATGTTTTAGATAACAATTATCATACTTTTGGTTACCAATAAGCTAAGATAGTTACAAAATGACTCGCAATACTCGCGGCTTTAATTCTAGGCCGGTACGGATTTCGTACCTCTTTTTTTATTTTGGAAGGCAAAACGATTTTATATAGGAATTCGTAACCCTGAGTTTCCATCCCCTTGAGGTTTCGATCCCACGACCTCTCTCAAGATGGAGAGGTACAACCACCATTGGACCAAGAGCCCAATGGTAGGATTTTATACCTCTTAAATGCTTTAGATTGTAATTTTGGGAGCAACACGTTTGGGAGGTTGGATCGTGGTTAAGAGCTTATTTTTGACCAACTGCAAGCTAGGATACTTTGCAAATGACTCAAAACATCCCAATTTTAATTATAGATCCGTATGGATTTCGCATCTTTTCTATGCTTTAGATCAAAAATTTTAGGAGCTTGATAACCGGTAACACGTTTGGAGGTTGTATTGTGGTTAAGAGTTTCTTTTTGACCGACAATAAGCTAGGAGCGTTACAAAATGGCTCGCTATACTTCCGGCTTTAGATCGCATTTCTAGGAAGCTTGGCCACTGACAACTTGTTTGAGAGGTTGGATCAAGGTTAAGAGGTTATTTTTGACCGAAAATAAGCTAGGATAGTTACCAAATGACTCCAAACACTCCCGATTTTAATTATAGACCTGTATGGATTCTGTACCTCTCTGATGCGATAGATCCCAATTCTTAGAAGCTTGACAACCGGTAACACGTTTGAGTGGTTAGATTATGGTTAAGTATATTTTTTGCCGACAACAAGCTAGAATAGTTACCAAATGACTCATAATACTCATTGTTTTAATTTTAGACCGGTACGGATTTCGCACGTCTCTGATGCTTTAGATCTAAATTCTAATACATTTGACTACCAGCAACATTTATGAGTGGTTGGATCATCGTTTAAACTATCTATTTGACAGACAATAAGTTAGGAGAGTAACAAAATGTGTCTCTATACTCTCGGCTTTAATTTTAGACCAGTATTGATTTTTTACCTCTCCTATGCTTTAGATCGCAATTCTGGGAAGCTTGGCTACCGACAACTCATTTGAGAGGTTGGATCGTGGTTTAAACTATCTATTTGACCGACAATAAGCTAGGATAGTTACAAAATGACTCGTTATACTCTCGACTTTAATTATAGACCGGTACGAATTTTGCACCCATCTGATGCTTTAGATCGCAATTCTTAGAAGATTGACAGCGGGCAACTTGTTGTGAGGCTAGATTGTGGTTAAGAGTGACTCGTAATTTTCCTGGATTTAATTTTTGCCCGGTACGGATTTTGCACCTCTCTGATGCTTTAGATTGCAATTCTGAGAAGCTTGGCTACCGGCAACTTGTTTGAGAGTTTGGATCGTGGTTAAGAGTTTTTTTTGGACAACATGCTTGGATAGTTACCAAATGACCTACAATACTCACTGGTTTATTTTTAAACCGGTACGTATTTCGTACCTCTTTGATGTTTTAGATCTGAAATATGATACATTTGGCTAGCAGTAACACGTATGAGAGGTTGGATCATGGTTTAAACTATCTTTCTGACCGACAATAAGCTAGGATAGTTAGATAATGGCTCGCTATACTCCCAATTTAATTATAAACCGATAAGGATTTTGTACCTCTCCAATGCTTTAGATTTCAATTCTCAGAAGCTTGACAACTAGCAACTCGTTTGATAGGCTAGATTGTTCTTAAGAGTATCTTTTTGACCAACAACAAGCTAAAATTATTACCAAATGACTCACAATACCCTTGGCTTTAGTTTTTTGCCGGTACAGATTTCGCACCTCACCGATGCTTTAGATTACAATTCTGAGAAGCTTGGCTACCGAAAGCAAGTTTGAGAGCATTAGATCGCGGTTAAGAGTTCATTTTTTGCCTATAATAGGGAAGGATAGCTACCAAATGATAGGGTTGGCAATTTAACCCGCCCCGTTGGAGCCCTGCCCCGCCCCGCCCTGTACTTAATGAAGCGGGTTTGATATGACTATAGCGGGTATGGGGAGGGTTTGGTTTTAACAAAAACCACATTTATTTATTGGGGCGAGTATGGTTTTAGGCTCAAATAAACAGGGCCCCATTACCCGACCCATTTATAAAGGATATGACTTGAATACCCTTAAGTTAAACCTAATTCTAAAGACATGTTAGTTAAGTTCAACATCATGTCTCCTCTCCTATCTTCATTTCGACCTCCAACCTCCTGTGCTTTGTCATCAGCTTCTCTTCATTTCAACCTCGAAATAATATTTTTTACCAAACTAACTTTCATTTGTAACTCAAGTCAAGTGAGTGTTCTAATTTTAATAGATCTATGATGAAACTCACATTCTTCTTCTAATATGAAGATTTTGGATTTCTCTTTCTTTCTTTCCTCAGAGATCAAAACTAAGAAGAGAAGAAGTAAAAGAAGAGATCTTTGTTTGAAAGGTATCCATTCTCTTTTTCTGAAACAATTGGTATTCTAATCCCTATTGAGTACTACTACTACTTACTTTTATTAAAAAGATTGTAATTTTTTAGTTTTTAGCCGGAATTTTTCAAACCCCATATCCCTTTATTACTCAACTGGTGACTCATTTCATTTCTTATCAATTTTGATCATCTAGGTACTAGTACTCCCTATTTTAATTTTAGACCGGTACGGATTTCGTACCTCTCTGATACTTTAGATCAAAATTCTGATACATTTGGCAACCAACAACTCGTATGAGAGGCTGGAACGTGGTTTAAGGTATCTTTTTGACAAAAAATAAGCTAGGATAGTTACAAAATGACCCTTAATAATCCCGTATTTAATTTTAGACCTGTAAATTTTATTTTTTGTGTGGAAAGTGAGCTTGTATTAATATAATAGAATAGTGTTACAGACGAGAAGCACCTCTCCAATGCTTTAGATCACAATTTCGGGGAACTTGGCTACCGACAACTCGTTTGAGAGGATGGATCGTGGTTAAGAGTTTCTTTTTGATCAAAACCAAGCTAGGATAATTACCAAATGACTCAAAACACTCCCAATTTTAGATTGCAATTCTTAGAAGCTTGAAATCTGGCAACTCGTTTGAATGGATGGGTTGCGGTTAAGAGTTTCTTTTTGATAGGAAATATGCTAGAAAATTTACCAAATGACTCACAATACTCCCGATTTTAATTATAGACCTGTACAGAATTCACACCTCTCTGATGCTTTCGATCATAATTCTTCGAAACTTTACAACCGGCAACTCGTTTGAGTTCTTGGATTGTGGTTAAGACTTTCTTTTTAATCGACAACAAGCTTGGATAGCTACTAAATGACTCTTAACACTTCCTGTTTGAATTTTAGAACGATAATGATTTGGCAACTCTCCGATGCTTTAGATCTCAATTCTATTACATTAAGCTACAAACAACTCGTATAAGAGGTTAGATCGTGGTTTAAACTATCATTTTGGCCGACAATAAGCTAGGAGGGTAACAAAATGACTCGCTATACTCCTGGCTTTAATTTAAGACTGGTGCGGATTTCGTACCTCTCCCATGTTTTTGATCACAATTCTGGGAAGCTTGGCTACCGGCAATACGTTCGAGAGGTTGGATCGTGGTTTAAACTATTTATTTGGCCGACAATAAGCTAGGATAGTTTAAAAATGACTCACTATACTCCTGACTTTAATTATAGACCGGTACGTATTTCGTACCTCTCTAATACTTTAGATCGTAATTCTTAGAAGCCTGAAAACTGGCAACTCTTTTGAGAGGCTAGATTGTGGTTAAGAGTTTTTTTTTATCCACAACCAGCTAGAATAATTACCAAATGACTGATAATTTTTCTGGATTTAATTTTTAGCCGGTACGGATTTTGCACCTCTCTGATGCTTTAGATTACAATTTTGAGAAGCTTGGGTACCGGCAACTAGTTTGAGAGTTTCGATGGTAGTTAAGAGTTTTTTTTATTCTGACAACATGCTAGGATAGTTAGCAAATGACCCACAATACTCGCTGCTTTAATTTTAGACCGGTACATATTTCGCACCTCTTTGATGCTTTAAATCTGAATTCGGATACATTTGGCTAACAACAACTCGTATGAGAGGTTGGATCATTGTATAAACTATCTTTTTGACCGACAATAAGCTAGGATAGTTACAAAATGGCTCACTATACTCCCAACTTTAATTATATACCAATAAGAATTTTGTACCTCTCCGATGCTTTAGATTGCAATTCTCATAATCTTGACAACTGGCAACTCGTTTGAAAGGCTAGATTGTGGTTAAGAGTATCTTTTTGACCAACAACAAGCTAGAATTATTACCAAATGACTCGCAATACTCTCGGCTATTATTTTTAACCGGTACAGATTTCGCACCTCTCCGATGCTTTAGATCGCAATTATGAGAAGCTTGGCTGCCGACAACTAGTTTTAGAGGATTAGATCGTGGTTAAGAGTTTTTTTTTACCGATAACAAGAAAGGATAGTTTCCAAATGACTTACAACACTCCTTGTATTAATTTTAGACTGGTACAGATATCGCACCTTTATGATAATTTAGATCAAAGTTCTATTACATTTAGCTACCAGCAACTCGTATGAGAGGTTGGAACATGGTTTAAGGTATCTTTTTGAACGAAATTAAGCTAGGATAGTTACAAAATGACTCTTAATACTCCCGAATTTAATTTTAGACCTGTACAAATTTTTTTATTTTTTTGGAAAGTGAGCTTGTATTAACATAATAGAATAGTGTTACAGACGAGAAGCACCTCTCAAATGCTTTAGATCGCAATTTTGGGAAACTTGGCCACCGGCAACTCGTTTGAGAGGTTGGATCATGGTTAAGAGTTTCTTTTTGATCAAAACCAAGTTAGGATAATTTGCAAATGACTCAAAACACTCCCGATTTTAATTATAGACCAGTACAGATTTCGTACCTCTCCAATGCTTTAGATGGCAATTCTAAGAAGTTTGAAAACCGGCAAGTCGTTTAAATGGATGGGTTGCGGTTAAGAGTTTCTTTTTGTCCGTCAACATGCTAGAATAGTCACCAAATGACTCGCCATACTCCCAATTTTAATTATAGATTTGTACGGATTTTGTACACCTTTGATACTTTCGATAATAATTCTTTGAAGCTTTACAACCGACAACTCGTTTGAGTTCTTGGATTGTGGTTAAGAGTTTCTTTTTACCCGACAACATGCTTTGATAGTTACTAAATGACTCGCAACACTCCATGTTTAAATTTTAGAACGATACAGATTTTGCAACTCTCCGATGCTTTAGATCTCAATTCAATTATATTTGGCTACAAACAACTCGTATTAGAGGTTTGATCATGGTTTAAACTATCTTTTTAGCCGATAATAAGCTAGGAGGGTAATAAAATTACTTACTATACTGCCGGCTTTAATTTTAGACTAGTACGGATTTCGTACCTCTCCAGTACTTTTGATCGCAATTAAGGGAAACTTGGCTACCGATAACACGTTTGAGAGGTTAGATCGTGGTTAAGAGTTTCTTATTGACCAAAACCAAGCTAGGATAATTACTAAATGACTCAAAATACTCCAAATTTTAATTATAGATATTTATGGATTTCATACCTCTTGAGTCTTTAGATCACAATTCTTAAAAGCTTGACAACCGACAACTCGGTTAAGTAGTTGAATTTTGGTTAAGAGTTTTTTTTAGCCGACAACAAGCTAGGATAGTTACCAAATGACTAGCAATACTCGTTATTTTAATTTTAGACCAGTACGGATTTTGCACCTCTCTTATGCTTTAGATCTAAATTCTAATACATTTGGCTACCAACAACTCATATGAGAGGTTGGATCGTGGTTTAAACTATCTATTCGACCGAAAATAAGCTAGGATTGTTACAAAATGACTCACTATAATACCGGCTATAATTATAGACCTGTACAGATTTTGTACCTCTCCGATACTTTAGATTGCAATTATTAGAAGATTGACAACCGCCAACTCGTTTGAGAGACTAAATTATGGTGAAGAGTATCTTTTTGACCAATAACAAGCTAGAATAGTTACCAAATGATTCACAATTCTCCTGGCTTTAATTTTAGACTGGTAAGCATTTTTGAACCTCTCCCATGCTTTAGATCGCAATTTTTAGAAGCTTGGTTACCAGCAACTAGTTTGAGAGGTTAGATCGTGGTTAAGAGTTTTTTTTGCCAATAACAAACTTGGATAGTTACCGAATTACTTGTAATACTCGTTATTTTAATTTTAGACTGGTACGGATTTCGTACCTCTCTGATGCTTTAGATCTGAATTGTGATACATTTGGCTACCCGCAACTCGAATGTGAGGTCGGATCGTGGATTAAACTATCTTTTTGGCCGATAATAAGCTAGGATAGTTATAAAATGAATCGTTATACTCCTGGCTTTAATTATTTACCGGTACGAAATTTGCACCTCTCCGATGCTTTAGATCACAATTCTTAAATGTTTGGCAATTGACAACTGGTTTGAGAGGTTAGATCGTGGTTAAGAGTATTTTTTGCCGATAACAAGCAAGAATAGTTACCAAATGACTCGCAACACTTCCAATATTAATTATAGACCGGTACGGATTTCGCACCTCTCTGATGCTTTAGATCGTAATTCTTAGAAGTTGGAAATTCGACAACTCGTTTGAAAGGCTGGATTGTGGTTAAGAGGTGATTTTTGACTGACAACAAGCCAGAATAGTTTCCAAATGACTCGCTATACTCTTGGCTTTAATTTTAGACCGGTTCGGATTTCGTACCTCCCGATGCTTTAGATCGCAATGTTGAGAAGCTTGGCTACCGATAACTTGTTTGAGAGGATGGATCGTGGTTAAGAGCTTTTCTTTGCCGACAACAAACTACTATAGTTACCAAATGACTCGCAACACTTCCTATTTTAATTTTTGACCGGTACAGATTTCGAATCTCACAGATGCCTTAAATCAGAATTTTGATACATTTGGCTACCAACAACTCGTATGAGAGGTTGGATCGTGGTTTAAAGTATCTTTTTGACCAGCAATAAGCTAGGATAGTTACAAAATGACTCTTAATACTCTTGTCTTTAATTAAAAACCTGTACGGATTATTTTTTTTATTTTTTATTTTGGAAAGTGAGCCTATTTAAAATAATATAATAGTGTTACAGACGAGAAGTATCTCTCCCATGCTTTAGGTCGCAATTCTGGGAATGTTGGCTACTGGCAACTCATTTAAGAGGTTGGATTGCGGTTAAGAGTTTCTTTCTGATCGAAATCAAGCTAGGATAGTTACCAAATGGATCAAAATACTCTCGATTTTATTTATAGACCGGTACAGATTTTGCATCACTCTGATGCTTTAGATCGTAATTCTTAGAAGCTTGAAAACTGGTAACTCATTTGAGTGGATGGATTGCGGTCAAGAGTTTCTTTTTGACCGACAACAGGCTTGAATAGTTACCAAATGACTGGCAATACCCCCGTATTTAATTTTTGACCGGTACGGATTTTGTAGTTCCCGATGCTTTAGATCGCAATTTTAAGAAGCTTGGATGCCGACAACTAGTTTTAGAGGTTGGATCATGGTTAATAGTTTTTTTTACCGAAAAACAAGCTTGGATAGTTACCAAATGACTCGTAATACTTCCAATTTTAATTTTAGACCGGTACGGATTTCGAACCTATCAGATGTTTTAAATCAAAATTTTGATACATTTGGCCACCAGTAAATCGTATGAGAGAGGATACGGGTTTGAAACCTCATGTGGTTGGAAACTCAGGGTTACAGATCCTTATATAAAATTAGCTTGCCTTGCAAAAAAAAGAAGAAGCAATTGGTATGAAAGGTTAGATCGTGGTTTATAGTATCTTTTTGACTGACAATAAGCTAGGATGGTTACGAAATCACTCTAAATACTCCTGTTTTTAATTTTAAACCATTAGGTCGTGGTTTATAGTACCTCTCCCATGCTTTAGGTCGTATTTTAGGGAAGCTTGGCTACCGTCAACTCGTTTGCGAAGTTGGATCGTGATTAGTAGTTTCTTTTTAACCAAAAACAAGCTAGGATAGTTACCAAATTACTCAAAACACTCCCAATTTAAATTATATACCGGTATGGATTTCACACCTCTCTGATGCTTTAGATTGCATTTCTTAGAAGCTTGACAACCGGTAACTCGTTTGAGAGATTGGATTGCGGCAAAAAGGTTCTTTTTGTCCAACAACAAGCTAGAATAATTACCAAATAACTCGCAATAGTACCAACTTTAATTTTTGAACAATACGAATTTTACACCTCTACGATGCTTTAGATCCCAATCAGGTCCGACCATTAGAGTTTACGACATGTGCAGCGGCACAAGGCCTAATAGGAAAAGAGCCCAACAGGAAAAGAGCCAAAAAAAAATTAAAATTGCCTTAGCCCAAACAAAAAAAAAATTATATTAAATCCAATCCACTTCAGATTCAGCCACAAAACAAAACCCATTATACAAGACCCATAAACCAAATATCATACATCTCAAAACATGGCCAAGTACTACAAAAAAAAAATAGTAAAAAAGGCCCAATATTTTTTCTTCGCACAGGTCCATATAAAAGCCAGGGCCGGCCCTTATCCCAATTTTGAGAAGCCTGGATACTAGGAACTTGATTGAGAGGTTGAATCGTTGTTATGAGGTTATTTTTGACCGACTGCAAGCTAGGATAGTATGCAAATGACTCGAAGCACTTTTAATTTTAATTATAGACTGGTATGAATTTTGTACATCTTCGATGCTTTAGATGGTAATTCAAAGGAGCCTTACAACCGACAACTAGTTTGAGAGGCTGGATCGTTGTTAAAAGTTTTATTTTACTGACAACGAGCTAGGACAGATTTTTTATTTTTTATTTTTTATTTTGGAAATTAAGCTTTGAATAGAAGGAAAAAAAAACGGAACCAAGTACATGGTGGGGACAACCCTCAACCCTCATTGACATAAGAGGGAAGCAAGGAGTCTGATGCCAGGAGCAAAGAAATGAATAGAGTAGCAATCAAAAATTATAAGTAACATATATCTTGCCATCTGCGTCATCTTTGACTTTCTGCTTTAACTCTTATGAAAATTCACTTGGCCAAACTTTTTCAAACCCCAACTCCCGTCTCATTTTGGATAACATCTGGGCAGGTATGTTAGCCTCTTTATGAATTTGATTGATGCAAAAACACTCCAGCCGTCCAATAATCCTTATAATTTCAATCACAATTGTTTTACACAGCCAAGCAAGTTTAATTTGTTTTGTAAGAATACTAACTGCCATTGCTGACCTGGTGTTAATTTATGTCTAGAGTTTATTATGCATAACAACTAGTTCCAACCCTGCTTTGATGCTGAGGAGCTCATGATAAAGCAACGATTTTGTAATGGTTCTTCCAACACATGCAACAACTATTCTACCTTTGTCGATTCTAAGGATACCTCCATACCCTCCTAATGTACTCCCAACACAGTTATTCATATACACTGAGTGAGCCGACATCTTCCAGGTTTAATAAGATATTATAGGAATTGTCCAGTCAATTCGATGACCCCAAGTTGATGCATGAAATCAATTATCCGCTGTGTCCATCAGCTTCCTTTCTGAGTAGGCAAGCTTGAGTTTAACATCACTACGAATGGTCTTGAGAAGCCCAGGTGCTTCAATTTGTATATTATTGAACACTCTATTGTTTCTTTCCCTCCATAAGTGGTGGATAAAACAATTAATACTAAACTTCAAAATGATAGCTTTGAGAGAGCTGCTTGTTGTGTAATATATCATCCATTGGATCTTTTCATTAAAACCCAAAGTACTTCTATTAAACCCCAATTTGTGGAGATACTATTTCCTGATCTACTTAGCATAGTAGTATTCAAAGAACATGTGAATTTTAGTCTCTTCATCTCTCCAATAAAATAAGCAATTTAATTAGTCCACCAACCCCCAACTCTTCAACATAGACTAAATTTTTAAAGCTCCTTTAAATGTTAGTCAAGTAATAAAGCTATGACTGGGGATGCAATCTCCAAAGCAGATCATTTGAGCAAACTTCCATGCAGGGCTGTGGTTTCATAACTCTTCATAGCTACTCTTCATGGTTAAATCTCCAGTTGTGCCGACTTTCCAAATAACTTCATCTTCTCCGTCATTGACTATCGCCACTCTATCCGAGCCATCCCAAATATTAGAGGGAATATGAGTATGATGTTCTGGAATTTGCGATCTCCCATTAATTAAGAAATTGCTAACAGCAGTATCTTTAAACATTAAAGAATCATATCTCATCTCAACTGAAAATATATTGCTCAAAACCCCACGCGGATGCCACGGATCTTTCCAAAAATAAGTATAGTTCCCTTTTCCAATTTTATTTTGAATAAGCTTAACAACTTCATCTCTCACATTTAATATATGTCACCACGGCCAGGAGCAATCTTGGGGGCACTTCAGATCCCAAAAGCTTTTGTTTTTATTCAAGTTAGCTTCCACCCACTTGCCCTAGAAAGAGTCATTAGCAGACACAATAAGCCAGACATTCTTCAGAGTAGCAGCCTTGTTCTAAACTCCATAGTCCTTAACTCCCAATCCCCCTCCCTTAGCAGGGTGGCATATTGACTCCCAACTGACTAAACTAGTTCTTCTGCTCACATCTGTACCAGACCATAAGAAACTACAACAAATAGAAGTAAGAGCTTTGATAGTAGATTGGCGGAGCGGGAAATAGCTCATCAGAGGAAGACCCAGATAGGTTGGGTAAGTTCTTATCAGAGGAATGATTTTTTTTGGATAAGTTCTCAATGATAGGTTGGAAGTCTGATTACTTCAATCTAGTAGTAATCAGAGGAAGACCCAGATAATGAACTGGAAGTGTGCCCTTGACAATCCCAAAAACTTGACCAATCTTGCTTGCTTCATAGTCTGACATACCTGCAAAGTAGAGTTTGCTCTTGTCCAGATTCATTTATAAGACAGTATTACCCTGAAAATGTTCAAGAGTATAGGCGAGAGTGAGAACTGTCACTTCATTGCCACTCATGAACACAATCAGATCATCTACTAACCACAGGTGGGATATTGGAGGATTTAAGCACTTAGGATGATGCTTGAACTGATTGACTTCCACCTCCTTGGATTAAGCCCTAGTAAGCATCTCTATGACTAGCACAAACAAATAAGGTGACATTGGATCTCCCTGTCTAACTCCTCTTTTCCCCGGGAAGAATCCTTTGAGAGAGCCATTAATAGAGCTGGAGTAGCTTGTTGTTGAAATACAAGCTTCAATCTAAGAAATCATAATGGAAAAAAAATTGTACTTCTTAAGAATCTTAAAGATAGCACTCCAATTGACCATATCATAGGCTTTCTTCAAATCAATCTTCGTTGTGCATCTCTTTGGACCCTTGTCTCTCTGATAGTTCATCAAAACTTTATGTGAGAGCAGTATGTTTTTAGTGATGCTAATGCCAGAGATATACGCTGACTAGTTAGGCGAGATAATGCCAGTAATAATAGACTTTAGCCTTATGGTTATTATCTTAGATATGCACTTGTACATCATATTGTAGCAGGCTATGGGACAAAAGTCTCTAAAGAGCTTTAGACAATCAGTTTTAGGAACCAGAGTAATGATTATGGCGTTTAACTCCCTCAACATCTTGCTGGACTTGAAAAGGTTAAGTACTGCTTTAACAAAATCATCTCCAATCACACTCCAAGCTCTCTTAAAATATAAGGCAGTAAACCCATCTGGCCCAGGAGCCTTCTTATTGTGTAACAAAGAGAGAGACAACACCAATTTATCCCTAGTCACTTCCTTCTTGATATCTTGAAATTGCTCCTCATTAATGTGGACTACTTGGATGGAATTAAGGAAATCCCAGTCTGGGTTAAGATCCCCATCATCCCCCAGAATAATTGTAAAATAATCAACCCCCACTTTAGCAATGTCATCTTCCTCAGCATAATTATATCCACTCTCATCGATAATGCTCAGAATCTTGTTTCTCGCAATTCTAGATTGTATATATCTATGGAAGAAACTAGAGTTTGAGACCCCAAGCCCCAACCACTGGATTCTTGATTTCTACTTACTCTGAGCTTCCTCATTTCCCACAAGTTGGACATAACTTTCAAGCTCCTTTTTTTGTGATAGCTACTTCAACATTAAATGGATCATTTTTGATATCATCTGTATTAGTTGCATATTTAGCTTTGAATTTTTTTTACTGCCTTCAATTTTTTAACAAAGTAGTAAGTCGGATTCCCAGTAGTTTCAGTTTCCCAGCACGCTTTAACCTGTACCAAAAACTCATGGTCCTTGACCAAGTAATTGAAGAATTTGAACAGTTTAGGACCCCCTTTCTTATCAGAATGAAGGCTTAGCACCATAGAAGAATGGTCTGAGACTCCAGGCTTTAGATACTCCACTTCAAAATTGTTATAGCTTCTGATCCAGTCATAATTCACCATAACTCTATCAATTTTATAGAACACCCTTTTGCCCAGAGTATTCTTGTTAGACCAGGTATGGAAACAACCCTTGAACTTGTAGTCCACCAGACCTGTGGCTTGTATGCAGCTCATAAAGTCACTATAATTAGCATTAGTAACTGGGGCTCCTCTATCCTTATCTTGACAATGCAAGATTGAGTTGAAGTCCCTTATAAGAGCCCAAAGTATTATCATATTGGCATTCTTCCTTATAATAGTATCCCACAATCTCTCTCTGTTTTTTCTCTCATTACACCCATAAATAATAGACAAACAAAAAGTTTTCTTTTCTAGAGTTTTGATGACTGAACTTATAATTTCTTCATCTATTTCTAGATTAGTAACCTCCACCATGTTAGGATCCCAGCAGAACCATATCCTCCCCTTTATTGAGTGGTTGTAGTTTTGAACCTTCATCCAGTCTTTACATATATTTTCCTCTACTGCTTGTTTATTACTTTCGAGTATTTTATTTTCAACAAGCCCGAAGGCACCTAATTTATAAATATTCCTCCAATTCCTCACTTCTACTTGTTTAACCAAGTCATTCAGACCTCGCATATTCTAACAGCCAATATTATACATAAGATTCATTAGAAGGTTGATGAAGTACCTGGTCCTCAGGGAGGTATTTTTCTACTGAAGGTAGGGCTTTTTTTGGTTCATCCTTCAAAGCTTTATCAACTTTGTTTTGTTCTATCCTTTTATTTTTAAGGAATTTTCTTTCTTGTTTTTTAAGGTTGACAAACACTTCATCACTGCCGTCCTCCTCCTCGCTATTGTTACTTGAGAAATCAGACCCCTCATGCTTGGTGCAGTCTTCTAGACTATCAACATCTATGACCTCTTCTTGTTTGTTATTACTGTGACCTTGAACTCAACAAGCTAGGATAGTTACCAAATGAATCGCAACACTCCCTATTTTAATTTTTGACCGGTACGGATTTTACACCTCTCCGAAGTTTTAGATCACGATTTTGATACATTTGGCTACCAGCAACTCCTATGAGAGGTTGGATCGTGGTTTAAAATATCTTTTTGACCAACAAGAAGATAGGATAGTTACAAAATGAGTCGCAATACTTCCAACTTTAATTTTTTATTGGTACGAATTTTGCACCTCTCCAATGTTTTAGATTACAATTATGGGAAGCTTGGCTACCGGCAACTCATTTGAGAGGTTGGATCGCGGTTAAGAGTTTCTTTTTGAGCGAAAATAACCTAGAATAGTTTCCAAATGACTCGAAACACTGCCGATTTTAATTATAAACCGGTATGAATATTGTACCTCTCCGATGCTTTAGATTGTAATTCTTAGAAGCTTGACAATTGGCAACACTTTTAACAGGTTGGATTGTGGTTAAGAACTATTTTTTGACCGATACAAGCTAGAATAATTACCAAATGACTCGCAATATTCCCAGCTTTAATTTTAGATCGGTACGGATTTCGCACCCCCCGATGCTTTATATTACAATTTTGAGAAACTTGGATATCGGCAGCTAGTTGGAGAGGTTGGATCGTGGTTAAGAGTTTTTTTTATGACAATAAGCTACGATAGTTCCTAAATAACTCACAAGACTTTCTATTTTAATTTTAGATCGGTACGGATTTCGAACCTTTCCAATGTTTTAAATTGGAGTTCTGATACATATGGTTACCAACAAATCTTATGAAAGGTTGAATTGTGGTTTAAAGTATCTTTTTGACTGACAATAAGCTAGGATAGTTACAAAATGACTCTTAATACTCCCTGTTTTAATTTTTGAATGATACGGATTTTACACGCCTTTCATGCCTTAAATCGCAATTCAGGTAAGCTTGGCTACCGGCAACAAGTTTGAGAGGTTGGAACATGGTTAAGAGTTTTTTTTCTAACAACAAGCTACGGTAGTTACCAAATGACTCGCAACATTTACTGCTTTAATTTTAGACCGGTACGATTTTTAACCATTCCGATGCTTTAAATTAGAATTCTGATACATTTGGCTACCAACAACTCGTATGAAAGTTGGATCGTGGTTTAAATTATTATTTTGACGAACAATAAGCTAGGATAGTTACAAAATGATTCGAAATACTCTCTACTTTTATTTTAGACCGGTACGGATTTCGTATAATAGTTTTCTTCATCTAAAACAAGCTGGGATAGTTACCAAATGACTCGCAAAGCTCCCTAGTTTAATTTTAGATAGGTACGGATTTTGTACCTCTCTGATGCTTTATATCACAATTTTGATATATTTTGCTACCAACAACTCGTAAGTGAGGTTGAATCGTGGTTTAAAGTATCTTTTTGACCGACAATAACCTAGAATAGTTACAAAATGACTTGTTATACTCCTGGCTTTAATTTTAGACCGATACGGATTTCGCACCATTTCCATGCTTTAGATTGCAATTCTGGGAAGTTTGGCTTCTAGGAACTTATTTGGGAGGCTGGATCATGGTTAAGATACTTTAGATCGCAATGCTAGTTAGTATAGTTTCCAAATGACTCAAAGTTCTCCCAATTTTAATTATTGACTGGTAAGGATTTTGTAGCTATCAGGTACTTTAGATCGCAATTCATAGGAGCTTGACAACCAAAAACTCGTTTGTGAGGCTAAATTTTTGTTAAGCATTTCATTTTGGCCAATAACAAGCTGGAATAGTTACCAAGTGACTCGCAATACTTCCGGCTTTAATTTTAGAATGGTATGAATTTCGCACCTTTCCGATGCTTTAGATCGTAATTCTGGGAAGCTTGGATACTGGCAACTCGTTTAAGTGGATAGATCGTGGTTAAGAGATTTTTTTTTGCCAAAAACAATCTAGGATAGTTAAAAAAATGACTCGAAACACTCTCGATTTTAATTATAGAATAATATGGATTTCACACCTCACCGATGTTTTTGATCACAATTCTTAGAAGATTAAAAAACCATAACTTGTTTGAGAGGTTGGCTTGCGGTTAAGAGTTTCATTTTGACCAAAAATAGGCTATAATAGTTTCCAAATGACTCACAATACTTTCGGCTTTAATTTTTGACTGAAACGGATTTTGTACCTCTCCAATGGTTTAAATAACATTTCTGATGCATTTGGCGACCAAAAACTCGTATAAGAGGTTGGATCATTGTTTAAAGTATCTTTTTTATTGAAAATAAGTTATGATAGTTACAAAATGACTCGCAATACTCGCGGCTTTACTTTTAGGCCGATACGAATTTTGTACCTTTCCGATGCTTTAGACCACAATTGTGGGAAGCTTGGATACCAACAATTTGTTTTAGTGGCTGGATCGCGGTTAAGAGATTCTTTTTGGCTGAAAGCAATCTAGGATAATTTCCAACTGGCTCGCAACACTCCCGATATTAATTATAGACCGGTTCGGATTTCGTACCTCTCCGATGCTTTAGATCATAATTCTTAGAAGCTTGAAAACTAACAACTCGTTTAAGAGGCTGGATAGCGGTTAAGAGTTTCTTTCTGACCGACAACAAGCTAGAATAGTTACCAAATGACTCGCTATACTCCCGGCTTTAATTTAAGACCGGTTCAGATTTCGCACATCTCGATGCTTTAGATCGTAATGTTGAGAAGCATGGCTACCGACAACTAGTTTAAGAGGATGGATCGTGGTTAAGATTTTTTTTGCGACAACAAGCTATGATAGTTACCAAATGACTCGCAACACTTCCAATTTTAATTTTTGACCGGTACGGATTTTGAAACTCGCCGATGTCTTAAATCAAAATTTTGATACATTTGGCTACCAGCAACTCGTATGAGAGCTTGGTTCATGGTTTAAAGTATCTTTATGACCAAAAATAAGCTGGGATGGTTTCAAATGGACTCTTAATACTCCCGGCTTTAATTATTGTTCGGCACGAATTATGCAACTCTCCCATGCTTTAGATCACAATTAAGGGATACATGGCTACCGTCAACTTGTTTGAGAGGTCGGATCGTGTTTAAGAGCATATTTTATACTGACTGAAAGCAAGGATAGTTTGTAAATGACTCAAAACACTCCCGATTTTAATCATAGATTGGTATAGATTTTGCACCTCTCCGATGCATTAGATCGCCATTCATCAGAGTTTGACAACCGGTAACACGTTTAAGAGGTTGGATTGCAGGTAATAGTTTCTTTTTTACTGACAACAAGCTAGAATAGTTACCAAATGACTCACAAAACTCCTGGCTTTAATTTTAGACCGGTACAGATTTTACATCTCTCCGATGCTTTAGATTACAATTCTGAGAAGCTTGGCTACCGAATATTAGATTGAGAGGTTGGATCGTGGTTAAGAAGTATTTTTGACCGATTGCAAGCGTGAAAAGTGTACAAATTACTCGATATACTCCTGATTTTAATTATAGACCAATAATGATTTCACACCTCTTTGTTGCTTTACATCGCAATTCTCAGGAGCTTGACAACCAAAAACTCGTTTAAGAGGTTGGTACGTGGTTAAGAGTTTTATTTTAGCTGACGATAAGCTAAAATAGTTACCAAATGACTTGCAATACTTTTGGCTTTAATTTTAGAACGACATAGATTTTACACCTTTACAATGCTTTAGATCACAATTCTGATACATTTGGCTAGCAGTAACTCGCATAAGAGGTTGGATAGTGGTTTAAATTATCATTTTGATCATGCTTTAAAATTACTAAATGACTCGCAATACTCATGGCCTTAATTTTAGGCCAGTTCGGATTTCGCACCTCTCACATGCTTTATATTGAAATTTAGGGAAATTTGGCTACTAACCACCCATTTGAGAGGCTAGATCGTGGTTAAGAGATTAATTTTGACCGACTGGAATTTAGGATTGTTTGCAAATGACTTAAAAAACTCTCTGCTTTAAATTTAGACAGGTACGCATTTCACACCTCTCCGACGTATTACATCGCAATTCGATGAAGCTTGGCTACATGCAACTAGTTTAAGAAGTTGGATCATGGTTAAAAGTTTTTTTACCAAAAAACAAGAAGTGATAGTTACCAAATGACTCGCAATACTCCATGCTTTAATTTTAGACAAGTACAGATTTCGCACCTATCCGATGCTTTAGATCACAATTCTTATTCATTTGGCAACCAGCAACTCGAATGTGAGGTTTGATCATGGTTTAAAGTATCTTTTTGACTGACAATAACCTTAAATAGTTACAAAATGACTCGCTATACTCCCAACATAAATTTAAGGCTGGTACGGATTTGGCACCTTTCTATTGCTTTAGATCTAAATTCTGGGATGTTTGGCTACTAGACACTCATTTGAGAGGTTTGATCGTGGTTAAGAGCTTATTTTTGACTGACTGCAATCTAGGATTGTTTGCAAATGTCTTAAAAATACTCTCGGTTTTAAATTTGGACAGGTACGTATTTCTCACCTCTCCGACGTATTAGATCTATATTTTGTGAAGCCTGGCTACAGGCAACTAGTTTAAGAAATTAGATCATGGTCAATAGTTTTTTTACCGAAGACACGCTAAGATAGTTGCCAATTGACTTACAACACTCCATGCTTTAACTTTAGGCAATTACAGATTTTGTACCACTCCGATGCTTTATATCACAATTCTGATACATTTGGCTAACCACAATTCGTATCTAAGGTTGGATCATGGTTTAAAGTATATTAATGACAGTCAATAAGCTAGAATAGTTACAAAATGGCTCACTATACTCCCGACTTTAACTTTAGATTGATACGAATTTTTCACCTTTCTCATGCTTTAGATTGCAATTCTGGGATGTTTGGCTACTAGGAATTGTTTGAAAGGTTCGATCATGATTGAAAGCTTATTTTTGACTAAATCCATGCAAGGATAGTTTGCAAATGACTCTAAAAGCTCCCCGATTTAATTTTAGACCTGTACTGATTTCACACCTCTCCGGTGCATTAGATAACAATTCTGAGAAGCTTGGATACCGTCAACTATTTTAAAAGGTTGGATCGTGGTTAATAATTTTTTTACCGAAAACAACCTATGGTAGTTACCAAATGACTCGCAACTCTCCATGCTTTAATTTTAGACAAGTACGGATTTAGTACCTATTCGATGCTTTATATCAGAATTCTTACTCATTTGGCTTCCAATAACTCGTATGAGAGGTTAGATCATGGTTTAAAGTATCTTTTTTACTTACAATAACCTAAAATAGTTACAAAATGACTCGATATACTCCCGGCTTTAATAATAAATCGATACGGATTTCGCACCTCCCCCATGCTTTAGATCTCAATTCTTAAAAGTTTGACAACCAACAACACGTTTAAGAGGTTGGATTGTGGGTAATAATTTCTTTTCTACCGATAATAAGCTTGATTAGTTTCCAAATGACTCGCAAAACTCCTGGCTTTAATTTTTGACCGGTACAGATTTCGCATCTCTCCGATGCTATAGTTTGCAATTATGAGAAACTTGGCAACCGACTATTAGATTAAGAGGTTGGATCATGGTTAAGAGGTTATTTTTGACCGATTGCAAGCTAAGAAATTATGCAAATTACTCGATGCACTCCCGATTTTAATTATAGACCAATAATGATTTCAGACGTCTTTGATGCTTTACATCGCAATTCTCAGGAGCTTGACAACCGGAAACTCGGATGAGAGGTTGGCATGTGGTTAAGAGTTTTATTTTTATCGACAATAAGCAAAAATGGTTTCCAAATGACTCGCAATAGTTTTGGCTTTAATTTTTGAACGATACGGATTTTATACCTCTACAATGCTATAGATCGCGATTAAGATACATTTGGCTAGCAGCAACTCGTATAAGAGGTTGGATAGTGGTTTAATTTACCTTTTTGATCAACAATAAGAAATGAAAATTGTAAAATGACTCGCAATACTCGCGGATTTAATTTTAGGCCGTACAGATTTCACACCTCCCCATGCTTTAGATCAAAATTCTAGAAAGTTTGGCTACTAGACACTCGTTTGAGAGATTGGATCGTGGTTAAGAGCTTAGTTTAGACCGATCGCAATATAGGATTGTTTGCAACTGACTTTAAAATACTCCCGGCTTTAAATTTAGACAGGTACGTATTTCGCACCTCTCCGATGTATTAGATCACTATTTTGTGAAGCTTGGCTACAGGCAACTAATTTAAGAAGTTCGATCGTGGATAATAGTTTTTTTACCGAAGAAATGCTAGGATTGTTACCAAATGACTTACAAAACTCCCTGATTTAACTTTTGAGAATTACAGATTTTGTACCACTTCGATGTTTTATATCATAATTCTGATACATTTGGCTACCAACAATTCGTATGTGAGGTTGGATAATGGTTTAAAGTATCTTAATGACCGTCAATAAGATTAAATATTTACCAAATGACTCGCTATACTTCCGGCTTTAATTTTAGACCGATACAGATTTCGCACCTTTCCCATGCTTTAGATTGCAATTCTGGGAAATTTGGCTACTAGGAACTTGTTTGGAAGGTTGGAATATGGTTTTGAGCTTATTTTTAACTGAATACAAGCTAGGATAGTTTCCAAATGACTCAAAAAACTCCCTACTTTAATTTTAGGCCGGTACGGATTTCACACCCCTCCGATGCATTAGATCACAATTCTAAGAAGCTTGGCTATCGACAACTAGTTTAAAAGGTTGGATCATGGTTAATAAATTTTTTTACCAAAAACAACCTAGGATAGTTACCAAATGACTTGCAACTTTCCATGCTTTAATTTAAGACAAGTACGGATTTTGCACCTATCCGATGCTTTATATCACAATTCTTACTCGTTTGGCTACCAGCAACTCGTATGTGAGGTTGGATCATGGTTTAAAGAATCTTTTTAACTGACAATAACCTTAAATAGTTACAAAATGACTCACTATACTCCCAGCTTTAATAATAAACCGATACAGATTTCGCACCTCTCTCATGCATAAGATCTTAATTCTTAGGAGTTTTACAATCGCCAACACGTTTGAGAGGTTGGATTGTGGGTAATAGTTTTTTTTTTACTGACAAAAAGCTAGAATAGATACCAAATGACTCACAAAACTCCTGGCTTTAATTTTAGACCGGTACAAATTTTGCATCTCACCGATGCTTTAGATTGTAATTCTGAGAAGCTTGGTTACCGACTATTAGTTTTAGAGGTTGGATCGTGGTTAAGAGGCTATTTTTGACCGATTGCAAGCTACGAAAGTGTGCAAATTAATTGATACACTCCCGGTTTTAATTATAAACCAATAATGATTTCACACCTCATTAAAGCTTTACATCGTAATTCTCAGGAGCTTGACAACCGGCAACTTGTTTGAGAGGTTGGCATGTGGTTAAGAGTTTCATTTTTACCGACAATAAGCTAAAATAGTTACCAAATGACTCTCAATACTTTTGGCTTTAATTTTTGAACGACGCGGATTTTACACCTCTCCAATGTTTTAGATCACAATTCTGATACATTTGGCTTGCAACAACTCGTATAAGAGGTTGGATAGTGGTTTAAATTATCTTTTTGATCGAAAATAAGCTATGAAAAGTACAAAATGACTCACAATACTCGCGGCTTTAATTTTAGGCCGTACGATTTCGCACCTCTCTCATGCTTTAGATCAAAATTCTGTGAAATTTGGCTACTAGCCCACTCGTTTGCAATGTTGGATCGTGGTTAAGAGCTTATTTTTGACCAACTGCTATCTTGGATTGTTTGCAAATGACATTAAAAAAGTCTTGGCTTTAAATTTAGACAGGTACGTATTTCACATCTCACCGACGTATTAGATTATAATTTTGTGAAGCTTGGCTACAGACAACTTGTTTAAGAAGTTAGATCGTGGCTAATTGCTTTTTTTTACCGAAAACACACTAGGATAGTTACCAAATGGCTTAAAATGCTCCCTGCTTTAACTTCAGACAATTATAGATTTTGCACCACTCCGATGTTTTATATCGCAATTCTGATACATTTGGCTACCAACAATTCGTATGTGGGGTTGGATAATGGTTTAAAGTATCTTAATGACCGTTAATAAGCGCAAAAAGTTACAAAATGACTCGCTGTACTCCCGGTTTTAAATTTAGACCGATACGTATTTCGCACCTTTCCCATGCTTTGGATTGCAATTCTTGGAAGTTTGGCTACTAGAAACATGTTTGGAAGGTTGGATCATGGTTAAGAGCTTATTTTTGACAGAATGCAAGCTAGGATAGTTTGCAAATGACTCAAAAAACTCCCCGCTTTAATTTTAGAACGGTACGGATTTCACACCTCTCCGATGCATTAGATCACAATTCTGAGAAGCTTGGCTGCCGATAACTAGTTTAAAAGGTTGGATCGTGGTTAATAAAGTTTTTTACAAAATACACTCTATGATAGTTACCAAATGACTCGCAACTCTCCATGCTTTAATTTAAGACAAGTACAAATTTTGCAGCTATCCGATGCTTTAGATCACAATTCGTACTCATTTGGCTTCCAGCAACTCGTATTTGAGGTTGGATCGTGGTTTAAAGTATCTTTTTGACTGACAATAGCTAAAATAGTTACAAAATGACTCGCTATACTAACGGGTTTAATTATAAACCGGTACGGATTTTGCACCCCTCTCATGCTTTAGATCTCAATTCTTCAAAGTTTGACAACTGGCAACACGTTTGAGAGGTTGGATTTTGGGTAATAGTTTCTTTTTTACCGACAAAAAGGTAGAATAGTTACCAAATGACTCGCAAAGCTCCTGGCTTTTATTTTAGACCGGTACAGATTTCGCATCTCTCCGATGCTTTAGATTACAATTATGAGATACGTGGCTACCGACTATTAGTTTCAGAGGTTGGATCGTGGTTTAAGTTTATTTTTGACCGATTCCAAGCTAGGAAAGTTTGAAAATTACTCGATGCACTCCCGATTTTAATTATAGACCAATAATGATTTCATACCTCTTTGATGCTTTACATCGCAATTCTCAGGAGCTTGACAACCGCCAACTCTCTTGAGAGGTTGGCATGTGGTTTAAGAGTTTTATTTTTACCGACAATAAGCTAAAATAGTTACCAAATGACTCGCAATACTTTTGGTTTTAATTTTTGAACGACACGGATTTTGCCCCTCTCCAATGCTTTAGATCACAATTCAGATACATTTGGCTAGCAGCAACTCATATCGGATGTTGGATAGTGGTTCAAATTATCTTTTTGATCGACAATAATCTATGAAAATTACAAAATGACTCACAATACTTGCGGGTTTAATTTTAGGCCGTACGGATTTCGCACCTCTCTCATGCTTTAGATTGAAATTCTGGGAAGTTTTGCTACTAGTCACTCTTTTGAGATGTTGGATCATGGTAAAGAGCTTATTTTGGACCTACTATAATCTAGGATTGTTTGGAAATAACTTAAAAAAACTCTCGGCATTAAATTTTGAAAGGTACGTATTTCGCACCTCTCCGACGTATTAGATCTCAATTTTGTAAAGCTTGGCTACAGGGAACTAGTTTAAGAAGTTAAATCATGGTTAATAATTTTTTTTCACCGAAGACACGCTAGGATAGTTACCAAATGGCTTAAAACGCTCTCTGCTTTAACTTTAGACAATTACAGATTTTGCACCACTCCGATGCTTTATATCGCAATTTTGATACATTTGGCTACCAACAATTCATATGCGAGGCTGGATCATGGTTTAAAGTATCATAATGATCGTCAATAAGCAAGAATAGTAACAAAATGACTCGCTATACTCCCGGCTTTAATTTTAGACCGATATGGATTTCGCACCTTTCCCATGCTTTAGATTGCAATTCTGGGAAGTTTGGCTACTAGGAACTTGTTTGGAAGGTTGGATCATGGTTAAGAACTAATTTTTTACTGAATGCAAGCTAGGATAGTTAACAAATGACTCAAAAAACTCCCCAATTTAATTTTAGATCGGTACGGATTTCACACCTCTCCGATGCATTAGATCATAATTCTAAGAAGCCTGGCTACCGACAACTAGTTTAATAGGTTGTATTGTGGTTAATAATTTTTTTTACCGAAAACAACCTATGATAATTACCAAATGACTCGCAGCTCTCCTTGCTTTAATTTAAGACAAGTACAGATTTTACACCTATCCGATACTTTATATCACAATTCTTACTCATTAGGCTACCAACAACTCGTATGTGAGGCTGGATCATGGTTTAAAGTATCTTTTTGACTGACAATAACCTAAAATGGTTACAAAATGACTCGCTATACTCCCGGTTTAAATAATAAACTGGTACAGATTTTGTACCTTTCCTATGCTTTAGATCTCAATTCTTAGGAGTTTGACAACCGGCAACACGTTTGATAGGTTGGATTGTGGGTAAGAACTTCTTTTTTATCGACAACAATCTAGAATAGTTACCAAATGACTCGCAAAACTCTTTGCTTTAATTTTTGACAGGTACAAATTTTGCATCTCTCCGATGCTTTAGATTGCAATTCTGTGAAGCTTGGCTACCAACAATTTGTTTGAGTGGCTGGATCGTGGTTAAGAAGTTATTTTGACTGATTACAAGCTATGAAAGTTTGTAAATTACTCGATGCACTCCTGCTTTAATTATAGACCAGTAATTATTTAGCACCTCTTTGATGCTTTACATCGCTATTCTTAGGAGCTTGACAACAGGCAAATAGTTGAAAGGTTAGAATGTGGTTAAGAGTTTCATTTTTACTGACAATAAGCTAAAATAATTACCAAATGACTCGCAATACTTTCGGCAAATAGTTTTTTAGCGACACGGATTTTGTACCTCTCCAATGCTTTAAATCACAATTCTGATACATTTGGCTAGTAGCAACTCGTATAGGAGGTTGGATCGTGGTTTAAATTATCTTTTTGATCAACAATAAGCTATTAAAATTACAAAATGAGTCGCAATACTCGCGGCTTTAATTTTAGGCCGGTATGGATTTCGTACCTCTCACTTGCTTTAGATTGAAATTCAGGGAAGTTTGGCTTCTAGCAACCCGTTTGAGAGGTTAGATCACGGTTAAGAGATTAATTTTGACCGAATGCAATTTAGGATTGTTTGCAAATGACGTAAAAAACTCTCAACTTTAAATTTAGACAGGTACGCATTTCACACCTCTCTGACGTATTAGATCGCAATTCGATAAGGCTTAGCTACAGGCAACTAGTTTGAGAAGTTGGATCATGGTTAATAGTTTTTTTTACCGAAAATACGCTAGGATAGTTACCAAAGGACTCACAACACTCCCTGCTTTAACTTTAGACAAGTACTTATTTTGCACCACTTCGATGCTTTAGATCACAATTCTGATACATTTGGCTGCCAACAATTTGTATGTGAGGTTGGATCGTGGTTTAAAGTATCATTTTGGCCGTCAATAAGCTTGGATAGTTTGAAAACGACTCGCTATACTCCCGGCTTTAATTTTAGAATGATACGGATTTCGTACCTTTCCCATGCTTTAGATTTCAATTCTGGGAAGTTTGACTACTTTGAACTTGTTTGTGAGGTTGGATCGCGGTTAAGAGATTATTTTTGACCGACTGGAAGCTAGGATAGTTTACAAATTACTCAAAAAACACACGGCTTTAATTTTTTACCGGTACGGAATTCATACCTCTCCGATGCATTAGATCACAATTCTGAGAAAGTTGGCTACCGGTAAACTAGTTTAAGAGGTTGGATGATGGTTAATAGATTTTTTTACCAAAAACAAGCTATGATAGTTACCAAATGACTCGCAATACTCCATGCTTCAATTTTAGACAAGTACGGATTTTGCACCTATCCGATGCTTTAGATCACAATTCTTATTCATTTGGCTACCAGCAACTCGAATCGAGGTTTGATCATGGTTTAAAGTATCTTTTTGACTGACAATAACCTTAAATAGTTACAAAATGACTCGCTATACTCCCGGCCTTAATATTAGACAGGTACGGATTTCGCACCTCTCTCGTTCTTTAGATCAAAATTCTGGGAAGTTTGGCTACCGGCAATTCGTTTGAGAGGTTAGATTGTGGGTACAAGTTTCATTTTAACCGATAATAAGCTAGAATAGTTACAAAATGACTCGCAAAACTCTTGGCTTTAATATTAGACCGGTACAAATTTCATCTTTCTGATGCTTTAGATTGCAATTCTGAGAATCTTGGCTACCGACAATTTGTTTGAGATGTTGGATCGAGGTTAAGAGGTCATTTTTGACCGATTGCAAGCTAGGAAAATTTGCAAATTAATCGATGCATTCCAAATTTTAATTATTGACTAGTAATGATTTCACACCTCTTTGATGCTTTACATGGTAATTCTTAGGAGCTTGACAACCGGCAACTCGTTTAAGAGGTTGGCATGTGGTTAAGAGTTTCATTTTTACCGAAAATAAACTAAAATAGTTACCAAATGTATCGTAGTACTTTCGGCTTTAATTTTTGAACGACACAGATTTTACACCTCTCAATTGCTTTAGATCACAATTTTGATACATTTGGCTTGCAAAAACTCGTATATGAGGTTGGATCGTGGCTTAAATTATCCTTTTTATTGATAATATGCTATGAAAATTATAAAATGACTCACAATGTTTGCAACCTTAATTTTAGTCTGGGATGGATTTCGCATCTCTCTCATGCTTTAGATCAAAATTCTGAGAAGTTTGGCTACTAGCAACTTGTTTGAGTAATTGGATCATGGCTAAGAGCTTATTTCTGACCAACTGTAATCTAGGATTGTTTGCAAATGACTCAAAAAACTCCCAGCTTTAAATTTTGTCAGCTTCGTATTTCGCACCTCTCCGACGTATCAGATTGCAATTTTGTGAAGCTTGGCTGCAGGCAACTAGTTTAAGAAGTAGGATCGTGGTTAATAGTTTTTTTTTACTGAAAACACGCTAGGATAGTTACCAAATGAATCACGACACTCCTTGGTTTAAGTTTAGACAAGTACAAATTTATCACCACTCCGATGCTTTAGATCGCAATTCTGATACACTTGGCTACCAAAAATTTGTATGTGAGGTTGGATCGTGTTTTAAAGTATCTTTTTGACCATCAATAAGCGTAAATAGTTACAAAATGACTCGTTATACTCCCGGCTTTAAATTAGATCGGTATGGATTTCGCACCTTTCCCATACATTAGATTGCAATTCTAGGAAGTTTGGCTACAAGGAACTCGTTTGAGAGGTTGGATCGTGGTTAAGAGCTTATTTTTGACCGACTACAAGTAAGGATAGTTTTCAAATGACTCAAAAAGTTCACCGCTTTAATTTTAGACCGGTATAGAATTCATACCTCTCAGATGCATTAGATCACAGTTCTGAGAAGCTTGGCTACCGACAACTAGTTTAAGAGGTTGGATCATGGTTAATAATTTTTTTTTACCAAAACAAGCTATGATAGTTACCAAATGATTTGCAACACTCCATGCTTTAATTTTAGATAAGTATGGATTTCGCACCTATCTGATGCTTTAGATCTCAATTCTTATTCATTTGGCTACCAGCAACTCATATGTGAGGTCAAATTGTGGTTTAAAGTATCTTTTTGGCCAACAGTAGCCTAAAATAGTTACAAAATGACTCGCTATACTCCCGGCTTTAATATTAGACCGGTACGGATTTTTTACCTCTCTCATGCTTTAGATAGCATTTTAGCGAAGCTTGGCTTGCGGTAACACGTTTGAAAGGTTGGATCGCGTTTAAGAGATTATTTTTGGCCGACTGCAAGCTTGGATAATTTGCAAATGACTTAAAACACTCGCGATATTAATTATACACTAGTATAGATTTTGTACTTCTCTGATGCCTTAGATCGTAATTCCTAGGAGTTTGACAACCGGTAACTCATTTGAGAAGTTGTATAATGGCTAAGAGTTTCTTTTTGATCGACAATAAGCTTGAATAGTTACCAAATGACTAGCAATACTCCCGGATTTAATTTTTGACCGGTACGAATTTTGTACCTCTCCAATGGTTTAGATTGCAATTCTGAAAAGATTGACTAACGGCAACTAGTTTGAGAGGTTGGACCGTGGTTAATAATTTTGTTTTTACTGATAACAAGCTCGGACAGTTACCAAATGACTCACAAAACTCCCCATTTTAATTATAGACCGGTTCAGATTTCGCACCTCTCCGATGATTTAGATCACAATTCTTAGAAGCTTTACAATCGACAACTCGTTTGAGATAATGGATTGTGGTTAAGAGTTTCTTTTTGACCAACAACAAGCTGGAATAGTTACGAAATGACTCGCAAGCTTTCCAACTTTAATTTTAGACTGGTTCGTATTTTGCACTTCTCCGATGCTTTAGATCGCAATTCTGGGATGCTTGGATACCGGCTACTACGCTTGAGAGGTTGGATCGCGGTTAAGAGTTTCTTTTTGATCGAAAATAAGATAGGATAGTTACCAAATGACTCGAAACTCTCTCGATTTTAATTATAAAGCAGTACGGATTTCGTACCTCTCCGATGTTTTAGATCGCAATTCTTAGGATTTTGACAGCCAAAAACTCGTTTGAGAGGTTGGAATGTAGTTAAAAATTTTCTTCTAGCCGATAACAAACGAGAATAGATACCAAATAACTTGTAATACTCCCAGCTTTAATTTTAGACCGGTACAAATTTTGCACCTCTCTGATGCTTTAGATCTCAATTTTGAGAAGTTTTGCTACCGGCAACTAATTTGAGAGATTGGATAGCGGTTAAGAGCTTATTTTTACCAATTGCAAGCAAGGATAGTTTGCAAATGACTCGATGCACTCTTAATTTTAATTTTAGGCAGGTACGGATTTCGCATATCTTCGATGATTTAGATCGCAATTCTTGGGAGCTTGAAAACTGGCAACTCGTTTGAGAGGTTGGCTTATGATTAATAGTTTCATTTTAACCGATAATGTGCTATAATAGTTACTAAATGACTCGCAATACTTTTTGCTTTAATTTTTGATCGACACAGATTTTGCATCTCTCCAATAGTTTAGATCACAATTCTGATACATTTGGCTGCCCACAACTCGTATAAGAGGTCGGATTATGGTTTAAAGTATCTTTTTAAGAGATAATAAGCTATTATAGTTACAAAACGATTCGCAATACTCGCAGCTTTAATTTTAGGCTGATAGGTATTTCGCACTTCTACCCATGCTTTAGATCACAATTTTGGGAAGTTTGGCTAGTAGGAACTTGTTTGAGAGGTTGGATCATGGTTTAGAGCTTTTTTTTTTATCTACTGCAAGCAAGGACAGTTTTTAAATGACTCAATACTCTCCCAATTTTAATTTTAGACTGGTACGGATTTTGCATTTCTTCGATGATTTAGATTGCAATTTGCAAGATCTTAAAAACTGGCAACTCGTTTGAGAGGTTGGCTTATGATTAATAGTTTCATTTTGACTAATAATAAGCTATAATACTTACCAAATGACTCGTAATACTTTTAGCTTAAATTTTTGACCGACACAGATTTTGCAACTCTCCAATGCTTTAGATCGTAATTCTGATACAGATTTATACGAGTTGGCTACCCGCAACTCGTATAAGAGGTTGGATCATGGTTTTAAGTATAATTTTGATCAAAAATAACCTATGATAGTTACAAAATGAATCACAATACTCGCGTCTTTAATTTTAGGCCGATACAGATTTTACACTTCTACCCATGCTTTAGATCGCAATTTTAGGAAGTTTGGCTACTAGCAACTCGTTTGAGAGGTTGGATCATAGTTAAGAGATTATTTTTGACCGACTGCAAGCTAGAATAGTTGGCAAATGACTCAAAATACACCTGATTTTAATTATAGACCCCGTGCGGATTTTGCACTTCCCTGATGCTTTAGATCGCAATTCTTAGGAGCTTGAAAACTGGCAACATGTTTGAGAGGTTGCATTGTGGTTAAGAATTTCTTTTTGATCGATAAAAAGCTAGAATAGTTACCAACTGACTCGTAATTTTGGCTCTAATTTTTAAGCAGTACGGATTTCGTACCTATCTGATGCTTTAAATCGTAATTATGGGATGCTTGGATACCGACAATTCGTTTGAGAGGTTGGATCGTGGTTAAAAGTTTTTTTTGATCGAAAACAAGCAAGGATAGTTACCAAATGACTCGAAACACTTCCAATTTCAATTATAGACCAGTACGGATTTCGGACCTCTCCGATGCTTAAATCGTAATTCTTAGAAGTTTGACTATCGGCAACTCGTTTGAGAGGTTTGATTGTGGTTAAACATTTCTTTTGGACCGACAACAAGATAGATTAGTTACCAAATGACTTGCAATACATCCTGCTTAAATTTTAGACCTGTAGAAAATTCGTACCTCATTTTTTTTTTTTTTGGAAATTAAACTTTTAATTGAAGGAAAAAAAAAACCAACTACTTGGTGGGGACAACCCTCAACCTTCAAGGATACAAGAGGGAAGCGAGGAACCTAACACCAAGAATATAAGAGGGAAGACCCCAAGTCACTACATGAAATATGTTATTCGCTATGTCCATCTGCTTCCTTTTTGAGTAGGCAAGCTTGAGTTTAACATCACTGAAAATGGTCTTGAGAAGCCCAGATGCTTCAATTTGTATATTATTGAACATTCAGCTATTTCTTTCCCTCCATAAGTGGTAGAAAAAATAATTAATACTTAGCTTCAAAATGATAGCTTTGAGAGAGTTACCTACTGTATGACATATAATCCATTGAATCTCTACATTAAAACCTAAAGTACTTCTATTAAACCCATATTTGAGGAGTAACTACTTCTTGATGCACTTAGAATAGCAGAATTCAAAGAACATGTAAAGTTCAGTGTCTTCATCTTTCTGGCAAAATAAGCAATTTGATTGGTCCACCAACCCCCAACTTTTCAACTTAGACTGAGTTTTTAAAGCTCCTTTAAATGTTAGCCAAGTAATAAAGCTATGACTGAGGATGCAATCTCCAAAGTAGATCATTTGAGCAAACTTTCATACTTGGCAGTGGTGTCGTAACTCTTTATAGCTGCTCTTCATGGTGAAATCTCTACTTTTGCTGGTTTTCCAAATAACTTCATCTTCTCCGTTATTGTCTATTTGCATTCTATCCAAGCCATCCCAAATATCAGAGAGAATATGAGTATGATATTCTAAAATTTGCTATCTCCCATTAATTAAAAAATTGCTAACTGGAGTATATTTGAACAATAAGGAATTGTATCTCATCTCAAATGAAAATCTGTTGCTCAAAACCCCAAGCGGATGCCACGGATCATTCTAAAAATAAGTATAGTTCCCTTTTCCAATTTTTGTAGTGAATAAGCTTAACAGCTTCATCTCTTACTTTTAATATATGTCTCCACAACCAGGGGCAATCTTGGGGGCACTTTAGATCCCAAAAGCTTCTGCTTTTAATCAAATTAGCTTCCACCCACTTGGCCCACAGAGAGTAATTAATAGAGACAATAAGCTGGACATTCTTCAGAGTAGCAGCATTGTTCCAAACTCCGAAGTCCTTAACTCGCAATCCCCCTTCCTTAGCAGAGTGACATATCGAATCCCAAATGACTAAACTAGTTCTTCTACTAACATCTATACCAGAACATAAGATCCTACGATAAATAGCAGTAAGAGCCTTGATAGTAGATTGGGGGAGCGTGAAAAAACTCATCCAATATACTTGCATACTACGTAGGACAACTTTCACCAAAGTTAACCTACCCGCATATGAGTGAAACTTAGCCTTCCAGGAATGATTTTTTTTGGATAAGTTCTGAATTAGAAGTTGGCAGTCAGAGTACTTCAGTCTAGTAGTAATCAGAGGAAGACCCAGATAATGAACTGGAAGTGTATCTTTTCCAATCCCAAGAACTTGACAAATCTTGCTTGCTTCATAGTCTGACATACCTACAAAGTAGAGTTTACTCTTGTCCAGATTAATTTGTAAGCCAGTGTTACCCTAAAAATGTTCAAGAGTGTAGGCGAGAGAGTAAGAGCTGTCATTTAATTGCTACTCATGAACATAATCAGATTATTTGCGATGCACAGGTGGGATATTGGAGGATTTAAGCACTTAAGATAAAGCTTGAACTGATTGACTTCCACCTCCTTGGGTAGAGCTCTAGTAAACATCTCTATGAAAAGCATAATTTAAAAAGGCGACATTGAATCTAAGCTGTCTAACTCCTCTTTTCCCTAGGAAGAAACCTTTGATAGAACCATTAATCGAGATGGAGTAGCTTGCTATTAAAATGTAAGCTTCAATCCAAGAAATCATAATAGAAGGAAAGTTGTACTTAAAATTTTTCAAGATAGCACTCCAATTGGCCATATCATATAGGCTTTCTTCAAGTCAATCTCCGTTGTGCATCTCTTTGGACCCTTGTCTCTGTGATAGTTCTTCAGAACTTCATGTGAGGGCAGAATGTTTTCAGTTATGTTACGGATAGAGATAAATGCTGACTGGTTAGGTGAGATAATGCTAGCGATAATAGGCTTTAGCCTCATGGTTATTATCTTAGAGATACACTTGTGCATGGTATTGCCGCAGGCTATGGTTCTAAAATCTCTAAAGAGCTTTATATATCTATGGAACATGTGAAAGGATTTCGCACATCTCCCATGCTTTAGATAGCAATTTTGGGAAGCTTGGCTACCGACAACTTTTTTGAGAGGCTGGATCGTCGTTAAGAGTTTATTTTTGCCCGACTACAAGCTAGGATAGTTTGCAAATGACTTGAAACACACTCAACTTTAATTATAGACTGGTACAGATTTCGTACCACTCTGATGCTTTAGATAAAAATTCTAAGGAGCTTGACAACCGACAACTCATTTGAGAGGTTGGATCATGGTTAAGAGTTTCTTTCTGACCGAAAACTAACTAGAATAGATACCAAATGACACGAAATGCTCCCGATTTTAATTTTAAACCGGTACTGATTTTAAATCTCTTCGATACTTTAGATAACAATTATGAAAAGCTTGGCTACCAACAGCTAGTTTGAGAGGTTGGATCATGGTTAATAGTTTATTTTTAACGACAACAAGCCAGGATAGTTATCAAGTGACTCGCAATACTTCTTGTTATAATTTTAGACCGATACAAATTTTCTACCTCTTCAATGCTTTAGATCAAAATTCGGATACATTTGGCTACCAGCAACTCGTACGTGAGGTTGAATCGTGGTTTAAAGTATCTTTTTGGCCGACAATAAGCTAAGATAGTTACAAAATGACTCTTAATACTCCTGCTTTAAATTTAAACTGGTACGGATTTTTCTCCTATCCCATGCTTTTGATCGTAATTCAGGGATGCTTGAGTGCCATCAACTCGTTTGAGAGGTTGGATTGGGGTTAGTAGTTCCTTCTTGACCAAAAACACGCAAGGATAGTTACCAAATGACTCGAAACACTCCCAATTTTAATTATAGACCGATACAGATTTTAGACCTCTCTGATGCCTTAGATAGCAATTCTTAGAAAATTGACAACCGGCAACTCGTTCGAGAGGTTGGATTGTGGTTAAGAGTTTCCTTTTTACCGACAAAAAGCTAGAATAGTTACCAAATGGCTTTCAATACTCCCAGCTTTATTTTTAAACCGGTACGGATTTTAAACCTCTCCGATGATTTAGATCACAATTCTGATATATTTGGCTACCAGCAACTGATATGAGAGGTTGAATCATGGTTTAAATTATCTTTTAGACCGGCAATAAGCTAGGATAGTTGCCAAATAACAAGTAATACTTCCAGCTTTAATTTTATGTCGCTACGTATTTCGCACCTCCCCGATGCTTTTGATTGTAATTCTGGGAAGCTTGGATACCGACAACTCGTTTGAGAGGTTGGATTGTGGTTAAGAGTTTCATTTTGATCGAAAAAAAGCTAGGATAGTTACCAAATGACTCGAAACACTTCTTATTTTTATTATAGAATGGTATAGATTTTGCACCACTTTGATGCTTTAGATCATAATTCTTAGAAGCTCAACAACTGGCAACACGTTTGAGAGGTTGGATTATGGTTATGAGTTTCTTTTTTACCGACATCAAGCTTGAATATTTACCAAATAACTTGCAATACTCCCAGCTTTAATTTTAGAATAGTATGGATTTCGCACCTCACCGATGCTTCAGATCGCAATTATGAGAAGCTTAGCTATCGACAACTAGTTTGAGAGGTTGGATTGTGGTTAACAGTTTTTTTTTACCCAAAAAAAGCTAGGATAGTTACCAAATGAATCGCAACACTCCGTGTTTTACTTGTAAACCGGTAAAAGTTTTGCACCTCTCCGATTCTTTAGATCACAATTCTGATATATTTGGCTACTAGTATCTCGTATGTGAGTTTGGATCGTGGTTTAAAGTGTCTTTTATATCAACAATAAGCTTGGATAGTTACAAAATGACTCGCAATACTCCCGACATTTTTTTTCAGAAGAGAACAGATTTCACACCACTCCCATACTTTAGATCGAAGTTTTAGGAAGCTTGGCTACCGGCAACTCGTTTGAAAGGTTGGATCATGGTTATGAGCTTATTTTTGACCGACTACAAGCTAGGATAGTTTGCAAATGACTCGAAACACTACCAGTTTAAATTATAAACCGGTATAGATTTCGTACCTCTCCAATGCTTTAGATCACAATTTTAAGGAGCTTGATAATCGATAACTCGTTTGGGAGGTTGGATTGTGATTAAGAGTTTCTTTTTGACTAACAACAAGCTAGAATAATTGCCAAATGACTCGAAACACTACCAGTTTAAATTATAAACCGGTATAGATTTCGTACCTCTCCAATGCTTTAGATCATAATTTTAAGGAGCTTGATAATCGACAACTCGTTTTGGAGGTTGGATTGTGATTAAGAGTTTCTTTTTGACTAACAGCAGGCTAAAATAATTACCAAATGACTCGTAATACTCCCAGATTTAATTTTAGACCGGTACAGGTTTTGCACCTTTCTGATATTTTAGATCGCAATTTTGATAAGCTTGGCTACCGGCAACTAGTTTGAGTGGTTGGATCGTGGTTAATAGTTTTTTTTACCGAAAACAAGCCAGGATAGTTATGACATGACTTGCAACACTCCTGTTATAATTTTAGACCGGTACAGATTTTACCCCTCTTCGATCCTTTAGATCACAATTCTAATAAATTTGGCTACAAGCAACTCATATAAGAGGTTGGACTGTGGTTTAAGTGTTTTTTTTACCGACAATAAGCTATTATAGGTAGAAAATGACTCGCAATACTCCTGGCTTTAATTTTAGACCGGTATGGACTTCGTACCTCTCCCATGCTTTTAATCGTAATTCTGGGAAGCTCGGCTACCGGCAACTCATTTGAGAGGTCGAATCATGGTTAAGAGCTTATTTTTAACTGACTACATGCTAGGATAGTATGGAAATGACTCAAAACGCACCTATTTTTAATTACAGACCGGTACAGATTTACCACCACTCTGATGCTTTAGATCATAATTTTTAAGAGCTTGACAACCGATAACTCGTTTGAGAGTTTCTTTTTGACTGAAAAAAGCTAGAATTGTTTCCAAATTTCTCGCAATACTCACGGCTTTAATTTTAGACTAGTACGGATTTTGTACATTTTCGATGCTTTAGATTGCAATTATGATTCATTTGGCGACCAGCAACTCGAATGAAAGGTTGGATCATGGTTAATAGTTTTTTCACCGAAAACAAGCCTGTATAGTTATCTATTGACTCAGAATGCTCCTTATTTTAATTTTTGACCGGTACGGAGTTTACACCTCTTCCATGCTTTACATCGCAATTTTTGGAAGCTTAACTACCGGCAACTCGTTTGAGAGGTTAGAAAGTGGTTAAGAGCTTATTTTTGACAACTGGATGCTAGGATAGTTTACAAATGACTCCCAATACACCCAGCTTTAATTTTAGACCGGTAAAAATTTTGGTCCTCTCCGATGCTATAGATCGCAATTCCGAGAAGCTGGGTTACCGTCAACTAGTTTGAGTGGTTAGATCATGGTTAAGAGCTTATTTTTGACTGACTGCAACCTAGAATAGCTTGCAAATGACACCAAATATTCCCAATTTTAATTATAGACCGGTACGGATTTCGCACATCTCCGATGCTTTAGATCATAATTCTTAGGAGTTTGACAACCAATAACTCGTTTTAGAGGTTGGATTGTGCTTAAAAGTTTCTTTATGACTGGCAAAAAGCTAGAATAGTTACCAAACGACTCACAATACTGCCAATTTTAATTTTAGACCGGTATAGATTGCGTACCTTTCCGATGCTTAAGATCATAATTATAATACATTTGGCTACCAACATCCCGTATAAGATGTTGGATCGTAGTTTAAAGTATGTATTTGACTAGCAATAAGCTAGGATATTTACAAAATGACTCGTAATACTCCCAACTTTAATTTTAAACTAGTACAGATTTCCTACCTCTCCTATGCTTTAGATTGCAATTCTGGGAAGCTAGGCCATCGACAACTTGTTTGAGACGGTAGATCGCGGTTAAGGGATTATTTTTAACCTACTGCAAGATAGAATAGCTTGTAAATGACACTAAATACTCCCGATTTTAATTATTGACAGGTACGGATTTCGCACCTCTCCGATGCTTTAGATCACAATTCTTAGAAGCTTGTCAACAAGAAACTCATTTAAGAATTTGGATTGTGGTTAAGAGTTTCTTTATGACCGACAACATGTTCGATTAGTTACCAAATTACTCGAAACACTCCCGATTTTAGTTATAGACCTGTACGGATTTTGCACAACCACGATACTTTAGATTGCTATTCTCAGAAGCTTGACAACCGACAACCTGTTTGAGAGGTTGGATTATGGTTATGAGTTCCTTTATGACCGACAGCAGGCTAGAATTGTTACCAATTGACTCACAATTCTCATGGTTTTAAATTTAGACCGGTACAAATTTCCTACCTCCCCCATGTTTAAGATCATAAATTTGGGAGGCTTGGCTACCGAAAACTCATTTGAGAGGTTGGATCATGTTTAAGAGTTTCTTTTTGTTCAACAATAGGCTAGTATAGTTACCAAATGATTTGCAATACTCCTGGTTTAATTTAAGACCGGTACGGATTTCACTCTTCTAGAATACTTTAGATCGCAATTCTGATACATTTGGCTACCAGCAACTCGTATGAGAGGTTGGATCGTGGTTAATAGTTTTTTTACCGAAAAAAAGATTGGATAGTTATCAAAAGATAGGCAACACTCCATGTTTTAATTTTAGACCGGTACGGATGTTGTACAACTCCGATCATTTAGATCGTAATTCTTAGAAGCTTGACACCAGGCAACTAGTTTAAGAGGCTGGATCGTGGTTAATTGGATTTTTTTACCAAAACCAAGCAAGGATAGTTTCAAAATGACTCGCAATAATCCCTCTTTTAATTTTAGACCGGTACAAATTTCGCACCTCTCCGATGCATAAGATCATAATTCTAATACATCTGGTTACCAACAACTCGTATGACTAGTTGGATCGTGGTTTAAAGTATCTTTTTTTCCAACAATAAACTAGTATAGTTTCAAAATGACTCGCTATACTCCCAACTTTAATTTTAAACTGGTACAGATTTCACACCTCTCCCATGCTTTTGATCACAATTTTGGGAAGTTTGACCATCTGCAACTCGTTTTAGAGGGTAAATCGGGGTTAAGAGCTTATTTTTAACTGATTGCAGGCTAGAATTGTTTGTAAATGGCACAAAACACTCCCGATTTTAATTATCGACATGTACGGATTTTGCGCCTCTCCGGTGTATTAGATGGTAATTCTTAGGAGTTTAACAACCAACAACTCGTTTGAGTGGTTGGATTGTGGTTATGAGTTCCTTTATGACTGACATAATGCTAGAATAGTTACCAAATGACTCGAAACACTCTTAATTATAATTATAAACCGGTACAGATTTCGCACAACTACGATACTTTAAATCACAAATATTAGAAGCTTAACAACTGGCAACTCGTTTGAGAGGTTGGATTGTGGTTAAGAGTTTATTTTTGACTGAAAAAAAGCTAGTATAGTTACCAAATGACTCACAATACTCCTGGATTTAAATTTATACCGGTACTGATTTCACACCTCCCCCATGTTTTAGATCACAATTCTGGGAAGCTTGGCTACCGAAAACACGTTTGAAAGATTGGATCATGTTATAGAGTTTCTTTTTGATCGATAACAAGCTAGGATAGTTACCAAATGACTCGTAATACTTCCGGCTTTAATTTTTAGACCGATACAGATTTTATACCTCTCTGATGCTTTTGATCGCAATTCTTAGGAGATTGACAACCGATAATTCGTTTGAGAGGTTGGATTGTGCTTAAGAGCTTCTTTTGAACCGGCAACAAGCTAGAATTGTTTCCAAATAACTCGGAATACTCCTGGCTTTAATTTTTGACAAGTAAGGATTTTGTACCATTCAAATGCTTTAGATCGCAATTCTGATCAACTTGGCTACCGACAAATAGTTTTAGAGGTTGGATCGTGGTTAATAATTTTTTTTTTGGACAAAAAGCTAGGATAGTTTCAAAATGACTCGCAATAATCCCTATTTTATTATTTGACAGGTACGGATTTTACACCTCTCTGATGCTTTAGATTACAATTTTGATACATTTGGCAACCAGGAACTCGTATAAGAGGATGGATCGCAGTTTAAAGTATCTTTTTGACTGGCAATAAGTTAGGATAATTAGAAAATGACTCGCAATACTCCCGACTTTAATTTTTAACCGGTATGGATATCATACCTCTCCCATGCTTTTGATCACAATTCGGGGAAGCTCGGCTGTCGACAACTTGTTTGAGAGGTTGGATTGTGGTTAAGATCATATTTTTACCCAACTGCAAGCTAGGATAGTATGTAAATGACTTGAAACATACCCATTTATAATTATTGGCCGGTACAGATTTTGTACCACTCTAATGCTTTAGATCATAATTCTATTGGGCTTGAGAACCGACAACTCGTTTGAGCGGTTGGATTGTAGTTTAGAGCTTATTTTAGATTGACTGCAAGCTAGGATAGTTTGCAAATGACTCGCAATACACCCGACTTTAATTTAGACCGGTACAGATTTTGTACCTCACTGATGTAATAGATCGCAATTTTGTGATGCTTGGCTACAGGCAACTAATTTGAGAGGTTTGACGCGGTTAAGAGAATATTTTTCTCCGACTACAAGATAGGATAGATTGCAAATGACACAAAACAGTCCCAATTTTAATTAATGACTGACATAGATTTCGTACCTTTTCAATGTTTTAGATCGCAATTCTTAGGAGCTTGACAACCAGCAACTCGTTTGAGAGGTTGGATTATGGTTAAGAGTTTCTTTTTGATCGACATCAACCTAGAAAATTTGCCAAATAACTCGCAATACTCCCAACTTTAATTTTAGAATAGTACGTATTTCGCACTTCTCCAATGCTTTAGATCACAATTTTGAGAAGCTTGGCTTCCGACAACTAGTTTGAGAGGTGGGATCATGGTTAACACTTCATTTTTACCAACAACAAGCTAGGATAGTTACCTAATGAATCACAGTATTCCACGTTTTACTTTAAGACAGGTAATGATTTCGTACTTCTTCGATGCTTTAGATTACAATTTTGATACATTTGGCTACCAGCAACTCGTATGAGAGGTTGGATCATAGTTCAAAGTGTATATTTTTTACCGATAATAAGCTTGGATAGTTAGAAAATGACTCGCAATACTCCCGGCTTTAATTTTAGACCTATACGGATTTTGTACCTCTCCCATGCTTTAGATCGTAATTCTGGAAAGCTCGGCTACTGGCAACTCGTTTGAGAGGTTGGATCATGGTTAAGAGCTTATATTTATCTGATTACATGCTAGGATAGTATGGAAATGACTCAAAACACACCCATTTTTAATTATAGACCGGTGCCGATTTAACACCACTCCGATGCTTTAAATCACAATTCTTAGGTGCTTGAAACCCGATAACTCCTTTGAGAGGTTGGATTATGGTTAATAGTTTCTTTTTGACCGACAACAAGCTAGAATTGTTTCCAAATTACTCATAATACTCGCGTCATTAATTTTAGACCAGTACGAATTTTGCACATTTCCAATGCTTTAGATTGTAATTATGATTCATTTGGCTACCAGCAACTCGTATAAAATGTTGGATCGTTGTTAATAGTTTTTTCTAGCGATTGAAAGCTAGGATAGTTATCAAATGACTTGCAACACTTCTTGCTTTAATTTTTGACCGGTACAGAGTTCACACCTCTTCCATGCTTTAGATCACAATTTTGGGAAGCTAGACTACCTACAACTTGTTTGAGAGGTTGATGCGTGGTTAAGAGCTTATTTTTGACCAACTGCAAGCTAGGATAGTTTGGAAATGACTCTTTATACACCCGGCTATAATATTTGATCGGTACGGATTTTGTTCCTCTCCGATGATATAGATCGCATTTCCGAGAAGTTTGGCTTCTGGCAACTAGTTTGAGAGGTTGGATCGTGGTTAAGAGCTTATTTATGACCGACTGCAAGCTAGGATAGTTTGCAAATGACACAAAGCATTCCTGATTTTAATTATAAACCGGTACTTATTTCGTACATCTCCGATTCTTTAGATCATAATTCTTAGGAGCTTGACAACCAGCAACTTGTTTTAGAGGTTGGATTGTTGTTAATTATTTCTTTATGACCGACGACAAGCTAGAATAGTTTCCAAATGACTTGCAATAATTTTGGCTTTAATTTTAGACCGCTACGGATTTTGCACCTCACCGATGCAAAATCTATGAGATGATAGATCGTGGTTAAGAGCTTCTTTTTGACCAAAAATACGCTAGGATAGTTACCAAATGACTCAAATCACTCCCAATTTAAATTATCGACTGGTACGGATTTTGCACCACTCCGATACTTTGGGTAACAATTCTTAGGAGTTGACAACCGGTAACTCGCTTGAGAGGTTGGATTGTGGTTAAGAATTTTTTTTACCGACAAATGGCTAAAATAGTTACCAAATAACTCAAAATACTACTTGCTATAAATTTAAACCGGTACAGATTTTACACCTCTCCCATGTTTTTTGATCGCAATTTTGGGAAGCTTGGCTACCGAAAACTCATTTGAGAGGTTGGATCGCGTTTAAGAGTTTTTTTTATTGACAACAAGCTAGTATAGTTACCAAATGACTTGTAATACTCCCGGATTTAATTTTAGATCAGTACGCATTTCACACCTCTCCAATGCTTTAGATCGTAATTCAGATACATTTGACTACCAGCAACTCATATGAGAGGTTGTATCATGATTAAGAGCTTATTTTTAACCCACTGCAAGCTAGGATAATTTGCAAATGACACCAAACACTCCCGATTTTAATTATAGACCGGTACGGATATCGCACCTCTCGAATGCTTTAGATCATAATTCTTAGGAGCTTGACAGCCAATAACTCGTTTGAGAGGTTGAATTGTGTTTAAATGATTCTTTAGACCGACAACAAGCTAGAATAGTTACCAAATGACAACACTCCCTATTTTAATTTTAGACCGGTACAGATTTTGCACCTCTCTGATGCTTAAGATCATAATTCTGATACATTAAACTACCAGAACTCGTATGAGATGTTGGATCATGGATTAAAGTATCTTTTTGACCGATATTAAGCTAGGATAGTTACAAAATGACTAAAAAATACTCCTGACTTTAATTTTAAAATGGTTCAGATTTTGCACTTCTCCCATGCTTTAAATTGCAATTTTGGGAAGCTAGGCCATCGGCAACTCTTTTGATAAGGTAGATCGTGGTTAAAAGCTTATTTTTTACCGACGCAAGCTAGAATAGCTTGTAAATGGAAAAAAAATTCTCCCAATTTTAATTATCGGCAGGTATGGACTTTGCACCTCTCCAATGCTTTAGATCACAATTTTAAAGAGCTTGACAACCAATAGCTCCTTTGAGAGGATGGATTGTGGTTAAGAGTTTATTTATGACTGACAACACGCTAGCATAGTTACCAAATGACTTGAAACACTCCCAATTTTAATTATAGACGGTACAAATTTTGCACAACTATGATAGTTTAGATCGCAATTTTTAGAAGCTTGACAACCGATAACTAGTTTGAGGGGTTGGATTATGGTTAAGAGTTTCTTTTAGGCTGACAACAAGCTATAATAATTACCAAATAACTCACAATACTCCTAGTTTTAAATTTAAATCGGTACGGATTTCGTTCCTTTACCATGCTTTAGATTGTAATTTTGGGAAGCTTTGATACCAGCAACTCGTTTGAGAAGATGGATCATGGTTAAAAGCTTATTTTTGACTGAAAATAAACTTGGATAGTTACCAAATGACTCAAATCACTCCTAATTTTAATTATAGACCGATATGGATTTTGCAGTACTCCAATACTTTAGATCTAAATTCTAAGGAGCTTAATAGCCTGGAACACGCTTGAGAGGTTGGATTGTGGTTAAGAGTTTCTTTTTTTACTGACAAATAGCTAGAATAGTTACCAAATAACTCGCAATACTCCTGGCTATAAATTTAGACCGGTATGGATTTTGTACCTCCCCCCCCCCCCCATGCTTAGATCACAATTTTAGGATGCTTGGCTACCGACAACTCATTTGAGAGGTTGGATCATGTTTAAGAGTTTCTTTTTGTTTGACAACAGGCAAGTATAGTTACCAAAAGACTTGCAATACTCCCAGATTTAATATTAGATTTCACACCTCTCAAATGCTTTAGATCGTAATTCTGATACATTTGGCTACCAGCAACTCGGATGAGAGGTTAGATCATGGTTAATAATTTTTCTTACCGACAACAAGCTTGGATAGTTATCAAATGACTTTCAATACTCCATGTTTTAATTTTAGACTGGTATGAATTTCGCACCTCTCCCATTCTTTAGATCGCAATTTTTAGAAGCGTGACAACCGACAACTAGTTTGAGAGGTTGGATCGTGGTTAATAGGTTTTTTACTGAAAACAAGATTGGGTAGTTATAAAAAAACTTGCAATGCTCCCTATTTTATTTTAGACAAGTACAAATTTTGCACCTCTCCAATGCTTAAGATCATAATTCTGATATATATGGCTACCAGCAACTCGTATGAGATGTTGGATCATGGTTTAAAGTATCTTTTTGACCGACAATAAGCTAGGATAGTTACAAAATTATTCGCTATAGTTCTGATTTTAATTTTATACTGGTACGGATTTCGCACCTCTCCCATGCTTTTGATCGCAATTCTGGGAAGCTTGACCATCGGCAATTCGTCTATGAGGGTAAATCATGGTTAAGAGCTTGTTTTTTACTGATTGCAAGATAGAATATTTTGTAAATGAAACAAAATACTCCCAATTTTAATTATCGATTGGTACGGATTTCGCACCTCTCCGATGCTTTTGATCGCAATTCTTAGGAGTTTGAGAACCAACAACTCGTTTGAGAGGTTGGATTGCAGTTAAGAGTTTCTTTATGACCGACAACATGCTTGAATAGTTACCAAATGACTCAAAACACTTCTGATTTTAATTATAGACCGGTACGGATTTTGCACAACTACGATACTTTAGATCGTAATTCTTAAAAGCTTGACAACCGACAACTCGTTTGAGAGGTTTGATTGTGGTTGAGAGTTTGTTTTAGACCGACAAAAAGCTAGAATAGTTTCTAAATAACTCATAATACTCCTAGCCTTAAATTTAGACCGATACGGATTTCGCACCTCCCCTATGCTTTAGATGGCAATTCTGCGAAGCTTGGTTACCGACAACACGTTTGAATGATTGGATCGTGTTATAGAGTTTTTTTTATCATGAATAAGCTAGGATAGTTACCAAATGACTCGTAATACTTTCAGCATTAATTTTTACACCGATACAGATTTTACACCTCTCCGATGCTTTTGATCGCAATTCTCAGGAGCTTGGCAACCGACAATTCGCTTAAGAGGTTGGATTGTGGTTAAGAATTTATTTTTGACTGATAACAAGCTAGAATTGCTACCAAATAACTTGTAATACTCCTAGGTTTAATTTTAGACCGGTACGGATTTTGCACCATTCTGATGCTTTAGATCGCAATTATGATAAGCTTGGCTACTGGCAAATAGTTTGAGAGGTTGGATCGCGGATAACAAAAATTTTTGCAGACAAAAAAGTAGGATAGTTAAAAAATGACTCGCAGCACTCCCTATTTTAATACTAGACCGGTACAGATTTTACACCTCTCCGATGCTTTATATTACAATTCTGAGGAATTTTGCTACCAGCAACTCCTATGAGATGTTGAATCGTGGTTTAAAGTATCTTTTTGACCGACAAAAAGCTAGGATAATTAGAAAATGACTCGCAATACTCCCGACTTTAATTTTAGATCGGTACGAATTTTGTACCTCTCCCATGCTTTTGATTTAAATTTTGGGAAGCTCGGCTGCCGACAACTCGTTTGAGAGTTTGGATAGTTGTTAAGAGGTTATTTTCAGCCGACTGCAAGCTAGGATAGTATGCAATGATTCAAAATGCACCCATTTATAATTATAGGCCGGTATAAATTTTGTACCACTCCGATGCTTTAGATCACAATTCTTTGGAACTTGAGAACCGGTAACTAGTTTGAGAGGCAGAATTGTAGTTAAGAGCTTATTTTTGACCGACTGCAAGCTAGGATAGTTTTCAAATAACTCGTAGTACACCGAGCTTTAATTTTAGACCGACACTCATTTCGCACCACTTGGATGCTATAGATCACAAATTTGATAAGCTTGGCTACCGGCAGCTAGTTTGAGAGGTCGAAATGTGGTTAAGAGCTTATTTTTGTTCGACTGCAAGATAGGATAGATTGCAAATGACACAAAACACTCCCAATTTTAATTATAGACTGGTACGGATTTTGCACCTTTTCGATTCTTTAGATCACAATTCTTAGGAGCTTCACAACCGGTAGCTCATTCCAGAGGTTGGATTGTGGTTAAGAGTATCTTTTTGATCGACATCAAGCTAGAATAGTTACCAAATAACTTGCAATACTCCCAACTTTAATTTAATAATAGTACAAATTTTGCACCTCTTGGATGCTTTAGATCGTTATTCTGAGAAGCTTGGCTACCGAGAACTAGCTTGAGAGGTTGATTGGTGGTTAACAACTTTTTTTACCAACAACAAGCTATGATAGTTGCCAAATGAATCGCAATACTCAGAGTCTGATTTTTAGACTGGTAAATATTTCGTACTTCCCCGACGCTTTAGATCACAATTCTGATACATTTGGCTACTGGCAACTCGTATAAGAGGTTAGAACGTGGTTTAAATTGTATCGTTTTGTCCAACAATAAGCAAAGATAGTTAGAAAATGACTCGCAATACTCCCAATTTTAATTTTATGACTTGTACGGATTTCACACCTCTCCCATGCTTTTTATCGTTACTCTGGAATGCTAGGCTACCGACAACTCGTTTGTGAGTATGGATCATGGTTAAGAGCTTATTTTGAAATGATTACATGCTAGGATAGTATGGAAATGACTCAAAACAAAACAATTTTTAATTATAGACCGGTACGGATTTAGCACCACTCCGATGCTTTAAATCACAATTCTTAGGATCTTGACAACCGACAACTCATTTGAGAGGTTAGATTGTGGTTAAGAGTTTATTTTTGACAGACAACAAGCTAGAATTGTTTCCAAATTACACGTAATACTTGCGGCTTTAATTTTAGACCAGTATGGATTTTGCACATTTCTTATGTTTTTTTTTTGGAAATTAAGCTTTGAATAGAAGGTTAACAAGTGAACCAAGTACATGGTGGGGATAACCCTCAACCCCCAAGAAAAGAGGGAAGAAAGGAGCCTAACACCAGAAGAAAATAAAGAAATTAATAGAGTAGCAATCAGAAATTTGAAATAACATATATCTTGCCATCTGCGTCATCTTTGACTTTCTGCTTGAATTCTTCAGAAAATTCAGTTGGTCTGACTTCTTCAAACTCCAACTCCCATCTTATTTTGGATAATACCTGGGCAGGTATGTTAGCCTCTTTATGAATTTTGTTGATGCAAAACCACTTCAGCCGTCTAATAATCCTTAAAATTTCAATTACAATAGCTTTACAATGCCAATCTGGATTAATTTGTTTTGTAAGAATACTAACCGCAATTGCTGACCTGGTGTTAATTTATGTCTGGAGTTTGTTATGCTTAACTGCTAGCTCTAACCCTGATTTGATGCAGAGGAGCTCATGATAAAGCAACGATTTTGTAATGGTCCTTCCAGCACACGTAGCAACTGTTCTACCTTTGTCGATTCTAAGGATAGCACCATACCCTCTCAATGTACTCCCAGCACAGTTGATCATACACTCTGAGTGAGCCGACATCTTCCAAGTGCAATAAGATATTACAAGAACTATCCTGTCAATTTGAAGGCCCCAAGTTGCCGCATGAAATCATTTATCCTCTGTGTCCATCGGCTTCCTTTCTGAGTAGGCAAGCTTGAGTTTAACATCACTGAGAATGGTCTTGAGAAGCCCAGGTGTTTCAGCTTGTATATTATTGAACACTACTATTTCATTCCCTCCATAAGTGGTGGATAAAGCAATTATTACTATGCAACAATATGATAGCTTTGAGAGAGCTACCTGCTGTGTGACATATCTTCCATTGGTTCGTTTCATTAAAACCCAAAGTACTTCTATTAAACCCCAATTTGTAGAGCAACTGCTTCCAGATCCACTTAGCATAGGAGCATTCAAAGAACATGTGATTTCAGTTTCTTCATCTTTCCAGCAAAACAAGCAATTTGATTGGTCTACCAACCCCCAACTCTTCAACTTATACTGAGTTTTTAAAGCACCTTTAAATGTTAGCCAAGTAATAAAGTTATGACTGGGGATGCAATCTCCAAACCAGATCATTTGAGCAAACTTCCATACCGAGTTGTGGTGTCGTAGCTCTTCATAACTGCTCTTCATGGTGAAATCTCCATTTATGTTGGCTTTCCAAATAACTTCATCTTCCCTGTTATTTTCTACCTCCACTCTATCCAAGCCATCCCAAATATCAGAGAGAATATTAGTATGATGTTCTGGAATTTTCCATCTCCCATTAATTAAAAAATTGCTAACAGGAGTATCTTTAAACAATAAAGAATCATATCTCATCTCAACTAAAAATTTATTGCACAAAACCCCAAGCGGATGCCACGGATCTTTCCAAAAATAAGTGTAGTTCCCTTTTCCAATTTTGTAGTGAATAAGCTTAATAGCTTCATCTCTCACTTTTAATATATGTCTCCACAACCAGGAGCAATCTTGGGGGCACTTCAAATCCCAAAAGCTTCTATTTTTAATCAAGTTAGCTTCCACCCACTTGGCCCAGATAGAGTTATTTGTAGAGATAATAAGCCAGACATTCTTCAGAGTAGCAGCCTTGTTCCAAACTCCAAAGTCCTTAACTCCCAATCCCCCTTCCTTAGCTGGGTGGCATATCGACTCCCAACTGACTAAATTAGTTCTTCGGCTCACATTTGTGCCATACCATAAGAACCTACGTAAATTAACATTAAGAGCTTTGATAGTAGATTGGGGGATTGTGGAACAGCTCATCCAATACACTTGCATACTACTTTAGACAAATTTTACACCTTTTTGATGCTTTAGATTGCAATTATGATTCATTTGGCTACCGGTAACTCATATAAATGGTTGGATCGTGGTTGATAGTTTTTTCTACCGACAATAATCTAGGATAGTTATCAAATGACTCACAACACTCCTTGTTTTAATTTTTGACCGGTACGAAGTTCACACTTCTTCCATGCTTTAGATCACAATTTTGGGAAGCTTGACTACCTGCAACTCGTTTGAGAGGTTGGAACGTGGTGAAGAAATTATTTTTGACTGACTGCAAGCTAGGATAGTTTGGAAATTATTCACAATAAACCCAACTTTAATTTTAGACCGGTACGGATTTTGCTTCTCTCCGATGCTATGGATCGCAATTCTAAGAAGTTTGCCTATCGATAACTAGTTTGAGAGGTTGGATGGTGGTTAAGAGCATATTTTTGACTGACTGCAAGGTAGGATAGTTTACAAATGATACAAAATTCCCCTGATTTTAATTATAGATCGGTACTGATTTTGCACCTCTCCGATGCTTTAGATTAAAATTCTTAGGAGCTTGACAACCTACAACTCATTTTAGAGGTTAGATTGTGGTTAAGTATTTCTTGATAACTGACAGCAAGCTAGAATAGTCACCAAATGACTTACAATAATTCTAGCTTTAATTTTAGACAACTACGGATTTTGTACCTCTCTGATGCTTTAGATCACAATTTTGGGAAGCTTGGATACCAGCACCTCATTTGAGAAGATGGATCGCGGTAAAGAGATTATTTCTGACCAAAAATATGCTAGGATAGTTACCAAATGACTCAAATCACTCCCAATTTTAATTATAGAACGGTACAGATTTCGTACCACTCTGAAAAATTAGATCACAATTCTTAGGTGCTTGACAACCGGGAACTCGCTTGAGAGGCTGGATTGTGGTTAAGAGATTTTTTACCGATAAACAGCTAGAATAGTTACCAAATGATTCGCAATACTTCTGGCTATAAATTAAGACCGGTACAGATTTCGGACCTCCCCTTGCTTTAAATTAAAATTTTGGGAAGCTTGGCTGCCGATAACTTATTTGAGAGGTTGGATCGTGTTTAATAGTTTCTTTTTGATCGACAACAAGCTAGAATAGTTACCAAATTACTTGAAATACTCTCGGATTTAATTTTAGATCAGTACAGATTTAATACCTCTACAATGCTTTAGATCGTAATTCAGATACATTTGGCTGCCAGTAACTCGTATGGGAGGTTGGATCGTGGTTAATAGTTTTTTTCCAACAGAATGCTTGGATAGTTATGAAATTACTCGCAACAAGCTTGGATAGATACAAAATGACCTGCAAGACTCCCGATTTTTAATTTTAGACCTGTACGGATTTTGCACCTCTCCGACTCTTAAGGTCATAATTCTGATACATTTGGCTACCAACAACTCGTATGAGATGTTGGATCGGGGTTTAAAGTATCTTTTTGACCGACAATAAGCTGCAATAGTTACCAAATAATTCGAAATACACCTAGCTTTAATTTTTGACCGTTGCAGATTTTATACCTTTTTGATTCTTTAGATCGTAATTCTGATAAGCTTGGCTACTGGTAACTACTTTGTGAGGTTGGATCGTGGTTAATAGTTTTTTTTACCGACAACAGGAGAGGATAGTTATCTAATGGCTCGTAATAATCCTTGTTTAAATTTAAGACTGGTACGGATTTATACCTTTCTGAAATTTTAGTTTACAATTCTGATTCATTTGGCAACCAGCAACTCGTATGAGAGCTTGGATTGCGGTTTAATGTATCTTTCTGAATGAAAATAAGCTAGGATAATTAGAAAATGACTTACCATATTCCCGACTTTAATTTTAGAGCTGTACGGATTTGGTACCTCTCCCATGCTTTTGATCGCAATTCTAGGAAGCTCGGCTGCCGGCAACTCATTTGAGAGAGTGGATAATGGTTAAGAGTTTATTTTCAACCAACTACAAGATGGGTTAGTAATGAATCAAGGCACACCGGTTTATAATTATAGACCGGTACGGATTTTGTACCACTTCGATGCTTTAGAATGCAATTCTTACTCATTTGGCTACCAGCAACTCGTATGTGAGGTTGGATCGTGGTTTAAAGTATCTTTTTAACTGACAATAACCTTAAATAGTTACAAAATGACTCGCTATACTCCCGATTTTAATTATAGACCGGTACGGATTTCGTACCACTCCGATACATTAGATCACAATTCTTAGGAGCTTGACAACCGGGAACTCGTTTGAGAGACTGGATTGGGGTTAAGAGTTTTTTTATTGACAAACAGCTAGAATAGTTACCAAATGATTCACAATACTTCTAGTTATAAATTAAGACCGGTACAGATTTCCTACCTCCCCCATGCTTTAGATCAAAAAATTTGGAAGCTTGGCTGCCGATAACTCATTTGAGAGGTTGGATCGTGTTTAATAGTTTCTTTTTGATCGACAACAAGATAGAATAGTTACCAAATAACTTGTAATACTCCCGGATTTAACTTTAGTTCAGTACAGATTTAACACCTCTGCAATGCTTTAGATCGTAATTCAGATACATTTGGTTACCAGTAACTCATATGGGCGGTTAGATCGTGGTTAATAGATTGTTTTCCAACAGCATGCTTGGATAGTTATGAAATGACTCGCAACAAGCTAGGATAGATACAAAATGACCCGCAAGACTCCCGATTTTTAATTTTAGACCGGTACAGATTTTGTACCTTTCCGACTCTTAAGGTCATAATTCTGATACATTTTGCTACCAACAACTCGTATGAGATGTTTGATCGTGATTTAAAGTATCTTTTTGACCGACAATAAGCTAGAATAGTTACCAAATAATTCAAAATACACCTAGCTTTAATTTTTGACCGGTACAGATTTTGTACCTTTTGGATTCTTTAGATCGCAATTCTGATAAGCTTGGCTACTGGCAACTACTTTGAGAGGTTGGATCGTGGTTAATAATTTTTTTTTACTGACAACAGGCTAGGATAGTAATCTAAAGACTCACAATACTCCCTGATTAAATTTATGACTAGTACGAATTTATACCTTTCCAATGTTTTAGTTTACAATTCTGATTCATTTGGAAACCAGCAACTCATATGATAGGTTGGATCATGGTTTAATGTATCATTATGACTAACAATAAGCTAGGATAATTAGAAAATGACTCGCCATAATCCCGACTTTAATTTTAGACTTGTACGGATTTGGCACCTCTCCCATGCTTTTTATCACAATTTTGGGAAGCTCGGCTGCCGGCAACTCATTTAAGAGATTGGATAGTGGTTAAGAGTTTATTTTCAACCAACTACAAGCTCGGATAGTATGCAAAAGACTCAAGACACACCCGTTTATAATTATAGACCGGTACAGATTTTGTACCACTCTAATACTTTAGAACACAATTCCTAGGAACTTAAGAACCGCCAACACATTTACGAGGTTGTATTGTGGTTAAGAGTTTCCTTTTGACCGATAACAAGCAAGAATAGTTACCAAATGACTTGCAATATTCTCGGCTTTAATTTTTGACGGGTAAGGATTTTACACCTCCCCCATGCTTTAGATCGCAATTCTAGAAATCTTGACTACCGGCAACTCTTTTGTAAGGATAGAATGTGGTTAAGAGATTATTTTAGACCAACTTTAAATTAGGATAGTTTACAAATGACTCGCAATATGCCACCCGACTTTAATTTTTGATCGGTACGGATTTTGTACCTCTCGGATGCTATAGATCACAATTCTGAGAAGCTTGGCTACCGACAACTAGTTTGATAGGTTGGATCAGGGTTAAGAGCTTATTTTTGTTTGACTGCAAGCTAGGATAGATTGCAAATGACACAAAATACTCCCGATTTTAATTAAAGACCGGTATGGCTTTCATACATTTCCGATGCTTAAGATCGCATTTCTTAGGAGCTTGACGACCGGCAACTCGTTCGCGAGGTCTGATTGTGGTTAAGAGTTTCTTTTTGATCGACATCAAGCTAGAATATTTACCAAATAATTCACAATACTCCTAGCTTTAATTTTAGAATAGTACGAATTTCGCACCTCCTTGATGCTTTAGATCGCAATTCTGAGAAGCTTGGCTACTGACAACTAGTTTGAGTGGTTGGATCGTGGTTAACAATTTTTTTTTACCAGGAACAAGCTAGGATAGGTTTTAGACCGGTAAAGATTTCGCACCTCTCCGATGCTTTAGATCACAATTCTAATATATTTGGCTGCCAACAACTTGTATCTTTGTTTGGATCATGGTTTAAAGTATCTTTTTAACTGAAAATAAGGTTAAATATTTACAAAATGATATGCAATACTCCCAGCATTCTTTATAGAGCAGAACAGATTTCACACCTCTCCCCTTCTTTTGATCGCAGTTTTGGGAAGCATGGATAGCGGCAACTCGTTTGAGAGGTTGGATTGTGGTTATGAGCTTATTTTTTATTGACTATAAGCTAGGATAGTTTGCAAATGACTCAAAATACTCCCAATTTAATTTGTAGACCGGTTTTAATTTCGTACCTTTTCGACGCTTTAGATTACAATTCTTAGGAGCTTTACATCTGGCATCTTGTTTGAGAGGTTGGATGGTGGTTAAGAGTTTCTTTAAGATAGACAACAAGCTAGAATAGTTATCAAATGACTCACAATATACCCAAATTTAATTATAGACTGGTACAGATTTTACACCTTTCCGATGTTTTAAATCGTAATTCTGATATGCTTGGCTACCGGAAACTAGTTTGAGAAGTTGGATTGTGGTTAATAGTATATTTTTACTGACAACAAGCTAGGATATTTATGAAATGACTCGCAACACTCCCGATTATAATTTTAGACCGGTGCAGATTTTACCCCTCTCTAATGCTTTAGATCACAATTCTGATACATTTGGTTACCAACAACTCGTATGAGAGGTTGGATCGTGGTTTTAAATTGTTTCTTTTTGACCACCAATAAGCTATGATAGTTTCAAAATGACTCATAATACTCCCGGCTCTAATTTTAGACCAGTACGGATTTCGCACATCTCCCATGCTTAAGATCGTAATTCTGGGAAGCTCGGCTACCGGCAACTCGTTTGAGAGGTTGGATCACGGTTAAGAGGTTATTTTTAACTGACTGCATGCTAGGATAGTATGGAAATGACTCAAGACATACCCATTTTTAATTATAGACCGGTACGGATTTTGCACCACTCCGATGCTTTTGGTCACAATTCTTGGGTGCTTGACAACCGACTACTCGTTTGAGAGGTTTGTTTGTGGTTAAGAGTTTATTTTTACCGATAGAAAACTTGAATTGTTTCCAAATTACTCACAAAAATCTCGGCTTTAATTTTAGACCCGTACGAATTTTGTATATTTTCGATGCTTTAGATTACAATTTTGATAAGCTTAGCTACCGGGAACTAGTTTGTGAGGTTGGATCGTGGTTAATAGTTTTTTTTACCGACAACAAGCTAGGATATTTATGAAATTACTCACAACGCACCCCATTTTATTTTTTGACCGGTACGAATTTTACACCTCTTCGATGCTTTATATCACAATTCGGATATATTTGGCTGCCAACAACTCGTATGAGAGGTTGGATCGAGATTTAAATTTTTATTTTGACCGACAGTAAGCTAGGATAATTAGAAAATGACTCGCAATAATCCGAACTTTAATTTTAGGCCGATACGGATTTCACACCTTTCCCATTCTTTTGATCGTAACTCTGGGAAGCTCGGCTGCCGGTAACTCATTTCAGTGGTTGGATATTTGTTAAGAGCTTTCTTTCAACCGACTGTAAGCAAGGATAGTATGCAAATAACTCAAAACACACCCATTTATAATTATAGACTTGTACGGATTTTGCACCACTTTGATGCTTTAGATCACAATTCTTGGGAGCTTGAGAACCGCTAACACGTTTGAGAGGTTGGATTATGGTTCAGAGTTTCTTTTTGACTGACAACAAGCTAAAATAGTTTCCAAATGACTCGTAACACTCTAGGCTTTAATTTAAGACCGGTAAGGATTTCACACCTCCCCCAATCTTTAGATGGTAATTTTGAAAAGCTTGACTATCGACAACTTTCTTGAGAGATTGGAACGTGGTTAAGATCTTATTTTTTACTGACAACAAGCTAGGATAGTTTGCAAATGACTTGCAATATACCCGGCTTTTATTTTAGACCGATACGGATTTCATACCCCTCTGATGCTATAGATCGTAATTATGATAAGCTTGGCTACCGATAACTAGTTTGAGAGGTTGAATCATGGTTAAGAGCTTATTTTTTCTGACTGCAAGATAGGATAAATTGCAAATGATACAAAATACTCCCATTTTAATTATTGACCGGTACGGATATCGCGCCTTTCCGATGCTTTAGATCACAATTCTTAGGAGCTTGACAACCGACAACTCGTTTGAGAAGTTAGATTGTGGTTAAGAGTTTCTTTATGATCGAAATCAAGCTAGAATAGTTTCCAAATAACTCGCAATACTCCCTGCTTTAATTTTAGAATAATAAAGATTTCGCACTTATCTGATGCTTTAGATCACAATTCTTATACATTTGGCTACCAACAACTCATATGAGTGGTTAGATCATGGTTTAAAGTGTATCTTTTTGACCGAAAATAAGCTTGGATAGTTTGAAAATGACTCGCAATACTCCCGACGTTAATTTTAGACCTGTACGGACTTCTTACCTCTTCCATGCTTTAGATCACAATTCTTAGAAGCTTTTTTTTTTGTAAAGTGAACAGGTCCAAGCCCCATATAAATAAAAATTAAACTTAATTACAAGGTGGGGACATACCCTAATCAAAAGGAAAAGGGGGTCTGAACACCATCTAAGGTCCAAAAGAGGTTTACATACAATAGTGGACTAACAAATAAGAGAATATCTAATATCTATCATACTCCTTTCCATCCTAGTCAATTTGAACTATCTTTTTATGTTCATTAGAGAAATCTGAATAGTTTATCACTCCATGACCAATAATCACTAGCAGCTTTAAAAGATGGTTTGTCACCATGTTAAATTCTCTGTAAATATGAATGATCTTAAAACTTTCAAGCCTACTAAAAGAGTGAAGAATGGATTGATAGAATGCTCTGACATCCAATGGGGGATCAATAAGTCCTTTGACTATGCTCACTGAAATTTGAGAGTCAGATCCCACCAAAATTCTTGGAATTTCTAACCTGAGCACAAGTTTAAGACCTTCGTCAATCCCTTGCAACTCATGGATAGTGATGGATATTTTATTATAGCAACCAACTACACCTTTTAAGACTTCCCCTTCTGGTCTTCTAACAACAGCTCCATATCCTCCCTTATCTCTTATGGATCCATCAATATTCAGAATGTGTAGATTATTTCCTTGCAGCTTCCATTTGCATTTTATTGGCCTTGGTACTATCCATTTTACATCCATTTTCTAGTTCAGTACGAAGCCTCTATTATTTGGGGTATCTTCCATATTGTGCATCTTGAAAGAAAATTTTCCCCTAACTGTGTTCACTACTTTATACAGGATGTTAATTGCAAGTTTCTAATTTCCTGTATGCACTCTCTCATTCCTTTCCTGCCATAGGAAATATATCACAGCATTAAAAACAATCTTCTTTGCTTGTGTACTAATTGACTTACCTGTGCAGTGGTTTATTCCCCATTCAATCTCTTCCAGCATGGTCCCACTATTCCTGTAATAATCAAAAAAAATTGCAATTATATCCATATGAATTTATCATAAGGGCAAGTGAAAAAAATATGGTCTTCTTCCTCCCCGTGAGCCCAACAAAATTGACAGTTAGAGTATTGTATAACTCCCCACTTTTTGAGTTTTCCCTAAGTTTTGAGTACTTTGTTAATGGCCAACCATGTAATTAAACTATGACTAGGGAGGTTGTTACTAAACCTGACCATAGTACTCCAATTACATTTTTGATTTTGGGGTCTAAGGTGTTCATAGGCACTTTTTAGAGTATAATCTCCTTTTTCTGCAAGGGCCCAGACCACCTCATCTTCCAAATTAGAGTTGATTGGGTTGTCCACAATGTTTGAAAGAATATTAGAGAATATAACAGAGTTTACAGGTGGCTGCCATTTGCCATCTCTGATAATATTTCCAACATAGGCATTAACATTAAAATAAGAGTCATACCTGAAGTGTGGTTGAAAGAACTTGTAAATAACTCCTAAAGGATGTCAGGGCTATTTCCAAAACTGAGTACTTCTTCTATTTCCAATAGCGTATAGAATAAAATTTTGTGCTTCTTCTCTTTGCTTATGTATATTACTCCACACCCAGGAGCAATCTTTAGGCTGCTTCATTATCCATAAATCCTTGGCTTTGATTAGGTTTCTTTTGACCCATTTTACCCAGAGATTGTCTTTCTCACTGGCAACATACCATACATATCTCATGATAGCATTGTTAGCTTGTGATATATTCCTGAAACCATGCCCCTACCCCCCCCCCCCCCCCCCCCCCCCCCCCCCCCCCCCCCCCGACCTCAGAGAAAGGGTAGCAGCATTTTTCCTAGCTAACCATGGTGCTTTTCTTGTCCAAATTTACTCATCCCCATAAGAATCTGCAACACAGTGAGTTAATTTGATTAATAATTGCTTGGGGAAATCTGAAGGTTGAACTCTAGTAAACCTGTAAGTTACACAAAACAAAGTGCTTTTCTCAGTGTTAACTTTATGGCCAAAAAAGTTGAAAAGGTCCATTAGGGCTATGCTCAAGGTTTTTGCAGTGCTCGTTTCACCTTTCATAAAAGACAATGAGGTCATTTGCAAAACAAAGGTGTGATATGGAGGGGTTATTACATCGAGGTTGTAATTTGAAAGAGTTGTCTACCATTTTGTTTTGTAGATGTCTAGAGAAAATTTCCATTACAAGGACAAAAATGTAAGAAGAGATGGGTCTCCTTGTCTTATGCCTCTTCTCCCCTTAAAGTAGCCATAAAGGGATCCATTAAAAGACAGAGAATTTGGTAGTGGAGATGCATTTCAAAATCCAGTCGATAAATTTTACAGGGAATTGGAACTTTAAGAGAACTGCCTTAATAGCTCTCCAGTCAAGCATATCATATGCTTTCCTGATATCTATCTTGGCAGTGGCTCTCTAGGTTCCCTTATCTCTATGGTAATTTCTAACTATCTCATGTGTAAGTATAATATTGTCAGAAATATTCCTTCCCTCAATAAAGGCAGACTGGTTCTGACCAATAATCTTATTCACACAAGACTTTAGCCTAGTAGTGAGGATTTTGGAGATACATTTGTACAACACATTACAACATGATATAGGTCTAAAATTAGAGAAATTTTGAGGGTTATTTACCTTGGGCAACAAAGCTATAGCAGTTGCATTTACCTGACCTAGAAGTTTGTCAGTGGAGAAAAAATGGTTAATGGCAGCCACCATATCATCCCCAATAATGCCCTAAGCTTCCTTGAAATATAGTGAGGAGAATCCATCTGGCCCAAGAGCTTTATCATTTTTAATGTCAGCTAAGGCTTCAGTCACCTCATTCCTTGTGATGTTCTTAGTAAGCTCAATTCTGCCAAAACTACTAAGAGGATCTGGAACTAAAAGTTCATCAATTATTGTCTTGTTGAAGACATGGTTGTTTGTGCCTAAGATGTTCATTAAGTACTCAACTCCAGCTTTGCCAACTTCATCTTCTTGATCAACATTGTGGCCTTGACTATCAGTAATGTTCAGGATCATGTTTCTAGATCTTCTCGTTAGTAGAGACCTGTGAAAGAATTTAATGTCGTTATCCCCCAAGTGTAACCATTGAACTCTAGATTTTTGCCAGATGTTTGACTATTCCTGCTATGCTACCTTGGTATACTTTTGTAGAGCCATATTCCCTTCAATAGCAAGGTTGTTGATGTCTGGGTTCACTTGGAGCTGATCTTGTATCTCAAGTAGAACCTGCTTAGTTGTATCCAGTTGATCATCAATGTTCTTAAATTTGGAAGTAAATTCCTCTTTTAGTTTCTATTTAGCACTTTTCTTTTTTGGATAAAATTACAAGTAGGATCTACATTATTATTTGTAGGCCAAGACTCTTTCACAATACTCAAAAAATTTGGGTCTTCTCTCCAAAAATTAATGAATTTAAAGAGCTTAGGGCCATGTTTCATACTATCATATATGGAAACAACCATGGGGGAATGGTTAGAAATTCCTGGCTGTAGAAAGTGAGCTTCTATGTCATTGAAAGAGCCAATATAGTCAGAATTGACCATAACTCTATCAATTTTGGAAGCTATTCTATTTCTAAGGGTGTTTCTATTTGACCAGGCTAAGTAGCTGCCTCTAACCTTGCAGTCAAGCAGGCCTGTTAAGATAGTACAACTAAGAAATTCCTGAAAATGTTGGGACCTTACTGCTCTTCCTCCAACCTTTTCTTGGGAGTTGAGAATGTTGTTAAAATCTCCTGTGAGCATCCATGGGGTGTTACTTTGGATATTATTAGAGATAGAGCAAAGAGAGTCCCACAACCTTCTTCTCCCAACATAGCTGTTATCTCCATAAATGATAGACAAAAGAAATGTAGGCTTTTGTGGTACCTAGACCTCCATAAGAATAAGCTGATCACTGTTAGATATTTGAGTTACCTTGATCTTGATAGGGTCCAACATGAACAATATTCTCCCAATCAGCTCACCATTATGATTTGTAATCAACTCCCAGTCCTTGCATATGAAGTCATGAGTTCTTTGCTTGTTGACTTCTTTAACTTTATTCTCAACTAGGCCAGCTACACAAAGTTTGTTAGTATAAATCTAATTTTTAGCTTCTCTTTGTTTAATATGACCATTCAATTCTCTAATGTCCCAAGCGCCTATTTTGGTTTTCTGATGCGTTAAAAATTAGGTAGTGTGGAGGCAGCTCGCACAATAATAAGCAAAGATGTTCTTAGCAGTATATGAGGTGAGAGTTTGTTATCCACCCCAGCTATACAATAGTAAGAGCTTCTGAGCTTATAAGATAATATTCTGGAAAATATAAAAGCAAGCAAAAGATCTATATAGTTATGACTGTTACCATTATGCTGATTCTTTAAAAAGGAGGCATAAGGGACTGGAACATTAAGCCTCTTGTAAAACGTCGGAACATAGTAATAAAGCCTCTTACTATCCACAACCTTACCTATTAAGTTAGGCTGACAACATTTTATTTTAGGGTTGCATTTAATGGACCAACTACATTTGGAATGTAGCTCCAAGATAAAATGACTGTACCAGCTTTGACTCCTCATCAAGTTGAAATGGTTAAATTGTCCTTTGGAGCCATGGATATGTTTTACAACTAGTTTGGGAACTGAAAATAGTCTTAGGGCATAAAAGCCAGCCTCACTTCCTTCTACAGTTTCTAAAGTACCATGGTCCTTCCAGCCATACCAAGTCAATCCATATGTATCCCTTTTAGTGTTGTCAACACTACCATACTGTACTGTTAAAGCAATAATTCCTTTTTTTTCACCCAAAAGCAAATTGAAATGGTAATGATTTCTTAAACAGTTGTAGTAGTAGGTTGTACCTGCAGTCAAACAAAGTAAATTAGATCTCTCCCTGCCTCTCATGATGATTTTGGGGTTAAACACTCCCTTACCACTCTGATGTGCTCTCCTAGGAAATTGTCCCAGGAGGATTTAAAACCCTTTAGGGGGGATCTTCTGCTCCCAATAATTTGTTAAACCATCTGTGTTGATAGACCAGGATACCTCGAAGTCCCCGTAGTCTTCTCCATACTCTCCAAAAATGAGTCTGCCAAATACAAAATTATGCCAACTACTAAAAGTACCAATTAAAGGGGGAGTAAGGTACCTAGCCTAGCTATGCACCCCCCTTAACCTCACAATTCCACCTATGCTATAATTAGTATCTCTATAATAATTCCTAGGTCTCATAATTTGGGTAGTTAGCAAAAGAGTATTACTGACCAAATGAGTAGTCCTAGCAATTTTATAGAGCATAGAATGGGTACCTGTCAAAACATCAGAAACATAGTATGAACTGAAAACCAGAATGAGTCTTTAGAGGGGTGGTAGAGACTGTAAATAATAAGATATCTAGTTTGAGGAGAAGTAAGGGGCCTAACCCAACTATACTCCACCTCAAGAAGACTTCTCATTTCTCTACTATCCATAGTTTTAAGAGCAGGAATATAATACTTGTTAATAAAGATGCTTAGCTTTATTAAAAGGGTAAGGGCTCTGGCCCAGCTCTTCCCTTTCTTACAGTTAATACATGCTTTATTATAAGTAAAAATATAGGTACTATGACTACTACTACCATTATCTCTAGTTTATCCATGAAACAAGCACCAGGTCTCCTCACACTCAAAATGGAGGGGCGGGTCATTAGTTTCGCTGTGGTCAATTTTATTGGTATGGCTAACTTCGGTCTCCATTCTTGTGATACCAAAGTTTAGCAGCTGGGCTATCAAGCCCATGCCAGACCCAATCTTAGGCACCAAAAGAATATTAACCTAGGCATAGCCACTCACTCTCTCACCTCTCTCTAAGGCTCTTATGGGAAACTGTCTCATAAGGAATAAGAAAGCACCATCAGCATGTCTGTGGGGCATATAGTGTTCTCTTAGAAGATAAATAGTTATGCACACATTTACTGCTCCAACATAAGAGAATATGCCCTTACCTGCATACAAAAAATAACTTTAGTACAAAAGGGGCCCTTCCCAAAAGAATACCAATAATTGGTAAAGTAGGTACTCTTACACTCATATGAAATTGAGGGCATAGTTTGATAGTATAATTTTACTGCCTCACTCCCCCTGGCTCTCTCTAAAAGGTTGCACCTCATTTGGAATTAATTGGGTAGGAACTGCAGCTCCCTTTAAAGGAGTTAGTACTGCCAATGTAGTTTGTGTACTTCTTTAGTGAGGGTGCTTTTGTCTCTTCTAGCTTCTTTCTCTCTTCATCTTCCTTTCTCTTCTTTTTCTTTAGTCTTTTTAGTACACTTTTTAATAGGGAAAACTCTTCATTCATACTAGTATTCTCAGTCTGGTCTTTTGTAGTTTGTATTGTCTTGACCCCCCCCCCCCCCCCCCCCCCTTGTACCTCAGCTTTGTCTTACCCTGGTGGTGGACCATCTGTTATTTCTCCATCCACTATTATTTGCTTATCCTTCTCCTTATCCATCCCCTTTGAAGTATTTGTTACTGCCTCCTTAGTTTTATATTTAATCTCCTTAACGGCACTCCTTATTTGAACCTCTGCGCTTGCCTTTTGTTGTTTCACACTTTGTTGTACCACGCGCTTCTTCTGTTAGTGGGGGCATTGTTTGTCTGTATGCCCAAACACCTTGCAACCAGTGTATTTAGGGGGAATCCAATTATATTCCACTCCCACCATTATCTCATACTTACTATCAACCTCAATCATCACTTGGTCTGGTAAGTCATCTTTAACATCAACTTCAATGCAAATATAGGCAAAGGCTCTACTCCCTCTTTCTGTTGCTTTATCTGTATATAATGGCTTTCCAATCATACTTGCTAGTTGCCCAATACCTTCCTTGGTCCAGCACTGCTTTGGGACATTATGAAACTTAGCCCACAACGGCAAAGAGTAAGTTTCCTTAGGTTCGTAATCAATGAACAACCTCCATTCCCTTATGAAAAATATTTTACTTGCTACATGGAGATGTCCTAGCTCAAGAGCCTTAGCCTTATCTTCAGAGTTTGTAAATTTGAGAAAATAGTAGTTCAATCCTTGGATGGTCATGATTAATTTGCCTTTGAGATCCCAAATCTTAGTAAGATTATCCTTCAAAAAGTTAAAGGCCACTTTACTACTAATAAAGTGGCCAACTAAAAGAATTTGTTCCATAGGAGTTTCTTTCTGAAAATCAGACGATTTAATACACATAACTTTCTTACCATTTGATATAGAAGGTTGAATATGAGGGAGATTCTCCATCCCCTTGAATTGAGGTGGGGCTAAGATTAATACAGCCCAATTATGATAGCTCCTACCTTCATTATGGACCTTGTTAGCAGTATGCTCTTGACACTTATCACTCCTGCATTTACAGCTACATAGAGAATGGTCTTTAGTCAGTCTAATTTTAATATTGCAATAGTAAATGCATAAGTTAGTACAATAGGCCAGACTAATGAAAAAATCATCACCTTTGCCATACCCCTCACATCGTCAATACTTAGAGGACTAACAAGATTCTGACTGGCAAGCTAGCCATTGGAGAGATATACTCTACAAGAGCTTGAATAGTAGCTTCCTTCTCAGCCATTGCTTTGCTGACCTTTTGTTCAAACATCTCTTGTATTTCGAGAAGAGACATGCCTGGTTTAATCGACAGCTTCACGCCTGATAGTACATCTTCCCCACCTTTGCAAGTGTTGAGAACTTCATCCCTCAAGATTTAAAGCCTTCAAAGAAATTTAGATTTTTTGTCGTTGATAGGAGTTACCATATCATTCCCTAGATTGGTTACAACTGCATCCCCAAAATGATTCTCAAAGCTCCCAACAATTTGATTTGCACCCAAAGGACTCGAGGTGCCTCCTCGGCCCACCATAGTGGCCTACGACCCTTATGAATCTCAATGGAGGAAGAGACAACTGGAGAGATGCAGTATTGGGAGAGTAGAAAAACTCAGATCTTGAAAAAACCGAGGGGTAGCTACTGTAAATGACATCTGCTACAGTACAACCGACATCAGCAAAGAACGATTATTGTAGCCCTACCCTAAAGATAGCCATCGATCTGAGAGAGATCAACGCTCACAATAAAACCAGAAAAAAACACAAAGAGAAATGTTAAAAATAACTTAAACAATTCCCAAAAACACCCTTGAGTAGAAAAAGAAGATGGGAAGGTGATTGAAACAGTGCAAAATTGCCTCCAAAATTACCTTAACCGTTACCTCATGAATGTTACAATACTTAGAAGCTTAATGGCCGACAACTCGTTTGTGAGGAGGGATTGTGGTTAAGTGTTATATTTTTACCGATAATAAGCAAGAATAGTTATCAAATGACTTGTAATACTCCCGGCAATAGTTTTAGAACGATACAGATTTCGAACCTCTCCGATGCTTTTGATCGCAATTCTTAGGAGCTTGAAAACCAACAACTCGTTTGAGAGGTTCGATTGTGGTTAAGAGTTTCTTTTTGATCGACAATAAGCTAGAATAGTTACCAAATAACTCGCAATGTCCCAAATTTTAATTTTAGACTGGTACGGATTTTGAACCTTTCCGATGCTTTAGATCTCAATTCTGATAAGCTTGGCTACCGGAAACTAGTTTGAGTAGTTGGATCGTGGTTCATAGATTTTTTTTACCAACATCAAACTAGGATAGTTATCAAATGACTCGCAATACTCCCTATTCTAATTTAAGACCGGTACGGATTTACACCTCTCAGATTCTTTAGATCACAATTCCTATACATTTGGCTACCATAAACTCGTATGAGAGGTTGGATCATGGTTTAAAGTATCTTTTATACCGCCAATATGCTAGGATAATTAGAAAATGATTCGCAATACTCCCGACTTTAATTTTAAACCGGTACCGGATTTCGCACCTCTCCCATGCTTTTGATCACAATTCTGGGAAGCTCGGCTACCGGCAACTCGTTTGAGAGGTTGGATAGTGGTTAAGAGCTTATTTTTAAATGACTTTAAGCTTGGATAGTATGCAAATGACTCAAAACAAGCCCATTAGTAATTATAGACAGGTACAGATTTTACACCACTTCGTTGCTTTAGATCACAATTTTTAGGAACTTGTGAACCGCCAACACGTTTGAGAGGTTTGATTGTGTTTAAGAGTTTCTTTTTGACTGAAAACAAGCTAGAATAGTTACCAAATGACTCACAATACTCCTGGCTTTAATTTATGGCTGGTAAGGATTTTACACCTCCCCTATGCTTTAGATCGAAATTCTGGGAAGCTTGACTACCAGCAACTCGTTTAAGAGGTTAGAACGTGGCTAAGAGCTTATTTTTGACCGACTGCAAGATTGGATAGTTTGAAAATGACTCACAATACACCAATCGGCTTTAATTTTAGGCCGGTATGGATTTCACACCTCTCTGATGCTATAGATCGCAATTTCGAGAAGTTTGGCTACCGGCAACTAGTTTCAAAGGTTGGATCATAGTTAAGAGTTTATTTTTGTCTGACTGCAAACAAGGATAGATTGCAAATGACTGAAAGCACTCCCTATTTTAATTAAAGATCGGTACGGATCTCGCACCTTTCAGATGCTTTAGATCGCAATTCTTAGAAGCTTAACAACCGACAACTCGTTCGAGAAGTTGGATTGTGGCTAAGAGATTCTTTTTGATCGACATCAAGCTTGAATAGTTACCAAATAACTCGCAATACTCCCTGCTTTAATTTTAGAATAGTAATGATTTCGCACTTTTTCGATGCTTTAGATCACAATTCTGATGCATTTGGCTACCAACAACACGTATGAGAAGTTGGATCATGGTTTAAAGTGTATCATTTTGACCAAAAATGAGCCAGGATAATTAGAAAATGACTCACAATACTCCTGGCTTTAATTTTCGACATGTGCGGATTTCCCACCTCTCCCATGCTTTAGATCATAATTATTAGAAACTTAACGACTGACAACTCGTTTGTGAGGCTGGATTGTGGTTAAGAGTTTTTTTACCGATAACAAGCTAAAATAGTTACCAAATGACTCGTAATACTCCCAGCTATAGTTTTAGAATGGTATGGATTTCGCACCTCTCCTATGCTATCGATCACAATTCTTAGGAGCTTGAAAAATGACAACTCATTTGAAAGGTTGGATTGTGGTTAAGAGTTTCTATTTGACTGAAAAAAGCAAAAATTGTTACCAAATAACTCGTAACGCTCCCAATTTTAAATTTAGACCGGTACGGATTTTGCGCCTTTCCGATGCTTTAGATTGCAATTCTGATAAGCTTGGCTACCGACAACGAGTTTGAGAGGTTGGATCGTGGTTCATATTTTTTTTACCGACATCAAAGTGGGATACTTATCAAATGACTCGCAACACTCCATATTTTAATTTAAGACCGGTACGGATTTACACCTCTTCGATGCTTTATATCGCAATTCTTATACATTTGGCTACTAGCAACTCGCATGAGAGGTTGGATCATGTTTTAAAGTATCTTTTTGACCACCAATAATCAAGGATAATTAGAAAATTACTCGCAATGCTCCTGACTTTATTTTAAGACCAGTACGGATTTCGCACCTCTTTCATGCTTTTGATCGCAATTCTGGGAAGCTCGGCTACTGCAAACTCGTTTAAAGGTTGGATAGTGGTTAAGAGCCTATTTTCAACCGATTGCAAGCTAGGATAGTATGCAAATGACTCAAAACAAGCCCATTTGTAATTATAGACTGGTACGGATTTTACACCACTCCGATGCTTTAGATCACAATTCTTAAGAACTTGAGAACCGTCAACACGTTTGAGAGGTTTGATTGTGGTTAAGAGTTTCTTTTTGACCGACAACAAGCTAGAATAGTTATCAAATGACTTGCAATACTCCCAGCTTTAATTTATGGCCGGTAAGGATTTCACACCTCCCCTATGCTTTAGATCGCAATTCTTGGAAGCTTGACTACCGATAACTCGTCTAAGAGGTTGGAACGTGGCAAAGAACTTATTTTTGAACGACTGCAAGATAGGATAGTTTGCAAATGACTCACAATACACTAACCGGCTTTAATTTTAGACCGGTATGGATTTCACACCTCTTTGATGTTATAGATCGCAATTTCGAGAAGCTTGGCTACAAGCAACTAGTTTCAAAGGTTGGATCATGGTTAAGAGTTTATTTTTGTCTGACTACAAGCTAGGATAGATTGCAAATGAGTGAAACTACTCCCTATATTAATTATAGACCGGTATGGATATCACACAATTCTGATAACCGACAACTCATTTGAGAGGTTGGATCGTGGTTAAGAGTTTCTTTTTGACTAAAAAAAAGCTAGGATAGTTACCAAATGGATCCAAATAGTTTCGATTTTGATTATAGACCAGTACGGATTTTGCACTTCTCCGATGCTTTAGATCGTATTTTAGATGCTTGACAACCAGCAAGTCGTTTGAGAGGTTGGATTTTGGCTAAGAGTATCCTGTTGACCAATAACAAGCTAGAATAGTTGCCAAATGAATCGCTAAACTTCCAGCTTAAATTATAGATCGGTATGGATTTTGTACCTCTCCGATGCTTTAGATCGCAATTTTTGGAAGACCGGATATTGGCAACACGTTCGAGAGGCTGGATTGTGGTTAAGAGTTTCTTTTTGATAGACATTAAGCTAGAATAGTTACCAAATAACTCGTAATACTCCCAGCTTTAATTTTAGAATAGTATGGATTTTGCACCTCTCCGATACTTTTGATAGTAATTCTGAGATTCTTGGCTACCGTCAACTAGTTTCAGAGGTTGCATCGTGGTTAACAATTTTTTTTACCAACAACCTACTAGGATAGTTACCTAATGAAGCGAAATACTCCGTGTTTAACTTTTAGACCAAAATAGATTTCGCACCTCTCTGATGCTTTAGATCACAATTCTGATACATTTGGCTATCAGAAACTCGTATTTCAGTTTCGATCGGGGTTTAAAGTATCTTTTTGACCGAAAATAAGCTAGGATAGTAAAAAACTGATTTGCAATACTCCCGACTTTAATTTTGGACCGGTAAAGATTTCACACCTCTCCCATGCTTTAGATCGCAATTCAGGGAAGCTCGGCTACCGGCAAATCATTTGAGAGGTTAGATCATAGTTAAGAGCATATTTTTAGCCAAATGTATGCTAGGATAGTATGGAAATGTCTCAAAGCACACCCATTTTTAATTATAAACCGGTACTGATTTTGCACCACTTAGATACTTTAGATCACTATTCTTGGAAGCTTGACAACCGATAACTCGCTCGAGAGGTTTGATTGTGGTTAAGTGTTTATTTTAGACTGACAACAAGCTGGAATAGTTTCCAAAACTCACAATACTCGCGGCTTTAATTTTAGACCAGTAGGGATTTTACACATTTCCGATGCTTTAGATTATAATTCTGATATGTTTGGCTACCGGGAACTAGTTTCAGAGGTTGGATCATGGTTAATGGTTTTTTTACCGACAACAAGCTAGGATAGTTATCAAATGACTCACAATACTCCCTATTTTAATTTAAGACCGGTACGGATTTTATACCTCTCCGATGCTTTAGATCACAATTCTGATACATTTGGCTACCAACAACTCGTATGAGAGGTTGGATCATGGCTTAAATTATCATTTTGACTGACAATAAGCAAGGATAATTAGAAAATTACTCGCAAAACTCTGGACTTTAATTTTAAACTGGTACAGATTTCGTACCTCTTCCATTCTTTTGATCGTACTTCTCAGAAGGGCGGCTGCCGGCAACTCGTTTGAGAGGCTGGATGGTTGTTAAGAGCTTATTTTTAAGCAATTGTAAGCTAGGATAGTATGCAAATGACTCGAAACACATCCATTTATAATTATAGGCCGGTACCGATTTTTTACCACACCGATGATTTAGATCACAACTCTTAGAAGCTTGAGAACTGATAACTCATTTGAGAGGTTGGATTATGGCTAAGAGTTTCTTTATGACCGAAAACAAGCAAGAATAGTTACCAAATGACTCGTAACACTTCAGGCTTTATTTTTAAGATCGGTAAGAATTTCACACCTCCCCCATGCTTTAGATCGCAGTTCTGGGATGCTTGACTACTGGCAACTCGCTTAAGAGGTTAGAACTAGTAAAGAGCTTATTTTTGACCGACTGCAACCTTGGAGAGTTTGCAAATAACTCGCAATATACCTGGCTTTAATTTTAGACCAGTACGGATTTTGCATCTTTCTGATGCTATAGATAGTAATTCCGACAAGCTTGGCAACCGGCAACTTGTTTGAGAGGTTGGATCATGGTTAATAGCTTATTTTTGCTTGACTGCAAGATAGGAAAGATTGCAAATGAAACAAAATACTCCCAATTTTAATTATAGACCAGTAAGGATTTCGCACATTTTCGATCCTTTAGATCGCAATTCATAGGAGCTTGAAAACCGACAACTCGTTCGAGAGGTTGGATTGTGGTTAAAAGTTTCTTTTTGATCAACATCAAGTTGGAATAGTTACCAAATAACTCGCAATACTCCCTTCTTTAATTTTAGAATAGTAAAGATTTCGCACTTCTCCGATGCTTTAGATCACAATTTTAATACATTTGGCTACCAACAACTCGTATGAGAGGTTGGATCGTAGTTTAAAGTGTATCATTTCAACTAAAAATAAGCTAGGATAGTTAGAAAAGGACTCGCAATATTCTTGGCTTTAATTTTAGACCTGTACGGAATTTGCACCTCTCCCATGCTTTAGATCTCAATTCTTAGAAGCTTAACAACCAGCAAGTCTTTTGAGAGGTTGGATTGTGGTAAAGAGTTTGTTGCTGACCGATGACAATCTAGAATAGTTACTAAATGAATCGTTATACTTACGGATTTAATTATAGACCGGTTCAGATTTCAAAACTCTCTGATGCTTTAGATCGTAATTCTTGGAAACTTTGATAACGGCAACTCGTTTGAGAGGTTGGATCGTGGTTCAGAGTACCTTTTTATGGAACAAAAGCTAGGATAGATACCAAATGGCTGGAAATAGTCTTGATTTTAATTATTGACCAGTACGGATTTTGCACCTTTTTGATGCTTTAGATCGCAATTCTAAGAAGCTTAACAATCAACAACTTATTTGTGAGGCTGGATTATTGTTAAGAGTTTCTTTTTGACCGATAACAAGCAAGAATAGTTACCAAATAACTCATAATTCTCCCGGCTATAATTTTTTAACTGTATGGATTTCGTACCTCTCTGATGCTTTAGATCGCAATTCTTAGAAGCTTAGCTACCGGCAACTAGTTTAAGTGGTTCGATCGTGGTTAATAGTTTGTTTTCTGATAACAAGCTAGGATAGATACCAAATGACTCGTAACGCTCCTAGTTTTAATTTTAGCCAGGTACAGATTTCACACTTTTCGATGCTTTAGATCACAATTCTGATACATTTGGCTACCAGCAACTCGTATAAGTGGTTGGATCGTGGTTTAAAGTATCTATTTAACCGACAATAAGCTAGGATAGTTATAAAATGACTCACAATACTCCTTACCTTTTTCTCAGAGCGAAAAGTATTTCTCACCTCTCTCATGCTTCAAATCGGAATTCTTGGAAGCTTGGATACCGGTACCTCGATAGAAAGGTTGGATCGGGGTTAAGAGCTTATTTTTAACCAACTGCAGGCTAGGATAGTTTGTGGCCAACTCAAAATATTCCCACTATTAATTATAGACCGGTACGTATTTTGCGCCTATCCGATGCTTTAAATCACAATTCTTAGGAGCTTGTCAACTGGCAATTCGTTTGAGAGGTTGAATTGTGGTTAAGAGTTTCTTTAAGACCGACAACAAGTTTGAATAGTTACCAAATGAGTTGCAATACTTCCGGCTTTAATTTTATACCGGTATAGATTTTGTACCTCTATAATTCTTTAGATTACAATTCTAGGAAGCTTGGATACCGACAATTCGTTTGAGAGGTTGAATCATAGTTAAGAGTCCCTTTTTGATGGAAACAAAGCTTGAATTGTTTCCAAATGGCTTGATACAGTCTCGATTTTAATTATTGACCAGTACGGATTTCGCACCTCCCCTATGCTTTTGATCGTAATTCTTTGAAGCTTAACAATCGACAACTCGTTTGTGAGATTTGATTGCGGTTAAGAGTTTCTTTTTGACTGATAACAAGCTAGAATAGTTACCAAATGACTCATAATACTCTAGGCTTTAATTTTAGAACGGTACGGATATTGCATCTCTCTAAAGCTTTAGATCACAATTCTTAGAAGCTTGGCTACCAGCAACTAGTTTGAGTGGCTGGATCGTGGTTAAATGTTTTTTTAACCAAATAACTCGAAATACTTCCTATTTTAATTTTTGACAGGTACAAATTTCGTACTCTCCGATGCTTTAGATCACAATTCTAATATATTTAGCTACTAGCAAATAGTATAAGAGGTTGGATTGTGGTTCAAAGTATCTAATTAAACGACAATAAGATAGGATAGTTATAAAATGATTCGCAATACTCCCATCCTTTTTTTTAAACTTATAGTATTTCGTACCTATCCCATGCTTTTGATCGTAATTCTGGGAAGCTTGGCTGCCGACAACTCGGTTGAGAGGTTTGATAATGGTAAAAGCTTATTTTTAACCGACTTCAAGCTAGGATAATTTGTAATTGATTCAAAATACTCCTAATTTAAATTATAGACCAGTAGGGATTTCGCACCTCTCTGATGCTTTGTATCGCAATTTTTATGAGCTTGACAACCGACAACTCGTTTGAGAGGTTGGATTGTGGTTAAGAGTTTCTTTTTGATCGAAAACAAGCTAGAATAGTTACCGAATGAGTCACAACACTTCTTTCTTTAATTTTTGACCGGTACAGATTTTGCATCTCTTCGATGTTTTAGATCGCAATTTTAGGAACCTTGTATACCGACAACTCATTTGAGTTGTTTGATCATGGTTAAGAGTTCCTTTTTGACCAAAAACAAGCTAGGATAGTTACCAAATGGCTCCAAATAATCTCGATTTTGACTATAGACCAGTACAGATTTTGCACCTCTCCAATACTTTAGATCGCAATTCTTAGAAGCTTGACAACCGACAAGCCGTTTGAGAGGTTGGATTTTCGTTAAGAGTTTCTTGTTGACCGATAACAAGCTAGAATAGTTAGCAAATGAATTACTATATTTCCGGCTTTAATTATTAACCAGTACAGATTTCGCACCTCTCCGATGCTTTAGATCGCATATCTTGGAAGCCTAGATGTTGGGAACTCGTTTGAGAGGTTGGATCGTGGTTAGGAGTTCTTATCTGGCCAACAACATGCCAGGATAGTTACCAAATGACTAGAAATAGTCTAGATTTTAACTATAGACCGGTACAAATTTCCTACCACTCTGATGCTTTAGATCACAATTCTTAGAAGCTTCATAACTGGTAACTCGTTTGAGAGGTTGGACTGTGATTATAAGTTTATATTTGACTGACAATAAGCAAGAATAGTTTCCAAATGACTCGTAATTCTCCCGACTTTAATTTAAGACCGGTAGGGATTTTACACCTCTCCAATGCTTTAGATCGCAATTCTAAGAAGCTTGGATACGGACAACTCTTTTGAGGGGTTGGAATGTGGTAAAGAGTTATTTTTTAACTGGAAACAAGCTCGAATAGTTACCGAATGGCTCAAAACAGTCTCGATTTTAATAATAGATCAGTACGGATTTTGCACCTCTCCGATGCTTTAGATCGCAATTCATAGAAGCTTTACAACCGGCAACTAGTTTGAGAGGCTAGATTGCGGTTAAGAGTTTCTTTTTGATCGGAAACAAGCTAGAATAGTTACCAAATGACTCACAATTCTCTTGGCTTTAATTTTTGATAGGTACGGATTTCGCACCTCTTTGATCCTTTCGATTAAAATACTGGGAAGCTTGTATACCGAAAAGTCATTTGAGAGGTCGGATCATGGTTAAGAGTTTCTTTTTGACCGATGAATAGCTAGGATAGTTCCCAAATTACAAGAAACAGTCTTGATTTTAATTAAAGACCGTTACGAATTTCGCACCTCTCCAATACTTTGGATCGCAATTCTTTTTTGCTTCAGAACCGGCAACTCGTTTGAGAGGTTGGACTGTGGTTAAGAGTTTATTTTTGACCGACAACAAGCTTGAATAGTTACAAAAGGACTTGTAATTTTTCTTGCATTTATTTTTGACTGGTACGGATTTCGCACCTCTCTGATGCTTTAGATCGCAATTTTGAGAAGTTTGGCTACTGGCAACTAGTTTGTGAGGTTAAATCGGGGTTTATAATTTATTTTTTTTGACAACAAGCTAGGATAGTAAACAGATGTCTTGAAACACTACCTATTTTAATAATAGAACAGTACGGATATCGTACCTCTCCGATGCTTTACATCATAATTTTTAGGAGATTGATAGCCGTCAACTTGTTTGAGAGGTTGTATTTTGGTTAAGAGTTTCATTTTGATCGATAACAAAATAGAATAGTTACCAAATGACTGGCAATACTTTTGGCTTTAATTTTAAACCAGTACGGATTTTGCACCACTCCGATGCTTTAGATCGCAATTCTGGGAAGCTTGGATACCGGCAACCCGTTTAAGAGGTTGGATAGTGGTTAAGAGTTCCTTTTAGACTAAAAACAAGCTAAGATAGTTGCCAAATGGCTCGAAATAGTCTCAATTTTGATTATAGAGCAGTACCGATTTCGTACCTCTCTGATGCTTTAGATCGCAATTCCTAGAAACTTGTCAAACGGCAACACGTTTAAGAGGTTGGATTATGCTTCATAGTTTCTTATAAACCGACAACTAGATAGAATAGTTGCCAATTGAATCGCAATACTTCCAACTTTAATTTTAGACCAGCACGGATTTCGTACCTCTCCGATGCTTTAGATCGCACTTCTAGGAAGCTTGGATATCGGCAATACATTTAAGAAGTTCGATCATGGTTAAGAGTTTCTTTTGGACTGAAAACAAGCTAGGATAGTTACCAAATGACTAGAAACAATCGCGATTTTAATTATAGGCCAGTACGAATTTCGAACCTTTTCGATGCTTTAGATCACAATTCTTAAAAGCTTCACAACTAGGAACGTGTTTGCGAGGTTGGAGTGTGGTTAAGAATTTTTTTTTACTGACAACAAGCTAAAATCTTTACCAAATGACATATAATTCTCCCGCCTTTAATTTTAAACCAGTACGAATTTCGTACCTCTCCGATGCTTTAGATCGCAATACTAAGAAGCTTGGCTTCCAGCAACTAGTTTGAGTGGTTAAATCGTGCTTAATAAATCTTTTTCTCTGACTAAAAGCTAGGATAGTTAACAGATGACTCGCAACGCTCCCTATTTTAATAGTAGATCGGTACGAATTTTGTACCTCTCCGTTGCTTTAGATCACAATTCTTGGGAGCTTGACAGTCGGTAACTCATTTGAGAGGTTAGATTGTGGGTCAGAATATTTGTATACCGACAGCAAGCTAGAATTTTGTACCTCTCCGATTCTTTAGATCGTAATTCTTGGAAGTTTGGATGCCGGCAACTCATTTGAGAGGATAGATCGTGGTTAAGAGTTCCTTTCTGACCAAAAGCACACAAGGATAGTTACCAAATGACTAGAAACAATCACGATTTTAGTTATTGACCAGTAGGATTTTGTACCTCTCCGATGCTTTAGATCACAATTCTTAGAAGCTTCACAACCAACAACTCGTTTGAGAGGTTGGAGTGTATTAAAGTGTTTCTACTTGAGCAACAACAAGCTAGAATAGTTACCAAATGACTTGTAATTTTCTCAGCTTTAATTTCAAGCCGGTACAGATTTTGTACCTCTCCGATGCATCAGATCGCAATTCTAAGAAGCTTGGCTACCGGCAACTAGTTTGAGAGGTTAAATCGCGGTTAATATATTTTTTTCTTGGACAAAAAGTAAGGATAGTTACTTGATGACTCATAATTCTCCCTTTTTTTAATAGTAGACCGGTACGGATTTAGGACCCCTCTGATGCTTTAGATAACAATTCTTAGGAGCTTGACAACCGGTAACTCGTTTGAGATATTGGATTTCGGTTAAGAGTTTCTTTTTGATTGACAAAACGCTAGAATAGTTACCAAATGAATAGAAATATTTCTGGCTTTAATTTTAGACCAGAATGGATTTTGCACCCCTTAGATGCTTTAGATCACAATTCTGGGAAGCTTGGATATCGGCAACTCATTTGAGAGGTTGGAATGTGGTCAAGAGTTCCGTTTGACTAAAAACAAGCTAGGATAGTTACCAAATGGCTTGATAAAGTCACAATTTTTATTATAGACCAGTACAGATTTTTTGCACCTCTCCGATGCATTAGATCACAATTATTAAAAACTTGACAACAGGCAACTCGCTTGAGAGTTGGATTGTGGTTCACAATTTCTTGTTGACCGACAACAAGATAGAATAGTTACAAAATGAATCGTAATACTTCCGTATTTAATTTTAGACTTGTATGAATTTCGCACCTCTCCGATGCTTTAGATCGCAATTCTTGGAAACTTGGATACCGGTAACTCGCATGAGAGGTTAAATCGTGGTTAAGAGTTCTTTTCTGGCCAAAAACATGCTAGGATAGTTACCAAATGACTAGAAACAAACTCGTTTTTAAATATATACCGGTATGGATTTCACACCTCTCCGATGCTTTTGATCACAATTCTTAAAAGCTTCACAACCGGTAATTCGTTTGTGAGGTGGGATTACGGTTAAGAGTCTTTTTTATCAACAAAAAGCTAGATTAGTTACCAAATGAATCGCAATACTTTTCGCTTTAATTTTACACCATAATGGATTTTGCACCTCTCAGATTCTTTAGATCGTAATTCTTGGAAGCTTGGATACCAGCAACTCGTTTGAGAGGTTGGAACGAGGTTAAGAGTTCCATTTTGAATGAAAACAAGCAAGGATAGTTACCAAATGTCTCGAAATATTCTCGATTTTTATTATAGGCCAGCACGGATTTTGCACCTCTACGATGCTTAAGGACGCAATTCTGAGAAGCTTGGATCGTGGTTAAGAGTTTTTTTTAACCGAAAAAAGGTAGGAACCAAATGACATGAAACACTCCCAATTTTAATTATAGACTGATATGGATTTTACACCTCTCCGATGCTTTAAATCGTAAATCTTTGAAGCTTGATAACCGGCAACTCATTTGAGAGGTTAGATTGTGGTGAAGAGTTTCTTTTGGACCAAAAATAAGCTAGAATAGTTACCAAATGATTCGCATGAATCCCATCTTTAATTTTAGACCGATATGGATTTTGCAACTCCCCGTTGCTTTAGATCGTAATTCTGAGAAGCTTGGCTACCGTAACTAGTTTGAGAGGTTGGATCGTGGTTAATAGTTTTTTTACTGACAATAAGCTAGGATAGTTACCAAATTACTCGCAACCCTCCCGACTTTTATTTTAGACCGGTACAAATTTCACACCTCTCCGTGATATAGATCACAATTCTTAGGAGCTTGACAACTAGCAACTCGTTTGAGAGGTAGGATTGTGGTTCAGAGTTTTTTGTTGACCGACAACAAGATAGAATAGTTACCAAATGAATCACAATACTTTCGGCTTTAATTTTAGACTTGTACGAATTTCGCATCTCTCCGATGCTTTAGATCGCAATTCATGGAAGCTTGGGTACCAGCAACTCGTTTGAGAGGTTGAATCGCGGTTATGAATTTTTTTCTGGCCAAAAATACGCTAGGATAGTTACCAAATGACTAGAAACAGTCCCGATTTTAATTATATAACGGTATGGATTTCGTACCTCACCGATGCTTTAGATCACAATTCTTAGAATCTTCACAACCGGCAACTTGTTTGTGTGGTTGGACTGTGGTTAAGAATTCCTTATTGACCGACAACAAGCTAGAATAGTTACCAAATGACTTGTAATTCTCCCGACTTTAATTTGAGAGCGGTACAGATTTCGTACCTTTCCGATGTTTTAGATCGCAATTCTGGGATGCTTGGATACCAGCAACTCGTTTTATAGGTTAGAACGTGGTTAAAAGTTCTTTTTTGACTGGAAACAACCTCGGATAGCTACCAAATGGCCCAAAACTGTCTTAATTTTTATTATAAACCAGTATGGATTTCCCACCTCTCCGATGTTTTCTATCGCAATACTTAGAAGCTTCACAACCGGAAACTCGTTTGAGAGGTTGGACTTTGGTTAAGAGTTTCCTTTTGACCGATAACAAGCTATAATAGTTACCAAATGACTCGCAATTCTCTCGGTTTTAATTTTAGACTGGTACAGATTTTGCACCTCTCCGATACTTTAGATCGCAATACTGGGAAGCTTGTATACCGAAAAGTCATTTAAGAGGTTGGATCATGGTTAAGAGTTTCTTTTTGACCGAAAATAAGCTAGGATAGTCTACAAATTACAAGAAACAGTCTTGATTTTAAATATAGATCGATTCGGATTTTGTACCTCTCGATGCTTTAGATCACAATTCTTAGAAGCTTCACAACCGGCGACTCGCTTGAGATGTTGAACTGGGATTAAGAATTTATTTTTGACCGACAGCAACAAGAATAGTTACCAAAGAAGTTACAATTGTCCTGGCTTTAATTTTAGACTAGACCAGTATGGATTTCGCACCTCTCCGATGCTTTTGATCGCAATTCTAAGAAGCTTGGCTAACGACAATTAGTTTAAGAGGTTAAATCGGAGTTAATAATTTATTTATTTTGACAACAAACTAGGATAGTTACGCGACGACTCGCAATAATACCTATTTTACTAATAGACCAGTACGGATATCGCACCTCTCCGATGCTTTAGATTGCAATTCAAAGGAGCTTGACAACCGGCAACTCGTTTGAGATGTTAGATTCGGTTTAAGAGTTTACTTTTGATCGACAACAAAATAGAATTGTTACCAAGTGACTGGTAATACTTTTGGCTTTAATTTTAGACCGGTACAGATTTTGCACCTCTCTGATGCTTTAGATCGTAATTCAAAGAAGCTTGGCTACCGACAACTAATTTGAGTGGTTAAATTGTGGTTAATAAATTTTTTCTCTGACTAAAAGCTTGGATAGTTACCAGATGACTCGCAATACTCCCTATTTTAATAATATAGCGGTACGACTTTTTCACCTCTCCGATGCTTTAGATCACAATTCTTAGGAGCTTGACAACTGGCAATTTGTTTGAGAGGTTGGATTGCGGTTAAGAATTTCTTTTTAATCGGCAGTAAGCTAGAATAGTTACCAAATAAATTGCAATACTTCATGCTTTAATTTTAGACCGGAATGGATTTTGCACCTCTCAGATGCTTTGGATCGCAATTCTAGGAAGCTTGGATACCGGGAACTCTTTAGAGAGGTTAGATCATGGTTAAAAGTTTTATTTTGACTAAAAATAAGCGAGGATAGTTACCAAATGGCTCAAAACAGTCTCGATTTTCATAAATGACCGGTAAGGATTTCGCGCCTCTCCGAAGCTTTAGATTGTAATTCTTGGAAACTTGACAGCCGACAACTCATTTTTGAGGTTGGATTGTAGTTCAGAGTTTCTTGTTTACTGACAACAAACTAGAATAGTAACTAAATGAATCGCAATACTTCCGGCTATAATTTTAGACCGGTATGGATTTTGCAACTCTCCGATGCTTTAGATCACAATTCTGGGAAGCTTGGATAGCGACAACTCACTTGAGAGGTTTAATCGTGGTTAAGAATTCTTTTCTGGCCAAAAATACCTTTGGATTGTTACCAAATGACTAGAAATAGTCTCGATTTTAATTATATTCTAGTATGGATTTCGCACATCTCCGATGCTTTAGATCTCAATTCTTAGAAGCTTTACAACCGGCAACTCGTTTGAGAGGTTGGACTATGGTTAAGAGTCTTTTTTGGACCTAAAACAAGCTTGAATTGTTTCCAAATGACTTACAATTTTCCCGACTTTAATTTGAGAGCGGTACGGATTTCGTACCTTTCTGATGCTTTAGATCACAATTCTGGGGTGTTTGGATACCAACAACTCATTTGAGTGGTTGGAAGGTGGAAAAGAGTTCCTTTTGACTAAAAAAAAGCTCGAATAGGTACCAAATGGCCCCAAATAGTCTTAATTTTGATTATAGACCATTACGGATTTTGTACCTCTTTGATGCTTTAGATCGCAATTCTTAGAAGCTTCACAACTGGTAACTTGTTTTAGAGGTTGGACTTTGGCTAAAAGTTTCCTTTTGAGCGATAATAAGCTATAATAGTTACCAAATGACTCGCAATTCTCCCAGCTTTAATTTTAGACCAGTACCAATTTTGTACCTCTCTGATACTTTAGATCGCAATACAGGGAAGCTTGTATACCAAAAAATTGTTTAAGAGGCTGGATCGTGGTTAAAAGTTTCTTTTTGACCGAAACAAGCTAGGATATTTTACCAATTACAAGAAATAGTCTCGATTTTAATTATACACCGGTTTGGATTTCGCACCTCTCGATGCTTTAGATCACAATTCCTATAAGCTTCATAACCGGCAACTCGTTTGAGAGGATGGACCGGGGTGAAGAATTTATTTTAGACTGGCAATAAGCAATAATAGTTACCAAATGAGCTGCAATTATCCTGGCTTTAATTTTAGACCGTTACGGATTTCACACCTCATTGATGCTTTAGATTGCAATTCTAAGAAGCCTGGCTACCGACAACTAGTTTGAGAGGTTAAATCGGGGTTAAAAATTTATGTTTTTTAACAACAAGCTAGGATTGTTACCTGATGACTCGCAATAATACCTATTTTACTAATAGACCGATACGGATATCGCACCTCTCCGATGCTTTAGATCGTAATTCTTAGGAGTTTGACAACCGACAACTCGTTTGAGATGTTAGATTCTGTTTAAGAGTTTCTTTTTGATCAACAACATAATAGAATGGTTACCAAGAGACTTGCAATACTTTTGGCTTTAATTTTAGACCGGTAAAGATTTTACACCACTCTGATGCTTTCGATCGTAATTCTAAGAAGCTTGGCTATCGACAAATAGCTTGAGAGGTTAAATTATGGTTAATAAATTTATTTCTCTAATAAAAAGCTAGGATAGTTACCAGATGATTTTCAGTACTCCCTATTTAAATAATAGATCGGTACGGATTTTGTACCGCTCTGATGCTTTAGATCACAATTCTTAGGAGCTTGACAACCGGCAATTCGTTTAAGAGGTTGGATTGCGGTTAAGTGCTTCTTTTTGATCGACAACAAGCTAGAATTGTTACCAAATAAATTGCAATACATCATGCTTTAATTTTAGATTAGAATGGATTTTGCACCTATCAAATGCTTTAGATCGTAATTCTAGGAAGCTTGGATACCTGCAACTCGTTTGTGAGGTTGGATCATGGTTAAAAGTTCCTTTTTAGCTGAAAAAAGCTAGGATTGTTACCAAATGGCTTAAAACTGTCTTTATTTTGATAATCGACCTGTACGAATTTTGCGCCTCTCCGATGCTTTAGATAGCAATTCTGGGAAACTTGAGAACTGACAACTCGTTTTAGATGTGGGATTGTATTTAAGAGTTTATTGTTTACCGACAACAAGCTTGAATAGTTACTAAATTAATAGCAATACTTTCGGCTCTAATTTTAGACCGGTACAGATTTCGCAACTCCCCGATGCTTTAGATCGCAATTCTTGGATGCTTGTATACCGGTAACTCGTTTGAGAGGTTAGATCGTGATAAAGAGCTCCTTTCAAGCCAAAAACACACCAGGATAGTTACCAAATGACTAGAAACAGTCTCGATTTTAATTATAGACTGGTACGGTTTCGTACCTCTCCGATGCTTTAGATCATAATTCTTAGAAGCTTCACAACCGACAACTCGTTTGAGAGGCTGGATTGTAGTTAAGAGTTTCTTTTTGGCCAACAACAAGCTAGAAAAGTTACTAAATGACTTGCAATTCTCCCAGTTTTTATTTTTGACCGGTACGGATTTCGCACCTCTCTGATGCTTTAGATTGTAATTCTAAGAAAATTGGCTACCAACAACGAGTTTGAGAGGTTAAATCGGGGTTAATAATTTATTTTTTTCGACAACAAGCTAGGATAGTACCAGATGACTCGCAACACTCCATGTTTTAATAATTGATCGGTATGGATTTCGCATCTCTCCGATGCTTTAGATCACAATTTTTAGGAGCTTGACAACCGGCAACTCGTTTGAGAGGTTAGATTCTGGTTAAATTTTTTTTATCGACAATAAAATTGCCTAGTTTCCAAATGACTGGCAATACTTTTGGCCTTAATTTTAGACCGATACGGATTTCGCACCTCTCCGATGCTTTAGACCGTAATTCTAAGAAACTTGGCTACCGACAACTAGTTTGAGAGGTTAAATCGGGGTTAATAAATTATTTATTTTGACCACAAGCTAGGATAGTTACTAGATGACTCACAATAATACATGTTTTACTAATTGACCGGTACAGATATCGCACCTCTCCGATGCTTTTGATCGCAATTCTTAAGAGCTTGACAGCTGGAAACTCGTTTGAGATGTTGGATTCTGCTTAAGAGATTCTTTTTGATCGATAACAAAATAGAATTTTCACCAAGTGAATGGTAATACTTTTGGCTTTAATTTTTTACTGGTACAGATTTCATACCTCTCTGATGCTTTAGATCACAATTCTAAGAAACTTGGCTGCCGGCAACTAGTTTGAGAGGTTAAATCGTTGTTAATAAAAAAAATTCTCTGTCAAAAATCTTGGATAGTTACCAAATGACTCGCAATACTCTCTATTTTAATAATAGACCGGTACGGATTTTGCACCTCTCCGATGCTTTAGATCACAATTCTTAGGAGCTTGACAACCAGCAATTCATTTAAGAGGTTGGATTGCGGTTAAGAGTTTATATTTGATCAACAACAAGCTAGAATAGTTACCAAATTAATTGCAATACTTCATGCTTTAATTTTAGTCCAGAATGGATTTCGCACATCTCAGGATCTTTAGGTCGCAATTATAGGAAGTTGGGATGCCGGCAACTCGTTTGAGTGGTTGGATCATGGTTAAGATTTTCTTTTTGACTTAAAACAAGCTAGGATAGTTACCAAATGGCTCAAAGCAATCTTGATTTTGATAATGGACTAGTGCTGATTTCGCACTTCTCTGATGCTTTAGATCGCAATTCTAAGAAACTTGACAACCGGCAACTCGTTTGAGAGGTTGGATATTGGTTCAGAGTTTCTTGTTGACCGACAACCAGATTGAATAGCTACCAAATGAATCATAATATTTCTGGCTATTATTTTAGACCTATACGAATTTCGTACCTCACCGATGCTTTAAATCACAATTATAGGAAGCTTGGATACCGGCAACACGTTTGAAACGTTCGATCGTGGTTAAGAGTTTCTTTTGGACCAAAAAGAAGCTGGGAAAATTACCAAATGACTAGAAATAATCATGATTTAAATTATAGATCGGTACAGATTTCGATCCTCTCTGATGCTTTTGATCAGAATTCTTAGAAGCTTCAAAAATGGCAACTCGTTTGAGAGGTTGGACTACGGTTAAGAGTTTTTTTTCTACTGACAACAAGCTAGAATAGTTACCAAATTACTTGCAATTTTCCCGCCGTTAATTTTAGACCGGTACAGATTTCACACCTCTCCGATGCTTTAGATTAAAATTCTAAGAAGCTTGGCTACCAAAAACTAGTTTTAGGGGTTAAATCGTGGTTAATATTTTATTTTTTCGAACAAAAAGCTTGGATAGTTACTAAATGACTCGAAATACTCCCAATTTTAATAGTAGGCCGGTACGGATTTTTTACCTATCCGATACTTTAGATTACAATTCTTAGGAGCATGCCACCGGTAACTTGTTTGAGAGGTTGGATTGCGGTTAAGAGTTTCATTTTGAACAAAAAAAAGCTAGAATAGTTACCAAAGGAATGGCAATACTTCTTGCTTTAATTTTAGACCGGAATAGATTTCGCACCTCTCAAATGCTTTAGATCGCAATTTTAGGAAGTTTGGATACCGTCAACTCGTTTGAGAGGTTGGAACGTGGTTAAGAGTTCCTTTTTGACTGGAACAAGCTTGGATCGTTACCAAATAGCTTGAAATAATCTCGATTTTGATTATAGACCGGTATGGATTTCGTACCTCTCCGATGCTTTAGATCACAATTCTTAGAAACTTGACAAGCGGCAACTCGTTTGAAAGTTGGATTGTGGTTCACAGTTTATTATTGACCAATGACCAAATAGCATCGTAATACTTCCCGCTTTAATTTTAGACCTGTACGGATTTTGCACCTTTCCGATGCTTTAGATCACAATTCTTGGAAGCTTGGATACCGGCAACTCATTTGAGAGGTTGAATCGTGGCTAAGAGTTCTTTTCTGGCCAAAAACACGCTAGGATAGTTACCAAATGTCTAGAAACAATCTCGATTTTAATTATAGACCGGTATGGTTTTCGTACCTCTCCGATGCTTTAGATCACAATTCTTAAATGCTTCGCAACTGGGAACTCGTTTGAAAGGTTGGATTGCGGTTAAGAGTATATTTTTGATCGACCAAATGCTAAAATAATTACCATATGAATCGCAATACTTCTGGCTTTAATTTGGGACTGTAATAGATTTTGCACCACTCAAATGCTTTAGATCGCAATTCTGGGAAGCATGGATATCGACAACTCATTTTAGAGGTTGGAACATGGCTAAGAGTTCCTTTTTGACTGAAAACAAGCTAGGATAGTTACCAAATGGCTTAAAACAGTCTCGATTTTGATTATTGACCAGTACGGATTTTGCACCTCTCCGATGTTTTAGATCGTAATTCTTAAAAACTTGACAACCAACAACTCGTGTAAAAGTTGGATTGTGGTTCAGTGTTTCTTGTTGACCGACAGCAAGATAAAATAGTTACCAAATGAATCGCAATAGTTTCGGCTTTAATTTTAGACCTGTATGGATTTCGTACCTCTCCGATACTTTAGATCAAAATTCTGGGAAGCTTTGATACCGGCAATACATTTGAGTGGTTCGATCTTGGTTAAGAGTTTCTTTTGGACCGAAAACTAGCTGGGATAGTTACCAAATGACTAGAAACAATCTGGATTTTAATTAACTCATTTGAGAGGTTGTATTGTAGTGAAGTGTTTAATGATGACCGACAAAAAACTAGTATACTTACCAAATAAATCGTAATACTCTCGATTTTAATTTATGGCTGATACGAATTTTGTACCACTCTGATGCTTTAAATTGCAATTCTTTGAAGCTTGGCCATCGATTACTCATTTGAAAGGTTTGGTCATAGTGATGAGTTTCTTTTTTATCGACAAAAAGCTAGGATAGTTACCAAATGAATCGCAATACTCCTGACTTTAATTTAAGATCGGCACGAATTTTTTTCAATTTCGATGCTTTAGAACATAATTCTTAAAAGCTTGGCTACCAGCAACTCGTTTGAGAGGTTGAGTCGAGGTGAAGAGTTTCTTTTCGACCGACAACAAGCTAGGTTATTTATCAAATGAATCATAACACTCCCGATTTTCATTTATTACCAGTACCGATTTCGCACCCATTTCGATGGTTTAGAATGTAATTTTTAGAAGCTTGGCTACTAGCCACTGAGGTCATATTGTGGTTAAGAGTTTCTTTTCTACCGATGATAAACTAAGATAGCTACCAAATGAATTGCAACACTCCTGGTTTTTATTTAAGATCGACACGAAGGCAAACCGATTATTTATATGGATCCGTAAGCCTGAGTTTCCAACGCCATGAGGTTTCGAGCCCACGACCTCTCTCTAAGTGGAGAGGTACAACCACCACTGGACCAATAGACCAATTGTATCTAATATCATACCATTCTGATGCTTTAGAGCGTAATTCTAAGAAGCTTGGCTACCGACCACTCATTTGAGAGGTTTGATCATAGTTAAGAGTTTCTTTTCCACCCACAAAAAACTAGGATAATTACAAAATGAATCACAATACTCCCTATTTTAATTTAAAACCGGCTTGGATTTCGCACCATTATAATACTTTAGAACACAATTTTTAGAAACTTGACTACCGGTAACTCGTTTGTGTGGTTGGATCGTGGTGAAGAGTTTTTTTTTCTACCATCAAAAAACTAGGATAGTTACCAAATGAATCGCAACACTCCCGATTTTAATTTAAGGCCGGCACGGATATCATATCATTCCTATGCTTTAGAATGCAATTCTTAGAAGCTTGGCTATCGGCCACTGGTTTGAGAGGTTGGATCATGGTAACGATTTTCTTTTCAACCGATAAAAAGCTAGGATAACACTACAATAAAATTGGACTTTAACGTCACCAAATTCAAGTCATTTATTTTAAAAATGACGTTAATGCTCCAATTTTCAAATTTCACTCCGTAATTTTAAATACTTGAAATATCTACAACATCATTTACTAAAAAAATGACGTTAAATACTATTATACAGTTTTCAATGTCATTTTTATTAATGAATTAAAATGAATTTACAAAACCACGTCAGTCGAATAATTGCAGTAATGTCATTTTCCACTATTTACGTGGTTTGGGGATCTTTTGGTTGATAATAATAAAGTCGTGAGTGGAGATTGCTATGAAGTTGATTTCTAAAATTAATCATGAGAGAAACTTTCAAGAGCCTGAGAGAAACATTCAAGTGAAATATCGTAGAGACCTTGTGGAATTCAAGCGCACACCATAGTTAAAAAATCATCTCCTCCAATCAATCAGGTTATCTCTCACTCCTTTCCCTTTAGAATTTGATTACTGGTATTGTATTTTTTTTTTTGTTTCTTAATATTTATTTCTCGGTTGAGATATACATTCCACAATTAAGTCACAATTTTCTCCTCAATTCTTCTCTTTTGCAATGAAATTTAAACATAAAAGGCGAAATTTTACTGATTTCATCCCTTGGTATGCATGATTTCTCCCCCTTTTCAACTTTTGTAACATTTTGGGCCTCAATTTCACAATCTCAATGGTTCTTCTCTCGAAATAATCATTTGGGTAAGCTTTAATTTAGGTTTTATGGTTATATATAGAGTAATTTTGATGTTATCATGAGCAAACAGTCACTTGGGCAAATTTTAAATCCTTCCTTACTTAAATTCAAAACTAGATCTTGATTTAGAATCTAGAACTTGCTTTAGAAAACCCTGAAAGCCCAAGAACAGCAACTCATTTCCATATTTAGTGGGAAAAAAATGCTTAAATCTGTCGCGAATCACCTCAAAAACTTGTATAAGTTACACCCAGTTTTAGTTTTTCTTGTTACGTTGTCGTTTGGAGTAACAGTTTTGCTCGTAGTATCGGTATATGAGAATCAGTTTCACATTGTTAGTTGTGACTTATGGAGTAATGCATTTTTTCTGAGTAGTTCTAGTTATAGTTACCTGTTTGTGGGTTTGATGAATCTTGTAATGGTAACTGGGCATTTGGTTTATACGAGAGGGAATTGTGGGAATGTTGATGAGGAGGATTCGTGGTTTCTTGAGTCGTATCAGAAGCATAAGGGACAAGCTGCGAGTTTTGAAGTACATATAAAGGAAGGGGTTGAGATTGTTAATTAGATTAAGAAGTTTGTAGTAATTGCAATAGATTAGCAATGTTAGTATTATCATATAGAATGAGCCTATAATTGCTTGTTCTTTCCACCTATACGTACTATAGTCATGGTAGGCTGATAATATATATATTTAGTGCTTATGAGAAATGACTAATAACATAGCGTCCTAATGATTTTTATCCCCAGTAAACTACTGGGATATATGCTACTTTCTAATAAAGCAGTATAGGTAACTTGGTCCACTTATAAGCAATAATACCATAAAGTATTTAATTAGCCACAAGTTTGTTTTAGTAAAATAGAAGATCATTTTTTATTCATCTTCTTCTTCTTCTTTTTTTGTCATATAGTATAGCCACAAGTTTGTTAATAGTATAATACCATTAAGTATTCAATTAGTCAAAATAGTAGATTAATTATATTTTGAAACAAAACATATACTCCATAACGTAAGATGCTGCTTCAAGAACAGGAAATTTCTCTATGTTTGCCCTAAAGAACTATCATATTATTGTTTTACAAAGTTTCAGTTTCATGTTATTGTTAATAGTAAATAGAAGATCTTTTTTTATTCCTCTTCTTCTTTTTCTTCTTTTTATATCATATTATCATATAGTATAGCTATAAGGTTGTTTTAAGCTAATAACTGATGCAACGATGTAGTTTTTAAAGTGATCATGGGAAGTATCAGCGAAAATTGCTTATGATGGGCAGCAAGAGATACATCTCGAGTCCTATCGCCCTACAACTTCATTCGCAGGTATATAAATTAATGTAGCTCTTAGATTTTTTTGCTTAACATCAAATAAATTCTCATTATGATAGTTTGTATTGACTGAAAGCTGTAATGATCTCGGTAAAAACCTTGTGTATCGAACACTGTAATTTTTATATATATCCTCCATAAATGTTTTCATAGTTCTCCTGCAACTTTATCATTTGGTACAGGGATACTGCACCTGATCATGCTTCGTTGACAATAACAAATTGGGGAATTTGTTATGCTGATGTCCCTTGGGCAAAGAACATTCCTAGAAATACAATATATCCAGTGGTGCCTGGGTATGTATGCCACTTATCGCAATCTCTCAAAATGTTCTAAAACTTCTTTTAAACTAGATTTTCTTTGAGGTAGACATGAGATCGTAGGAATTGTCAAAGAGGTAGGATGCAATGTTTGCCACTTCAAAGTCGGCGATCATGTTGGAGTTGGGCCATATGTGAACTTCTGTAAGACATGCGAACATTGTAAAATTCAAGAAGAAGTTCACTGTGATCCTGAAACATCACACACCTTCAATTCTGTTGATGAGGATGACGCAATTACAAGAGGCGGGTATTCGAGCTACATTGTTGTTCAGGAAGGGTAGGTCAATCTCTTACCCTCTAAGCCTAAATTTATTTTCTTAGGTTTTATATCACATGTTTATATTACTATATTTGCGGTGTGTTGATGTGGGTGACTACACACAGGCACATCTTCAAAATACCAGACAACTACCCGTTGGTTTCAGCAGTACCGTTACTCTGTACTGAAACTGCAGTCTATGCTCCCAAGATGCGTTATAAGGTGAACAAACCAGGTAAATCTCTTGGAGTGGTTGGGTTAGGTGGTCTGGGTTATTTAGCTGTGAAGCTTGGCAAGGCTTTTGGGTCACATGTAACAGTTTTCAGCACGAGCAATTCAAAGAAAGATGAAGCCCTGAATCTCCTTGGGGCAGATAAATTTATCATCTCGTCTAACATGCAACAAATGGAGGTAATGCTGTAACAAAGATATTGCAGCCAGGTAAACTTATTAACATCAAATCAGGCAAAATTAAAAAGATCCTGAACTTCGATGTCTTCACACTCAATAGTCCTTTATCCTAGCATCACTTACCTATTTGCTAGTTAACTTTTCTATTTTAAAGAAGTAACATGCTGACATTAACTTCTGATGTGGCCATACTTTACAGGAACTAATAGGAAATATTTGGCTAATGAATGCCATCCCTTTTGAGTAACTTGCGACTATAAATTGTTTATCAATTTTGATGTTTATAGATAAATGCATTGAATTCAGTCAACGATTTTACAGTTCTCAAGTACTAATGAATGTCCTTTCTCTATTTATCTGGCAGCATCTGAACAATTTTTTGGACCGTTCTTCACATGATACACTTTCTGAAAGTGACGTTCAGGTATATCCCAGCTTCATTCCAGTTATTATTTTTTATCGTGTGGTGCAACGTATAAAGATCACTTCTACATTTTCATGCCCATCAATTTGTTTTTCTTTTGAAGTCTTTTTTGTGTACCCATAAGGTATGTTTTCTTACCTTTTAATTTGACTGTTGTGGCTCTGGTGCCCTGTATGATATGACAGTCTTGGTTTTCAGTCACCTCATTCGAAGACTTCATTAGGTTTTGGCTTTCTGAATCTTTAGGGTCATCTTTTTCGTAGACAGGATTGAAAATTGTCACTTAGGAATCTGATCCCGAGGTTTTTGTTTAGTTGGTTATTGTTGTTTAAGACATTGTGGTTCAGGCTTTTGTAGAACGAGGGCTTTGGTCCCTTGAAGTTTCACGCCTGGTAATTTAAGATGAATTATCTCTTAACGTTGGTAAGTTATATTACCATTCTCAAATCAGCCATACATTCCCTTAAAAGCATGCTATTTATGCCAATTCTGTTATTAGATCTATTATGATCATCATGCATAGATGTCTCTACGACAATGATAGTGCAGCCTGGACCAATAGTAAATTTTCTAATCGTGAATCAAGGTGTCAGGACTCTTGATCTTGACTAGGCTAAGGTAATTAACCAACTTTTATCTTGAAACTAAGGGTTTTTCTTACAGAGCATTTTTAGACTTAAAAGGTTTTTATTTTTTGCTTTATGGACAGGCTAAAATAACCCTAAAAAAAATTAGTATGAAGACACCAAGTTCGAAAACCGATTACAAAATCACAAGATTAGGCGAACATCATTGCAACAAACAATTGTAACCCTTTTTTATTATAGCATTTTCTTAGTGACTTTGGACTAAAATAAAATGTGATTGTCTGCCGGATGTATGCTTGTAGGTGGTTGGGAACATAAGGTATCTATATAATTCATTTTTGCAAGTCAAATTACTAATGTTTTGAATGATGTACTATGCATATTTTCTCTAAAGCAAAAAAACGGGGATGCCGGGAGCATTGAAATATCTGTGTCTGATTATTATGAGAAACATGGCATGACATTGAGTTATTCGACAGAGTTTCCTTGTATCAATGTTGGGAAACAAAAGCGGCGTATATACTTGCGTCTTGAGGTGAAGTGGATAGCTCTCTTTAGATTTTCAGTGTACATTCATTTGTTTATAATTTGGATTAAATCTAAAATTAAGTTCATTGCATTTTGTAGATCTGTGATCTAGTTTCCTTACAACGATATTAGAAATCCTTATCCATTTTTCAGAGATCTTTCACTACTAGAGAAATCAAGATAGAATCCTAAGGAAAGCCTGTCAGTTTTGAATGATGTAAGCATTCTCCACTATGTATCTTCTGCTGCATTCACCACTAGCTTTATTTCAATTTTCTAAGAGGTTTCTCATGAGAATGATTTTATGAACAGACCCTAGAAACAAGCAAATATGACAATGACCAAATGTTCAAGTCATGCGACATCAAAACTGATTCGAAGTTTACTCAAGTTAAAGGTCATGTTTTGTCAGATCCAAAGGTATTTAGATATCTTATTTTATATTTTGTTATATATACTTCTAGTTGTTCTATGTAAAGTTATATGATTTAATTATTTTACTAATTAGGTCTTACCATTGTTTCTCACCAGTTGAAAGTTGGCGACAGGGAGGATTTCTTTCCTCGAAATGAATAGTGGAACTTCATCAGTAAGGTGATTTATTATATTTTTACATTTATATCTTAGTTATTTATTCAAGTCATTTACTTGAAGGGAACAACAAAATGACCCATGAGAAAAAGTTGTACTTCGATGTTTTCAACTTATAAATGAAAGATTTTTGTGGTGACATCAATTTCGTACATCTTCTAACATTAATTTGAAATATTTGTGAAGAAACTAGTGGAACCAACAAGAGTGAATGATCAGTATTTAACTAATATTCTTTTGAAGATCAATGGAAACGTATGGAAATGTGAATTATTTTGAGAAAACATATTACTCATTGTAACTTCTGTTTGTTATAAGTGAATAGCATTTTTCATAGTCTGTGGTTTCCTATATTTTGTACATTGTTTGTGTTCATTCCTTACTTTGTTACAACTCAGTGGCTTGAATTCAATGCTAACCATTGAACATGGTCTCAGCATTCCTTCCTGCGATTTTCAAAGCTCCAGCCATGATGTTGCGGATGGACGTGTCACATAGCTCTCCTGGCCAGGTTGATGTGCCTTATATTTCTACGGTAATTTACTTATAGTATGCTTCCCAGTCAGTTTGATTTACATTATTTGCATTTCCCAACAAAGAATTCCAGTAGATTTATATTTTTGGGAGTATTAGATGGTCAGCTTGAGGCAATGGTCATCTATTTCTCAATATAGAGCTTGTGTCAGAACACTGTCACCAAAAGTTGAAATGGTTGTTGCTCCATTTAAGCGAGACACCAATACAATGGATGTCGGCATTATTTGGTATGAGTTTAAACATTTGTGTTATATCATGCTATTGATTAAAAGAATTTTACTAAATAATGATTGCTTCTCAATTTTTGTGAGCTCCTTCTTGACTTCTACACAAGTTCATGAAAAAGAAAACCTGATGAGATAATTGTTTTGAGGTGATTTGTTACTGTCCTTTGTCATTGTGAAGTACTTGTTTTTTGCTACTAAGTTTTTTATGTAGAGGACAAATAATATTTAGCTCTATTCTTAAATGTGCAATGTACATCCCGCAAAAGTACTATGGTTTTGCTTGGGCATAACATCTTCTTTCCACAATTATTCCTATAAATCTTGAATGTCAGCACCACAATTTATGGAATTATTATAAATTGAATATCTAAAACTTGAATTATGAATGTATTGTTAAACAGGTGGGAGGATGGACACAAGGGTATGACGGTTTCACATTTGTATCAGTAAGGGGAGCAGGCCACGAAGTCCCTCTGCATAGACCACAACTTGCACTAGTTCTTGTTAAGGCCTTCTTTTCAGGAATCGCAATGCCCACTCTGCCACAGGTTATTTCAGATTATTGAGTTTACACAGAAAGGAAAATTGTATTATTGGGAAATACGTGCTCCTTGACTGTAGCACTAGCAAGTCTTTGTTGTACTAGATGAGTCTTGTCACAGTCACAATACCAAGAATATTACTTCATTGCCCAATAAAGAACTTTAACATTCGCTTGTGTCAGATGTATTATCTTGTTAACTCTGTGTTGTAAGTAACTTTCTATTTTTAAATTTTTTGTCCAATAGTATGTGATGCAAAAGGGCAAAAATGTAATTTTTTTTAAATTTTCAAACCAAAATCGCTTTTACGGTGATGTAAACTCCTTTGAATTGTGTATCTAAGTTACTTTCTACATTACTTCAATTCTTTAATTACGTCATTTTTAGCATGACGATAATTCTTCACTTTTAACGTGACATGAATTCTTTAATTCCGATATTTCTTAGATGACGTAAAAAGTACCAATTACGTTGCTTTTAAATGACGTAAATAAATAGAGGTTGGTTACTACGAAGATACTTTGAACGTCATTTTTTTAACATAAAAATGTCATTAAAAAAGTGATGTAAATGCATAGTACTAACAATATCGCTTTGGTCAACGTCGCTTGCAAAAGTGACGTTATTTATATTTCACGTCACTTTTTTAGTGATGTAAATACCCTTATTTGTTGTAGTGTAATTTCCAAATGAATCGCAACACTCCCAGTTTTAGTTTAAGACTGGCACAGATTTTTTACCATTCCGATGCTTTAGAACGCAATTCGTGGAAACTTGGCTACCGGTAACTCGTTTGAGTGGTTGGATCGTGGTGAAGAGTTTTTTTTCTTCTGATAAATAGCTTGGATAGTTACCAAATAAATTACAACACTCCCGATTTTAATTTAAGACCGGCACGAATTTCTTACCATTCTGATGCTTTATAACACAATTCTTAGAAACTTGGCTACCAGTAACTTGTTTGAGAGGTTGGATCGTTGTGAAGAGTTTCTTTTCGATCGAAAAATGTTAAGATAGTTACCAAATGAATCGCAGCACTCCCGATTGAAATTTAAAAATGACAAGGATTTCGTATCATTTCGATACTTTAAAACCCAATTCTTAGATGCTTGGCTACCGACAAATCGTTTGAGAGGTTGGATCGTGGTGAAGAATTTATTTTCTACAGACCAAAACTGGGATAATTACTAAATGAATCACAACACTTCCAATTTTAATTTATGACCGGAACGGATTTCGAATCATTCCGATTCTTTAGAACACAATTCTTAGAAACTATTCTACCGGTAACTCGCTTAAAAGGTTGGATCGTGAAGAAGAGTTTTTTTTCGAACGAAAGAAGCTAAGATAGTTACCAAATGAATCGTAATACTTTCAGTTTTAATTCAGGACCGACACGGATTTCGTACCATTATGATGCATTGGAACGCAATTCTTAGAAGCTTGGCTGCCGACAACTCATCTGAAATGTTGGATCGTGGTAAAAAGTTTCCTTTTGACAGACAACATGTTAAGATAGTTACCAAATAAATCGTAACACACCCTATTTTAATTTTTGATCGGCACAGATTTCGTACCATTCTGATGTTTTAGAACGTAATTCTTTGAAGCTTTGCTACCAACAACTCATTTGTGAAGTTGGATCGTGGTGAAGAGTTTCTTTTCGACCAATAAAAAGCTAGGATAATTTCCAAATGAATTGCAATACTCCTGATTTTAATTTATAACCGACACGGATTTATTACCATTCCGATATTTTAGAACACAATTCTTAGAAGTTGGGTTACCTGCAACTCGTTTGAGAGGTTAGATCGTGGTAAAAAGTTTCTTTTCTGCCTAAGAAAAGCCAGGATAGTTACCATATGAACCGCAACACTCCTGGCTTTAATTTATGACCGACACGATTTTCATACCATTCAGATGCTTTAGAACGTAATTCCTAGGAGCTTGGCTACCGGCAACTCGTTTAAGAGGGTGGATCGTGGTGAAGAGTTTCTTTTCTACCAACAAAAAGCTAGTATAGTTACAAAATTAATCACAACACTCCTAGTTTTAATTAAAGACCGGTATGGATTTCGAGCCATTTTAATACTTTAGAACAAAATTCTTAGATACTTAGCTACCGGAAATACGCTTGAGAGGTTGGATCATGGTGAAGAGTTTCTTTTCGACCGAAAAAAGCTAGGATAGTTACTGAATGAATCGCAGCACTCTCAGTTTTAATTTAGGACTAGCACGGATTTCATACTATTCTGATACTTTATAACACAATTCTTAGAAGCTTGGCTACCGGCAACTCGTTTGAGAGGTTGAATTGTGGTGAAGAGATTCTTTTCAAGCTAAAGAAGCTATGATGGTTACGAAATGAATCACAATATTCCCAGTTTTAATTTATGACTGGTACGGATTTTGTACCATTCTGATGTTTTATAACACAATTTTTAGTAGCCTGGCTATCGGCCACTCTTTTGAGATGCTAAAACATGGTGAAGAGTTTCATTTCTTTCGACTAAAAGCTAGGTTAGTTACCAAATGAATCGCAGCACTCCCGGTTTAGTTTAATAGTAACAAGGATTTCATACAATTCTGAACCTTTAGAACGCAATTCTTAGAAGCTTGGTTACCGGCAACTCGTTTGAGAGGTGGGATCGTGGTGAAGAGTTTCTTTTCGACCGACAAGAAGCTAGGATAGTTACCAAATGCATTGCAGCACTCCCAGCTTTTGTACCATTCTAATGCTTTAGAATACAATTCTTAAAAACCTGGTTGCCGGTAACTTGTTTGAGAGGTTGGATCGTGGTGAAGAGTTTATTTTCGATAGTAAATAGCTAAGATAGTTACCAAATATATCGCAATACTTCCAATTTTAATTATAACTAGCGCGGATTTCGTACCATTCTGATGCTTTAAAATGCAATTCTGACCGGCAACTCATTTGAGAGGTTGGATCCTGGTGAAGCTTTTCTTTTCAACCAACAACAAGCTAGGAAAGTTACCAAATAAATCACAATGCTTTAAAACGCAATTCTTCAAAGCTAGGTTACCTGCAACTCGTTCGAGAGGTTGGATCATGGTGAATAGTTTACTTATGACTGACTTCAAACTAGAATAGTTACAAAATGAATCGCAATACTCCAGGTGCTAATTTATGACTGACACGAATTTTATACCATTCCGATGCTTTAGAAGGCAATTCTTAGAAGTTTGGCTTCCGGCAACTCGTTTGAGAGGTTGGATCATGGAAAAGAGTTTCTTTTCGACCAGCAGTAAGCTAGGATTGTTTCCAAATGAATCGCATCTTTCCCAGTTTAAATTTAAGACCGATATGGATATCGTACCGTTCTGATGCTTTATAACACAATTCTTAAAAGCTTGGTAACCTGCAACTCCTTTGAGAGGTTGGATCATGGTAAAGTGTTTATTTATGACCGACAACAAGCTAGGATACTTACCAAATAAATTATAACAGTATCGGACTTAATTTATTACCGGTACCGATTTCGTACCATTTTAATGCTTTAAAACGCAATTATTAGATTCTTGGCTACCGAAAACACGTTTGAGAGGTTGGATCATGGTAAAGAGTTTATTTTCAATTGAAAAAAAGCTAGGATAATCACCAAATGAATGTCAACACTCCCGAATTTAATTTAAGACCGGAACGGATTTTGTATCATTCCGGTGATTTAGAACGTAATTCTTAGAAACTTTGCTACCGGTAAATCGTTTAAGAGGTTGGATCGTGATGAAGAGTTTATTTTCAACCTAAAGAAGCTAAGATAGTTACCAAATGAATCGTAGCACTCTCGGTTTTAATTTAGGAACGACACAGATTTCGGGCCATTTTCATGCTTTAGAACACAATTCTTAAAACCTTGGCTTCCGGCAACTCGTTTGAAAGGTTGGATCGCGGTGAAGAGTTGACTAAAAAAAGCTTACATAGATCCCAAATATATCGCAACACTTCCAATTTTAATTTATAACCGGTACAGATTTTGTACCATTTCGATGTTTTAGAATGAAATTCATAAAAGCTTGGTTTCCGGGAACTCGTTTGTGAAGTTGGATTATGGTGAAGAGTTTCTTTTTGACCGATGAAATGCCAGGATAGTTTCCAAATGAATTGCAATAATCAAGGTTTTAATTTAAGACCAACACTAATTTCGTTCCATTCTGATGCTTTAGAACGCAATTCTTAGAAGCTTGGCTACCGGCAACTCGTTTGAGAGGTTGAATTGTGGTGAAGAGTTTCTTTTTGACCTAAAGGAGCTAAGATAGTTACCAAATAAATCGTAACTCTCCCGGTTTTCATTTAAGAACAGCGCGGATTTTGTACCTTTCCGATGCTTTAGAACGCAATTCTAAGAAGCTTGGCCACCAATAGCTCATTTGAGAGGATGGATCGTGGTGAAGAGTTTCCGTTCGACCGACAACAAGTTAAGGTATTTAACAAATGAATCGTAACACTCCCTATTTTTATTTATGATCGGCACAAATTACGTACCATTTCATTGCTTTAGAATGTAATTCTTAGAAGCTTCGCTACCGGCAACTCATTTATGAGGATGGATCATGGTGAAGAGTATCTTTTCGACCGATAAAAAGATAGGATAATTTTTAAATGAATCGCAACACTCCCGATTTTAATTAATAACTGACACGGATTTAGTACCATTACAATGCATTTGAACGCATTTCTTAGTAGTTAGGTTACCTACAACTCGCTTAAGAGGTTAGCTCGTGGTGAAGAGTTTATTTTGACTGACAACCAGCAAGGATAGTTACCAAATGAATCAAAAATGTCCTAGTTTTAGTTTATGACTGGTATGAATTTTGCACCGCTTTGATGCCTTAATTCACAATTCTGAAAAGATGGTCTACCGGCAACTCGTTTGAGAGGTTGGATCGTGGTGCAGAGTTTCTTATCACCAACAAAAAGCTAGGATAGTTACCAAATGAATCGCAACACTCCAGGCATTAATTTAAGACCATAATCAATTTCGTACCTTTCTGATTCTTTAGAACGCAATTCTTAGAAGTTTGGCTATCGGCAGCTCGTTTGAGAAGTTGGACCAAGATGATAAGTTTATTTTCGACCGACAAAAAGCTAGGATATATTCCAAATGAATCGCAACAATCCCGGCTTTAATTTAAGAGCAACACAGATTTTGTACCACTCCAATTCTTTAGAATACTATTCTTTGAAGCTTGGTTAACGGCAACTCATTTGAGAGGTTGGACCAAGGTGATGAGTTTCTTTTTGACCGACATAAAGCTAGGATAGTTTCGAAATTAATCGCAACATTCCTGATTTTAATTTAAGACAAGCACGAATTACCTTTCCGATGCTTTAGAACATAATTCTTTGAAGCTTGGCTACTGGCCACCCATTTGAGAGGTTGGATCGCGGTGAATAGTTTCTTTCCGATCGATAAAAATCAAGGATAGTTACCAAATGAATCGCAACTCCCCTCTATTAATTTAAAATCGGAACGGATTTCGCACCATTCCGATGCTTTATAACGCAATTCTTTAAAGCTTGGTTACATACAACTCGCTTGAGAGGTTGAATCATGGTGAAGAGTTTATTTATGACCAACAACAAGCTAGGATACTTACCAAATAAATCTCAATACTCTCGGTTTTAATTTATTTTCGGTACCAATTTTGCACCATTCTGATGCATTAAAATGAAATTATTAAATGTTTGGTTACCAACAAGTCATTTGAGAGGTTAGATCATGGTAAAGATTTTATTTTCTATCGACAAAAGGCTAGGATAATTACCAAACGAATCACAACACTCCCGGTTTTAATTAAAATCCGCAACGGATTTTGTTTCATTTTGGTGCTTTAGAATGCAATTCTTAGAAACTTGGCAACCGGGAAATCGTATGAGAGGTTGGATCATGATGAAGAGTTATTTTTTCGACCTAAAGAAGCTAAGATAGTCACCAAATGAATCGCAGCACTCACGGTTTTAATTAAGGAACGACACAGATTTCGTACCATTCTCATGCTTTAGAACGCAATTCTTAAAAGCTTGGCTTCTGACAACTCATTTGAAAGGTTGGATCGCGGTGAAGAGTTTATTTTCAACCAAAAAAAGCTAACATAGTTACCAAATATATCGCAACACTCCCGATTTTAATTTATAACCGGTACGGATTTTGTACCATTCCGATGCATTAAAATGAAATTCATAAAAGCTTGGTTACCGGTAACTCGCTTGTGAAGTTGGATTGTGGTGAAGAGTTTCTTTATGAACGATGAAAAGCCAAGATAGTTTCGAAATGAATCACAATAATCCCAGTTTTAATTTAAGACCAGCACGGATTTCGTTCCATTCCGATACTTTAGAATGCAATTCTTAAAAGTTTGGCTACCAACAACTCGTTTGAGAAGTTGAATTATTGTGAAAAGTCTCTTTTCGACCTAAAAGAGCAAAGATAGTTGCCAAATGAATCGCAACTCTCCCGATTTTAATTTAAGAGCAGCGCGGATTTTGTACCTTTCTAAATCTTTAGAACAATATTTTCAGAAGCTTGGCCACCAACAACTCGTTTGAGAGGTTGGATCGTGGTGAAGAGTTTCCTTTCGACCGACAACATGTTAAAATGGTTAACAAATGAATCGTAACATTCCCTATTTTTATTTATGATCCGCATAGATTTTGTACCATTTCGATACTTTAGAATGTAATTCTCAGAAGCTTCGCTACCGGCAACACGTATGTGTGGTTGGATCGTGGTGAAGAGTTTATTTTCGACTGATAAAAAGATAGGATAATTTCCAAATGAATCGCAACACTCCCAATTTTAATTTATAACTGACACGGATTTAGTACCATTACGATACATTAGATTACAAGCAACTCGTTTGAGAGATTATCTCATGGTGAAGAGTCTATTTATGACTGACAACTAGCTAGGATGGTTACCAAATGAAACAAAAATCCCCCGGTTTTAATTTATGATCGGTATGGATTTCACATCGCTCTAATGCTTTAATTCAAAATTCTTAAAAGCAGGTCTAACAAAAACTCTTTGAGAGGTTGGATAGTGGTGCAGAGTTTCTTGTCACCGACAAAAAGCTAGGATAGTTACCAAATGAATTGCAACACTCCAGGTATTAATTTAAAACCAGTATGGATTTCGTACCATTCCAACGCTTTAAAACACAATTCTTAGAAGCTTGGTTACCGGCAACTCGTTTGAGAAGATGGACCAAGGTAATGAGTTTTTTTTTCGACCCACAAAAAGCTAGGATAGTTTTCAATCCCGATTTTAATTTAAGACCAACACAGATTTCGTACCATTCCGATTCTTTTGAATAAAATTCTGAGAAGCTTGGCTACCGGCAAATCATTTGTGAGGCAGATCCTAGGTGATGAGCTTCTTTTTGACCGACAAAAAGCGAGGATAGTTTCCAAATTAATTGCAACAATCCCGGTTTAAATTTCTGACCAGCACAAATTTTATACAATTTCGATGCTTTAGAACATAATTTTTAAAAGCATGACTACCGGCCACCCATTTGATAGGTTGGATCATGGTGAAGAGGTTCTTTTCGACCGATAAAAATCTTGGATAGTTACCAAATGAATCGCAACACCCTCCGATTTAATTTAAGACCGGAACAGATTTTGTACTATTTTGATGCATTATAACGCAATTCTTAAAAGCTTGGTTACCTGCAACTTGTTTAAGAGGTTGGATCATGGTAAAAAATTTATTTATGATCGACAACAAGCTAGGATACTTACCAAATAAATCGCAACACTCTCGGTTTTAATTTATTACAGCTACCGATTTCGTACCATTCTGATGCATTGAAACGCAATTATTAGATGCTTGGCTACCGACAACTCATTTGAGAGCTTGGATCATGGTAAAGAGTTTATTTTCTATCGACAAAAAGCTAGGAAATTACCGAATGAATCACAACACTCCCGGTTTAAAATTAGGACCGGAACAGATTTCGCATCATTCCTATGCTTAAGATTGCAATTCTTAGATACTTGGCAACCGATAAATTTTTTGAGAGGTTAGATCGTGATGAAGATTTTTTTTTCGACCTAAAGAAGCTAAGAAAGTTGCCAAATGAATCGCAGCATTTTTGGTTTTAATTTAGGAATGGCACGGATTTCGTACCATTCTCATGCTTTAGAACACAATTCTTAAAAGCTTTACTTCCGACAGCTCATTTAAAAGGTTGGATCGTGGTGAAGAGTTTATTTTTGGCTGATAAAAGCTATCATAGTTACCAAATATATAGCAACACTCCCGATTTTAATTTATAACTGACACGGATTTCGTACCATTCTGATGCTTTATAATGAAATTCATAAAAGCTTGGTTACCGGTAACTCCCTTGTGAAGTTGGATTGTGGTGAAGAGTTTCTTTTTGAGCGATGAAAAGCCAAGAAAGTTTCGAAATGAATCGCAATAATCCTGGTTTTAATTTAAGACAAGCACAGATTTCATTCCATTCCGATGCTTTAGAACGCAATTTTTAGAAGCTTGGCTACCGATAACTTGTTTGAGAGGTTGAATTGTGGTGAAGAGTTTCTTTTCGACCTAAAAGAGCTAAGATAGTTACCAAATGAATCGCAACTCTCCCAGTTTTAATTTAAAACCTGCGCGGATTTTGTGTCTTTTCGAATCTTTAGAACCCAAATCTTAGAAGCTTGGCGCCACCAAGAAATCGTTTGAGAGGCTGGATCATGGTGAAGAGTTTCCTTTCGACCGATAATAAGTTAAGATATTTAACAAATGAATCGTAACGCTCCCTATTATTATTAATGATCGACATTGATTTCGTTCCATTCCGATGCTTTAGAATGTAATTCAAAGAACCTTCGCTACCGGTAACTCGTTTGTGAGGTTGGATTGTGGTGAAGAGTTTATTTTCGACCGATAAATATATAGGATAATTTCCAAATGAATCGCAACACTCCTGATTTTAATTTATAACTGATACGGATTTAGTACCATTACGATGCATTAGAGCTCATTTCTTAGAAGTTAGGTTACCTGCAACTCATTTGAGAGGCCAGCTCGTGGTGATGAGTATATTTATGACTGACAACTAGCTTGGATTGTTACCAAATGAATCAAAAATCTCCCGGTTTTAATTTATGACCGGTATGGATTTCGCACCACTCTAATGTCTTAATTCAAAATTCTTTGAAGCTGGTCTACAGGCAACTCGTTTTAGAGGTTGGATCATGGTGCAGAGTTTCTTGTCACCGACAAAAAGCTTGGATAGTTACCAAATGAATTGCAACACTCCAGGTATTAATTTAAGACCAGCATGGATTTCGTACCATTCCGACGCTTTAGAACGTAATTCTTCGAAGCTTGGTTACCGGAAACTCATTTGAGAAGTTGGACCAAGGTGATGAGTTACTTTTCGACCGACAAAAAGCTATGATAGTTTCCAAATGAACCTCAACAATTCTGGTTTTAATTTAAGACCAACACAGATTTCTTGCCATTCCGATTTTTTAGAATACAATTCTCACAAGCTTGGCTACCGGCAACTCGTTTGAGAGGTTGAACCAAGGTGATGAGTTTCTTTTTGACTGACAAAAAGCTAGGATAGATTCCAAATGAATCGCAACGATCCCGGTTTTTAATTTAAGACGAACACAAATTTCGTACCATTCCGATGCTTTAGAATGGAATTCTTAAAAGTATGGCTACCGGCCACCCGTTTGAGAGGTTGAACCATGGTGAAGAGTTTATTTTCAACCGATCAAAATCAAAGATAGTGTTACCAAGTGAATCGCAGCCCCCTATTTTAATTTAATACTGGAACGGATTTCATACCATTTCGATGCTTTAGAGCGGAATTCTTAGATGCTTTGGTTCCGACAACTCGTTTGAGAGGTTGAATTGTGGTTAAGAGTTTCTTTTCTTCTAACGAAAAGCTAGGATAGCTTCCAAATAAATCACAATACTCCCAGTTTTAATCTAAGATCGGCTCGTATTTCGTACCATTCTGACACTTTCGAACGCAATTCCTAGAAGCTTGGCTGCCGGCAACTCATTTGAGAGGTTGGATCATGGTGAAAAATTTCCTTTCGACCGACAAAAATTAGATAGTTACCAAATGAATCGCAACACTCCCTATTTTTATTTATGATCGGCATGAATTTTGTCGATCGATAAAAAGCTAGGATTATTTCCTAATGAATCGCAACACTCCCGATTTAAAGTTATAACCGACACGGATTGAGTACCATTCCGATGCTTTAGGACACATTTCTTAGAAGTTAGGTTACCTGTAACTCATTTGAGAGGTTAGATCATGGTGAAGAGTTTATATATGACCGACAACCAGCTAGGATAGTTACCAAATTAATCACAAATCTTCTAGTTTTAATTTATGACCAGTACGGATTTTGTACCCCTCAGATTCCTTAATTCAAAATTCTTTGAAGATGGTCTACCAGCAACTCGTTAGAAAGGTTGGATCATGGTGCATAGTTTCTTATCACCGACAAAAAGTTATGACAGTTACCAAATGAATCGCTATACTCCAGGTATTAATTTAAGACAGGCATGGATTTCTTTCCATTCTTATGCTTTAGAATGCAATTCTTAGAAGCTTGGCTACCGGCAACTCGTTTGAGAAGTTAGACCAAGGTGATGAGTTTCTATTCGACCGACAAGGAGCTAGGATTGTTTCCAAATGAATCGCAACAATCCCAATTTTAATTTAAGGCCAACATGAATTTTGTACCATTCCGATGCTTTAAAACGCAATACTTAAAAGCTTGGCTACCGACCACACATTTGAGAGGTTGGATAATGGTGAAGAGTTTCTTTTTGATTGATAAAACTCATGGATAGCTACCAAATGAATTGTAACATTCCCGATTTTAATTTAAGAATGGTATGGATTTCATACCATTCTGATGTTTTAGAACGCAATTCTTAGGAGCATGGCTACCGGCAAATCGTTTGTAAGGTTGGATCGTGGTGAGGAGTTACTATTCTACCAACAACAAGCTGGGATAGTTGCCAAATGAATCGCAACACTCCCAACTTTAATTTATGATCGGCACGGATTTTGTACCATTCCGATGCTTTAAAATACAATTCTTAGAAGCATGGCAACTGGCAAATTGTTTAAGAGGTTGGATCGTGGTGAAGAGTTTCTTTTATACCAAAAAATAGCTAGGATAGTTCCTAAATGAATCCCAACACTCCCGGTTTTAATTTATTACCGGCACAGATTTTTTACCATTCCTATGCTTTAGAACACAATTCTCAGAAGCTAGGTTACCTGGAAATTATTTGCGCGGTTAGATGGTGGTAAATCGTAATACTCCCAATTTTAATTTGTGACCGGCAAAGATTTTATGCCATTCCGATGCTTTAGATCGAAATTCAGGGAAACTTGGCTACCGATAACTCGTTTGAGAGGTTAGATCATGGTGAAGACTTTCTTTTCAATCGACAAATAGCTAGGATAGTTTCCAAATGAATCATAACACTCCCAGATTAATTTAAGATTGATACGGATTTCGTACCATTCTGATTCTTTAAAATTCAATTCTAAAAAGCTAGGTTACCTGAACTTCGTTTGATAGGTTGGATCATTGTGAAGTGTTTATTTATGACCGACAATAAGGTAGGATACTTACCAAATGAATCACAACACTCTCATTTTTTATTTATTACCGGTACCAAATTCGTACCATTCCGATGCTTTAGAGCACAATTCTTAGAAACATGGCTACTGGCCACTCGTTTGAGAGGTTGGATTGTGGTGAAGAGTTTCTATTCGATTGACAAAAAGCTAGAATAGTTTCCAAATGAGTTACTACACTCCGAGTTATAATTTATGACCGGTACGGATTTCGTACCATTCCAATGTTTTAGAACGCAATTCTTAGTTGTTTGGTTACTGGCCATTCGTTTGGGAGGTTAGATCGTGGTGAAGAGTTCTTTCCGATCGACAACAAGCTAGGATAGTTTCTAAAAGAATTGTAGCACTCCCGGTTTTAATTAAAGACCGGCATTGAATTTGTACATTTCGATGTTTCAAAACGCAATTCTTAGAAGCCAGGAGACTAACAACTCGTTTGAGAGGTTGGATAGTGGGGAAGGGTTTCTTTTCGACGACAAAAGGCTATGATAGTTACCAAAAAAATCGTAAGACTCCCGGTTTTAATTTAAGACCTGTGCGGATTTTATACCATTCCGATGGTTTAGAACGCAATTCTTAAAAGCTAGGTTACCTGTAACTCGCTTTAGAGGTTATATCGTAGAGAAGAGTTTATTGATGACCGATAAAAAGCTAGGATAGCTGCCAAATGAATTGCAATACTCCTGGCTTTAATTTATGACCGGTACGGATTTCGCACCACTCTGATGCTTTAAATCGTAATTCTCAGTAGCTTGGCCACCGATAACTCGTTTGAGATGTTGGGTCGTAGTGATGAGTTTATTTTTTATCGATGAAAAGCTAGGATAGTTACCAAATGAAACGCAACTGTCCCGTTTTAAATTTAAGATCGACATGGATTTCGTACAATTATGATGTTTTAGAACATAATTATTAGAAGCTTGGCTACCAGCAACTCGTTTGGGAGGTTGAATCGAGGTGAAATGTTTTTTAAGCCAGGTTAGTTATCAAATGAATCATAACACCCCCGATTTTAATTTGTTATCAGTACCGATTTCGTACCCATTCAGATACTTTAGAATGCAATTCAAAGAAGCTTGGCTACTGGCCACTCGTTAGGGAGGTCAGATCGTGGTAAAGAGTTTCTTTTCTACCGACAAAAAACTAGGATAGTTACCAAATGAATCACAACACTCTCGGTTTTAATTTAAGATCGACAAGAATATAATACCATTATGAAGCTTTAGAACGCAATTCTTAGAAGCTTCGCTACCAGCCCTCGTTTGAGAGGCTGGATCATGGTGAAGAGTTTCTTTTCTACAGACAAAGTGCTGGATAATTACCAAATGAATGGCAACACTCCCAACTTTAATTTAAGATCGGCACGGATTTTTTACCATTCTGATGCTTTATAACGCAATTCTTTGAAACTTGGCTACCGGTAACTTGTTTGAGTGGTTGGATCATGGTGAAGAGTTTTTTTTCTTTCGAAAAATAGATAGGATAGTTAGCAAATGAATTACAATACTCCCAGTTGTAATTTAAGACCGGCACAGATTTCTTACGATTCTGATGCTTTAGAATGCAATTCTTAAAAACTTTGCTATCGGAAAATCGTTTGAGAGGTTGGATCATTGTGAAGAGTTTCTTTTCAACTGAAAAAAGCTAAGATAGTTACCAAATGAATCGTAATACTCCAGGTTTTAGTTTAGGACCGGCACGAATTTTGTATCATTCCAATGCTTTAAAATAGATTTCTTAGATGCTTGGCTACCGACAACTTATTTGAGAGGTTGGATCGTGGTGAAGAGTTTATTTTTGACCGATAAAAAGATAGGATAATTCCAAAATGAATCGCAACACTCCCAGTTTTAATTTAAGACCGGAACAGATTTTGTATCATTCTGATGCTTTAGAACGCAATTCTTTAAAACTTAGCTATCGGTAACTCGTTTGAGAGTTTGGATTATTGTGAAGTGATTCTATTCGATCGACAATAATCTAGGATAGTTTCCAAATGAATCACAATACTCTCGGTTTTAATTTATGACCGACATGGATTTCGTACCACTCTGATGCTTTAAATCGTAATTCTAAGAAGCTTGGCCACCGATAACTCGTTCGAGATGTTGGGTCGTAGTGATGAGTTTTCTTTTTACCGACCAAAAGTTAGGATAGTTACCAAATGAATCGCAACAGTCCTAGTTTTAATTTAAGATCAGCATGGATTTTGTACAATTCTGATGTTTTAGAACACAATTCTTAGAAGCTTGTCTACCAGCAACTCGTTTGAGAGGTTATATCGAGGTGAAGAGTTTCTTTTTGACCAACAACAAGCTTGGTTAGTTATCAAATGAATTGCAATACTCCTAATTTTAATTTATTACCAGAGCCAATTTTGTACCCATTTTGATGCTTTAGAACGTAATTCTTTGAAGCTTGGCTACTGGCCACTCGCTTGAGAGGTCGGATCATGGTGAAGAGTTTCTTTTTTATCGATGAAAAACTAGGATAGTTACCAAATGAATCGCAGCACTCCCGGTTTAATTTAAGATTCGACACGATTATCATACAATTTTATTTTTTGTGGGAGGCCAGCCGATTATTTATAGGTATCCTTAACCCTGAGTTTCCAACCCCATGAGGTTTCAAGACCACAACCTATCTCTAGGTGGAGAGGTACGACCACCACCCACCACTGGGCCAAGAGCCCAATGGTATCGAATATCATACCATTCCAATACTTTAGAAGACAATTCATAGAAGCTTGACTAACGGCCACACGTTTGAGAGGTTGGATCATGGTAAAGAGTTTCGTTTCCACGCATAAAAGCTATGATAATTACCAAATGAATTGCAACACTCCCGGTTTTAATTTAAGACCGGTTTAGATTTCGTACCAATCTGATGCTTTATAACACAATTCTTAGAAACTTGGCTACCGGTAACTCGTTTGAGTGGATGGATCGTGGTGAAGAGTTTCTTTTCTTTCGACGAAAAACTAGGATAGTTTCCAAATGAATCGAAATACTCCCAGCATTAATTTAAGACCGACATGAATATCATACCATTCTGATGCTTTAGAACGCAATTCTAAGAAGTTTGGCTACCGGCCACTCGTTTGAGAGGTTGGATCATGGTGAGGAGTTTCTTTTCTACCGACAAAAAGCTAGGATAATTACCAAATGAATTGTAACATTCCCAGCTTAAATTTATGAACGGCACAAATTTCTTACTATTCTGATGCTTTAGAACGCAATTCTTGGAAACTCGGCTACCGATAACTCGTTTGAGTAGTTGGATTGTGGTGACGAGTTTCTTTTCTTTCGACAATAGCTAGAATAGTTACCAAATGAATCACAACACTCCTAATTTTAATTTACGGCCGATACGGATTTCTTGCCATTCCAATGCTTTAAAACATAATTGGCCCAGTGGTGGTTGTACCTCTCCACCTAGAGAGAGGTCGTGGGTTTTGAAACATCATGGGGTAGGAAACTCTGGTTTATGGATCCCCTTAAAAGAACCAGCTTGCCTTGTAAAAAAATTGCAATTCTTAGAAACTTGGCTACCGGTAACTCGTTTAAGAGGTTGGATCGTTGTGAAGAGTTTATTTTCGACCGAAAAAAGCTAAGATAGTTACCAAATGATACACAATGCTCCCGGTTTTAATTTAGGACCGGCACGGATTTTGTATAATTCCGATGATTTAAAATGCAATTCTCAGATGCTTGGCTACCGGCAACTCGTTTGAGAGGTTGGATCATGGTGAAGTATTTATTTTCGACCAACAAAAATTTGGGATAGTTACCAAATGAATTGCAATTATCCCAGTTTTAATTTAAGACCAAAATGAATTTCATATCATTCTGATGCTTTAGAATGTAATTCTTATAAACTTGGCTACCGGTAACTCGTTTTAAAGGTTGGATCGTGATGAAGAGTTTTTTTTTCGAACGCAAGAAGCTAAGTTAATTACCAAATATATCGCAGCACTCTCGGTTTTAATTTTTGACCGGCACGGATTTCGTACCATTATAATGCTTTAGAACGCAATTCTTAGAAGTTTGGCTACTGGCAACTCGTTTGAAAAGTTGGATCGTGGTGAACAATTTCCTTTCGACCAACAACAAGTTAAGATAGTTACCAAATGAATCGCAACCCTCCCTATTTTTATTTATGATCGGCACAGATTTTGTTCCATTCCAATGCTTTAGAACGTAATTTTTATATGCATCGCTACCGTAAGATCGTTTGTGAGGTTGGATCGCTGTGAAGAGTTTCTTTTCCACTGATAAAAAGCTAGGATAATTTCCAAATGAATGGCAACACTCCCGATTTTAATTTATAACCGACACGGATTTAGTACTATTTCGATGCTTTAGAACGCATTTATTAGAAGTTAGGTTACCTGCAACTCGTTTGAGATGTTAGATTGTGGTGAAGAATTTATTTATGACCGACAACCAGCTAGGATAGTTGCTAAATGAATTGTAAATCTCCTAGTTTAAATTTATGACCGGTACGGATTTCGTATCGCTCTGATACTATAATTCAAAATTCTTAGAAGCTGGTCTACCGGCATTACGTTTAAGAGGTTGGATCATGGTGTAGAGTTTCTTGTCACCAACAAAAAGCTAGGATAGTTACCAAATGAATCACATCAATCCTGGTATTAATTTAAGAGTGGCATGGATTTCGTAAAGCTAGAATTGTTACCAAATGAATCACATCACTCCAGGTATTAATTTAAGAGCGGCATGGATTTCGTACCATTCTGATGATTTAGAACGCAATTCTTAAAAGCTTGACTACCGGCACATGTTTGAGAAGATGGACTAAGGTGATGAATTTCTTTTCGACCGACAAAAAGCTAGGATAGTTTACAAATAAATTGCAACAATCCCAGTTTTAGTTTAAGACCAGATGAATTTCGTACCATTCTGGTGCTTTAGAATACAATTCTTAAAAGCTTGGCTACCGGCCACGCATTTGCGAGGTTGGATCTTGGTGAAGAGTTTCTTTTCGACCGATAAAAATTAAGGATAGTTACCAAATAAATCGCACCACTCCCACTTTTTTTTAAGACCGGTATAGATTTAGTACTATTCCGATGTTTTAGAACACAATTCTTAGGAACTTGGCTATCGGCAACTCGTTTCTGAGGTTAGATCGTGGTGAAGAGTTTATTTCGACAGGTAACAAGCTCGAATAGTTACCAAATGAATTGCAACTATCCTAGTTTTAATTTATAACCGGCACAAATTTGTACCATTCTGATGCTTTAGAGCGTAATTCTTAGAAGCTTGGCTACCCGCAACTTTCTTGAGAGGTTGGATCACGGTGAAGTGTTTCTTTTCTTCCGACAAATAGCTATGATAGTTTCCAAATGAATTGCAACACTCCCGAATTGAATTAATTACCGGCACAGATTTCGTACCATTCCTATGCTTTAGAATGCAATTCTTAGAAGCTAGGTTACCTGGAAACCATTTGAGAAATTAGATGGTGGTGAATAGTTTATTAATAATCGATAACAAGTAAGGATAGTTACCAAGTAAATCATAAAACTCTCAGTTTTACTTTAAGACCGGTACATATTTCATATAATTCCAATGTTTTAGATCGAAATTTTGAGAAACTTGGCTACCGATAGCTCGTTTGAGAGGTTGGATCGTGGTGAAGAATTTATTTTCGACCGGAAAGTAGCTAGGACAGTTTCCAAATGAATCGCAATACTGCCAGTTTCAATTTAAGACTGATACGGATTTCTTACCATTTCGATGCTTTAGAACATAATTTTAAGAAACTTGGCAACCGGCAACTCATTTGAGGGGTTGGATCGTGGTAAAGTGTTTCTTTTGAATTGACGAAAAGCAAGGATAGTTACCAAATGAATCGGAACACTCCCAGTTTTAATTTAAGACCGACAGGAATATAATACCATTCTGATGCTTTAGAACACAATTCTTAGAAGCCTGGCTACCGGCCACTTGTTTGAGGGGTTGGATCACGGTGAAGATTTTCTTTTCGACTGACAAATAGCATGGATAGTTTTCAAATGAATCGCAACACTCCCGGTTTAAATTAAATACCAACACGGATTTTGTACCATTCTGATGCTTTTGAATGCCATTCCTAGAAGCTAGGTTACCTGGAAGCCGTTTGAGAGGTCAGATGGTGGTGAATAGATTATTTATAGCCGACAACAAGTTAGGATAGTTACCAAGTAAATTGTAATACTCCCGGTTTTACTTTATGACCGATACATATTTTAATACCATTCCGATGCTTTAGATCAAAATTCTGAGAAACTTGGCTATCGATAACTTGTTTGAGAGGATGGATCATGTGAACACTTTCTTTCAACTAAAAAATAGCTAGGATAGTTTCCAAATGAATTGTAATGCACCTAGCTTCAATTTAAGACCGATACGGATTTCGTACTATTCTGATGCTTTAGAATACAATTCTTAGAAACTTGGCTACCGGTAACTCGTTTGAGGGGTTGGATCATGGTGAAGAGTTTCTTTTGAACCGAGGAAAGACTAGGATAGTTACCAAATGAATTGGAACACTCCCAGTTTTAATTTAAGACCTACAGGAATATCATACCATTCCGATGCTTTAGAACGCAATTCATAGAAGCTTGGCTACCGGCCACTTGTTTGAGAGGTTGGATCATGGTGAAGAATTTCTTTTCAACCAACAAAAAGGTAGGATAATTATCAAATGAATCGTAACACTCACGATTATTGTTAAAGACCGACACAAATTTCTTACCATTCCGATGTTTTAAAACGCAATTCTTGGAAACTTGGCTACCGCTGACTCGTTTGAGTAGTTGGATTGTGGTGAAGAGTTTCTTTTCTTCCAACAAATAGCTAGGATAGTTAGCAAATGAATCACAATACTCCCGGTTTTAATTTAAGACTGGCATGGATTTCATACCATTCTGATGCTTAGAACGCAATTCTTATAAACTTTGCTACCGGTACCTCATATGAGAGAATGGATTGTTGTGAAGAGTTTCTTTTTGACCGAAAAAGGTTAAGATAGTTGCCAAATGAATAGCAGCACTCCTGATTTTAATTTAAGACCGACACGGATTTCGTATCATTCTGATGCTTTAAAATGCAACTCTTATATGCTTGGTTACCGACAACTCGTTTGTGAGGTTGGATCTTGGTGAAGAGTTTATTTCATACCTAAAAAATGCAAGGATAATTACCAAATGAATTGTAATACTTCTGGTTTTAATTTAAGACCAGAACGGATTTCGCATCATTCCGATGATTTATAACGTAATTCTTAGAAACTTGCCTACCGGTAACTCGTTTGAGAGGTTGGATCGTGATGAAAAGTTTCTTTTCTACTGATAAAAACTAAGATAGTTACCAAATGAATCGCGGCTCTTTTGGATTTAATTTAGGACCGGTACAGAATTCGTACCATTCTGATGCTTTAGAACGTAATTTTTAGAAGCTTGGTTGCCGGCAACTTGTTTGAAAGGTTGGATCATGGTGAAGAGTTTCCTTTCGAATGGCAATAAGTTAAGATAGTTACCAAATGAATCGCAGCACTCCCTATTTTTATTTATGATCTGCATGCATTTCGTACCTTTCTGATGCTTTGGAACATAATTCTTAGAAGCTTCGCTACCAGTAATACGTTTGTGAGGTTGGAACGTGGTGAAGAGTTTCTTTTTGACCGATAAAAAGCTAGGATATTTTCCAAATGAATAGCAATACTCCCAGTTTTCATTTATAACCGACAGGGATTTAGTACCATTCTGATGCTTTAGAATGCATTTCATAGAAGTTAGGTTACCTGTAACTCGTTTGAAAGGTTAGATAGTGGTGATGAATTTATTAATGACCGACAACCAGCTATAATTGTTACTAAATGAATTGTAAATTTCCCAGTATTAATTTATGATAGGTACGGATTTCGCACAGCTCTGATGCCTTAATTCAAAATTCCTAGAAGCTGGTCTACCGGTAACTCGTTTGAAAGGCTGGATCGTAGAGCAGAGTTTCTTGTCACCAACAAAAAACTAAGATAGTTACCAAATAAATCGCAACACTCCAGGTATTAATTTAAGACTGGCATGGATTTCGTACAATTTCGATGCTTTAGAACACAATTCATAGAAGCTTGGCTACCGGCAACTTGTTTGAGAAGTTGGGCCAAGGTGATGAGTTTCTTTTCGACTGACAAAAAGCTAGGATAGTTTCCAAATGAATCGCAACAATCCTAATTTTAATTTAAGACTAGTACGGATTTCGTACCATTCTGCGGCTTTAGAACGCAATTCTTAGAAACTTGGCAACCGGCAACTCGTTTGAGAGGTTGGACCAAGGTGATGAGTTTGTTTTCGACCGACAAAAAGCTGGGATAGTTTCCAAATGAACTGCAACAATCCTGACTTTAATTTAAGACCAGCACGAATTTCATGCCATTTCGATGCTTTAGAACGCAATTCATAGAAGCTTGGCCACCGGCCACTCATTTGAGAGGTTAGATTGTGGTGAAGAGTTTATTTTCGACATAAAAAATTCTGGGATAATTACCAAATGAAGTGCAACCCTCCTGGTTTTAATTTAAGACCGAAACGGATTTTGTACCATTCTGATGCTTTAGAGTACAATTCTTATAAACTTTGCTACCGGTAACTCGATTGAGAGGTTGGACCGCAGTGAAGAGTTTATTTTCGATCAAGAAAAATCTGGGATAGTTTCCAAATGAGTTGCAACACAGCTAATTTTAATTTATGACCGGTACGAGATTCGTACTAATCTAATTCTTTTGAATACAATTCTTAATAACTTGGCTATCGGTCACTCGTTTGAAAGGTTAGATCGTTGTGAAGAGTTTCTCTACTTCCGATGAAAAGCTAGGACAGTTACCAACTGAATTGCAACACTCCCAGTTTTAATTTAACACCGAGATGGATTTCGTACCATTTCAATGCTTTTCAACGCAATTCTTAGAATCTTGGTTGCCAGCAACTCATTAAAGAGGTTGAAACGTGGTGAAGAGTATATTTTCATCTGACGAAAAGCTATGATAATTAACAAATGAATCCCAACACTCCTTGATTTAATTAATTTATGATCGGCACGGATTTTATACCATTACGATGCTTTAGAACACAATTCTTAGAAGCTTGTTTACCGGCAACTTGTTTGAGAAGTTGGATCGTGGTAAAGAGTTTCATTTAGACAAACAATAAGATAGGATAGTTACCAAATGGAACGCAATACTCCCGATTTTAATTTACTACCGGCACGGATTTTGTACCATCACGATGCTTTAAAACGCAATTCTTGGATGATTGGCTACCGGAAATTTGTATGAGAGGTTGGATCGTGGTGAAGTGTTTCTTTTTATCAGACAAAAAGCTAGGATAGTTTCCAAATGAATCACAACACTCCCGGTTATAATTTAAGACCGGCACAAATTTACTAACATTCCGATGCTTTAAAATGTAATTCTTAAAAGCTAGGCTACCGGCAACTCGTTTGAGAGTTGGATCGTGGTAAAGAGTATATTTTCTACCAACAAATTGCTAGGCTAGTTTCCAAATGAATAATAACACTTCCGTTTTTAATGAATGACCAACACAGATTTTGTACCATTCCAATACTTTGGAACGCAATACTTAGAAGCTAGGTTGCCTAGAAACCGTTTGAGAAGTTAGATGGTGGTGAATAGTTTATTTATAACGACTACAAGTTAGAATAGTTACCAAATAAATCGATCACTCCCGGTTTTAATATATGACCGGTAAAGTTTTTAACCATTTTGATGATTTAGATCAAAATTCTGAGAAACTTGGCTACTGATAACTCGCTTGAGAGGTTGGATCGCGGTGAAGACTTTATTTTTTACCGGCAAATAGCTAGGATAGTTTCTAAATGAATCGCAACACTCCTAGATTTAATTTCAGACCGATACGAATTTCATACCATTCCGATGCTTTAGAACGTAATTCTCAAAAGCTAGGTTACCTACAACTCATTTAAGATGTTGAATCGTGGTGAAGAGTTTATTTATGACCCCAAGCATGGATACTTACCAAATAAATCGCAACACTCCCATTTTTTATTTATTACCGTTACCGATTTTGTACCATTCGGATGCTTTAGAACACAATTCTTAGAAGCTTGTCTACTGGCCACTCGTTTGGGAGGCTGGACCATGGTGATGAGTGTCTTTTCTTCCGACCAAAATCTTGGATAGTAACCAAATTAATCGCAACACTCCCGGATAAAATTTAAGACCGGAACGGATTTTGTACAATACTGATGCTTTAGAATGTAATTCTTAGAAACTTGGTTACCGGGATCTCGTTTGAGAGGTTTGATCGTGGTGAAGAGTTTCTTTTTGATCAACAAAAAGCTAGGATAATTTCAAAATGAGTCTCAACACTCCTAATTTTAATTAATAGCTAGTGCGGAGTTCGTACCATTCCGATGTTTTGGAACACAATTCTTAGTAGCTTCGCTACCGGCCACTCGCTTGAAAGGTTGGATCGCGGTGAAGAGTTTCTTTTCTTTTGACGAAAAGCTAGGATAGTTACCATATGAATCGCAATACTCCCTGTTTTAATTTAAGACCGGCACAGATTTTGTACCATTCCAATCTTTAGAACACAATTCTCAAAAGCTTGGTTACCGGTAACTCATTTGAGAGGTTTGATCATGGTGAATAGTTTCTTTTTGACCGAGAACATGCTAGGATAGTTACCAAATGGATTGTAATACTACATGTTTTAATTTATGACCGGCACGGATTTCGTACTATTACGATGCTTTAGATCGCAATTCCTAGAAGCTTGGCTACCGGTAACTCGTTTCAGAGGTTGGATCGCGGTAAAGAGTTTCTCTTCGATAAAAAAAAAGCAAGGATAGTTTCCAAATGAGTCCCAATACTCCCCATTTTAATTTATGATCGGTACGTATTTCGTACCATTCCGATGTTTTAGAACGCATTTCTTAGTAGCTTGGCTAATGGCCATTCGTTTGAGAGGTTAGATCGTGGTAAAGAGTTTCTATCCGACCGAGAACAAGCTAGGATAGTTACCAAAAGAATCGTTGCACTCTCAGTTTTAATTAAATACCGACAAAGATTTCATATATTACGATGCTTCAGAACATAATTCTTAGAAGCCTGGCGACCGACAGCTCATTTTAGAAGTTAGATAGTAGGGAAAAGTTTCTTTTTGACAGACAAAAAGCTACGATAGTTGCCAAATAAATTGTAACATTCCCAGTTTTAATTTAAGACCGGTATGGATTTTGTACCATTCTGATGATTTAGAACGCAATTCTTAAAAGTTAGGTTACCTGTAACTCCTTTGAGAGGTTGTATCATAGTGAAGAGTTTATTGATGACCGACAAAAAGCTGGGATACTTACCAAATGAATCGCACAACTCTGATGCTTTAAATCGTAATTCTTAGAAGCTTAGCCAACGATAACTCGTTTAAGAGACTGGATCGCAGTGATGAGTTTCTTTTCTACAGATAAAAAGCTAGGATGGTTACCAAATTAATCCAAATACTTTCGGTTTTAATTTAAGATCGGCACGGATTTCTTACAATTTCGATGCTTTAAAACATAATTCTTAGAAGCTTGGCTACCAGCAACTCGTTTGAGAGGTTGAATTGAGGTGAAGAGTTTCTTTTCAACCGACAACAAGCTTAGTTAGTTACCAAATGAATCGCAAAACTCCCGGTTTAAATTTATAACCAGTATGAGTTTCTTACCTTTTCGATGCTTTAGAACGCAATTCTTAGATACATGGCTACCGACAACTCGTTTGAGAGGTTGGATCGTGGTAAAATGTTTCTTTTCGACTGATAGAAAGCTAGGATAATTTCAAAATAAGTTACACCACTTCCAGTTTTAATTTATGACAGGCACAGATTTAATACCCTTGCGATGCTTTAGAAAGAAATTATTAGAAGGTTGGCTACCGACAACTCATTTGAGAGATTGGATCGTGGTGAAGAGTTTCTTTTCGACTGAGAACAAGCTAGAATAGTTACCAAATGATTCACAACACTCCCGGTTTAAATTTAACACTGGAATGGATTTTGAACCATTCCGATGCTTTAAAATGCAATTCTTAAAAGCTTGGATTTTGGCAAATTATTTTAGAGGTTGGATCGTGGTGAAAAGTTTCTTTTCGACAGACAAATAGCTTGTATAGTTTCCAAATGAATCGCAATACTCTCGGTTTTAATTTAAGGCCAACACGGATTTCGTTCCTTTGCGAAGCTTAAAAAAACAATTCTTAGAAGCTTGGCTACCGACAACTCGCTTGAGAGGTTGGATCATGGTGTAGGGTTTCTTTTCGATTGAGAACAAGCTAGGATCATTACCTAATGAATCGTAATACTCCTGGTTTTAATTTATGACCGGTATGGATTTCATACCATTTCAACACTTTCGAACGCAATTCTTAAAAACATGGCTACCGGTAACTCATTTGGGAGGTTATATCGTGGTGAAGAGTTTTTTTTCCACTGACAAATAGATTCTATAGTTACAAAATGAATCGCAGTACATCCGGTTTTAATTTATCACCGGTATAGATTTTGTACCTTTCTGATACTTTAGATCAAAATTCTGAGATACTTGGCTACATACAACTCGTTTGAGAGGCTGGTCGCGGTGAAGGGTTTTTTTTCGACCGACCAAAAGCCAGGAAATTTTTATGTGAATCGCAATACTCCCGGTTTTAATTTAAGACCGATATGGATTTCGTACCATTCCGATGCTTTAGAATACAATTCTTAGAATCTATGCTACCGGCCACTGGTTCGAGAGGTTGGATCATTGGGATTAATTTTTTTTTACCGATGAAAAGCTTGGATAGTTACCAATTGAATCGCAACACTTTAGGTTTCAATTTAAGACCGGCACAAATTTCGTACCATTCCGATGCTTTAGATCGTAATTCTTAAAAGATTGGTTGTAGGCCACTTGTATGAGAGGTTGGATCATAGTAAAGAGTTTCTTTTTTACCGATAAAAAGCTAGGATAGTTACCATATGAATTACAACACTCCCAGTTTTAATTAAAGATCGGTATAAATTTCTTACCATTTCGATGCTTTATAACGCATCTCTTAGAAACTTGGCTATCGGTAACTCGCTTGAGAGGTTGGATCGTTGTGACGAGTTTCTTTTCGATCTAAAAAAGCTTAGACAGTTTCCAAATGAATCGTAATATTACTGGTCTTAATTTTGGACAAGAACAGATTTCGTATCGTTCCAATGCTTTAAAACGCAATTCTTAGAAGCTTGGCTACCGATAACACGCTTGAGAGGTTGAATCGTGGTGAAGAGTTTCTTTTTGACCGACAAAAAGCTATAATAGTTTCCAAATGAATCGCAAGACTATCAGTTTTAATTTATGACCGGTACAGATTTCATACCATTCCGATGTTTTAGATTAAAGTTCTGAGAAACTTGGCTACAGACAACTCATTTTAATGTTTGAATCATGGTGAAGAGTTTGTCTTCTACCAATAACAAGCTTGGATAGTTTCCAAATGAATCGCAACATTCTCGGTTTAATTTAAGATCGATATGGATTTCGCTCCATTCCGATGCTTTAGAGCGTAATCCTTAAAAGCGAGGTTACCTGCAACTCGTTTGAGAGGTTGGATCATGGTGAAGAGTTTATCTATGACTGACAAAAATCTAGGATACTTACCAAATGAATCGCAACAGTCCCAGTTTTAATTTATTACCTGTACTGAATTCTTACCCATTCTGATGCTTTAGGACGCAATTCTTATAAGCATGGCTACTGGCCACTCGTTTGAGCGGTCGGATCGTGGTAAAGAGTATCTTTTCTACCGATAAAAATCTATGATAGTTACCAAATGAATCGCAATACTCCCAGTTTTAATTTAAGACCGACACGAATATCATATCATTCTGATACTTTAGAATGCAATTCTTAGAAGTTGGGCTACAAGCCACTCATTTGAGAGGTTTGATCGTGGTGAAGAGTTTCTTTTCTACCGACATAAAGCTAGGATAATTACCAAATGAATCGTAACACTCCCAGTTTTAATTAAAGGACGGTTCAGATTTTATACCATTATAATGCTTTAGAGCACAATTCATAGAAACTTGGCTACCGATAACTCGTTTGAGAGGTTCGATCGTGGTAACGAGTTTCTTTTTTACCAACGAAAAACTAGGAAAATTACCAAATGATTCGCAACACTCCCAGTTTTAATTTAAGACCGACATGAATATCACACCATTTCGATGCTTTAGAATGCAATTCTTAGAAGCTTGGCTACTGGCCACTCGTTTGAGGGGTTGGATCGATGTGAAGAGTTCTTTTCTGCCGACAAAAATCTTGGATAATTACTAAATGAATCGCAACATTCCCAGCTTTAATTTAAGACCGGTACGGATTTCTTACCATTCTGATGCTTTAGAGCACAATTCTTAGAAACATGGCTACCGGTAACTCGTTTGAGCGATTTGATCATTGTGAAGAGTTTCTTTTCTACCGAAAAAATCTAAGATAGTTACCAAATGAATCGCAACACTCCCGATTACAATTTAGCACCGACACGAATTTCGTAACATTTTGATGCTTTAGAACATAATTCTTAGAAGCGTGGCTACCGGCAACTTATTTGCGAGGTTAGATCGTGGTGAAGAGTTTCTTTTCGACCGATAAAAAGCTAAGATAATTTCCAAATGAATCGCAACACTCCCGGTTTTAATTTATAGCTGACTCGGATTTAGTACCATTTTTATTTTTTTTGGAAATTAAGCTTTAAATATAAGGAAATAAAGGGAACCAAGTACACGGTGGGGATAACCCTCAACCCTCAAGGATACAAGAGGAAAGCAAGGATCCTAACACAAGAAGCAAAGAAATTAATAGTGTAGTAATCAAAAATTGGAAATAACATATGTCTTGCCATCTGCGTCATCTTTGACTTTCAGCTATAACTATTCAGAAAATTCAGTTGGTTTGACAACTTCAAACCCCAACTCCTGTCTCATTTTGGATAACACCTGAGCAGGTATGTTAGCCTCATTATGAATTTGGTTGATGCAAAACCACTCTAGTCATCGAATAATCCTTATAATTTCAATCACAATGGCTTTACACTGCCAATCTGGTTTAATTAGTTTTCTAAGAATACTAACCGCCATTGCTGACCTGTTGTTAATTTTTGTTTGGAGTTTGTTATGTTTAACAGCTAGCTCTAACCCTGCTTTGATGCTATAGAGCTCATGATAAAGCAACGATTTGGCAATGGTTCTTCCAGCACGCGCAGCAACTGTTCTACCTTTGTCAATCCTAAGGATAGCTCCATACCTTCCCAATACACTCCCAGCACAGTTGATCAAACACTCTAAGTGAGCTAGCATCTTCTAGGTGCAATAAGATATTGCAGGAACTGTCCAATCAATTCAAAGATCCCAAGTTGCTGCATGAAATCTGTTATCCGCTGTGTTCATCAACTTCCTTTCTGAATAGGCAAGTTTGAGTATAACATCTCTGAGAATGGTCTAGAAAAGCCCAGGTGCTTTAGTTTGTATATTATTGAACACTGCTATTTTTATCCCTCCATATGTGGTAGATAAAACAATTAATACTAAGGTTCAATATGATAGCTTTGAGAGAGCTACCTGCTATATGACATATCATCCATTGGATCTCTTCATTAAAACCAAAAGTACTTCTATTAAACCCTAATTTGTGGAGCAACTGCTTCTAGATCCACTTAGCATAGCAGCATTCAAAAAACATGTGAATTTCAGTATCTTCATCTCTCCAGCAAAGCAAGCAATTTGATTGGTCCACCAACCCCCAACTCTTCAACTTAGACTGAGTTTTTAAAGCTCCTTTAAATGTTAGCCAAGTAATAAAGCCATGATTGGGGATGAAATCTCCAAACCTGATCATTTAAGAAAACTTCCATACCGGGTTGTGGTGTCGTAACTATTCTTAGCTGCTCTTCATGATGAAATATCCACTTGTGCTGGCTTTCCAAATAATTTCATCTTCTCTGTTATTGTATATCTCTACTCTATCCAAGCCATCCCAAATATCAGAGAGAATATGGGTATGATGTTATAGAATTTTCCATCTCCCTTTAATTAAGAAATTGCTAACAGGAGTATCTTTGAACAATAAGGAATTATATCTCATCTCAACTGAAAATGTGTTGCTCAAAACCCCAAGCGGATGCCACGGATCTTTCCAACAATAAGTTAACTTCCCTTTTCCAAATTTGTAGTGAATACGCTTAACAACTTCATCTCTCTCTTTTAATATATGTCGCCATAACTAGGAGTAATCTTGGGGGCATTTCAGATCCCAAAAGCTTATGTTTTTAATCAAGTTAACTTCTACCCACTTGGCCCAGAGAGAGTCATTAGCAGAGACAATAAGCCAGACATTCTTCAGAGTAGTAGCCTTGTTCCAAACTCCAGAGTTCTTAACTCCTAATCCCTATTCCTTAGCAGAGTGGCATATCAACTCCCAACTGACTAAACTAGTTCTTCTACTCACATTTATTCCAGACCATAAGAACCTACAACAAATAGCAGTAAGAGCTTTGATAGTAGATTGGGGGAGCGTAAAACAGCTCATCCAATTGACTTGCATACAACTTAGGACAACTCTCACAAAAGTCAGCCTACCCGCATATGAGATAATCTTAGCCTTCCAGGAATGAACTTTTTTTGATAAGTTCTCAATGAGTGGTTGGCAGTCCGAGTACTTCAATCTAGTAGTAATCAGAGGAAGACCCAGATAACGAACTGGAAGTGTACCCTTTACAATCCCAAGCACTTGACAAATCTTGCATGCTTCATAGTCTTACAAGCCTGCAAAGTAGAGTTTACTCTTGTCCAAATTCATTTGTAAGCCAGTGTTACCCTGAAAACGCTCACGAGTGTAGGCGAGAGTGAGAGTTGTCTCTTCATTGCCACTCATGAACACAATCAGATCATCTGCGAAGCACAAGTGGGATATTGGAGGATTTAAGCACTTAGGATGAAGCTTGAGCTGATTGACTTCCACCTTCTTGGTTAGAACTCCAGTAAACATCTCCATGATAAACACAAATAGATAAGGTGACATTTGATCTTCCTGTCTAGCTTCTCTTTTCCCTGGGAAGAATCCTTTGAGAGAGCTATTAATAGAGATGGAGTAGCTTGTTATTGAAATGCAAGCTTCAATCCAAGAAATCATAATAGAAGGAAAGTTGCACTTCTTAAGAATCTTCAAGATATCACTCCAATTGACCATATTATAGGCTTTCATCAAATCAATCTTCGTTGTGCATCTCTTTGGACCCTTGTCTCTGTGATAGTTCCTCGAAACTTCATGTGAGAGCAAAATGTTTTCAGCGATGTTACGGCCAGAGATAAATGGTGATTGGTTAGGTGAGATAATGCTAGTGATAATAGACTTTAGCCTCATGGCTATTATTTTAGAGATGCACTTGTACATGGTATTACAGCAGGCTGTGGGCCTAAAGTATCTAAAGAGCTTTGGACAGTCAGCTTTAGGATCCAGAGCAATGATTGTGGTGTTTAACTCCCTCAACATCTTGCTGGACTTGAAATAGTTAAGTACTGCTTTTACAAAATCAACTCCAATCACAGTCCAAGCTCTCTTAAAAAGTAAGGCAGTAAACCCATCTGGCCCAGGAGCCTTCTCATTATATTGCAAAGAGAGAGACAACACCACTTCATCCCTAGTCACTCCCTTCTTGAGCTCTGAAATTGCTCCTCATTAATGTGGCCCACTTGGATGGAATTAAGGAAATCCCAGTCCGGGTTAAGATCCCCATCATCCCCCAGAATACTTGTAAAATAATCGGCCCCCACTTTAGCAATGTCATCGTCCTCATCATAATTATTTCCACTCTCATATATAATGATCAGAATCTTGTTTCTGCCCTTCTAGATTGTATAAATCTGTGGAAGAAACTAGAGTTTGGGTCCCCAAGCCCCAACCACTGGATTCTTAATTTTTGCTTACTCTAAGCTTCCTCATTTCTCACCAGTTGGACATTACTTTCAAGCTCCTTTTTTTCTATGATAACTGCTTCAACATTAAATGGATTATTCTGGATATCATCTTGTACTGCATCAAATCTCTGCTTAGCTTTTTCCATCTTGTCACTCAGCATGACACTTTTAGTTGTATATTAAGCTTTAAAAATCTTTTTAACTATCTTGGACTTTTTAACAAAGCAGTAAGTCAGATTCCCAGTAGTTTCAGTTTCCCAGCACGCTTTAACCTGTACCATAAACTCATGGTCCTCCACCCAGTAATTAAAGAATTTAAACGGTTTAGGACCCCCATTCTTATCAGAATGAAGGCTTAGCACCATAGAAGAATGGTCTGAGACTCCAGGCTTTAGAAACTCCTCTTCAGAATTATTGTAGCTGCTGATCCGGTCACAATTTACCATAACTCAATCAATTTTATAGAACACCATTCTGCCCAGAGTGTTCTTATTAGACCAGGTATGGAAGCACCCCTTGAACTTACAGTCCAACAGACCTGTAGCTTGTATATAGTTCACAAAGTTGTTATAATTAACATTAGTAACTGAGGCTCCTCCAACCTTATCTTGGCAATGCAAGATGGAGTTGAAGTCCCTCATAAGAGCCCAAGGCATTGTCATATTGGCATTCTTCCTTATAATAGTATCCCACAATCTCTCTCTATTTTTTCTCTCATTACACCCATAAATAATAAACAGACAAAAAGTTTTCTTATCTAGAGTTTTGATGACTGAACTTATAATTTGTTCATCTATTTCAAGATTAGTAACCTCCACCATGTCAAGATCCCAGTAGAACCATATCCTCCCCTTTATTGAGTGGCTATAGTTTTGGACCTTCATCTAGTCTTTTCATATATTTTCCTCTACTACTAGTTTATTACTCTCGAGTATTTTTTTTTTCAACAAGCCCAAAGGTACATAATTTGTATTTTTTTCTCCAATTCCTCACTTCCACTTGTTTGACTAAGTCATTCAGACCACGCATATTCCAACAACCAATATTATACATAAAATTCATAAGAAGGTTGATGAGGTACCTGGTCCTCATGGAGGTATTTTGTTGCTAAAGGAGGGGCTTTTTCCGGTGCATCCTTAAAAGATTTATCAACTTTTTGTTGTTCTCTTCTTTGCTTTTAGAGGACTTCTCTTTCTTGTTTTTTCAGGTTAACTAAGACTTCATCACTGCTGTCCTCCTTATCGATATTGTTACTTGATAAATAAGACCCCTCATGCTTGGTGTTGTCTTCTAGACTCTCATTATCTATGGCCTCTTCTTATTTGTTATTATTGTGACCTTGCACTCTGTCTGACCCACCCCCTACCTTATTTCCCTTTAGCCTCTTCCTATCCCTTTTTAACTGTATTAACCTGTGGATCTAGCTCCTGAATATCAGGTTGAGAGCTTGAAATTGGTTTGAGGTAATAACACTCTCCTTAGAAGCACTAGGTGCCCACTTCTACTGTTGTTTCTACCTACTATTGGTTTAAGGTCGCTGGGGCACAAACTCAGTTTCATTCATCGGTTTTTGTGGAGCTTCTTTCTGTTGCTTTGGTGCTTTGAAGGCAGCGTTAGGCATTGAAGGTCTAGGTGCCGTAGGAGCCTTAGTCACCTGTTTAGGTTTGGGACAGTGCTCACAGTTGTAGTCAGTATGCTCAAAGACCCAACAATAGGAACATTTAATTAGCTACCAAGCGTACTCAGTAAAGACAAGGGGCAGTTGGCCATTAGTACACTTGAGAGTGATAACCTCAGGAAACTTAGATTTAGTATTAACTTCCACACATATCGTAGAGAAAGAATCCCTTCCCCCTTCTTCTGCTGCTCTATCTAAGTACAATGGAATCCCAAGTAAAATTGTAATCCTTCCTAACCCCTCATGATTTTTCATATTCACTTGAACATTCTTAAAGACAACCCAAATGGGAATTGTGGTGAGGTCTAGGCTTTCAACTTCGATAAAAGGTCTCCAAGGCCTTAGAATGAATAGTCGGCTTGCTATATATTGGGAACCCCCCTCCAGAGCTTTCTCTTTATCTTCAGGGTTTGTAAATTTGATGAAATACATATTAAATCCTTTTGTAGACATCTCAAAATCACCTTTTTGAGCCCACAATTGAGGGAGGGTTTATGTAACAAATAGATATGTCAGTTTCTTGCCTATGAAGCTCCCCACAAGATAATCTTCAAATTTATTGTTCTCTTCTCCAAATTCACTGTTACGAATATCAACAATAGGATTTAGTTCATCACCCGAGACTGGAGTGTAGATAAGAAAAATCTTACCACGACCTTTAGAAGGAACAGAGAGGAGTAAAGCCCAACTCTTTTGTACTGGAGGTTCTCCCTCATCCTTTGTTACAATTGATTCTATTTGCCCTGCTCCAATAGATGTACTCCCATTCTACAGAAGATCAAGCTATGTTTTAAGAGAGTAATCTTTCTGGCCGTTGGAAGAATCCTCCGTGCTACTGCTAGCTTCACCTCCTTGATTCACTATCTCATTACTAACTTCCTTTTGTTCACTGTTACTCATGTCACTTCCCTTAGAGGGGTTGTGTTGTTCAACTGGGTTTGTAATAAGAGCTTATGAGTAGATCTCTGAAAATCTTTGATAGTATCATAGAGAGGTTGGGTGTTGGTATTAGGAAGGCCGTCCTTTGCTTTCTTTATTCTCTCCTCCAACATAGCACCTGCTCGTGCTCTCCCGTCGGAAGTGATAGCATCATCATTCTTTTTCACAGTGTGCTCATTGGAAATTATCTGAAGATCAATAGTATTTACTTGCTTATCAGCATTTAACATCCCCATAACATCTGTCTTTTGCAATTTGGACACAGTAATTTCAGTTGATTGGAATTTTGGAATGCTTCCTTACATACTTCCAGTTCCTATAGCTTAAACTAGGCTCAACTCTCCATAATTAGCTTTAAGAACTTCTTGTTAATCAATAAGAGTCGAATGCCACTCTTTAGTCATCTCGCCCTCCTCACTCTGGATCTGGACCACCCTATCTTAGGTTTGAAGTATGAAGTAGCATATTTTGGTTCCTTAAGTGTTTGAGAGTAGAAGTTCATTGCTTTAACTGTGACATCTAGGTTTCCCTTACATAACCAAATGCCCACAGATAGCATTTGCATATCGTTTTTGCTCAAAATTGGGAAATCCAGTAAACCCAATTTAATTTATACTTTAAGCTTTTGTATTTCATATTCCTCTTCTAGGATCAGTTGTCTTTATCTTTCTTCAAATCACTTCTTCTTCGATTCAAGGGCCTTTCTTTTCGCCTCCACTGACTCATCAATTGTTGCAGAAGATGGTGTTGTTGTGGTGCCTCCTCGGCCCACCATGTCTTGGAAAACAAGCTCTCCCAACTTTGGTTTTCCAGATCCCATAAATGAGGGTAGAGGCGTGTAAATTAAATCTGTTATAGTGCTAAAGCCAACCTAAAAACAATCTAATCCATGTACCATAAGAGTATCAACGTTTGAGATTAAAAGAAGGAAGGAGTAGACATAATTACCCCTTAGTGGTGGGAAGGAGATGCTACAGTAACCGATCGCTTTAAAAATCTCCTGAGCAAAAATCTCATTTGGTTTTTTTTTTGTTATTAAAGCTCCTTTGTATGAGTTAAAGGCGCCAGGACCCGGAGGATATGACACCAACTGACCAGGGAAACCCGGGAATTGTTCCATTTCTCCTTCCCCCTCGTTATCAGACTCATTCCTCCGACAAGAGGTTGAGGTCTCATTAACGAACAAACTACCCATCTTCAACAAAAATTCTACAGGCACGTTTTCAACCTACCAAGATGCCTCTCACGCTCAACCTACATACAGGTTAAGGTAGTTATCATTTTTCCATCAATGTATATATATATATATTCAACATATATCTCTGATCAGTCATTCGCGTACAACACTTATCTTTAAACTATGAAAATCAACATATATCGCAAGTATCTCTACTAACCTTCCGTATCCGAATGTGAATCAGCAGTAGAGTCAAGCTTTCCTCTCATAACACTGTTGTATTTATCACCTACGAGATCTAGAATCCTTTGCCCTTTTCAACCGACTACCACCTTCGGATAACTCTTTATCGAATCCCTTGATTTTTCTCCTTTCTCTGTGTGCTTTCCAAGTTATTTGTGATAAAATGTTTGTTAGGAGACGAAGAAAAAATATTTATCCTTTCCCTCTTATGCGGTTGGCATTTATTGTTCCTCTCACGAACTGCCCTCGATTCCATAACCGAGGCATTCTTTCCACTCTCCATTTCAGACGTCTTGTACATTTTCGATAAAACTACATTTCCATCATTACAATCCCCCTTATTTTTTAACATATTTCTTTCCTTTATTTCCATATCTTTCCCTGACCTTAATATACTCATGATGACTCACACTGTTCAATGTCAGAGCTCTATTTCCTTTTATATACAAAATAAAACTAGAAGCTTCTGCATTTTCATATTTTTGTTTCACAGTCCTTGCTTATCATATTTATAGTGATTGACATCATTTTTAAAATCGCACAAAGATTCAAATTTATTCAAAATGTTTGTTAAACGGTATCAAAATAGATTCACCCCTATTGAGGATCCAGTTAACTTATATTATTTATGTTACATTCCAACATTTATTTTATTCATAAGAATGTACTCTACACAATATCGATCACAGCATTGGGAAAGTTAAGCAACCAGCAGCTAATCACATCATTCACCGATCCTCATATCTTCAAAATCGATCTCCACTTTAGCGATCAAACCCACCAACCTTTCTCGTTCTGCCGAATCCCTCATGAATACACGAAAGAATGACTCATAAAAGTAGCGGGCATACTCAAGTTCTCTAGTCCTGGTATCTATCCCTTCGAGCTGATATGCTCTCATTGGTAACTCAGCATCGTAACCGAGCGAGCCAAAAATTATCTCCCGCACTTTAGCAGTTTTTATAACCAATCAACCTTCTGCAGTATGACGAATCCTCTGAGATCGAGTCCACACCATCCTAACCTTCCCCCGAATTTTTGCAGGTCATGTTATCAGTATTTATAAGATTTCTCAATTAATTCCTCCTTTCACTCAGTTTTTACCTAGTATCACGTAACAGAAACCCAAAATCTTGTACCCACTCATTATAACTTATCCCCTCACTAATACACGCAATGGCCTATCGACCTGAGACAGCTCGAATTTACATTTTTCCTACAATTTCTATCACAAATCATTTATATCAACATAAAGTTCTCAGCTCGTATTCACATCAGTTCGAATAGGATTACATCATTGTTTTATCATTTATCAGAAATTCTTCTACCAACATACGACACAAGTTCGTTCGATATAAAGAAAATTTTCTATGCGCAGTTTAATAAATATTAACTTTTATTCATATCAAAAGATGTTAAATACGATTTACAGATAACTAGTTTTCACAAGGGAATATAACAGAATGTTATCCGTCCAGCACCAGATTCTCGGTACTTTACAGATAACAAGTTTTCCCTGTTTGTTAAAAGCTACAGGCCATGCAGGCACGGCGAGGTGTCATGTTTTCCAGTTCTTCTTCTTTCTGTAATTTTTCACCCAGATGCAAAGAAGATATTAGAACCAACAAAAATCTTCCCTCACATGGCTCGGTTGAAACCCAGTCAAACTCCAAGAGAAAATTATACAAGCAATAGACTCAGTGTTGGTACCCACAAAACAAGATGAAAGGTCTTCTGAGTGCAAATCCACGATAGAAATGCTTCAGCAAGATCCCCCTTCCAATTCCCCTCCTCCACTGCCACCACCGCCTCTTCTATATAACCACCACCACCGAAGAGTTGGTAGAGATGAAGAGGGCCCGACATTAGAATAAATAGAAACACTAGAAATTAGCATATTTGCCCTACAGATATACCTTTCCCTGCATATGAACCCCTAACACTGTCTTCTGCAAGGGTGCGAAGACAGGCCCAACGTTCCTCACCCATCAAGACGAAGACATGAAATCTCCACTTATAAAAAAAATCTTCCTCAGCTTCAACCGCTTTCTCTCTCGACAAACCTTGGTACGTCAGAGGAACACGGGCTGAGATCGCCATTTCAAAGGAACGATCACCAAAGTACTTCAACTTTAACCTCTGCATTTCAGATGCAATCCTCTCTTCAAGAACCATACTCTGAGTTTTTACCATCTCAGAGAAGGTTATACATGCAAGAATTATTCCAAAAGATTGATCAAGGTACTCTTTATATAACCCTAACTTTATTGTGCATGTACATTTTCCCAAGCATCATCATTTATTGTGAACATGACTATTCAAACGCAACTTTTACATTCATCGGCATCATTATTTAATGCCCAACACTTTCCAATATCACATAACTTCCACCCAGTCAATCGCCATCATTGCTCCATTTTAAATTTATAACTTTTACATATCCTTTCCCAACCAAAGCCACTCGTGAGTTTGGTTGCGAGGGGGCGATTGTAGTGACTTATCCCTCGAGCTCATTCATAATCGAGCTCACACAACTTGAATTACCTCCGTCTCAGGCTCACACAATCTTAGCACCTAACACTCCAGTCAAACATTCCAAACAGCCTCACTACCTACTCAAGAACGTGGGTCGAGCTAAACACGGAAAGTGATATTTAGTTAATGGCACCTATCTCCCACGAACTCGTCAGTCAACCGCTACTAACCACATTATTCGGAAGATGTGCTCCAGCATGACGAAGAGATGTGGAAAACGCCTATAAAAAGATAAAGTTCCAGAAGAAATAGGGACCAAAAAAATTACTCAAACTTCTTATTTACGAGATCAAGAGCATTTTTATATTCTAGAGATCACTTGAAATAAAGATATCCACTCCAAGCAATAAAGATACTTTTACAAAATCCCCCATACGAGGTTGTGGTTTTTTTACTTATTCAAAAGTTTTCCACGCTAAAAACACCTGTTTGCATTTCAAACTTTCTAGTAAAGTATTGTTACAGGTTCATTTGGTGTGATAGAAAATTTCTAATCTTATCGAGCTACGGAATATGGCCATTACAGACTGCAAGCAAGGATAGTAGGCAAATGATTCAAAACACACCCATTTATAATTATAGACCAGTAAGGATTTTGTACCACTCCGATGCTTTAAATCATAATTCTCCAGAACTTTAGAACCGCAAACACATTTGTGAGGTTAGATTGTAGTTAAGAGTTTCTTTTTGACCGACAGTAAGCAAGAATAGTTACCAAATGACTCACAATACTCCCGGCTTTAATTGAAGATCAAGAATTTTACACATCCCCTATTCTCTAGATCGTAATTCTGGGAAGATTAACTATCGGCAACTCATTTGAGAGGTTAGAACGTGGTTAAGGGCTTATTTTTTACCGACAACAACCTAGTAGAGTTTGGAAATGACTCACAATACACCACCCGGCTTTAATTTTAGACCTGTACATATTTTGCACCTCTCTGATGCTATAGATAGCAATTCCGAGAAGCTTGGCTACCGACAACTAGTTTGAGAGGTTGGATTATGGTTAAGAGCTTATTTTAGTCTAACTGCAAGCTAGGATAGATTGCAAATGACACAAAATACTCCTGATTTTCATTATAGACCGGTAAGGATTTTGTACCTTTCTAATGCTTTAGATCACATTTCTTAGGAGCTTGACAACCTGCAAATCGTTCAAGGGTTGGATTGTGGTTAAGAGTTTCTTTGTTATCGACATCAAGCTAGAATGGTTACCAAATAACTCACAATACTCTCTGCTATAATTTTAGAATAGTACGGATTTTGCACCACTCCGATTCTTTAGATCACAATTTTGAGATGTCTGGCTACCAACAACAAGTTTGAGATGTTGGATCATGGTTAATAAAAAAAATTTACCAACAACAAGCTAGGATAGTTTCCAAATGAATCGTAAAGCTCCGTGTTTAACTTTTAGATCGATAAAGATTTCGCACCTCTCCGATGCTTTAGATCACAATTATGATACCTTTGGATACCAAAAACTCGTATCTAAGTTTAGATCGTGGTTTAAAGTACCTTTTTGACTGACAATAAGCTAGGATAATTACAAAATGACTTGCAATACTCCCGACATTTTTTTTTAGCAGAACGAATTTTGCACCTCTCCCATACTTTAGATTGTTATTTTGGGAAGCATGGATACTGACAACTCGTTTGAGAGGTTGGAGAGTGGTTATGGGCTTATTTTTGACTGACTGTAAGCTAAAATAGTTGCCAAATGACTCGCAATATTCCCAGATTAAATCATAGACCGGTGTTGAATTTATAACTTTTCGATGTTTTAAATCGCAATTCTTATATGCTTGGCTACTGGCAACTAGTTTGAGAGCTTGGATCATGGTTAATAGTTTCTTTTACCGATAACAAGCTGGGATAGTTATGAAATGACTCGCAACACTCCCTGTTATAATTTTAGACCGGTACGGATTTTACCCCTCTCCAATGCTTTAGATCAAATTTTTTTGACCGATAATAAGCTAGGATAATTAGAAAATGACTCGCAATACTCCAAAATTTAATTTTTGACCGGTAAAATTTTTGCAACTCTCCCGTGCTTTTGATCACAATTCTAGGAAGCTCGGCTGCCGCCTACTCGTTTAAGAAGTTGGATAATGGCTAAGAGCTTATTTTTAACCAACTGCAACCTAGGATAGTATGCAAATGATTCAAAACGGGCCCATTTATAATTATAGATCGGTATGGATTTTGTACCACTCTGATGCGTTTGATGACAATTATTGGGAACTTGAGAACCGCCAACACGTTTGCGAGGTTGGATTGTGGTTAAGAGTTTCTTTTAGACCGACAACAAGCTAGAATACATGCCAAATAACTCAAAATACTCTCAGCCTTAATTTAAGACTGGTAAGGATTTCATACCTCCCCTATGCTTTAGATCGCAATTATTTGAAGCTTAGCTACCGGTAACTCGTTTGAGAGGTTGGAACGTGGCTAGGAGCTTATTTTAGAGCAGCTACAAGCTAAAATAGTTTGCAAATGACCCCCAATACACCACCTGGCTTTATTTTTATGCCGGTATGAATTTTGCACCTCTCTGATACTATAGATCACAATTCTGAGAAGCTTGGCTACCGATAACTAGTTGAGAGGTTCCATGGTTAAGAGTTTATTTTTTTCTGACTGCAAGCTATTATAGATTGCAAATAACACAAAATACTCCTGATTTTAATTATAGACCGGTACGGATTTTATACTTTTCTAATACTTTAGATCGCATTTCATAGGAGCTTGATAACCGGTAACATGTTCGAGAGGTTGGATTGTGGTTAAGAGTTTCTTTTTGATCGACATCAAGCTAGAATAGTTACTAAATAAGTCACAATACTCCCAGCTTTAATTTTAGAATAGTATGGATTTCGAACCTCTCTGATGCTTTAGATCGTAATTCTGAGATGTTTGGCTAACGACAACTAGTTTGAGAGGTTGGATCGGGGTTAACAATTTTTTTCTTACCAACAACCAGATGGACAGTTACCAAATGAAACACAATACTCCGTGGTTAAATTTTAGATCGGTAAAGATTTCGCACCTCTCTGATGCTTTAGATCATAATTCTGATACATTTGGCTATCAGCAACTCGTATGTGAGTTTGGATCATGGTTTAAAGTATTTTTTTTTACCGACAATAAGCTAGGATAGTTACAAAATGACTTGCATTACTCCAGGCATTTTTTTTAGATAAAATGGATTTCACACCTCTCTCATACTTTAGATCGCAGTTTTGGGAAGCATAGATACTGGTAACTTGTTTGAGAGGTTGGATTGTGGTTATGAGCTTATTTGTTACCGACTACAAGCTAGGATAGTTTGTAAATGACTCGAGACACTCCAAATTTAAATTATAGACTGGTTTGGATTTTGTATCTCTCTGATGCTTTAGATCGCAATTCTTAGGAGCTTGACAACCAGCAACCCGTTTGAGAGGTTGAATGGTGGTTAAGTGTTTCTTTTTGACCAACAACAAGCTAGAATAGTTACCAAATGACTCGCAATACTCCCGGATTTAATTATACACCAGTACAAATTTTGCACATTTCTGATATTTTAAATCAAAATTATAATATGCTTGGCTACTGACAATTAGTTTGAGAGGTTGGATCGTGGTTAATAGTTTTTTTTATCGACAAAAAGATAGGATAGTTATGAAATGACTCGCAATATTCCCCGTTATAATTTTAGACCGGTGCAGATTTTACTCCTCTCCAATGCTTTTGATCACAATTCTGATACATTTGGCTACCAACAACTCATATGAGAGGTTAGATCGTGGTTTAAAGTGTATCTTTTTGACCAAAAATAAGCTAGGATAGTTAAAAAATGACTTACAGTACTCCCGGCTTTAATTTTAGACCGGTATGGATTTAACACCTCTTCCATGCTTTAGATCGTAATTCTGGGAAGCTCGGCTACCGACAACTCGTTTGAGAGATTGGATCATATTTAAGGGCTTATTTTTAACCGACTGCATCCTAGGATAGTATGGAAATGACAGAAAACATGCCCATTTTTAATTATAGACCGGTACTGATTTTGCACCACTCCGATGCTTTAGATCACAATTCATGGGAGCTTGACAACCGACAACTCATTTAAGAGGTTTGATTGTGGTTAAGTGTTTCTTTTTGACCGATAACAAGCTAGAATTGTTTCCAAATTACTCTCAATACTTGCGGCTTTAATTTTAGACCAGTACGGATTTTGCATATTTCTGATGCTTTAGATTATAATTCTGATATGCTTGGCTACCGGGAACAAGTTTGAGAGGTTGGATCGTGGTTAATGGTTTTTCTTACCGACAACAAGTTAGAATAGTTATCAAATGACTCGTAGTACTCCCTATTTTAATTTAAGACCGGTACGGATTTTACACCTCTCTGATATTTTAGATCACAATTTTGATACATTTGGCTACCAACAACGCGTATGAGAGGTGGGATCGTGGTTTAAATGATCATTTTGACGGACAATAAGCAAGGATAATTAGAAAATGACTCGCAAAACTCCAAACTTTAATTTTAGACTTGTACGGATTTCGCACTTCTCCCATGCTTTTGATCGCAATTCTGGGAAGCTCGGCTGCTGACAACTCATTTGAGAGGTTGGATAGTGGTTAAGAGCTTATTTTCAACCTACTGTAAGCTAGGATAGTATGCAAATGACTCAAAATACACCCATTTATATTTATAGACCGATACCGATTTTGCACCGCACTACTTTAGATCACAATTCTTTGAAGCTTGAGAACTGCTAACTCATTTGAGAGCATGGATTATGGTGAAGAGTTTTTTTTTACTGACAATAAGCTAGAATAGTTACCAAATGACTCACAACACTTTAAGCTTTAGTTTATGTCTGGTAAGGATTTCATACCTTCCCCATGCTTTAGATTACAATTCTGGGAAGCTTGACTACCGGCAACTCACTTGAGAGGTTGGAACGTGGTTAAGAGCTTATTTTAGACTTTTGACCTGTACGGATTTTGCACCTTTCTGATGCTATAAATTGTAATTCCAGCAAGCTTGGCAGCTGGCAACTAGTTTGAGAGGTTAGATCATAGTGAATAGCCTATTTTTGTCTAACTGTATGATGGATAGATTGCAAATGACACAAAGCACTCTCAATTTTAATTATAAACCAATATGGATTTTGCAGCTTTTCGATGCGTAATTCTTAGGAGCATGACAACCGACAACATGTTTGAGAGGTTAGATTGTGGTTAAGAGTTTATTTTTTATCAACATCAAGCTAGAATAGTTGCCAAATATCTCTCAATACTCCCTGCTTAAATTTTGGAATAGTAACGATTTCGCACTTATTCGATGCTTTAGATCACAATTCTGATACATTTGGCCACCAACAACTCGTATGAGAGGTTGGATCGTAGTTTAAAGTATATCTTTTTGACCAAAAATAAGCTAAGATAGTTAGAAAATGACTCAAAATATTCTCGGCTTTGATTTTGGACCTGTACGAATTTCGTACCTCTCCCATGCTTTAGATTGCAATTCTTAGAAGCTTGACAACCGGCAGGTCATTTGAGAGGTTTGATTGTGGTTAAGAGTTTATTGATGACCAATAATAATCTAGAATAGTTACCAAATGAATCGCTATACTTTCGACATTAATTATAGACCAGTATGGATTTTGCACCTCTCCGATGTTTTAAATCGTAATTCTTGGAAGCTTGGATTCCAGCAACTCGTTAGAGAGGTTGGATCATGGTTCAGAGTTCCTTTTTGATGGAAACAAAGCTAGGATAGTAACCAAATGGCTGGAAACAGTCTTGATTTTAATTATAGACCAGAACGGATTTCATACCTCTCCGATGCTTTAGATTGAAATTCTTAGAAGCTTAACAATCGACAACTCGTTTGTGAGGCTGGATTGCGGTTAAGAATTTCTTTTTGACCGATAAAAAGCAAGAATAGTTACCAAATGACTTGGAATACTCCCGGCTATAATTTTAGAATGGTATGGATTTCGTAACTCTCTGATGCTTTAGATTGTAATTCTTAGAAGCTTGGCTATCGGCAACTAGTTTGAGTGGTTTGATCGTAGTTAATATTTTTTTTTGACAACAAGCTAGGATAGATACTAAATAACTCGCAACGCTCCTTGTTTTAATTTGAGACAGGTAGAAATTTCACACTTTCTGATGCTTTAGATCACAATTCTTACACATTTGGCTACTAGCAACTCGCATAAGAGGTTGGATCATGGTTTAAAGTATCTTTCTGACCGACAATAAGCTAGGATAGTTATAAAGTAACTCGCAATACTCCCGGCCCTTTTTTAGATTGAAAAGTATTTCACACCTCTCCCATGCTTTAGATCATAATTTCTGAAAGCTTGGATACCGGTACCTCGATAGAAAGGTTGGATCGTGGTTAAGAGCTTAGTTTTAACCAACTGCAAGCTAGGATAATTTGCGACTGACTCGAAACACTCCCAATTTTAATTATAGACCGGTACGGATTTCACACCTATCAAATACTTTAAATTACTATTCTTAGGAGCTTGACAACTGGCAGCTCGTTTGAGAGGTTGGATTGTGGTTAAAAGTTTCTTTTAGACCGACAATAAGCTTGAATAGTTACCAAATAAGCTGCAATACTTCCGGTTTTAATTTTATACCAGTATAGATTTTGTACCTCAGCAATGCTTTAGATCGCAATTCTGGGAAACTTGGATACCGATAACTTGCTCGATAGGTTGGATCGTGGTTAAGAGTTCCTTTTTGACTGAAACAAAGCTAGGATAGTTTCAAATGGCTCAAAATAGTCTCAATTTTAATTATTGACCAGTATGGATTTCGCACCTCCCCGATGCTTTAGATTGTAATTCTTAGAAGCTTAACAACCGGCAACTCGTTTGTGAGGTTGGATTGTGGTTAAGAGTTTCTTTTTTACCGATAACAAGCTAGAATAGTTACCAAATGACTTATAATACTCCAGGCTATAATTTTAGAACGGTAGTGTTTCCGCTGAAGTCGTTCAAACGAGTCATGAGGTCGTTCGAATGAAAAGGGCCCTGTTTGTTTATTTCTAAGTTTATTTTGAAGGGGATTTAATCTAAAGCGATGGTTTATCTCATGGCGTGTACTTCGGAGGTGACCTAATAGAGAGTTTATAAATATATAGTGTAGGTTCAAAGCCTCCTAACACAGTGTATAAGTTAAAAAGCCTCTGTATGAGAAACTTGAGATCTAGAAGAGATGTAGCCTCCGTGGTAGACCTTGTAAAATGTTGGTCTTTACAAGGAAGAAGGTGGAAGGTGTTGTTCTCTTGGGATTTGATACTGAGAGGGAAGTACCTCTTGGTTTCTAAGATGATAAATCAAGGTAGAGAGAAGATTGAAAGGGTTTCAAGAAGTTCTTTTTTAAGAGGCTGAGAGGTTGGATACTGGTAAGTCGTTTGAGAGGTTGGATCGTGGTTAAGAGTTCCTTTTTGACTGAAAACATGCAATGATAGTTACCAAATGGCTCCTTTAAATGGCTCTTATTGTTGACTCGCAACAGTTCTTGCTTTAATTTTAGACCGGTACAGATTTCGCATCTTTCCGATGTTTTAGATCGTTATTTTAAGACGCTTGGATACCGGTAACTCATTTTAGAGGTTGGATCGTGGTTAAGAGTTTATTTTTAACTAATAACAAGCTTGGATTTTAAGGTAGGTGGGACCTAGTGTTACTCTTTATTAGGGTTTGAGGGTATAATGGGAAGACTTCTTTAACCCTATCAGGCTAAATACAGAGGAAGTCCCTCTTGGAAGATACAACACAGAAAACCATCCCATTGAGGTCTGTAGCCAATCCAAGGAAGACTCCACTCAAGAACAGGTGATTTTCAGAGAGCAGGAGAAGAGATTAGCATTAATCTCTACATCTTTAGTTTATTAGTCATAGTGATTATAGAATATCTCAACAATTGGTGTCAGAGGAATGGTATTATTGATTGCTATGATTAATGTTTTCGTCAAATACTTCAACTGCATGAGATTTTCGATTAGTTTATTTTCGTTTAGAGTTACGAAGCATTGATTATATTATTGAAAACAGGAGAGAGAGAGTTATGTTGTTTGTTTTTTTTGTTCTTTCCCATCGCTGCTCCAAATCACTTCATAACTCAGCCAAATCAGACCTCCACAAATCAGATTTCCAAACCCCTATACCCCGATCCAAACTTATATGGAATCATGGTAGTGATTGGGTTTTATTGAGGGTTCTCTCTCCCATACGAATCTCTGATTAAGTGTTAACAGTGTTCATCAATCTCTGCCGAATCTATTTTCGGTGATTTGATCTGTGATTGGGGAAAATTCAATTCAGTTTAAGAGTACATGGGTGTTAATCATTTCTCTGCGAATCTGAAATTGGGTTTTTATTTAAGAGTTCCTGGGTATTATTCACATCTCTGCCGAATCTGTGATTGGTCTGTTTTTTAGGGTTTGTGGGTGATTGCAATCTGTTTTGGGATGGTGTTCATCACTTCCTTGCCGTATCTGACATTGGTTTTATCATTGTGGTAATCTGATTTCGTTTTACTGTGAAGATTTGTTTCTTATTCTTCAAGCCTTCTGCAATCTGATTTATTCTGAACTTTGTTGTTTAGGGTTCAACGATTATCTGCGAATCTGATTTCATGAGGGTTTAAATCTTATTTTTCAATCATCACCACTATCTGAGTTTTGGGGTTTATGTTTATTCTCCAATGGATTGTGATTTTTGCGATTGGGGCAGTTTCTGTTTCATTGTACCTCTAGACTATAAGTTCTACTAGAGGATTTGGATTTATTTAAATAACTTCTTATTCTGAGTTTAGTAAGTATGCGGTAATGCTTGTTACACAATATAAGTTTTGAGGTCAAATATATTCAGGGTGCAATTACTGACTTTGATGGATTGGTGAATTGGAATAGGCAGATCTATTGATGTTATTTCCTCAATGAATATTACTTTCTTCGTTGAAGTTAAACATTTTCAGACCTATATATATTTGATCTGAAATTGTAACATTATATATGTCAACCCCTATTGTGGGATTACTATATCTTCTTAGTGATTATTAGCAATGACGCATTCATGTTTATTTTTAATTGGATAATAATATCTATTATTCTTGGATATAGGGCGTTGAGTCCCAAGGATCTCCAATGGGGTTTAAGTGAGATCAAGAAGTCGTTAAGAAGGCAGGATATAAAATGGGCAAATATACCCAAAGGTGTTTTGTCTATGGAGTTGAACGTTTCTCCAAATTTTGAGACTATATCGTAAAGTCTCATTAAGACTATTTTGCACTAATTAAACTTGAAACTATTAGACCACCCAAAGGAGGCTAAGAAACTTCTAATTAATTAGTGGGTCAAGATAGACTATACGGTATGGGGAGATGAGGATCACCCTCGGCCCAAAGGTGAGGAAGTGTCTCGAGTCAAACTGTACGTGGTCAGTCTAGTCTTGAGCATGAGTGATCACCAACTAGGGGGCAATGTATGTCAAATCACCACCCAATGAGGGATTTGATGTTACATAGCTGTACCCGCAGAGTGAATAATCCATACCATAAATATTATATACACTCTGACTCGACCATCCTAACCTCAGGTAGGATCGAGATTAAAGACATCAAATTATAGATCTTTTACAGATCAAGTTAACCGCACATAAAATTTAATTTTTTGGTACGTCATTTTAAAATAAGTCTTTGGTTCATGCAGCTATGGACCCTAAGATCCAAAACCAACTAACTAATATTGAGACCTTGATGGACTCTAACTACTCCAACTGGAAGCTCAAAATCCAGATTGCCCTAGGCTACCTTGATTTCGATTTTGTTCTCACTGAAGCCAAGCTCGCGGATCTCACGGATACCTCTTCTGATGTTGAGATAGTGGCTTATGCTAAATGAGTCAAAGCCAATAAAATGGCAAATCTTATCATCCGTTCTTCCATCGATCCTATTATGCGGGGCGGTATTGTTGAGAGAGGTACCACAAAGGAACTGTTAGATGTCATTAAGAAACAGTTCGAGGGTTTTGTTAAGGGAAGGCAGTACAATATTGATGATACGTTAAAGTATGACGGCAGTGTAAATGTGCGCTCGCACATTCTTAAGATCTCTAAGCTAGTTCTTACTTTGAAAGAACTCGGTCTCACTATTGATGATACGTTGATGGTTCACTTAGCAGTTTGGTCTCTTCCATAAAGTTTTGAGATGTTCCAAGTTCACTTCCAAAATCAGGAGAAGACTTGGGAAATGAAAGAGTTGATTGTAGCATTGGTCTTTAAGGAAGAATGGCATAAGAAAGGTAAAGCAGAGTCGGATCATCTGACTACATCCATGAAGTACTTGTCCATCAATTATCAGGGAAAGAAGAAGTTTAAGACTCAAGGTTCTACAAAGAAGCACAGTTTCCAGTCTGGTTCAGGGCAGAGCTCTCGTTTAGGATATGAGAATGGGAAGCAGAATGCGACTCTGTCAGCAACTACTTCATCAGCTATAGAATGTCCCTTTTGCAAGAAAAAAGGCCATGTGAAGCAGGATTGTCATTCTTATAAAAGCTGGCTAAATAAGAAAGGAGGGGTTCATCAGCAGGTGGTCGACAAGGCCTGAGGAGCAGTTTTCATTTGAGGATGTTTGACGTTTTTTCATTAAGGGTGTTGGCAATTTTTACTTTATTTTAGACACGGGTGTTATTTTAGATTTGATAGGTACCTATTATGTACCTTCGATGAGACAATCTCTATTTTTAATTTCTGGGTTGTACTCTTTCAGTTATTTATTTATTTTTTATGGGTTACATCGTCTTATCTCTTGATCATTCTTTTAGGCTTTACTATTATGTTTATCTTCTAAGGCTAATACTTCCACTTCTAAACGCTTTAGTGTTCCGAGCTATCTTCGTTGCTAGAGATTAAGGTTATCCGGTCAGATCGAGAAGGCGAGTATTATGGTAAGATTGTTCAAGACAGTCAACATTAGGGACCATTTAATTAGATTTTTGCTGGATCAGGGTTTTGCAGCCTAGTAATCTACTCCTGGATCATCTATGGACTGAGAGAAATCCTAGTCTTAATCACTTGCATGTTTGGGGTTGTCCAGGTAAAATTGTTGAGTGTGCTCATGCTCATGCTCATTTCATAGAGGATGGGGATCATTTTACCAGTACTATTCACAGAGAGATTAAATTTTTAGGAGGGTTCGGAGAATCGGAGTCCAACTGCTATTCTTATCAGTGCTGTTATGCTTCTGTATTTATCTGATATTAACATTGTGACGAGTACAGTTCCAGACCCCGTCGTAGCTCCTGTTCAGTTTCCTATCGTTCCACTTCAAGTTAAAATTTTTGCTCCTACTCGGTATTCCCCTAGAGAGAGGCGTTCAGCCATTTCTTCAGGTTCTCATCTTTATTTAGTTGAAGGGGAATTATTTAATTTAGAGGATTCAATATCTTTTAGTTTGGCTTTGGCTGGTTATTTTATAGATCAGTGGCATAATGTCATGACGGAGGAGATAGATTATATGTTTCACAACTTTGTGTGGGAGTTGACACATTTACCTTAAGGATCTAAGGCAGTCGAATGCAAATGGATCATTGTATATACGTCAATTAGAGTGGGAGACATTTTACACTTATGGTTTTGGGCTACTCTGACTTAGATTTTACTAGAGTCTCTTTGAGGATCGCTCTTTTAAGTGAGAGTAGTTATTGTTTTCTTTTAGATATTGTTACTGCATTAGGATTATTTATCCATGTGGGAGTTATTCCCGGTTATTATTTAGTCGATATTCAGATTTGATTTTATAATTATTTATCTGCTATTATATTTGGATCTGTTATTATATGTGCACATATTCAGTTTAAATTATGCAATTGCAATAAAGTTTTAGATACGAGTGATTTCATCACATGACAGTTGTCTAAGTATCAAGTGCCTATAGAGAATACTGAAAGGTTTCTTAAGTTTGCTTGGGCTGGATATGGGTAGGCTCCACATCCTTTGGCCTTCATTTCAGTATGAGCGATGGTCTTCGCATGACGGTTTGTCTAAGTATTGAAATGACATGTATCTGGTAAACACATATTGCAGGACACTAATGGAAATGTACTAGCACATCATTAAGGTTATATTTGTCATTCATACGCTAAACTTCACTAGTAAAGAAATTACACTTAAAAACTATTGAAGTTGCTAGCCTGATGTCCACGATATGAATTAGGCATGTGCCCAAAGGCCAGACCAAAATTTGTTTGTAAACCGTGTTAGTCATCTTTATAGTCGTAGAGTGACAGTTAAGTTAGATGCAACATTGCCTTCGACAAATTATCATGTGTGGCTTTAAAAACAAAAGATGGTCATCCGCTTTTCATAAAAAATTGTGAATCAGACTAAAAATATTTTTCTTAAAATCGAGTTAGCGCTGGGTGGGAGATTGTTGGATTTTCCATCTATACCGACACTACTCTTTTGGTTTACGAGCACACATGTTAATAGGTCTTATGGGTGTTATTGGTTGTGCCCAATTGTTACACCAAGTTAAGGTAGGTGGGACCTAATATTACTCTTTATTATGGTTTGAGGGTATAATCGAAAGACTTCTCTAACCCTATCAGGTTAAATAGAAAGTAAGTCCCTCTTGGAGGCTACAACACAGAAAACCATCCCATTGAGGTCTGCAACCAATCCAGGGGAAGACTCCACTCAAAAACAGGAGATTTTCAGAAAGCAAGAGAAGAGGTTAGCATTAATCTCAACATCTTTAGTTTATTAGTCACAATGATTATAGAATACTCAACAATTATCTTCTTAGCAACCAAGAGGTACTTTCCCTCTCACCATCAAATCCCAAGAGAACAACACCGTCTTCCTTGTAAAGACCAACTCTTTACAAGGTCGACCACAGAGGCTACATCTCTTCTAGATCTCAAGTTTATCACACAAAGGCTTTTTAACTTATACACTGTGTTAGGAGGTTTTAAACCCATACTATATATTTATAAACTCTCTATTAGGTCATCTCCGAAGTATGCATCACGAGATAAACCATCGCTTTGAATTAAATCCTCTTCAAAACGAACTTAGAAATAAACAAACAGGGCCGTTTTCGTTCGAACGACCTCATGACTCGTTCGAACTACTTCAACGGAAACACCACCGTTCGAAAATTATAGCCGGGAGTATTACGAGTCATTTGGTAACTATTCTAGCTTGTTATCGGTCAAAAAGAAACTCTTAACCACAATCCAACCTCACAAATGAGTTGCCGGTTGTTCAGCTTCTAAGAATTGCGATCTAAAGCATCGGAGAGGTGCGAAATCGGTAGTATTATTTTAAACTATTAACCATGATCTAACCTCTCAACTAGTTGTCGGTAGCCAAGCTTCTCGGAATTGGGATCTATAGCATCAGAGAGGTGCAAAATTCGCACCTGCCTAAAATTAAAGCCAGGTGGTGTATTGGGAGTCATTTGCAAACTATCCTTGCTTGCAGTCGGTCTAAAATAAGCTCTTAACCACGTTCCAACCTCTCAAGCGAGTTACCGGTAGTCAAGCTTCCCAGAATTGCGATCTAAAGCATGGGGGAGGTGTGAAATCCTTACGGGTCTTAAATTAATGCCGAGAGTATTGCGTGTCATTTGGTAACTACTCTAGCTTGTTGTCGGTCAAAAAGACACTTAGAAACAAACAAGCAGGGTCTTTTTCGTTCAAACGACCTCATGACTCGTTCGAACGACTTCAACGGAAACACTGCCGTTCGAACGACCTCCCCACTCGTTCGAACGATTTTTCCCTCTTTTGAGCCGTAATCCTAACACCCATGGTATCTTTGAACTACTGAACACGCTTCATCATGAATTTGTATTGGCTCCACAATTCCGTATCAAGTCGCACAACATAGAAAATGCACTCCTCATAGAGTACAAGTTAGTGTAATTTCTCCTTAAAGGGTAACGATCTCAGTACATTTGCTCACGATCGGAAGTAAACTATTCTTTACCCCATATTATGCAATTTTACACAGGCCAAATTTTTTTGTTTATGATTATTTTGAGTTATATCCTGAAGCATATGATATACTATAAATAGTATAAAGAGATCTTGAGCGTAACCAAGCCAAGCCAGAATAAGAAAACGTGGTTCACGTTGTTGACAATTCCACAATGGTAAGTAGAAGAGGGGAAACAAATCAAATTAACTAGGGCCAATTCACCTATACTATGAGAAATCCATGAGATGAGGCCCCATATCTAATGAATGATTTGGACCGTATATAAGTTATGTCTTTGCATAGCACGTTTTAATCGTGTACCTTAAAGAATTAGATTCTCTCAATTAGAAGATACTTTAAGAAGTTGGAAGCTTACCAAAATGATCATGATTTTAAGGAAAATAACCATTGTGCTGATTACTTAGCTTCCTGTTGTACGGTTATTGGTGAAATTCTCTTACCATTATTAAGCTTTTAGTGGATGTTAGGGGTAAAAAGTTTTAAGCTGCATGTAACTATATTTTTCCTTGCTATAAATCGGGTTCTGGGGTCCTTGCCTTGCCTAACCGCTGGTTGCCCAACAAAAAATAAAAAGATCACGTTCAAGTCTTTTTCACATTATAAAAACAGGAGGTCAGACGTACGTTTTTATTCTGAGCTGCGAAAATTATAACTTATCTGTAAAATTGGCTATGTGGCATTAATATTTGTGAAGAAGTAGAGACGTCCTTTCCTCCTTAACTGGGAAAAGATATCAGGGGTGGGTGGTGGTTTATCTGTATTTATTTTCACTTAAATCAGCCTGAAAAAACAGGTTTTATTTTTAAAGATTGAAGAGTGGGCATGTTACCCATTGAAGATATAACCATTTACTTCAATTTTTTTAAGGAGATGTACCATTACCTTGAGATGGACCAATGATAGGCATTAAACCTTCCAAATTCCAACCAATTTCCGGGACCGCGAAATTTATCATTCCTCTTGGATTATGTCCTTTTTCTACCTAACTAGGTAGCTTTACGTTAAAACCAACGGCATGGCGTGATACTCGTGTCTTCCATCTTTACCGCTCAGGCTCCTTGCTTCTCTCTTGTGCTCTTGAGAGGAGAGGGTTGTCCCCACCCGTGTATGATGTCTTTACTTTTATACAATGCTTATTCTCCAAAAAAAAATTAAAAAAAATACCAAGAGTCCTCTTAGGAAGACTGAACAGCGGTACAAATTTGCTAGTTTTGTGCACATGATTAAATTGAGAGAACGATAAAACATAGCATTGTTTATGGCACACTGTACGCTTAGCCTTATTAACGAGTTGAGATGTGGGGTTGGGCTGGTTGTTTCATTTATGTTAATTGCTCAATATATTCTATGTGTTGAGCCGAGCCGCGGAAGCCGAACTCTGGTCGATCCGGTTAGAGCACAAAACAAACAAATGGGAATACACAATCAATAACCAATAACAAGGTTTAAGGTGGTTCGGTAATTGTCTACATCCATACACGAGAGAGTTTATTAAAGATCCAAGATTACACTCTTACAAAAAAATTTAGGTTTCTCTCTCAAGAATTCCTTTAACAATAGATCTTACAAAGGGTAGCTCATAAAAAACCGAATTCTCCCTTATATATTTGGGAGACCAATTTACAATCCCTCGGATCTCGAGGCAAACAAGAGGCTTCAATTCAATTTCAAAATTGAGTTTTACCGATGTCTGTTCGAACATACATTTTATTTGTTTGAACATACCCTTGTTTATTCGAATAAAAACTAAAGTATATTCGATGAAAGAAATTTATGAGTAGTTTGTTCGAACAAACATTGAGTCTGTTCGAACAGACTATGTTATGTTTGAACAGATTCAAAGTCTATTCGAACAGAAAACAGGGTAGCCTCACAATTCTATATCTCGGTAAAGATTTCCCCAACGAAACGGACCAAAATCTAAGCCGAACATAGCCACCATACAAACGACAAAAAAAAAACCCTCTTTCACCAAATGTCTCTTAGGACCCAAGTAAACAAATGCCCCAAGAAACCCAACAAACCAATACCCCGAAGGATCAAAATCGACCAAACGTCCCAAATGACCAAATCGATCCAAGCGTCCCAAATGACCAAATCAAACCCAGCGTCCCAAATGACCAAATTGAACCAAACGTCCCAAAAGGCGAAATTGATTGTACCAAATCAATAGTTGCATACGTACCGTAGCATTTCCCATAATTCTCATAAGAGGCCAAATCAATCTATAGGAAAAAGACGCACCGTTTCCTTCTCTCTATTTCTATGAATCTCCCAACCAAAGGTCCATTTGTAATATTTTCTTGAATACCTCTTCAAACCATACAACAATCTCTTCATCAATTGACACACATCATTCTCCTTTCTAACAATTGTAAACCCACTCAGCTGAGTCATATAGATCTCTTCCTTCAACTTCCTATGAAAGAATGTCGTCTTAACATCGAGTTATTGCATTTCTAATTCAAATACGCTATCAAGGTGATGAGCATGTAAAAAGGCCTATTTTACTCTACTTATTTAAGTATTCTAGACTTCATTTTATTACTAAAACGATTAATTATTAATTTATTATTATTTCAGGTTATGTTAGATAAGAGTATACAAAAAATTGAATTTGAGTGCTAAAGCTACAACTGTTGGAGAAGACCACTAATCTAAGCTATAACTCAGAGTATCTCTAATAGAAAACAAATCTCAAGAGCAAATCAAGAGAATATTTGGCATATTGAGGATATTTTATTATGACTAGGAAGATTTTATTGAGTATAATGAATATTTTACTGAGAATAGAATCTTCAAGAAAATAACAGTTGTGGAGATGTGACAACCAGGCAGATTTATATTTGCCCAAAATTTTTGAAACTTCTTGGAAAAGTTGTTAATATGTGAAGATATTTTATGGAATTTATTCAGAGGTCTTGACCATGAATGATCATCCAATTTTGAGAGATTGGTTAGAGAGCAAAGAGATTGAAGTTCTTGGAGTTGCTTGTAAACTTGGAGTAATTGTCATTTTGTGAGTTTTATTTGATCAATAAAGTATTTTTTTTTTCATTATCCGTATGTCTTTCTTTTTACTAGTATGTTGAATTTTAGAATTCATGTCTAGCTAAACCATCCTCTAAGAGAGGGGATGAAGTCGTATTCTATACATATTTAATGTGACCAACGAAACCTAAATTGTTCATTTTGTTTTAAGGTCAAAACCATATTTATGTTTGCAATTTTATTATTGGTTCATGATCAAATTGATATGAATCAAGTTTTATGAATATTAATGTAGTTGATTTTAGTTGCACAATTATTATTAACATTATATAGTGAATCAAAGATTAACGGAACGTATTCTGCTTGCTTTAACATTTCGTATTTTCATATATGATTTCTCATCTAATGTATTTTGATAAATTTACTTCTTAAGAGATTGGTAAATAGACATTTGGTTAAAATCATTATTTCTACTAAGAACAATTTATGCTTGTATTTTCGCTGAGTATATATTTACGGTGAATATTCGTTTCCCCCTAGCCTTTAATCAATTTGTAACCCAAAAATCTCTTGAAATTTTTTTTAGTTCATTTATTTATTAGTTTAGTAGTTTGATTTTAAAGCATTATCTAACGATTGTTTGGCCTAGTGACCGACAAAACCCGAAGCCTATATTAATAAAACCCGATTGGATACGGTTTTATCAAATTGCACCGTTGCCCATAGTCAAGCTATAATTGTTCGATTTTCGTTTCCATTTTGATTTTGATTTATTTTATTTTATCTTTAAAAAAAATGAAATACTTGTTTGTTTTAGTTTATAATTATTTTCCTTTTGCTTGCGAGATATATTTGGTTTTAGTGATCGCAGGTGCACGAAGGCATATATATCTCCATAATTTGAAGTGCGCCACCACGAAAGTTTTTTGGACTGATTTAGTTTAGAGTGGTATTTTTTTTCTTTCTTTTCTTTCTCCCCTCTTTGAGTGACTTGTAGTGAGGAACAACTTGTATCTTGAGTATTGAGTATGTAATTAAAGTAAGGGTAAAATTATAATTTTTTTCCAGAAGCTATATTGGAACCCACATTCAGGAAGGACCACTCTACAATGCCTACTTGAGCTAGAGAGCCAGGGTGTGCCATCTCAACGGTTCCATCAGGGTAAACAATGATCCCCTAAAAAGGTTGCCCTGCAAGTACTTTCTTCCACCGCACCCTCCTGCGAAGCGGTTAATCTTTGATCATTTGCCTGATGTTTGCACACCAACATTAGATAAAGGGCAATCAAAAAGTGGGATTTCATCACCCGTGTGTGGCACCGCACACTAGGACACCGTGAGGTCATGACCCGATTTAACATTTTCTAAACGGGACATTGACTTGAAACCAAGATTAAGCCATAAAATACATAGTTAATCAAAAAGGCTTATAAAAGCTCAGACCTGAAGCACATGAACTTGCTCATTAAAACCCCTGATAGTGACTATGTTTGTTTAGAGGAAGTACGTTATCTAGTATTAGTAGTGTGGAAAGGTGATTCTAAGCGGTTTGCCCCACCTTCTACCACAGGAGCTTAGGTGACTAGAACTACATGTAGGTTATTGCTAAAGCGATAAAAAAAACCTCAACGTGTGAACCGATCTACTATCAGGAATAGGAGCAACTGAACCCTGAGACCAGGTTCACAACTTGACCGTTAATAAGGCCTATCTAAAAAGATTAAAGCGAGGGATTACCTCATGTAATCGACACCCAATTTCCATAGAATAACCATTCAAGGCGTTCTATAATTGGAACCCTCTAATTTTTAGGTGGGGTCGTTTATTCGACGGATGAAGTGCCTACCCTTTTGTTAACGGTTGTTGTGTTTATTTTTGTGCACCTCATTCTTGCCTGATCATCATTGTGTGTATTTCTTGTAGTTTATGAAAGAATGGTTTCAAGTGCCTGAGTGTCATCTTAAGAGGCTTAGAGAATCTGATCTGATTGATATTCTAATCAACTTTGAGTTAGGCGAGTCAGCCCAACAAGAAATTCTAATCTCCATTGATTCTAAAGACCAAACAAACCAAACCCGGTGGGAACTCTTTCATGTCAAGGGTGAGTTAGAAACCTTTGCGTTCCACGAATCTCCATTAAGACTCGGTCCGAGTCCAATTTCATTGTTCAATCCATTTAGTTTTCCACCCCAATTATTTATGATGGGATATGCCCATGAAAATGGGAATAACAATGTAAATGGTCTGGAAACTGTATGGGTCCCACTCAATGATCATATGTTTCCTTAAATGATAAATCGTGCTTCATGCATTATTTTACCTCCTACCACTGGATAATTTGAACTTAGAAATGCGCTTATCAATTCATTACCAAAATTCTTGGGAGGGGATGACTAGAACCCATATGCCCATGTACGGGATTTTGATGATTTAATGTTCCTCCAGAGGTATAGGAGTGATAACGAAATGGAGACCATGAAACTCAGTTTATTTATATTTTCTTTACTAGGAAAGGCTAAGAGTTGGCTTCAAGCTCTATGGCCTAAATCTATCACAAGTTTTGAGATTCTTACTGAAGCCTTTTACAAGAAGTTTTTCTCTCTTGAGAAAATTGAGACCCTCCGCAGGGCCATTCTTAGGATTATTCAACTTGATTGAAAAAGCTTAAAGGGTTATCTAGAGAGATATAAGGGGTTGATCCTACAAGGCCCTCATCATGGTATCTACTCATAGGTCCTAACTTGAAATCTTTATGACGGATTGGATGCTGACACCAAGAAAACTGTAGAATCCTTTTGCTTAGGGAAATTTACTGATAAGGATGATGTATAGGGCTTAGACTTCTTAGAAGAGATGGCTAAAAAATTGGAAACCTGGGGAACCATGAGAAAAAATGATATACAAGAAAAGGGAGGTAATACCTTTGGAGTTGGATCGAACTCCCAGTCGAACCCTATATTGGTGACAATCATGCGAAAAACTGGAATCTTTTAAAATAGCAAATAACAAGATGTCCGCTAGAACCCATTTTTCATGCCAAAATGCCAGCATGTGCAGTATATGATAACTCAGAACATTCTGTTAAGACTGCCCATTTATTCATGGAATTCAGGAGGCAAAGAAGGAGCAAGTAAATTCTTTTCATCAAAAACCTTCTGCGTTTCCATGCAACCAACCTTTCAATCAAAGGAGTTCTTCAAGAAGAAGCAACTCATTTTTGATTAATTTTAGCAATTCATATAGTAGATCTTATCATCAGGGGAGCCCCACAGAAGGACAGTCGTACCAACACAATCTGAATCTATTTGGTTTCTCCTACCAGTCCAACCACCAACCTACTCAATAGAATGCTCCATATATTCTTCCTCAGAATAGGAAACCATATTTGGAGGATGGAATCTAAGCCTTATTGCAATCAAATACCCAACTCATGCAACAATTCAAATGAATCAGGATTCCAGGGCTAGGATTGTAGATTCATTTATACTATGCCAGACGTTGTGAATGGGGAAGCTGCTATCAAAGTTTAAGGAAAATTCAATGAGGGAATTTTGCATAGTAGAGAGTACCTTGTGGGTTGTTTTGTAGGGAAAAGACTGGCTTACCCCTTTGTAAAATATATGCTCACCAAACTTTGGGATATTAAAGGAGACTTCGATATGAGTATCCATGGGGCTAATATGTTTTTCTTCAAATTCTCTAATCCTGAAGATAGAGAATAGGTTCTTGGAGAAAGTTCTTATTATATTACAAGTAGAATCTTCCTGATCAGAGAATGGCAATCGTTTATTGAAATGGATCCCACACAACATTCATCACTACCCATCTGGGTGGTCATAAAGAACATTCCCCACCATATGAGGTCTGAGGAGGGATTAGGGAGAATAGAAAACATCTTGGAGGTCCCTCTAAGTATAGATAAATTTACTGGGGAACATATTGGAACATCCTCCTTTGCTAGGGTTTGCATTGACATACAAGCGGGTTGCACATGGCCGTCCATAGTTCCTATATACTACGGTGAATATGGGAAGGAATCACTTATTAAGCTGGAGTATGCACGGATCCCTATTGTATGTAAACACTGCAAACTATTTGGTCATACACTTGAAACTTGTGAGAACTCCACTTTAATTAAAGGGAATAAGAAAATAGAAGGTGCTGGTCAAGACCAGCCTAAGCTGGGTGGTCAAACAACAGCTGGGGATAAGTAGATTACCAAAGCTGAAGAAGTAGGTTGGAGTAAGGTTAAAGGGAAAGGGGTCCCACTAAATGGGAAGAAAAATAATAACAAATTTGACCCTCTGCTGGAGGTACTACAACAAAAAGGCAAAAAAACGAGGGCAGTAGTCTGTCGTTTTAACTTAAAAATGAGGGGAATTGCCGCCGTTTTACCCGTCGCCGTTTGTTAGCCGTATTTTTTTGCGTTGCTATTTACCGTCGTTTTTTAAGGGTAATACGACTACTCACACCCGTCGCTAAATTCCGGCAATACGAACCGTTGTTTTTTCCCTAGTCGAACAAAGCATTAACGACCAAACTAGTCCGTCGCATAAATGCAACTGTAGTATGCTGTCGTTTTTCCCCCTCCAAAATCATGTTACTTGAACAATTAGTGATGGACTACCACCCTCAATTATCTAACAACGTCAGCCACTGCAGTCACCAAAATATGACTAAGCGAACTCGTTGCTTTTGTGGCTGATATTAAGATAAAGAAATGACGTCTGAAGCCGTCGTAAATATCAAAAATATTTTCAAAAAAAAATCCCTATTTTTATTCATTACAAAAGTACAATATTATATTTAAATAAAAGTTTTCATTCATAAAAAATTATTAAATATTATTATTCATAAAATATTCGCTATGAGTATTCTACAAATTATTAACAATACATAAGATTGGATTCAGTAATAGAACAACTTTCTCCATCCAAGCCATGGTTGTACAACATATTGTACCATATGAATCCCTTATCCCACTTCAAAAGGTAGAACTTTTTCCATGTCAGTCATAGAACAACTTTGGTGGTTTTGATTGCAGGCAAAAACTGACAGATTTCTTCCAGGAGGTGCAAGTCTTCATAGCTGCATGACTCCTCATGGTCTTGATACCAATACATTTGAGGTACATAAGTAATGGTTAACTAACTCCATGATGGTTAACTAAATCCGTGTGTGCGTCTCCGTCAATGCCTTTTATTTCTTTTATGGACAGGCAACAGTGGCAAAAGGGGAGGACCCTGAACCATTTCGAATCAGTGACACGATGGCCTTTATGTTTGAATCAAGTCTGATCCCCCGAGTCTTCCTGTGGGCTCTTGAGTCTCCCTATATGGATCACAATTACTACCAGTACTGGATTGGCCTGAAGTCCCATTTCTCATCTGAAGAAAAAAATTACAAGAGTGAAATCTGAATCAAAGAAGATGAGACCTCTAATTGATTAGCTCTTGTTCGAATAAAACTCTTGAAATAAGATAATTGGTAATACAATCTGTACATATGATCAAGAAAATAAGGACTGTAAATAGGAAGTCTAGGTTAATAATAAGCTCCTGGCTTATCACAATAAGATGATGTGTATATATAGTCATCCCTTTGTATATATAGTTTAATTTCCGTATAATTACAGTAGGCATTTATGTATTACGGTTTAATGATACTTGTAACTTGTAAGTCAGTCTTAGCTCAAAACTTTTATTTAAATTCTATTTAATTGTCTCTGACTCTCTGGAAAATGATTAGTGGTTGCCTGTTGGCAGTGATGTGCATACTTGCAACTCTCAAAACTTTTGCTATATGGGGACTTGGGTTATTATGGTTAGATAATGGTTGCCTTTGATTACTGATGTTGGACAGGTATCCATTTAATTTATCATGTTTCATGGACAGGTATCAATGTTTTTAGTTTCAGGAGCTTATCAAATTGGGGCAAATGAGCAATAGAATTACTGCCTTCCAGCAGTTCCAGTTTTGATCAAAAAATGGATAAATAAACACTCTATAGCTGTCTTTTCTAAGTTCAGAAAATGGATGAATTAGATCAATAATTTGCTTATTGATATAGCAAAACTAAATTAGATCAATAAAGTAAACACAAATGCAAGATTTGAATAGCTTACCTTTCCACTGAACTTCTTCTCCAATTCCATCGTAAGCCTCACATGAATTTTACAGAAGGCTTTCTTTAGTTTGAAGGAACATGGATAACAATAGCCTTCTAGAAGCAATCCTTTGTTATAACTCTACTGAATTAACAAAAATCAATTAAATCATTAGTACATACTACAGCTCCGAAACAAGAAAAGTATAACTCCATCAATATCACTCAAAATTTTACTTACCACAGGTGTAGATAAAATGCGTGCTTCAATTGTAGCAAGTTTGTTGCTGATTTTAAGTTCAAACTCCTTAGCGTATGGATCCTCATCATAATCATTGTGATGAACTGCCTGCAAGAATGTAAAACTGAAAAATGTTTGTACAATATGTTCTTGTAAATGGTACATGAATAAGAGATTGGAAAATTCTCGAACAACAAAGGCATGCAAAGAAGATGAACCTTTGCGATGTCACGCTCTCTATCATAAGGACGTTAACAGGTCACTTTTAACAAAGAAGTTACTTGCTTCTCACTCAAACTCTTGGAATACCTTTGCCCTTCAACAATTCTGCATACCTGGATTTTAACTTATATTAGACGATCAACACGTAAATTCATTTAAACACAAGAGGGAAGGTGATCTTTCCAGGAATGTCTTCACCTCCATGGGCAAATAATTTGGCCATTGCTGATTTCTCACTTGCAGACAAGGCCAATGAGGGTGTTGAAGCACAATATCGTAGGCCTCTTGGAAGTGTTGTACAACCGGCTTGATGGTACCACTTTCGTCGGCTGAGAAACTATCAAACCTCATATATTAGCAAGATAACTAGAAATTTAACAGTTAATGCAAATTAGTAAAGACATGAAAAGGGGGGTCCTACGTGAGGTCTCGCGTTGCCTGAGCTGTTAACCCGATTACACGGTACTTCCTACGCATATTTTTCAGATTTCCTTGGTGTGTAACTTCGACTTTCATACCTCTGAGGGTCTTTTTAATTTGTATAAAGTTAATAAGAAGAACACATCAGATAAAAGGTTATGGTCATTAATAGAGAAAATCCTTGCAACTATATTTTGATACCCAAGATGAGCCAAACAAAGAACTGGAACAGACTTTGACATGGTCCACGTCAGATAAAGGTCTGAAGGCATCCTTGTTCAAGAGCTAACATACAAACTCTATAACTGGCAGTAGCTCGATAAATGATGTAGATGACATCTCTGCAAAATATTACGAAAAGCACTTAGTATTGTACCACTGATAATTAAAGTTGGGTTTGAGTTGACTTAATAAAACGACAGTTAGAGAAGAATAGAGAGTCTGGTAGCAACTAGAAATATGAAGAAAATAAATCAGAATTAAGATATTGAATTCTTTGCCAAAATGATTTATATGGCTATTGAATGATATATACATTAGTCCATATAATATCTGGTCTGTTAAGAGTGAATAGTGAAAATAGTAAAAGAAGAAACCATTCATTGCTCCATATAACATTTCTTGCTCCATATAACAATCACAAAAATTCTTGAATTCTTATGTGACCTGATTAGCACTACTGAAAATAGTACATGTTTATTTGCCAAAGAGCGGGAGTTACACTTCCTGGTAAATATTTGGATTGTTTAAACACCCCCCTTAAGACAAAAATATATACATTAGTCCATTTTAAGCTGGCTTAAGTTCAATCATAAAAAAAAACTGACTTCAGTTCTAACACTAGTACTGCTTGAGAAGTAAAGTGAGAACTAAACGCATCTTAATTGCTCACATCAATATCTACTAGGCAAAAAATTACCTTTGCATGGCAATGTTCTTCATAATGCTGATGCTAAAACAACTATATCTGATGCTAAAACAGCTATAAATGATCATAAGAGAAAATAAATAAATAAAAAATCTTACCTTGTCATCAACCTCTAGTTGTTTAAACACGGCTCTACCTACACAACACGACAAAACAAAGTTATAAACACATACACAACTATGAAGCTTATGAAGACTTTCTCATTAAAACTAACTTGACTCCATCTACCTTCAGCCATGAATCTCCAATGGGTAGAGCTCAAAATAAATAAAGAAACCAAAGAAAAGAAGATATAACCATGTCTGTAATGAGTACTACTACTACTACATATGCCTCCCATTTTTTTTACTCAAATTAAACAGAGAAAAACTGAGAGATATTTCAGAAAGAGAAATTAAATAGAACCCAAAAACTGTAGTATGAAGGAGAGAAATATAGGTATTTTGATTGAATGATTGATTGAGTGAATGCCCACCATATCCCATCACAGTATCAGACATACAAACATACACATATTTGTCTCTTTGTTCTATAAGCATAATAAAAAAAGTACATCAGACACAAACAACAATAACAACAAGGGAAAGAAAGATAGCAAAACTGGAAACCAAATCAGGACCGCAAAAGGGCACAACGACAAATAAAGGATAGGTTCATCAGACATGAAACACAGCTGTGGTGTGTTTTCTTGTACTAGTGATTGATTCATCTTTTACAAGAGACTAGAGTGAGCAGTGCCACTTTCACACGCCAAACCCAAACTCTCTCTCACTCAGTATTTCCAAAGATAAGAAAGAAAGTTACATTACATTACATGCAATTCATGAGATATCTAATCCTTGGATTTCATCACTCTGCAAATATATATTTACTGCTAGGCCCAAAATAAATAGAAGGTGTAAATATTGGCAGTGGAGCTAATCAATCCCTGCACCTTTTGGTATGAATTTTAACTGGATATTTACTGTAAAATAGTAAAATCAGAACATAGTATATAATAATTTTACATTGAAAATAGTAAGAGGCTTACCTTTCCACTGAACTTCTTCTCCAATTCCCTCGTAAAGATTTGTTCTTCGTTTTGTCTCCATTATCCCCAACATCATAAATTGTTATCCTTTTCCCTCCACCTTTATCCGGGCTTGGGACCGGCAATGAAACCATAGGGCTCCACTGGCGGAGTTAAAAGTTAAAAAAAAATTACCTGCAAAAAATCCATTAGTCAGTGAGATAAATAATTGCAACTTCATATCATTTCTACTATAGTAACCTCAAAACAAATCATGAGTCATATTAGTGGTCTGTGTTAGGAAAAAACATTTTTTAAAGATTACCTTATGCTCGAAGCTCTAATTAGACCCTTTTGAATCTTTCAGAGAGTATAGGGACCAAAAAGAGCACAATATATTCATACTGCTCCTTCAATATATATCTACACATGCTCTAATAACACATGCATATACCATAAAACAGTAGCATAATTAAGTCTTAACATTAGAAACCCAAACTAAGATAAAATCTAAAATGTACTTAACATAAAGATTTCTTATAAAATATTCAAAATTGACTGTAACCTACCTATCTAATTAAAGAACCATGTCAACATCTTTGCCCAAACAATAGTTGATCCCAATTCTACGTCGTTGATTGACGATAGTGAAGGGTCGCTATCTAGTTAATCAATGTCTGGATTGTACGTCACATAGTCAATAATAATATTGTACACAGCAGAATGTGAATCTCCTATAGCTCTCCCACTTGCAACGATTTTACCAGTAAAGGATAGTAGCTCGCAAGGGCGTTCTTTGCCTAATAAAGCAATCGGTGATGATGGGCGCATGCTTGAAGGAGACTTTGTAGCCTTTCATTTTTAGAAAGAAAAAAGCTAGAGTGAGATGCATATATCATTTAATATATAGAAAAAAATTAATAAATGAAAATAACTAATTACAACTGACTTGAGGATTTATTAAGGGGGATATATTCTTACATTGAATGTTGCAGAGCCAGGAGTACCTTGCCTTCCCGCCGCCAAACTTGAAAGCTTGTCGTCCATTGTTGTAAGTTTGTCTTTGACATGAACCAAATTTTCCTCAAGAGTGAACCGCGCAGTTTTCTCCTGAAGTAGTTGATCTCTGAGGTGATATGATGATAATATTTCCCCTCAAGAAACATTGAGACCATATGCTCGTGTACGACCCTTAGTGTCCTTACCACAAACTTGTGCAACGGGATCGTTGTCTATGTCTAAGCTGACTGTCTCAGGTTCGGCAATACGAATGTTTCTTATTTTCTCCTGTAAATGAAATTAAAATCAAAAGACTTAAGTTTATTTTATATTGATGATTAATTTGAAATTTATTAAATAGTTGTATTAATGATTACCAGCTCAACATCAAGCTCTAGTGTAAGAGAAGATCCATCAGCTCTCGTATGTGTAGCTAAGTACACATCTGTCCAGAAAAGTATACAATCGTTTGGGCATGCATGAATCGACTCGCAACTCATACCCAAGGAATTAACCATTTTTTAGAAGTGTATACATTTTTGGGCAATGCGTTATCCCTTGGAAGATACTTCTTAAATACTTGCAACAATGCAGTAAAGCTATTATCAGACCACCCATATGTTGTTTTCATACTCATGAACTCAACGGTACCAGACAAAGTAGTGTGCTCCGCTTCACATCCAACCAGGGTATAAAGGTCGAATCGCATCTTGCCTCAAATATTTTTGTTTATTGTCAGGTGGATCACTAAAATCATGAACGCCTTGCTGATCAACATCCACATTTTCATGGAAATCATCTTCATCCATGTATGCTGGAAGATCTTCAGGTTGGGCATACCCAAATGCGTCATCCACCAAATCAAGCATTCTAAGGACATCATGAGGATGATCACGGGTTGCCCCATGAATCTCTAAGTTGGCATCCTTGTTTTCAATTGGTTCTCCATGGAAGTACCAATTAGTATACGATTGGTCAATACCTTTTGAAACTAAATGATGACTAATTTGAGCTGACGTAATTTGCCCACGCTTATTTTGACACTTGGCACAAGGACAAGAAAACTCGTTAGAATTTAGATTAGCTTTTGCAAATGCGATAAACGAATGAACACCGCGCATATATTCAACAAAAAGGCTATCATCTTTCATCCAACCCTTATCTGGGGGAATTAAAGACATCTTGCGTCAAGGACACGGTAAGTATCCTGAAGTAGAAGAAATTAATATCATAAAGAAACATAATGAAGAAATAGCATAAAGATATATCATAAAGAAATATTATAGTAGTTTGTCCTTCTATCAGGGGGAAAGAAACAAAAGTTTTTCTTTAAAATGTCAAAAATAGAAATCATCTAGTTAAACAATTCTAACCAGTCATTTACGCCAATCCAAAGTTGAATAGAGTTTCATATACACCTACTAATAACTGCAAGCATCTGACTATTTTACTGCCTATATTATTGTTTAATATACTATGACTCTAAAAACATTATAAGCACCCTAGTTTTGTAAAATCCATGAAAGCGTCGCACGTCGGCGGTTGTTATATGATGAGCCTTCCTACACCATAGCTTTGAGAAACACAGGTTTAGTTCAGCCTATGTTTACAGTCAAAGGGATACATGCTCCTAATTTACATTTAACATTTTCTAATTTTATTTTCATTTTTGCAAATGAAAATATAATAGGGCTCAAAGCTATTGTTGATCTTCTTGATAAGTATCAGCATGCTACATAGCAGTTCATTAGCAAGGACTGAAGTAAGTTGTTTCTTGGTGAGATGAATTGGGATAAAAGACAAAGAGTGAAGAACTTGTTTGGTTTCATGGAAGGTCATCTACCTAAAAGGTCTCTTGGCATTCCTTTTTTGCAGGGCATAGTTACTAGGAATATAATTATACCTCTGATTGACAAGATCAAAAAAAGATCTTCTAGCTGGGCTGGTAGCATTTAGTTCTCAGTAGCCTTTCTATCTACAGTATGGGCATATACAAATGGCCTTCGAGTTTGATTAAAGAAGGAGAAAGGATCCTAAGAAATTTTCCTTGGTATGGGAATCTAGACATAACAAAAGCATGCACATTTTCTTGGGAAAAGACTTGTAAGCCTGTGAGTAAAGGGGGTATGTGCATTAAAAAGCTTAGGGAGATTAACATGTCTCTTCTTATGAAGCTTTCTTGAAACTTTTTAATTGGTAAGGATAATTAAGCACTCTTTATGAGAACCAAATTTATCACAAAGGCTGGAAGTAGAAACAATACTACATTGGGGTCTTCTATTTTGTCTGGCATCAAATGGGCTCTTCCTGAAATTGATGATAATAGTGGATGGATTATTTAGGATACCTCTTAGATTTATTTATGGAGAGAAAATTAGTGCTCTAGCTTATCTTTGAAGAGTCTAGGCAATGAGACTATGCTCTGGGGGAAAATGAAAGCAAAGCTGAGTAGTATCATTGTGAATGGGGAATGGTACATCCCAAATCATTTACAAGACATTTTTAATGTTTTGCATATAAATATAAATAATATCAAATTTTGCAGGGACAAAATGGATACTAGGATTTGGAAGCCAGACTTGTAAGGTAAATTTTCAGCTCAAAATACTTTTAATCAGATCAGAAAAAAAATCAAGCTATTTGGTGGAAGAAGTACATCAGAAGAGATGCTATTTATCCATGATTTTCTCTTTGGGGTTGGAAGTTATGCCATGCTTGTGTTCCTATTGATAATCTTATAAAGAAGAAAGCTATTGCCACTGTCTCTATTTGTTGTTTATGCAGTAATCATGAAGAGACTCTCAACCATATTATGAGGGAATTTGAGTCTATCAAAGAACCTTTACGCAAATGAAACTTTCTACTTTAGCGAAAGAAAAGCTACAAATCTTATTTTTTACATTGCATCTTCATTTTACTCAATCCAACTTGCATCGTTCACAATATAAATTAGCATACTTAGTTTTTCTCCCACACCTACATAATTCCATTAATTCAACTACATTCACATTTAAAAAATGAACTAATGCTTTTGTATGTTGAGAAACCACTCACCCTAAACGTATTCACGATTTGAGAATGCTCTGGCATAAATCTAAAAGCCACTCCTTCTAGCTGAAGCTGGAAAACCTGATAAATAATCATTCTCTTGTTCAAATCACAATAGATAACAAACCAGCTATAATAAAATATACAAACCACAATGTGTAATTAGAAGTAAGAATATCCCTTTCACTAGTAAATATTTCTATTAGACGCAAAGCTCTCTTCATCTCACTAAACACATACATAAACAACCATCTACGGTGCACTAATTTCTTTTTCAAAACGCCCCCAGCATAGAAACAAGCCAGTTTTTCATTCTCCCGACGCGGGATTATTACCCAAAGCTCAAAGTTCAAACCTTTTTTATTAATATCTCAATCTAGCAATGTACTAGCTCTAAAATAATACCAATTCTATGAAACCTAACACCAATACAAATCAGAATCAGGAGAGAAATACTAGAAAATGAAACCCATTGATCTTAATTAGGTTTTTATGCAAATCAAAATATATAAAGCATGATGATTGGGAGAAAACATTTACCTGATTTCGGCTCAAAACAACAACTACGAGAGAGAATAACTGTGAAACTGATTTCGGCAAAAACCCTATGAATATAGAGACTACTCTTGGCGATTTGAAGCCAAATAAGTTGGAGAGAATCATGGGAGAGAGGGAAACCCAAAAATTTTGGGTGTACATCGCGGGAAACTGAAAGGGAGAAAAGTCTGAGATGAAAAAGTGAAATCGTGTTTGAGTTTGGGCTAATTAGGAAAAACGACGGCTATCATATAAATCGTGTGCTCCAATTGTCATTTTTTAACGTCCAAAAGTTCCTTCGTTTTCTTATGTCGTATTTTGCTATTTTTATTGTAGTGAAGAGCACACTGAAAATGAAGTTGAAATTATTAGTGTCACAACATCAAACAACCAGGAATTTGTTTTGCCCTTAAATCCTGGATTACAAAACAGCCTAAAATTATTGGGAAAGGGCAAAGTGTTACTGGTAATTACAAAATAGCCCATGAGCTAAGCAGAGTTAGTTCAATAGGTCAGCAGAGAAATCACATTCAAAAGCAGTAAGAAAGCCTTGAAAAGAACAAGAGAAAAGGACAAGAAAAAGATAAGACAAATGCCGAGAAAAAAGATACACATTACAAGGAAAAACCTTCTATGGAGAAGTATATTTTGTCAGAGGAGGAATTGAAGAAAGTTGCATAAAAAATCAAATTGAAATTGCCCAATCATGATAAATGGGATCTGAGTGCCCCTAAAGCTAGAAGATTTTAATGTATGATAAGATTTTTCAGTTGAGGGGTAAGGGAGAGAGTGAGACCAGACAAACACACCACAAAATGGGGTCATATTCAAAGAGTGAGGGAGTTGTTTTCTCTTATTTTTTTGCTTCTTGTGTATATTTAAGTCTATATACTGTTGAGAGTGTTCTTGCTTGTATTTTTACAATTGAGTACCCCTGGTTGATCCTTAACCTTAAAAGTAGGCATAGTTAGGCTAGGCTTCTTAACCAGTTTTCAAAGTTAATAGGAACCAAGTTATCTCTTGTGCCTGAAGAAGGGGATTTGTGTTTCTGCTACCACTTTATGGAGGTTTTTGGAAGTACTTATGAGTGCCATAGTTGGAACTGTTCTTCTGAGAGTGGTCATATCTGGGCTAGGCCTCTTAATCACTCTCAAAAGGTCAAATCCACGTGGTTATCTCTAGGGTTTTTTCTCCCCAATATTTTTTGGAAGGACTTCAAGAGCTGCACCTCTTTGGACTCTGTAGAAATGCAAGAGGCTAGCTAAGCTAGGCCTCTTTCTCGTTGCTTTGATGTTGAGGATAATGATGTTGGTTTTCCTTTGGAGTCTCACCATAAGGTTGAGATTGGTTTAGTCTGTGTTATTTGTGCAGGTACTATTGAAGTGCAAATTGAGATAAAGATGGGAAGCTACTCTAGATGGAAGAGCTATCTAAATGAATTTTGGGGTAATTATTTATAACTAATCTAGATGGAGGGAATAGCTGGGCTAAGCTCCTTACCCCCAATACTAGAACTAGTTATAAAATCATCCTCATGCCTCAACTTTATCATATTCAATGTATTTACATTAAGACTTTTGATGGTTGTCAAGGTGTTTTGATCTTACTCAGGTACAGGTGTATTTGCTGATATATAAGGATACATAGTATGGGGTTGTGCTATGTCAGAGACTTGAAGGCTTTGAGGTACATTATGTACACTCTGGCAGGTATGTACCTAAGGTTTATGGGCTTTGCTGAATTTATCAACTGCTACTTATAGAACTGTTTACTTTACTTGTTTTGCTCCAACAATGTGGAAGGGAAGTCTTTTGATTATTATGCATGTTGAACTTTATTGTTTGGAATTGTAGGGGTCTAAATATGCCCCTAAGAGAAAAAGAGGTTAAAAGGCTTATGGGTGTTCATAAAGCTGCCCTTGTGGGATTAGTAGAGACTAAAGTCAGGAAGGGTAATGAACAAGCTATAATTAACTACATGTACCCCTCTTGGGAGTGGGCTACCTGCAACACTTATCCTAAAGGAAGGATTCTTCTATGCTGGGACCCTAATATTTTGAAGGCTACCATGCTGAGAACCTTTAACTTTGACATACATTGTAATATTAAGATCAATAATCACTCTTTCCTCCTTTCACTTGTGTATGCCTCTAAAGAAAGCATATGACCTCATTCACAGGGATGCTATCTTAGTTACTCTTGAAACTCTCAATTTCTCTCCTCAGTTTATTCAATGGATTAAACTATGCATCTTTACTCCATACTATTCTGCTAATATTAATGGTGCTTGTGAAGGCTACTTTAAAGGAGAAAGAAGACTTAGGCATGAAGACCCATTTCGCCCTATCTATTTTTTATTGCTATGGAGATTTTTGGTATTCTTATCGAGGAAAAAGTTAGATAAAGAAGCCTTAAAACTCATAAAAAAATGCCATAATCCTATACTAATACACTTAATGTTTGCTGATGATTTGCTTATTTTCATACCGGGTGATTTAATTTCTGCTAATGCCCTCCAAGAGTACCTTACTCATTTCTCTGCTATTACTGGTTTAGAAACTAATGCTGCCAAATCTATGATCTACTTTTCTGCAGTGGAAGCATGTACTAAAGCAAGTATTAAAGCCATTTTGGACTTCGAGGAGGGTGATATACCCTTTAGGTACCTTGGAGTTCCTTTATTGTCTACTAGACTCAAATCTAAGGACTGCCAACAATTTATTGAAAGCATGACTACTAGAGTTAACTCATGGCAGTACAAATTTCCCTCAGGTGCTGGTCGACTTCAACTTGTACAAGCTTTGTTGCAAAAAATTAGCATATACTGGATGGGGGCTTATATCCTATCTCAATTCACCATTGACTGCATCACCAAGTTTTGCTCTAAGCTTCTTTGGCATGGCAATACAGTTGGCAGGAGAAGTGCTCCAACCTCCTGGAGCTTTATATGCTTCCCTTAAAAAGGTAGTTTGGGGCTGAGATGTCTCAAGACCTGGAACTAAGTAGCTATGATGAGGCACACCTTCAAAATTGCTTTAAACAAAGACAACATGTGGGTTAGTTGGGTCAAATCTAATCTTATCAAGAACAAACACTTTTGGAAAATGAGTATCCCTCAGGACTATTCTTGGGTATGGAGGACTATTCTGAAGACTAGATAGCAAGCTCAAAAAATCATACACCACAAAATTGGAGATGGAGGCAAAACTCTCTTCTGGAAAGACCCTTGGCTACCTTTAGGTATCCTTCTTGGTTCTTTTAAGCAAGAACTAAAGTATGACTCTACACTCAATCTCAAATCTCTTGTTTCTAATGATATTTCTGATTTCAAATGGGTTGTCCCTAATCACATTAGCTTCTCCCTTGGGACTGATATTATGTCTGAACTTCTTAAAGTTCTTATTTGCTCCAACATCACTGATGAGGTCATTTAGAGCACTTCTTTTGATGGTGAGTACTTTATGTTCTTTTCCTATCAGGCATTGAGACCAAGAAGTGCTATTGTTGACTGGTATGACTTCTGCTGGATGAATTATGCTACCCCTAAAAGAAAATTCATTGTTTGGAAATCGTTCAGTGGAGCTCTTATGACCCAGAATAAGCTTGTTCAGAGAAAAATTTTAAGTTCTTCTATGTGTACTTACTGTGGATTATTTGAAGAAAGCTTAGAGCATTTTATGTATGACTGTGTGTTAACTAAGAACCTTTGGTCTAGAGTACTTTTACAAGGGAATATTCAGAAACAGCCAGGTGACTATAATACTGAAATGTTTTGGCTTAAAAGTCTAAACAAAGGTGAAATTTTAACTAAAGTTCTCTACTCTGGTTATGGTACTCTTGAGTATCACCTTTGTATTACAACAAATACGGGTATTTACGTCATTAAAAAAATGACGTATATGGGATTTAACGTCATTTTTACAAATGACGTCGAAGGCGATGACGTGGAAAGGTAGGGACTAACAGCGTCATTAAATAAGTGACGTGTAAGGGGTTTTAAAAATGATCTTATTGATACGCAATTCCGGTGGTCGGTCGGCTAGTGTATTCTATTGACGTCACTTAATGACGTCATTAAAAAATGACGTAGTTGAAATCTTTTAACGCCATTTTCAAAGTGACGTGGTAGAGTTTTCATACATCAACAATGACATTTTTAAAATGACGTCAATACCTCGAAAAATACAAAAAAATTAAAAATTAAAAATCAGATATTGCAAAATATTATACAAAAAAACCACCACCATATTATACAAAAGGAAAAATATTTGGATAAATTATATTACTTTCATTCAATACAATGTGTTCATGAATAAACCCCCATCAAAGTGTTATTGAACCCATACCATCCAAGGTATGAGCTAATCTAACCATTTTCTTCTATGAAAGCCATTTCCAAAAGACTAAACCCCTATTCACAAAAGGAATGAACCAAAACTTCCAAAAAAAGCTCGTGTTTTTGCAGTAAGCCCCACATCAATTATCTTCAAGCAAGCTACTTCCAAGCTACTTCCAATCTGAAGTTTTACCAAATGAAATTCAAAGGGAGTTTTCGGGTTTCTCATCTGGTGAGGGACATGAATTCGAGATTTCGGCAAAAGCTTCAAGCATGTTTATAACCTTAGCTGTGTCATCCAAATAATACTTTGCTTTACTTGGTTTTTGTCCAATTGTACAAGCAAAAACTGCAGCATTGGGGTGAAGCAATCCTTGACATTGCATTTTCAATTATTTCAAACATTTCCTCATCCAACTGGTCGTCACCAATACACAAAACAAAATCAGCTTTCCTTTCATCATTGGCTATCGATGTGAGCACCTTGTCAGCAACTATGCCTTTGCTGACACCCTGAGGTTTCACCTCAATAATAAATTGACCTCTCTTCACGGCAACAACTTCATTTGCTAGCACACTCTTTAGATGGCCTAACATTTCCTTTGCCTGGCACGACCCAAAGCCTGGGTTAGCATCTTGACGGTGCCAAACCAAGCCGCTTTCTTTGGTTTCAATAAAAGAGCCATCCGTAGGTTCAATATATAACTTCATTACAGGCTCTGCCATTTGTATCCACCCAAAATCAAAATTCTACCCACAGCTTTCCCATTCTTTATCTTGCGACCATCTCATGAAGTAACCATGTTCTGCTGTAATTCCAATCTCCCCGCATGGAGAAAATCACTTGCTTAAGTTGTCCCTCCCCCTTCCGCTGACAATGAAAACGATTTTTTTTAATCGTTACAAAGTCTGTTTACAATCCTCATCACTTGGTGTTTTGTTAATAGTAGTTTGGGGCATCACAGTGCCATCATAGTCCAACAATATTGCCCTGTTCCTAGACTTCTTCTACGCTGATTCAATAGTAGATATTTCAAGCTTTTTGAAATTAGCATCTAGTGCCACAAGTCGGAAACCAAAGCCAATCCCCATCGCATAACATCTTCTCCTAAAGTGGTCCTTGCAACTTCTCTCCAAATCCTGCATGAAGCTCCGTGACCAATGGGCAACATCATGGGTGCTAATATACCTGCTGTGTTTCTCACGTAGCAATTGTTTTTCAGATTCTTCCATTGAGATTGTCTCGTTTAATGTTTCCCCAATCGTTTCAATGTTCCATAGGTTGATGCGAATTGCCCCACTTAGCGAGGGAGAACAACCAACAAACTCCGACACAACTAACATACTCTTTTTTATGCCACTGGAATCTGATCCCGACCCTAGACCCGATACACCTTGTCTGCACACAATGTACTCATATGGAGTCAAGTTCATGCCGTCTCTTACAGTTGAGACAACAACACATTCAGCAATAGAGTAGAAAGCTATTCTTTTGCTAATTGAAAGGGGATTATCGATGTACACTATAGGTTCATACCCTGCATAACCAAACTCTTTGTTGATCTTCTTGCAACTTACATTTATTTCAGTCTGCAGTTCATCAAGATCTCTTCCACTCCCTCTAGCAGGATTCACTAATGTAAAAGGCAATTTCTGTTACTTGGACTCCTGTTACTTGTGAACGCTTCCACAATTTCTTCTATCTGTTGGAAATGTATTAGTTTGCAAAGCCTAGTTGAGAAGGAATTTATAGGTGAAAAGTCTCATTATAATGCCCTATTTCGGTTTGAATGTGACAGCTTTACCTTTGGCAGAAAGCTTTGGAAGTGAGATGACATAGTTTCTATAACATTTGATGCCGAGTTAAGAGCACCTTCAAGCTCTTCAATGTCAACCTGTAAAAAAAGGTAGATACCCCCTCATATTATTTGGTAACACAATGGGAGATTAAACTCATGTCCACAGCAAGCGTAGTTTATCAACTAATAAGAGGCGGTTCAAGTCATGAATTGACTAAATGGAAGAGAGACATCTTACCCTCACATTCTCATTGACTGGAATTCGAAGTGAGGCAGCCTGCAAAGCTGTAATTGCTCCTGATAAAGAAGTTGAATAATCAACTTCCAGAGCTGACCATTCATCCAAATGTGGCATCTAAAATAGTCCAATACAATGTATATATTGTCAAGGTGATTATCTAGTCTAAAAAAAACAGATCATATATTTTGCACTAACAAGGTTGTTTCCAGTAGTCTTACTTGAGATTGAATGATGGTAGATGTGGTTGTTGTTTTGTTGAAGATTATAAGTTGAAGGCGCTTTGATTTGACAGACTCACAGACTTGTGATATCTTGGGCATAAGAGAGTTGAAAGAGGTCTGATAATAAATAAACCAAGTTAGAATATGCAAATGAGATAATATAAGAGAAGTGATGAGTGTGAGAAGGAGCCTGAGCTGTGACGGACTGTGCGTAGATTGCAGATTCAGCTTTAGCAGAGATTCTGATAAGACGCTTGTTTTTCCAACTACTGATAGAAGTTATGTAAGCCATCTCGATAGTATCTGAGGTCCATTGTTCATTTTTCCATGGAACTCATTTTACATACGCAAGCTGATATAAAGCATATTATGTACTCAAAAAACCCAATGGATGGAAAAAATGAATTAAGGTGAACACCTTCCAATAAAAAGTATACCTGAATGTCACCATGCAACTTCTAAGTGCAAGAAGCATTTTCCAGTTAATACGGTACTTGCATTTGTAACATCAGATGCTTCCTGTTACAGGACAAATATTAATGAATACAAGGCACGCCTCTTAAGTAGTAAAATAAGTAGTAGACAATGATGACGTGGTTCTATAAAACCAACCTTCAGTAGTGAAGCTCCCCAACTAAATGTACCATTATTAACACATTCCTTTGACAAAACCCAAAACTCTAGAAGCATGACCAAAGTATGCAGCTACATTTCTGGGTGATAACTTTAATGCATGTTGAACATGCTCTATTCCCTAAAGGCAGAATGCAAATTAAGCTAGTTAATAGGATTCCCAATTGTGCATGCAAAGCACACAAGCATACCAAAAGACATAGAAAAAGAGTTACATATCATACACATAACATACATTCTACCAAGATTGTGAAAATTAACTTTAAGCCGCGACGTGGTTACCATGTCAGTGTGAGGTGTAAGCTTCATTCTTTTGTATGGCAAGAAGAAATCCCCAACAAGCACATCTTCAGCTCCTGTTGTGTCGACTGTCTTTACTGCAAATCCATTCTCCCTTCCTTTGAAGTTCTAAATATTAATTAATATCATTCGTCCTTAATAATATTTTGCATAATCAAATACTAGTGTACACTGAAGAAAATCAACCTTAGTGAAGTATCCACAACCCTTCTTGCCATCAGTAACAACGAGTAGCTTCAAACCATCATACCACAGGGACAAAACATTATTCTCGTCATTGGCATCTCCATGGGCTAGGAAAGCCACTTCGTCATCTCTCACCTGTGTAATTAATAATCCATTAATATAAGCAACTAATAATGCAGAAAGAACTAATAAATGTAATAGATCCTCAAATAAAAAGCAAACCTTGATAAAATCAGCTTCTTCCCAAATGCTTTTGATTCCTTCACGAGCTGCTTCGGGGGAGGCCATAGAGGTTTCCAAATTTCCAAATTGCGGGTTTTTTTTAGGTTCCTTCTCACACACGGCTTCAGCTGCTACGTAGCTCACTCTCCTACCAGAAGCCCATGGGTTTCCTCCTGCCTATAGGTGCGACCTACAACTATTCTTAGTATAGGTTTGCGCGGTTATAGGTACGGAGACCTTCTTTCGCTTCTGGCTCTCATCTCGCGAGTAGGCTAGGATCCTTCTAAACCCAAATCTAGCCCACTTGTAAGGTATTTTTCAACTGGGCTTTCAAGCTACCATGGTGAACAATGGGCAAAGCACAAAAGGATTCTTAACCCAGCTTTTTCATCAAGAGAAGTTTGATGAGGGTATTGAATGTTCTAATCCATGAAACCCCTTTTGATCGATGAACAAATTAACAAAATTATAAAATTATTGATTGAGAAATTTACCTGATGCCAGTCGTTCTGTTCTTCTGAGATTAGGGTTGTAGAATGCTAAAATTGGAGTGAAATCGAGACTAGCATCAATCGAAACTCTTCAATTATTAGTTTGACCTCAGATTAGGGTTCCTTCTGTGCTTTGAGTTTGGTGGCTGCGATGCCTTTGCTTCCTCCTTTGATTTTTATATCTCCTAAATTTTCTCCCGGTTCTCATCGATTCCAAAAATATCTCCCTTAAAAATCTTTCCCACCAAAATTTGGTTTTCCGCGATCACTCTATCGAGTCCCTCGAATAATTTTAATTAGAATAAACCACGTCATTAGTAAAAAAATGACGTAAATGCTAATAAATGCCGTTTATAAATCAATTAAGTCATTTCTCAAAGTAACGTTATTTTTATATTTTAACGTCATAGTTAAAAAATGACGTTGTATGCTAATAAAAAAAAATGACATTATAAGTTCAATACCTTGCAATTATAAGTTGTACATTGTTTGACAAAAGCTTCCCATTGAATGTAAGGTACATCTTCCAGACATTTTTCGAGAGCTTGTTCATACTCATCATTAATATCTATTAATTTTCTCTTTTCAACTTTGAATTCGCGCCAATCCTTTCCCATAGATATTAATGACCATTATATTTTGAAAAATGTCGTCGAATGGTTAGAAGCACTTCACATACCTACAAACCCAAAACTACATAAAATGGAGTTTGCTAGTGGATAACAAGCTAAATGTTTATTTTAATCTTTTTTTTCCCATTATTTCCTAAGATTGGAATTGTACTTGACCACTTCGTACTGAAATCAAAATGTTGCCGCATAAACTTCGAGTTGCTATTGTAAAAGCATGTAGAGCATAAACCAAAACCAAAATCTAAACAAAATCTATAAAAGATTATATACGCCAGATGATAAAGATACAGAGTAAAGATCAGATTTCACTAGGCAAAATCTTTTGTTCAAACAACACGAGAAAATACATTTGAATGGGAGATCCGAACAACTATAACCTAGGTACAATATTCTGAAGGTGCAAACTACTCCAATTCGAGAGAAGATCGTGCAAATTCAAACAAAATCATCCACAAATAACAACTAACAACATCAAACGAGTGTAAATTATGTCATACCTAAAAATAGATATTAAACCCTAATCGATTACTGAAATTCTTTGATTTCTTCAAAGATCAAAGTTCATCTGTCAAAAAAGGCAAAAATAATGCATATTGAAATCAAAATCGGAATCAATTTCATGAAAAACAATAAAATTAGGAGAGTTTGAGTAGATTACCATTGTGGGAGATGGGGATTATAGGGAGTTGAGATTGAGTGACGGGGGATTACCAGGTATACAGAAGAACACACTTTCATCGTATTCATCAACTGAGTCTTCGAGAGCGAAGAAATCGATCCACTTGGGGGCGCTGATGTGCTCGCCGATGACATCTTCGATGCTTGCCAGCTCCAATTTACAAACCAAAGAGAGAGGTAAAAAGTTTTAGAAAGAGAATTGTAACCAAGGATTTGGGATAAGAGATTTCACGTTGACTGATTGAAGATTGCAGGAGAAAATTAGGGTTCTTAGAGAGGGAGAGGGAGAGGGAGAATTGAGGATTTTTTTTTTCTTCAAGGAGCTTGAAAAACTCTAGTTTATATTCTCCATCATGAAAATGTGAGTTATATCAACGTCAATTGAAGCAAAAACGACATAAATGCTATAGCATATATTTTCACGTCACTAGCAAAATGAACGTCAAAGGGATATAAGGCGGCAATGAAGTCATTATGTGAGGGAATGACGTTGTAGCTTACCGAAATACGGAAGAAAACACAATATTATACTTATTAAGTCAGTTTTCATATAAATGGCGCTATTTAAGTGACATAAAAGCCTATTTTTGTTGTAGTGTTGGCTTGAAAGAAATAACATAATCTTTAGGGGAACCAAGAAACCTGTTATGACCTTGTATAATGGTATTATTTATGGACTGAAATTTCTTTTCAATACTAAGATCATAAGTACTAAAGATACTCATAATGCTATAACTATATGCTTTTATTGGGGCTTGAGTCTTTAGTTTACACTTAAAGCCAATATTGCTCATAAATGGATACCTCCTTCTAGGGGTCACTTGTTATTGAATACTTATAGTTGTTTCAATCAGGTTGGGAGCTATAGGAGTATTGCTCATAACGAATCTGAAGCTGGCCTATTTGTATACAGTTGTACTAAACCTGGAATGCCTATAAGTTTTCATGAGTTGAAGAGTATTCTGCGAGATCTTGAGTTGTGTTTTGAAAGGAACCAGGGGAGTATTGAAGTAGCAACTATGTCTGATGCATGTGCTGCCTATGTTAAACAGAAGAAGAAGCCCCATTGGAGTTGTAAACATTTGCTGCAAAGCATCTCTCTTGTTGTGACTAGATTAAGCTAATTCTCTATTTGTGTTGTTGCTAATAAGGTTAACAAAGGGGTATTCTATATGACTTCCAATCCACCTGATAGGGGAGAACTGCTACTAACTCCTGAAGCCTTTCCAACTAAATTAATTGTGATCATGGATGAGAATATCAGGGGTTAGGTTGTAAGGTGGCCCACTATTGTTTGAGTGCTGCTGCTGTTAATGGTTATTCTTTGTGTTTGTTATCATTGTTTGGGGGTACTTTTTGTGGGCTCCTCTTTATGTAAATTCTTTTAGTCTTTTATTGAGCGTGGGGGTCTGTCTTCCAACCCCAGCTTAACTTTCAAAAAAATTAAAAATTAAAAATTAAAAAAATTTCATGGCTTAGATAGAAATAACCATCGCTCAATAGGCAACTGGCTTAAGTACTATAGACAAAGGTACATTTCCAAGTCAAACTCAACCCAACCCGAATGATCAAAGTACGAGCTTCAATAACTGTGATCATGCGAATGCGGTTATCACACTTAGAAGTGGCAAAACTATAGATAGCAAAGTAAGGATGCCTAAGAATAAACCTTGTGTTAGTCATAATCCTACTTTCAAGTTGTTGAAGAGGAGGAAGACTCCATGAGCAAAGAAACACCAGCCATAGGGGAAGAGACTGAAAATGTCTCCCATACGGACAAAATTAAAAATATTCATCCTAGAGGCCCTATGGCACCTTTTCGCCACATGCTTGCTAAAAATAGAAAGATGATTTCTGATAAAGAGGTAGGAAATTTTCAAAAATCTTAAGATCAGTATTCCTTTTAGCGAGGCATTACGACGAATTTCTTCTTGCGCGAAACATGTCAAGGACTTATGCACGTTTAAGCGACGAATGAATGTTTCCAAAAAAGCTTTCAATGTCCATGACAGTGATAATGTTATTCCATTAGATGCTCAAGTTAGCTCCATAATCTTGAACAAAGCACCTCTAAAATTCAAAGATCCTGGAATGCCAACAATTTCTTGCCACATAAGGACAAACTGGATAGGGAACACCTTGCTTGAATTTAGTGCCAGTGTTAACCTAATTTCTTACTCGGTATTTGACCAGTTAGGTCTAGAGGGACTCAGACCCATAAATCAAACCTTACAGCTAGCTGATTAGTCCATTCGAGTTCCTAGAGGTATTGTGATGGATGTGCTTGTCCAAATCAATGGCATCTTTTATCCCGCGGACTTTGTGGTCATTGACACAAATCTAGTAGAATTTCCTTAAAATGAAATACCATTGATCCTTGGCTGACCCTTCTTGGCCATCGCTAATGCGTTGATCAACTACCATAGTAGAGCTATGAAGTTGACTTATAGGAATAAGACTATTGATTTGAATATCTTCAATGCAACTCATACTCTGCTTGAAGATGAACCCGATGAGTATAATATGTTTGGTACTATTGTAAATAGTATATTTCATAGTTCAAATCCTAGGAATCCACTAGGAGCTTGCCTTACGCACTTTAGAGAGGATTTTGATGTTGATGACCTTATCAATGAGGTCAATGCCTTATTAGATTATGCTCCTATTTTAGATACCACTGATGTGGTTAAAATACAAAAAGTCAAAGATCTAATTCTCGAAGCAGAGGAAGTACCCACTAAGTTAAAGCTTAAATCTCTCCCTGAAAAATCTTGAATATATTTATCTAGGTCCTAATGAGACTCTTCCTACCATCATAGCATCTAATCTAGAGCCTGAGAATTAAGATAAATTAATGCGCGTATTAAAGGGAAACAAAAAAGCTCTTAGATGGAACATCTTATATATTAAGTGTATTAGTCCTTCTGTATGCATGCATAAAATCAATCTTGATGATAATACAAAGAAGTCTCGAGAAGGGCAACAAAGATTTATCCCGACTATGGCCGAGGTTGTGAGAAAGGAAATTCTAAAATTGCTGGATGTTGGGATTATTTATCCCATTTCTGATAGCCCATGGATGAGCCCTATTCATGTTGTTCCTAAGAAGTCAGGAATTACTATTGTGAAGAATAATCATAATGATCTTTTCCCCACCCACATGACCACAGGGTGGCGAGTGTGTATAGAGTATAGAAAGTTTAATTCGACCACTCAAAAAGACCACTTTCCCTTGCCATTCATTGACCAAATGGTTGAACGTCTTGCCGGTCATGAATATTATTATTTTATTAATTGGTATTCTGGGTACAATCAAATACCCATTGCTTTTGAGGATCAAGAGAAAACCACGTTTACCTATTCTTTTTCCTTTGGTACTTTTGCTTATCGTTGCATGCCCTTTGGGTTATGCAACACTCCTGCTACATTTCAAAGATGTATGCTAAACATATTCTCTTATATGGCCGAGCATTTTCTTGAGGTCTTCATGGATGACTTTTCACTCTTTGGTGATTCATTTGATCAATGTCTCCACCATTTATCTCTTGTCATAGCTAGGTATCCTCATAAACATCTTGTGCTAAACTTAGAAAAATGTCACTTCATGGTGAAGAAGTGCTTAGTTTTAGGATATGTCATTTCTGCAAAGGGAATCGAAGTTGATAAAGCAAAGGTGGGCATCATCTTTAGCCTCCCGTCCCCATGAAATGCCAAGGTTGTTCGATCATTCCTGGGGAATGCTAGATTTTATCAACGTTTTGTTCCAGAATTTAGCAAAATTGCTCGACTCCTTAGCTATCTCCTCGCCAAAGACTTTTTTTTTTTTTTTTGAAAATTAAGCTAGAAGGAAAAAAAGGTAACCAAGTACATGGTAGGGACAACCCTCAACCCTCAAGGACACAAGAAGGAAGCAAGGAGCCTAACACAAGAAGCAAAGAAATGAATATAGTAGCAATCAAAAATTAGAAATAACATATGTCTTGCCATTTGTGTCATCTTTGACTTTTGCTTTAACTCTTCAGAAAATTCAGCTGGTCTGACTTTTCTTCAAACCCCAACTCCTGTTTCATTTTGGATAACACTTGGGCAGGTATGTTAGCCTCTTTATAAATTTTGTTGATGCAAAACCACTCCAGCCGTCCAATAATCCTTATAATTTCAATCACAATAGTTTTACACTGCCAATCTGATTTAATTTGTTTTGTAAGAATACTAACTACTATTGCTGACCTGGTGTTAATTTATGTCTGGTGTTTGTTATGCTTAACAGCTAGCTCTAATCTTGCTTTGATGCTGAGGTACTCATGATAAAGCAACGATTTTGTAATGGTTCTTCCAGTACACGCAGAAACTATTTTACCTTTGTCGATTCTAAGAATCCTTGCCAAAGACACCACCGTCTTATTCGATGATACTTGTCTTGATGCTTTTGAGAATCTCAGGATACATCTGACGTCTTCACCCATTATCCAACCTCCTAATTGGAATAAACCTTTTGAGTTAATGTGTAATACATCTGGCAATGCCATTGGGGCTATTTTGGCACATCATAATGATAATCTTCCATGCGCGTCATCTATTATGCCAGCAAAACTCTTAATGATGTACAGCTGAATTAGACAACCACAGAAAAAGAGCTTCTAGTGATAGTCTTTGTTCTTGAGAAATTATGTTTTTAGCTCCTAGGTTCGAAAGTAATACTCAATGCCTTCTGCACCATGGTTTGCGGATATTACGAATTATCTTGCCACATGGCAACTTCCTAGCTTTTGGACCAAGCCCGATAAAAGCAAATTCCTTAGTGAGGTCCAATTTTTTTTGGGGATGATCCATACTTATTTAAGTATTGCTCTGATCAAATTATTCGTCGATGTATCCCAGATTCTGAACGTACCAAAATCATTAAATTTTGCCACACCCACGCTTGTGGTGCCCACTTTAGTTATAAAATGACCTCTGCAAAAAATTTACAATGTGGTTTTTGTTGGCCAACCTAATTTCGTGACGCTCATGAATTTTTCAAGTCTTGTGATAGATGCCAGAGAATGAGAGCCTTGTCCCGTCGAAATATGATGCCCCTAAACCCTATTTTGATTAATGAACCTTTCGACGTTTGGGGCATCGACTTCATGGATACATTTACACCATCTTCAGGGTATACATACATCTTGTTAGCAGTTGACTATATAAGTAAGTGGGTAGAGGTCATTCCTTCCAAAACCAATGATAGTTCAGTTGCTGTCAAGTTTCATAAAGAGAACTTTTTCTCCCATTTTGGTACGCCGAGGACAATCATTAGTGATGGAGGGTCGCATTTCAACAGTAGAATGTTTGCAAACTTAATAAAAAAAATATAGAGTAACACATAAGGTATCTACACCTTACCATCTACAGAGTAGTGGGCAGGTGGAGGTTTCCAATAGAGAAATCAAAAATATTCTCTTAAAGACGGTAAATGCAAACCATAAAGATTGGTCAACTTGACTAACTGATACTCTTTGGGCTTACCATACAGCTTTCAAGACACCTATTGGAATGTGTCTATACCGATTAGTCTACAAAATAGCGTGTCACCTCCCTATTTAATTGGAACACCGCACCTATTGGGCAATAAAAACATTAAATTTTAATATTTGGAAAGCCAGTTAGAAGAACTACGAAATGATGCATACCATTCAGCAAAGACTTATAAGGAACACATGAAAGCATTGCATGATAAAAATATTTTACGAAAATCTTTTGAACCAAATCAAAGTCTTGTTGTACTCTTCTCGGTTGCATTTGTTTCTTGGCAAACTTCAATCTCGATGGACCGGCCCTCTCATTGTCAAAGCAGTTTATCCACATGGTGCAGTTACGGTTACAGATTCAAGCACTGGAAAAATGCATAAAGTGAACGGTCAATGGCTTAAGCCATATTATGAGCATTTTTGCTTCACCAATGAAGACTTGAAGCTCCTGGACCCAGTCTATGAAGAGTGAAATCCATATCTTTTTTATCCAACTTTTACTCAGTTTGGGGTTTCCTTGTTTTGTCTAGCCGAAGACACTAAAGTTAGCGCTATCTGGGAGGCAACCAATGCTATATCAGGTACTATGTTCCAATTTTATTTTCCCCTTCTTTTAAGGTATATACTCAATCATTAGGGCAATGCTTCTTTCTAGTTTGGGGGTAGGGGAAAGTCATTTATACTTTTCACTCTTTTTAAAGAAAAAATAGGTTATTATGGTAATTTACGAGACTTTTTAGCAAGTTTCTGTAAGCTTAAAAGTATTTGGTTATGGTCTAAATATTTTAATAGTAAAAACCGTAAAAGTTAAACTTTTATCAAATACATGCTTAGAAAATTTTTGAACACTATCTTAAGCTAGATTTACTACCCTTAAATTGGAAGAAATTTCACGTTGACTGATATTTTTCGAAATAAATGCACTTCATGATAGTGTTGCATTTATAACTTTTGTTAGAATTTTGACCAATCAAAGGAAATCTAGCATTTGAGGTAGGAATGATCCACTAAAATGGAAACAACTGCCTAAGAATAAGTTTGATCCTGAAGTAATATAATAAGGATTTCTATAAGCCAAAATAGCTCTAAAAACTTTAACGACGAAAGGCATACTAGCAGGATTAGAACTGAAAGAGGGAAAATTATCACAAATCTTGAGTATAGCCATAAACTATGTGAAAGGAGTAAGGAAAAATGTTTATATGTGTGAATCCTGAGCCTAGGTCACGAAGGGGAACCAAACCGTGGCAACCTAAGCCAACTGACTGGGATCGTCGACCAAAGACTCATATTACGGAGGCTTCACTAAAGAAACAAGTACCATAATAAAAAGGGTTATAGTTATTCCACAAAATCAATAACAGGATTTGAATTGACTTTGGCACTTGTCAAACTAATTGTTGGATTTGTTTCACGAAATACAAAATGACTGGATTTTAACTCAAGAGTCTCTAAATAAAGTTGTAAAGGCAATAACTATTTTCAAATTACTTGAGGATATCAGAAAAATATGTGAAATATCATTTAATTATTGGGTAGTATCTCTAATTTTGGATAGTTCTCCAAGATCTCTAGTTATATATATGTTAAAGAATTAATTTTTAAGGGGTTCACCTTCTTAATGTTTTTACTATTATCAGATATCGATAAGTTCACCGAAATGATCTAATAAGTATCTAAACTAATAGAATGCCCTTATTGACTTTTGTGGATATAGTCACTATAAACCCTTACGAGACAAAACTTGTCCTATATGGGTAACCTATAGGTTTAACGGATTGTTGCATATGCTAAATGCAATCGTCTTAACCACGAAAGGTTATATTTTTATTCTTTTTCTTTACTCGAGGACTAGCAAACTTTAAGTTTGGGGCTGTTTGATGGGCATGTAAAAATACCCATTTTACCCTACTTATTTAAGGGTTCTAGACTTTATTTTATTGCTAAGAAAATTAATTATTAATTTATTATTGCTTCAGGTTATGATAGCTAAGAGTGTACAGAAAGCTGAATTTGAGTGCTAAAGCTGCAACTATTAAAGTTATAACTCAGAGCATCTCCAAGAGCAAATAAATCTTAAGAGAAAATCAAGAATATTTGACATATTAAGGATATTTTATTATGACCAGGAAGATTTTATTGAGTATAATGAATATTTTACTGAGAATAGATTCTTCAAGAAAATAGCCGTAGTTGTGGAGATGTGATAAGTAGGCAGGTTTATATTCGCCCAAAAATTCTGAAACTCTTTGAAGAAGTTGCCAATATGTGAAGATATTTTATAAAAAAAATTTAGATTTTTATACTGAGTATATATTTCTGAATAAATTCTAAAATTGGGTTATATTTGATTTGACGAAAATAATATATTACCAAATATGTAGCCCTCTCCTTCATCTATAAGAGGAGAGGTCTTGACCATGAATGATCATCTAATTTTGAGAGCTTAAGAGCATTGCTTAGAGAGCAAAGAGATTGAAGTTCTTAGAGTTGCTTGTAACCTCGGAGAAATTGACCTTTTGTAAGTTTTATTCGATCAATAAGTATTTTTTTTGCCATTATCATCATGTCTTTCTTTTTACTAGTATTTTAAGATTCATGTCTAGCTAAACCATCCTCTAGAAGAGGGGATGAAGCCGTATTCTATATATATTTAATGTGATCAACTAAACGTAAATTGCTCATTTTGTTTTAACGTCAAAACCATCTTTATATTAACAATTTTATTATTGGTTCATGAACAAATTGATATGAATCAAGTTTTATGAATGTTAATATAGTTTATTTTAGTTGCACAATTATTATTAACATTGGATTGTGAATCAAAGATTAACGGAATGTATTTAGCTTGCTTTAACGTTTCGTAATTTTACATATGATTTCTCATCTAATGTACTTTTATAAATTTTCTTCTTAAGAGATGTAAATAGGCATTTGGTCAAAATCATTATTTCTTTCAGGAGCAATTTATGCTTGTATTTACGCTGAGTATATATTTGCGGTGAATCCCCATTATCCCTAGTCTTTAATCTATTTGTAACCCAAAAATTTCTTGAAATTTTTTTTAGTTATTTTATTTCTTAGTTTAAGTTTGATTTGAAAACATTATCTGACGATTGATTGGCCTAGTGAATGACAAAACCCGAAACCTATATTAACAAAACCCGATTTGATACGATTTTATCACAAGGCCAATAGGATACAAATAGAGAAGTATTTTACCATTAGACTTTCTTTGAAGCATTAAATCATTTTGAGATCCCTATTTCCTTTTGTAGAACTTATTTCCACCAATTGCCCTCTTTTCCTTAGGCAACTTTAAAAGTTGTAAAGTTTCATTTTGACGAAGAGAATACATCTCTTCCTTCATTGCTAACTCCCAATGTTTAGCCGTGGAAGGAATATCCTCTTAAACGACAAGTAGTGCATAGGCTAGCATGACATTCGCCTTTGGAAGTACCATATCCTTTATAAGCCATTCCGGCTTACCCATATTCCTCTTTGGCTTACTAATTAACTATTGACTCTACAATCGAGTCTCGACATCCGTACTACCAAATACTCCACCATCGTCTGTGTCTTCATCATTTGGAACATGAATTAATGGCTCATCACCCGTTGTTACACCGGTAGATGACACCTCCTTTAGTACAGAACTTTCTGGCCAATGTGAAGATATATCAATCTCCACCCGCTACAATACCTCGCTCGTCATCTTCTCTGTGTTCTCAGAGACATGTGACTTCATCATAGAATCCCCATCAAAGTGATATCCTTGCTTATAATGATTTTTCGGTCTCTCATATCCTATAACTTGTAGTCTTTCACGCCTTTCTTCTTGCTCAAAAAATGGTCTTCCTTACTCGTGGATCCAACTTACCATCTCTAACATGATAGTATGCTGGACACCCAAATATATGAAGAGTATCATAATCTGTAACAGGTTCTCCCGACCAAGCTTCCATTGGTGTCTTGCCCATAATTGTAGTTGAAGGCAACTTATTAACGATGTAGAATACATATGTCAAAGCCTCAACCCAAAATGCTTTGCCCAACCCAGAATTGGACACCATACACCGCACCTTCTCCAACAAAGTACAGCTTATGCGCTCAGCTACCCCATTTGTTACGGTGTCTCTCTAATGGTGAAGTGTCGAACGATCCCCTCATCCTGACATATCTGCAAGAATGGATTACTAGTGTACTCCCCACCATTAAACGAATGGAGCAACTTGATCTTTCTGCCAGAGTAAGTCTCAATGAATTTCTTCTACCTGATAAAAATTTCTAGGACTTCATCCTTCCTCCTCATGATATATACTCATACACGCTTAGAAAAGTCATCCACAAAAGACACAGAGTAATATTTTTCCCCAAGTGATGCATTCCTGGAGGGTCCTCAAACATCATAGTAAACTTAATCAAAGGTTCTACTTGTACAGTGGATAGCAATGCCAATTACCATTGGGCTCTCAGACCAGTTGTGGTTGTACCTTTCCACCTATAGAGAGGTCATGGGTTTGAAAAACCTCGTAAGGTTAGAAACTCAGTGTTACGGATCCCTATATAAAACTGACTTGTCTTACAAAAAACAAAAAAGGATAGCAATGCCAAACTTTACTCTTGTCTGCTTGCCCAGAACATAATGTTCACAAAAGTCCAATTTGCATACCTTAACACCTTTCAATAGCCCTTGGTTCGTAAGAACTCTCAAATACATTTTCCCCGTATACGCCTAATGCATATGCCATAGCCGAGTGGTATGTTTGGAAATGGTCTCCTCACTTCCTGCGGTAGCAACCTCACCAAGAACAGATGTACCATCCAAATAGTACAAGTTGTTACTTCTTCTTTGGCCCTTCAACGCAATCATGGCTCCTTTAAGAACCCTCTTCACCACATTCTCAGACACAACCTTGTAGCATTTCGCTTCAAGTAAACCCGTTGAGATAATATTCTTTTTCATCGTCAGAATATACCGAACCTCCTCAATCCATTTAACCAACCCATTGCGCAACTTTAGACGAATGGTACCTATCCCCATTATACAACAAGAATCTTCATTTCCCATCAACACCACTCTACCTTCTAGCTTTTTTAAGCTAGAAAAATAACCCCTTTTGGGACAAATGTGAAGTAGCACCCGAATCCAAGATCCACTCTTTTGAATCAATAATACATGCACTCGATGATATAGTTAAAGAAAAGTCAAAATTATTACCTCTATTTGTCGTATATCTTGAGCAACATATACCGAAGAGCCCAATTTTGCACCTTTCTTCTTCTTAAGAAGCGCGGGATATTTAATTTTCCAATGCCCCATCTCTTTAAAAAAATGCACATTGGTATTTTCCCAAGTTGTTGTTATTTACACCACGACCTTTCGACTTTGATCGAAGGTTGTTGCCACTCGACTCCTAGGACTCTCATTTTTTTGTTCCTCTGGTACTCATTGTTCACCACTGCCGTAGTCACATCCGAGTATTGCAATGAACTCTTCCCGAATGTTATCGTCGTAACAAAATATTTTGTACTCTTCGGGAAGCGAGTTCAAGAACAAAAATACTTTGTCTTCATCGCCAATATTTTCTTCTAGATTCACCAAGTCGGCTAATAACTTGCTAAAATCATTCAAGTGCTCTAACATAGAAATCCCTTGTCTCATCGTGAAACGATAAAGCTTTTTCTTCAAATGGAATCGATTTTGGATATTTTTCACCAAATACTCGCATTTATATCCTCCGGGTTGTCCTCCAACACCTCATCTATGTCTTGTTGACTTAGCACATCAATAACCTCGCATCATCACATGTCTAAATTATTGGTACCGTTGAATTTCTCAACTTCTATCTTTGCGTTGTTAAACATCACCGTTGTATTCCGTTTAGCAGTCAAGGAACTAGGTTCATCTCCTTCTACCATGGTTCCCCCAATTTTTATATACTAACCAAAATCGAAAACCCAAATAAAATCAAGATAAATTGACGTTACCTCAATTTTGTGCACCACTAAGGATACAACCTCGCTTTGATACCAATTGTTTTGCCTCGTCGTGGAAGCCGAATTCCGGTTGATCCAATTAGAACACAAAACAAACAAATATGAATACACAATCAACAACCAACAACAAGGTTTAAGGTGGTTCGGCAATTGCCTACGTCCACACACAATAGAGAAATAGTTTATTCAAGATCCATGGTTACATTCTCACAAACAATTTGAGGTTTCTCTCTCAAGAGTTCCTCTACCAATAGATCTCACCAAGGATAGCTCATAAAAAACCTAACTCTCCCTTATATATTTTGGAGACCAATTTACAATCGCTCGGATCTCGAGGCAAACAAGGGGCTTCAACCAAATCTCAAAACTAAGTTTTACCGATGTCTGTTTGTTGTCTGTTCGAACAGACCCTTGTTTATTCAAATAAAAACCAAAGTGTATTCGGAGAAAGAAATTTCTAAGTAGTTAGTTCGAACAGACAGTCTGCTCGAACAAACTTTATTCTGTTCGAACAGAAACATAATACCGGGCAACCTCACACTATGAATGTCGTTTTCTCATTTTTTTTTTCTCAATATATGCCAAACTAATATATGCAAAGAAAGAACTGATTGTGGTTGAAAATTAAAGGCCATATTATTTGCTCATGAGTTTATATTATAGCAATGCAATGAGTGAATGAGGTACAAATTAAAGTGACAAAATATGCAAATGGACTAACATATATTCAATGAAATAAGAGGCATGAAATAACTAGCTTGGTCCCTACCCTCTCCTACCCATACGTAAACTGATAACTACCCCATCTATAAAACGTTTTGCTTGCTGGGAAAACAACAATTTCGACTTCTCTTAGCCACTTGTAGTGTTATGTGTGACAATGACTACACAGTTAAGAAATGAGTTTTCCCAGCAATGCCGGGGAATCTGCCTGGATGGGGCGAAACTGCCTGCATGTGGTGGAATCTGCCAAGTAATCTTAAAACTGAACGTGGCGCATAAAATGTCATATGGCAAGTTCTAATGATGGATTGTATGTAAGTTAGGAAAACGGGCTGATATGTTATGATCATAAGATCCTCCCAACCGTGGAGGAGAGAAATATTTTTAGTAAGGTAATTTTTCTCGCATAATTAATACAATGTGCTGGTTCAGGTTAAACCTGAAGAGTAGAGTGTTTTCTTCACCACAGTGAAGATGATATTACTCACAAATAAGCACCTTCCCACTTGACATGTTTCTTTATTGGTTTGTAGGAAATAGAAAAATGCATCATTTGAAAACAGAAAATAATCGACAACATATTTGTTCGCTACCCATCATGGCTGAACTCCCGATGATACATATTCGTTTCAATTTGGGAAGCGAAGAGATATGGGTCAGGACAGTTCATAGTTAGTTGGTAATTAATGAAAAATCAAGTAAGATGCAGACATGCCACTATAAATGGAAGCAAACCAGCTGTGAGAGAGAGAGAGGGAGAGAAGAGAGGACTTAGGTGTTTACTAAAGAGAGAATAAAAAAAAACACCATGGGATCTGAGGGTTTTTTTCCTTCCAGCAACATTGAAAGAAGGTACGTACAGACAAACTCTTATGCTTTAGACAAGATTGCTTGTTACAGCAGCAAAATATTTGGTATAACAAGTTCTTTTATGTTGATATGTAAAGGCTAGAAGGTAAAGTGGCGTTAATAACTGGTGCAGCTCAGGGGATAGGTAAGGCCATTGCAATCATGTACTGTGAACATGGTGCAAAAGTGGTAATAGCGGACATCCAAGATGATAAAGGTTACTCGGTATGTAAGAAGATAGGATTGGATATCTCATCATTCATACACTGTGATGTCTCCATTGAAGATGACATTAAGAACGCCGTTGATCATACCGTTGAAAAATTTGGAAAGCTAGATATAATGTTCAACAATGCTGCAATTGAAGGTTCACCTTGTCCAAGGATAGAGGATAGTGAGATATCCCATTTCCAAAAGGTACTTGCCACTAATGTCACAGGCGTGTTCCTGGGTATTAAGCATGCAGCTCGTGTTATGATACCGCAGAAACAAGGTTGCATCCTGATGAGCGGGAGCGTATCCTCTATCATCGGTGGCTTTGGCCTGCACGCTTACACCGCTTCAAAGAGTGCGATTATAGGGCTCATGAGGAACACTGCTGCTGAGTTAGGGCAGTTTGGGATTAGGGTTAATTGCATTTCTTCATTCCTGATTGCATCATCTTTGGCCACTGATTTTTTTACAAAAAAGGGTGTTAATGGGGTTGAAGATTGGGCTTGTCAATTATCCACTTTAAAAGGTGCGGTTTTAACTGGAGAAGATTTTGCAAGGGCCGCAGTCTTCTTTGGGAGTGACGACTCGAAATTTGTTACCGGGCACAACTTTATGATTGACGGAGGTGTCACCACTACTAATGTAGCTTTTGATCTTTTCAATTATAATTAGGGTAAAATTTTTTTAAGTGTGCTATTATTACTCAGTCTTACTGAATAAGAGCGTTATTCTTGGTATTCATGTCATTAAAGTTGAATTTGAAGTAGTTTGTAATATGCAGAAAAGCTATGAATCACTGGTATTGTCGTTTTAGACGCGCTCATGACGCATGCAATAATAAAGTACAAACCTTATCTGTTCATCTTATAAATTAAATGTGATCATCTTAAGAAGATGTTGTTGCAACTTGCAAGGATGGTCATTTTCATTTTTTCTTTAATAGTTGGATGTTGTGGTGCAAATTAATGTCTTGGTTTTACTGGCAGGGAGGAGAAGTAGGACTTGGTCAGTTACTACGATGGACATTTTATAAAGAACTAAAGAGTTGGGAAACTTGGACGCCATGGAATTTGTTAGGTTACGGCTCAAAACAGATGAAATCGTTTGAATGAGTCATAAATTCGTTCGAACGAAAAAGCTTTTTGTTGAAGTCGTTCGAACGAGACAGTATTTCGTTCGAACGAAAACCGCGGTGTTTGTTTTGTTAAGTGTGTTTTGAAGGGGATTTATTCCAAGGCGATGGTTTATCTCGTGAAGCGTACTTCGTTGATGGCCTAATAGAGAGTCTATAAATATTGAGTGTTAGTTCAAAGCCTCTATACAACGTGTGAGTTAAAAAGCCTCTATGAGTGAAACTTGAAATCTAGAAGAGATGTAGCATCTATGATAGACCTTGTAAATAGTTGGTCTTTACAAGGAAGAAGGTGGAGGGTGTTCTCTTGGGATTTGATGGTGAGAGGGGAAGTACATCTTGGTTGCTAAGATGAGAAATCAATGAAGAGAGAAGATTGAAGGGTTTCAAGAAGAAGGTATTCAACATGGTATTTGTTGAGGTAATATTTAGATTCTTGATGGATCTCTTGTTTACTTCTTCTCTTGTAAATCTATGTGAGGGTATTATGAGATTAGAGAATTTGATGTTCGTTGGAATCTCTTGAGGGCTTGTAATTGAACTTAGATACATAGTGAATTTCTAACTTGGTGGTGGGGAGTAGCCTTAAGGTGAACCTCCGATAAATATTGTGTTTTGTGTGTATGTTAATTGTGTTTCTATATTTCTATATTGATTATTTGTATGTCACGAGGATAACGGATAAAATCAAATTGTGCATGGGGGATGTATTCCGCACGTTCACCCCCAACAAAATTTGTATAATTTAAGATGAGTTCTTATAATGTAATCAGAAAAATAAGATTGAAGGACGTAGTTTGTTGGCCAATCCTAGGCTAAGGATATGAAGTATTACGCGAATTCAAAATGAAAACAAAGAACATAAATAGGGGAAAAAGAATCAAGCTTACCTCAAATATCGTCGTCCTCGTCGGTATCCCAATAGGGAGAAGTCGCTGGGCTAACATTCTTCACTTGCTTTCTGCTAAAGCTTCGCTGGATTGGCACCTTTGCCCATTCAAAATCCCAATAAGAAAACATAAATCAAACAAAAAGGGTAATCCAAAATTACCTTCTTCTCGCCCAAAAAGTTCCTGATCTCAATCCCCCTGTTCTTATTAGTGATGCAAGCATTGATTGAGAAATCGGCATACACAAAGCTCATCGTGTAACGATACCCTTTAGTAACCCCAGTTGTGAACCAGATCCATTTTAGCAAGTCAATCTTCTCATATTCCATTCTCCAGAACACCCAAGCAGACTTGATAGAAAAATCTCTATCTTAAGATGGACCCCATATTGCTTTTTCATCAGATTCATTCAAATTGTATATGTTCTAAAGTATAGCGTTGCAGTTAGAAGGTAGCTCCACTTCAAGTTTACTCCAGTACTACACCCCATTGTGATCCAGTACTTCATTCACCATTATGTCTTGATCAATGTCTGCTGCTAATAAATCTTGTAGCGGACCCTCCCAATACCAGTGATCATTCTAGAAGCTCACATTACCTTTGCCAATATTCCATATGGTTTTAGCTTCACTAGTGTGAATCAACCCTTATATATGTTTCCATTGATTAGATGTATTAATTATGGAGTGACCCTCAGTATACTACTTAACTTTCATGTAGTCTACCATTCACCATGTAATATCCTATTCTAAACTCATATGAAGTCATATGTAAACACAACATTTAATTCCTCGTTGGTGTATTCGACAATTTTTTATTTTTTTTGGGAATATCGAGTTCAAGTCCTTCTACTAACTGCATGTAAAAATAAACATATTACGTGAAAGATAAGATCGTCATACTCCAGATGTGGGAAAAAATGTCGTAATCTTCCTAAATCACCACAATATCATCCATTCACCATCAAATTCATACTATCCTCGAGGCAATGGCCAAGCCAAAATCACCAACAAGACCATCGTAGATGGATTCAAAAAGTGGCTTTACACACAGAAAAAAGGAATTGGGTTCGGGAATTACCTCCCGTCTTGTGGGCATATCAAACCACTCTCCGACAGTTTACAGGGTGTACCCCATTCCTCCTTGCTTATGGCACTGAGGCAGTCATTCCTTCTGAATATCATCATCCAGTTTGTGATCACGAGCTAACTGATGAGGAAAATGAGTTCTAATTGGCTTGCAACCTCAATATGATAGATTAGACCAGGGAACGCGCCATCGCTAACCTAGGTCGATATCATCATATGCTTGTCAGGTCTTACAATAGCCGAGTCAGGAGCCGTACTTTCCAAATTAGAGATCTCGTCCTACGAGAAATTCCTCAACATCACAAAGAGCCTCACGTTGGAAAATTACCCAACAATTGGAAGGGTCCATTCATTATCGCAGGTCTCTCAGGCCTAGGACCATACTATCTCATGACAGAAGAGGGAGTCCCCATTTCAAATCCTTGGAATACTAGACGAATGAAACGATACTATTTTTAGTCGTCTTACTACTCCATTTCTATGTTTCACTGCTTGTTTTCAATTCCAAAAGTCAGATTCTTATCTCCATCTAAAATAAATTCTGAACTTATCAATGAAAGTTTTTTCTGCATAATGTCATTCTCTTCACAAAATAGTCGTTCGCATTTTACATATTCAAGCATAGATAATGCTAGCCTATAATCAACATTTCCCAAGTTCGATCAAGGAACTTGATTAACTTCTTTTTCGACATATTTGCGAGGGTGGCAAGTATGAAAACTTGTTCTACTTTAAAGAGCCAAACAAGAGATAAGACAAAGGTAATAGTCTTTATCTTTTACAACTTATTTGGTCTACTTCAGTAGGCTGAATCGAGGATAACACTTGGCTCAGCTGAATCTATACATATCTACGAGGGTGGCAAGTATGAAAACTTGTTCCATTTCAAAGAGCCAAACAAGAGATAAGACAAAGGTAATACTAGTCTTCATCTTTTACAACTTATTTGGTCCACTTCAGTAGGCTAGATCGAGGATAACACTTGGTTCAGCTGAATCTATACATATCTGCGAGGGTGGCAAGTGTGAAAACTTGTTCCATTTCAAAGAGCCAAACAAGAGATAAAACAAAGGTAATACAAGTCTTCATCTTTTATAACTTGTTTGGTCCACATCAGTAGACTGGATCGAGGATAACACTTGGTTCAGCTGAATCTATACATATCTATGAGGGTGGCAAGTGTGAAAACTTGTTCCACTTCAAAGAGCTAAACAAGAGATAAGACAAAGGTAATACTAGTCTTCATCTTTTACAACTTGTTTGGTCCACTTCAGTAGGCTGGATTGAGGATAACACTTGGTTCAGCTGAATCTATACATATCTGCGAGGGTGGAAAGTGTGAAAACTTGTTCCACTTCAAAGAGCCAAACAAGAGATAAGGTAAAGGTAATACTAGTCTTCATCTTTTACAACTTGTTTGGTCCACTTAAGTAGGCTGGATCGAGGATAACACTTGGTTCAGCTGAATCTATACATATCTGCGAAGGTAGCAAGTGTGAAAACTTGTTCCACTTCAAAGAACCAAATAAGAGATAAGACAAAGGTAATACTAGTCTTCATCTTTTACAACTTGTTTTGTCTACATCAGTAGGTTGGATCAAGGATAACACTTAGTTCAGCTGAATCTCTACAGCTCTACGATTGTGACAAGTGTAAAAACTTATCTCACATCAAAGACATATCCAGGCATAAGATAAGGTAAAGGCCATACTAGCTTTCATCTCTTTCAATATATCTACGTCATTTCTATAAGCCTAGATCAAGGATAACGCTTGGTCTAGCAACCCTTCTATATTTCTGCGATTAAAACGAATGTAAAAATTTGTTTATATCAAGGATCCCACCTAACACAAGATAAGGCAATGGTCATACTAGCTTTCATCTATTTCAATGTATCTATGACAAATTCTATTTATTTTCAGGTCAAGGTCATATTACAGGAGATTTTTTTCTTCTGAGGGAGTGTCAGCAATGCTTACCCCCACATCATTAAGAGGTCTCTCTTCCAGCTCTTGGGCCATATCAGCTTTACCACGTTCTATTAAGCCAGAAGTTTGGGGACCCAGATGGGTCTCCATGATACCCAGACAGTTTCCTCGATCTATCTGTGCTCCACATATGCACCCCTTGTCCGACAGAGTTTTGAGCAAGGTTTCTCGTTCTGACTCAAATTTTTTAACTTCCTTTACAAAATATGCAACAATCACCTTTAACAAGTCAGACTGAGCCACATCAGGTGCTGCCACTTTTGCAAATGTAGCCTTCAACCTCTCGAGGCATACCTTTAAACTAGTACAAGTATCCTTCCTGCAATTATTTCTACATCAACCCTTTCATGATAGACCGTATCTTTTTCCAAGTTTTCAATATACTTCGCTGACTCTGTCAGGTTCATGACTTGTAATTTTACTACCCGAGTATGAAGTATCCCAAGTTCTGCATTCAACTCTTCCCTGACAGGCAAATCTTTCAATAATTCTTCTTTTCTCTTCAATAGCAATTCCTTTACTTTAGTCTCCCCTTCTAAAACTTTCTCCCTGATAAGAACAACATCCAACTTATGTTGACATTCCCTCAAATGCGCATTTCCCTTCTGGACACGCCCCTGAATTTGAGATACATCACTTTCTAACTCTCTAATGCGACCTGAGAGACTAACAACGTCCCCTTGAACTAGAGGAGCCTTAACCATAGTTCTACATCCCCCATAATGCTCTCCAGCCTCAGCTTCTTGGCACGAGAAATGGCTTGATCCCTTTCGGCTTTAAGTCGAGCAACTCTCTCATTTAAGTTGTCACACCTGCACTGTATTCCTCGGAATTCTATATCCTTGGCGGGGAGGGTTGTTTACAAATGTCCAGCTGCGGCCTCCGATGCCGATAGATTTTCTTGAGCTACCCTCAGCTCGTCATCCTTTCCAATGAATTTTTTTCTCATTCACTCCAGATCGATCCTACATCTATGGAGATCAGATCGACATAGTTCCTCAGTTCGTTCCAGCGCCTGAATACGGTATTGAGCCATGTTGGCCTGCTTACCTTTCGCAGCCAACGCATCAACCTGACGTTGAAGATTCTCGGTACGCTCTATTGCCTCAGATAAATCTTTTAATCCTTTCTTAATCCCAGAATATTTCTCTTTGACCTGACTCATCAGGTCAGAGACGGCCTGATTCAACTTCTCCAGTCTGAAATACGCTTTTACGTATTGATCCTCTATGTTCTCGTTTGCCTCCTTCATCCTATCGAACTGCTTCGTAAATCCCCGATTGCACATGAGTGCGTGGTCCTCACGTGCGTGAATTGCGTCCAATTCGACCTGGGACATATAACAAGATTTAGTTCAATTCGATTTAGAAAGTATAATTCCTGCATTTACGTACTACATTTTAAAGAGACTATTGATTTCTAAACATCTACTTCCAAGTGCTTTTTGACTGGAAGTTTGGACTCATTTCGCGGACGAGGTACACACGCTCGACATATTATTTTGTATTAATAGCGTTAGATTTTTGTCATGCATTTCTATCCTGTTTACTTATCTTAACATTAGTATAACATGAATGTCAATAACTTGTTCTAATCTAACCTGCAATTCCGCTTGAGCAGACATCAAGGCTTTAGAGGTATCTCTTTTGCTAGCAAGTCCAGACTCTAAGTCGTTAATTCTGAAACTCATCTTTCTAATTGCCTACAAAAGGTTTTTAAAACAAAGTTATTCTACATAAGTTTTCTTCCCCATACAAGATTCAAGCTACTCACAAATATTCATACAAAACACATGTCTACACTACCTTCTCACTCCCCCCGCCCCCTTCTGGGAGCTTGACATCATTCCCTTGGTTGTCAAGAACTGTCTGGCGGGAGACACCATCAAGACCGTCTACGACTCCTATATCCTCCGCCTCCTCGTCTTCCACCTTAACATAGGTGTCAGCCTTAATGGCATTCACCTCCTCCTGAGAATAGCCCTTCAACATAAAGTGACGACCTAGTCTGTCACGCTCTTCGACCATCTTGAGAAAATTAATATTCGCCTTAACTTATAGTTGGCTGATCGCCACAACATGAGAGGCCTTCAGCTGCCTCACTTCCTTCATGGCTTGATCTCTCCTGATCCAAGCTTCACGCCCTATAGCTTTCAATCTCGTAACGACTCTCCTTCGTTCTCTTAACGACTCTCCTTGATCTCACAATAAGTATCACCTTTCTTGAATCACTCTAGAATAATATATGTGAAGTAGGGAAAACTAACTCAACATCAACCTCAAGGTTTTTAGGTATTTGATCGATGTCAAATTGTCTCTCTGATAATGGATATTGAGCTCTTTCAAAATAAACTTAGCCAGAAAAAAGAGCGAGGAAAAAATAATCAAAGTTTGCTTAAATACTAAATCAGTTTTTCCCGAGACTCGTTCGAACGAAACCCAATGTCGTTCAAACGAGAAGCCCAAATAAGCCTTCAAAAAAGATGCAGTTAGAAATGAAGTTTCTCTAGAATTCGTAGAACTCGTTCGAACGAGGCCCAATGTCGTTCGAGCGAGATGCCCAAATAAGTTTTGAAAACTATTAAAATGTTTTTGGCTCCCTTTATCAGAGGTCTACTTACCAACTTACCTTCTTGGTCGTTTATTGATAGAAGACTTGTATGATGGTCTTCATTCTATCACTGTCTTCGACTGAGATAACCACGGGACTCCACATACACGAAATGAGACAAGCCAAAACTTTTTACCCCCAACCAAGTAAGTATCTCTCACACACAGTAATCTCCTTACTAATTGTTATTTGGAAACCCCGGTGGAATCCTTAAACAACTATGCTCAGATTACGGTAAGAATTTTACTATTATTTTTAATGGAAACATGACTTTCTTGAGTGATGTTTATTGTGCAATTTACTAATTCCTTGATTTAATTCCCCATTTGTGTTTGACTTGAACTTTTAGTTTTGATTTTATGTTTTAATGGCTCTAATCTCTTTTATGTAATATGCCATCCCTTTCCTTTACATCTATCTAGATATAAGTTGTGAGTTAGGATTCTGATCATTGTCGTTCTTCGTCGGCTTGAAGGATAAACTTAGTGGTATTAGTTCTTTATTTATTCTGTTATTTTCATTCTCTTACAGAAATTATGAGGAGATCTTCAACATAGGAAAATAAATAAAAGTATTGAGTGACAAACTGACTATGGAAGAAAAGATCCCCAAATTTAAAGCACAAAATATATTGAAGTTTCTCAATTTTATTTCTCATACGTGTGACTCCAAGTTGATCATTTCCATGTATAAACTATTGTTTCAAATATGTATGATTAGATGAAGTTATTAATTATTCATTTGCATGATGGGTGCCATTATAGTTATATATTAATGCAATTTACATTTTAACTAAAATGGTATCAGTCTATGTTGGGTGAATAAGTAGGTACATTGCAGCATTTAAAAAATGGTGTTTGCTTTAACTAATCAAAATGGTTGAAGGTGGATTAAGGTATGAAATGGGGATTATGTGGTACTGAAGCTGGATTAAGGTAGTAATGGTTGAAGGGGAAGAACATTCTGTTGTTGGTGGACAAAGAGAGTGGTGGCTGTTGGGGTGAACGTGCTGAATACATCCCCCGTGCGTAATTTAGTTTTATCTGTTATTCTCATGGCATACAAATAATCAACCAAGAAATATAGACACAATAATTCATGCACACATAACACAATATTTATCGGAGGTTTACCCTAAGGTTATTCTTCACCACCAAGTTATAAATCAACTATGTATCAAAGTTTAATTACAAGCCCTCAATAGATTCCAATGAACATGGAATTCTCTAATCTCATAATACTTCTGCATAGATTTACAAGAGAAAAATAAAATAAGAGATCCATCAAGAACCCGAAGATAACCTCAACAAAGACCATATTGCATACATTCTTCGTGAAACCCTTCAATCTTCTCTCTTCATTAATTTCTTTTCTTAGTAACTAAGAAATACTTCCCCTCTCACCATCAAATCCCAAGAGAATACCCTCCATCTTTTTCCTTGTAAAGACAACTCTTTACAAGGTCTATTACAAAATATTACAACTCTTCTAGATTTCATGTTAGGTTTTTACAAGCCTCATAGGTCCCTTTTATAACTAAAGAAACATAAAACCTATTTCTACATGAATTAGGAGTTTCCAATACTTATCATACTTGAAGTAGAAGTATTCCAAAACAAGAAAACATTCTCAAAAGGGTCCAAGAACGTTCAAAAGGCAGTTCTACTTCGAGTATAACTCGAACTCAAATTCGGTGCCCTAATCTGCCTAGAGTTCCGTACCATTAAGCTAAACTGATTATAACTTCTAATCCAACGGTCTGATCGCTGATCTGCCAATTCCTATGGCTTTGTATTGACGATACCTACAACTTTTGTTCTTTGACATTTTGCATCAGATGAGCACCCTGATTACCATAATCAGATCTTTCTATTCTTAATCTATTTTCTTCTTTTTTGAGCTACAAATACTAATAATGGCAAAGTCATTGAACCAAGTTGTGGCATTTGCCTTAACCATGGAATTATAATGCAAAAATTTAATTAATGAGGATCATCTATATGGAGATATTTTTGTAGTAATATTAACTTCTATTTACTTATTTTTAGTCCATCTCTCATTCTTTTGAGTGCAGTCTTTATTCCTTAATTGTTTACTTCATCAATATATGATGTTTCATAGTCACAACTAGCTATTTATAAGTTAAGTGCATGGGCATTTACAGTTTTTGTAACGGCGAAGTCGCATTGACATATTCATCGTGACTTGCTCACGGGTAGCGCCGAAGGCGCGTCGACGTTGTTGCTGTGATTGGGTCACGGGTACTACTATTATCTTATATCTCATTGCAACTGTATTATCCTTATTCCTTTGAGTAAATTTGCAAGTACATTAAATGTAGACATCTTGCTTATCTGGGAGACTATTGGAGATGTTTTTACTTCATTTTCCATAATTAGGTGGCTTTCTATGTTTATTAACTCTAACATTTATAACTATCTGAAACTAAGAAAATGCAAATAATCATCAATAAACAATAAATCAGGATGGATAAAATTATACTTTTTGATGTATTGATCCTACGTATTTCTACGTCTATCAACTATTTTTCATATTTTATACTGCATCAGTAAGGGGATGTCCATTTGCATTGATAATGGAATTACAAAGATTATTGTTGCTGCAAATTCCAGATACGTTATCAAGTGTATTAAAAAGAGATATGAAGCTCCCTAGAGTTGTAGGCACCTAATGAGCAATATATATAGGGAAATGGGGGAACTTTGAAACTTTCTCCATATGCCATATTGTCAAAGAGACTAATAGAGGTGCTCGCTACCTTATTGTTCATACTCTTAGCAGATTTGAGATACTTGATCATGAAACCTTGCAAAATAATCTCAAAACTATTCTTGATGAAGATGTAGATGGAAAGGTATACACCAGAAAATGACCACTTTTATTGTGCGTGTGTGTGTGTGTGGGGGGGGGGGGGGGGGTTGTACAACCATAATCAGTGGTATGGTTATGGTTGTAAACTATTTACCACGGATGCAATAAATTGTTCTGAATAGTTTTGGTTATATACTACACCAATTTTACTAAATTACCACAGTAATTGTTATGGTTATGGTTGTAAACTATTTTCTCCATATACACTAGAAAATGGCCATCTCAAAACAGTTTACCACGGATGCAGTAAACTGTTCTGAATGGTTATGGTTGTACACTACGCCAATTTTATTAAATTACCATGGTACTTTTTAGTGGTAATAGTCGCTTTGTCATGGATAACGTCTATAGTGGAGGTCTGTAGTAAAAGGTGCGTGATAATATTTTTACCATTAATTTTTTCTGTTGTTATCCCATTTATGCTGATACGGAGTAAATCCGTAGAATTTTTTTTACCACGGATATAATCAGTGGTATAATACGATATGTACTACTATTTTAGTCCATAGTTAATATTATTTCCATGGCCTAAAATTATGGTTATTTAATTTTTATTTGTTTTTTAAGAAAATCAAAAAAATAGCTGAAACCCATATCACACAATTCAGAAGAAGAAGTTGCGCCTGTTGTATACATCATATAGCATATAAACAAAAACACATAATTTAAAATAACTTGTTTTATTTATAAATATTAGCCCAAAAAATTTAGGTACACTGGTTACACATATATATAAGGTATATACCAATTCAAAAAGAAGCTATGTACATGTTCTCTATAATAAATCCAAAAAAACCATGGATTGAGAACCAAAAAATGAAAGCGTAGAGGCTTCTAAAAAAAATGGATTAATATAACGGTGTTTAAACCATAAGCTCAAAAGTAGTAACGGATCCAAGAATAGGGAGAGCCATCAATCCATTATAAGCCTTCAAAAAGTATGGAATCCCTTTTTCACAGGACCAAATACTTGAGCTAAAGGATCATGGTCAACATCAAAATACTTAGACTGTGGATTCTTCATGATAATATCTTTTACTGTAATCTACAAATATAAAATTAAACTAAATTATACTAAAATTATCAATTAAAGCAATATAAAAGCGATGCCAATTAAAACGATATCAATTATACTTAGACAGTAGTTATGGCCAAAGCAATAAGTGTAAGGACTAAAGAGAATAGTAAAATAAAGGACCCAATCCAGAATCAAACTAGAGCAAGTAGAGGAAGAAGAGCCATTGCACAGAAACTAAAACGAAGTAGAAGAAGACAATGGATTCTTAGCATTACAAAGAAGAGCCATTGCATACACCTTCTAAGAATCTCGATTCACCCCCTTTTAATTGAATGGGAATTGAGCAAAGTAATAGTTTGGAACGATGAACTGACAAAATAGTACAAAGACTCATTTCCAAGCATATATTAATAAATATTAGCTTTCATATCTATATCCTAAAAATGCATCTGGATTATTCAAACATGTTATTCTTCTATTGCAGTCAATTTTAAATCAACATAATGTTAAGGTATGAACTCGAATTATGTTCGAGGTCATTTTAGTTCGAGTTATTTTATTTCAAGGATTGAAGTCGGATTGAAACGGATTAAAAATAAGATTTTCAATATTCAGATTCGAACTGGTTATGATTGACAAAAGTTTGAGCTGGTTAAGTATCTTGAAGATTCAAATTGGTTAACTTACCTGGAGTTAGAACTGGTTATGTTACCTGAAGACTCAAGCTGGTTCTATTGGAGTTTCTGAAGAAGAGTTGAAAATAGGCCAAAGTTGTTCGAACGAGAATAGAGCTCGTTCAAATGAGATATCTAATTTTACGTTTTGAAGTCAAAGACCGAAGAAGTCGTTCGAACGAGATGGGATTTTGTTTGAACGACATGCATGTTTTCTAGGGCTGGAACCTCTTATCGCTAAAGTTGTTCGAACGAGATTTGCTTGGTTGGCTTTGTGAACTCTTTTGAAACGTTGAGTTTTGCCTCGAGATCCGTTCTACTTATATTTAGTCCTCTAGTGTATGAAGAGAACTTAGGTTATTTTGTTAGCATATCTTTTTCTACTTGAGTTTAATTCTAGACCTAGAATTTGAGAGACTCTGTTAAATCATGAGAAGCTTGGAGAAGACAAATCTTGCTCGTATATTAACATTTATTACTGGTAATATAACACTTGCCATCTTGCTCGTATCTTCCTCCCCCTGGCGAGCCGCCGACCTAGCCCTTTCCTCGACCTCCTTAAGGTCATCCATCGCAGCAGGTCGTACCTCCGTAACCTTCTCCCCAGAGGATTCAATCCTCCTCATTTTCTCTTTGGCGACCACGCCACTTGTCGTGGCATCAGAGGCTGGTAAAGTCTTTAGCATCCGTTTCTTCAGAAATAGTTAAGCTACATTGCTCGGCTTAACGGGTTTCGGCGGTGCTGAACTGCTAGTTCTAGGAGTCTTAGAAGGCTTTGTTTGAACATCCTCACCACTTGTTTGCCTTTTTCCTTCATCGACCCCCGTCATCGACCTAGTAGACTGAGCCTTTCAAACCTTTTTTGACCTACTGTCAACTCTATTCTTTCTACTCAGGCCGAATTCCCCCAAAACAAGTTTGAGTTCAGTTTCCTCCTCCGCAACTTTGCCCAGCAAGGATTTTTTCATTTCCACTTTAGAATTTACAGCCGCAATAACAACATTTTTTATTATCAACTACAGTTGCCAACGAAACATAATAATAATTCTATCTATGCATGTTTATACTTACTTTTCTTTACAGATTTAAATCGAAGGTCCAAAAGTTCTTCATCATCTCTTTGAAGGTAATTACACTTTACCCATATGATGTTGTCATTCCAAGTTCGACCTGCTGAATTCATAATGAAAAAACGTGGCCGAGTCACGTTCGCGCAGAAATATGACCCCCCACTGGCCATAAAATTCTTCACCCCACAAAACTGCATAACGTCATCAGGGGTTATCCTCCTCACTTATTTCTCCCTCTCCCACCTTTCATTTAGATGGTCGCATCCGGTTATTACCTCCCACATGTTCCTGTTCATTTGAACAGGACATGCCCTATTTTTATTCATAATCCCCTTCGCCAAATTGGTGAGGGGAAGACTCAACCCATACTTTAATTGTGATAAGTAACAGTGAAAACCCTCTGAGAGGTCACTCCGAACATCCCCATTGAAATACTCTAACAAGATTGATTAATCTATATCCCTATCTCATTTTTTTACCACCAAATCTGCCAATAGATAAAAATACTTTTCCCCCTCTGCTACCATACAACCCCTAAACTGCTTATCGGCAAACTCTACACAATTACTCCACTTCCTTCTTATAGCCAACTTGGCTTTATAAAATTCTCTAAAGGCATCAGAACTTGGAGGATACGACACCAACTGACCAGGGAAACCCAGGAATTGTTCTAATCCTCCTTTCCCCTCGTTATCAGACTCATTTGTCTGACTAGAGGTAACTATTCCAGCTTGCTATCAGTCAAAAAGGAACTCTTAACCACGATCCAACCTCTCAAACGAGTTGCCGGTATCCAAGCATCCTAAAATTGCGATCTAAAGCATCGGAGATATGCAAAATCCGTACCGGTCTAAAATTAAAGCAAGAACTATTACGAGTTAACAATAAGAGCCATTTAAAGGAGCCATTTGATAACTATCCTATCTTATTTCTAGTCAAAAAGGAACTCATGATCACGATCCAACCTCTCAAATGAGTTGCCGGTATCCAAGCGTCCTAAAATTGCGAACAACAGTGTTTCTGTTAAAGTCGCTCGAACGAGTCATGAAGTCGTTTGAACAAAAAAGGCCCTGTTTGTTTGTTTCTAAGTTCATTTTGAAGGGGATTTAATCCAAAGCGATGGTTTATCTCGTGATGCGTACTTTGTAGATGATCTAATAAAGAGTCTATAAATATATAGTGTGGGTTCAAAGGCTCCTAACACAGTGTGTAAGTTAAAAAGCCTCTGTGTGAGAAACTTAAGATCTAGAAGAGATGTAGCCTCTGTGGTAGACCTTGTAAAGAGTTGGTTTTTACAAGGAAGAAGGTGGAAGGTGTTGTTCTCTTGGGATTTGATGGTGTGAGGGAAAGTACCTCTTGGTTGCTAAAAAGATAAATTAAGGTAGAGAGAAGATTGAAAGGGTTTCAAGAAGAAGGTATGCAACATGGTTTTTGTTGAGGTAATCTTCGATGTTCCTGATGGATCACTTATGTTTCTTTTATTTCTTGTAAATTTATGTGAGGATTATTGCGAGATTAGGGATTTCCATGTTTGTTGGAATCCCTTGAGTAATTGTAATTAAACTTGGATACATAGTAGATTTCTAGCTCGGTGTGGGAAGTAGTCTTATGGTGAACCTCCAGTAAATATTATGTTTTGTGTACAGGTTAATTTTATTTCTAGTTTCTTGGTAGATTATTTGTATGCCATGTGGATAACGGATAAAGCCAAATTACGCGAGGGTGATGTAGTTGTCGAGCGGCGTACTCCACCGTTCTATCTGCTGAGCTGGTTGTCTGACATGTTTTCCTTCTACCATGTATGACTATGGTCGAAGCCTGTTCTCAGTTGAGTATTCGAATAGTCTCAGAGGGCTTGATTATGAGTTTATTAGGCTTCGGGTTATCGGGTAGGCTTCAATATAGCCTTCGAGTATTCGATTGGAGCTAGAAGGTTACGAGTAGGCTACTACATTTGCCCTCTCTCTCCAGGGGCCTCAAAAACTGGTGTAGAGGGTACGTGCTGAGAAAATGGCTGAGCTTGGGAAGGAAGAAAGTTTGACTGGGTGATTATTGCAATTCTGAGAAGGCTAATTAAGGACAGTGATTAATGGGGGTTGTGATTAACGAGCGATTTAACTGTATCAACCTTCAAGTATAAGTAAGGAGTTTTGAGAGAACTTCAAACATCTGCACCTTCTTCCCCGAGTAAAATGTCTGCCTCTTCTTCCGTATGGTAAAATGCGTACCCGTCGATCGTCGAGACTGAAGCTGATAGGCGAAGAGATCGAAGAAAATGAACTGAGTGTGTCTGGTCGTGCTCCTGTGGATGAGAGCAACGACGTTGATGAGTTAGGCATTACGAAAGATGTCTCATTAGCTGTGGTGGTTCCTGAAATTAGGGCTTCGAGTAAGAGCCGTCGAAAGGCTCGAGTGACTGAGGAGAGGGATGGGGAGATGAAGGGGATACAAAGGTAGTGTCGAGCCTTCGGAGGATGAAAGAGAAGAGGGGGAGAAGAGTGGTAATAGTAAAAGTTTGACTGATTCAGAGGGAACTACGGGGTCTGTCTCGGCTAAAGAAAAGAGGAGGCTAGATCGCTTTGTGGCGAAGCTGAAGTTGTCGAAGATAAGGGTGATATTATATACAGTGGGGTCTAGGTATAACTATAGGTCCAAACCCCGATAGGGTTTCATGGCATTCAGAGACCAGATTCAGCTTGGGATGTAACTGCCCCTTCGAAGGCTGGTGAAGGAGGTACTGAACTTCAGGGAAGTTGCCCCATGCCAAATGAATTGGAATTTTTATGAAATGATGAGGGTGGTCGAGGGTATGAATGTAGAGCTGAGAAGTGAGGGGAGGGGCTTGATCGAGTGGTACGATATTGTATCGTTCTACTCAAGGAAAGCCAACTAGAAGGTGAACACATATCACATCCAATGTCACGCAGATAAGCCCTGGCTGTTTGATTTGTGCTCGACGGGTCGAGGTTGGGACAAAGACTTGGTTGTGGAATGGGGTAATTATGAGAATGCCGAAGGGGAGGACCCTTATAAGTTACAACATATGATCTATAATCAAATTAAGTTGATGGTTGAAGATTTATTGATATATTGATTGAATAGATTGATAAATATGTTTTTGTTTGTTCTACTGCGCCTAGTGGCTGATCTGGCTGATCTTTGACGAATCCGAGGAATTATATCGACGAGCTGATCAACTCAGACTAGGAGTGGGTAAACTGTGTGCTTAAGAAACTAGGTATTAAGAGGAAGAGACAGAAGAAGACAGATTCTCTATTTTAAAATGTTCCAGTTACGCCGAAGCTATCAAAGAAGAGGGGAGACGAAGGTGTTTCGAGGGGGATCAAAGGAATGGGGAAAGTGAAATTGACGGGGAAGGGAAATTAAATTCCCAAGGGGCAGCAGGTGCTGAAGCAGGCAGCGTCGGTGCCCGAAGTAGCTCGTGGCGTGCCAAAGCAAGCGTCGACGCAGTCTGACAATAGGAAACGTAAGGTCTTTCCCAAATTTCCAAAGGTACAACAGCCGAAGGTAACTCAACATTAGAGGCATAGAGTGCTGGGGAAGGATGATGCGGAGGATGTGGACGAAGAACTAATAGAAGCTGAATTGGAGGAGCATGCTCGAGCTACGGCTGCTTTGATAGCAACATTCTGTGGTACTAACCTAGAAGAAGCTGGGAGGCGGATGAATAAAATTATGCATCTGGTAACTATTTTCCTTTTAAAATTCTAAAAATTTTCTTAAGTGCACCATGCTTCGAGAGATAGTGATGGCTCGAATATTCTAGCAGTCAGATGCTTGGGCCCAGGCTTTCATCAAGGTGCAAAAGGTAACAACAAGGCATTTGAGGCAGGCGGTTGACAATCTGGAGCTTATTCCAGGGACCGAAGCATCGCCAGTGTCTGAGATTAAAATTTTAAAGCGAGAGCATGTGACTATCAGAGATGAATGCAAAAGGAGACTCGAAGCTCTACATTACAATCATACATAGGTGTTGTAGTTTAAGCTTGCTGAGATGGATAAGCCAATGAAAGAACAGAGGGAGACCTTCAAAGGGCAGTTTGATGAGGAATGTGAGACTACTGTCAGGCTGAAGACGTTCATAGAAGCTTTGGGGTATGATCCCAAAACTTTGAAACGCTTTTCCATAACCAATGATCCTATCATCGAAGACATTGTTCAGACTGAGGGGTTGGAAGTAGATATTACTGGTGTTGTTGTGGGAGGTTGCATGGATAAAGTTGCTACTGGGACTGTGATTGATGAAGTTGTGGACTCTGCTGTGTCGAACCCTTCTACTGAAGGTACTAGGGGTGTTGGCGCTGAAGAACCGGTAGGAGGAGATAGTGTGGCTACTCCGATATGAGGTATTGTGCTGGTTGCGTCAAAATGTTTTTTTTATCTTTCTGTTGTGTTGTAATATTTGGAGTGACGGCATTTGAACAATGGTTAACTTACTTTGGACTTGAACTGTGAACTTGTAATTTATTTGAATTGTTAATGTAGGCAGTACTGAAGTAGGCTTGCGTTGAACTTGATTTGTAATGAATTGTTGTACTGAATTGCCGATGTATGCTCTGAACTTGATTTGAATTATTTTGTGTTGAACTTGATTATCTAATATATGATGTACTGAAACTTCTTACATGTAGTTGAGTTGTTGATGTTCCTATATACGTGTATCTGTGTTTGTTAAAAGTATAGAATGCTTGTGAAAGTATCGAAATTTAAAGAGCTTCGAGGTCGTTCCCCGAATGTCTGTCGAGGGATGGACATAATACGTAGGTGATACCAAGGAATTTACTGGGCTTCGAAGGCCTGAGCCTAGTGGAAGCAGAATGTGGTCGCCCCAATGCATTCCCGAGGGTCCAGTCTACCAACCATTCGTGCCCCTCGAGTTTGCTCAAAATTGGAGACTTAAAATTTTTTAAGGTCGCCCCCAAGTACCAGTCGGGTTGAAGGGTTGACATAACACTTAGGTTAGGCCAAAAAATTTACTGGACTTCGAAGGCCTGAGCCTAGTCAGAGTTGAACATGGTCGCCCCCAATGAATTCTCGAGGGTTCGGTTTATCGACCATTCGAGCCCCTCGAGTTTGCTCAAAATTGAAGACTTTAAAATTTTCAAGGTCATCCCCAAGTATTAGTCGGGTCGAAGGGTTAACATGACACTTAGGATAGGCTAAGAAATTTACTAGACTTTGAAGAATTGAGCCTAGTCGAAGCAGAATGCGGTCGCCCCCAATGCATTCCCGAGGGTCCAGTCTGTCGACCATTCGTACCCTTCGAGTTTGCTCGAAATTAGAGACTTAAAAATTTTCAAGGTCGCCCCCAAGTATCAGTCGGGTTGAAAGGTTGACATGACACTTGGATAGGCCAAGAAATTCACTAGACTTTGAAGGCCTGAGCCTAGTTAAAGTAAAATGTGGTCGCCCCCAATGCAGTCCCGAGAGTCCGGTCTGTCGACCATTCGTACCCCTCAAGTTTGCTCAAAATTGGAAACTTAAAAAATTTACTGGAAGACATAATGCAAAGTTCAGAGGAAATAAAATGTTCATTGATTATTTTGTATTTACATCAGGTGGATAAGGAGAAGGCTGTAGCCTTTTGTATGATACTAGTTGCATTGTATGTCATAGATTAGGCAGAGGCTCTTCGTCTTTTGTCATCAGGTAATATGAACCATTGTTAGTTTTGTCGTACACGATATAAGGTCCTTCTCAGGATTTGGCTAGCTTGCCGGCATTTTAAGGCTTTGAAGACTGTGTGACGCGTCGAAGTACAAGATCTCCAATATTGAAATTGCGTGGTCGAACTTTCTTGTTGCATGACTTTAAGAGGGAGAGATGATACCGGCCAAGGTTAGTGATAGCTCAGTCTCTGGTTTTTTCGATCCACAACATATTGTATCCGAGTTTAAACTCATTATCTTCGTCAGAGAGGTTAAGATTTCGTGTGGGCACTTCAAATTGAGTGGGTAGCACTACTTCAATAGCATAGGCTAAAAGGAAAGGTGTGTAGCCCGTCGCCTTTTGTGGTATTGTTCGGTAGGCCCAGAGGACATGCTATAGTTCTTGAACCCATCGTCCTTTCTTTGGATTGACACGCTTCTTGAGATCACCGACTATTATTTTATTGATTGCTTTGACTTGACCATTCCCTTTGGGGTAGTAAGGTGCTGAGGGGGAGAGGATGATGTTGTACTTCATGAGGAAATTTTTAACTTTGTTCCCGACAAATTGTGGACCATTGTCACATCAAATCATATGAGGGCAGCCGAAGCGTGTAATAATGTTCTCCCATAGAAATTTGATGACTTCTTCTTCTCTGGTTCGACATAAAGGCACGAATTCAACCCATTTGGTAAAGTAATCTATTGCCACACGAACATTTTCGCGGCTACCCGATGCTTTAGGAAAAGGACCCACAAGATCGATGGCCCAACGCTTGAATAGCCAAGAGACTTGACTAAAATGGAGGTCTTGCAAAGGGCTATGGATGTCATGGGCGTGACATTGGCATTTGTCACAGTGTTTAGTGTACTCCTCGGCTTGCTTCTTCATATTAGGCCAGAATAGACCTCGGGAGACGGCACGAAGGGCCATAGACCGACCAGCTGTGTAAGTGCCGCAGGTATCTTCGTGGAGTTCGGCAAGAATTTTAGAGGCTTCATTTTGAGATATGCATCGGAGGAGGACACCAACTTGAGGATTTGCGATGTAATTTACCTTTGAGAATGGTGTATCTGCGGCAGTTCTCTAATAATGACTGTTTGGCTTTGGGGTCGTCTAGTAGAGCAGAACTGTTGAAGTAGGCGAGAAATGGTATTCTACAGTCATCTAGAAGAGACTCTCGCCCCCACTATTAATGGCATTGATTTCCATCTGGTCGATACTTGGGCATTCGAGTACTTCGATATGGAGAGTTCGAGATTCGGACTGGCCTAACATAGCTGCTATGTAGGGCATCTGCATGTCTGTTTTCGCCTCGGGGGTAGTAAGTAATAATTTTTTATCAGGAAAACGGTCTATACGCTGGCGGACGAGAGTAGCATACTCAGCCATGCGATCGTTGGCCTAATTTTTTCCGGTGTATTGTCTTTGAACAAGTTGGGAATCTGTGAAAACTATCAGTCTAGGGACAACAAGATCGAGTGCGAGGTCGAGGCCATGGATCAAGGCCTCGTGCTCAGCCTCGTTGTTAGAGTATTTGAAGTTTAACTTGACTGCCCTTTCAATTCAATCAATGGTGGGTATAACTAGGACGATACCAATCCCCGAACCATTAGGTTTAGCGGATCCATCTGTGATGAGATGCCAGCCTGTATTATGGTTTCATTGGTCAGTTTGTTCGGGCTGGTCTTCTGGTAGGTCATTCTCGTGTTCCTCCCAATCGACATCTTTGATTGGGAAGTCAGCAAGGAAATCAACAACTGTTTGGCCCTATTGGGATACCTGCTTCGCAAATATGATATCGTGTTTGGCAAGATAGACAGACCACTGTTGTACCCATCTAGATTTGTCTTTCTTGCTGAGTACTCCTCGAAGGGGATAACTTGTGATAACGCGGATAGGGTAAGCTTAAAAATATGGTTTGAGTTTTTGAGAAGTGCAAACGAGTATGAGGAGAAAATGCTCAAGTTTTGTGTATTAATTTTTTACAGGTGTTAGGGTTTTGCAGATAAAGTATACAAGTTTCTCGATGTTGGATTCGAGTTGAATGAGGACTGAACTTATAAAAGTGTTAGTGACCGTGAGGTATAACGAAAGCGTTTCACCTTCGATAGGCAAACTGATGATGGGTGGCCGACCAAGGTTTGTTTCAAGTTTGAGAAAGGCTTGTTCACAGTCGGGTGTCCAATTTATCTCTGGGTTGTTTTTCTTTTTGGCCTTGTGGACGCCTTGATCGGGTAAGAGAAAGAAGAGCCAAGCACAGCAGTCTGAGGATTTTGAAATAAAGCGGTTAAGGGCCGTTATCTTGCCAGCTACCTTTTGGACATCATTTTTGGTTCAAGGAAAAGGCATGCCGATGAGGGCCCGGATATGAGTAGGGTCGATCTCGATATCGCGTTTACTGATGAGGTGGCCTAAAAATTTTACCAGACGAAACACCAAACTGGTATTTATCCAAGTTGAGTTTCATGTTGTATGTTCGAAGTATCGAGAAGACTTCGGTTTGGTCCTGGATGTGGGTCTGTTTTTGGAAGCTCCTGCATAATATGTCGTCGATGTAAACTTCGACCATCTTGCCAAGCAAGGATTTAAACATAGTTGTAACAAGGCGTTGGTAAGTGGCGCCCGCATTTTTAAGGCCGAAGGGCATGCCGTTAAAACAGTAAAGGCCTTGCTCAGTAATAAAAGAAGTTTTAAGTTGATCCTCGGGGAGGAGGGGTACCTGATTGTAACCCGAAGCAGCGTCCATCATCGATAGTTGCTCATGTCCAACAGTGGCATCCAAGAGGACAGAAATGATCGGGAGGGGGAAGTTACCCTTTGGTATGTGTTTGTTGAGGTCTGTGAAGTCGACGCAAATTCTGATCTTGTCATTCTTTTTTTGAACTGCAACGATGTTGAATATCCAGTCAGTATACTTGACTTCTTTGATGATTCCCGCAGCTATGAGCTTGTCGACCTCGAGGTTTATAGCTTCTCAAACTCGTGGAGCCAAAGTACACTTCTTCTACTTTACTGTTATAGCGTGAGGGATGAGGTCGAGGCGATGACATACTAAACTGAGGTCGACATCGGGCATCTCATGAAACGTCCATGCAAAGATGTCTTTGTTGGCTCGAAGGAAGTGGATGAGTTCAAGGCGCTCGGCCTCGTCTAGAAAGGAAAAAATAAATGTACCTCGACCAGGACGGTCGAGTTCAATATAGACAATGGGTTCGATAGGTGTGGTGGCTGATGTCGCGGGTATGGGGGTTATGAGAGGCATTGATTGTTATGGTTGCTTGATAAGTTTTTGGGTCTAATCGATCTTTGGATGTTCACATGAGCAGGCGAGGTGTTGGGAGCCTTTCAAGTTCCACGTACCACAGGGGGTAGTGAAACAAAGGGTCTGATGGTAGGTCAAAGGTATGGTGCGCATGATATGGAACCAATCACGCCCAAGGATACCGAGATATTCCGATTTCTTATTGGTGACAAGAAAACTGGTTTAGAGTGTGACTGGGCCGATAGTAACTGGAAGGCTAATTCGACCAACAGCGACTTCGGTAGGCTCGCTAAAACCTTTTAGTTCAGCATTGGCATCACTGATGAGGTCTTTTTTGTTCATGGCTTGAACGGTTTGAAGGAAAAGTACATCAGCTATACTTTCCATATCAATAAGCATGGTGTGGAGGACAAGGTGTTCGACCTTAATCATAATGACTAATGGGTTGGAATGGGGAAAACAAACATGCGACGTATCGCAGTCGATAAATGAAGGGTCGGGGATATTGACTTGATTCTGGCAGGAGGGCGGGTAGCTTCTCCTAGTAAGTAAGTTTATAGCATTCTTCGACACGCTTGCGCTTTCTTTTAGAACCATCAATGTCAATATTATTTACCTCAATGAAATGAGCCTGGTAGATCTGTACCTCGACTAGGTCAGCAGCGGGGGAAGGTTGAGGTATGACCTGTCAAGGTAACTAGGGAGGTCAGTAACATACTGATGTAGACAACCCACTTTGAGGATTATTTTGAGGGAACACTATAGGGTGAAGCATTTGTTGGTATGGTGGCAGTTACACTAATGGTTATGGCAGTAAGGTTTACCTTGTTTAACCTCGATGGGGAAAGGGGTAAGCAATATGGGGTCTGCCTGGATCTGTGGTAGAAGGGTGCTGATAGGAGCAGTAAGCTTGGGTAAGACTGGCTTCGGCCATTTCTTGCGGGCTTCGATAGTGTCATCAGTATGGGGGTGTTTACGGCTCTTAGTCTCCTATAAGACAGGGGCGATAAGAGGTGTAGAAGGTGCAGAAGGTGGCCACTGTCAAGACTTATTCTGTTGATTAGTAAATGAAGATTGCGCCTGACGATTGGACTCGCGGAGGTGCTCGAGGTCAATGTATCCATTTACTTTAGATAACATCTCCTCGAGGGTTCAAGGTTTGTGGAGTATGATGTACTCCTTGATGCGGCTGTTATCTGGTAGAATGTTGGAAAAAACGAGGATGACATTAACGCAGTCGAGATTTTCAATCTTGCGCGATCGTCGAGGAACCTCTTGGTGATGACCTCAAGGGTTTCACTGGGGGATTATCTGAAATTGAACTGGGCATCTATCCAGACTTCATGGTCCTTTTTGAAGGCGAATTGGGCGATGAAAAGGTTAGATAACTACTCAAAGCTTCAGATAGAGCCATTGGGGAGGTTATGATACCATCGCAGAGGGCTATCTGTTAGGCTGGTAGGAAATAACTGGCACAACAGGAATTAAAGGTATTTTGGAACTCAAGGATGTGAGATTGGGGGTCGGTGTTGTGATATTTGCTGATTTTGGAGACATGAAAGTTTGGAGGCACCTTGACTGTGAGGAGTTTGGGGCAAAGGGGATTATTTAACAGACTATGAGTTCGGCGTGGGGCTCACACTGATTTGGAGGGTTGGATGGATTTTTTAGTCAAAGTCCTGTTGTATAAGATACGCAGGATAAGGAGGGGATTTTTGAGGTCGCAAGGGAAGAAGCCGAATATTTGCCATATGCACAGCGCTGCTGCGCTCCCCAAGTCGTTCTCAAGAAGGACAACATCGAGGATGCCTGGTAGTTCGAAGGGTGTAATCGGACGAATCCTTCGTGGGGTGTATGCCAAGGTTGATTGAGCCGGTAGGGAGGATTGTGGGGGGAACACCCTCGACTCCAAGATGGACCGGGGGTACGTCAGGATGTAGGTGGGGCCCCAGTCGGGCACGGGTAGAGACGGACGATGGCGTAGGTGCTCGAGATGGTGGGGGAACATCTTGAGGCTGGTAATGTTGTAACTTGCGAACTGTGTTACGCAGATCGTCGAGGGCACGATATTGTCTATCGGCGTCGTCCAAACGGCGTTGTCGTTCAGCTTCGACCTCTAGTCTGCGCTCTTCGCGCTCCTGGTGTAATTGGTTTCTATGATGCTCCTTGGCTTGAACGAATTTCTATGTCAGAAGGGCAAGCTGGGAGGCTACTCCGTCGGTGGAGTTGTCGGCATGGGTGGACGTAGAGTGGAGGGTGGAGGCCATTGTAGGTGGCTAGTAGGATCAGGAAAAAGGAAAAGTTAGGAAATGGTAAGGGGAGACTGGTAGGGTTGGAAAGCATAGACGGCACCAAATATAGGGGCCTAACTTCGTAGGGAAGGGAACTTGACTCTTAAACTACGAATATTATCTTCAATCAAAGGATTCAAGCATATAATCAATAATACCACTAATTTACTGACAATATACTTGCGTTGAGGCCTAGAATGGGCCACTCCACGACCTCTGATGAGGATTTTTTAGAGTACTGATATAAATATTGAGGAGTCGAAGTTTCAAGTACAAGATGATTACATGGTATTATAAGGTAAAATTTAAGGTATGTAGAGAGAGTTTTTCTAACTCCTCCATAATTCCCCCTCTCTCTCCTATTTATAGAACATAGGAAAGGCTGAGTCATCATGGGAGGTTAAATTATAATAGTATCCTCCAGACAATTGACTTGTACCCGGAGTCGGTTTTAATGTCGTAACTGTAGGGTCTGACACTGTAGCCGTTGTTCCTGGTGCTGTACTTTGTTGGTTCTGACACTGTGGCTATTGGATCTGACACTGTAGTTGTCGAGCGGCATGCTCCGTCATTCTGTTTGGTGAGCTGGTTGTCTAGCATGTTTTCTTTTGACCACGTACGACCATGGTCGAAGCCTGTTCTCAGTGGAGTGTTCGTATAGTCTCAAAAGGCTTGATTATGAGTTTATTAGGCATCGGATCATCGGGTAGGCTTTAAACAGCCTTCGAGTATTCGACTAGAGCTAGAAGGCTGCGAGTAGGCTACTACATGTTCGACATGGCCGGGTTAATGTGAAGTGTTTAATTTTTCCTTTCTAGATTAATCATACACTAGTTCTAATTTTGCTAGTGTAGGTAAATTATGTAATTTCATTGGTATAGATAAAATTACTATTTCAGAGGCTCTTTTCTGTAATAAAGTTCAAGGGGGGACTTGATGGTGCTTATGGAGCTGTGTTCATAGCAGAAGTTGGAGCAGTATAGTTTCTTGGCTGCAGGTGGAGCAAGCTCGAAAGTATGGTTTATCACGGAGAGAAAATAGGCTAATGGATGTTTGTCGATTTTCACGAAGGTATGCAGTTTTTGGGTAAGAAAATGTTTCGATCGTGGGTAGCGGATGCGAAGTAAACAAGTTCAGCGATTTTGTTGATGGGTTTGTTCGCGCTATGGAAGGTCAATGATGACATGAATTGAGGTTTTCGCTGAGATGGAGATGGTTAGGATTATGGTTCAAAACATGAGAAAGTCGTTCGAACGAGTGGGGAAGTTATTCGAGCGGCAGAGTTTCCATTGAAGTCGTTCAAACGAGTCATGAGGTTGTTCGAACGAAAAAGGCTTTGTTTGTTTGTTTCTAAGTTTTTTTTGAAGGGGATTTAATCCAAAGCGATAGTTTATCTCGTGATGCATACTTTGGAGATGACCTAATAGAGAGTCTATAAATATATAGTGTAGGTTCAAAGCCTCCTAACACAGTGTGTAAGTTAAAAAGCCTTTATGTGAGAAACTTGAGATCTATAAGAGATGTAGCCTCTGTGGTAGACCTTGAAAAGAGTTGGTCTTTACAATGAAGAAGGTGGAGGGTGTTGTTCTCTTGGGATTTGATGGTGAGAGGAGAAGTACCTCCTGGTTGCTAAGATGAGAAATCAAGGTAGAGAGAAGATTGAAAGGGTTTCAAGAAGAAGGTATGCAACATAGACTTTGTTGAGGTAATCTTCGATCTTCTTGATGGATCTCTTATGTTTCTATTATCTCTTGTAAATCTATGTGAGGATTATTGTGAGATTAGGGATTTCCATGTTTGTTAGAATCCCTTGTGTGTTTGTAATTGAATTTGGATACATAGTGGACTTCTAGCTTTGTGGGGGAGTAGCCTTATGGCGAACCTCCAATAAATATTGTGCTTTGTGTGCATGTTAATTTCGTTTCTAGTTTCTTGGTAGATTACTTGTATGCCATGAGGATAGCAGATAAAACTAAATTGCGCTAGGGTGATGTATTCCGCTCGTTCACCCCCAATAATGGGTTTTTGTGATGTTATATATTATATCTTATTTATCTATAATCTACATACTTTTCTTCTCAAATTATTAATTTTTGAAGGCACTAATTTTTTTTATCATAATATCTTACATTTTACTCCTTTCTTTTCCAAAATCTTGTAGATCATCTCCGAAAAGAAAAACTTTGAGAACCTTAACACAACTCATTTCAGTTTTACGCTCTCGATTCCTTCCCAAAAATGAAAAGAAAATTTAAAGTATGCACTAGAATGTACTTGGCTTAGCCATGATCTTTTCATTTTTATGCCCTGCGGTGTAATGTCTAAAACAAGGATTTAGAACATACTCAACTCCTTTTTGTCATCCGAATTAAAATTTTATACCATTTACGGCTTCATGAAAACCAGGTGCCCTAGGTGCCTTGGGAACAACATTTACTAAAACCCATTTCCCCTTTCATGGTCATCATGTATGTACTAGAAGGTAAAGTTGCACTAATCGCGGGTGCTGCTCAAGGGATCAGCGAGGCGGTTGCAAGATTGTTTTGTCAAAACTATTAGGTTTTGCGGCATAAAAGAAGAGTAAGAAAAAAAAAGATAATTATTTATTGGATTCCTATTCGAACAAGACATAAGGAGTCAGACTTGACTCTATTCGAACAAGCAATATCTCTGTCAGAACAGAGATCGATTGTAACTTGTTTTTGGTTGTAGAAATGCCTCATAATAAGTAATTCGAAGGTGTCTTGCATTCTAGGTCTTTTATTATATAATAGAGACCTAGGGGGTCTTGACCCAACCCTAACCTAGTAGAGATGTAGTCTCCATGGTGAAGCTTTGTAGAGAGAGGGGTCTTTACAAGGTTTTAAAAGTTGGAGAGTTCTCTTGGGGGTTTGATAAAGAGAGGGGAAGGGCCTCTTTGATGCTAAGCTAAGATGTAAACCGAAGGGAAAAGAGTAGAGATGGTTCAAGAAGAAGATAATCAACGATGGGGAAAAATAACAATAGATCGAAGACGATGGTTCGCGAAGAAGCTTCATTCGAGTGGGCTATAGTGGTTTCCAGTGTGGTTGAGATAATTTTAGATTTATTAATGGCTCTATTGATCTCTTGTATACCTTGAAACTTTATGTGAGTTGTGTTGTAAGGTTTGAGATCTCAAAGAGTAATGAGATCTCTTGAGAGCTTGTAATAGTTTCACAGATACGTAGTGGATTCACGAATTTGGTGGGTGTGGACGTGGCCTTTCGGGGTGAACCACGGTAAATCTTTGTGTCATGTCTGCTTGCTTATTTCTTATTTCTTTTTTTTTTTAGGGACGGGTTATCACTGTCAGTAATTGGCAACGGTCATTTGCTGTCAATGAAAAATATAATTATCTACGTTGTTTTTGTTAATATATTATTTTGGGTTGTTTTTTCATAGGGAATTAGCAACACACGATATTTGTTGTGGTTGGACTGAAGAAATTTATATGGATAAGGTTTCCGTTATCTTTGACATCTTTTTAATTCCCTGTCGTCTTTGCCCTCCAAAAAATCATGATTTGACTTTTCACTCCTCATCTCTTTCCCTCTCTCTCACAATTCCACTTCTCCTCCTCTCTTACGAAGATGATTCACCATGATCACTTCGCTTTAAGTTGGCGCGAAAAGAACCCAATCATGACCATCACCCTCTTATAGCTATCATTTTTGTATTTGGGATTCTCTCCACATTTTTTTTGTTGAATTTTGGTTGCAATTTTCCCTCTTCTTCCCTTGTATTTATGCAACTTCTTATTTTCTCAATTTATACCTTACAAATGTTATGTTTTACCTGATTTTTCAAGAGTTGTAGGAGATAAAAGGAGTTTAAGAAACGTGGAAATTAACATCAGATACTAAACCTCTATCCACAATTAGAAAATCAAAGCAATATGGGATTAATTAAAATTCTTCAATTGGTTCTGAACTAAACAAGCTTGTGTTGCTTTGGGTATCTACAAAGTTTTGATTTTTTTCCATTTTAAATCGAGTAATGCCATATCTAATTCGCCTTAGAAAGTATGTTTGTCGATACCCATCCCTATATTTGTTTATAATTTATTTTTTGCAATTCAAAATCATAAATTCACCTTTCTTCAAGCACTCTGTAATATGTTGTGAACTTTGAGGTCTCAACATCAGGTATTTTAAAAATCCTGGCTGTACTTATTATCTACCTTCCATATCTTATATTAATCGAGCAAAAATTAGATCATAAGATGATAATTTACAGAAATAGGATCACATTGTTTTTCTTATTCTATTAGGATACCGCAAGCTGTACTAAAATAGTTTGCTTCTTAGTTCAAGCTCTTACCTTTCAAACTGCAAGACTTGTTCTACATTTACTTTATTTTTCTAGTATAATTTTGTTTTTGTAAAATGCAATTATTATTGCTTTATCAGCTATTTCCCCTTGGGTTTCTTATAGATTAATGGACGCCAAAAGCACGCATGAGAATAATATGTCGGTCACTGGGGGTGATGGTAATATAGGTTTAATTTATTAGTAGTATTTAATGTTCACTATTTGCAATTAACATAATTTTTGCAAAAAATGAAAGTTTCGTTCTTAATTTAGGGGACTCACCATCATCTTCGCCAACTGTGGGAGGGAAAATGGGTCATTCTTGCAATCCATCTATGTTGCCTAATGGTGAGAAAAAAAATTGTAAACGCAAATTATTTGGGCCAACCGAACAAGGGAGATCAAAATCATCATGATTTGGTTACAGCCCTTGGCGTTCAAACTCGTACACACATCCCAATCATCAATGATGACATTAAGACAGTGCCACGTGATAACATAAAAAATATAATGAAGCATTTAGAGGTAAGATTCAATTTATTCATATATACTTTGCATTTAATGAATTTGGCTGCTTTATTCTAGGGCTTTGTAATCTTTCTCAGGGGAATTTTTATATGGCAGATGTCTCTCGCGAGTACTTGAGAGATAGAATCGCAGCAGTTTGGAGAAATTTTAATAGTTATTTGTATACGAAGTATGTGAAGGGTAAAAATCACACGGTGGGGAAAGCCGGCGTTGCCCCTGAATTTATTAATACTGACGATTGGTGTACGCTTGTAAACTATTGTAATTCTACTGCGTTCCAGGTTTATCGTATATAGATAAATAACGATTTATAAGAGTTATTATTTAACTAGTTTTTTACTAATATATTTTGCATTGTAGGCTTTAAGTGAGCAGAATAGTACCAATCGGAAGAAACTGGTGGCACCCGCATGCATGGGCAAAAATAGCGTGGCTGTTATTCGGCATAAACTTGTGAGTTTTTATTTTAGCTTTAAAAGTTATATGGGAATTGGGAAAACTACTTGTTTATTTTTGCGGTAGGCAATCGTGGGGTTTAGGCACGGATCTCGGACCATAGATAATAGCACCACTGTTAACACTAATCTGCCATGAGCTACACCTTAAGAATGGGTGTAGAAGCTCTTCTTGTGGAAAGGATCCATTGGATGGAACATCAAACAGAAGATCATATTCTACAACGAAGTCCAAAAAGTCTAGTATGAGGGAGCTTCTATCTAGAGGAGTGGCAAATAAACTTCTTCAACTAATGCAAGAGGTATAATTGTCGATGATGGCAATATCAATTGATGGTACTTCATCAATAGCTGTTGTTCTTCATGAGTTAAATTCTTCATAAACTTCTCAAAGTTAAGAACATCTTTAGATTTATGGATATTAATGTTGAATTGTGACTTCTCAGAACTTCTAGCCTTTCATAGCAGGCATTATCGTTATTTGTCTTTTCTTGGGTTCCAAACCCCATGGGGTTGGAAACTCAGGGTTACGAATCCCTATATAAAACTGGCTTTCCTTTCAAAAAAAAAAAAAGTTTATGGGAGCTAGCTTCTAACTCCTCCTCCATAGCTTTTTAGTTGGGATTTTCAATGGGAAAACTCCTATGGTCTATCTCATCATATATACTTGAGCCTTTACTTCCATAAATTAAATCCTCTTCCAAAAATCTTGAAAAGTAAGGCAATTGTTGCTCATGTAAAATAAAATACAAGTCTTTGCTAAGCTTCTCGATAGATGACTGTTTTGGGTGATTAAAGTAGGTCCTCGTTTTGGATGGTAGTAGTGTATCCCACGCAACAGATTGAGATGAACTTGCATCTGCATTCCCAAATTGTGTAAAGCTCTCAGAGTAAGAAATTGTTGAGCCACAACTTGATTTATTGCTTATATTTTCTTCCAAAATCCTTATGAAGTTTTGATAGCTATCTAGAGTGTACCTTCCGACTACCACACTGTTGTAGCTTGGCTTTCTTTTTTACAAATTTGGTTTTTTATCTTAATAAAGGTAGTCATTGTTTTGGGAACTTTATAATCCTCAAAATCATCATATTCTACACGAGCATGTAAAAGTATGTAGTTTACAAGTGTGCCCCTTGTTCTCATAATGGGAGAGTTGCGAGTCTTTTAATGCTCTATACAATTTACAAAGTTAGCGTCTACAATGACCTTTTTCAAATACCCTAAGTAGTAGCAAGTTTTACACCTTGAATGATGCTATGTAGTTTCATGCTTGATAATTTTATGGGTTAGAGATTAACATAAAATCCCTCCATGCTTAAAGACGAATTAGAATTCATGGCATAAGATGGTAACATTATGCCTTATTTCAACAGGTAAGTAATTTATTTGTAAAATCCTTAGCCTAAAATACCTATAGAGATATTATAGAGAAAATACTGGATAGAGCATATGGAAAAAATATATATAAATAGAGTGTGTGATTTGGTGAATAGAGAAGGAAAATACCTGGAGGAAATTTGAGAAAAATCTGTAGATGGTTAAGTTCCCTTGACAATGAGAGCATGGGTGAGGCTTTGATTGGTCGTTAGGACATGCAACGGGATTTTGTTTCTCAGAACTGATTCATCATAGTTTCTAAATTTCATATATAATTATTGACTATTCTTTTTTCTGATAGAAATATTTGATTTTTTTTTCCAGCCTAGAGACACATATTATGTTGTCGGCTAGTGGAGGATTACCAGAGTTAGGTTACAGTAGGCATAAGCCTCATGCTTATTTGTGGGATGATTTCCCCCCACATAAAGACATATTAGCAGCAGTAAGAAAATCAAAACTTAAAAATACATAATTTGCACCTAGGTTTTTATGTCTATAGGTTCCTTAAAACACAGGGTCATGAAACACTTTCTGGAAGTAGGCCTTAAAACACAATTCCTAGAAGCTTGGCTACCGGTAACTCGTTTAAGGGGTTGGATCGCGGTGAAAAATTCTTTTTGACCGACAACAAGCTAGGATAGTTACCAAATAAATGACAATACTACCAGATTTAATTTAAGACCGGTACGGATTTTGTACAATTCTGATGCTTTAGAACGCAACTCTTAAAAGCTAGGTTACCGACAACTCGTTTGAGAGTTTCGATCGTGGTGAAGAGTTTATTTATGACCGACAACAAGCTAGGATAGTTACAAAATGAATCGTAACACTCCTGACTTTAATTTATGATTGGTACCGATTTCGTACCATTTTGATGCTTTAGATTGAAATTATGAAAAACTTGGCTACCGGCCACTCGTTTGAGAGATTAGATCGTGGTGAAGAGTTTCTTTTCAACCAATGAAAAGTTAGGATAGTTACCAAATGAATTGCAGCACTCCTGGTTTAAATTTAACACCAGCACGGAATTCGTACCATTCGGATGCTTTATAACGCAATTTTTAGAAGCTAGGCAACCGGCAACTCGTTTGAGAGGTTGGACCATGGTGAAGAGCTTCTTTTTTACCGACAAACAGCTAGGATAGTTACCAAATGAATCACAACACTCCCGGTTTTAATTTATGACCGGTACGGATTTCGTACCACTTCGATGCTTTAGAAGGCAATTCATAGAAACTTGGCTACCGACAACTCGTTTGAGAGGTTGGATCAGTGTGAAGAGTTTATTTTCGATCAAAAAAAGCTAAGATAGTTACCAAATCAATCGCCACATCCCAAGTTTTTATTTAAGAACGACACGGATTTTGTACCATTCCGATGCTTTAGAACGTAATTCTAAGAAGCTTGGCTACTGGCAACTCGTTTGAATGGTTGGATCGTGGTGAAGATTTTTTTTCGGATAACAAAAAGCTAGGATAGTTTCCAAATGAAGCGCAACACTCCAGGCTTTAATTTAAGACCGACAAAAATTTTGTACCATTCTGATGCTTTAAAACTCAATTATTAATAGCTTAGCTACCAGTAACTGGTTTTAGAGGTTGGATCATGGTAAATAATTTCTTTTTGATTGACAACAAGCTAGTATTATTACCAAATAAATCATACCACTCCCAATTTTAATTTAAGACAGGTATGGATATCGTACCATTCCAATGTTGTAGAACGCAATTCTTAAAGGCTAGGTTACCTGAAACTCATTTGTAAGGTTGGACCATCGTAAATAATTTATTAATGGCCCACACAAGCTAGGGCACTTACCAAATGAATCGCAACGCTCCCAAATTAAATTTATGACTGGAACGGATTTCGTACCATTCTGATGCTTTATAACGCAATTCTTATAAGCTTGGCTACCGGCTACTCATTTGAGAGGTTGGATAGGGGTAACAAGATTCTTTTCGACCGACAAGAAGCTAGGAAAGTTACCAAATGAACAGCAACGCTATCAGATTTAATTTAAGACAAGTATTGATTTCAAACCATTCCGATACTGTATAACCCAACTCTTTGAAGCTTGGTTACCTACAACTCGTTTAAGAGGATATATCGTAGTAAAGATTTTATTAATGACCAACAAAAAGCTAGGATAGTTACCAAATGAATCGCAACACTCCTTGTTTTAATTAATAACCACTACCGATTTCGTACCATTATGATGCTTTCGATCGAAATTTTAAAAAACTTGGCTACCGATAACTCGATTCAGAGGTTGGATCTTTGTGAAGAGTTTCTTTATGACCGACAACAAGCTAGGATAGTTTCTGAATGAATCGCAATACTCCCAATTTTACTTTAAACTGGTACGGATTTTGTACCATTCCAATGCTTTTGAACTCAATTCTTAGAAGCTTGGCAACTGGCGGCACGCTTGAGAAGTTGGATCATGGTGAAGAGTTTTTATTCGACCGACAGTAAGCTAGGATTGTTACCAAATGAATCGCATCAATCCCGATATTAATTTATTACCGGTGCGGATTTCCTTCCATTCTGATGCTTCAGAACGCAAATCTTTGAAGCTTGGTTATCGATAACTTGTTTGTGTGGTTGGATCGTGGTGAAGGGTTTTTTTTTAGCCAATAAAATGCTAGGATAATTTCCAAATGAATCGCAACACTCATGGTTTTAATTTTAGAACGACACAGATTTCGTACCATTCCGATGCTTTAGAACACATTTCTTAATAGCTTAGCTACTGGCAACTCGTTTGAGAAGTTGAATTGTGGAAAAGAATTTATTTTCAATCGACAATAAGCTAGGATAGTTACCAAATAAAATGAACCACTCATTGTTTAAATTTAAAACAAGTGCAGATTTCGTACCATTCCGATGTTGTAGAACACAATTCCAATAGGCAAGTTTACCTGTAACTCATTTGAGAGGTTGGATAGTGGTGAGGAGTTTATTTGTCACCTATAAAAAGCAAGGACCCTTACCAATTTAATCGCAACACTTCCGATTTTAATTTATGGCCGGTACGGATTTGGTACCATTCCGATGCTTTATAACACAATTCATAGAAGCTTTACTATCGGCTACTCATTAGAGAGGTTGGATCACGGTCAAGAGTTTCTTTTTGACCAACAACAAGCTAGGATAGTTACCAAATGAATCGCAATACTCTCAGTTTTAATTTATGACAGGTACGAATTTCGTACCATTCTTATGCTTTAGAACGTAATTTTTAGAAGACCAGAAATTCGTTTGAGTGGTTGGATCGTTGTGAAGGGTTTCTTTTCGACCAACAAAAGCAATGTTAGTTGCCAAATGAATCACAATACTCCTGTTTTTAAAACCGGTATGGATTTCGTACCATTCCGATTCTTTAGAATGCAATTCTTAGAAACTTGGCAACCGGCCACTCGTTTGAGATATTGGATCATGGTGAAGAGTTTCTTTTTGACTGACGAAAATATAGGATAGTTACCAAATGAATCACAACACTTCTGGTTTTAATTTAAGACCGGCACGGATTTTGTACAATTCTGATTCTTTAGAGCGCAATTCTTAGAAGCTTTGCAACCGACAACTCCTTTGAGAGGTTCGACCGTGGTAAAGAGCTTCTTTTCGGCAGACAATAAGCTAGGATAGTTTCCAAATGAATCGCATCACCCCCGATTTAATTTAAGACTGGTACGAATTTCTTACCATTCCGATACTTTAGGATGCAATTTTTAGAAGTTTGGCTACTGGTAACTCGTTTGAGAAGCTGGATCGTGGTGAAGAGTTTTAATTTGACTGATAATAAGCTAGGATTGCTACCAAATGAATTGCATCACTCCCGATTTTAATTTATGATTGGTATAATTTTCATACCATTCTGATGCTTTAGAACGCATTTCTTAGAAGTTTGGCTACCGGTAACTCGTTTGAGAGGTTGGATCATGGTGAAGAGTTTCATTTTGACGGACAACAAGCTTTGATAGTTACCAAATGAATGGCAACACTCCCAGTTTTAATTTAAGACTGGTATAGATTTCATACAATTCTGATGCTTTAGAATACAACTCTTCGGTGATTGGTTACCTGCAACTCGTTTAAGAGGTTGGATCGTGGTGAAGAGTTTATTTAAAACCAACAACGAGCATGGATAGTTACAAAATAAATCACTACAATCCCGGTTTAAATTTATGACTGGTACCAATTTCGTACCTTTCTTATGCTTTAGATTAAAATTCTGTGAAACTTGGCTACCGGTAACTCGTTTGAGAGGTTGGGTCATGGTGAAGAGTTTCTTCTCGACCGACAAAAAGCTAGAATATTTACCTAATGAATCGCAATACTCCCGGTTTTAATTAAAGAACGACATGGATTTTGAACCATTCTGATACTTTAGAACGTTATTCTTAGAAACCTGGCTACCGACAACTCATTTGAAAGGTTGAATCGTGGTGTAGAGTTTTTTTTCATCCAAAAAAAAGTTAGGATATTTACCAAATGAATCGCAACACTCCCAATTTAAATTTATAACCGGTTCCGATTTTATACCATTCTTATGCATTATATCAAAATTATGAGAAACTTGGCTACCGGCAACTCGTTTGAGAGGTTGAATTGTGGTGAAGAGTTTATTATCGAACGACAACAAGCTAGGATAGTTTCCAAATGAATCCTAACATTCCTGGATTTAATTTATGACCGGTACGGATTTCATACCATATCAATGCTTTAGAATGCAACTGTTAGAACTTAGGTTACTTGCAACTCGTTTGAGGGGTTGGATCGTGGTAAAGAGCTTCTTTTCGACTGACAAAACACTAAGATAGTTACAAATGAATTGTAACACACCCAATTTTAATTTAAGGCAGACACAAATTTTGTACCATTTCGATGCTTTAGAACACAATTCTTAGGAGCTTAGTTACCGGCTACTCGTTTGAGATATTGGATTGTGGTGAAGAGTTTATTTTCTACCGACAAAAACTTAGTATAGTTACCAACTGAATTGCAAAACTCCCAGTTTTAATTTAAGACCGGCATGGATTTCGTATAATTTTGATGGTTTAGAATACAATTCTTTGAAGCTTGGCAACTGGCAACTCATTTGAGAGATTGGACAGTGGTAAAGAGTTTCTTTTCTACCGACAACCATCTAGGATAGCTGCCAAATGTATCACAACACTCCCGATTTTAATTTATGGCTGGTACGGATTTCTTACCATTCTGATGCTTTATAACACAATTCTTAGAAGCTTGGCTACCGGAAACTCGTTTGAGTGGTTGGACCATAGTGAAGAGTTTCTTTTTGACTGACAACAAGCTAGGATAGTTTCCAAATGAATCGTAACACTCCCGGTTTTAATATAGGACCGACAAAAATTTTGTACCATTCCAATGATTTAGAAAGCAGTTCCTAATAACTTAGCTACCGGCAACTCGTTTGAGAAGTTAGATCATAGCATAGAATTTCTTTTCTCTTGAGAAAAAGTTAGGATAGATACCAAATGAATCGTACCACTCCCCGCTTTAATTTAAGATAGGTATGGATTTCGTACCATTCCGATGTTGTAGATCGCAATTCTTAAAAGCTAGGTGACTTATAACTCGCTTGAGAAATTGGACCGTGGTAAAGAGTTTATTTATGACCCACAAAAAGATAGGACACTTACCAAATGAATCGCAACTCACCCGATTTTAATTTATGACCGATACGGATTTCGTATCATTCCAATGCTTTAGAATGCAATTCTTCGAAGCTTGGCTACCGGCTACTCATTTGAGAGTTTTGATCGTGGTGAAGAGTTTCTTTTCGACCGACAACAAGCTGGGATAGTTACCAAATGAATAGCAACACTAAGTTTTAATTTAAGACCGGTACGGATTTTATTCCTTTTTTTTTTTTTGGAAGTTAAGCTGGGGTTAGGTGGGACCCCATGACCAGGTATTTCATCAGAAGAAGAGTTACAATCTTATGTACTTTTTCCCCTAGCATCCCTTTCTAGTATTACATTTAGCTCTTAGCTAAGGGATCTAGGGAATAGCACACTTTCACCTTTTACAGTTTGGAAGGTAGCTAGATAGTTAGCTCCGCCATTAGCTTCTTTATACAAATGATCACTACTAAAATAAACTAAAGAGTTCCTATTGTTACAAATGGAGTTTACTAATCTGTTACAGTGCCATGGTGGCTTAACTTTGCCTTGGATGATAGAAACTGCATAAGTTGAATCGCTGTTCAAAATTACTTTATCAACCCTCTTTCTCTGCACTTGATCAAACCTCTATCCACTGCTTGTAACTCATGGAAAATAAGCAATATCCTACCCTGCATAAGCAAACTTACAATCTCCCCTGTCATCCCTCGTTGTGCCTCCATACCCCCCAAACTCAGATAAAGACCCATCGCTATTTAGCATTATTATGCCTTTAGGTGGTGCTCTCCATTGAGTAGTTTTTGGTGTCTTTTTTGAAAAGGTTGTCCCTATACCCCAAGCTTGGCATATCTGCCTTGTTCTAGCATCATCATTCGCCTTTGTAATCATCAGCTGCAATCTAGCTTTCATTTCCCCAAACATTGAGTTAAAAATACTAGTAGGGGCTCTGATATGGTTATTGTGGACCTTATCATTTTTAGCCATCCAAGCATGATAAATCATAGTGGCTAGAGCAGTAAGAACTTTTCTGAGAATGTCATTCTTATTGTACTTGAGAAAAAAAATGACTTCATCATGAAAAGAGCCAATCTGTTTTACAATTCCTGAGCAAGCAAGGATTCTGCTCCAGCATCCATTGGCCAACACACAATCCATGAACAGATGAGCCACACTTTTTCCCTGCTGCCCACAGATGTTGCAGTAAGCAGTTTGTATCAGATTCATTTGCACCGTCATGTTTCCTGTTGTAAGAGCTCCCTTAATTCCTTTAAAGGTTGTAAACTGGCATCTAGGTGCTGCAAAGTTATCCCAGCACAAGTCAAACCATATGTCCTTCTCTCTCTTGTCTCTCATGACCTCATAAGTATCTGCAACATTATACTCTCCATCCACTGAAGGGTTCCACACAATTTTGTCAGAGCGGTATTTATCAAGAATAAGATTATCCATTATTTCCACAATCTTACTACTCAACATGTTTCTTATATGGTCTGGTATACACCATTCATTGTTGTGAATAATATTAGAGAGGGGGGCATTTAAGGCGAGTGTAGTATCATACCTGTATAGCTGCTGAAATTGATCAAGCAAAATACCATTTGGTTGCCAGGGATCCCTCCAGAAAAGAGTCTTAGTCCCATACCCAGCGAAGTACTTCACATATTTGGATGCTTCATCTCTCCTCTTTAGAATATGCTTCCAAGCCCAAGAGCATCTGCTTGAAGTGTTAGCTGACCAGAAGTTTTGTCCATGAAGAAAAGTAATGCTAACCTAGTTAACCTAAATATTGGATTCTTTCGAAGCAATCCTTTAGATATGCCTCATAAGGGCAGCTTTGTTTCAAGTTTTTTGACACTTGAATCCCATTCCTCCTTCGTTTCTAGGAAAGTAGAGAGATTTCCAAGCAATAGTTGTTGTTCTCTTATCCATATTATTTCCATGCCATAAGAATATGGAACACACTCTATTAATCTCTTCAATTACACACAAGGCAATGCAAAGGTGGATAGCCAGTAGACTGATATACTTTGAAGAACTGTTCTAATGAGAAGGGCTTTCCCAGCCCCTAAAAGGTGCCTATTTTGCCAACAGTGGATCCTCCCTGTCAATCTTTCAATGAATTGTTGACAGTCCCTTTTCCTGAGCCCATTAGAGAGAAAAGGAAGCCCTAGATACTTTACCGGTAAGGACCCAATGCCAACTCCAAGGTTATTACTCATAGTTCTTTTGATGCTCTCATTAACACCACAACAAAAGAGTTTTGTCTTGTTTAAATTGATCACAAGTCCAGTGAGTTGAGAAAACTCATCAAAGCAATCTTTAAGTGAAGAAGCAGACTGGACCTTTCCATCAAAAAATATGAGAAGATCATCGGCAAAACTTAGATGTGTCAGAACAAAATTTAAACACTTAACATGATGCCCAAATTCACCATCTTCTACTTTCTTGTCAATCAGTAGACCCAACACTTCCATCACCAAGACAAAAAGATAAGGTGAGAGTAGGTCACCTTTTCGAAGACCCCTATCACCTTTAAAGTATCCTTCCATTGCCCCATTAACAGAGATGGAATAAGGAGTAGTGATACACAGCCTTATCCAGTTAAGAAAGTTCTCAGGAAAATTAAGAGAGTGCATAATAGCAAGAATGGAGTTCCACTGCACCAAATCACAAGCTTTCCTAAGGTCGACCTTCACAGTACTTCTGGCAATTCCCTTATCTTCATTATAGTAATTAAGGACCTCATGGGCAAGAAGCAGATTGTCAGAAATTTGCCTACCTTTCACAAATGCAGACAGCAATAGGTAATCACCTCTTTAAGTCTTGAGGTTTAGATCTTGGAGATGATATTATAGATCACATTGCATCATGCAATGGGTCTATAGTCATTAAAGGAACTTGGATTGATCACATTAGGCACAAGAGTAAGGGCTGTAGCATTTGTTCGACTAAGCATTCTGCTGCTTTTGAAGAAGTTCCTAACTGCTCTAAGCATTCTGCTGCTTTTGAAGAAGTTCCTAACTGCTGCAGTCACATCATTTCCCACCAAATCCCAGTTTGCTCTGTAGAAGAAGGAGTTGTATCTATCGGGCCTGGGAGACTTGTTGTCTTGGATATCAAACAAAGCAGCATGTATCTCCTCATCACTGATCTCTCTTACTAGCTTGCAGTGATCCACACTACTAACTGTAACTTTGAACTTTAGCTTCTCAAAATCTTGTCTATTAATATCTCTTTTCCCAGTGCCAATAATCCCTTCAAGATACGCAATTACAGCTTTAGAAACAATGACAGGGTCAAAGATAGTATTGTTACTTCATCTTATATAGACATTAAAGCATTTCTTGACTTTCTAGCTTTAATTTCCTTATGATAATAATTAGTATTAAGATCCCCATTTTGCAGCCACCTAATCTTGGAAATTTGCTTAAGCATCTTCTCCTCCTTTCAGGCCACTGTGTAAAACTCCCCCAAAGTATTGTTTTCAGCTTCAATAAGGACTGCATTCAGGGGGTCGGATTGAAGGATGGTTTGAGCCTTTTCAAGCTCCTCCCTTGCCAATTTCATACTCAGAGTAATGGTCTCATTTCTTTTTTTGCTCCATACTTTCAACATTTCCTTAGTAGTCCTCAACTTCTTATACAGCTTTACCATGTGATTACCAAATACATATTCAGACCAAGCTTGTTGTATGGTTTCTACACACCCCATCTCAAAGTGCCAGTAGTTGAAGAATTTGAAGGGTTTTTTTGGGAATTGAAGGCCTTAACCACTCTAATAATAGAGGGACTATGATCAGATATGCCTTGGTTTAAGAACTCAACTTTTACAGCACCATAGTATTTATACCACTCTTCATTTACTAGCACTCTATCCAGGTTTGAGACAATTTTATCTTGATCTTTCCTCTTGTTCACCCAAGTATACTTGCATCCCTTGAATCTAAGGTCAGTGAGGTTGGTACTCTCCATCCAATCTCTATAATTATCAATCACTGTAGTGAGCATAGGCCTCCCTCCAAGCTTCTCAAGACTAGATATGGGTGAGTTAAAGTCCCCAATCACAGTCCAAGCTTTGGTGTTATTGTAGCTGTTGGCAAATGTGATTAAATCTTTCCATAGGATCTCCCTCTCTGGAGCCTCTAAAGCAGCATAAACAATAGAACATAAAATGGTTTCAGAACCCATACTCACACTACAGTGAATCACCTGGATAGTCTTCCTTATGATGATAACCTTAACCATTTGTGGGTCCCAACAAAGTAAAATCCTTCCCTTTTGTCGAGTACTGCAGGTTTTCATCTCCCACCCAGGACACATGAAGTTGACCATGGACTTCTCCCTTCCCCATCACACTCTAGTCTCAAGGATCCCGATTAGACAAAGTTTAAAGTTGCATATAAGCTCTCTAATTGCTCTTTGATTTAGAGAGTCATTTAGCCCCCTAATGTTCCAGCTAGCAAATTTATACATTTCTCCTGGGGGTTTTAGGGTTACCTGTCCCTTTGGTGCTCTCACTCTCAGCTAAATACTTGCTCTTGTTTGGTGCTATTTTCCTAGCCTTCCTTCTTGCTATCTTAGCTTTCTTTACATCTCGTGACTCTTGATTTGAGCTTCATTCTCCCCTGCCGTGCCATAGTTAGAGTCATCCTCATCAGTGTCAGATTCCACCTCAATTACAGCCTCTGTACCTTCAGCAATCTCTGAGACAGCCCTAGTAGTACTCCGTTTTGTTAATTTTCTACTCTCCTTGATCTTACCTTTATTAGTGTTGTTATCCTTCTCAGGGTTTTTATGTGAGTCTGCCTCTGGTGCCTTGTTACGTTTCTCTTTCTTGCTGTGTTGATCACCTGCACCATATCTTGTACTAGCTTGTACCATTTCAGGAATTTCTTTAGTCTGCTCAATACATGCCTCAGATGTGTTAGTCAGGGTTGTATCTTCCTTTTCACCATGTTCTTCATTATGATTCTCAAGAGCTTTGAATCTATTACTCTCTTTGATATCAGTACCGGGGTTCTTCTTTGCACCATTTTCAACAGGCTTATACTGCATTTTGTTAGTTATCTTTGGGTTAGGAATTTTCCATTGGTAGCCCCTAGTTGCTCCTTCCTTGCTAGTACCTATATGCCCTCCATCTTTGAACTCCATCTGAGCTCTAGTCTCATATTGATTCGAATTAGTGTTCTTATAGTTTCTTTATGTGGCAATAGGCTTGTGAGCAGCTTTAGGGCATTTAACATCAATATGGCCAAAAGCTGAACAACCATCGCATTTGACTGGGTGCCATGTATACTCTACCTCAACAGAGAGCTGTAGTTGCATATTTCCCAACATCGACATACTGAAGCCATTATAGAAATTTTTGAAGATATCTTATCACAGCATCAAAAGCATAATGGCAGCAGACGGTTAATCTCGATCAAAACATGTACAGTTCAAGCACAGTTCTCAACCTCATACTTCAGCGATCAAGACTAAGTTCTCGACCTTGAAACTAGTCGTTGCACTCAGTCAAAGAGCCGTTGAAAATCCGCAATGTTCGCCCACATCCTTCGGAATAGGAAACTGTCTTTCAAACTTTGATAAACCTGCATATATCTCTATAAATGCAGGCAGGGTATGAGAGACAAAAAGAAGGGAGATCCCTCGAATCACCACTCTATCTTTCTTACCTCTTTACAATCGCAAACTAGTAATAACTAGCAACCTACTTGATTTTTGCCCCAAAAATCCTCACCGAGGTCGTGGTTTTTCTCAGTTTCTCTAAGTTTCCACGTAAAATCTTGTGCGTTTGTTAAGTTATTCTTCTCTTCTTTACTAAAAGTATTGGCCAGGATTATCCCACTGGAAAATCCGCCATTACAATTGGCGCCGTCTGTGCAACGAATATCCTCTCTATCTCCTAGCCAAAAGCCTCCAGCAAAAAGAATGACAGGAATGAACCTCCGAAGCACCTTAAACACGCTGAGGAACCAAGAAGTTGTTCTTACACCGGAAGTTGCCGATCTACATAACGCCGTGGCCGAACTTTGAAAACAAATGGAGTTAGATCGAGCCCAACGTTTAAAGGATCAACAAAATCATGAACGAGATATCCAAGTCGAAAGAGACGAGAGGAGAGAAGCTCTTAATCAACAAAGCATGAGTTACCAGAAGGAAATGGACAATTTACGCAGAGCACGAACATCCCCTCCTCGAGCACAAAGCGAACAACGTTCCAGAGCAACTCGAAGAGACAGCCAACCAAGGGGAGATCAAGTTCGTGACCAAGTCCGTACATCTCGATTTAGGTCACGAAAACCCCGATAGAGCCTCTCGCCATTTTGGGCTCACAGTTTCCTCCCCATCGACCATTGGAAGCCAACGCACTCGTCATCAGTCTCCACAACCGCGACGACCAATCAGAGAGCATATGGGACCTGAGGGCCAAGGAAATTTTGACCCCCAAGTCGCAGTCGTACCAGCTCCTCAGGCACATTACGTTACATTGGATGATCTCAACACCAGAATCCAAGTTATCAACGCAGAGGTACAAGGCCGAATATCTGCACTTGATAGGATCGAGACCAATCCAATCTCTGTTCACCTCGAGACCATGCATATTCCGGAAAACTTTCATATGCCAAAATTTATCACGTATGCAGGCCTCACGGATCCTCTCACTCACATCCGACACTTCAAGGCTGCAGTCGGGTTATACTCTAAACTCGGCCACATGCTCTGCAGACTTTTTAACATGAGCCTCAGAGAAGATCCCCACCGGTGGTTTCACACTCTTCCCAAAGGTTCGATAACAATGTTCCAACAGCTTCAACGTATCTTCGAGTCCAACTATGCTCATGCCAAAGAGCGTGAGATCACTGTAGACTCATTATTCTTCTTCGAACAAGGAGCGAAGGAAACGCTAGCGAGCTTTTACAAGAGATTCTTGCAAGAGACTCTCAAAATTGGGAACTCAGACCCCAAAATTGTAGTACCAGCATTCACCTCGGCGTTGCACATCAACTCCTTGGTTCGAGAAGAATTAACCCTTCACAAACCTCAGACGGTCAAGGAAATAATCGATGTAGTTAACAACTACATAGAATTGGAACGGTCCAAGAAGGACAAGATGAAGAGTTTTGCGGCCATTCACACCACGAAAACATCTTCATCCTAGCCTCAGAAACAAACAAACACGGGAACTCAAAAACCTCGTGGTCGAAACAATGATAACAACAAAAAACAAGATGGAAAGCCAGACAGACAAGTCCCGACTTTGCCACCGATGACAACAAACCTCTCCACTATCCTGACAGAGATACAGGGAGACGAGCTATATCGAGAATCACAGCCAATTCCTGACATCCCTGGAAAACCAATGTGTCAGTACCACAATGTGCACAGCCACGAAACCAACAACTGCTACTCTCTGATCCGCATATTCAACCACATCGTACTGGCTGGAAGACTCCAACATTATGTGATTGATATTCAGAAATTCGTCGACGACGAAGCAAAAAAGAAAAATACCGATCAAACAAAGGGACAAGGTGAAGCTCGACATCTTTATATGATCGAGATAGAAAAAAGCAAGAAAAGGAAGCAGGATGATAGAATCACCTCTTGCTGCAAAATGACGACAGTAGACAAATCAGCCAAACTTCTCCCCAATTCCAGCAAGTCAACACGCCCATTCCCGGAAACCTTCGAAGACTGCAACACTATCCATGTCAAGTACCCTCATGACGACCCACTGGTCATCATGCTGATAGGAGGACAGGACTATCGGTACACCCTCCTAGTCAACACAGGAAGTACGATAGACGTTATGTTCCGCAGAGCCATATAAGTTCTCGGACTTCGATATTCATTGAAAGCATCGACCACAACCATCGCAGGATTCAATGGTTCTAAGGAATCAGCTACAGGAGAGATCACACTACCGGTACAAGCAGGTCCCGAGACAATATTCGTTAAATTCCTGGTCATCGACGCAGAATCAAAATACTTGGGCATCTTAGGTTGAAGCTGGCTGCACTTCATTAAAGTAGTTCCCTCGACTTATCATCTCGCCCTCTGCTTCCCAACAGATCATGGAGTTTACGAAATCCAAGGCAGCCAAGCAATTGCCCACGCGTGTGAAAACACCACGACGAACTCCCATGCAACTAATCTTCTTAAAGCATAGCAACTACAGCTGGAACCGACACCTACATTCGAGCAGCATGATACTGAAGTTGTCAACTCAATTGAGCTCGATGGTCCTGGACACAATACATATATCGGTTCCCAGTTGTCACCTACCGAAAAGGAAACAATGATCCAACTACTGAAGAAAAACATCGGCATCTTCGTATGGTCATTCCAAGAAATGCCTGGAATTGATCCTTCAGTTGCTTGCCACAAACTCAACCTCCTTCCAGATAGCAAGACCGTTGTGCAGAAACGTCGTAATCTTGCTCCCCGACTTCGTGAAGCTGTTAAACGAAAAAATTGACAAACTCCTGCTTGTCGGGTTTATTTGAGAAGCGAAGTATCCAAAATGCGTCTCTAACATTATGGCGGTCCCTAAGAAGAATGGGAAAATTAGAGTCTGTGTCGATTTCACAGAACCCGACAAGTTCACACCAAAGAACAATTTCCTACTTCCATTGATCCCTCAACTGCTCAATTCTGTTGTAGGGCATGATCATCTATCCATGATGGACGCTGCATATGGACTGAAGAATGCTGGAGGTTTACATTGACGACATGATCTACAAAAGCCTGAAGCGAAAAGATCATTGTCACAACCTCCAAACAATCTTCGACATCCTTCGTACTTACCAGATGAAACTCAACCCAGAAAAATGCCAATTCGGAGTCGCATTCGGCAAATTCTTGGGTCACTTGGTCAGTAAAAGAGGCATCGAGATCGATCCAGCACAAATAAAAGCTCTCATGGAAATGCCATCTCCTCGAACAAAGAAAGACATCCAGAAGTTCGCTGGCAAAATTACTGCCCTTCACCGATTTATCTCCAAATCCTCAGACATATGCAAACTTCTGTACCTTCTCCTTCGTGGAAATTCCACTCCTCATCAAAAAAAGCAGCCAAACGACATCATTTGGACCACAGATTACGAGCTGGCTTTCCAGGATCTCAAAAGATACCTGGGGCACCCCCAATCTTGAGCACTCCAGTCGATGGCGAAACACTCATTATGTACCTCTCTACAACAGACAAACCTATCAGCTCTGTTCTGATTCGAGAAGATTTGGGAATAGAAAAGCTAATCTATTTCATCAGTAAAACTCTCACACTAGCAGAACGAAGATACATAACGACGGAAAAGTAGCTTCTTGCATTGGTATACAGTTCTCAGAAGCTCTGCCCATATTTCCAAGCTCATCCAATCAAAGTTATAACGAAGTACCTTCTCAAGCTCGTATTATCAAAGAAGGAAAAATCAAAAAGAGTTTAACAATGGTTTGTATTCCTTGGGGAGTATGACATCTCTTTCGAGCCTCAAATATCTTGCAAAGGGAAAACAGTTACAGATTTCCAAGAAGATTTTCCAATCGAAGACTCCAAATGGGAAGAACTTGAAGACGTACTTGCAGATGATTCAATTGCCGAACTAGACGCATGGTCCCGAAGCACGGGATGGAGACTGCTTACAGACGGGTCCGCAGGACCACGAGGATCGGGAATTGGCATCGTCCTCATGACATCTTCCAACCATCACATCAAGAAGGCCATTAAACTGAAATTCTATGCCACGAACAATGAGACGGAGTATGAAGCAGTCCTTCATGGACTCGATCTCGCTTTAACACTTGGTGCGAAAGATATAGTAGTATACGTCTACTCCTTACTTGTCGCCAACCACTATAACAAAACATTCAAAACTTCAAGGAAGATGGTTGTTTATGCCGCCTTAGTTAAAGAAAAAATACTCAAGTTCACAATAGCATCGATTTCTTACCTCCCTCGAGCATAAAATAGACATGCAGACGCTTTAGCATATGTAGCAGCCATGCTCAAAGATAGTGAAAAAAGACAGCTAGATATTGAGGTTATTGAGCACTCCAGCTTTGATATCATCCATACAATGCAAATCACCGTTGCCGAAGATGAAGATGAAGATGATTGGAGAAAGCCCTTCTTTGCCTATCTCAATTCCAACATTCTCCCAAGCAACAAAGAAGAAGCCATATCATTTTTGGCCAAATGTCCTCGATTCAAAATCCAGAATAGCGATTTATATCGTAAAATTGGAGGAGGACCCCTTATCGGATGTATCTCACAGAAGCAAGCGCAAATCAGGATCAAAGAGCTACATGAACATATCTGCGCTGCACACATATCAGGAAGATCATTGGCACAACGAGCTTTCATGCATGGATTATACTGGCCAAGGATGAGGCAAGACTATGAAGATTATGTTCGTTAATGCTACAAATGCCAAATCCACGCTCGAGACATCAAAAGCCCAGCCCTCGACATACATGTTAGCAATGTCCTCTGGCCATTCAAGAGATGGGGAATAGACATCATTGGTCCTTTTCATCCAGCATCGGGAAATCGGAAATTCGCCCTAGTCGCCACAGACTATTTCACCAAATGGGTCGAAGCAGTACCCCTTAGCCACACCGACGAAAAATGCAGTAATCAAATTTCTCTGGGAGCACATCACCACAAGGTTTGGTTGTCCAGAAATGATGCGCTCAGATAACAGAAAGCAGTTCATCAGTGCGAAAGTCCTAAACTTCCTCCATAAATACAAGATCCAACTGTCTACTTCGACACCTTACTACCCTCAAGGAAACGGCCAGGCCGAAGCAATCAATAAGAGTACCAAGTCCAGATTACGAAAGCGCCTCGACGACAAGAAAGGAAGATGGGCAGACAAACTACTCAATGTTATTTGGGCTTACAGAACAGCACCTCGAACATCCACCGGCTATACTCCATTCATGATGGCCTTCGGCACCGAAACAGTAATCCCCTCTGACCTCGACCTTCCCAGTGGTCGAAGGAAACTCACAGATGAAGAAAACGAGTTGGGATTACTATGCAATCTCAACTGGATCAAAAAAACAGGTGATCAGGCCATCGCAAACTTGGGGCGATACCATGACACGCTACGGAAAGCATACAACAAGAAAGTCCGCGAAAGAAAATTTAACATAGGCGATCTTGTCCTACGTCGAGTATAGGATCATACTTGACCAAAAAGCTCCAGCAAACTTTTTGAAAATTGGGAAGGACTCTATATTGTCAGTGACAAAAACGAGAGTGGAACTTACTGGCTCATGACAGAGGACAAAGTTCAGCTCGAATATCCCTGGAATACAATGCAACTCAAAATGTTTTACTGATAGAGACTGTATATTCCTTCGACAAATCAAATAAAGTTCATCTTTACTATCATCTTTACAGAATGTCTTTTCAGACAACGCGTACTTATCTTTACAATTTGCATAGTCACGATCTATACTTTTTAAGTATAAATCTCAACTAGCACAACATCCATCGACAAGTTCTTTCCAATTACAGGAAAAACAACTTGCAATCTTTACTTCTAGACCAAAATATATCATGTTTTGCTCTCATCAAACCCAGGTATCCCATTGAGGAAAACCTAGTGCATCAGTTCATCTTGATGTATACTATAAATGTATACATCTGAACTCTATCAAGATAAATGATTTCCAATTACAAGAATAACATCATTTGCAATCTTTACTTCTCGAACAAAACACGTCTTGTTTTGCTCTCATCAAACCCAGGTACCCCATCGAGGAATATACCTGGTATATCAATTCATCTTTATTTATACTATCAAACGTGTATATATGAACAAATGATATCCACTTCAAGTACATATCATTTGCAATGATCACATATTCTCTATCAACAATACTAAGTATTTAATCTTTTCAAAGAAGATAATTTACTAAATTACTTCGACATAAATATTAAGCAGTTAACATAATTATCTCGGCCCCATTGACCATTTTTACAACTTTTTAAATTTATCTCAAATGTTCTCTCTCCTAAGTTACTCTATAGGAGGATTAGGAGAACACTCACCATCGCCAACAGTAACGTCATTCAGATCGTTCAGTACATCATCGACATAAATACCTTCCGGAATCGTTAACACAGATTCCCTCGTCTCCTCCTCTGTATCCTCGACGTAAGGTGTCCCCACCGTCAACTCATTCTCTGATTCGATGAAGGGAAGAATATTATCCTTCACAATCCCCTTATAGTATTCTTTCCTTGCCATCGAATCATTGAGCTCCTTCGAGAAATTCTGTTCAATCTGTACGCACTTTTTATACAGATCCTTCTCGACCTTGGCAATAACATTCCTTTGATTCTCTTTCATCACAGCTTTCTCGGCCTCAAATTCCTCATGCAGCCTCGAGATTTCTTCGTCTTTATCCTTCTTCGCCTCGGCTACAGCTTTTTCCTTAGCCTTGGCCACAGCTTTGTCCTTCGCCTTGTCAGCATCTGCCTTATAGCGATTCAACCTCGACTCCATCTTCTCCTTCTCTCTGATCACTTTCTTTTTCTCATTCGTCAGCTCACTCTTAATCGATTGATAGCCTTTCAACTGATTGACCAATGAGCTCGAGCTAGCAATGAGAGGCGCCACCTCATCGATAACTCCCAAAATCTGCATCAATGACATATTATCAATATTTGAATGAGGAACCAATTGCTTTAATCTCAATTGTGCAGATAAATTTCTCACCATCGACAAACTTGTTTGCCCCTCGCTGAAGAATGACACCAAACTTCTCAGACTCACCTTGGCATCCCCCAGCTTATCTTCCATCAATGCTGCTCCAACGGCGCAAGCATCCAAATTCACATTTACCTCCACAGCAGACTGCTTCATAAACTTAGTTCCAGGCTCCTCCAAACCCTTCTTCCATACCCCAGCTTCCTTCCTCGAAGAGGTACTTGTTGAGCCCAACGGTGGTCGACCCCCAATGGCGCTTCTAGTCACCACCTTCGAACCTTCAGGCACACCAGATCTTCTCGATGGCCTCTTCGGATCCTTCAGCTCATCACCTTCCACAATAGGGGCGGACCTCTTCTTCGTCCCCTTCTTCATTGACCGCTTCAGTATAGCATCTATTCTACTCGTACCCTCGGTGGTATATCCAGACAAAGAAGGATTGTTCAATGGCAAAACTGCCTCGACTTTCCTCTTGTTTTTTGCAGACATCTTCCCATCAATGGTAGACACTTCTGCTCCTTTACTTTGAAATCTTTTGACATCTGCCTCCTCGAACAAAGTATTCAGGTTATCTTGATCCCCAGCTAAAAATTCGATCCGACCCAAACAATCCTTTCTTTTATTGTACAACTGCTCCTTCACCTTCGAGCTCCTACCGATCTCCTTCAATGCTGCACAAAAATAACAAGATGTTAGTAAACCATACTGCAATAGTATATAAATACAACAATTCGATAATAGTTTACCTAACCACAAACCTAAATGGAATGCCTTCCTTTTCAAAAGCTCCCCAGGATTGCTCTTATCAAACTCATAGTTCCCTGATACCAAGAGCCTTTCATCACCATACTGCCCTTCAGTGGACACCATGTCATTAAAGAGGTTTCTCTTTTGAAACCTCGCCAGATAATGGTATCCCCGCTTCGCAGGGTTGATTTTAAAAAAGTAGTACACACAGATATCATCTACTGTAATCAACTCCTCCCCTCTCGCTTGTAGTCGATGGTTTATGGCACCACAAACTCAGAAAAAATCATACACATTCGGATTAAACTGCCCAGGAGCTACATCAAAGAAGTTCATCAACTTCTTCTGATCAGCTCGAAGAGGCAATTTTAACCCCTTCCTAATCTGTTCTCGATGCCCAAGAATCCCATCAAGAGGGATCCTCTGTGCAGTCATCTCATACTGGAACTCCTCTAGCCTGATGTCATCGAGAATTCCATATGTTTTCTTAAACCCGAGAATCTCCCACCTCTAAGGCTTATCACCATAACATTCATTTTCATCTTCCTCAGCAACATCTTCACCATCACCTTCACCTTCTCGACCACTACCTTGTGGCGAGTGATCGATATCAGTCTCCGAATCATCACTATCATATACCTCGAGCTGTAGGGGTGGCACCACAGATTCTTCGACATTACGGGAACCCCCTACCCTATACTCACCTCCCAGCCTCTGGACGCATGTGGTAACATCCACAGACAGGGCGTAACATCTTCTAGATTATCCATTATTGCTTTACCAGCTTTGTCAATTGTTTCAGCCATTTTTATGAACCTGAAACTAGATTCCAATTTTTAGCAAATTCTTTTAACAACTGATACATATAATAGATGCTCATATATATATATATATGAGCATAAATTTCAACATTTATAAGTTCATACATTAGCTATTTCATAATGCTATAATTGTCGAACAAGTCTTCAACACAATAGCATTTTTGTGACATTTTTATGATCACTCTGTTGTCGAGAATCTCCATCAACCAGTCATTATCATTACGAGGTTTGATAATCCCCAATAATCGATAAGCTAAATCATTTTTATTCTCGAACAAATACTTAACAAATTTCCCCGTTTTGTGCGTATTTGTAGGGACACTTCTCGAAGAAACTGCTCAGAAAGATATTTCCCACCAAAATCAATCAAGTCAAAAAATCTTTTCAAACTTTCACACTCCTTGCCCCAATTCCTGGCAGCATCACCCATCCTCCGGCATCCTATTGTCGAACTTCTAGAAAAAAAACACCATGCAGTAGCGCCATCACCACCCGCCACCCCCATAGTCGCGCCGTAACGGCAACGAGAACAACAACTCAGTCTCTCTCCACCACCAAGCCCTTGATCATGCTCTCTACTCCGGTACTTCACCAAAATATACTCACAATAATGATTACCCCATCACAACACCCCAATTATCAACAACTCGACTAAATTCACGAAAACGCCCAAATTCAATTTTTTTCAATTACTCTAAACACACTAACATTTGATTCAATTCTTTCAAACCCTTTATCCTACCTATCAATATCTACAATGGGTATTGATTACAAATCAAAAATACTACAACATGGAAGAGCAACTACTTACCAAAAAGACGCGCTGCTTTGGTATCCCTTGCCTTAGCTTCCTTAGCCCTCTCTATCAAAATACTAATCTCCTCTCTACCAATCATTGCCAATGTTTCCAACTCCAAACGGACAGCACTTAGAGAGGAAGAAAATTTTTCAAAATATTTAAAATGTAAACAGTCGCCTGTCACAGACCTATTTATAGACCAAAGACGATTGTTCATAGCACCGCTTCAAGACCGTTCGACAACTCGAGCATAACGTCTTTTTCTAACCTTCTCAAAGTCCTCCATACTTTTCCTTTTGTGAGCAAGCAATCCAAGACATTGTTGCTGCAAACTTTCAATGTTTCTATGCAACTCTTGTGGAACATCAATCCTCGATAACGAGAACCTAATCTTCATCAAAAGACATCGAATATCTATTTCCTTGTACTTAATCACATTACCTACAAGGTTACACTTGCCATCTCAAATTTTGTTTATACTTAAACGTTTACAACCTACATCTTATAATCACTCCATACCATATACTTCAGACATATTTAAAGTATAATACTTTAACATTCGAGATATCTTAACATCGAATACACCAAATTTAAATCGACAATAAAAGTAATGGAAGATAGCAAACAATTTTTATTGATTTGACATATCAAGTACATTTTACATTCGACATCTCATTCATTAGATTACATTACATTCTTCGACAACTACTTTTCAGCGGTTAAATTAACTTCATATTTTAATCTATCTATGTAGCACAACTTCTGGGAGCTCGAGAAGTTCCATGACTTTGAGAAGATCAAGAGACTTCAAAAACAGTCTTTTCACCAGAGTCTGGCATTAACTCGAAGAACAGCCGCAGGCTTTTATCTGATGAAAGGGCCACGTTCTTCGAGAAACTGAATGAATCTCAAGTCACCAATTTTTGAAGTCCGAAGATGCCTTCGGACAACAACATGATACTCGCCTGATGCCTGCCTTGAGAACTAACTTCTTGAGCAGAACAACCACTTTTGGTTCATCTTCAGGCCCATGAATTCCAACAACAACTTCACCACATATAAAATCAATACAACTTCCATCAACCAAAACTACCTTCCACCCATATACATCCATGGTTATCACCTCTGACACAACGGCATCTTCCAAGTTCAGATCAATCATACCTTTTTCTGCCCTCCTTGACGTAGAGTGACCCCTCTCAAAAATTTTCCAAACCATAAAATAACCAGTTACTCGTCGGCCTATTTATAGATCAACATTTAATACAACATTTATTGACCTCGGGAACAGATGTGGGCAGATACATTGAACCTCGGTAATGACATCTGCACGGTCTACAATAGTCGACATCTTTCTCAAAGCTTCGACATTTCTTCTCGACACAACCACAAGTACTTCTGTCGAGAATGGGGCGATGTAGTAGCATATTTCCCAACATCGACATACTGAAGCCATTATAGAAATTCTCGAAGATATCTTATCACAGCATCAAAAGCATAATGGCAGCAGACGGTTAATCTCGATCAAAACATGTACAGTTCAAGCACAGTTCTCAACCTCATAATTCAGCGATCAAGACTAAGTTCTCGACCTTGAAACTAGTCGTTGCACTCAGTCAAAGAGCCGTTGAAAATCTGCAATGTTCGCCCACATCCTTCGGAATAGGAAACTGTCTTTCAAACTTTGATAAACCTGCATATATCTCTATAAATGCAGGCAGGGTATGAGAGACAAAAAGAAGGGAGATCCCCCGAATCACCACTCTATCTTTCTTACCTCTTTACAATCGCAAACTAGTAATAACTAGCAACCTACTTGATTTTTGCCCCAAAAATCCTCACCGAGGTCGTGGTTTTTCTCAGTTTCTCTGAGTTTTCACGTAAAATCTTGTGCGTTTGTTAAGTTATTCTTCTCTTCTTTACTAAAAGTATTGGCCAGGATCATCCCACCGAAAAATCCGCCATTACAAGAACCTCTCCTCAGTATCAGTTATAACTGGAATTGTAGTGGCCATTTCATACTGAGTATTAATATCAACACAAATTCTAGCATACCCCTGCCTGGTTCTTGCCTAAGTTGCCTTGTCCAAGTATAACAGAATCCCAATCACACTGGCAAGCTGAGCTAGGCCCTCTGGGTTCCATAAGTGGTAGGGTATGCTTCTCAACAGAATCCAAACTTTCACATTGTTAAGAATCGTAGACTCAGACCCTATATATGGTCTCCAAGGTCTCACCATGAAACATTTGTTAGCTATGTGGACAGGCCCCATAGTGAGCACTTTGTTTCTGTCATCTTCGCTGCCAAACTTGAACGTGAAAAAGTTACTCCCTTGCATATCCATCTCAAATTCTGATTTGGTCCCCCACATTGAGATCAAGACTTTCCTAACAAAATTATAGTCCAGCCTTCTACCTATAAAATTCCCAATCACCAGAGTGTCACAATTCTTAATATTGCTAGCATACTTCTCAGTCTTGATAAACGCAGATTTTGTGCCATTCACCACAGTGGGAGGGATGTAGCTTAGCTTTGTTGTACCTCTGAACTTTGGAGCAGCACCCATCAGCTATGCCCAGTTCATAACTTTTGGGGATGTTGAGTTAGTATTAGGTGCTTTTTCACAGCCCCTCTATTCTGAGTGCTAGTTACTTCTTGAGTTTTCTCAACGTTCTCATCAATTGTAGCAGCTTGGTCATTTGAATCCGTTGTGGGGTCATCAATTGTAGCAGCCCCTCTTATGTGTGTTTTCGATATTCGTGGTCTTCATCTGATGTCCTTCCTCCATTTTCTCTTTCCCAAAACTCTCATATCCTGAGCTCTCTCCGGTTAGTCTGTCTCCATCAATGCTACTTCCACCCGCTTCACTGTTGTAAGATCCAGAGCTATCACTGCCTTCCTCGGCTTCACCACTCATAAACTCATCTTCTTGTAACTGTCTCATGGTCTGTTGGAGTTCTAAATCCTTAGCTTCTCTCTCTGCATAAAGTTTAGCAATTCTCTGTTCATGAAAGCTGAGTTTCTTAGCTAGAATTGGTGATTCCTTTCTCATACTTGTTGGGCTCTTATAATCAGTTCTAGCCTCATGAAGTTTTTGGTATTCTCTCCGTTCTTCTGCCAAAATTGGTGGGTCAGAACTACTCAATGGTATCCCACGCGCAAGCAATTGAAGTTCAAAAGTATCCAGATTACTCTTTATTTTGGGCACCGGTTGCGATACAGCTGCAATTCGATTTGAAAAACCCAATCCATTTCCTTTCTGTGGAGTAAGTGAGTTAAGAGCCCCATGAACCTTCTCCGAACGAGCAGGGGAACGGGGCTGACTTGTTGTCGTCTGGTGGTCAGACACACCGGAGGGGGCCATGGCCCAAAGTCGTGTCTACAAGCTCACCAACAATCTTCTCCCCAAAGATGAAAAGAGATGCAGAAAAATCTATTATTGAAAGGTGATAAGGGTTTGGATAGAATTCAATGCTAACCTACTCACCATAAATGGCAACAACTACTAACCAACAGCTAGGATTAATCAAGATGAACGGTGGGAATTAAATCTGGTAAATAAGGCATGTGATTGTTAACTAACACTTGAAAAATCAAAGAAAACCCACTAACCTGCGCCGTGTTATGTAGGAGCTTTTTTCTCTTCCAAACCGGGTATGGAAGCACTGTTTTGTGCCATTCCGATGCAATTGAACGCAACTCTTAGAAGTTACGTTACCTTTAACTTGTTTAAGAGGTTTGATCGTGGTGAAAAGTTTCTTTTCGATCGACAATAAGTTAGGGTAGTTACCAAATGAATCGCATCACGTCCAGCTTTAATTTATGACCAGTATGGATTTCGTACCATTCCAATGCTTTAGAACTCAATTCTTAGAAGCTTGGCTACCGACAACTCGTTTGAGAGGTTGGATCGTGGTAAAGAGTTTCTTTTCAACCGACTATAAGCTATGATTGCTACCAAATGAATTGCATCATTTCCTGTTTAAATTTATGACCGTTACAAATTTCAAACCATTCCGATGCTTTAGATCTTATTTCTTAGAAGCTTGTCTACCAGCAATGCGTTTGAGAGGTTAGATCGTGGTAAAGAATTTTTTTTTTGATCGAGAAAAGGCTAGGATAGTTACCAAATGAATGGCAACACTCCCGGTTCAAATTTAAGATTGGCACGGATTTCTAAATATTATGATGCTTTAGAACGTAATTCATTGATGCTTAGCTACCAGCAGCTCGTTTGATAGTTTGGATTGTGATGAAGAGTTTCTTTTTGACCGACAACAAGCTAAGATAGTTAACCAATTAATTATAATACTTATGGTTTTAATTAATGACAGGTACTGATTTCTACCATTCCGATGCTTTAGAGCGCAATTCTTAAAAGCTTGGCTACCGAATGAGATAGGAGTTAGGGTTTGAAGAAGGCAGGCCAACTAAATTTTCTGAAGAGTTAAAGCAGAAAGACAAAGATGACACAGATGGCAAGACATATGTTATTTCAAATTTCTGATTACAACCCTATTCATTTCTTTGCTTTTGGTGTTAGGCTCCTTGCTTTCCTCTTGTGTCCTTGAAGGTTGAGGGTTGTCCCTACCATGTACTTAGTTCCTTTTTTTTCTTCTATTCAAAGCTTAATTTCCAAAATAAAAAGGAAACTTGTTTGAGAGGTTGGATCGTGGGAAAGAGTTTCTTTTCGATTGACAAAAAGTTAGAATAGTTTCCAAATGAATCGCAACACTATCGGCTTGAATTTATGACCGGTACGGATTTTGTACCATTCTAATGCTTTAGAGCACAATTTTTAAAAGCATGGCTACCAGCAACTCTTTTGAGAGGTTGGATCATGGTGAAGAGTTTCTTTTCGACTGACCAAAAGCAAAGATAGTTACCAAATGAATCGAAACACTCTCAGTTTTAATTTAAAACCTGCTCAGATTTTGTACGATTTCAATACTTTTGAACGCAATTCTTAGAAGTTTGGCTTACCGGTAACTCATTTGAGAGGCTGGATCATGGTGAAGAATTTCTTTTTAACTGGCAACATGCTAGGATAGTTACTTAATGAATTACAACACTCCTGGTTTTAATTTATGATAGGTACGGATTTTGTATCATTTCGATGCTTTATAACGCAATTCTTAGAAGCTTGGCTACCAGCAACTCGTTTGAAAGGTTAGATCGTGGTGAAGAGTTTCTTTTTGACTGACAAGAAGCTAAGATTGTTACCAAATGAATTGCAATACTCCCAATTTTAATTTAACACTGGTACAGATTTCGTACCATTTTAATGCTTTAGAACACAATTCTTAGAAGCTAGGTTACCAGAAATGGACTTGAGATGTTGCATCGTGGTGAAATTTATTTATGATCAACAACAAGCAAGATAGTTACCAAATGAATTACAACACTACTGGTATTAATTTAAGGCCGGCATGGATTTTGTACCATTTCGATGCTTTATAACGCAATTCTTAGAAGCTTGGCTACAGACAATTCGTTTGATAGGTTTGATCTTGTTGAAGAGTTTCTTTTCGACCAACAACAAGCTAAGATAGTTACCAAATAAATTGTAACACTCTCGGTTTTAATTTATGGCCTGTACAAATTTCGTACCATTCCCATTCTTTAGAGCGCTATTCTTAAAAGCTCGGCTACCGGCAACTCGTTTGAGAGGATGGATCGTGGGAAAGAGTTTTTTTTATCGATAAAAAGCTAGGATAGTAACCAAATAAATCGCAGTACGACCTGCTTTATTTAAAACCGGCACGGATTTTAAGCCACTGATGCCTTAGAACGTAATTCTTAGAAGCTCAGTAACTGGCAACCTGTTTGAGAGGTTGGATCGTGGTGAAGAGTTTCATTTCGACCGACAGCAAGTTAGGATAGTTACCAAATTATTCACAACACTTCTGGTTTTAATTTAAGGCCGGTACAGATTTTGTACCATTATGATGCTTTAGAACACAATTCCTCGAAGCTTGGCTTCCAGAAATTCGTTTGAGTGGTTTGATCGTTGTGAAGAGTTTTTTTCATTCAAAAGAAAGAAATGTTAGTTGCCAAATTAATCACAATACTCCTCATTTTATAACCGGAATGGATTTTGTACCATTCCGATGCTTTAGAACGCAATTCTTAGATGCTTGGCTACCGACGACTCGTTTGAGATATTGGATCGTGGTGAAGAGTTTCTTATCTATAGACAAAAAGTTGGCATAGTTTCTAAATGAATCGCAACACTCCTAGTAATAATTTAAAACAACACAGATTTCGTACCATTCCGATGCTTTAGAATGCAATTCTTAGAAGCTTGGCAACCGATAATTCGTTTGACAAGTTGGAGCGTGGTAATAAGTTTCTTTTTGACCAACAATAAGCTAGGATTGTTTTCTAATGAATCGCAGACCTCCCAGCTTGAATTTTTGACTGGTGCAAATTTTGTACCATTCCAATGCTTTAGAATGCAATTCTTAGAAGCCTGACTACCAGAAACTCATTTGTGAGGTTGGATTGTAGAGAATAGTTTCTTTTCGACCGACACCAAGATTGGAAAGTTACCAAATGACTGGTAAAACTTTAAGCTTTAATTAAAGATCGATACGGATTTTGTACCATTCCAAAGCTATAGAGTGCAACTCTTAGAAGCTAGGTTACCTGCAACTCGTTTGAGAGGTTTGATAATTGTGAAGAGTTTATTTATGACCGGTACAAATTTCGTACCTTTCTGATGCTTTAAATCTAAATTCTAAGATACTTGGCTACTGGAAACTCATTTGAGAGGTTGGATCGTGGTGAATATTTCCTATTCGGACGACTAAAAGATAGGTTATTTACCAAATTAATCGTAACACTCCCAGTTTTAATTTATATCCAACACGGATTTCGTACCATTCTAATGCTTTAGAACACAATTCTTAGAAGCAAGGTTATTTGAAACTCATTTGCTAGGTTGCTTCGCTGTGAAGAGTTTTTTTATAACCGTCAACAAGTTAGGACATTTACCAAATGAATCGCAACACTTCCAATTTTAATTTATGACCGGTACGGATTTCGTACCATTTCGATGCTTTAGATTGTATTTATTAGAAGCTTGTTTACCAACAACACGTTTGAGAGGTTGGATCGTGGTGAAGAATTTCTTTTCGCCGAGAAAAAGCTAGGATAGTTACCAAATGAATCGCAACCCACCGGTTTAAATTTAAGACTGGCACGGATTTTGTACCATTCCGATGCTTTAGAACACAATTCTTAGAAGCTTGGCTACCGAAATCTCGTTTGATAGTTTGGATTGTGGTGAAGAGCTTCTTTTCGACCGACAACAAGCTAGGATAGTTAACAAATTAATTCAAACACTCCCGATTTTAATTTATGATAGGTACGAATTTCGTACCATTTCGATGCTTTAGAGCTCAATCCTTAAAAGCTTGGCTACTGACAACTCATTTAGGAGGTTGGATCGTGGTGAAGATTTTCTTTTCGATTGACAAAAAGCAAAGATAGTTACCAAATGAATCGAAATACTCCAAATTTTAATTTAAGACTGACACATATTTTGTACGATTCCAATGCTTTAGAACACAATTCATAGAAGCTTGGCTTACCGACAACTCATTTGAGATGTTGGATCGTGGTAAAAAAAATATTTTCGACCGACAACAAGCTAGGATAGTTACCAAATGAATTGCAACACTCCTAGTTTTAATTTATTACCGGTATGGATTTTGTACCATTTCGATGCTTAAAAATGCAATTCTTAGAAGCTTGGCTACCGGAAACTCTTTTGGGAGGTTGGATCGGGGATAAGAGTTTATTTTCGACTAACAAAAAGCTAGAACAGTTACCAATTGAATCTTAACTCTTCCAGCTTTATTAAAAGCCGACACGGATTTTGTACCATTTCGAATCTTTAGAACTCAATTCTAAAAAGCTTGGCAGCCGATAACTCGTTTGGTAGGTTAAATTATGTTGAAGAGTTTCTTTTCGACCGACATCAAGCTAGGATAGTTACCAAATGAATTGACGCACTCCCAATTTTAATTTATGACCTATACGGATTTCGAACCATTCCGATGCTTTAGAGTGCTATTTATAATGGCTTGGCTACCGGCAACTCGTTTAAGAGGTTCGATCATGGGAAAGAGTTTTTTTTTACTGACAAAAATCTAGGATAGTAAACAAATGAATTGCAGCACTCCCGAGTTTATTTAAGACTGGTGCAGATTTTCTACCTTTCTGATGCTTGAGAATGCAATTCCTAGAAGCTTGGCTACCGAAAATTCGTTTGAATGCTTTGATAATTGTGAAGAGTTTCTTTTCGACCAAAAAAAAACAATGTTAGGTTCCAAATAAATCACAATACTCCTGGATTTATAACTAGAATGGATTTTGTATCATTCCGATGCTTTTGAACGCAATTCTAAGAAGTTTTGCTATCGGCAACTCATTTTAGAAGTTAGACCGTGGTGAAGAGTTTGTTTTCGAACGACAACAAGCTAGGATAGTTTACAAATGAATCGCAACACTTCTGACTTTAATTTATGACTGGTATGGATTTTGTACCATTCTGATGCTTTAGAATGCAATTCATAGAAGCTTGGCTACCGGCAACTATTTTGAGAGGTTGGATCGTAGTATAAAGTTTTTTTTCGAATGACAACAAGCTAGGATAGTTACCAAATAAATTACAACAATTTAAGTTTTAATTTAAGGTCGATACAGATTTTGTATCATTCCGTTGCTTTAGAATGCAACTCTTAGAACCAAGGTTACCTGCAACTCGTTTGAGAGGCTAGATCGCTGTAAAAAGTTTATTTATAACCGACCAAAAGCAAGGATAGTTACCAAATAAATTGCAACACTCCCAGTTTTAATTTATGACTGGTACCAATTTCGTACCTTTCCGATGCTTTAGATCAAAATTCTGATAAACTTGGCTACTCGCAACTCATTTGAGAGGCTGGATCGTGGTAAAGATTTTTGATTTAACCGGCAGAAAGCTAGGATATTTACCAAATTAATTGTTACTCTCCCTATTTTAATTTATGGTCAACACAAATTTTGTACCATTCTGATGCTTTAGAATTCAATTATTAGAAGTTAGGTTACCTGAAACTCGTTTGCTAGGTTGCATCGTTGTGAAGAGTTTTTCAATAACCGTTAACAAATTAGGACATTTACCAAATGAATCGCAACACTTCCAGTTATAAATTATGACCGGTGCGGATTTTGTACCATTTTGATGCTTTAGATTACATTTCATAGAAGCTTTTGCATTTCTAAGAAACTTGTCTACCAACAACGCATTTAAGAGGTTGGATCATGGTGAAGAATTTCTATTCGACCGAGAATAAGCAAGGATAGTTACCAAATGAATCGCAACACTCCTGATTTTAATTTAAGACCGACACAGATTTCCTACCATTCTGATGCTCAAGAACATAATTCATAGAAGCTTGGCTACCGACAACTCGTTTGATAGTTTGGATTGTAGCAAAAAGTTTATTTTCTACCGACAACAAGCTTGGATAGTTAACCAATTAATTACAACACTCCTAGTTTTAATTTATGACAGGTACGGATTTTGTACCATTCCGATGCTTTAGAGCGCAATTCTTAAAAGCTTGGCAACCGAATGAGGCGGGAGTTGGGTTTGAAGAAGGCTGACCAACTAAATTTTTTGAAGAATTAAAGCAAAAATTCAAAGATGATGCAAATGGCAAGAAATATGTTATTTCAAATTTCAGATTATAAGTCTATTCATTTCTTTTCTTCTGGTGCTAGGCACCTTGCTTTCCTCTTGTGTCCTTGAGGGTTGAGGGTTGTCCCCACCATGTACTTTGTTCCCTTTTTTTTTCTTCTATTCAAAGCTTAATTTCCAAAAGAAAAGGTAACTTGTTTGAGAGGTTCGATCGTAGGAAAGAGTTTCTTTTTGACCGACAAAAAGCTAGAATAGTTACCAAATGAATCGTAACACTATCGGTTTGAATTTATGACCGCTAGGGATTTCATACCATTCTAATGCTTTAGAGCACAATTTTTAAAAGCTTGGCTACCAGCAACTCATTTGAGAGGTTGAATCGCGGTGAAGATTTTCATTTGAGAGGTTACCTGAAACTCATTTGAGAGGTTAGATCGTTGTGAAGAGTTTATTTATAACTGACAAAATGCAAGGATTGTTACCAAATACATTGCAGCACTCCCAGTTTTAATTTATGACTGATATTAATTTCTTACCTTTATGATGCTTTAGATCGATATTCTAAGAAACTTGGCTACCGGTAACTCGTTTGAGAGGTTGGATCATGGTGAAGATTTTCTATCCGTCCGACAAAAAGCAAGGATATTGACCAAATAATTCACAGCACTCCAGGTTTTAATTTAAGACCGGCACAGATTTCGTACCATTCCAATTCTTTCAAACACATTTATAAGAAGCCTGGCTACCGGCAACTCGTTTGAGAGGTTGGATAGTGGTAAAAACTTTCTTTCCGACCAACAAAAAGCTAGGATATTTACCAAATTAATCACCACACTCCTAATTTTAATTTAAAACTGGCACAAATTTTATACCATTTCGATGCATTAGAACACAATATTTAGAAGCTTGGCTAAGGGCAACTTGTTTGAGAGGTTCGATCACGGTGAAGAGTTTCTTTTAAACCGACAATAATCTAGCATAGTTATCAAATGAATGGCAATAATTTAAGTTTTAATTTAAGACCGATACTGATTTTGTACCATTCCGATGCTTCATAACCTAACTCTTAGAGGTTAGGTTACTTGAAACTCGTTTGAGATGTTAGATCATTGTGAAGAGTTTATTTATAACAGATAAAAAGCAAGGATAGTTAGCAAATAAATCGTAACACTCCAAGTTTTAATTTATGACCGGTACCAATTTCGTACCTTTCCGATGCTTTAGATCAAAATTCTGAGATACTTTGCTACCGGCAACACGTTAGAGAGGCTGGATGTTGGTGAAGACTTTTTATTCGATAACAAGAAGCTAGGATATTTACCAAATAAATCACAATATTCCCGGCTTTAATTTTAGACCGGCACGGATTTTGTACCATTCCGATACTTTCGAACGCAATTTTAAGAAGCCTGGCTACCGGTAACTCGTTTGAGAGGTTTGATCGTGGTGAAGAGTTTCTTTACGATCAACAAAAAGCTAGGATATTTACCAAATGGATCACAATACTCCCCATTTTAATTTGAAACCGGCACAAATTTTATACCATTCTGATGCATTAGAACGCAATTTTTCGAAACTTGGCTGCGGGCAACTTGTTTGAGTGGTTGGATCATGGTGAAGAGTTTCTTTTCAACTGAAAACAATCTGGGACAGTTACCAAATGAATGGCAATAATTCAAGTTTTAATTTAAGAGCGATACGGATATCGTACCATTCCTATACTTTAAAACCTAACTCTTTGAAGTTAGGTTACCTAAAACTAGTTTGAGAGGTTAGTTCATTGTGAAGAGTTTATTTATAACTGACAAAAAGCAATGATAGTTACGAAATAAATCACAACACTCCCAATTTTAATTTATAACCGGTACCAATTTTGTACCTTTTCCATGCTTTAGATCGAAAATATAAGAAACTTTACTACCGGCAACTCGTTTGAGAGGCTGGATGTTGGGGAAGATTTTCTATTTGACCAACAAAAAGCTAAGATATTTACCAAATTAATAGCAATACTCCCGGTTTTAATTTAAGATCAGCACGGATTCCGTACCATTCCGATACTTCAGAACGCAATTCTTAGAAGTATGTCTACCCACAACTCATTTGGGAGGTTGGATCGCGGTGAAGTATTTCTTTTCGACCGATTTTTTTTTAAGATATTTAATATATGAATCGCAACACTCTCGGTTATAATATAAGACCGGTACGGATTTCGTACCATTCTGATGCTTTAAAACGCAATTCCTAAAATCTAGGTTACCTAGAACTTGTTTGCGAGGTTGCATCGTTGTGAAGAGTTTTTTTTTTCTGTCAACAAGCTAGGACAGTTACCAAATGAATCGTAACTCTTCCAGTTTTAATTTATGACCGGTATGAATTTCGTACCATTTAAATACTTTAGATCGTAATTTTTATAAGCTTGTCTACCAGCAACGCGTTTGAGAGGTTGGATCGTGGTAAATAATTTCTTTTCAACCGAGGAAAAGCTAGAATAGTTACCAAATAAATTGCAGCACTTCCGGCTTTAATTGAAGACCGGCACGGATTTAGTACCATTCTGATGCTTTAGAACACTATTCTTAGAAGCTTGGCTACAAGCAACTTGTTTGAGATGTTGGATCGTGGTGAAGATTTTCTATTTGACCGACAACAAACAAGGATAGTTACCAAATGAATCTCGATACTCCCAATTTTAATTTATGACCGGTACGGATTTCGTACAATTCTAATGCTTTAGAGCACAATTCTTAAAAGCTTGGCTTCCGGCAACTTGTTTGAAAGGTTAGATCGTGGTAAAGAGTTTCCTTTTTGACCGAATAAAAGCTAGAATAGTTACCAAATGAATCGCAACACTCATGGCTTTAATTTCTGACCGATACGGATTTTGTACCATTCTAATACTTTAGAGCACAATTCTTAAAAGCTTGGCTACCGGCAACTCATTTGAGAGATTGGATCGTGGTGAAGAGTTTCTTTTCAACTGACCAAAAAGCTAGAACAGTTACCAAATGAATCGCGACTCTCTTAGTTTTATTTAAAACCTGTACGGATTCATACCATTTTGATGCTTTTGAACCCAATTCTTAGATGCTTGGGTACCGACAACTCATTTAAGAGATTGGATCATGGTGAAGAGTTTTTGTTGACCAACAAGAAGCTAGGATTGTTACCAAATAAATTGCAATACTCCCAGTTTTAATTTAAGACTGGTACGGATTTAGTACCATTCTGATGCTTTAGGATGCAATTCATAGAAGCTAGGTTACCTGAAACTTATTTTAATTGTTGCATCGTGGTGAAGAATTTATTTATGACCGACAAAAAGCTATGATAGTTACCAAAAGAATCGTAACACTCCCGATTTTAATTTAAGACCGCAATTCCTAAAGGCTTGGTTACCGACAACTCGCTTAATAGGTTGGATCATGGTGAAGAGTTTCTTTTCAACTGACAAAATGCTAGGATAGTGACCAAATGAATTGAAGTACTCCAGGTTTTAATTTTTGACCGGTACGGATTTCGTACCTCTCCGGTGCTTAAGATAGCAATTCGAAGAAGCTTGACTACCGACAACTCGATTGAGAGGTTGAATCATTTTTAAGAGTTTGGCTTTGACCGACAACATACTAGGATAGTTACCAAATGAATCGCAATACTCTAGGATTGAATTTTTTAACGGTATGGATTTCGTACCTCTCCAATACTTTAGATCACAATTTTGAGAAGCTTGGCTACAGGCAAGTCGTTGGATAGGTTGGATCATTTTTAAGAGTTTCATTTCGACTGACAATATGCTAGGATTTTAACCATATGAATCGCAATGCTCCCGGTTTAACTTTTTGAAAAGTACAAAATTCGTACCTCTCCGATGCTTTAGTTTGCAATTCGGAGAAGCTTGGCTACCGGAAACCCGTTTGAGAGGTTGTATCACTTTAAATAGCTTTTTTTATACTGACAGCATACTTGAATAGTTACCAAATAAATTGCAATAATCCAGGTTTGTATTTTTGACAGGTAAAGATTTTATACCTCTCTGATGCTTTAGATCACTATTCGGAGAAGCTTGGCTACCGGCTAGTCGTTTGAGAGATTGAATTATTTTTAATAGTTTTTTTTTGACCAAATACATACAAGGATAGTTAGCAAATGAATCGCAATACTCCTGGTTTTAATTTTTGACCGGTACGGATTTCGTATCTCACCGATGCTTTAGATCGCTATTCAGAGAAGCATTGCTATCGACAAGTCGGTTTAGAGGTAGGATCATTGTGAAAAGTTTCATTTCGACCAAATACATGTTTGGATAGTTACCAAATGAATTGCAATACTCCCAGTTTTAATTTTTGACTAGTACGGATTTTGTACCTCTCCGATGCTTTAGATCGCAATTCGGAGAAGCTTGGCTACCGGCAAGTCGTTTGAGAAGTTGGATCATTTTAAAGATTTTCTTTTCGACTAACAATATGCTAGGATAGCAATCAAATAAATCGCCATACTCCCGGTTTGAATTTTTAACCGATACGAATTTTTTACCACTTCGATGCTTTTGATCGCAATTCGAGAAGCTTTGCAACCGGCAACTCGTTTGAGAGGTTGATAATTTTTAAGAGTTTTGTATCATCGCACAACATACTAGGATTATTCCCAAATGAATCACAATATTCCCGGTTTGAATTTTTGACCGGTACGGATTTCGTACCTCTCCGATGCTTTATATCGCAATTCGAAGAAGCTTGGCAACCGGCAACACGTTTGCGAGTTTGGATCATTTTTATGAGTTTTGTATCACCCGAAAACATGCTAGGATTGTTCCCAAATCAATCGCAATACTCCCAGTTTTAATTTTTGACCGGAACAGATTTTGCACCTCTCCGATGCTTTATATCACAATTCGGAGAAGCTTTGCTACCGACAACTCATTTGAGAGGTTGGATCAATTTTATGAGTTTCATTTTGACCGAAAATGCTTGAATAGTTACAAAATGAATCGTAATACTCCCAGTTTGAATTTTATACCGGTACGGTTTTCGTACCTCTCCGATGCTTCAGATCGCAATTCGGAGAAGCTTGGCTACCGCCAACTTATTTGTGAGGTTGGATTGTATTTAAGAGTTTCGTTTTGACCGAAAACATACTTGGATGGTTATCAAGTGAATCGCAATACTCCCGGTTTGAATTTTTGACCGGTACGGATTTCGTACCTCTCCGATGCTTTAGATCGCAATTCCGAGAAGCTTGGCTACTGACAAGTAGTTAGAGAGGTTGGATCATATTTAAGAGTTTCATTTTGGCAGACAAATGCAAGGATGGTTACCAAATGAATCGCAATACTCCCGGTTTGAATTTTTGACCGACACGGATTTCGTACCTCTCTGATGCTATAAATTGTTATTTAGAGAAGTTTGGCTACCAGCAAGTCGTTTGAGAGGTTTGATCATTTTTATGAGTTTCTTTTCGACCATGTACATACTTGGATAGTTACCAAATTAATCGTAATGATCCATGCTTTAATTTTAGACCAGTACGGATTTTGTACCACTCCGATGCTTTAGATCGCAATTCGGAGAAGCTTGGCTACCGACAACTTGTTTGAGAGGTTGTTTTTATTTTAAAGTTTTGTATCCCCTGACAATATACATGAATTGTTCCTAAATTAATCGTAATATTCCCGGATTGAATTTTAACCGGTACGGATTTCGTACCTCTCCGATGCTTTAGATCGTAATTTTGAAAAGTTTGGCTACCGACAACTCGTTTGAGAGTTTAGACCATTTTTAGGAGTTTCCTATCGCCCGACAACATGCTTGGATTGTTCCCAAATGAATCGCAATACTGTCAGCTTAAATTTTTGACCGAAACGAATTTTGTACCTCTCCGATGCGTTAGATCGCAATTCGGAGAAGCTTTACTACCGGGAATTCATTTGAGAGGTTGGATCATTTTTATGAGTTTTGTTTCGACCGACAACATGCTAGGATAGTTACCAAATGAATCGCAATACCCCCAGTTTGAATTTTTGACCAGTACAAATTTCGTACCTCTCCGATACTTTAGATCGCAATTCGTAGAAGCTTGGCTACCGACAACTCGATTAAGAGGTTGGGCCATTTTTAAGAGTTTTTTTTGGCTGACAACATTCTAGGTTACTTACCAAATGAATCACAATACTCCCGGATTGAATTTTGGACCGGTACGGATATCGTACCTCTCCGATGCTTTCGATCGCTATTTTGAGAAACTTGGCTACCGGCAAGTCATTTGAGAGGTTGATTTTTATAAGAGTTTTGCATCGCCTAACAACATACTAGGATTGTTCCCAAATGAATCGCAATATTCCCGGTTTGAATTTTTGACTGGTACGGATTTCGTACCTCTCCGATCCTTTAGACCGCTATTAGGAGATGCTTGGCTACCGACAAGTTATTTGAGAGGTTGGATCGTTTTTAAGAGTTTCGCATCGACCACATACATGCTAGGATAGTTACCAAATGAATCCCAATACTCTCGGCTTGAATTTTTTACCGGTAGGGATTTTGTACTTCTCCGATGCTTTAGATAGTTATTTAGAGAAGCTTGGCTACCGGCAAGTCGTTCGAGAGGTTGGATCATTTTTAAGAATTTCATTTTGACTAAATCCATGCTAGGATGGTTACCAAATGAATCACAATACTCTCAGTTTAAATATTTGACCGGTACGGATTTTATATCTCTTCGATACTTTAGATCGCTATTTAGAGAAGCTTGGCTACCGATAAGTCATTTGAAAGGTTGATTTTTTAAGAGTTTTGCATCTCCCGGCATCATACTAGGATAGTTACCAAATGAATCGCAGTACTCAAGATTTGAATTTTTGAACGGTACGAATTTAGTACCTCTTCGATGCTTTAGATCGCTATTTGGAAAAGCTTGGGTACCGGCAAGTCGATTGAGAGGTTGGACCATTTTAAGAGTTTTGTTTCGACCAAATACATGCGAGGAAAGTTTCCAAATGAATCCCAATACACCCAGTTTGAATTTTTGACCGGAATGGATTTCGTACCTCTCCGATGCTTTAGATCGTAATTCGGAGAAGCTTGGCTACCGGCAACTCGTTTGAGTGTTTGGATCATTTTAAGGAGGTTCGTATCGCACGAAAATATGCTAGTATTGTTCCCAAATGAATTGCAATACTCCCAATTTAAATTTTTGACCGGAACGGATTTTGTACCTCTCCGATGCTTTAGATCATAATTCGGGGAAGCTTGGCTACCGAAAACTCATTTGCGAGGTTCGATTGCTTTTAAGAGTTTGGTCTTACCCAGCAACATGCTAGGATTGTTCCTAAATGAATCGATAAACTCCTGGTATGAATTTTTGACCGGTACGGATTTCGTACCTTCCCGATGCTTTAGATCGCAATTTCGAGAAGCTTGGCTACCAACAACTCGTTTGAGAGGTTGGATATTATTTAACAGCTTTGTTTTGACCAAAAACATGCTAGGATTGTTACCAAATGAATCGCTATTATCTCGGTTTGAATTTTTTACAAGTACCGATTTCGTACCTCTCTGATGCTTTAGATCGCTTTTCAGAGAAGCTTTGCTACCGGCACATCCTTTGAGAGGTTGGATCCCTTTTAAGAGTTTCATTTTGACCAAATACATGCTAGGATAGTTTCCAAATGAATCCCAATACTCCATATTGGAATTTTCTACAGGTACGGATTTCGTACCTCCCTTATGCTTTAGATCGCTATTCAGAGAAGCTTGGCTACAGACAAGTCTTTTAAGATGTTGCATCATTATAAAGAGTTTTGTTTTTACCAAATACATGCTAGTATCGTTACCAAATGAATCCCAATATTCTTGGTTTAAATTTTTGATCGGTACGGATTTCGTACCTCTTTGATGCTTTAGACCGCTATTCAGGGAAGCTTGGCTACCGACAAGTCATTTGAGAGGTTAGATCCTTTTTAGGAGTTTTGTTTCAACCAAATACATGCTATGATAGTTACCAAATGAATCACAATACTCCCAGTTTAAATTTTTGACCGGCACTCATTTTGTACCTCTCCGATGCTTTATATCGCTATTTAGAGAAGCTTGCTACCGGCAACTCATTTGAGAGGTTAGATTATTTTAAAGAGCTTTGTTTCGACCAATTACATGCTAGTATAGTTACCAAATGAATCACAATATTCCCAGTTTGAATTTTTGACCGGTACGGATTTCGAACCTCTCCGATGATTTAGATCGCTATTTTGAGAAGCTTGGCTACCGGCAAGTCGTTTGAGAGGTTGGATCGTTTTTAAGAGTTTCGTATCGGCCGCATGCATGCTAGGATAGTTACCAAAGGAATCCCAATACTCCTGGTTTGAATTTTTGACCGGTACGGATTTCGTACCTCTCCGATTCTTTAGATCACTATTTAGAGAAGCTTGGCTACCGACAAGTCATTTGAGAGGTTGGATCATTTTTTAGAGTTTCATTTTGACCAAATCCATGCTAGGATGGTTACCAAATGAATCGCAATACTCCCGTTTGAATTTTTGACCGGTACAGATTTTGTACCTTTTTTTTTTTGAAAGTTCAGCTGGGGTTATGCCTGACCCCATGACCAGCTATATATCAATAAAAGTGTTACATCCTTTTGTACTTCTAGTCCCTACCATTCCCATCTAAGATAGTCACTAACTCTGGGTGTAATGCATCTGGGGTGAGCACACAACTACCTAGTATAACTTGGAAGGTTGCTAAGAAGTTAGCTCCCCTATTAGCTTCTCTAAACAGATGCTCTGATTTACAACAAATAAATGCTTTCTACTATTACAAATAGAGTTAATTAATCTTTGATAGTACCAAGGAGGTGTTACTTTTCCTTGAATGATTCTAATAGCTTTAGTTAAGCCAGAGTTAATCATCACTTTGAGTAGCCCATAGTAAATACAATGCTTGAGCCCTTCCTCTATGGCATTAATGGTAGATGACCAATTTGCCTTTCACTCTCCCTGCAAAAGCTAATATACAGTTCTTCTTATCATCGATAATTGCGCCCCCATACCTTCTACGTCAGTTAAGGACCCATCTGTATTCAGTATAACAAATCCAAGTTTTGGGTGTCTCCAAGTACACCAAACTGTAGTTTTAGTAGTAAATGAAGGATTGATACCCCACATGGTACAAATTGTTCTATTTTGAACCTTATCTTTAATTTTTTAAATCGCAAGCTGCACTCTTATCGGATTTCGTACCTCTCTAATGCTTTAGATCACTATTTAGAGAAGCTTGGCTACTAGCAAGTCATTTGAAAGGTTGATTTTTTTAAGAGTTTTGCATCGCCTGACAACATACTAGGATTGTTCCCAAATGAATCACAATATTCCCGGTTTTAATTTTTGAACGGTACGAATTTCGTACCTTTCCGATGCTTTAGATCGCTATTCAGACAAGCTTGGCTACCGGGAAGTCATTTGAGAGGCTGGATTGTTTTTAAGAGTTTCGTATCGGCCAAATACAAGCTAATAAGATAGTTTTCAAATGAATCCCAAAACTCTTGGCTTGAATTTTTGACAGGTACGGATTTCGAACCTCTCTGAAGCTTTAGATAGCAAATCGGAGAAGCTTGGCTGCCGGAAAATCGTTTGAGAGTTTGGATCATTTTAAAAAGGTTCATATCGCCCGACAATATGCTAGTATTGTTCCCAAATGAATCGCAATACTCCCGGTTATAATTTTAGAACGGAATGAATTTTGTACCTCACCAAAGCTTTAGATCATAATTCGGGGAAGCTTGGCTACCGACAACTTATTTGAGAGGCTTGATCACTTTTAAGAGTTTGGTCTCACCCGACAACATGCTAGGATTGTTCTTAAATAAATCAATAAACTCTTGGTGTAAATTTTTGACCAATACGGATTTCGTACCTTCCCGATGCTTTAGATCGCAATTCGGAGAAGCTTGGCTACCAGCAACTCGTTTGAGAGGTTGGATATTATTTAGCAGTTTTATTTTGACCGAAAACATGCTTGAATTGTTACCAAATGAATCACTATAATCTCGGTTTGAATTTTTGGCAAGTACCGACTTCGTACCTCTCCGATGCTTTAGATCTCTATTCAGAGAAGCTTTACTACCGACAAGTCATTTGATAGGTTGGATTTCTTTTAAGAGTTTCGTTTCGACCAAATACATGCTAGGATAGTTACCAAACGAATCCCAATACTCCCGATTTGAATTTTTGACAGGTACGGATTTTGTACCTCTCTGATGCTTTAGATCGCTATTCAGAGATGCTTGGCTACCGCCAAGTCATTTGAGAGGTTGCATCATTTTAAAGAGTTTCATTTTGACCAAATACATGCTAGGATAGTTACCAAATGAATCCCAATACTCCCGGTTTGATTTTTTTATCGGTACGGATTTCGTACCTCTCTAATGCTCTAGATCGCTATTCAGAGAAGCTTTGCTACCGGCAAGTCAATTGAGAGGCTCGATCGCTTTAAAGAGTTTCGTTTTGACCAAATACATGCTAGGATAGTTTCCAAATGGATTGCAATACTCCTGGTTTAAATTTTTGACCGGTACGGATTTCGTACCTCTCCGATACTTTAAATCGCTATTTAGAGAAGCTTAGCTACCGGAAAGTCATTTGAGAGGTTGGATCGCTTATAAGAGCTTTGTTTCGACCAAATACATGTTAAGAGAGTTACCAAATAAATAGCAATATTCCCGGTTTAAATTTTTGACCGGTACGGATTTTAAATCTCTCCGATGCTTTAGATCGCAATTCAGAGAAGCTTGGCTACCTGCAAGTCATTTGAGAGGCTGGATCATTTTAAAGAGTTTTGTATCGGCCAAATGCATGCTAGGATAGTTAGCAAATGAATCCCAATACACCCAGTTAGAATATTAGACCGGTACGGAATCCTTTCCGATGCTTTAGATCGCTATCTAGGGAAGCTTGGCTACCGGCAAGTCGTTTGAGAGGCTGGACCAGCTTTAAGAGTTTCATTTTGACCAATTCCTTGCTAGGATGGTAACCAAATGATTCGCAATACTCCCGGTTTGAATTTTTGACCGATACGAATTTCGTACCTCTCCGATGCTTTAGAATGGTATTTATTGAAGCTTGGCTACCGGAAGTCATTTGAGAGGTTGATTTTTTTAAGAGTTTTGCATCCCTTGAGAACATACTAGGATTGTTTCCAAATGAATCGCCATATTCCCGGTTTAAATTTTTAACGGGTACGGGTTTCATACCTCTCCGATTCTTTAGATCATAATTTGGAGAAGCTTGGCTACCGACAACTCGTTTATGAGTTTGGTTAATTTTTAAGATTTTGGCATCAACTGACAACATGTTTGGATTGATCCCAAATGGATCACAATACTCCCGGTTTGAATTTTTGTCCGAAACGGATTTTGTACTTCTCTGATGCCTTAGATCGCAATTCGAAGAAGTTTGGCTACCAGCAACTCATTTGAGAGGTTTTATCTCATTTATGAGCTTGGTCTTGCCTGGCAACATTCTAGGATTGGTCTTAAATGAATCGATATACTCCCGGTTTGAATTTTTGACCAGTACGGATTTCGTACATCTCGGATACTTTAGATCGGATTTTAGAGAAGTTTGGCTACCGGCAAGTCGTTTGAGAGGTTGGATAATTTTTAAGAGTTTCATTTTTAGCAAATCCATGCTTTGATGGTTACCAAGTGAATCGCAATACTCCCAATTTGAATTTTTAATCGATACGGATTTCGTACCACTCCGATACTTTAGATCGCTATTTAGAGAAGCTTGGCTACTGGAAAGTCATTTGAGAGGTTGATTTTTTTAAGAGTTTTGCATCGCCCGACAACATACTAGGATTGTACCCAAATGAATCGCAATATTCCCAGTTTAAAATTTTGACCAGAACGGATTTCGTACCTCTCCGATGCTTTAGATCGCTATTCAGAGAAGCTTGGCTACCGGCAATTCGTTTGAGAGGTTGGATCATCTTTAAGATTTTCGTATTGACCAAATACATGCTAGTATGGTTTGCAAATGAATCCCAATACTCCCGGTTTGAATTTTTGACTAGTACGGATTAAGTACCTCCCCGTTGCTTTAGATCGCAATTCAGAGAAGCTTGGCTACCTGTAACTCGTTTGAGAGGTTTGATATTTTTTAGAAGTTTAATTTTGACCAAAAACATGCTGAGATTGTTACCAAATGAATCACTATAATCCCGATTTGAATTTTGGACCTGTACCGATTTCGTATCTCTCCGTTGCTTTAGATCGCTATTTAGTAAAACATGGCTACCGACAAGTCGTTAGAGAGGTTGGATCATTTTTAAGAGTTTCATTTCGACCAAATACATGCTAGGATAGTTACCAAGTAAATCGCAAAGCTCCCGGTTTCGATTTTAGACCGGTACGAATTTCATACCTCTCCGATGCTTTAGATAGCAATTCGAAGAAGTATGGCTACCGGCAACTCATTTGTGAGGTTGGATCATTTTTTAAGGGTTTTGTTTTAACTAGCAGCATACTATGATAGTTTCCAAATGAATCGTAATACTCCAGGTTTGAATTATTGACCGGTACAGATTTCGTACCTTTTTGATGCTTTAGATCTCTATTTAGAGAAGCTTGGCTACCGACAAGTCATTTAAGAGTTTGGATCACTTTTAAGAGTTTTGTTTTGGCCAAATACATTCTAGGATAGCTACCAATTGAATCGCAATACTCCCAGTTTGATTTTTTGACTGGTGCGGATTTCGTACTTCTCCGATTCTTTAAATCGCTATTCAGTAAAACTTGGCTACCAGCAAGTCGTTTGAGAGGTTGGATCATTTTTAAGAGTTTTTTCTCTACCAAATACATGCTAGGATAGTTTCCAAATGAATCGGAAAACTCTCGGTTTGAAATTTTAACCGATACGGATTTCTTACCACTCCGATGCTTTAGATCAGAATTCTGAGAAGCATGGCTACCGACAAATCGTTTGAGAGGTTGGATCATATTTAAGAGTTTCATTTCAACTGACAATATTCTAGGATTGTTACCAAATGAATCGCAATACTTTTGGCTAGAGTGTTTGGACTTCTTAGAAGAGATGGCTAAAAAATTGCAAACCTGGGGCACCATGAGAGAAACTGATATTCAAGAAAAGGGGGGTAATGCCTTGGGAGTTGGATCTAACTCCAATTCGGATGCTACGCTGACGACCATCCTGCGTAAGATAGAGTCCTTAGAAATAGGGAAAATCAAAATGTCCGTTAAAGCACCAATTTTTCATGTTGAGAAGCAAGCTTGTGCTGCGTGTGACAATGTTGGACATTATACTCAGGATTGTCCTTTGATTCATGAAATTAGGGAAACTAGGAAGGATCAGGTAAATATGTTTCATCAAAAACCTTCCTCTTTTCCTTATAACCAGTCACATCATCAAGGGAATTCTTCAGGGAGGAATAATTTGAATAACTATTCTGCCAGACCGTATTACCAAGGGAGTAATTCAAATCAAAATCAAGGTGGTGTATCCTTTACTCCCAATCACCAACCTTTTCAGCAAAATACTCCTTACGTTCCTCCTCAGAATAGGAAACCATCTTCAAATGATGGCATCCAAGCCCTATTGCAATCTAATAACCAGTTGATGCAACAATTCATGGAAATGAATCAGCAATCCATGAGTCGAATAGAAACATCAATTGCTCAATTGACATTTAGGTTAAGTACTAGAGACAAAGGTACGTTTCCAAGTCAAATCCAACCTAATCCGAAGGATCAAACCGAGAGTTTACACCGCGATCAGGCGAATGCGATGATTACAATTAGAAGTGGGAAGACTGTAGACAACAAAGTTAGGATGCCTGAGGACAAATCACGAGAAAGTCCTAATCCTAGTACTAAGAAAGTTGTAGAAGGAGGCAAACCTATATGTGAAGAAACTCCTTTTGTTGAGGAAGACACTAGGCAGATCTCGCTAAGTGAAAAGATTATCGAAAATGATCCGCCTAGAATTCTTAGAGCAGCTTTCCCCAACGGTTTTTAGCCAATAGGAAGAACATTCCTGATGAAGAGGTTAAGGAGATGTTCAAGAATCTTAAGATCACTATTCCTTTCCTCGATGCGTTACGATAGATTCCTTCCTATACAAAATATCTCAAGGACCTCTGCACGTTCAAGAAACGTATGAATGTTTCCAAGAAAGCTTTCAATGTCCATGACAGTAAAAATGTAATTCAATTGGATGCTCAGGCTAGCTCTATAATCTTGAACAAAGCACCCATGAAATACAAAGATCCAGGAATGCTGACAATTTCTTGTCACATAGGGACAAATCGTATCGGAAAGGCCTTACTTGATTTAGGTGAAAGTGTCAACTTGATCCCTTATTCGGTATATGAGCAACTAGGTCTAGAAGGACTAAAACCGACACATAGAACCTTGCAACTAGCTGATCGATCCATTAGAATTCCTAGGGGAGTTATGATGTATGCACTTGTCAAGGTTGACAATTTTTTCTATCCTGTCGACTTTGTGGTCCTTGACACAAACCCAGTAGACGACCCAAATAGTGAGATACCTGTGATCCTTGGCCGACCTTTCTTGGCCACTGCTAATGCATTAATCAATTGCCGTAACGGAGCTATGAAGTTGACTTATGGGAATAAGACTATCGATCTGAATATCTTCAATGCAATTCATACTCCGTTTGAAAATGAACCCGATGAGTGTAACATACTTGGTACTGTTGTAAACAGTACATTTCATAGTTCCAATCCTTGGGACCCGTTGGAAGCTTGTCTTGCACATTTTGGAGATAATTTAGATGTTGATGACCTTATCAATGAGGTCAATGCCTTGTTGGATTCTGTTTCTATTGTGGATAACAATGATAATGTTAAAATGCCAAAAGTCAAGGATCCTGTTCCAGAAGCGGAAGAAGTGCCCGTTAGGTTAGAACTTAAACCTCTCCCTGAAAATCTTAAATATGTCTACCTAGGTCCTAATGAGACTCTTCCTGCTATCATAGCATCCGACTTTGAACCTGAGAATGTAGAGAAATTAATGCGTGTATTAAAGGGAAACACAAAAGCTCTTAGATGGAACATTTTAGATATTAAGGGTATTAGTCCTTCTGTATGCATGCACAAGATAAAACTCGAGGATAATGCCAAGAAGTCCAGAGAAGGACAACGAAGGCTTAACCCTACTATGGCTGAGGTTATGAGAAAATAAATTTTGAAACTGCTTGACGCTGGGGTCATTTATCCTATTTCTGACCTCCCATGGGTAAGCCCAATTCATGTTGTTCCTAAAAAGTTTGGAATCACTGTTGTGAAGAATGATCACAATGATCTTGTACCCACTCGTATGACCACATGGTGGCGAGTATGTATAGATTATAGAAAACTTAATTCGATCACTTGAAAGGATCATTTTCCCTTACCATTCATGGATCAAATGCTTGAACGTCTCGCCGGTCATGAATACTATTGTTTTCTTGATGGGAATTCTGGGTACAATCAAATACCCCTCGCTCTAGAGGACCAAGAAAAAACCACGTTTACTTGTCCTTTTGGAACCTTTGCCTATCGCCGCATGCCCTTTGGGTTATGCAATGCTCCAACAACATTTCAGCAATGTATGTTGAGCATTTTCTCTGGCATGGTTGAGCCTTTCCTTGAGGTTTTCAAGGATGACTTCTCCCTCTTCAGAGATTAGTTTGACCAATGTCTCCACCACTTATCTAATGTTTTTGCTAGGTGTCAACAGAAAAATCTTTTTCTAAATTAGGATAAATGTCACTTCATGGTGAAAAAAGGCATAATATTAGGATATGTCATATCAGCAAAGGGTATCGAAGTAGATAAAGCCAAGATCGATGTCATATCTAGTCTCCCACCCCCACGAACAGTCAAGGATGTTCGTTCATTCTTGGGGCATGCAGGATTTTATCGACGTTTTGTTCTTGAGTTTAGCAAAATTGCTCGCCCCCGCAGTAATCTCCTCGCCAAGGACACCACCTTTTTATTCGGTGATTCGTGTCTTAAAGCTTTTGAGAATCTCCGAACACGTCTAACATCATTACCCATCATCCAACCTCTAAATTGGAACGAACCTTTCGAGTTGATGTGTGATGCATCTGACTATGCCATTGGTGCAGTTTTGGCACAACACATTGATAACCTTCCGCATGCCATCTATTATGCCAGTAAAACTCTTAATGATGCGCAATTCAATTACACAGCCACAGAAAAAGAACTTGTAGCGATAGTCTTTGCTCTAGAAAAATTCTATTCTTATCTCATTGGTTATAAACTAATAGTCTATACGGATCATGCTGCTACCAAAGGCCTTCTTACCAAGAAGGACACCAAACAACGCTTAATCCGATGGATATTATTACTTTAGGAGTTTGATATTGAGATTCGGGATAAAAAAGGTGCCGAGAATGTGGTAGTTGACCACCTTTCTCGAATAGGCAATGATTATTTAGATAGGTCATTACCTATTCGTGAGTCCTATCTTGACGAGCAACTCATGTCCATTCGCTCTATGTCTTCTGTATCATAGTTTGCAGACATAACGAATTATCTTGCCACAGGGCACCTTCCTAGTTTTTGGACCATGCCAGATAAGAATAAATTTCTTAGTGGGGCCCGACACTTCTTCTGGGATGGCCCGTACTTGTTCAAATATTGCTCTGATCAAATCATTAGGAGATGTGTCCCAGATTCTGAGCATACCAAAGTCATAGAATTTTGTCACTCTCAAGCTTGTGGTGCTCACTTCAGCTCCATAAAGACCTCTGTAAAAATTTTGCAGTGTGAATTTTATTGGCCTACCTTATTTCGTGATGCTCACGAATTTTACAAGGCTTGTGATAGATGTCAGAGAATGGGAGCCTTGTCCTGTAGGAATATGATGCCACTAAACCCAATCTTGATCGTTGAACCATTTGATGTTTGGGGCATAGACTTTATGGGTACCTTCACCCCATCTTTTGGGTTCATGTACATCCTTTTAGCCGTTGACTATGTGACTAAGTGGGTTGAAGCTATTCCTACCAGGACCAATAATAGTTCGGTTGTTATTAAATTTATTAAAGAGAATATTTTTTCTCATTTTGGTATGCCGAGGGCAATTATTAGTGACGGGGGGTCACATTTTAACAGTCGAATGTTTGCGAACTTAATGAAAAAATTTGGAGTAACAAACAAGGTTGCTACACCGTACCATCCGCAGACTATTGGGCAAGTGGAGGTTTCCAATCGTAAAATCAAGAATATTCTTCAAAAATCGATAAGACCAAACCGTAAAGATTGGTCAACTCGACTAAACGATGCTCTTTGGGCTTATCGTACTGCTTTTAAGACACCTATTAGAATGTCCCTTTACCGGCTAGTCTATGGAAAGGCTTGTCACCTTCCAGTTGAATTAGAATACCGAGCATATTAGGCAATAAAGGCCTTAAACTTTGACATTGGGAAGGCCAGTTTACATCGCAAGCTTTAATTCAATGAGTTAGAAGAACTACAGAATGATGCATACCATTCAGCAAAGACTTACAAGGAGCGCATGAAAGCGTTTCAAGACAAAAACATTTTCCGAAAATCATTTGAATCAAACCAAAAAGTCTTGTTGTACTCTTCTAGGTTGCATTTATTTCCTGGAAAACTGCGATCACGATGGACCGGGCCTCTCATTGTTAAAACGGTATATCCACATGGGGTGGTTGAGGTTGAAGAACCGAGTACTGGCAAAATACAAAAAGTTAACGGGCAAAGGCTTAAGCCTTATTATGAACATTTTAGCTTCACCAATGAAGACTTGAAGCTTCTGGACCCAGTTTATGAGGAGTGACATTCATATCCTTTTCACCCAACTTTCACTGAGTTTAGGGGTTCCTCATTTTGTCTGGCTGAAGATAATAAACTTAGCGCTATCTGAGAGGCAATCTATATTATATCAGGTACTATGTTATGATTTTTTCCCCTTCTTTTAAGGTATATTTTTAAATATTGGGGATAATGCTTCTTTCTAGTTTGGGGGTGGGGAAAATCGTTTACATTTCTTACATTTTTAGAGAAAAGATAGGTCATTATGGTAATTTATGAGACTCTTTAGTAAGTTTCTGCAAGCTTATAAGTATTTGATATGGTCTAAATATTTTGGTCGTAAAAACCGTGAAGTTAAAATTTTCATCAAATACATGCTTAAATTTTTTTGGAACATTATCTTAAGCTAGATGTACTACCCTTTAATTAGAGAAAATTTCATGTTGAGTGATATTTCTCAAAACAAATGCAGTTCACGATAGTATTGCATTAATTACTTTTGCTAGAATTTTGAGCAATCAAAGGGAATCTAGTATTTGAGGTAGGAATGATCCACTACAAGGGAAATAACTGCCTAAAGAATAAGTTCGATCCTGAAGTATATAATAAGGATTTCTATAAGCCAAAATTGCTCTAAAAACTTTTACGATGCAAGGCATACTCACATGATTAGAACTGAAAGAGGAAGAATTATCACCAATCTCGAGTGAAGTCATGAACTATGTGAAATAAGCAAGGAATAAAGTTTACTTATGAGAATCCAGAGCCTAGGTCACGAAGGGGAACCAAACCCCGGCAACCTAAGCCAACTGGCTGGGATTGTTGACCAACGACTCATATTATGGAGGCTTCACTAAGGAAACAAGTACCAAAATAAAAAGGCTTATAGTTATTCCCCAAAAATCAATAACAGGATTTTAATTGACTATGGCACTTGTCAAACTGATCGCTGGATTTGTTTCACGAAATACAAAATGACTGGATATTGACTCAAGGGCCTCTAAATAAAGTTGTACGTGCAATAACTATTTTCACAACACTTGAGGATATTAGAAAAATATGTGAAATCTCATTTAAGTATTGGGTAGTATCTCTAGTTTTGGATAATTTTCCAATTTCTTTGATTATATATATGTGAAAGAATTAAATTTTAAGGGGTTTACTTTCTTAATGTTTTTACCATTATCAGATATTAATAAGTTAGTTGAAATGACCTAATGAGTATCTAAACTACTATAATGCCCTTATTGACTTTTTTGGGTATAGTCACTGCAAACCCTCACGAGACAAAACTCGTCCTATATGGGTAACCTATAGGTTTAACGGCTTGTTGCATACACTAAATGCAATCGTCTTAACCATGAAAGAGTTATGCTTTTATTCTTTTCTTTGCTCGAGGACTAGCAAACTTTAAGTTTGGGGGTATTTGATGGACACATAAAATGACCACTATTCCCCTATGACTTAATGTTTATTATTCTTAATTATATTATCAAACATGACTTATAAAGCCAATTTTTATATTTCAGGCCACATGGAGCTCATTTACCAAATATGTGCAAATACCGGGATGTATAGCTCAAAGGATGAACTGTTGGAGAAGGATGTAGAGTTGTCAAACACAAGGGTCCCACATGGAGAAGTTACAATTTGGAGGATAACTCTTGGAGGTTACAAATTTATGTATATTCATGACATAGGTTATAAATCTAATATTAAATGTAAGAACCCTCTCCTTCATCTATAAAAGGAGAGGTGGTGAGCTCATAAGATCATCTAATTTTAAGAGAATCATTCTTGTAGAGTTGAGAGCATTATTGGAGTAAGTTGGTGCAAGTATTGTAAGCATTTGGAGCATTTCATTTTGTAAGTCAATAAAATTCCTCTTTTTGTTGTTAGTTTATGTTCATTTCATTCTCATATCATTTAGGTTTTATAGTTGTTATAATGGCTGGCTAAGTCCTCACTAGGGGTGAGGATGGATCCGCCATAAGCGTATGATATCATGTAGTAGAATGTATTTTTCTCCAACACAATATGAGCATATTATCATAAATCCCAAAACTATATTGTTGGAGACATCCATTATCATTTTATAATCTCTTTAATTAGAGATATATGCAGAGTTTTGTGATTCTCAAATGATATAGTAAAATTATATTAATATTGTATTTTTCTAAGATATGATCCTAATTAACATTTCATAGTTAGCATAGCTTCCATGGAATGTGTTTTTAGTACATACTTAGTTCATATAATATATTCTACTTGAGTTATAATTAATCATGGGATTACATCGATAAAAGGTCGAAGTTTGTTATTTCAATTAAGTGGAGAATTTAATATACGATACTATGTTGACATTGTATGTAAATGGTGGCAAAATCCGATGCCCCTAGACCTTTATTCTTGATTAAAACCATATCATTAATTTTTACAGTTTTACAACCTTAGATTTCAAAAACACAAGACCAAAACTAATTTCTAGTTCCGTTCGAAAGTGAGCGACACTCTAATTTTTACCCATACTAAATACCGAATTTTGACCGCAATCAACTCCCAGTTTGAATTTTTGAACTGCATGGATTTCGTACCTCTTCGATGTTTTTGGCCACTAGTTAGAGAAGTTTGGCTACCGGCAAGTCGTTAGAGAGGTTATATCATTTTTAAGAGTTTCGTTTTGACCAAATCCATGCTAGGATTGTTTCTAAATAAATCGCAATCCTCCCGGTTTAAATTTTTGACCAGTACAGATGTCGTACCTCTCCGATGCTTTAGATTGCAATTCTGAGAAGCTTGGCTACCGTCAAGTTGTTTAAGAGGTTGGATCACATTTGAGAGTTTTGTTTCGACTGGAAATTTGCTAGGATTGTAACCAAATGAATCACAATACTCCCGGCTTGAATTATTGACCAGTATGGATTTCGTACCTCTCCGATGCTTTAGATCATTATTTAAAGAAGCTTGGTAACAGGCAAATCATTTGGAGGTTGGATCGTTTTAAAGAGCTTTGTTCTGACCAAATACATGCTAGGTTAATTACCAAATAAATCCCAATACTTCCAGTTTGACTTTTTAACCGGTACAGATTTTCTACCACTCCGATGCTTTATATCGTAATTCGGAGAAGCTTGGCTACCAGCAACTCGTTTGAGAGGTTGATTTTTTAAAGAGATTTGTATCTCCCGACAACATGCTCGGACAGTTCCCAAATTAATCGCAATATTCTCAGTTTGAATTTATGATCGGCACGGATTTCATACCTCTCTTATAATTTAGATCGCAATTTGGAGAAGCCATGCTACCGGCAACACGTTTAAGAGCATCGATCATTTTTAAGAGTTTCGAATCGCCTTACATTATGTTTGGATTGTCCCTAAATTAATTGCAATACTCCCGGCTCGAATATTAGACCGGAACGAATTTTGTACCTCTCCGATTCTTTAGATCTCAATTCGGAGAAGCTTGGCTACCGACAACTTATTTGAGAGGTTCAATCGCTTTTAAGAGTATGGTCTCGCCCGATATCAAGCTAGGATTAATCCTAAATAAATCGATATACACCCGGTTTGAATTTTTGACCGGTATGGATTTCGTACCTCCCCGATGCTTTAGATCGTAATTTGGAGAAGCTTGACGACCTGCAACGCATTTGAGAGGTTGGATATTTTTTAAGTGATTCTTCTAGACTGATTGTTGCATTGTTACCAAATGAATTGTTATAATCCCGGTTTAATATATTGACCGGTACCGATTTTTTACCTCTCCGATGCATTAGATCGCTATTTAGAGAAGCTAGGCTACAGGCAAGTCGATTGAGAGGTTGGATTGTTTTTAGGAGTTTTGTCTCAACCAAATCAACGCTAGGATTGTTACCAAATGAATCTCAATACACTCCCGGTTTGAATTTATGACCGGTACGGATTTCGTACCTCTCCGATGCTTTAGATCACTTTTCAGAAAATCTTGGCTACCAGCAACTCATTTGAGAGGTTGGATCGTTTTTAAGATTTTTGTTTTAACCACATACATACTAGAATAGTTACCAAATGAATCCCAAAATTCTCAGTTTAAATTTCTGACTGGTACGGATTTCGTACCTCTGCGATGCTTTAGATCGCTATTCAGAGAAGCTTGGCTACCGACAACTCGTTTGAAAGGTTGATTATTTTAAGTATTTTGAATTTCCTGATAGCATACTAGGATTATTCCCAAATGAATCGCAATATTCCAGGTTTGAATTTTTGATCGGTACGGATTTCGTACCTCTCCGATGCTATAGATCGCTATTCGGAGATGCTTGTCTACCGGTAACACGTTTGAAAGTTTGGATCATTTTTAAAAGCTTCGTATCGCTTGACAACACGCTAGGATTGTTACCAATGGAATAGTAATACTCCCGGTTTGATTTTTTGGCTGGTACGGATTTCGTACCTCTCCGATGCTTTAGATCGCTATTTAGATAATCTTGGCTCCCAGCAAGTAATTTGTGAGGTTGGATCGTGTGTAAGAGTTTCGTTTCGACCAAATACATTCTTGGATAGTTACCAAATGAATCCTAATACTCCCGGTTTGTATTTTTGACCGGTGTGATTTTGTACCAGTCGGATGCTTCAGATCGGAATTAGGAGAAACTTGGCTAACGACAACTCGTTTAAGAGCTTGATTTTTTTTAAGAGTTTTGTATCGCCTGACAACATACTAGGATTGTTCCCAAATGAATCAAAATATTCTTGGTTTGAATTTTTGACCGGTACGGATTTTGTACCTCTCCGATGCTTTAGATCATAATTCGGTAAAGCTTTGCTACCGACAACTCGGTTAGGAGTTTGGATCATTTTTAAAAGTTTCGTATCGCCCTGCAACATGCTAGGATTTTTCCCAAATGAATCAAAATATACCCCCGCTTGAATTTTTGACCGGAACGGATTTTGTACCTCTCCGATGATTTAGATCGCAATTCAGAGAAGCTTGGCTACCGACAACTCATTTGAGAAGTTACATCGGCTTTAAGAGTTTGGTCTCACCCGACAACATGCTTGGATTGTTCCTAAATAAGTCGATATACTCCCAGTTTGAATATTTTACTGGGACGGATTTCATACCTCTTCGATGCTTTAGATCCCACTTCGGAGAAGCTTGTTTACCGGTAACTCGCTTAAGAGTTTGGTTCATATTTAAGAGTTTCGTATCACCCGACAAGTCATTAGAGTGGTCAGATCATTTTTAAGAGTTTCATTTGGACCAAATACATGCTAGGATAGTTATCAAATGAATCCCAATACTCCGGGTATGAATTTTTGACCGGTACGGATTTTGAACCACTCCGATGCTTTAGATCGCAATTCGGAGAAGCTTGGCTACCGGCAACTCGTTTGAGAGGTTGATTTTTATTAAGAGATTTGTATCGCCCGGCAACATACTTGGATTTTTCCCAAATGAATCGCAATATTCTCGGCTTGAATTTTTGACCGGTACGGATTTCATACCTCTTCGAAGCTTTAGATCGCAATTCGGAGAAGCTTGGTTACCGGCAAATCATTTGAGATTTTGGTGCCTCTTTAAGAGTTTTGTATTGCCCGACAATACGCTTGGATTGATCCCAAATGAATCGTAATACTCCTGGTTTGAATTTTGGATCGAAACGGCTTTAGAACCTCTCCGATGCCTTAGATCGCAATTCGGAGAAGCTTGTCTACCGGCAAATCATTTGAGAGGTTCGTTCACTTTTATGAGCTTGGTCTTGACTAACCACATGCTTGGATTAGTCCTAAATGAATCGATATACTCCCGGATTGAATTTTTGGCCGGTACGGATTTCGTACCTCCCCGATGGTTTTTATCGCAATTTGGAGAAGCTTGGCTACCAGCAACTCGCTTGGGTGGTAGGATATTTTTTAAAATTTTTGTTTTGACTGAAAACATGTTAGGATTGCTACCAAATGAATCGTTATAATCCCGGCTTGAATTTTTGAACGGTACGAAATTCGTACCTCTTCGATGCTTTAGATCGTTATTCTGAGAAGCTATGCTACCGGGAAGTCGTTTGTGGGGTTAAATTGTGTTTATAAGTTTCGTTTCGACCAAATACATGCAAGGATAGTTGCCAAATGAATCACAATACTCCAAGTTTGAATTTTTCAACTGTACGGATTTAGTACCTCTTCGATGCTTTAGATCGCCATTTAGAGAAGCTTGGCTACCGGCAAGTCGTTAGTGAGGTTAGATCATTTTAAAGAGTTTAGTTTTGACCAAATTCATGCTAGGATAGTTACCAAATGAATCGCAATCCTCCCGGTTTAAATTTTTGACCGGTACAGATGTCGTATCTCTCCGATGCTTTAGAAGGCAATTTTGTGAATCTTGGCTACCGTCAAGTCGTTTGAGTGGTTGGATCATATTTATGAGTTTTGTTTTGATTGACAATTTTCTAGGATTGTTACCAAATGAATCTTAATACTCCTGGCTTGAATTATTGACCAGTACCGATTTCGTACCTCTTCGATGCTATAGATCATTATTTAGAGAAGATTGGCAATAGGCAAGTCATTTGGAAGTTGGATCGTTTGAAAGAGCTTCAATTTGACCAAATACATGCTAGTATAATTACCAAATAAATGCCAATACTCCCGGTTTGACTTTTTTATTGGTACGGATTTTGTACCACTCCGATGCTTTAGATCGCAATTCGGAGAAGTTTGGCTACCGGCAACTCGCTTGAGAGGTTTATTTTTTAAAGAGCTTTGTATCGCCCGACAACATACAAGGACAGTTCCCAAATGAATCGCAATATTCCCGGCTTGAGCTTTTGACCGGTACAGATTTCGTACCTCACTGATAATTTAGATCGCAATTCGGAGAGGCCATGCTATCGGCATCTCGTTTAAGAGTATGGATCATTTTTATGAGTTTCGAATCGCCCTAAATTATTCTTGGATTGTCCCCAAATTAATCGCAATACTCCCGGCTTGAATTTTTGATCGGAACGGATTATGTACCTCTCCAATGCTTTAGATCGTAATTCGGATAAGCTTGGCTACCGACAACTCATTTGAGAGGTTTAATCGCATTTAAGAGTATGGTCTCGCCCGACGTCTTGCTAGGATTGATCCTAAATAAATCGATATACACCCGGTTTGAAGTTTTGACCGGTACGGATTTCGTACCTTCCCGATGCTTTAGATCGTAATTCGGAAAAGCCTTGCTACCTGTAACTCGCTTGAGAGGTTGGATATTTTTTAAGAGATTCGTCTAAACTGATAACATCCTAGAATTGTTACAAATGATTCGCTATATTCCCGGTTTAAAATTTTGACCGGTACCGATTTCGTACCTCTCCGATGCATTAGATCGCAATTTTGAGAAGCTTTACAACCGGCAAGTCGATTGAGAGGTTAGATTGTTTTTAGGAGCTTCGTCTCAACCAAATCCATGCTTGGATTGTTACCAAATGAATCACAATACTCCCGGCTTGAATTTATGGCCGGTACGGATTTTGTACCTCTCCGATGCTATAGATCGCTATCCAGAGAATCTTGGCTACCGGCAAGTCAGTTGAGAGGTTGGATTGTTTTTAAGTGCTTCAATTTGACCACATACATACTAGGATAGTTACCAAATGAATCCCAATATTCTCAGTTTGAATTTCTGACTGGTACGGATTTCGTACCTCTGCGATGCTTTAGCTCGCTATTCGGAGAAGCTTGACTACCGGCAACTCGTTTGAGAGGTTGATATTTTTTAAGAGTTTTGAATCGCCCGATAGCATACTAGGATTATTCCGAAATGAATCACAGTATTCCAGGCTTGAATTTTTGAACGGTGTGGATTTCGTATCTCTCCGATGCTTTAGATCGTTATTCGGAGATTCTTGCCTACCGGCAACACGTTTGAAAGTTTGGATCATTATTAAAAGTTTGTATTGCCCGGCAACACGCTAGGATTGTTACCAAATGAATCGCAATACTTCCAGTTTGAATTTTTGGCTGGTACAGATTTTGTACCACTACGATGCTTTAGATCAATATTCATAAAATCTTGGCTACCAACAAGTAATTTGAGAGGTTGGATCGTGTGTAAGAGTTTCATTTTGTCCAAATACATGCCGGGATAGTTACAAAAGGAATCCTAATACTCCCAGTTTGAATTTTTGAACGGTGCGAATTTTGTACCACTCCGATGCTTCAGATTGCAATTCAGAGAAACTTGGCTAACGACAACTCGTTTGAGAGGTTGATTTTTTTAAGAGTTTTGTATCGCCCGACAACATACTAGGATTGTTCCCAAATGAATCAAAATATTCCCGGTTTAAATTTTAGACCGGTACGGATTTTGTACCTCTCCAATGCTTTAGATCATAATTCGATGAAGCTTTGCTACCGGCAACTCGTTTGAGAGTTAGGATCATTTTTAAAAGTTTTGTTTCGCCCTACAACATGCCAGGTTTTTCCTAAATGAATCGCAATACACCCCGGCTTGAATTTTTGACCCGAACGGATTTTATACCTCTCCGATGATTTAGATCGCAATTCGGAGAAGCTTGGCTACCGGCAACTCATTTGAGAAGTTACATCGCTTTGATGAGTATGGTCTCACCCGACAACATTCTAGGATTGTTCCTAAATTAATCGATAAACTCCCGGTTTGAATTTTTGACTAGTACGGGTTTCGTACCTCTCCGATGCTTTATATCGCAATACAAAGAAGCTTGGCTACCGACAAGTCGTTTGAGAGGTTAGATCGTGTGTAAGAGTTTCGTTTCGAGCAAGTACATGCTGGGATTACCAAATGAATCACAATACTCCCGGATTAAATTTTTTCTCGGTACGGATTTTGTACCACTCCGATGCTTCAGATCGTAATTCGGAGAAACTTTGCTAACGGTTGGATCTTTTGTAAGAGTTTTGTTTTGACCAAATACATGCTGGGATAGTGACCAAATGAATCCCAATACTCCCGGATTGAATTTTTGCCTGGTACAGATTTTGTACCACTCCGATGCTTCAGATCGTAATTCAGAGAAACTTTGCTCACGGCATTTCGTTTGAGAGGCTGATTTTTTATGAGTTTTGTATCGCCCGATAACATACTAGGATTGTTCCCAAATGAATTAAAATATTCCGGCTTTGAATTTTAGACTGGTACGGATTTCGAACCTCTCCGATGCTTTAGATCGCAATTCGGTAAAGCCTTGCTGCCGACAACTCGTTTGAGATTTTGGATCATTTATTAGAGCTTCGTATCGCCCGAAAAGATGCTTGGATTGTTCCCAAATGAATCGCAATACTCACGGTTTGAATATTTGAACAGAACGGATTTTTACCTCTCCGATCTTTAGATCGTAATTCGGAGAAGCTTGGCTACCGACAACTCATTTGAGAGGTTCGGTCACTTTTAAGAGTTTGATCACGTCCGACAACATGTTAGGATTGTTCCTAAATGAATCAATATATTCCTAATTTGAATTTTTGGCAAGTACGAATTTCGTACCTCCCCGATGCTTTAGATCGCAATTCGGTGAAGAGCAACACGTTTGAGAGGTTGGATATTTTTTAAGAGTTACGTTTGGATTGAAAATATGCTAGGATTGTTACCAAATTAATTGCTATAATCTCGGCTAAAATTTTTGAACGGTACGGATTTTGTAGATCTCCGATGCTTTAGTTCGTTATTCAAAGATGCTTTACTACCGGCAAGTCATTTGAGAGATTGGATAATTTTTAAGAGTTTTGTTTCGACCAAATACATACTAGGATAGTTACCAAATGAATTGCAATACTCCCGGTATGAATTTTTGAACGGTGCGGATTTAATACCTCTTCGATGCTTTTCATCGCTATTTAGAGAAGCTTTGCTGCCGACAAGTCGATTGAGAGGTTGGTCCATATTTAAGAGTTTCATTTTGACCAAATCCATGCAAGGATACTTACCAAATGAATCGCAATACTCCCGGTTTGAATTTTTGACCGGTACGGATTTTGTACCTCATCAATTCTTTAAATCACAATTCTGAGAAGCACGGTTCAGTGAAGCTTTGTTGCTGGCAAGTCATTTGAGAGGTTGGATCATTTTTAAGAGTTTTTTTTTGACAAAATGAATGCTAGGATAGTTACCAAATGAGTCCCAATATTCCCGGTTTAAAATTTCGACCGGTACGGATTTCGTACCTCTCCGATGCTTTAAATCAGTATTCTGAGAAGCTTGGCTACCGACAAGTCGTTTGAGAGTTTGGATCATTTTAAGAGTTTCGTTTCAGCCAAATATTCTAGGAATGTTACCAAATGAATCGCTATACTCCCGGATTGAATTTTTGATCGGTACGGATTTCGTACCTCTCTGATGCTTTAGATCCCTATTTATAGAAACTGGGCTACCGACAAGTCGTTTGAGAGGTTGGATCATTTTTAAGAGTTTCGTTTTGACCAAATACATGCTAAGATAGTAAACAAATGAATCGCGAAACTCCAGGCTTTAATTTTAAATCGGTACGGATTTTGTACCACTCCGATGCTTTATATCATATTTCGGAGAAGTATGGCTTCGGGCAACTCGTTTAAGAGGTTGGATCATTTTAAGAGTTTTGCTTCGACCGAAAACATACTAGGATGGTTACCAAATGATTTGCAGTACTCCAGGCTTGAGTTTTTGAGCAGTACGGATTTCGTACCTCTCCGATGCTTTAGATTACAATTCTGAGAAGCTTGGCTACCGGAAAGTCGCTTGAGAGAATGGATTATATTAAAGAGTTTTGGTTCGACTGAAAATATCCTAGGATTGTTACCAAATGAATTGAACAACTCCCAGTTGGACTTCTTGACCGGTACGGATTTCATACCTCTCCGAAGCTTTAGATCGCTATTTAGAGAAGCTTTTCAAACGGCAAGTCATTTGAGAGGTTGGATCATTTTTAAGAGTTTCATTTTGACCAAATACTTGCTAGGATAGTTGCCAAATGAATCGCAATACTCCCGGTTACAATTTTTGACCGGTACGGATTTTGTACTTCTCCAATGCTTTAGATTACAATTTTGAGAAGCTTGGCTACCAGCAAGTCGTTTGAGAGGTTGGATTATTTTAAAGAGTTTCGTTTCGACTGAAATATCTAAGGATTGTTACCAAATGAATTGCACAATACCCAGTTTGACTTTTTGACCGATATGGATTTCGTACTTCTCCGATGCTTTAGATCAGAATTCTGAGAAGCTTGGCAACCGGCAAGTCGTTAGAGAGGTTGGATTATATTTAAGAGTTTCGTTTTGACTGACAATGTGCTAGGATTGTTTCCAAGTTAATCGTAATACTCCCGACTTAAATTTTTGACCGACACGGATTTCGTACCTCTCCGATGTTTTAGATCGCTATTAAGAGAAGCTTGGCTGCCGGAAAGTTGTTTGAGAGGTTGGATTTTATTTAAAAGTTTTGTTTCGAAAAAGTCCTTACTAGAATATTTACCAAATAAATCGCAATACTCCGAGTTTGAGTTTTTGACCGGTAAGGATTTCGTACGTCTCCAATGCTTTAGATCGATATTAAGGGAAGCTTTGCTACCGACATTTCATTTGAGTGGTTGGATCCTTTTGAAGAGTTTCACTTTGACCAAATACATGCTCGGATAGTTACAAAATGAATCGCAATACTCCCAGTTTGAAATTTTGACCGGTACAGATTTCGTACCTATCCGATGCTTTAGATCGCAATTCGGTAAAGCTTTGCTACTGGCAACTCATTTGAAAGATTGGATCATTGAAAGTGTTTCGTATTGCCTGAAAACATGCCAGGATTGTTCCCAAATGATTCACAATACTCCCGGCTTGAATTTTTAGTCTGAACGAATTTTGTACCTTTCCGGTGCTTTAGATCTTAATTCGAAGGAGCTTTACTACCGACAACTCATTTTAGAGGTTCGATCGCTTTTATGAGTTTTGTCATGCCTGGCAACATACTAGGACAACACCTAAATGAATCGGATATACTCCCGGTTTGAATTTTTGACAGGTAGGGATTTCGTACCTTCCCGATGCTTTAGATCGCGATTGGGAGATGCTTCGCTTCCAGCAACTCGTTTGAGAGATTGGATATTTTTAAAGATTTTTTTTTAGACCGAAAACATGCTAGGATTGTTACCAAATGAATCGCATTACTCCTGGCTTGAATTTTTAACCGGTACGGATTTTGTACCTCTCCGGTGCTTTAGATCACTATTCAGAGAAGCTTTGCTATCGGCAAGTTGTTTGAGAGGTTAGATCATTTTTAAGAGTTTTGTTTTGTCTAAATACATTCTAGGATAGTTACCAAATGAATCGCTATATTCCAAGTTTGAACTTTTGGCCGACATGGATTTCGTACCTCTCCGATGCTTTAAGTAGCTATTCAGAGAAGTTTTACTACCGGCAAGTCGTCTGAGAGTTTGATCATTTTTATGAGTTTCATTTTAGCAAAATATTTTAGGATAGTTACCAAATGAATCGCAATACTCCCGGTTTGAATTTTTGACCGGTACGGATTTCGTACCTCTCCAATGTTTTAGATCGCTATTGAGAGAAACTTGGCTACCGACAAGTCATTTGAGAGGTTGGATCATTTTTAAGCATTTCGTTTTGACCAAATAAATGTTAAGATAGTAACCAAATGAATCGTGAATCTCTCGGTTTAAAATTTTAAGCGGTACGGATTTCGTACCTCTCCGATGCTTTAGATCGTATTTCGGAGAAGTATGGCTATCGGCAACTCGTTTGAGAGGTTGGATCATTATTAATAGTTTTGTTTCGACCGACAACATACTAAGATAGTTACCAAATGAATCGCAATACTCCAGGTTTGAATTTTAGACCGGTACAGATTTCATATCTCTCCGATGCTTTAGATTACAATTCTAAGAGGCTTGGCTACCGGCAAGTCGTTTGAGAGGTTGAATGTTTTTAAAGTGTTTGTTTCGACTAAAAATATGCTAGAATTGTTACCAAATGAATTGCACAAGTCCCAGTTTGAATTTTTGACCGGTACGGATTTCGTACCTCTCCGAGGCTTTAGATCGCTATTTAGAGAAGCTTTGCTACCAGTTTGTTTGGGAAGCATATACAAATATCACATGGGTACTTATGTGATAGGATATGCAGGCAAACAGATCGAAAGAAGTGTAATCTACAATGAATTTAATACTTTAAGTCGAGGCATGTACCATGCTTCACACAATGGGCTTCCAAAACAGAAAGTTACAACTAACTCAAGCTTACTTGTTGACATAAACCTGAAGAGAAGAGCACCATCGCCTTGCATTAAATAACTTTGTTAATGAGATGCAGCCATTGTTTGAAGAGTTCCCTATCCAGCACAATTATGGAAGCAAACAGTTGTGCTCATTGGTTAGCTGCTTATCAAGTTATAATTGGTGAATCCATTCTTTCTCCTAGTAGCATTCCTAGTGACTTGTAAGCCCTGATTGACTATGATGCTAATGGTGATGAGTTTGTTAGGAAGTATTGATGGTTATGATAGCTGATTGGGGTATGCATGGAAAGTACAGATGAGTTGTTGTTTCCATATCATCATTCACTGAGGATCCAGAAAATGTTTATCCTTCTCCTTTGTTGAGGATCTAAAGAATTGTTATCACTAGTACTGCAGTTCATTCTTGTTTGTGGGATGAAGCTGCCCTTTAGCTTTTACTTGGTTTGGTCTTCTTTATCTTTCTTTGAGCTCTACTACATTGAAGAGTTCACTTTTGTATATTCTGTTAATCTATGGAGCAGAGGGGTCTGCTTCCAACCCCATCTTAACCTTAAAAAAAAAAAATTCCTATCACTTGACAACATGCTAAGATTGTTCCCAAATGAATCGCAATACTCCCGGTTAGAATTTTTAAACAGAACGGATTTTGTACTTCTCCAGTGCTTTTGATCGTAATTCGGAGAAGATTGGCCAGCGGCAACTCATTTGAGAGGCTCGATCGCTTTTATGAGTTTTGTCACACCTGACAACATACTTGGACTGCTCCTAAATGAATTGATATACTCCCAGTTTGAATTTTTGACCTGTACGGATTTTGTACCTTCCCGATGCTTTAGATTACAATTCGGAGAAGCTTCGCTACCTGCAACTCGTTAGGGAGGTTGGATATTTTATAAGCGTTTCGTTTAGACTGAAAACATGCTAGGATTGTTAACAAATGAATTGCTATAATCCAGGCTTGAATTTAGGACCGGTACCGATTTCGTACCTCACCGAAGCATTAGATCGTTATTCAGAGAAGTTTTGCTGCCGGCAAATCATTTGAGAGGTTGGATGATGCTTAAGAGTTTCGTTTCGACCAAATACATTCAAGGATAGTTACCAAATAAATCGCAATACTCCCGGTTTGAACTTTTGACCGGTACGGATTTCGTACCTCTCCGATGCTTTAAATCGTTATTAAGAGAAGCTTGGCAACCGGCAAGTCATTTGAGAGTTTGAATGGTTTATAATAGTTTTTTTTTGACCAAATATTCTAGGATAGCTACCAAATGAATCGCAATACTCCCAGTTTGAATTTTTGACCGGTACGGATTTTGTACCTCTCCGATACTTTAGATCGCTATTCAGAGAAACTTTGCTACCGGCAAGTCGCTTGAGAGGTTGGATCGCTTTTAAGAGTTTCATTTTAACCAAGTACAAGCTTGGATCATAACCAAATGAATCGCAAAACTCCCAGTTTCAATTTTTAACCGGTACGGATTTTGTACCTCTCTGATGATTTATATTGTATTTCGGGGAAGTATGGCTTCTGACAACTAGCTTGAGAGGTTGGATCATTTTTAAGAGTTTCGTTTAGACTGACATCATACTAGGATAGTTACCAAATGAATCGCAATACTCCAGGTTTGAATTTATGATCGGTACGGATTTTGTACCTCTCCGATGCTTTAGATCACAATTCGGTGAAGCTTTACTACCGACAACGCGTTTGAGAGATTGGATCATTTTTAAGAGTTTCGTTTTAATAGACAATATGCTAGGATTGTTACCAAATGAATCGTTATACTCCCGGCATGAATTTTTGACTGGTACGGATTTCGTTCCTCTCCGGTGCTTTAGATCGTTATTCAGAGAAGCTTAGCTACCGGCAAGTTGTTTGAGAGGCTGAATCATTTTTAAGACTTTTGTTTCATTAAAATCCATTCTAGGAAATTTACCAAATGAATCGCAATACTCAGGGTTAGATGAATGGTAAGGATTTCATACCTCTCTGATGCTTTAGATCGCTATTCAGAGAAGCTATGCTAACGACAAGTCGCTAGAGAGGTTGGATCCTTTTGAAGAGATTCACTTTGTCCAATTACATGCTCGGATAGTAACCAAATGAACCGCAATACCCCCAGTATGAATTATAGGCCGGTACAGATTTTGTACCTCTCCGATGCTTTAGATCGCAATTCGGTGAAGCTTTGCTACCGACAACTCGTTTGAGAGATTGGATCATTTTAAAAGTTTTGTAATGCCTGACAGCATGCCAAGATTATTCCCAAATGAATCGCAATACTCCCGGTTTGAATTTTTGAAAGAACCAATTTTGTATCTCTCCGATGATTTATATTTCAATTGTGAGAAGCTAGGCTACCGGCAAGTTGTTTGCGTGGTTGGATTATTTTTAAGAGTAAATGAATTGCACTAAAAATATTCTAGGATTGTTACCAAATGAATTGCACTACTCCCAGTTTGAATTAATGACCGGTACGGATTTCGTTCCTATCCGATGCTTTAGATCGCAATTCAGATAAGCTTAGAAAATGATAAGTCGCAAGAGAGGTTGGATCAAATTTATGAGTTTCGTTTTGTCTGACAATATGCTAGGATCGTTACCAAATGAATCACAATAATCCCGGCTTGAATTTTTGAACGGTACGGATTTCGTACCTCTCCGATGCTTTAGATCGCTATTCAGAGAAGCTTGGCAACCGACATGATGTTTGAGAGGTTAGATCATTTTAAAGAATTTTGTTTCGACAAAATCCATGCTAGGATATTGACCAAATGAATCGCAATACTCCGGATTTGATTTCTTGAACGGTAAGGATTTTGTACCTCTCCGATACTTTAAATCGCTATTCAGAGAAGCATTGCTAACGGCAAGTCGCTAGAGAGGTTGGATCCTTTTGAAGAGTTTCATTTCGTCCAATTACATGCTCGGATAGTAACCAAATGAACCGCAATACTTCCGGTTTGAATTATTGGCCGGTACGGATTTCGTACCTCTTCGATGCTTTAGATCACTATTCAGAGAAGCTTTGCTAACGGCTTGTCGCTAGAGAGGTTGGATCATTTTGAAGAATTTCATTTCGTCCAATTACATGCTAGGATAGTAACAAAATGAACTGTAATACTCCCGGTTTGACTTTTTGGCCGGTACGGATTTCGTACATCCTCGATGCTTTAGATCGCTATTCAGAGAAGCTTTGCTAACGGCCTGTCGCTAGAGAGGTTGGATCAATTTGAAGAGTTCTACTTTGTCCAATTACATGCTATGATAGTAACCAAATGAACCGCAATACTCCTGGTTTGAATTTTTGGCCGGTACGGATTTTATACCTCTCCGAAGCTTTATATCGCAATTCGGTGCAGCTTGGCAACCGACAACTCATTTGAGAAATTAGATCATTTTAAGAGTTTTGTATCGCCCGACAACATGCCAAGATTGTTCCCAAATGAACCTCAATACTCCCGGTTTCAATTTTTGAAAAGAACAATTTTTTTATCTCTCTGGTGCTTTTGATCTTAACTCGGAGAAGCTTGGCTACCGGCAACTCATTTGAGAGGTTCGATCATTTTTATGAGTTCTGGCAAGCCCAACAACATGCATGCTAGGACTGCTCCTAAATGAATCGGATATACTCCTGGTTTGAATTTTTGAATGGTACATATTTTGTACATTCCCGATTCTTTAGATTGCAATTCGGGGAAGCTTGGCTACCAACAACTCGTTTGAGAGGATGTATTTTTTTAAAGAGTTTTGTTTCGACTCAATTAGGATTGTTACCAAATGAATTGCACAACTACTAGTTTGAATTTTTGACCGGTACGGATTTCGTACCTATCCGATGCTTTAGATCGCAATTCTAAGAAGCTGTGAAACTGACAAGTTGTTAGAGAGGTTCGACCAATTTGAGAGTTTCGTTTTGACTGACAATATGCTAGGATGGTTACCAAGTGAATCGCAATACTCTGGGTTTGAATTTTCGACCGGTACGGATTTTGTAGCTCTCCGGTGCTTTAGATCGCTATTCAGAAAAGCTTGGCTAACGAAAAGTTATTAGAGAGGCTGGAACGTTTTTAAGAGTTTTGTTTTGACAAAATCCATTCTTGGATATTTACCAAATGACCGCAATAATCCAGGTTTGATTTTTTGAATTGTAAGAATTTCGTACCTCTCCGATGCTTTAGATCGCTATTCAGAGAAGCTTTGCTAACGGTAAGTCGCTAGAGAGGTTGGATCATTTTGAAGAGTTTAACTTCATCCAATTACATGCTCGAATAGTAACCAAATGAACCGCAATACCCCAGGTTTGAATTTTAGGCCGGTACAGATTTCGTACCTCTTCGATGCTTTAGATTGCAATTCGGTGAAGCTTTACTACCGGCAACTCGTTTGAGAAATTAGATCATTTAAAGAGTTTTGTATCGCCTGACAGCATGGCAGGATTGTTCGCAAATGAATCGCAAAACTCCCGGCTTGAATTTTTGAAAAGAACGAATTTTGTACACCCCGATGCTTTATATTTAAATTCTGAGAGGCTTGGCTACCGGCAAGTCGTTTAAGAGATTGGATTATTTTAAAGAGTTTTGATTCGACTGAAAATATGCAAAGATTGTTACCAAATGAATTGCACAACTCCCAGTTTGAATATTTGAACGGTACGGATTTCGTACCTATCCGATGCTTTAGATCACAATTCTGAGAAGCTTGGAAGCTGACAAGTCGTATGAGTGGCTGGATCAAATTTAAGAGTTTCGTTTCGATTGACAATATGCTAGGATTGTTACCAAATGAATCGCTATACTTGTGGCTTGAATTTTTGACCGGTACGGATTTCGTACCTCTTCGGTACTTTAGATCGCTATTCAGGGAATCTTGGCCACCGGCTTGTTGTTTGAGAGGTTGGATCATCTTTAAGAGTTTTTTTTTCGACAAAATCTATGCTAGGATATTTACCAAATGAATCGCAATACTCCGGGTTTGATTTTTTGAACGGTAAAGATTTTGTACCTCTCTGATGCTTTGGATCGCTATTCAGAGAAGCTTTGCTAATGGCTTGTCTCAAGAGAGGTTGAATCATTTTGAAGAGTTTCACTTCGTCCAATTACATGCTAGGATAGAAACCTAATGAACTGCAATGGGAGGTTTGAATTTTTGGCCGGTACGGATTTCGTACTTCCCCGATGCTTTAAATTGCAATTCGGTGAAGCTTGGCAACCGGCAACTTGTTTAAGAGATTGGATCATTTTAAGAGTTTTGTATCGCCCAACTGCATGCCAGGATTGTTCCCAAATGAATCGCAATACTCCCGGCTTGAATTTTTGAAAAAAACAAATTTTGTACCTCTCCCGTGCTTTTGATTTTAATTCGGAGAAGCTTGGCTATCGGTAACTCATTTTTAGAAGTTCAATCGCTTTTATTAGTTTTGGCAAGCCCAATAACATGCTAGGACTGCTCCTAAATGAATTGGATATACTCCCGGTTTGAATTTTTGAACGGTACATAATTCGAACATTCCCGATGCTTTAAATCGCAATTCGGAAAAGCTTGGCTACCAACAACTCGTAAGAGAGGTTGGATTATTGTTAAGAGTTTCGTTTTGACCGAAAATATGCTAGGATTGTTACCAAATGAATTGCACAACAACCAGTTTGAATTTTTGACCGGTACGGATTCGTACCTATCCGATGCTTTAGATCGCAATTTTGAGAAGCTTGGAAACCGACAAGTCGTAAGAGAGGTTGGATCAAATTTAAGAGTCTTTTTTTTACTGAAAATATGCTTGGATTGTTACCAAATGAATCGCATTACTCCCGGCTTGAATTTTTAACCGGTACGGATTTCGTACCTTTCCGGTGCTTTAGATCGCTATTCAGAGAAGCATTGCTAACGGCAAGTCGCTAGAGAGGTTGGATCGTTTTGAAGTGCTTCACTTTGTCGAATTACATGCTCAGATAGTATCCAAATGAACCGTAATTTTCCCGTTTTGAATTTTAGGCCGGTACGGATTTCGTACATCTTCGATGCTCTAGATCGCTATTCAGAGAAGCTTTGCTAACGGCTTGTCGCTAGAGAGATAGGATCATTTTGAAGAGTTTCACTTCATCCAATTACATGCTAGGATAGTAACTAAATGAACCACAATACTCCCAGTTTGATTTCTTGGCCGGTACGGATTTCGTACCTCTTCGATGCTTTATATCGCAATTCGGATTTCGTACCTCTCCGATTTCGTACCTCTCAACTGACAGCTCGTTTGAGAGATTGGATCATTTTAAGAGTTTTGTATTGCCCGACAGCATGCCAGGATTATTCCCAAATGAATCGCAATACTCCCGGTTTGAATTGTTGAAAAGAACAAATTTTTTACCTCTCCGGTGCTTTTGATCTTAACTCGGAGAATCTTGGTTACTGACAACTCATTTGAGAGGTTTGATCGCTTTTATGAGGTTTGGCAAGCCCAACAGCATGCTAGGACTACTCCTAAATTAATCAGTTATACTCCTGGTCTTAATTTTTGAACGGTACATATTTCGCACATTCCTGATTCTATAGATTGCATTTCGGGGAAGCTTGGCTACCAACAATTTGTTTGAGAGGTTGGATTATTTTAAAGAGTTTCGTTTCGACTAAAAATATGCTTGGATTGTTACCAAATGAATTGCACTACTCCCAGTTTTAATTTTTGACTGGTACGGATTTCGTACCTATCTGATGCTTTAGATTGAAATTCTGAGAAGCTTGGAAGCCGACAATTCGTTAGGGAGGTTGGATCAAATTTAAGTATTTCGTTTGGACTAACAATATGCTAGGATTGTTATCAAATGAATCGCAATACTCCGTGCTTAAATTTTTGACTGGTACGGATTTCGTACCTATCCGATGCTTTAGATCGCAATTCCGAGTTGCTTGGAAACTGACAAGTCATAAGAAAGGTTGCATCAAATTTAAGAGTTTCGGCTTGACTGACAATATGCTAGGATTGTTACCAAATGAATCGCTATACTCCGGGCTTGAATTTTTAACCGTGATGGATTTCGTACCTATCCGATGCTTTAGATCGCAATTCTGCGTAGCTTGAAAACTGACTAGTCATAAGAGAGGTTGGATCAAATTTAAGGGTTTCGGTTTGACTGACAACATGCTAGAATTGTTACCAAATGAATCGCTATACTCCCCATTTGAATTTTTTACCGGTACGGATTTCGTACCTCTCCGGTGCTTTCGATCGCTATTCAGAGAAGCTTAGTTACCGAAAAGTTATTTGTGGGGCTGGATCATTTTTAAGAGTTTCGTTTCGACAAAATCCGCGCTAGGCTATTTACTAAATTAATCGTAATAATCCGGGTTTGATTTTTTGAATGGTAAGGATTTCGTACCTCTCCAATGCTTTAGATCGCCATTCAGAGAAGCTTTGCTAACGACAAGTCGCTAGAGAGATTGGATAGTTTAGAAGAGTTTCACATCGTCCAATTACATGCTCGGATAGTAACCAAATGAACTGCAATACCCTAGGTTTGAATTTTAGGCCGGTACAGATTTCTTACCTCTCCGATGCTTTAGATCGTAATTCGGTAAGGCATTGCTACCGGCAACTCTTTTGTGAAATTAGATCATTTAAAGAGTTTTGTATCGCCCGACAGCATACCAGGGTTGTTCTCAAATGAATCGCAATACTCCCGGTTTGAATATTTGAAAGGAATGAATTTTGTACCTATCCGATGCTTAATATTTCAATTTTCAGAAGCTTGGCTACCAGCAAGTCGTTTGAGAGGTTGGATTATTTTAAAGAGTTATGTTTCGACTTAAAATATGCAAGGAATGTTACCAAATGAATTGCACAACTCCAATTTTGAATTTTTGACCGGTATGGATTTTGGACCTATCTGATGCTTTAGATAGCAATTCTGAGAAGCTTGGATACCGGCAAGTCACAAGAGTGGTTGGATCAAATTTAAGAGTTTTATTTTGACTGACAATATCCAAGGATTGTTACCAAATGAATCGCTATACTCCCGGCTTGAATTTTTTGACCGGTACGGATGTCGTACCTCTCCGGTACTTTAGATCGCTATTCAGAGAAGCTTTGCTACAGGCAAGTTGTTTGAGAGGTTGGATAATTTTTAAGAGTTTTGTTTTGTCAAAATCCATTCTAGGATATTTACCAAATGAATCGTAATACTCTGGATTTGATATTTTGAACGGTTAGGATTTTGTACTTTTTCGATGCTTTAGATTGCTATTCAGAGAAGCTTTGCTAGCGGCTTGTCGCTAGAGAGGTTGGATGCTTTTGAAGAGTTTCACATCATCCAATTACATGCTAGGATTCTAACCAAATGATCCGCAATAATCCCGGTTTGAATTTTTGGCCGGTACAGATTTCGTACCTCTCCCATGCTTTAGATCACAATTTGGTGAAGCTTGGCAACCGGCAACTCATTTGAGAGATTGGATCATTTTAAGATTTTTGTATCGCCCGACAGCATGCAAGGATTGTTCCCAAATGAATCGCAATACTCCCTGTTTGAATTTTTGAAAAGAATAAATTTTGTACCTCTCCGGTGGTTTTGATCTTAATTCGGGGAAGCTTGGATACCGCCAACTCATTTGAGAGGTGCGATAGCTTTTATGAGTTTTGGCAAGCCCAACTACATGCTACGACTGCTCCTAAATGAATCGGATATACTCTCGGTTTGAATTTTTGAACGGTACACATTTCATACATTCCTGATGCTTTTGATCGCAATTTGGAGAAGCTTAGCTACCAACAACCCGTTTGAGAGGTTGGATTATTTTAAAGAGTTTCGTTTCCATTGAAAAAATGCTAGGAATTTTACCAAATAAATTACACAAATCCCAGCTTGAATTTTTGCCGGTATGGATTTTGTACCTATCCGATGTATTAGATCGCAATTCTGAGAAGCTTGGAAACTGCCAAGTCGGAATAGAGGTTGGATCTAATTTAAGATTTTTGTTTTGACTGACAATATGCAAGGATTGATACCAAATGAATTGCAATACTACCGGCATAAATTTTTGACCGGTACAGTTTTGTACCTATCCGATGCTTTAGATCGCAATTCTAAGAAGCTTGGAAACCAACAAGTCATTAGAGAGGTTGGATAAAATTTAAGAGTTTCGTTTTGATTAACAATATACTTGGATTGTTTCAAATGAATCGCAATACTCCCGGCTGGAATTTTTGACCGGTACGGATTTTATACCTCTCCGGTGCCTTAGATCGATATTCAGAGAAGCTTGGCTACCGGCATGTTGTTTGAGAGGTTGGATCATTTTTAAGTGTTTTGTTTCGACAAAATCCATACTAGGATATTTACCAAATGAATCGCAATACTCCGGGTTTGATTTTTTAAACAGTAAGTTTTTCGTTCCTCTTCGATGCTTTAGATCGTTATTCAGTGTAGCATTGCTAACGGCAAGCCTCTAGAGAGGTTGGATCTCTTCGAAGAGTTTCACTTTGTACAATTACATGGTTGGATAGTAACCAAATGAACCGCAATACTCCTGGTTTGAATTTTTGGCTGGTACGGATTTCGCACCTCTTCGATGCTTTAGATCGCAATTCGGTGAAGCTTGGCAACCGGTAATTCGTTCTAGAGATTGGATCATTTAAAGAGTTTTGTATCTCCCGACAACATGCCAGGATTGTTCCCAAATGAATCGCAATACTCTCTGCTTTAATTTTTGAAAAGAACGAATTTTGTACCTCTCCAGTACTTTTTAACTTAATTCGGAGAAGCTTTGCTACCGACAACTCATTTGAGAGGTACGATCGCTTTTATGAGTTTTGGCAAGCCCAACAACATGCAACGACTGCTCCTTAATGAATCGGATATACTCTCAGTTCGAATTTTTGAACGGTACATATTTCGTTTATTCCTGATGCTTTTGATCCCAATTCGGAGAAGCTTAGCTACCAACAACCCGTTTGAGAGGTTGGATTATTTTAAAGAGCTTTGTTTCGACTGAAAATATGCTAGGAATGTTGCCAAATGAATTACACAAATCCTAGCTTGAATTTTTGCCGGTATGGATTTTGTACCTATCCGACGGATTAGATCGCAATTCTGAGAAGCTTGGAAACTGCCAAGTCGGAATAGAGGTTGGATCTAATTTAAGAGTTTCGTTTTGACTGCCAATATGCAAGGATTGATACCAAATGAATTACAATACTACCGGCATGAATTTTTGACCGGTACGGTTTCGTACCTATCCGATGCTTTAGATTGCAATTCTGAGAAGCTTGGAAACCAACAAATCATAAGTGTGGTTGGATCATTTTGAAGAGTTTAACTTTGTCCAATTACATGCTCGGATAGTAAACAAATGAAACGCAATACTCCCGGATTTAATTTTTGGCCAGTACGGATTTCGCTCCTCTCTGATGCTTTATATCTCAATTCGGTGAAGTTTGGCAACTGGCAACTCGATCGAGAGATTGGATTATTTTAAGAGTTTTGTATATCCCGGCAGCATGCCAGGATTGTTCCCAAATGAATCGCAATACTCCCGGTTTGAATTTTTAAAAGAACAAATTTTGTACCTCTCCGGTGCTTTTGATTTTAATTTGGAGAAGCTTGGCTACCGACAACTTATTTGAGAGGTACGATCACTTTTATGAGTTTTGGCAAGCCCAACAATATGCTACGACGGTTCCTTAATGAATTGGATATACACCCGGTTTGAATTTTTGAACGGTACATATTTCGTACATTCCCGATGCTTTTGATCGCAATTCGGAGAAGCTTGGCTACCAACAACCCGTTTGAGAGTTTGGACTACATTAAAGAGTTTCGTTTTGACTGAAAATATGCTAGGATTGTTACCAAATGAATTGCACAACTCCCGGCTTGAATTTTTGCCGCTATAGATTTTGTACCTATCCGATGCATTAGATCGTAATTCGGAGAAGCTTGGAAACCGACAAGTCGAAATAGAGGTTGGATCAAATTTATGAGTTTTGTTTTGACTGACAATATGCTAGGATTGTTACCAAATGAATCGCAATACTCCCGGCTTGAATTTTTGAACGGTATGGATTTTGTACCTATCCGATGCTTTAAATCGCAATTCAGAGAAGCTTGGCAGCGACAAGTCATAAGAGAGGTTGGATAAAATTTAAGAGCTTCGTTTAGACTGACAATATGCTAGGATTGTTGACAAATGAATCACAATACTCCCGGCTTAAATTTTTGACCGGTGCGGATTTCGTACGTCTCCGGTGCTTTAGATTGATATTCAGAGTAGCTTGGCTATCGGCATGCTGTTTGAGAGGTTAGATCATTTTTAAGAGTTTTGTTTCGACAAAATCCATGCAAGGATATTTACCAAATGAATTGCAATACTCCGGGTTTGATTTTTTGAACGGTAAGGTCATCGTTCCTCTCCGATGCTTTAGATCATTATTCAGTAAAGCATTGCTAACGACAAGTCGCTAGAGAGGCAGGATCGCTTTGAAGAGTTCCACTTCGTATAATTACATGCTCGGATAGTAACCAAATGAGCCGCAATACTCCTGGTTTGAATTTTTGGCCGGTACGGATTTCGTACCTCTCCGATGCTTTAGATCAAAATTCGGTGAAGCTTGGCAACCTGTAACTCGTTTTAGAGATTGGATCATTTTAAGAATTTTGTATCTCACGACAGCATGCCAGGATTGTTCCCAAATGAATCGCAATACTCCCAGTTTGAATTTTTGAAAAGAACGAATTTTGTACCTCTCCGGTGCTTTTGAACTTATTTCGGAGAAGCTTGGCTACCGACAACTCATTTGAGAGGTACGATCGCATTTATAAGTTTTGGCAAGCCCATCAACATGCTACGACTGCTCCTTGATGAATCAGATATACTCCCGGTTTTAATTTTTGAGCAGTACATATTTCGTACATTCTCGATGCTTTTGATCGCAATTCGGAGAAGCATGGCAGCCAAAAAGTCTTAAGAGGGGTTGGATAAAATTTAAGAGTTTCATTTTGACTGACAATATGCTAGGATTACTGACAAATGAATCGCAATAATCCCGGCTTGAAATTTTGACTGGTACGGATTTCGTACCTCTCCGGTGCTTTAGATCGCTATTCAGAGTAGCTTGGCTACCGGCACGTTGTTTGAGAGGTTGGATCATTTTTAGGAGTTTTGGTTCGATAAAATCCATGATAGGATATTTACCAAATGAATCGCAATACTCCGGGTTTGATATTATGAACGGTAAGGTTTTCGGTCCTCTCCGATGCTTTAGATCGTTATTCAGTGAAGCATTGCTAAGGCCAAGTTGCTAGTGACGTTGGATCGCTTTAAAGAGCTTCATTTCGTATAATTACATGCTCGGATAGTAACCAAATGAACTGAAGTACTCCTGGTTTGAATTTTAGGCCAGTACTGATTTTCTACCTCTCCGATGCTTTAGATCGCAATTTTGTGAAGCTTGGCAACCGACAACTCGTTTGAGAGATTGTATCATATTAAATGTTTTCTAATGCCTGACAGTATGCCAGGATTGTTCCCAAATGAATCGCAATACTCCTAGTTTGAATTTTTGGCCGGTACGGATTTCGTATCACTTCGATGCTTTAGATCGCAATTAGGTGAAGCTTGGCAACCGGCAGCTCGTTTGATAGATTGGATCATTTTAAGAGTTTTGTATCTCCCGACTGCATGCCAGGATTGTTCCCAAATGAATCGCAATTCTCCCGGTTTGAATTTTTGAAATGAATGAATTTTGTACCTCCCCGGTATTTTTGATCTTAATTCGGAGAAGCTTGACTACCGACAACTCATTTGAGAGGTACGATCGCATTTTATGAGTTTTGGAAATCCCAACTACATGCTACGACTGCTCCTAAATGAATCGGATATACTCCCGGTTTGAATTTTTGAACGGTACAAATTTCGTACATTCCCGATGCTTTAGATCGCAATTCGGAGAAGCTTGGCTACCGACAACCCGTTTGAGATGTTTGATTATTCTAAAGAGTTTTGTTTCGACTGAAAATATGTTAGGATTGTTACCAAATGAATTGCCCTACTCCCAGTTTGAATTTTTGACCGGTACGGATTTCGTACCTATCCGATGCTTTAGATCGCAATTTACTGAAGCTTGGCTATCGGGAAGTTGTTTAAGAGGTTGGATAATTTTTAAGAGCTTTGTTTTGTTAAAATCCATTCTAGGATATTTACCAAATGAATCGTAATACTCCGGGTTTCAATTTTTGTGCCTATCCGATGCTTTAGATTTCGCGCCTCTCCGTTGCTTTAGATCGTTATTCAGAGATGCTTTGCTAATGACATGTCGCTAGAGAGGATGGATCCATTTGAAGAGTTTCACATCGTCTAATTACATGCTCGAATAGTATCTAAATAAACCGCAATACTCCCGGTTTGAATTTTTGGCCGGTACGGATTTCGAACCTCTCCGATGCTTTAGACCGCAATTCGGTGAAGCTTTGCAACCGGCAACCTGTTTGTCAGATTTGATCATTTTAAGAGTTATGTATCTCCCGACAGCATGCCAGGATTTTTTCAAAATGAATCGCAATACTCCCGGTTTGAATTTTTGAGAAGAACGAATTATGTACCTCTCCGGTGCATTTGATCTTAATTCGGAGAAGCTTGGCTACCGGCAAATCATTTAAGAGGTACGATCGCTTTTAAGAGTTTTGGCAAGCCCAACTGCATGCTACGACTGCTCCTAAATGAATCGGATATACTCCCTGTTTTAATTTTTGAACGGTACATATTTCGGACATTCCCGATGCTTTTGATTGCAATTCCAAAAAGCTTGGCAACCAACAACCTGTTTGAGAGGTTTGATTATTTCAAAGAGTTTCGTTTCGACTAAAAATATGCTAGGATTGTTACCAAATTAATTGCCCTACTCCCAGCTTGAATTTTAGACCGGTTCGGATTTCGTACCTATCCGATGCTTTAGATCGCAATTCTGAGAAGCTTGGAAACCGTCAAGTCGTAAGAGAGGATGGATCAAATTTGTGAGATTCCTTTTGACTGATAATATGCTAGGATAGTTACCTATTGAATCGCAATACTCCCTGCTTGAATTTTTGACCGGTACGGATTTCGTACCTCTCCGGTGCTTTAGATCGATATTCAGAGAAGCTTGGCTGCCGGCATGTTGTTTGAGAGGTTGGATCATTTTTAAGAGTTTTTCTTTGACAAAATTCATGCTAGGATATTTACCAAATGAATCGCAATACTCCGGGTTTGATTTTTTGAACGGTAAGGATTTCGTTCCTATCCGAAACTTTAGATTGTTATTCAGTGAAGCATTGCTAACGGCAAGTCGCTAGAGAGGTTGGATCGCTTTAAAGAATTTTACTTCGTATAATTACATGCATGGATAGTAACCAAATGAACCACAATACTTCTGGTTTGAAGTTTTGGCCGGTACGTATATCGTACCTATCCGATGCTTTAGATCGCAATTAAAAGAAGCTTCACTACTGGCAAGTTATTTGAGAGGATGGATCGTTTTTAAGAATTTTGTTTCGACAAAATCTATGCTAGGATATTTTCCAAATGAATCGCAATACTCCAGGTTTTAGTTTTTTAACGGTAAGGATTTCGTACCCCTCTGATGCTTTAGATAGCTATTCAGAAAAGCTTTGCTAACGGCAAGTCGCTAGAGTGGCTGGATCCTTCTGAAGAGTTTCACTTCATCCAATTACATGCCTGGATAGTTACCAAATGAACTGCAATACTCCCGGCTTGAATTTTTGGCCGGTACGGATTTCGTACCTCTCCGATTCTTTATATCGCAATTCGGTGAAGCTTGGCAACCGAAAACTCGTTTGAGAGATTGGATCATTTAAGAAGTTTTGTATCGCCCGACAACATACCAGTATTTTTCCCAAATGAATCCCAATACTCCCAGTTTGAATTTTTGAAAATAACGAATTTGTACCTCTCCGATGCTTTATATTTCAATTCTGAGAAGCTTGGCTACCGTCAAGTCGTTTGAGAGGTTAGATTATTTTAAACAGTTTTGATTCGACTTAAAATATGCTAGGATTGTTACAAAATGAATTGCACAACTCCCAGTTTAAATTTTTGACCGGTACGTATTTCGTACCTATCTGATGCTTTAGATCGCAATTCTGAGAAGCTTGGAAACCGACAATTCGTTAGAGAGGTTGGAAAAAATTTAAGAGTTTTGTTTTGACTGACAATATAAAAGAATTGTTTCAAAATGAGTCGCAATACTCCCGGCTAGAATTTTTGACCGGTACGGATTTCGTACCTCCCTAGTGCTATAGATCACTATTCAGAGGAACTTGGCTACAGGTAAGTTGTTTGAGAGGTTGGATCATTTTTAAGAGTTTTGTTTCGTCAAAATCCATGCTAGGATATTTAGCAAATGAATCGCAATACTCTGGGTTTGATTTTTTGAACGGTAAGGATTTCTTACCTCTCCGATGCTTTAGATCGCTATTCAGAGAAGCTTTGCTAATGGCAAGTCGCTAAAGAGGTTGGATCCTTCTGAGGAGTTTCACTTCATCCAATTACATGCCCGAATAGTAACCAAATGAACTGCAATACTCCCAGCTTGAATTTTGAGTCGGTAGGGATTTCGTACCTCTCCGATGCTTTAGATCGAAATTCGGTGAAGCTTGGCAACCGGCAACTCGTTTCAGAGATTGGATCAATTAAAGAGTTTTGTATCGCCCGACAGCATGCAAGGATTATTCCCAAATGAATAGAAATACTCCTGGTTTGAATTTTTGAAAAGAACAAATCTTGTACCTCTCTTGTGCTTTTGATCTTAATTCGGAGAAGCGTGGCTACCAGCAACTCATTTAAAGAGGTTTGATCACTTTTATGAGTTTTGGCAAGCCAAACAACATGCGAGGACTGCTCCTAAATGAATCGGATATACACCTGGTTTGAATTTTTGAACGCTTCATATTTGGTATTTTCCCGATGATTTAGATCGCAATTCGAGAAAGCTTGGCAACCAACAACTCATTTGAGAGGCTAGAATATTTTAAAGAGTTCCGTTTTGACTAAAAATATGCTAGGATTGTTACCAAATGAACTGCACAACTCCCAGCTTGAATTTTTTCCCTTACGGATTTCGTACCTATCCGATGCTTTAGATCGCAATTCTGAGAAGCTTGGATACCGACAAGTCGCAAGAGAGGTTGGATCAAAATTAAGAATTTTTGTTTGACTGACAATATGCTAGGATTGTCAGCAAATGAATCGCTATACTTCCGGCTTGAATTTTTTACTGTTACGGATTTCCTACCTCACCGGTGCAATAGATAACTATTTAGAGAAGCTTGGCTACCAGCAAGCTGTTTAAGAGGTTAGTCTATTTTTAAGAGTATTCTTTCGTCAAAATCCATACTATGATATTTTCCAAATGAATCGCAATACTTCGGGTTTGATTTTTTGAACGGTAAAGATTTTGTGCCACTCCGATGCTTTAGATCGCTATTCAGAGAAGCTTTGCTAACAGAAAGTCACTAGAGAGGTTGGATCCTTCTGAAGAGTTTTACTTCATCGAATTACATGTTCGGATAGTATCCAAATTAACCGCAATACTCCCGGTTTGAATTTTTGGCCGGTACGGACTTTCTAGCTCTCTGATGTTTTAGATAGCAATTCGGTGAAGCTTAGCAACTGGCAACTCGTTTGAGAGATTGGAACATTTTAAGAGTTTTGTATCCCACGACATCATGCCAGGATTGTTCCTAAATTAATCGCAATACTCCCGGTTTGAATTTTAGAAAAGAACGAATTTTGTACCTCTCCGGTGCTTTTGATCTTAATTCGGTGAAGCTTGGCTACCGGCAACTCATTTAAGTGGTTCGATCACATTTATGAGTTTTGGCAAGCCCAACAACATGCTAGGACTGCTCCTAAATGAATCGGATATACTCCCGTTTTGAATTTTTGAACAGTACATATTTTGTACTTTCCCGATGATTTAGATCGCAATTCGGAGAAGCTTTGCTTCCAACAACTCGTTTGAGAGGTAGGATCGTTTTTATGAGTTTTGGCAAGCCCACCAACATGCTAAGACTGCTCCTAAATGAATCGGATAAACTCCCGGTTTGAATTTTTGAACGGTACACATTTAATATTCTCGATGCTTTTGACCACAATTCGGAGAAGCTTGGTTTCCAATAACCCGTTTGAGAGGTTGGATTATTTTAAAGAGTTTCGTTTCGACTGAAAATATGCTAGGATTGTTACCAAATGAATTGCACAACTCCTGGCTTGAATTTTTGACCGGTACGGATTTCGTACATATCTGATGCATTAGATCAGAATTCTGAGAAGCTTAGAAACCGACAAGTCGCAAGAGAGGTTGTATCAAATTTAATAGCTTTGTTATGACTGACAATTTGCTAGGATTCTTACAAAAATGAATCGCAATACTCCCAGCTTGAATTTTTACCGGTATGCTTTAGATCACTATTCAGAGAAGCTTGGCTACCGGCAAGTTGCTTGAGAGGTTGGATCATTTTTAAGACTTTTTTTTCGTCAAAATCCATGCGTGGATATTTACCAAATGAATCGCATTACTCCGGGTTTTATTTTTTGAACTACAAGGATTTCGTACCTCTCCGATGCTTTAGATCGCTATTCAGAAAAGCTTTGCTAACGGCAAGTCGCTAGAGAGGTTGGGTCATTTTTAAAACTTTCACTTCGTCCACTTAAATGCTCAGATAGTAAGCAAATGAACCGCAATACTCCCGGTTTGAATTTTTGGCTGTAACGGATTTCGTACATCTCCGAAGCTTTAGATCGCAATTCGGTCAAGCTTGGCAACCGGTAACTCGTTTGAGAGATTGGATCATTTTAATGTTTTGTATCTCCCGAAGCATGCCAGGATTGTTCCCAATTGAATCGCAATACTCCTGGTTTGAATTTTTTAAGAGAACGAATTTTGTACCTCTCGGGTGCTTTTGATCTGAATTCGGAAAAGCTTGGTAACCGGCAACTCATTTTAGAGGGTCGATAACTTTTATGAGTTTTGGCAAGCCTAACAACATGCTAGAAGTGCTCCTAAATGAATTAGATATACTCCTGGTTTGAATTTTTGAACAGTACATATTTTGTACTTTCCCGATGATTTAAATCGCAATTCGGAGAAGCTTGCCTACCAACAACTCGTTTGAGAGGTTGGATTATTTTAAAGAGTTTCGTTTCGACTGAAAATATGCTAGGATTGTTGCCAAATGAATCTCTATTTTCCTGGTTGAATTTTTGACTGGTACGCATTTTGTACCTCTCCGGTGCTTTAGATCGCTGTTTAGAGAAGCTTGACTACAGGCAAGTCATTTGAGAGGCAGGATCGTTTTTAAGAGTTCTGTTTCGACAAAATCCATGCTAGGATATTTACCAAATGAATCGCAATATTTCAGGCTTGATTTTTTGAACGGTAAGGATTTCCTACCCCTCCGATGCCTTAGATCGAGATTTAGAGAAGCTTTTCTAACTGCAAGTCGCTAGAGTGGTTGGATCATTTTGAAGAGTTTTACTTCGTCCAATTACATACTTAAATAGTAACGAAATGAACCGCAATACTCCTGGATTGAATTTTCGGCCAGTACGGATTTCGTACCTCTCCGATGCTTTAAATCGCAATTCGGTGAAGCTTGGCAACCGGCAACTCGATCGAGAGATTGGATCATTTTATAAGATTTGTATCGCCTGACAACATGCCAGGATTGTTCCCAAATGAATCGTAATACTCCCGGTTTGAAATATTGAAATGAACAAATTTTGCACCTCTCCGGTGCTTTCAATCTTAATTCGGAGAAGCTTGGCTACCGACAACTCATTTGAGAGGTACGATCGCATTTTATGAGTTTTGGCAATCCCAACTACATGCTACGACTGCTCCTAAATGAATCGGATATACTCCCGATTTGAATTTTTGAACGGTACATATTTCGTACATTACCGATGCTTTAGATCGCAATTCAGAGAAGCTTGGCTACCAACAACTCGTTTGAGAGGATGGATTATTTTAAAGAGTTTCGTTTCAACTTAAAAATTTGCTAGGATTGTTACCAAATGAATTGCACAACTCCGAGCTTGATTTTTTAACCGGTACGGATTTTGTACCTATCCGATGTTTTAAATCGCAATTCTGAGAAGCCTGAAAACCGACAAGTCGTAAGAGGTTGGATCAAATTTAAGAGCTTTGTTTATACTGACAATATGCTATGATTGTTACCAAATGAATCGCAATACTCCCAGCTTGAATTTTTTACCGGTACGGATTTCAAACCTCTCCGGTGCCTTATATCACTATTCAGAGATGCTTGGCTACCGACAAGTTGTTTGAGAGGTTGGATCATTTTTAAGAGGTTTGTTTCGTTAAAATCAATACTAGGATATTTTTCAAATGAATCGCAATAATCCAGATTTTATTTTTTGAACGGAAAGGATTTCGTACTTCTCCGATGCATTAGATCTCAATTTGGAGAAGCTTTGCTAACGGCAAGTCGCTAGAGAGGTTAGATCCTTTTGAAGAGTTTCACTTCGTCCAATTCCATGCTCGGATAGTAACCAAATGAACATCAATACTCCCGGTTTGAATTTTTGGCCGGTAAGGATTTCGTAACTTTCCGATGCTTAGATCACTATTGGGTGAAGCTTGGCAACCGGAAACTCATTTCAAAGATTGGATCATTTTAAGTGTTTTGTATCGCTCGACAGCATGCCAAGAATTTTCCCAAATAAATCACAATACTCCCGGCTTGAATTTATGAAAAGAACAAATTTTGTACCTCTCTGGTGTTTTTGATCTTAATTCAGAGAAGCTTGGCTAGCGGTAACTCATTTGAGTGGTACGATCTCTTTTATGTATTATGGCAAGCCCAACAACATGCTGGGACTGCTCCAAAATGAATCGGATGTACTCCCGGTTTGAATTTTTAAACGGTACATATTTCGAACATTCCCGATGCTTTTGATCGCAATTCGGAGAAGCCTTGCTACCAAGAACTCGTTTCAAACGTTGGATTATTTTAAAGAGTTTTGTTTCGACTGAAAATAAGCTTGATTGTTACCTAATGAATCGCAATACTCCTGGCTTAAATTTTTGACCGGTATGGATTTCGTACCTTTCCGCTGCTTAAGATCGATATTCAGAGAAGCTTGGCTACCGGAAGTTGCTTGAGAGTTTGGATCATTTTTAAGAGTTTTGTTTCGACAAAATCCATGCTAGGATATATACCAAATGAATCGCATTACTCCGGGTTTTATTTGTTGCACGTTAAGGATTTCGTACCTCTCCGATGCTTTAGATCGCTATTCAGATAAGCTTTGCCATCGGAAAGTCGCTAGAGAGGTTGGATCGAATTGAAGAGTTTCACTTCGTCCAATTACATGCTCGGATAATAACCAAATAAACCGCAATACTCCCGGTTTGAATTTTTGGCCGGTACAGATTTCGTACCTCTACGATACTTTAGATCGAAATTTGCTGAAACTTGGCAACCGGCAACTCATTTCAGAGATTATATCATTTTTAGAGTTTTGAATCGCCCGACATGATTCCAGGTTTGTTCCTAAATGAATCGCAATACTCCCGGTTTGAATTTTTGAAAAGAACGAATTTTGTACCTCTCCGGTGCTTTTGATCTTAATTCGGTGAAGCTTGGCTGCCGGCAACTCATTTAAGTGGTCTGATCACATTTATGAGTTTTGGCAAGCCCAACAACATACTAGGACTACTCCTAAATGAATCGGATATATTCCCAGTTTGAATTTTTGAACGGTACATATTTTTTACTTTCCCGATGATTTAGATCGCAATTCGGAGAAGCTTGGCTACCAACAACTCGTTTGAGAGGTTGGATTATTTTAAAGAGTTTCGTTTCGACTGAAAATATTCTAGGATTGTTACCAAATGAATCTCTATACTCTTGGCTTGAATTTTTGACCGGTACTGATTTCGTACCTCTCCGGTGCTTTATATCACTATTCAGAGATACTTGGCTACTGGCAAGTTGTTCGAGTGGTTGGATAAATTTTACGAGTTTTGTTACTTCAAAATCAATGCTAGGATATTTACCTAATAAATCAAAATACTTCAGGTTTTATTATTTGAACGTTAAGGATTTCATACCTCTCTGATGCATTAGATCACTATTTAGAGATGCTTTGCTAGCGGAAAATTGCTAGAGAGGTTGGATCCTTTTGTCCAATTACATTCTCGAATAGTAACCAAATGAACCGCAATACTCCTGATTTGAATTTTTGGCCGGTACGGATTTCGTACCTCTTCGAGGCTTTTGATCGCAATTCGGTGAAGCTTGGCAACCGCCAACTCGTATTAGGGATTGGATCATTTTAAGAGCTTTGTATCGCCCGACAGCATGCCAGGATTGTTCCCAAATGAATCGCAATACTCCTGGTTAGAATATTAAAAAGAACAAATTTTGTACCTCTCCGGTACTTTTGATCTTAATTCGGTGAAGCTTTGCTGCCGGCAACTCATTTGAGAGGTTCGATCGCTTTTATGAGTTTTTGCAAGCCCAACAACATGCAAATACTGCTCCTAAATGAATCGGATATACTCCCGGTTTGAATTTTTGAGCGGTACATATTTCCTACATTCCCGATGATTTAGATTGCAATTCGGAGAAGCTTGGCTACCAACAACTCGTTTGAGAAGTTGATTATTTTAAAGAGATTCATTTCGGCTGAAAATATGCTAGGATTGTTCCCAAATGAATTGCAAAACTCCAAGCATTAATTTTTGACCAGTACAGATTTCGTACGTATCCGATGTTTTAGATCGCAATTACGAGAAGCTTGGAAACCGACAAGTCGTAGGAGAGGTCAGATTAAATTTAAGAGTTTCGTTTTGATTGACAATATGCTAGGATTGTTTCCAAAGAATCGCAATACTCCCAGCTTAAAATTTTGACCGCTATGGATTTCGTACCACTCTGGTGCTTTAGATCACTATTCAGAGAAGCTTGGCTACCGGCAAGTTGTTTGAGAGGTTGGATCACTTATAAGAGTTTTGTTTCATCAAAATTAATGCTAGGATGTTTTCCAAATGAATCGCAATTCTCTGGGTTTTATTTTTTGAACGGCAAGGATTTCGTACCTCTCCGATGATATAAATCACGATTCAGAGAAGCTTTGCTAACGGCATGTCGCTAGAGTGGATGGATCCATTTGAAGATTTTCAATTCGTCCAATTACATGCTCGGATAGTAACAAAATGAAACGAAACACTACCGGCTTGAATTTTTGTCTACTGCGGATTTTCTACCTCTCCAATGCTTTATATCGCAATTCGGTGAAGCTTGGAAACCGACTGCTCGATTCAGTGATTGGATCATTTTATGAGTTTTGTGTCGCCTGACAGCATGCCAGGATTGTTCTCAAATGAATCGCAATAATCCCTATTTGAAATTTGAAAAGAACAAATTTTGAACCTCTCCGGTGCTTTTGATCTTAATTCAGAGAAGCTTGGCTTCCGGTAACTCATTTGAGAGGTAGGATCGCTTTTATGAGTTCGGGCTAGCCCAGCAACATGCTATGACTGCTCCTAAATGAATCGGATAAACTCCCGGTTAGAATTTTTGAACGGTACATATTTAACATTCCCGATGCTTTTGATCGCAATTCGGAGAAGCCTGGCTACCAACAACCCGTTTGAGAGGTTGGATTATTTTAAAGAGGTTCGTTTCGACTAAAAATATGCTAGGATTGTTACCAAATGAATTGCACAACTCTCGGATTGAATTTTTGGCCGGTACGGATTTCGTACCTATCCGATGCTTGAGATCGTAATTTTCAGCTGCTTGGAAACCGACAAGTCGTAAGCGAGGCTGGATCAAATTTAATAGTTTTGTTTTGAGTGACAATTTGCTAGGATTGTTACCAAAATGAATCGAAATACTCCCGGCTTGAATTTTTGACCGGTATGCTTTAGGTCACTATTCAGAGAAGCTTGGCTACCGGCAAGTTGTTTGAGAGGTTGGATCATTTTTAAGAGTTTTATTCAGTCAAAATCCTTGCGAGGATATTTACAAAATGATTCGCATTACTCCGCATTTTATTTTTTGAGCGGTAAGGATTTCGTACCTCTCCAATGCTTTAGATCGCAATTAAGTGAAGCTTTGTTAACGGGAAGTCGCTAGAGAGGTTGGATCCTTTTTAAGAGTTTTACTTCATCCATTTAAATGCACGGATAGTAACCAAATGAACCGTAATACTCCCGGCTTGAATTTTTGGCCAGTACGGATTTCGTACATCTTCGATGCTTTAGATCACAATTCGGTCAAGCTTGGCAGCCGGCAACTTGTTTGAGAGATTGGATCATTTTAAGAGCTTTGTATTTCCCGACAGCATGCCAGGATTGTTCCCAAATTAATCGCAATACTCACGGTTTGAATTTTTTAAAAGAATGAATTTTGTACCTCTCCGGTGCTTTTGATCTGAATTCGGAAAAGCTTGGTTACCGGCAACTCATTTTAGACGGTCGATCACTTTTATGAGTTTTGGCAAGCCTAACAACATGCTAGGACTGCTCCTAAATGAATCGGATATACTCCCGGATTAAATTTTTGAAAGGTACATATTTCGAACTTTCCTGATGATTTAGATCGCAATTCGGAGAAGCTTGCCTACCAACAACTCGTTTGAGTGGTTAGATTATTTTAAAGAGTTTCGTTTCGAATGAAAATATGCAAGGATTGTTACGAAATGAATCTCGATACTCCCAGCTTGAATTATTGACCGGTACGGATTTCGTACCGCTCCGGTGCTTTAGATCGCTGTTCAGAGAAGCTTGGCTTGCGGCAAGTTATTTGAGAGGCTAGATCATTTTTATGAGTTTTGTTTCAGCAAAATCCATGCTAGATGCTTACCAAATGAATCGCAATACTCCGGGTCTGATTTTTTGAACGGTAAGGATTTCGTACCTCTCTGGTGCTTTAGATCGTTATTCAGAGACACTTTTCTAATTGCAAGTCGCTAGAGTGGCTGGATCATTTTGAAAAGTTTCACTTCGTCCAATTACATACTCGAATAGTAACCAAATGAACCGCAATAAACCCGGATTGACTTTTTGGCCAGTACGGATTTCGTACCTCTCCGATGCTTTAGATCGCAATTCGGTAAAGCCTGGCAACCGGCAACGCATTTGAGAGATTGGATCAATTAAAGATCTTGGTATCGCCTAACAGCATGCCAGGATTGCTCCCAAATGAATCGCAATACTCCCGGTTTGAAATTTTAAAAAGAACGAATTTTGCACCTCTCCGATGCTTTTGATCTTAATTCGGAGAAGCTTGGCTACCGACAACTCATTTGAGAGGTAGGATCGCTTTTATGAGTTTTGGCAATCCCAACAACATGCTATGACTGCTCCTAAATGAATCGGATATACTCCCGGTTTGAATTTTTGAACGGTACATATTTCGTACATTCTCGATGCTTTAGATCGCAATTCGGAAAAGCTTGGCTACCAACAACTCATTTGAGAGGATGGATTATTTTAAAGAGTTTCGTTTCAACTGAAAAATATGCAAAAATTGTTACCAAATGAATTGCACAACTCCGAGCTTGATTTTTGTCTGGTACGAATTTCGTACCTATCTGATGTTTTAGATTGGAATTCTGAGATGCTTGGAAACCGACAAGTCGTAAGAGAGGTTGGATCATATTTATGAGTTTGGTTTTGACTGACAATTTGCTATAATTGTTACTAAATGAATCGCAATACTCCCGGCTTAAATTTTTTACCGGTACGAATTTCGAACCTCTCTGGTACTTTATATCACTATTCAAAGATGTTTGGCTACCGACAAGTTGTTTGAGAGTTTGAATAATTTTTAAGAGTTTTGTTTCGTTAAAATCCATGCGAGGATATTTTCCAAATGAATCGCAATAATCTGGGTTATATTTTTCAAACGGTAAGGATTTCGTACCTCTCTGATGCATTTGATCGCTATTCAGAGAAGCTTTGCTAACGGCAAGTCGCTAGAGGGGTTGGATCCTATTGAAGAGTTTCACTTCGTCCAATTACATGCTCGGATAGTAACCAAATGAACTGTAATAGTCCCGGTTTGAATTTTTGGCCGGTACAAATTTCGTAACATTCCGATGCTTTAAATCACAATTCGGTGAAGCTTGGCAACCGGCAACTCGTTTTTGAGATTAGATCATTTTAAGTGTTCTGTATCACCCGACAGCATGCCAAGATTGTTCCCAAATGAATCACAATACTCCCGGTTTGAATTTTTGGAAAGAACAAATTTTGAACCTCTCTGGTGCTTTTGATCTTAATTCGGAGAACCTTGGCTACCGACAACTTATTTGAGAGGTACGAACTCTTTTATGTGTTATGGCAAGCCCAACAACATGCTAGGACTGCTCCTAAATGAATCGGATATACTCCCGGTTTTCATTTTTGAACGGTACATATTTCGTACATTCCCGATCCATTTGATCGCAATTCGGAGATGCCTGGCTGCCAACAATGTGGTTGGATTATTTTAAAGAGTTTCATTTCGACTGAAAATAAGCTTGGATTGTTACCAAATGAATCACAATACTCCTGGCTTGAATTTTTGACAGGTATGGATTTCGTACCTCTCCGGTACTTTAGATCACTATTCAGAGAAGCTTTGGTACCGGCTAGTTACTTCAGATGTTGGATCCTTTTTAAGAGTTTTGTTTCGACAAAATCCATGCTAGGATATAAACCAAATGAATCGCAATACTCCGGGTTTGATTTTTTGAACGTTAGGATTTCGTACCTCTCCGATGCTTTAGATCGCTATTCAGAGAAGCTTTGCTATCGGGAAGTCGCTAGAGAAGTTGGATCGTATTGAAGAGTTTCACTTCGTCCAATTAAATGCACGAATAGTAAACAAATGAACAACTATACTCCCGGTTTAAATTTTAGGCCGGTAGGGATTTCGCACCTCTCCAATGCTTTATATCGCAATTCGGTGAAGCTTTTCTACCAACAACTCGTTTGAGAGATTGGATAATTTTAAAAGTTTTGGATCGCCCGACAGCATGCCAGGCTTGTTTCCAACTGAGTCGCAATACTCCCGGTTTGATTTTTTGAAAAGAACAAATTTTGTACCTCTCCGGTGCTTTTGATCTAATTTCAGAGAAACTTGGTTGCCGACAACTCATTTGAGAGGTACGATCGCTTTTATGTGTTTTGGCAGGCCCAACTACATGCTAGGACTGTTCCTAAATGAATCGAATATACTCCCGGTTTGAATTTTTGAACGGTACATATTTCGTACATTCCCGATACTTTTGATCACAATTCGGAGAAGCTTGGCAACCAACAACCCGTTTGAGAGGTCGGAATATTTTAAAGAGTTTCGTTTCGACTGATAATATCCTACGATTGTTATCGAATGAATTGCACAACTCCCAGCTTGAATTTTTGACCGTTACGGATTTCGTACCTATCCGATGCTTTAGATCACAATTCTGAGAAGCTTGGAAACCGGCAAGTCCTAAGGGAGGTTGGATCAAATTTAATAGTTTTGTTCAAACTGTCAATATGCTAGGATTGTTACCAAATTAATCCCAATAATCCTGGCTTGAATTTTTGACCGCTACGTATTTCGTACCTCTATGGTACTTTAGATCACTATTCAGAGATGCTTGGCTACCGACAATTTGTTTGAGAGGTTGGATCATTTTTAAGAGTTTTGTTTCATCAAAATCCATGCAAGGATAATTACCAAATGAATCGCAATACTCCGGGTTTTATTTTTTGAACGTTAAGGATTTCGTACGTCTCCTATACTTTAGATAGCTATTCAGATATGCTTTGCTAACGGCAAGTAACTAGAGAGGTTGAATCCTTTTAAAGATTTTCACTTCGTTCACCTAAATGCTTGGATAGTAACCAAATGAACCGCAATACTCTCGGTTTGAATTTTTGGTCGGTACGGATTTGGCACATCTCTGATGCTTTAGATCGCAATTCGGTGAAGCTTGCCAGCCGGCAACTCATTTGAGAGATTAGATTATTTTAAGAGTTTTGTATCTCCCGACAACTTGCCAGGATTGTTCACAATTGAATCGCAATACTCCCGGTTTGAATTTTTGAAAAGAACGAATTTTGTACCTCTCCGGTGCTTTTGATCATAATTCAGAGAAGCTTGGCTACCGGCAACTCATTTAAGAGGTTCGATCACTTTTATGAGTTTTGGCAAGCCTAACAGCATGCTAAGACTGCACCTAAATGATTCAAAAATACTCCCTGTTTAAATTTTGAAACGGTACATATTTTGTACTTTCGCGATGATTTAGATCACAATTCGGAGAAACTTGGCAAACCAACAACTCGTTTCAGAGGTTGAATTATTTTAAAGAGTTTCGTTTCGACTGAAAATATGCTAGGACTGTTACCAAATTAATCTCTATACTCCCGGCTTGAATTTATGACCACTGCGGATTTCGTACCTCTCCGGTGCTTTAGATCGATGTTCAAAGAAGCTTGGCTACCGAAAAGGTATTTGAGAGGCTGGATCATTTTTAAGAGTTTTGTTTCGACAAAATCCATGCTAGGATATTTACCAAATGAATCGCAATACTCTGGGTTTCGTACCTCTTCGATGCTTTAGATCGCTATTCAGAGAAGCTTTGCTAACGGCAAGTCGCTAGAGTGGCTGGATCATTTTTAAGAGTTTCACTTCGTCCAATTACATGCTCAGATAGTAACCAAATTAACCACAATAAACCCGGTTTGAATTTTTGGCCAATGTGGATTTCGTACCTCTCCGATGCTTTAGATCGCAATTCAGGAAAAGCTTCGCAACTGGCAACTCGTTTAAGAGATTAGATCATTTAAAGAGTTTTGTTTCCCCCGGCAGCATGCCAGGATTATTCCCAAATGAATCGCAATACTCCCGGCTTGAAATTTTGAAAAGAACGAATTTTGTACCTCTCTGGTACTTTTGATCTTAATTCGGAGAAGCTTGGCTACCGACAATTCATTTGAGAGGTTCGATCGCTTTTAAGAGTTTTGGCAAGCCCAACAACATTCTAAGACTGCTCCTCTGAAACTGCAATACTCGTTTCAGAGGTTGGATTAATTTAATGAGTTCCGTTTCGACTGAAAATATGCTTGGATTCTTACCAAATGAATTGCACAACTCCTAGCTTGAATTTTCGACCGGTACGGATTTCGTACCTATCCGATGCTTTAGATCGCAATTCTGAGAAGCTTGGAAACCGACAACTCATAATAGAGGTCGGATAATATTTAAGAGTTATGTTATGACTGACAATATGCTAGGATTGTTACGAAATAAATCGCAATACTCCCGGCTTGAATTTTTTTCCGGTACGTATTTCGTACCACTGCGGTGCTTTATATCACTATTCAGAGATGTTTGGCTTCCGGCAAGTTGTTTGAGAGGTTGGATCATTTTTAAAAGTTTTGTTCAGTCAAAATCCATGCAAGGATATTTACAAAATGAATCGTAATACTCCGGGTTTTATTTTTTGAACGGTAAGGATTTCGTCCCTCTCCGATGCATTAGATCGTTATTCATAGAAGTGTTGTTAACGGCAAGACGTTAGAGAGGTTGGATAATTTTGAAGAGTTTCACTTCGTCCAATTAAATGCTCGGATAGTAACCAAATGAACCGCAATACCCCCGGTTTAAATTTTTGGCCGATACGGATTTCGTACCACTCTGATGCTTTAGATCGTAATTCGGAGAAGCTTTTCTACCGATAACTCGTTAGAGAGATTGGATCATTTTATGAGTTTTGTATCGACCAGCAGCATGCCAGGATTATTCCCAAATGAATCGCAATACTCCCCGTTTGAATTTTTGAAAAGAGCAAATTTTGTACCTCTCCGGTGCTTTTGATCTTAATTCGGAGAAGGTTGGCTACCGGCAAGTCATTTATAAGGTTCGATCACTTTTATGAGTTTTGGCCAGCCCTACAACATGCTAGTACTGCTCCTGAATGAATCGGATATACTCCCGGTTTTAATTTTTGAAGGGTAGATATTTTGCACATTCCCGATGATTTTGATCGCAATTTGGAGAAGCTTAGCTACCATCAACTCGTTTCAAAGATTGGATTATTTTAATGAGCTTTGTTTCGACTTAAAATATGCTAGGATTATTACCAAATGAATCTCAATACTCCCGGCTTGAATTTTTGACCAGTACGGATTTTGAACCTCTCTGGTGCTTTAGATCGCTATTCAGAGATGCTTGGCTACCGGCAAGTTATTTGAGAGCCTGAATTGTTTTTGAGAGTTTTGTTTCTACAAAATCCATGCTAGGATATTTACCAAATGAATCACAATACTCCGGGTTTGATTTTTTGAACTGTAAGGATTTCGTACCTCTCCGATGCTTTAGATCGCTAATCAGAGAAGCTTTGCTAACGAGAAGTCGCTAGAGTGGTTTGCTCATTTTGAAGAATTTCACTTTGTCCAATTAGATGCTCAGATAGTAACCAAATGAACCGCAATACTCCCGGTTTCAATTCTTGGCCGGTACGGATTTCGTACCTCTCCGATGCTTTAGATCACAATTCGGTGAAGCTTGGCAACCAGAAGCTCTTTTGAGAGAATGGATCATTTTATAAGTTTTGTATCGCCCGACGGCATGCCAAGATTATTCTCAAATGAATCGCTATGGTCCCGGTTTGAATTTTTGAAAAGAACGAATTTTGTACGCCTCTGGTGCTTTTGATCTTAATTCGGAGAAGCCTGGCTACCGTCAACTCATTTGAGAGGTTCGATCGCTTTTAAGAGTTTTGGCAAACCCAACAACATGCTAGGACTGCTCCTAAATGAATCGGATATAATCCCAGTTTGAATTCTTAAACGGTGCATATTTCGTACATTCCCGATGCTTTAGATCACAATTCGGAGAAGCTTAGCTACCAACAACTCGCTTGAGAGGTTGGATTATTTTAAAGAGTTTCGCTTTGATTGAAAATAAGCTTGGATTGTTACCGAATGAATTGCACGACTCCCCACTTGAATTTTTGACCAGTACGGATTTCGTACCTATCCGATGCTTTAGATCGCAATTCTGATAAGCTTGGAAACCAACAAGTCATAAGAGTGGTTGGATCAAATTTAAGTGTTTCGTTTTGATTGAAAATATGCTAGAATTTTTACCAAATGAATCGCAATACTCCCGGCTTGAATTTTTGACTGTACGGATTTCGTACCTCTCCGGTGCTTTAGATCACTATTCAGAGAGGCTTGGCTACCGGCAAGTTGTTTGAGAGGTTGGATTATTTTAAAAAGTTTTGTTTCATCAAAATCAATGTTAGGATATTTGCCAAATGAATCGCAATACTCCGGGTTTGATTTTTTGAACGGTAAGGATTTCGTACCTCTCCGATGCTTTAGATCACTATTCAGATAAGCTTTGCTAACGGCAAGTTGTTAGAGAGGTTGGACCGTTTGGAAGAGTTTCTCTTCATCCAATTACATGCTTGGATAGTAACCAAATGATCCGCAATACTCCTGGTTTAAATTTTTGGCCAGTACGGATTTCGTACCTCTTCGATGCTTTAGATCGCAATTCGGTGAAGCTTGGCAACCAGCAACTCATTTGATAGATAGGATCATTTCAAAAGTTTTGCATCGCCCGGCAGCATGCCAGGATTGCGCCCAACTGAATCGCAATACTCCCGGTTTGAATTTTTAAAAAGAACAAATTTTGTACCTCCCCGATGCTTTATATTTCAATTCTGAGATGCTTTGCTACCGGGAAGTCGTTTGCGATGTTGGATTATCTTAAAGAGTTTCGTTTCGACTGAAAATTTCCTGTGATAGCTACCAAATGAATTGTACAACTCCTAGTTAGAATTTTTGACCGGTACGGATTTTGTACATATCCGATGCTTTAGATCGCAATTCTGAGAATCTTGGAAACTAACAAGTCGCAAGAGATTTTGGATCAAATTTAAGTGGTTCGCTTTGACTTACATTATTCTAGGATTGTTACCAAATGAATCGCAATACTCCAAGCTTGATTTTTTGACCGGTACGGATTTCGTACCTATCCGATCCTTTGATCGCAATTCTGAAAAGCTTGGAAACTGACAAGTCGAACAAGATGTTGTATCAAATTTAAGAGTTTCGATTTTACTGACAATATGCTAGGATTGTTACCAAATGAATTGCTATACTCCCGGCTTAAATTTTTGAGCGGTACGGATTTCGTACCTCTCCGGTTATTTAGATTGCTATTTAGAGAAGCTACCGCCAATTATTTGAGAGGCAGGAGCGTTTTTAAGAGTTTTGTTTCAAAAAAATCCAATGTCAGATATTTACAAAATAAATCACAATACTCCGGGTTTGACTTTTTAAACGGTAAGGATTTCGTACCTCTCCGATACTTTAGATCGCTATTCAGAGAAGCTTTGCAAATGGCAAGTCGCTGGTGAGGTTGGATCATTTTGAAGAGTTTCACTTCGTCTAATTACATGCTCGGATAGTAACCAAATGAACCGCAATACCCCAGGTTTGAATTTTAGGCCGGTACGGATTTCGTACCTTTCCGATGTTTTTTATCGCAATTCGGTGAAGCTTTGCTACCGGCAACCCGTTTGAGAGAATGGATCATTTTAAGTGCTTTGTAACACCCGACAGCATGCCAGGATTATTCTCAAAAAAATCGCAATACTCCCGGCTTGAATTTTTGAAAAAAACGAATTTTGTACCTCTCCGATGCATTATAATTCAATTCTGAGAAGCTTGGCAACCGGCAAGTCGTTTGAGAGGTTGGATAATTTTAAAGAGTTTTGTTTCCACTTAAAATTTGCTAGGATTGTTACCAAATGAATTGCACAACTCCCAGTTTGATTTTTTGACCGGTACGGATTTCGTACCTATCCGATGCTTTAGATCGTAATTATCAGAAACTTGGAAATCGACAAGTCGTAAGAGAGGTTGGATTAAATTTAAGAGTTTCATTTTAACAGACAATATGCAAAGATTGCTACCAAATGAATCGTAATACTCCCGGCTTGAATTTTTGACCGGTACGGATTTCGTACTTATTCGGTGCTTTAGATCACTATTCAGAGAAGCTTGGCTACCGGCACGTTATTTGAGAGGCTGGATCATTTTTAAGAGTTTTGCTTCATTAAAATCCATGCAAGGATATTTACCAAATGAATCGCAATACTCCGGGTTTTAATTTTGAACGGTAAGGATTTCGTACCTCTCCGATGCTTTAGATCGTTATTCAGATAAGCTTTGCTAACGGCAAGTCGCTAGAGTGGTTGGATCATTTTGAAGAATTGGACTTAGTCCAATTACATGCTCGGATAGTAACCAAATGAACCGCAATACTCGCAGTTTTAATTTTAGGCTGGAACGGTTTTCGTCCCACTCCGATGCTTTAGATCGCAATTCGGTGAAGCTTTGCTACCGGTAACTCTTTTGAGTGATTGGATAATTTTAAGAGTTTTGTATCGCCCGACAGCATGCCAGGATTATTCCCAAATGAATCGTAATACTCCTGGTTTGAATTTTTCTAAAGAACGAATTTTGTACCACTCCGGTACATTTTATCTTAATTCGGAGAAGTTTGGCTACCGGCAACTCATTTGAGAGGTTCGATCGCTTTTAAGAGTTTTGGCAAGACTAACAACATGCTAGGACTGCTCCCAAATGAATTGGATATACTCCCGGTTTGAATTTTTGAACGGTACATATTTTGCACATTCCCGATCCATTAGATCGCAATTCGGATAGTAGCCAAATGAACCGCAATACTCCAGGTTTGAATTTTTGGCAGGTACGGATTTCATACCTCCCCGATGCTTTAGATCTTAATTCGGTAAAGCTTGGCAACCAGCAACTCATTTCAGAGATAAAATCGTTCTAAGAGTTTTGTATCGCTCGACAGCATGCCAGGATTGTTCCCAAATAAATCGCAATACTCCCGGTTTAAATTTTTGAAAAGAGCGAATTTTTTGCCTCTCCGGTACTTTTAATATTAATTCAGAGGATCTCGGCAAAGGGAAACTCATTTGAGAGGTTTGATTATTTTAAAGATTTTCGTTTCGACTTAAAATATGCTAGGATTGTTTCCAATTAAATTGCAAAACTTCAGTTTGACTTTTTGACCGGTACGAATTTCGTACCTATCCGATGCTTTAGATCACAATTCTGTGAAGCATGGAAACCGACAAGTCGTAAGAGAGGTTGGATAAAATTTAATAGTTTTGTTTCGACTGATAATATGCCAGGATTGTTACCAAATGACTTGCAATTCTCCCGGCATGAATTTTTGACCGGTACGGATTTCGAACCTCTCCGATGCTTTAAATCACTATTCAGAGATGCTTGGCTACCGACAAGTTGTTTGAGAGGTTGGATCATTTTTAAGAATTTTGTTTCATCAAAATCCATGCTAGAATATTTAACAAATGAATCGCAATACTCCGGTCTTTATTTTTTAAACGGTAAGGTCTTCCTACTTCTCCGATGCTTAAGATCGCTATTCAGAGAAGCTTTGCAAATGGAAAGTCGCTAGAGAGGTTGAATCCATTTGAAGAGTTTCACTTCGTCCAATTACGTGCTAGGATAGTAATCAAATGAACCGCAGTACTCCCGGCTTGAATTTTTGTCCCGTACGGATTTCGTACCTCCCCGATGCTTTATATAGCAACTCGTTTGAGAGATTGGATCATTTTAAGAGTTTTGTATCCCCCGACAGCATGCCAGGATTATTCCCAAATGAATCGCAATACTCTCAGTTTGAATTTATGAAAAAAATGAATTTTGTACCTCTCCGGTGCTTTTGATCTTAATTCGGAGAAGCGTGGCTACCGACAACTCATTTGAGAGGTTCAATCGCCTTTATGAGGTTTGGCAAGCCCAATAACATGCTAGGACTGCTCTTAATTGAATTGGATATACACCCGGTTTGAATTTTTGAACGGTACATAATTTGTACATTCACGATGATTTAGATTGCAATTCGGAGGATCTTGACTACCAACAACTCGTTTGAGAGATTGGATTATTTTATAGAGTTTTGTTTTGGCAGAAAATATGCTAGGATTGTTACCAAAGGAATTGCACAACTCCCAGCTTGAATTTTGGACCGGTACGGATTTCGTACCTATCCAATGGATTAGATCGTAATTCTGAGAAGCTTGGATTCCGGCAAGTCGTAAGATAGGTTGGAACAAATTTAAGAGTTTCGTTTTAACTGACAATATGCAAGGATTGCTACCAAATGAATTGCAATACTCTGGGTTTAATTTTTTAAAAGGTAAGGATTTTGTAACTCTCCGATGTTTTAGATTGCTATTCAGAGATGCTTTGCTAACGGCAAGTCGCTAGAGAGGATGGATCATTTTGAAGAGTTTCACTTCGTCCAATTACATGCTCGGATAGTAACCAAATGAACCGCAAAACTCCCGGTTTGAATTTTTGGCTGGTACAAATTTCGTACCTCTCGATGCTTTAGATAGCAATTCACTGAAGCTTGGCAACCGGCAACTCATTTTAGAGATAGGTTCATTTTAAGTATTTTCTATCGCCCGACAGCATGCCAGGATTGTTCCCAAATGAATCGCAATACTCCCCGTTTGAATTTTTGAAATGAACGAATTTTGTACCACTCCGATGCTTTTAATCTTAATTCGGAGGGGCTTGGCTACCGACAACTCATTTGAGAGCTTTGATCACTTTTATGAGCTTTGGCAAGCCCAACAACATGCTAGGACTGCTCATAAATGAATCGGATATACTCCCGGATTGAATTTTTGAATGGTGCATACTTTATACATTCCCGATGCTTTAGATTACAATTCAAAGAAGCTTGGCTACCAACAACTCGCTTGAGAGGTTAGATTATTTTAAAGAGTTTCGTTTCGACTGAAAATATGCTTGGATTGTTTCCCAATGAATTGCACAACTCCCAGCTTGAATTTTTGACCGGCACGGATTTCGTACCTATCCGATGCTTTAGATCGCAATTCTGAGAAACTTGGATTCCGACAAGTCGTAAGATAGGTTGGATAAAGTTTAAGAGTTTCTTTTTGACTGACAATATGCATGGATTGTTGCCAAATGAATTGCAATAATCACGGCTTGAATTTTTTGACCGGTATGGATTAAATACCTCTCCGGTGCTTTAGATCACTATTCAAAGAAGCTTGGCTACCGGCAAGTTGTTTGACATGTTAGATCATTTTAAAGAGTTTTGTTTCGATAAAATCTGTGCTAGAAATTTTTTCAAATAAATCGCACTACTCCGGGTTTTATTTTTTGAACAGTAAGTATTTCATACCTCTCCGATGCTTTAGATCGCTATTCAGAGAAGCTTTGCTAACAGCATTAGCTAGAGTGATTGGATCATTTTGAAGAGTTTCACTTCGTCCAATTACATGCTCGGATAGTAACCAAATGAACCGCAATACTCCCAGTTTGAATTTTTGGCCGGTACGGATTTCGTACCTCCCTGATGGTTTAGATCCGAATTCGGTAAAACTTGGCAACCGGCAACTCATTTGAGAGATTGGATCATTTTAAGAGTTTTTTATCGCCCGACAGCATGCCAGGATAATTCCTAAATGAATCGCAATACTCCCGGCTTTAATTTTTGAAAAGAAAGAATTTTGTACCTCTCCGGTGCTTTTGATCGTAATTCGGAGAAGCTTGGCTGCCAGCAACTCATTTGAGAGGTTCGTTCGCTTTTATGAGTTTTGGCAAACCCAATAATATGCTAGGATTGTTACCAAATGAATCGCAATACTCCCGGCTTGAATTTTTGACCGGTACGGATTTCGTACCTCTCCGGTGCTTTATATCGCTATTCAGAGAAGCTTGGCTACCGTCAAGTTGTTTGAGAGGTTGGATCAGTTTTAAGAGTTTTGTTTCGACAAAATTCGTGATATATTTGCCAAATTAATCACAATACTCTGGGTTTAATTTTTTGAACGGTAAGGATTTCGTACCTCTCCGATACATTAGATCGCTATTTAGAGTAGCTTTGCTAACGGGAAGTCGCTAGCGAGGTTGGATCGTTTTGAAGTGTTTCACATCACCCAATTACATGCTCGGATAGTAACCAAATGAACCGCAATACTACCGATTTGAATTTTTGGCCGGTACGGATTTCGTACCTCTTGGATACTTTAGATCGCAATTTAGTAAAGCTTGGCAACTGGAAACTCGTTTGAAAGATAGGATCATTTTTAGAGTGTTGTATCACCCTACAACATGCCAAGATTGTTCCCAAATGAATCGAAATTCTCCCAGTTAGAATTTTTGAAAAGAACAAATTTTGTACCTCTTCGGTGCTTTTGATATTAATTAGGAGAAGCTTGGCAGCCGGCAACTCATTTGAGAGGTTTGATCGCTTTTATGAGTATTAGCAAGCTCAACAGCATACTAGGACAACTCCTAAATGAATCGGATATTCTCCCGGTTTGAATTTTGGAATGGTACATATTTCATACATTCCCGATGCTTTAGACTGCAATTCGGAAAAGTTTGGCTACCAGCAACTCGTTTGAGAGATTGAATTATTTTTAAGAGTTTCGTTACGATTAAAAATTTGTTAGGATTGTTACCAATTGAATTACACCACTCCCAGCTTGAATTTTTGACCGGTACGGATTTCGTACCTATCCGATGCTTTAGATCGCAATTCTGAGAAGCTTGGAAACCGACAAGTCGTAAGAGAGGTTGGACAAAATTTAAGACTTTCGTTTCGGCTGAAAATATGCAAGGACTGTTACCAAATAAATTGTAATACTCGCGGCTTGAATTTTTGACCGGTACGGATTTCGTACCTATCGGATGCTTTTGATCGCAATTCTGAGAAGTTTGGAAATCGGCAAGTCGTAAGAGAGGTTGGATTGAATTTAAAAGTTTTGCATTGACTGACAATATACTAGGATTGTTACCAAATGAATTGCTATATTCCCGACATAAATTTTTGATCGGTACGGATTTCGTACCTCTCCGGGTTTGATTTTTTGAACGGTAAGTATTTCTCACCTCTCCGATGCTTTAGATCGCTATTCAGAGAAGCTTTGCTACCGACAAGTCGCTAGAGAGGTTGGATCATTTTTTAGAGCTTTACTTCGTCCAATTATATGCTCGGATAGTAATCAAATGAACCGCAATACCCCCGTTTTGAATTAAAGGCCGGTACGGATTTCGTACCTCTCCGATGCTTTAGATCGCAATTCGGTGAAGCTTTGATACCGGCAACTCGATTGAGAGATTGGATCATTTTAATATTTTTATATCGTCCAACAGCATGCCAGGATTATTCCAAAATGAATCCCAATACTCCCGGATTTAATTTTTGAAAAGAACGAATTTTGTACCTCTCCGGTGCTTTTGATCTTAATTTGAAGAAACTTGGCTACCGGCACCTCATTTGTGAGGTTAGATCGGTTTTATGTGTATTGGCAAGCCCGAGATCATTCTAGGACTGCTCCTAAATTAATCGGATATACTCCTGGTTTAACTTTTTGACCAGTACGGATTTCGTACCTATCCGATGCTTTTGATCGCAATTCTGAGAAGATTGAAAACCGACAAGTCGTATGAAATGTTGGATCAAATTTAAGAGTTTTGTTTTGACTGAAAATATGTTTGGATTGTTAACAAATGTATTGCAATACTCCCGGCTTGAATTTTTGACTGGTACGGATTTCCTACCTCTTCGGGGCTTTTGATCGTAATTCAGAGAAGCTTGGCTACCGACAAATTGTTTGAGAGGTTGGATCAGCTTTAAGAGTTTTTTTTTGACAAAATTCATTCTAGGATATTTACCAAATGAATCGCAATACTCCGGGTTCGATTTTTTGAACGGTAAGGATTTCGTACCTCTCCAATGACTAAATGAACCGCAATACTCCCGGTTTGTGTTTTTGGCCGGTACGGATTTCGTACCTCCCCGATACTTTAGTTCGCAATTCGGTAAAGCTTGGAATTCTCCTGACAGTATGCCAGGATTGTTCCCAAATAAATCACAATTCTCCTGGTAATTTTTTTTGAAAAGAAGGAATTTTGTACCACCCCGGTTCTTTTGATCTTAATTCAGATAAGCTTTACTACCGGCAACTCATTTGTGAGGTTCAATCACTTTTATGAGTATTGGCAATCCCAACAACATGCTAGGACAACTCCTAAATGAATCGAATATTCTTCCAGTTTGAATTTTGGAACTGTACATATTTCATACATTCCCGATACTTTAGGCTGCAATTCGGAGAAGTTTGGCTACCAACAACTCGTTTGAGAGGTAGGATTATTTTTAAGATATTCGTTTCGACTGAAAATATGCTAGGATTGTTACCAAATGAATTGCACAACTCCCAAATTTAATTTTTGACCGGTACGGATTTCGTACCTATCCGATGCTTTAGATCGCAATTCTGAGAAGCTTAGAAATCGACAAGTCGTAAGAGAGGTTGGATCAAATTTGAGAGTTTCGATTTGACTGACAATATACTAGGATTGTTACCAAATGAATCGTTATAGTTCCGGCTTAAATTTTTGACCGGTTCGGATTTCGTACCTCTCCGGTGCATTAGATCGCAATTTAGAGATGCTTGGCTGCCTGCAAGTTGATTTAGTAGCTGGATTGTTTTTTAGAGTTTTGTTTCGACAAAATCTATCCTAGGATATTTACCAAATGAATCGCAATACTCCGGGTTTGATTTTATGAGCGGCAAGTATTTCGCACCTCTCCGATGCTTTAGATCGCTATTCGTAGAAGCTTTGCTGCCGATAAGTTGCTAGAGAGGTTGGATCATTTTTTAGAGCTTTACTTCGTCCAATTATATGCTCGGATAGTAATCAAATGAACCGCAAAACCCCCGGATTGAATTAAGGCCGGTACAAATTTCGTACCTCTCCGATGCTTTAGATCGCAATTCGGTGAAGCTGTGCTACCGGCAAATCGTTTGTGAGATTGGATCATTTTAAGATTTTAACATTGCCCGACAGCATGCCGGGATTGTTCCCAAATGAATCCCAATACTCCCGATTTGAATTTTTGAAAAGAACGAATTTTGTACCTCTCCGGTGCTTTTGATCTTAATTTGAAGAAGCTTGGCTACCGGCAACTCATTTCTTAGGTTCGATCGCTTTTATGTGTTTTCGCAAGCCCAACATCATGCGAGGACTGCTCCTAAATGAATCGGATATACTCCCCGCTTAAATTTTTGACCGGTATGGATTTCGTACCTATCCGATGCTTTAGATCGCAATTCTGAGAAGATTTAAAACTGGCAAGTCCTAAGAGAGGTTGGATCAAATTTATGAGTTTTGTTTTGACTGAAAATATGCTAGGATTGTAACTAAATGAATCGCAATACTCTCGGCTTGAATTTTTGACCGGTACGGATTTCGTACCTCTCCGGTGCTTTATATCACTATTCAAAGATGCTTGGCTACCGGCAAGTTGTTTGAGAGGTTCGATCATTTTTAAGAGTTTTGTTTCGTCAAAATCTATGCTTTGATATTTACCAAATTAATCGCAATACTCAAGATTTGATTTTTTTAACTGTATGTATTTCGTACCTCTCCGATGCTTTAAATAGCTATTCAGTGAAGCTTTTCCAACGGCAGGCCGCTAGAGAGGATGGATCCTTTTGAAGAGTTTCACTTCGTCCAATTACATGCTCGTATAGTAACAAAATGAACCGCAATACTCCCAGTTTGAATTTTTGAAAAGTACGGATTTCGTACCTATCCGATGCTTTAGATCGCAATTCTGAGAAGCTTGGAAACCGACAAGTCGTAGGAGTGGTTGGACAAATTTATGAGTATTTTTTTGACTAACAATATGCTAGGATTGTTACAAAATGAATTGCAATACTCTGGTGCTTTGGATCACTATTCAGAGAAGCTTGGCAACCGGCAAGTTGTTTGAGAGGTTTGATCATTTTTAAGAGTTTTGGTTCGTCAAAATCCATGCTAGTATATTTACCAAATGAATCGCAATACTCCAGGATTTATTTTTAGAACGGTAAGGATTTGTACCTCTCCGATGCTTTATATTGCATTCATAGAAGCTTTGCAAGCGGCAAGTTGCTAGAGAGGTTGGATCGATTTATAGAGTTTCACATCGTTCAATTACATGCTCGGATAGTAACCAAATGAACCGCAATACCCCCAGTTTGAATTTTAGGCCGGTACAGATTTCTTACTTCTCGGATGCTTTAGATCTTAATTCAGTGAAGCTTTGCAACCGACAACTCGTTTGAGAGATTGGATCATTTTAAGAGTTTTGTATTGCCCGACAAAATTCCAAGGTTGTTCCCAAATGAATCGCAATACTCCTGGTTTAAATTTTTTAAAAGAACGAATTTTGTACCTCTCCGGTGCTTTTGATCTTAATTCGGAGAAGCTTGTCTTCCGACAACTCATTTAAGAGGTTTGATCGCTTTCATGAGTTTTGGCAAGCCCAACATCATGCTAGGACTGCTCTTAAATGAATTGGATATACTCCCGGTTTAAATTTTTGAACGATATATGTTTTGAACATTCCAAATGATTTAAATCGCAATTTAGAGAAGCTTGGCTACCAACTACTCGTTTGAGAGGTTGGATTATTTTAAAGTGTTTTGTTTTGAATGAAAATATGTTAGGATTGTTACCAAATGAATCTCTATACTCTCGGCTTGAATTTTATACCGGTACGGAATTCGCACCTTTCCGGTGCTTTAGATCGCTATTCCGAGAAGCTCGGCTACCGACAAGTTATTTGAGAGGCTGGATCATTTTTTAGTGTTTTGTTTCAATAAAAGCCATGCCAGGATATTTACCAAATGAATCGCAATACTCCGTGTTTGATTTTTTTAGCGGTAAGGATTTCGAAATTCTCCAATGCTTTAGATCGCTATTCAGAGAAGCTTTGCTAACGGCAAGTTGCTTGAGTGGTTGGATCATTTTGAAGAGTTATACTTCGTCCAATTACATGCTCGGATAGTAAGCAAATGAACCGCAAAACTCCCGGCTAAAATTTTTGCCGGTACGGATTTCGTACCTCTCCAATGCTTTAGATCACAATTCAGTGAAGCTTGGATACCGACAACTCGTTTGAGAGATTGGATTATTTTAAGAGTTTTTTATCGCCCGACAGCATGCCAGGATTGTTCCCAAATGAATTGCAATACTCCCGGTTTGAATTTTTGAAAAGAACGAATTTTGTACCTCTCCTGTGCTTTTGAACTTAATTTGAAGAAGCTTGGCTACCGGCAACTCATTTGAGAGGTTCGAGTGCTTTTATGTGTTGGCGAGCCATGCATCATGCTAGGACTGCTCTTAATTGAATCGGATATTCTTCAGGTTTTAATTTTTGAACGGTACAAATTTCATACGTTCCCGATGTTTTAGATTGCAATTCGGAGATGTTTGGCTACCAACAACTCGTTTGAGAGGCTGGATTATTTTAAAGAGTTTCATTTCTACTGAAAATATACTAAGATTGTTACCAAATGAATTGCACAACTCCCAGCTAGGATTTTTGACCGGTACGGATTTCGTACCTATCCGATGCTTTAGACAGCAATTCAAAGAAGCTTGGAAATCGACAAGTCGTAAGAGAGGTTGGATAGAATTTAAGAGTTTCATTTTGATTGACAATATGTTAGGTTTGTTACCAAATGAATCGCAATACTCCTGGGTTAAATTTTTGACCGGTACGGATTTCGTACCTCTTCGGTGCTTTATATTACTATTCTGAGATGTCTGGCTACCGACAAGCTGTTTGTGAGGCTAGATCATTTATAAGAGTTTTCTTTCATCAAAATCCATGCTAGGATATTTACTAAATGAATCGTAATACTCTGGGTTTCATTTTTTGAACGATAAGGATTTCGTACCTCTCCGATGCTTTAGATCGCTATTCAGAGAAGTTTTGCTAACGGTAAGTCGCAATAGAGGTTGGATCCATTTGATGAGTTTCACTTCGTCAAATTATATGCTCGGATAGTATCCAAATGAACCGCAATACTCCCGGTTTGAATTTTTGGCCGGTACGGATTTCGTACCTCTCCGATGGTTTAGGTCGCAATTCGGCGAAGCTTGGCAACCGGAAACTCATTTGGGAGATTGGATCATTTAAGAGTTTTGTATCGCTCGACAGCATGCCAGGATTGTTCCCAAATGAATCGCAATACTTCCGGTTTGAATTTTTGAAAATAACGAATTTTGTACCTCTCCGATGCTTTTAATCTTAATTCGGAGGAGCATGGCTACCGGCAACTCATTTGTGAGGTTCGATCACTTTTAAAAGTTTTTGCAAGCTCAACAACATGCAAGGACAGCTCCTAAATGAATCGGATATACTTCCGGTTTGAATTTTTGAACGGTACATATTACGTGCATTCCCGATGCTTTAGATCGCAATTCGGAGAAGCTTGGCTACAATCAACTTGTTTCAGAGGTTAGATTATTTCAAAGAGCTTTGTTTCGACTAAAAATATGCTAGGATTGTTATCAAATGAATTGCACAACTCCCAGCTTGGATTTTTGACCGGTACGGATTTCGTACCTATCCGATGCTTTAGATCGCAATTCTGAGAAGCTTGGAAATCGACAAGTCGTAAGAAAGGTTGGATCAAATTTAAGAGTTTTGCTTTGACTGACAATATACAGGATTATTACCAAATGAATCACAATACTCCCGGGTTGAATTTTTGAACGGTACGGATTTCGTACCTCTTCGGTGCTTTATATCACTATTCTGAGATAATTGGCTACCGACAAGTTTTTTGAGAGGTTGGATCATTTTTAAGAGTTTTGTTTCGTCAAAATCTATGCTAGTATATTTACCAAATGAATAGCAATACTCTGGGTTTCATTTTATGAATGATAAGGATTTCGTACCTCTACGATGCTTTAGATCGTTATTCAGAGAGGCTTTGCTAACGGCAAGTCGCTAGAGAGGTTGGATCCTTTTGAAGAGTTTCACTTCGTTTAATTACATGCTCGGATAGTAACCAAATGAACCGCAATACTCCAGGTTTGACTTTTTGGCCGGTACGGATTTCGTACCTCTCCGATGGTTTAGATCGCAATTCTGAAACTCATTTGAGAGATTGGATCATTTTTAGAGTTTTGTATCGCCCGACAGCATGCCAGGATTGTTCCAAAATAAATTGCAATACTTTCGGCTTGAATTATTGAAAAGAATGAATTTTGTACCACTCCGTTGCATTTGATCATAATTCGGAGTAGCTTGGCTACCGGCAACTCATTTGAGAGGTTCGTTCATTTTTATGAGTTTTGGCAAACCCAACAATATTCTAGGATTGTTACCAAATGAATCGCAATACTCCCGGCTTGAATTTTTGACCGGTACGGATTTCATACCTCTCCGGTGCTTTAGATCGCAATTCAGGGAAGCTTGGCTACCGACAAGTTGTTTAACCGGCTGGATCAATTTTAAAAGTTTTGTTTTGACAAAATTCATGCTATGATATTTACCAAATGAATCGCAATATTCCGGGTTTGATTTATTGTACGGTAAGGATTTCATACCTCTCCGATGCTTTAGATTGCTATTCAGAGAAGTTTGCTAATGGCAAGTCGCAAGCGAGGTTGGATCGTTTTGAAGAGTTTCACTTCGTCCAATTACATGCACTGATAGTAGCCAAATGAACCGCAATACTCCCGGTTTGAATTTTTGGCAGGTACGGATTTCGCACCTCACCGATACTTTGATCGCAATATGGTAAAGCTTGGCAACCGGCAACTCATTAGAGAGATAGGACCATTTTTAGAGTGTTGTATCGCCCGACGGCATGCCAGGATTGTTCCCAAATGAATCGCAATTCTCCTGGAAAGAATTTTGGGAAACAACGAATTTTGTACCTCACCGGTGCTTTTGATCTTTATTCGGAGAAGCTTGGCTACCAACAACATGCTAGGACAACTTCTAAATGAATCGGATATTCTCTCGATTTGAATTTTGGTACGGTACATATTTCATACATTCCCGATGCCTTAGATTGCAATTCGGAGAAGTTTGGCTACCAACAACTCGTTTGAGAGGTTGGATTATTTTTAAGAGTTTCATTTCGACTAAAAATATGCAAGGATTGTTACCAAATGAATTGCACAACTCTCAGCTTGAATTTTTTATCGGTACGGATTTCGTACCTATCCGATGCTTTAGATCGCAATTCTGAGAAGCTTGGAAACCGACAAGTCGTAAGAGAGGTTGGATCAAATTTAAGAGATTCGTTTTGACTAACAATATGCAAGGACTGTTACCAAATGAATTGCAATACTCCCGGCTTGAATTTCTGACCGGTACGGATTTCGTACCTATCCGATGCTTTAGATCGCAATTCTGAGAAGCTTGGAAACCGACAAGTCGTAAGAGAGGTTGGATCAAATTTAAGAGTTTTGTTTTGACTGACAATATACTAGGATTGTTACCAAATGAATTGCTAAATTCCCGGTTTGAATTTTTGACCGGTATGGATTTTATACCTCTTCGGTGCTTTAGATCGCAATTCAGATAAGCTTGGCTACCGGCAAGTTTTTAGATAGGCTGGATCGTTTTTAAGAGTTTTGTTTCGACAAAATCCATGCTAGGATATTTACCAAATGAATCGCAATACTCCGGGTTTGATTTTTTAAACGGTAAGTATATCGCACCTCTCCGATGCTTTAGATCGCTATTCAGGGAAACTTGCTACAGACAAGTCGCTAGAGAGGTTGGATCATTTTTTAGAGCTTTACTTCGTCTAATTATATGCTCGGATAGTAATTAAATCAACCGCAATACCCCCGGTTTGAATTAAAGGTCGGTACAGATTTCGTACCTCTCCGATTCTTTAGATCGTAATTCGGTGAAGCTTTGCTGCCGGCAACTCGTTTGAGAGATTGGATCATTTTAAGATTTTTAGATCCCACGACAGCATGCCAGGATTGTTCCCAAATGAATCCCAATACTCCCGGTTTTAATTTTTTAAAAGAACAAATTTAGTACCTCTCCCGTGGTTTTGATCTTAATTTGAAGAAGCTTGGCTACCGGCAACTCATTTGAGGGGTTCGATTTCTTTTATGTGTTTTGTGGAGCCCAACATCATGCTAGAACTGCTCCTAAATTAATCGGATATACTCCCAGTTTAAATTTTTGACTGGTACGGATTTTATACCTATCCGATGCTTTAGATCGAAATTCTGAGTATATTAGAAACTGGCAAGTCTTAAGGGAGGTTCAAATTTAAGAGTTTTGATTTGACTGAAAATATGCTAGGATTGTTACCAAATGAATCGCAATACTCCCGGCTTGAATTTTTGACCGGTACGGATTTCGTACCTCTCCGGTGCATTATATCACTATTTAAAGAAGCTGGGCTACCAGCAAGTTCTTTGAGAGGTTGGATCATTTTTAAGAGTTTTATTTCAACAAAATCTACGCTAGGATATTTACCAAATGTATCGCAATACTCCAGGTTTGATTTTTTGAACGGTATGGATTTCGTACCTCTCTGATGCTTTAGATCGCTATTCAGTGAAGCTTTGCCAATGGCAGGTCGCTAGAGAGGTTAGATCCTTTAGATGAGTTTCACTTCGTCCAATTTCATGCTCGGATAGTGACCAAATGAACCGCAATAGTCTCAGTTTGAATTTTTGGCCAGTACGGATTTCGTACCTCTCTGATGTTTTAGATCGCAATTTGGTGAAGCTTGGACACCGACAACTTGTTTGACAGATTGGATCATTTTAAGAGTTTTGTATCGCCCGATAGCATGCCAGGATTATTCCCAAAGGAATCGCAATACTCTCAGTTTAAATTTTTGAATTGAACGAATTTTGAACCTCTCCGGTGCTTTTGATCTTAATTCGGAGAATCTTGGCTACCGGTAACTCATTTGAGAGGTTCGATCACTTTTATTTGTTTTGACAATCCCAACAACATGCTAGGACTGCTCCTAAATGAATCGGATAAACACCTGGTTTCAATTTTTGAACGGTACATATATCTTACATTCCCGATGATTTAGATCGCAATTCGGAGAAGCTTGGCTACCAACAACTCGTTTGAGAGGCTTGATTATTTTAAAGAGTTTCGATTCGACTAAAAATATGCTAGGATTGTTACCAAATAAATTGGACAACTCTCAGCTTGAATTTTTAACCGGTACGGATTTTGTAACTATCCGTTACTTTAGATCGCAATTCTGAGAAGCTTGGAAACCGACAACTCATAAGAGAGGTTGGATAAAATTGAAGAGTTTCGTTTTGACTGACAATATTCTAGGATTGTAACCAAATGAATCGCAATAAACCGGACTTGAATTTTTGAACGGTACGGATTTCATACCTCTCCGGTGTTTTAGATCGCTATTCAGAGAAGCTTTGCAACCGACAAGTTGTTTGAGAGGTTGAATCATTTTTATGAGTTTTGTTTCGACAAAATCCATGCTAGGATATCTAACAAATGAATCGCAATACTCTGGGTTTGATTTTTTGAATTGTAAGGATTTCCTACCTCTCCAATGCTTTAGATCGCTATTCAGAGAAGCTTTGCTAACGACAAGACGCTAGAGAGGTTGGATCCTTCTGAAGAGTTTAACTTCATCCAATTACATGCCTGGATAATTTCCAAATGAACCGCAATACTCCCGGTGTAAATTTTGGGCCGGTACGGATTTCGTACCTCTACGATACTTTAGATCGTAATTCGGTGAAGCTTGGCAACCGGTAACTCATTTCAGAGATTATATCATTTTAGGAGTTTTGTATCGCCCGACATGATGCCAGGTTTGTTCCTAAATGAATCGCAATACTCCCGATTTGAATTTTAGAAAAGAACGAATTTTGTACCTCTCCGGTGCTTTTGATCTTAATTCGGTGAAGCTTGGCTACCGGCAACTCATTTAAGTAGTTCGATCACATTTATGAGTATTGGCAAGCCCAAAAACATGCTAGGAGTGCTCCTAAATGAATCAGATATACTCCCGGTTTAAATTATTGAATGGTGCATATTTCATACATTCCCGATGCTTTAAATTGCAATTCAGAGAAGCTTAGCTACCAATAACTCGTTTGAGAGGTTGGATTACTTTAAAGAGTTTCGTTTTGACTGAAAATATGCTAGGATTGTTATCAAATGAATTGCACATCTCCCAACTTGAATTTTTGGCCGGTACGGATTTCGTACCTATCCGATACTTTAGATCGCAAATCTTAGAAGCTTGGAAACCGACAAGTCGTATGGGGGGTTGGATCAAATTTAATAGTTATGTTTTGACCGACAATATGCTAGGATTGTTACCAAATGAATCGCAATACTCCCGGCATGAATTATTGGTCGGTATAGATTTCGTACCTCTCCGGTGTTTTATATAACTATTAAGAGAATCTAGGCTACCGGCAAGTTGTTTGATAGGTTGGATAATTTTAAAGAGTTTTATTTCGACAAAATCCATGCTAGGATTTTTACCAATTGAATCGCAATTCTCGGGGTTTGATTTTTTGAATAGTAAGGATTTCGTACCACACCGATGCTTTTGATCGCTATTCATAGAGGCTTTGCTAACGGCTTGTCGCTAGAGAGGTTGGATCATTTTGATGAGTTTCACTTCGTCCAATTACATGCTCAGATAGTAACGAAATGAACAGCAATAATCCTGGTTTGAATTTTTTTACGGTACGGATTTCCTACCTCTCAAATGCTTTAGATCGCAATTCGGTGCAGCTTGTCAACTGACAACTCGTTTGAGAGAATAGATTATTTTAAGAGTTTTGTATCGCCCAACAGCATGCCAGGATTGTTCACAAATGAATCGCAATTCTCTCGGTTTGAATTTTTGAAAGGAGAAAATTTTGTCCCACTCCGGTGCTTTTGATCTTAATTTGAAGAAGCTTGGCTACCGGCAACTCATTTGAGTGGTTCGATCGCTTTAATGAGTTTTGGCTAGCCCAACAGCATGCTAGGACTGCTCCTTAATGATTCGGATATACTTCCAGTTTAATTTTTTGAACGGTACATATTTCGTACATTCTCGTTGCTTTAGATCGCAATTCGGAGAAGTTTGGCTACCAACAACCCATTAGACAGGTCAGATTATTTTAAAGAGTTTTGCACCTATCCGATGCTTTAGATCGCAATTTTGAGAAGCTTAGAAACCGACATGTCGTATGAGAGGTTGGATCTAATTTAATATTTTATTTTTACTGACAATATGCTAGGATTGTTACCAAATGAATCGCAATACTCCCGGCTTGAATTTTTGACCGGTACGGATTTCGTACCTCTCCGGTGCTTTAGATCACTATTCAGAGAAGCTTTGCTACTGGCAAGTTGTTTGAGAGGTTGGATCATTTGTATGAGTTTTGTTTCATCAAAAACAATGCTAGGATATTTAACAAATGTATCGCAATACTTCGGGCTTTATTTTTTGAACGGTAAGGATTTTGTACCTCACCTATGCTTTAGATCACTATTCAGAGAAGCTTGGCTAACTGCAACTCGCTAGAGAGGATAGATCCATTTGAAGAGTTTCACTTCGTCCAATTACATGCTCGGATAGTAACCAAATGAATTGCAATACTCCTGGTTTGAATTTTTGCAGGTACGGATTTTGTACCTCTCCTATGCTTTAGATCGCAATTCGGTGAAGCTAGGCAACCGGCGACACATTTTACAGATTGGATCATTTTAAGATTTTTGTATCGCCCGACAACATGCCAGGATTGTTCCCAAATGAATCGCGATACTCCCGGATTGAATTTTTGGAAAGAACGTATTTTGCGCCTCTACGGTTATTTTGATCTTAATTCGGAGAAGTTTGGCTATCGGCAACTCATTTGAGAGGTTCGATCGGTTTGATGAATGTTGGCAAGCCCAACAACATGCTAGGACAGCTCCTAAACGAATCGGATATTCTTCCGGTTTGAATTTTTGAACGGTACATATTTCGTACATTCCCGATGATTTAGATCTCAATTCGGTAAAGCTTGGCTTCCAACAAATCGTTTGAGTGGTTTGATTATTTTAAAGAGTTTTGTTTCGACCGAAAATATGTTAGGATTATTACCAATTTAATTGCACAATTTCCAGCTTGAATTTTAGATTGGTACGGATTTTGTACTTATCCGTTGCTTTAGATCGCAATTCCTAGAAGCTTGGAAACCGACAAGTCGCAAGAGAGGTTGGATCAAATTTAAGAGTTTCGTTTTGACTAACAATATGCTAGGATTGTTACCAAATGAATCGCAAATATCCTGGCTTGAATTTTGGCCGGTACGGATTTCTTACCTCTCTGGTGCTTTAGATCGCTATTTAGAGAAGCTTTGCTACCAGGAAGTTGTTTGAGGGGTTGGATCATTTTTTAGATTTTTGTTTCGACCAAATCCATGCCAGGAAATTTACCAATTGAATCGCAATACTCCGGGTTTGATTTTTTGAACGGCAAGTCGCTAGCAAGGTTGTATCATTTTGATGAGTTTTACTTCTAACAATTACATGCTCGGATAGTAACTAAATGAACCACAATAATCTTGGTTTGAATTTTTTGCCAGTACGGATTTCGTACCTCTCCGATGCTTTAGATCGCAATTAGGCGAAGCTTGGCAACCGGCAACTCGATTGCGAGATAGGATCATTTTAAGAGTTTTGTATCGCCCGACAACACACCAGGATTGTTCCCAAATGAATCGCATTACTCCCGGCTTGAATTTTTGAAAAGAACGAATTTTGTACCTCTCCGATGATTTATATTTCAATTATGTGAAGCTTGGTTGCCGGCAAGTCGTTTGTGAGGTTAGATTATTTTAAAGAGTTTCGTTTCGAATAAAAATATGTTAGGATTATTACCAACTGAAATACACAACTCCGAGTTTGAATTTTTGACCGGTACGGATTTCGTACCTATCTGATGCTTTAGATCGCAATTCTGCGAAGCTTGGAAACCGACAAGTTGTAAGAGAGGTTGGGTCAAATTTAAGTGTTTTGTTTAGATTGACAATCTGCTAGGATGTTACCAAATGAATCGCAATACTCTCGGCTTAAAATATTGACCGGTACGGATTTTCTACCTATCCGATGCTTTAGATCGCAATTCTGAGAAGCATGGAAACTAACAAGTCGTGTGAGAGATTAGATCAAATTTAAGAGTTTCATTTTTACTGACAATATGCTAGGATTATAGCCAAATAAATCGCAATACTACCGGCTTCCGGCAAGTCGTTTGCGAGGATTGATTATTTGAAAGAGTTTTGTTTTGAATGAAAATATGCTAGGATTGTTACAAATGAATTGCACAACTCCACGTTTGAATTTATGACCGGTACGGATTTCGTACTTATCCGATGTTTTAGATCGCAATTCTGAGAAGCTTGAAAATCGACAAGTTGTAAGAGAGGTTGGATCAAATTTAAGAGTTTTCAGTTGACTGACAATATGCTAGGATTGTCACGAAATGAATCACAATACTCCCGGCTTGAAATTTTGACCGGAAAGGATTTTGTACCTATCCGATGCTTTAGATCACAATTCTGAGAAGCTTGGAAACTGACAAGTCCTAAGTGAGGTTGGATCAAATTTTAGAGTTTCGTTTTGACTGACAATATGCTAGGATTGTAACCAAATGAATCGATATACTCTCGGCTTGAATTTTTGTAGAGTTTCACTTCGTCCAATTACATGCTCTGATAAAAACCAAATGAACAGCAATACTCCCGGTTTGAATTTTTGGCCGATACGGATTTCTTACCTCTCCGATGCTTTTGATCGCAATTCGGTGAAGCTTGGCAATAGGCAACTCATTTGATAGAGAGGATCATTTTAAGATTTTTGTACCGCCCGACAGTATGCCAGGATTGTTCCCAAATGAATCGCAATACTCCTATTTTGAATTTTTGAAAAGAATGAATTTTGTACCTCTCTGGTGCTTTTAATCTTAATTCGGAGAAGGTATACTACCGGCAACTCATTTGAGAGGTTCGATCACTTTTATGAGTTTGAGCATGCCCAACAACATGCTAGGACTGCTCCTAAATGAATCGAATATTCTCCTGGTTTGAATTTTCATACATTCCTGATGTTTTAGATTGCAATTCGGAGAAGCTTGGCTACCAACAACTCGTTAGAGAGGTTAGATTATTTTAAAGAGTTTCGTTTCGACTAAAAATATGCTAGGATTTTTACCAAATGAATTGCACAACTCCCAGCTTGAATTTTTGACCGGTACAGATTTCGAACCTATCCGATCCTTTAGATCACAATTCTGAGAAGCTTGGAAACCGACAAGTCGCAAGAGAGGTTTGATCAAATTTAAGATTTTTATTTTGACTGAAATATGCTAGGATTTTTACTAAATGAATCGCAATACTCCCGGCTTGAATTTTATACCGGAACGGATTTAGTACCTCCCCGGTGCTTTAGATAACTATTCAGAGATGCTTGGCTGCCGGAAAGTTGTTTGAGTGGTTGGATCATATGTATATGAGTTTTGTTTCGTCAAAATCCATGCTAGGATATTTACCAAATGTATCAAAATACTTTGGGTTTTATTTATTGAACTTTAAGGATTTTGTACCACACCTATGCTTTAGATCACTATTCAGAGAAGCTTTGCTAACTGCAAGTCGCTAGAGAGGTTGGATCCATTTGAAGAGTTTCACTTCGTCCAATTACAAGATCGGATAGTAACCAAATGAGCCGCAATACTCCCGGTTTGAATTTTTAGCCGGTACGGAATTCGTACCTCTCCGATGCTTTAGATCGCAATTCGGTGAAGCTTGGCAACCGGCAACTCATTTCAGATATTGGATCATTTTATGAGTTTTGTATCGCCCGACAGCATGCCCTTCCTATATGAATGGCGATACTCCCAGATTGTATTATTGAAAATAACGTATTTTGAACCTTTCCGGTTATTTTGATCTTAATTCGGAGACGCTTGGCTACCGGCAACTCATTTGAGAGGTTCGTTCGGTTTGATGAGTATTGGCAAGCCCAACAACATGCTAGGACTACTCCTAAATGAATCGGATATACTCCCGGTTTGAATTTTTGAACAGTACATATTTCGTACATTCCCGATGATTTAGATCTCAATTCGGAGAAGCTTGGCTACCAACAAATCGTTTGAGAGGTTGGATTATTTTAAAGAGTTTTGTTTTGACCGAAAAGATGGTAGGATTGTTACCAATTGAATTGCACAACTCCCTGCATGAATTTTTGACCGGAACGGATCTCGTACCTATCTGATGCTCTAGATCGCAATTCTGAGAAGCATGGAAACCGACAAGTCGTAATTGAGGTTCGATCAAATTTAAGAGTTTCGTTTTGACTGACAATATGCTAGGATTGTTGCCAAATGAATCGCAATACTCCCGGCTTGAATTTTGACCGGTACGGATTTCATACCTCTCTGGTGCATTAGATCGCTATTCAGAGAAGCTTGGCTACCGTCAAGTTGTTTGAGAGGTTGGATCATTTTTAAGATTTTTGTTTCGACAAAATCAATGCTAGGATATTTCCAATTGAATCGCAATACTCCGGGTTTGAGTTTTTGAACGACAAGTCCCTAGAGAGGTTGGATCGCTTTGAAGAGTTTGACATCTTCCAATTACATGCCCGGATAGTAACCAAATGAACCGCAACAGTCTCGGCATGAATTTTTGGCCAGTGCGGATTTCGTACCACTCCGATGCTTTAGATCGCAATTCAGTGAAGCTTGGCAGCCGGCATCTCGTTCGAGAAATATGATCATTTTAAGAGTTTTGTATCGCCCGACAGTATGCCAGGATTGTTCCCAAATGAATCGCATTACTCCCGGATTGAATTTTTGAAAAGAACGAATTTTGTACCTCCCCGATACTTTATATTTTAATTAGGAGGAGATTGGCTTCCGGAAAGTCCTTTGCGAGGTTTGATTATTTGAAAGAGTTTTGCTTCGACTGAAAATATGCTAGGATTGTTACCAAATGAATTGCACAACTCCAAGTTTGAATTTATGACCGGTACGGATTTCGTACTTATCCGATGTTTTAGATCGCAATTCAGAGAAGCTTGAAAACTGACAAGTTGTAAGTGAGGTTGGATCAAATTTAAGAGTTTTGTCTTGACTGACAATATGCTAGGATTGTCACCAAATGAATCCCAATACACCCGGCTTGAAATTTTGACCGGTAAGGATTTCGTACCTATTCGATGCTTTAGATCGCAATTCTGAGAAGCTTGGAGACTGACAAGTCGTAAGTGAGGTTGGATCAAATTTTAGAGTTTCGTTTTGACTGAAAATATGCTAGGATTGTAACCAAATGAATCGCTATACTCCCGGCTTGAATTTTTGAAGAGTTTCACTTCGTCTAATTACATGCTCTGATAAAATCCAAATGAACCGCAATACTCTCGGTTTGAATTTTTAGCCGGTACGGATTTCGTATCTTTCCGATGCTTTAGATTGTAATTCGGTGAAGCTTTGCAACTGGCAACTCATTTGATAGATAGGATCATTTTAAGATTTTTGTACCGCCCGACAGTATGCCAGGATTGTTCCCAAATGTATCGCAATACTCCTATTTTGAATTTTTGAAAAGAACAAATTTTGTACCTCTCTGGTGCTTTTGATCTTAATTCGGAGAAGCTATACTACCAGCAACTCATTTGAGAGGTTCGATCACTTTTATGAGTTTGGGCATGCCCTGCAACATGCTAGGACTGCTCCTAAATGAATCGAATATTCTCCCGGTTTGAATTTTTGAACGGTACATATTTCATACATTCCTGATGTTTTAGATTGCAATTCGGAGAAGCTTGGCTACCAACAACTTGTTAGAGAGGTTAGATTATTTTAAAGAGTTTCGTTTCGACTGAAAATATGCTACGATTGTTACCAAATGAATTGCACAACTCCCAGCTTTAATTTTTGACTGGTACGTATTTCGAACCTATCCGATCCTTTAGATCACAATTCTGAGACGCTTGGAAACCGAAAAGTCGCAAGAGAGGTTGGATCAAATTTAAGATTTTTGTTTTGACTGAAATATGCTAGGATTTTTACTAAATGAATCGCAATACTCCCGGCTTGAATTTTTTACCAGAACGGATTTAGTACCTCTCCGGTGCTTTAGATAACTATTCAGAGATGCTTGGCTGCCAGCAAGATGTTTGAGAGGTTGGATCATATGTATATGAGTTTTGTTTCGTCAAAATCCATGCTAGGATATTTACCAAATGTATCGAAATACTCTGGGTTTTATTTATTGAACTGTAAGGATTTTGTACCACACCTATGCTTTAGATCACTATTCAGAGAAGCTTTGCTAACTGCAAGTCGCTAGAGAGGCTGGATCCATTTGAAGAGTTTCACTTCGTCCAATTACAAGATCGGATAGTAACCAAATGAACCGCAATACTCCCGGTTTGAATTTTTAGCCGGTACGGAATTCGTACCTCTCCGATGCTTTAGATCGCAATTCGGTGAAGCTTGGCAACCGGCAACTCATTTCAGAGATTAGATCATTTTATGAGTTTTGTATCTCCCGACAGCATGCCCTTCCAAAATGAATGGCGATACTCCCGGATTGAATTTTTGAAAATAACGTATTTTGAACCTATCCGGTTCTTTTGATCTTAATTTGGAGAAGCTTGGCTACCGTCAACTCATTTGAGAGGTTCGTTCGGTTTGATGAGTATTGGCAAGCCCAACAACATGCTAGGACTTCTCCTAAATGAATCGGATATACTCCCGGTTTAAATTTTTGAACAGTACATATTTCGTACATTCCCGATGATTTAGATCTCAATTCGGAGAAGCTTGGCTACCACCAAATCGTTTAAGAGGATGGATTATTTTAAAGAGTTTTGTTTTGACCGAAAAGATGGTAGGATTGTTAACAATTTAATTGCACAACTCTCTGCTTGAATTTTTGACCGGTACGGATCTCGTACCTATCCGATGCTTTAGATCGTAATTCTGAGAAGCATGGAAACCCGCAAGTCGTAATTGTGGTTCGATCAAATTTAAGAGTTTCGTTTTGACTGACAATATGCTAGGATTGTTGCCAAATGAATCGCAATACTCCCGGCTTGAATTTTGACCGGTGCGGATTTCATACCTCTCTGGTGTATTAGATCGCTATTCAGAGAAGCTTGGCTACCAGCAAGTTGTTTGAGAGGTTGGATCATTTTTAAGATTTTTGTTTCGACAAAATCAATGCTAGGATATTTCCAATTGAATCGCAATACTCCGGGTTTGAGTTTTTGAACGACATGTCCCTCGAGAGGTTGGATCGCTTTGAAGAGTTTGACATCTTCCAATTACATGCTCGGATAGTAACCAAATGAACCGCAACAGTCTCGGTATGAATTTTTGGCCAGTACGGATTTCGTACCACTCCGATGCTTTAGATCGCAATTCGGTGAAGCTTGGCAACTGGCAACTCGTTCGAGAAATATGATCATTTTAAGAGTTTTGTATCGCCCGATAGTATGCCATGATTGTTCCCAAATGAATCGGATTATTCCCGGATTGAATTTTTGAAAAGAACGAATTTTGTACCTCCCCGATACTTTATATTTTAATTAGGCGGAGATTGGCTTCCGGAAAGTCGTTTGCGAGGTTTGATTATTTGAAAGAGTTTTGTTTCGACTGAAAATATGCTAGGATTGTTACCAAATGAATTGCACAACTCCAAGTTTAAATTTATGACCGGTACGGATTTCGTACTTATCCGATGTTTTAGATCGTAATTCAGAGAAGCTTTAAAACTGACAAGGTTTAAGAGAGGTTGGATCAAATTTAAGAGTTTTGTCTTGACTGACAATATGCTAGGATTATCACCAAATGAATCCCAATACTCCCGGCTTAAAATTTTGACCGGTAAGGATTTCGTACCTATCCGATGCTTTAGACCGCAATTCTGAGAAGCTTGGAGACTGCCAAGTCGTAAGTGAGGTTGGATCAAATTTTAGAGTTTCGTTTTGACTGATAATATGCTAGGATTGTAACCAAATGAATCGCTATACTCCCGGCTTAAATTTTTGACTGGTACAGATTTCGTACCTCTCCGGTTCTTTAGATTGCTATTTAGAGATGCTTGGCAGCCGGCAAGTGGTTTGTGAGGCTGGATCATTTTAAAGAGTTTTGTTTCGACAAAATCAATGCTAGGGTATTTAACAAATAAATCGCAATACTCCGGGTATTATTTTTTGAACGGTAAGGATTTTGTACCTCTCCAATGCTTTAGATCGCTATTCAGAAAAGTTTTGCTAACAGCAAGTCGCTAGAGAAGTTGGATCATTTTGAAGGGGTATATTTCATCCAATTACATGCCCGAATAGTAACCAAATGAACCGTAATTCCCCCGGTTTAAATTTTAGGCCGGTACGGATTTCGTACCTCTCCGATGCTTTAGATCGTAATTTTGTGAAGCTTTTCTACCAACAACTCGTTTTTGAGATTGGATCATTTTAAGTGTTTTGTAACGCCCGACAGCATGCCAAGATTGTTCTAAAATGAATCGCAATACTTCTGGTCTAAATTTTTTAAAAGAACGAATTTGGTACCTCTCCGACGCTTTAAATTTCAATTCTGTGAAGCTTACCGGCAAGTCGCTTGAGGCGTTGGATTATCTTCAGCAGTTTTGTTTTGACTGAAAATAGGCTAGGATTATTACCAATTAATTGCACAACTCCTAGTTTGAATTTTAGACCGGTCCGGATTTTGTACCTATCCGATGCTTTAGATCGCAATTCTGAGAAGCTTGGAAACTGACAAGTCGTAAGACAGGTTGGATCAAATTTAAGAGTTTTGTTTTGACTGACAATATGCTAGGTTTATTACCAAATGAATCGCAATATTCCCAGCTTGAAATTTTGACCGGTACGGATTTCGTACCTATCTGATGCTTTAGATCGCAATTCTGAGAAGCTTGGAAACTAACAAGTCGTAAGTGAGGTTGGATCAAATTTAGGAGTTTCGTTTTTACTGACAATATGCTAGGATTGTAACCAAATTAATCGCTATACTCCTGGCTTGAATTTTTGACTGGTTCGGATTTCGTACCTCTCCGGTGCTTTAGATCGCTATCCAGAGAAGCTTGGCTACCGACCAGTTGTTTTAGAGGTTAGATCATTTTTAAGAGTTTTGATTCGTCAAAATCTATGCTAGGATATTTACCAAATGAATCGCAATACTCCGGGTTTTATTTTTTTAACGGTACGGATTTCGTACCTCTCCGATGCTTTAGATCGCTATTCAGAGAAGCTTTGCTACCTGCAAGTCGCTAGAGAGGTTGGATCTTTTTGTAGAGTTTCACTTCGTCCAATTACATGCTCAGATAGAATCCAAATGAACCGCAATACTCCCGGTTTGAATTTTGAGCCGATACGGATTTTGTACCTCTCCGATGCTTTAGATCGCAATTCGGTGAAGCTTGGCAACTGGCATCTCATTTGAGAAATAGGATCATTTTTCGATTTTGGGACCGCCCGACAGCATGCCAAGATTAGAAACTAACAAGTCGTAGGAGAGGTTAGATCAAATTTAAGAGTTTCATATTGACTGACAATATGCTAGGATTGATACCAAATGAATCGCAATACTCTTGGCTTGAATTTTTGACCAATACGGATTTCGTACCACTCCACTACTTTAGATCGTTATTCAGAGAAGCTTGGCTACCAGCAAGTTGTATGAGAGGATGGATCATTTTTAAGAGTTTTGTTTCGTCAAAATCCATGCAAAAATATTTACCAAATGAATCGCAATACTCCAGATTTGATTTTTTGAACGAAAAGGAATTCATCCCTCTCCGATGCTTTAGATCGCTATTCAAAGTAGCTTTTGCTAATGGAAAGTCGCTAGAGAGGTTGGATCATTTTGAAGAGTTTCACTTTGTTCAATTACATGCTCGGATAGTAACCAAATGAATCGCAATACTCCCGGTTTTGAAGAGTTTCACTTCGTTTAATTACATGCTTAGATAGTTTTACTCGTTTGAGAGATAGGATAATTTTAAGAGTTTTGTATCGCTCGACAGCACGCCAGGATTGTTCCGAAATGAATCGCAATACTCCCGGTTTGAATTTTTGAAAAGAACAAATTTTGTACCTCTACGATGCTTTATATCTCAATTCTGAGAAGCTTGGCTACCGGCAAGTCGTTTGTGAGGTTGGATTATTTAAAAGAGTTTTTTTTCGACTAAAAATATGCAATGATTGTTACCAAATAAATTGCACAACTCCCAGCTTGAATTTTTGACTGGTACGGATTTCGTACCATCCGATGCTTTAGATCGCAATTATGAGAAGCTTGGAAACAGACAAGTTGTAAGAGAGGTTCGATTAAATTTAAGAGTTTCGTTAGACTGACAATATGCTAGGATTGTTACCAAATGAATCGCAATACTCCCCACTTGAAATTTTGACCGGTACGGATTTCGTACTTATCCGATGCTTTAGATCGCAATTCTGGGAAGCCTAGAAACTGAAAAGTCGTAAGAGAGTTTAAATCAAATTTAAGAGTTTCGCTTTGACTGACAATATGCTAGGATTATTACGAAATGAATCGTAATACTTCCGGCTTGAATTTTGACCGGTGCGGATTTCGTACCTCTTCGGTACTTTAGATCGCTATTCAGAGAAACTTGGCAACGGGCAAGTTGTTTGAGAGGTTAGATCATTTGTAAGATTTTTGTTTCAACAAAATCTATGCTAGGATATTTACCAAATGAATCGCAATACTCCGGGTTTGATTTTTTGAACGGTAAGGATTTCGAACCTCTCCGATGCTTTTGATCGCTATTCAGAGAAGTTTGCTAACGGAAAGTTGCTAGAGAGGGATTATTTTGAAGAGTTTCACTTCATCCAATTCCATGCTCGGATAGTAACCAAATGAACCGTAATACGCCCGATTTGAATTTTTTGCCGGTACGGATTTCGTACCTCTCCGATGCTTTAGATCGTAATTCGGTGAGGCATGGCAACCGACAACTCGTTTGGCAGATAGGATAATTTTATGAGTTTTGTATCGCCCGACAGCATGCCAGGATTGTTCCCAAATGAATCGCATTACTTCCGGTTACAATTTTTGAAAAGAACGAATTTTGTACCTCTCCGATGCTTTATATTTTAATGCGAAGAAACTAAGCTACCAGAAAGTCGTCTGCGAGGCTGGATTATTTTAAAGAGTTTCGTTTTGATTGAAAATATGCTAGGATTGTTACCAAATGAATTGCATAACTCTCAGTTTTAATTTTTGACCGGTACGGATTTCATACCTATCCGATGCTTTAGATCGCAATTCTGAGAAGCATGGAAACCGACAAGTCGCAAGAGAGGTTGGATTAAATTTAAGAGTTTCGCTTTGACTGAAAATATGCTAGGATTTTACCAAATTAATCGCAATACTCCCCGCTTCAATTTTTGACCGGTACAGATTTCGTACCTCTCTGGTGCCTTTGATCGCTATTCAGAGAAGCTTGGCTACCGACAAGTTGTATGAGAGGTTGGATAATTTTTAAGAGCTTTGTTTTTAAATAATCCATTATAGGATATTTACCAAATGAATCGGAATACTCCGGGTTTGATTTTTTGAACGCTAAGGATTTCGTACCTCTCCGATGCTTTAGATCGCTTTTCAGAGAAGCTTTGCTAACGGCAAGTCGCTAGAGAGGTTTGAATGCTCGGATAATAAGCAAATGAACTGCATTACTCTCGGTTTGAATTTTGGCCGGTGCGGATTTCTTACATCTCCGATGCTTTTGATTACAATTCTATGGAGCTTGTCAACCAACAACTCGTTTTTAGAGATTGGATCATTTTAAGAGTGTGTAACGCCCGATAGCATGCCAGGATTATTCCCAAATGAATCGCAATACTCCTGGTGTGAATTTTTTTAAAGAACAAATTTTGTACTTCTCCGGTGCTTTTGATCTTAATTCGGAGAAGCTTGGCTACCGACAACTTATTTGAGTAGTTCGATCGCTTTTGTGAGTTTTGGGAAGCCCAATAACATGCTTGGACTGCTCCTAAATGAATAAGATTTACTCCCGGTTTAAATTTTATAACGGTACATATTTTAAACATTCCCAATACTTTAGATCGCAATTCGGAGAAACTTGGCTACCAACAATTCGTTTGAGTGATTAGATTATTTTAAAGAGTTACGTTTCGGCTGAAAATATACATGGATTGTTACCAAATGAATTGAGCATCTCCCAGCTTGTATTTTTGACCGGTACGGATTTCGTACCTATCCGATATTATAGATCGCAATTCTGTGAAGCTTGGAAACCGACAAGTCGCAAGAGAGGTTGGATCAAATTTAAGTGTTTTGTTTTGACTGACAATATGCTAGGATTGCTACAAAATAAATCGCAATACTCCCAGCATGAATTTATGACCGGTACAAATTATGCACCTCTCCAGTGTGCAGAACTCTATTCAGAGAAGCTTGGCTACCGGCAAGTTGTTTGGGTGGTTGGATCATTTTAAAGAGTTTTGTTTCATCAAAATCCATGCTAAGATATTTACCAAATAAATTGCAATACTCCGGGTTTGATTTTTTGAACGGTAAGTATTTTGTTCCTCTCCGATGCTTTAGATCGCAATTCAGAGAAGCTTTGCTAACGGCAAGTCGGAAGAGAGGTTGGATCATTTTGAAGAGTTTCACTTCGTCCAATTAAATGCTCGGATAGTAACCAAATGAACCACAATACTCCCGGTTTGAATTTTCGGCCAGTATGGATTTTGTACCTCTCCGATGCTTTAAATTGCAATTCGGTGAAGCTTGGCAACCGGCAACTCGTTTGAGAGATTGGATCATTTTATAAGATTCATATTGGCCGACAGCATGCCAGGATAATTCCCAAATTAATCGTAATACTCCCGGTTTGAATTTTTGAAAAGAACAAATTTTGTAACTCGCCGGTGCTTTCGATCTTAATTCCAAGAAGCTTGGCAACCGGCAACTCATTTGAGTGGTTCGATCACTTTTATGAGTTTTGGAAAGCACAACAACATGCTAAGACTGCTCCTAAATGAATTGGATATACTCCCGCTTTGAATTTTTTAACGTTACATATTTCGTACATTCCCGATGCTTTAGATCGCAATTCGGAGAAGCTTGGCTACCAGCAACTCGTTAGAGAGGTTGGATTATTTTTAAGAGTTTCGTTTAGACTGAAAATATGCTAGGATTGTTACCAAATGAATGGCGCAACTCCCAGCTTGAATTTTTGACCGGTACGGATTTCGAACCTATCCGATGCTTTATATCGCAATTCTGAGAAGCTTGGATACTGATAAGTCGTAAGAGAGGTTGAATAAAATTTAAGAGTTTTGTTTTAACTGACAATATGCTAGGATTGTTACCGAATGAATCGCAATACTCCCGATTTTAATTTTTGACCGGTACAGATTACATACCTTCCCGGTGCTTTAGATTACTATTTAGAGAAGCTTGGCAACCGGCAGGCTGTCTCAGAGGTTGGATCTTAATTAAGAGTTTTGTTACGACAAAATCAATGCTTGGATATTTACCAAATGAATCGCAATACTCCGGGTTTGATTTTTTGAATGGTAAGGATTTCGTACATCTCCGGTGCTTTTAATCGCTATTCAGAGAAGCTTTGCTAACGGCAAGTCGCAAGAGAGGTTGGATCGTTTTGAAGAGTTTCTCTTCGTCCAATTACATGCTCAGATAGTAACATAATAACAGCAATACCCCCGGTTTGAATTTTAGGCCGGTACGGATTTCGTGCCTCTCCGATGCTTTAGATCGCAATTCGGATAAGCATTGCTACCGGCACCACGTATGAGAGATTAGATAATTTTAAGAGTTTTGTAACGCCAGACTGCATGCCAGGATTGTTCTTAAATGGATCGCAATACTCCCGGCTTGAATTTCTGAAATGATCGAATTTTGTACCTCTCTAATGCTTTATATTTCAATTCTGAGAAGCATGGCCACCGGCAAGTCATTTGAGATGTTCGATTATTTTAAAGGGTTTTGTTTCGACTTAAAATATGCTAGGATTGTTACCAAATAAATTGCAAAACTTCTAGTTTGAATTTTTGACCAATACGAATTTTGTACCTATCCGATGCTTTAGATCGCAATTCTGAGAAGCTTGGAAATCGACAAGTCTTAGGAGAGGTTGGATCAAATTTTAGAGTTCCATTTTGACTGACAATATGTTAGGATTGTTACTAAATGTATCGCAATACTCCCGGCTTGAATTTTTGACGGGTACAGATTTCGTACTTCTCCGGTGCTTTAGATCGCTATTCAGAGAAGCTTGTCTACCGGAAAGTTGTTTGAGAGGTTGGATCTTTATTTAGAATTTTGTTTCGACAAAATCCATGTTAGGATATTTACCAAATGTATCGCAATACTTCGGGTTTGATTTTTTGAACGGTAAGGATTTCGTACCTCTCCGATGCTTTAGATCTTTATTTGGAGAAGCTTTACTAACAACAAGTTTCTAGAGAGGTTGGATCATTTAGAAGAGTTTCACTTCGTCAAATTTCATGCTCAGATAGTAACCAAATGAACCGCAATACTCCCGGTTTGAATTTTTGGCCGGTACGGATTTCTTACCTATTCGATGCTTTAGATCGCAATTCAGAGAATCTTTGAAAATTACAAGTCGTAAGAGAGGTTGAATCAAATTTAAGAGCTTTTCTTTTACTGACAATAAGCTAGGATTGTTACCAAATAAATTGCTATACTCCCGCCTTAAATTTTTGACCGGTACGGATTTCGTACCTCTCCGGTGCTTTAGATCGATATTCAGAGAAGCTTGGCTAAGGGCTAGTTGTTTGAGAGGCTGGATCGTTTTTAAGAGTTTTGATTCGCCAAAATCCATGCTAAGATATTTACCAAATGAATCGAAGTACTCCGGGTTTGATTTTTTGAACGGTATGGAATTCGTACCTCTCCGATGCTTTTAATCGCTATTCAGAGTAGCTTTGCTAACGGCAAGTCGATAGAGAGGTTGGATCCTTTTGATGAGATTCACTTTATCCAATTACATGCTTGGATAGTAACCAAATGAACCGCAATACTCCCGGCTTAAATTTTTGGCCTGTACGGATTTCGTACCTCTCCGATGTTTTAGATCGTAATTCGGTGAAGCTCGGCAACCGGCAACTTGTTTAAGAGATTGCATCATTTTAAGAGTTTTGTATCGCCCGACAGTATGCCATAATTGTTCCCAAATGAATCGCAATTCTCTCAGTTTGAATTTTTAAAAAGAACGAATTTTGTACCTCTCCAGTACTTTTGATCTTAATTCGGAGAAACTTGCCTACCGGCAACTCATTTGAGAGATTCGATCACTTTTATGAGTTTTGGCAAGCCCAACAACATGATAGGACTGCTCCTAAATGAATCGGATATAATCCCGGTTTGTATTTTTGATCGGTACATATTTCGATCATTCTCGATGCTTTAGATCACAATTCGGAGAAGCTTGGCTACCAATAGCTCGTTTGAGAGGTTGTATTATTTTAATGAGTTTTGTTTTAACTTAAAATTGGCTAGGATTGTTTCCAAATGAATTGTACAACTCCCTGCTTGAATTTATGACCGGTACGGATTTTGAACCTCTCCGGTGCTTTAGATCACTATTCAGAGAAGCTTGGCTACCGGCAAGTTGTTTGAGAGTTTGAATCTTTATTAAGAGTTTTGTTTCAACAAAATCCATGCTAGGATATTTACCAAATGAATCGGTTTGGATTTCGTACCTCTGCGGTGCTTTATATCGCTATTCAGAGAAGCTTTGCTAACAGCAAGTCGCTAGAGAGGTTGCATCATTTTGAAGAGTGTTACTACGTCCAATTAAATGCTCGGATAGTAACCAAATGAAACGCAATACCCCCGGTTTGAATTTTAGGCCGGTACGGATTTTGTACCTTTCTGATGCTTTTGATCGCAATTCGGTATAGTTTTTCTACCGACAACTCGTTTGAGAGATTGGATAATTTTAAGAGTTTCGTAACGCCCGACAACATGCCAGGATTGTTCACAAATGAATAGCAATACTCCCGGCTTGAATTTCTAAAAAATACGTATTTTGTACGTCTCCGATGCTTTATATTTCAATTATGAGAATTTCGGCTCCGGACAAGTCGTTTGAGAAGTTGGATTATTTTAAAGAGTTTTGCTTCGGCTAAATATATGCTAGGATTGTTACGTAATGAATTGCACAACTCCTAGTTTGAATTTTTGGCTGGTACGGATTTCGTACCTATCCGATGCTTTAGATCGCAATTCTGAGAAGCTTGGAAACCGACAAGTCGTAAGTGAGGTTTGATCAAATTTAAGTGTTTCGTTTTTATTGACAATATGCAAGGATTGTTTCTAAATGAATCGCTATACTCCCGGTTTGAATTTTTGACCGATGCGGATTTCGTACCTCTCCGGTGCTTTAGATCGTTATTCAGAGAAACTTGGCTACCGAGAAGTTGTTTGAGAGGTTGGATCATTTTTAAGAGTTTTGTTTCGACAAAATCTATGCAATGAAATTTACCAAATTAATCACAATATTCCGGGTTTGATTTTGTGAACGGTAAGGATTTCGTACCACTCTGATGCTTTAGATCACTATTCAGGGAAGCTTTGCTAACGGCAAGTCGCTAGATAGGTTGGATCATTTTGAAGAATTTCACATCATCCAATTACATGCTCAGATAGTAGCCTAATGAACCGCAATACTCCCGGTTTGAAATTTTGGCCGGTACGGATTTCGTACCTCTCCGATGCTTTAGATCGCAATTCGGCGAAGCTTGGCAACCGGCAACTCAGAGCTTTGTATCACCCGACAGCATGCCAGGATTGTTCCCAAATGAATCACAATACTCCCGGTTTGAATTTAAGAAAAGAACGAATTTTGTACCGCTCCGGTGCTTTTGATCTTAATTCGGAAAAGCTTTGCAACCAGCAACTCATTTGAGAGGTCCGATAACTTTTATGAGTTTTGGCAAGCCCAACAACATGCTAGGACTGCTCCTAAATGAATCGGATATACTCCCAATTTGAATTTCTGAACGGTACATATTTCACACATTCCCGATGCTTTATATCGTAATTCGGAGAAGCTTGGCTACCAACAAATCGCATGAGAAGTTGGATTATTTTAGAGAGTTTCTTTTTCAATGACAATATGCTAAGATTGTTACCAAATAAATCCCAATACTCCAGTTTTAATTTTTGACCGGTACGGATTTCGCACCTCTCCAGTGCTTTAGATCGCTATTCAGGGAAGCTTCGCTACCGTCAAGTTGTTTGAGAGGTTGGATCATTTTGATAAGTTTTATTTCGACAAAATCCATGCTAGGATATTTTCCAAATGAATCGCAATACTCCGGGATTTTTTGAAAGACAAGGATTTCGAACCTCTCTGATGCTTTAGATCGCTATTCAGTTAAGCTTTGCTAACGTCAAGTCGCTTGAGAGGTTGGATTATTTTAAAGAGTTTCACTTCATCCAATTATATGCTCGGATAGTAACCAAATGAACCAGAATGCCCCCGGTTTGAATTATATGCCGATACGGATTTCGTACCTCTCCGATTCTTTAGATCACAATTCGGTGAAGCTTGGCTACCGACAACTTGTTTAGGAGATTGTTCTCAAATGAATCGCAATACTCCCTATTTGAATTTTTGAAAAGAGCGAATTTTGTACCTCTCCGATGCTTTATATTTTAATTCTGAAATGCTTGGCGACCGGCAAGTCGTTTGAGATGTTGGATTATTTTAAATAGTTTTGTTTCTACTGAAAATATGCTAGGATTGTTACCAAATGAATTGCACAACTCTTGACCGGTACGAATTTCGTACTTATCCGATGCTTTAGATCGCAATTCTGTGAAGCATGGAATCCGACAAGTCATAAGAGAGGTTGGATCAATTTTAAGAGTTTTGTTTTGACTGTCAATACGCTAGGATTGTTACCAATTGAATCGCAATACTCCCCGAATGAATTTTTGACCGGTACGAATTTCATACCTCTCCGATGCTTTAGAACTCTATTCAGAGAAACTTGGCTACCGGCAAGTTGTTTGAGGGGTTAGATCATTTTTAAGAGTTTTGTTTCGTCAAAATCCATTCTAGAATATTTACCAAATGAATCGCAATACTCCGGGTTTGATTTTTTGAACGGTAAGGATTTCGTTCCGCTCCGATACTTTGGATCACTATTTAAAGAAGCTTTGCTAACGGCAAGTCGCTAGAGAGGTTGGATCTTTTTGATGAGTTTCACTTCGTCCAATTACATGCTCGGATAGTAACCAAATAAACCGCAATACTCCCGGTTTGAATTTTTGGCCGGAACAAATTTCGTAGCTCTCCGATGCTTTAGATCGCAATTTGGAAAAGCTTGGCATCCGGAAACTTGCTTGAGAGATTGGATCATTTTAAGAGTTTTGTATCACACGACAGCATGCTAGGATTGTTCCCAAATGAATCGCAATACTCCCAGTTTGAATTTTTTTAAAGAACGAATTTTGTACCTCTCCGGTGCTTTTGATCTTAATTCGGAGAAGCTTGGCTACCGGCAACTCATTTGAGAGGTTCAAAAGCTTTTATGAGATTTGGCAAGCCCAACAAAATGCTAGGACTGCTCTTAAATAAATAAGATATACTCCCGGTTTGAATTTTATAACTGTACATATTTCGCACATTCCTGATGCTTTAGATTGCAATTCGGAGAAACTGAGCTACCAACAACTCGTTTGAGAGGTTGGATTATTTTAAAGAGTTACATTTCGGCTGAAAATATGCAAGGCTTGTTGCCAAATGAATTGAACAACTCCCAGCTTAAATTTTTGATAGGTAAGGATTTTTCGTACCTATCCGATGCTTTAGATCACAATTCTGTGAAGCTTGGAAATCGACAAGTCGTAAGAGAGGTTGGATCAAATTTAAGAGTTTTGTTTGGACTGTGAATATGCTAGGATTGTTACCAAATGAATCGCAATTCTCCCAGCATGAATTTTTGACTGGTACGAATTTCGTACCTCTCCGGTGCTTTAGAACTCTATTCAGAGAAACTTGGCTACCGGCAAGTTGTTTGAGAGGTTGGATTATTTTTAAGAGTTTTGTTTCGTCAAAATCTATGCTAGAATATTTACCAAATGAATCGCAATACTCCGGGTTTGATTTTTTGAACGGCAAGAATTTCGTTCCTTTCCGATACTTTAGATAGCTATTCAGAGAAGCTTTGCTTACGATAAGTCGCTAGAGAGGTTAGATCCTTTTGATGAGTTTCACTTCGTCCAATTACATGCTCGAATCGTAAGCAAATGGACCGCAATACTCCCGGCTTGAATTTTTGGCCGGTACAAATATCGTAGCTCTCCGATGCTTTAGATCGCAATTCGGTGAAGCTTGGCAAACGAAAAACTCGTTTGAGAAATTTGATCATTTTAAGAGATTTGTATCGCCCGACAGCATGACAGGATTGTTCCCAAATCAATCGCAAAACTCCCGATTTAAATTTTTGAAAAGAACGAATTTTGTACCTCTCCTGTGCTTTTGATTTTAATTCGGATAAGCTTGGCTTCCGGCAACTCATTTGAGTGGTTCAATTTCTTTTATGAGATTTTTAAAGCCCAACAACATGCTAGGACGGCTTCTAAAAGAATCGGATATACTCCTGGTTTGAAATTTTGTAACGGTACATTTTTTATACATTCCCGATGCTTTTGATCCCAATTCGGAGAAGCTTGGCTGCCAACAACTCGTTTGAGAGGTTGGATTATTTTAAAGAGTTTCGTTTCGACTAAATATATGCTAGTATTGTTACCAAATTAATTGCGCAACTCCCAGCTTCACTTTTTGACCGGTACAGATTTAGTACCTATCCGATGCTTTAGATCGCAATTCAGAGAAGCTTGGAAACTGACAAGTCGCAAGAGAGGTTGGTTGAAATTTAATTGTTTTGCTTTGACTGACAATATGCTAGGACTGTTACCAAATGAATCGCAATACTCTTGGTTTGAATTTTTGATCGGTACGGATTTTGTACCTCCCCGGTGCTTTAGATCACTAGTGAGAGAAGCTTGGCTGCCGGCAAGTTGTTTGAGAGGTTGGATCTTAATTAAAATATTTATTTTGATAAAATCCATGCGAGGATATTTGCCAAATGAATCGCAATACTCCCAGCATGATTTTTTTACCGGTAAGGATTTTGTACCTCTCTAGTGCTTTAGATCACTATTCAGAGAAGCTTGGCTACCGGCAAATTGTTTGAAAGGTTGAATCTTTTTTAAGAGTTTTGCTTCATCAAAATCCATGCTAGGATATTTTTCCAAATGATTCGCAATACTCTGGGTTTGATTTTATGAACGGTAAGGATTTCATACCTCTCCGATGCTTTTGATCGCTATTCAGAGAAGCTTTGCTAACGAGAAGTTGCAAGAGAGGTTGGGACATTTTGAAGTGTTTTACTTCGTCTAATTACATGCTCAGATAGTAACCAAATAACCGCAATACCCCCGGTTTGAATTTTGGGCCGGTACGGATTTGTACCTCCCCGATGCTTTATATCACAATTCGGTGATGCTTTGCTACCGGCACCTCGTTTGAGAGATTGGGTCATTTTAAGAGTTTTGTAACGCCCGACAGCATGCCAGGATTGTTTTCAAATGAATCGCAATACTCCCGGTTTGAGTTTTTAGAAAGATCAAATTTTGTACCTCTCTGATGCTTTATATTTCAATTCTGAGAAGCTTGGCTACCGGCAAGTCGTTTGAGAGGTAGGATTATTTTTAAGGGTTCTGTTTTGACCGAAAATATCCTAAGATTGTTACCAAATAAATTTCACAACTCCCAGTTTGAATTTTTGACCAGTACGGATTTCATACCAATCCGATGCTTTAAATCACAATTCTGAGAAGCTTGGAAACCGACAAGTCATAGGAGATGTTGGATCAAATTTAAGAGTTTCATTTTGACTGACAATATGCTAGGATTGATTCCAAATGAATCGCAATACTCCCGGCATTAATTTTTGACCGATACAGATTTCGTACCTCTCCGGTGCTTTAGATCGCAATTCAGAAAAGTTCAGCTACCGGCAAGTTGTTTGTGATATTGGATCATATTAAAGAGTTTTGTTTCGTCAAAATCCATGCTAAGATATTTACCAATTGAATTTCAATACACTGGGTTTGATTTTTCGAACGGCAAGGAATTCATACCACTCCGATGTTTTAGATCGCTATACAAAGTAGCTTTGCTAACGACAAGACGCTAGAGAGGCTGGATCCTTTTGAAGAGTTTCACTTCGTCTAATTACATGCTCGGATAGTAACCAAATGAAACGCAATACTTTCGGTTTGAATTTTTGGCCGGTACGGATTTCGTACCTCCTCGATGCTTTATATCGCAATTCGGAAAAGCTTGATACCTGGCAACTCGTTTGAGAGACTGGGTCATTTAAAGAGTTTTGCATCGCCCGACAGCATGCCAAGATTGCTCCCAAATGAATCGCGATACTCCTGGTTTGAATTTTTTAAAAGAGCAAAATTTGTACCTCTTCAGTGCTTTTGATCTTAATTAGGAGAAGCTTGGCAACCGGTAACTCATTTGGAAGGTTTGATCACATTTATGAATTTTGGAAAGCCCAACAACATGCTAGGACTGCTCCTAAATGAATCGGATATACTCCCAGTTTGAATTTCTGAACGGTACATATTTCGTACATTCCCGATGCTTTAAATCGCAATTCGGAGAAACTTAGCTACCAACAACTCGTTTGAGAGGTTGATTATTTTAAAGAGTTTCTTTTTGACTGATAATATTCTAAGATTGTTACCAAATGAATCGCAATACTCCAGCTTTAATTTTTTACCGCTACAGATTTCGTACCTCTCCGGTGCTTTAGATCGCTATTCAGAGAAGCTTCGCTACCGGCAAGTTGTTTGAGTGGTTGGATCATTTTTAAGAGTTTTGTTTCGACAAAATCCATGCTAGGATATTTACCAAATGAATCGCAATACTCCGGGCTTGATTTTTAGAACAACAGGGATTTCGAACCTCTCCGAAGCTTTAGTTCGCTATTCAGTGAGGCTTTGCTAATGAAAAGTATCTAGAGAGGTTGTATTGTTTTAAAGAGTTTCACTTCGTCCAATTACATGCTCGGATAGTAACCAAATGAACCTTAATTCCCCCGGTTTGAATTATATGCCGATACGGATTTCGTACCTCTACGATTCTTTAGATCACAATTCGGTGAAGCTTGGCTACCGACAACTTGTTTAGGAGATTGGATCATTTTAAGAGTTTTGTAACGCCCGACAGCATGCCAAGATTGTTCTCAAATGAATCGCAATACTCCCTATTTGAATTTTTTGAAAAGAGCGAATTTTGTACCTCTCCGATGCTTTATATTTTAATTCCGAAAAGTTTGGCGACCGGCAAGTCGTTTGAGAGGCTGGATTATTTCAAAGAATTTTGTTTAGACTGAAAATATGCAAGGATTGTTACCAAATGAATTACATAACTCCTAGTTTTAATTTTTGACCGGTACGGATTTCGTACCTATCCGATGCTTTAGATCGCATTTCTGAGAAGCATGGAAACCGACAAGTCGTAAGAGAGGCTGGATAAAATTAAAGAGTTTCATTTTGACTGACAATATGCTAGGATTATTACCAAATGAATCGCAATACTCCCCGCTTGAGTTTTTGACCGGTACGGATTTTGAACCTCTCCGGTGCTTTAGTACGCTATTCAGAGAAGCTTAGCTACCGCCAAGTTGTTTGAGAGGTTGGACCATTTTTAAGAGTTTTGTTATGAAAAAATTCACCTCTCCGGTGCTTTAGATCGCTATTCAGAGAATCTTTGCTAACGGCAAGTTGCTAGAGAGGTTGGATCATTTTGAAGAATTTCACCTCGTCCAATTGCATTCTCGGATAGTAAAAAAATTAAACGCAATACTCCCGGTATGAATTTTTGGCCTGTACGGATTCCGTACATCTCAGATGCTTTAGATCGCATTTCAGTGAAGCTTGGCAACCGGCAACTCGTTAGAGAGATTGGATCATTTTAAGAGTTTTTTATCGCCCGACAGCATGCCAGGATAGTTCCCAAATAAATCGCAATACTCCCGGTTTGAATTTTTGAAAAGAACGAATTTTGTACCTCCCCGGTGCTTTTGATCCTAATTCGAAGAAGCTTGGCTACCGGCAACTCATTTGAGAGGTTCGATCGCTTTTATGAGTTTTGGCAAGCCCAACAACATACAAGGCCTGCTCCTAAATGAATCGAATATACTCCCAGTTTGAATTTTTGACCGGTACATATTTCGAACATTCCCGATGCTTGAGATCGCAATTCGGAAAGCTTTGCTGCCAACAACTCGTTTAAGAGGTAGGGTTATTTTAAAGAGTTTCGTTTATACTGAAAATATGTTAGGATTGTTACCTAATGAATTGCACAACTCCCAGCTTGAATTTTTGACCGGTACGGATTTTGTACCTATCCGATGCTTTAGATCCCAATTCTGAGAAGCTTGGAAGCCGACAAGTCATAAGAGTGGTTGGATCAAATTTAAGAGTCCTGTTTTGACTAGCAATATGCCTGGATTGTTACCAAATGAATCACAATATTCCTGGCTAGAATTTTCAACCGGTACAGATTTCGTACCTCTCCGGTGCTTTAGATCACTATTTAGAGAAGCTAGGCTACCAGCAAGTTGTTTGTGCTAGGACTACTTCTGAATGAATCGGATATACTCCCGGTTTGAAATTTTGAACGGTACATATTTCGTACATTCACGATGCTTTAGATCGCAATTCGGAGAAGCTTGGCCACTTATCACACGTTAGAGACGTTGGATTATTTTGAAGAGATTCGTTTCCACTGAAAATATGCAAGGATTGTTACCAAATGAATTACACAACTCCCATCTTGAATTTTTGACCGGTACGGATTTCGTACCAATCCGATGCTTTAGGTCGCAATTCTGAGAAGTTTGGAAACCGAAAAGTTGAAAGAAAGGTTGGATCAAATTTAAGACTTTTGTTTTGACCAAAAATATGTTTGGATTATTACTAAATGAATCGCAATACTCCCAGCTTGAATTTTTGACCGGTACGGATTAAGTACCTTTCCGGTACTTTAGATCACTATTCTGAGAAGCTTGGCTACCGGCAAGTTGTTTGAGATGGTTGTTCATTTTTAAGAGTTTTGTTTTGACCAAATCCATGCTTGGATATTTAACAAATGAATCGCAATACTCTGGGATTTAGTTTTTGAACGGTAAGGATTTTGAACCTCTCTGATGATTTAGATATCTATTAAGAGGAACTTTGCTAACGGCATGTCGCTAGAGAGGTTGGATCATTTTGATGGGCTTCCCTTCGTCTAATTCCATGCTCAGATAGGAACCAAATGAACCGCAATGGATTTCGTACTTCTCCGATGCTTTAGATCACAATTCGGTGAAGCTTGGCAACCGGCATCTCATAAGAGAGATATGATCATTTTAATAGTTTTGTATCGCCCGACAGCATGCCAGGACTGCTCTTAAATGAATCGGATATACTCCCGATATGAATTTTTGAACGGTACATATTTTTTACATTCCCGATGCTTTAGATTGTAATACGCGGATTCTTGGCTACTAACAACTCGTTTTAGAGGTTGGATTATTTTAAGGAGATTCGTTTCGGCTGAAAATATGCTAGGATGGTTACCAAATGAATTGCACAAATCCCAGCTTAAAGTTTTGACCACTACGGATTTCGTACCTATCTGATGCTTTAGATCGCAATTCTGAGATGCTTTGAAACTGACAAGTGGTAAGAGTAGTTGGATCAAATTTAAGAGTATTGTTTTGACTTAATTTTTGATTATTTCTAAATGAATTTTTGACCGGCATGGATTTCGTACCTCTCCGGTGCTTTAGATCTCTTTTTAAAGAAGTTTGGCTACCGGAATTTTATTTGAGAAGTTGGATCATTTTTAAGAGTTTTGTTTTGACAAAATCCATGCTAGGATATTTAAGAAATCGCATTACTCCAGGTCTGATTTTTTTAACGGTAAGGATTTTGAACCTCTCCGATGATTTAGATATCTATTCAAAGAAAATTTGCTAACGGCATGTCGCTATAGAGGTTGGATCGTTTTGAAGAGTTTCACTTCGTTCAATTACATGCTCGGATAGTAGAAAATTGAACCGCAATAGTCCCGGTTTAAATTTTTGGCCGGTACGGATTTCGTACATCTCCGATGCTTTAGATCGCAATTCGGTGAACCTTGGCAATCGGCAACTCGTTTTAGGGAATGGATCATTTTAAGTCTTTTGTATCGCCCGACAGCATGGCAGGATTGTTCCTAAATGAATCGCAATACTATCGGTTTTAATTTTTGGAAAGAACGTATTTTGTACCTCTCCGGTGCTTTTGATCTTAATTCGGAGAAGCTTCTCTACCGGCAACTCATTTAAGAGGTTTGATCGCTTTTATGAGTTTCGGAAAGCCCAACCACATGTTAGGACTGCTCCCAAATGAATCGGATATACTCCCGGTCTGAATTTTTGAACCGTACATATTTTGTACATTCCCGATGCTTTAGATCACAATTCGGAGAAGCTTGGCCACTTATCACACGTTAGAGACGTTGGATTATTTTGAAGAGATTCGTTTCCACTGAAAATATGCAAGGATTGTTACCAAATGAATTGCACAACTCCCATCTTGAATTTTTGACCGGTACGGATTTCGTACCAATCCGATGCTTTAGGTCGCAATTATGAGAAGTTTGGAAACCGAAAAGTTGTAAGAAAGGTTGGATCAAATTTAAGACTTTTGTTTTGACAAACAATATGTTTGGATTATTACTAAATGAATCGCAATACTCCCAGCTTGAATTTTTGACCGGTACGGATTAAGTACCTCTCCGGTACTTTAGATCACTATTCTGAGAAGCTTGGCTACCGGCAAGTTGTTTGAGATGGTTGTTAATTTTTAAGAGTTTTGTTTTGACCAAATCCATGCTTAGATATTTAGCAAATGAATCGCAATACTCTGGGATTTAGTTTTTGAACGGTAAGGATTTTGAACCTCTCTGATGATTTAGATATCTATTAAGAGAAACTTTGCTAACGGCATGTCGCTAGAGAGGTTGGATCATTTTGATGGGCTTCCCTTCGTCCAATTCCATGCTCAGATAGGAACCAAATGAACCGCAATGGATTTCGTACTTCTCCGATGCTTTAGATCACAATTCGGTGAAGCTTGGCAACCGGCATCTCATAAGAGAGATATGATCATTTTAATAGTTTTGTATCGCCCGACAGCATGCCAGGATTGTTCCCAAATGAATTGCAATACTCCCGGTTTGAATTTTCGAAAAGAACGAATTTTGCACATCTCCGGTGCTTTTGATCTTCATTCGGCGAAGCTTGGCTACCGACAACTCATTTGAGAAGTTCGTTCATTTTTATGAGTTTGAGCAATCTCAACGACATGCTAGGACTGCTCCAAAATGAATCGGATATACTCCCGGTTTGAATTTTTGAACGGTACATATTTCGTACATTCCCGATGCTTTAGATTGCAATTCGGGGAAGCTTGGCTAACAACAACTCTTTTGAGAGGTTGGATTATTTTAAAGGTTCCAACTAAAAATATGCTAGGATTGCTACAAAATGAATTGCACAGCACCCAGCTAGAATTTTTTACCGGTACGGATTTTGTACCTATCCGATGCTATAGATCGCAATTATGAGAAGCTTGGAAACTGACATGTCATAAGAGAGGTTGGATCAAATTTAAGAGTTTCGTTTTGACTGACAATATGCTATTATTGTTACCAAATGAATCTCAATACTCACGGCGTGAATTTTTTGCAGGTACGGATTTCGTACCTCTCAGATGTTTTAGATCGCTATTCAGAGAAGCTTTGCTAACGGCAAGTTGCAAAAGAGGTTGGATCATTTTGAAGAGTTTTACTTCGTCCAATTACATGCTCGGATAGTAACCAAATGAGCCGCTATACTCCTGGTTTGAATTTTTGGCCGGTACGGATTTCGCACCTCTCCGATGCTTTAGATCTCAATTCGGTGAAGTTTTTTTATCGGCAACTCATTTGAAAGATTGAATCATTTTAATTGTTTTGTATCGCCCGACAGCATGCCAGGATTATTCCCAAATGAGTCGCAATACTCCCGATTTAAATTATTGAAAAGAACGAATTTTGTACCTCTCCGGTACTTTTGATCTTAATCCGGAGAAGCTTGGCTACTGGCAACACATTTAAGAGGTTCTATCCCTTTTATGAGTTTTAGCATGCCCAACAACATGCTAGGACTGCTCCTAAAAGAATCGAATATACTCCCGGTTTGAATTTTTGAACGGTACATTTTCGTACATTCCCGATGCTTTAGATCTTAATTCGGAGATGCTTGGCTACCAACAACTCGTTTGAGAGGTTGGATTAATTTAAAGAGTTTCGTTTCGACTGAAATTATGCTAGGATTATTACCAAATGAATTGCAGAACTCCCTGCTTGAATTTTTAACCGATTCGGATTTCGAACCTATCCGATGTTTTATATCGCAATTCTGAGAAGCTTGGAAACCGACAAGTCGTAAGAGAGGTTGGATCAAATTTAATAGTTTTTTTTTTACTGTCAATATGCAAGGATTGTTTCCAAATTAATCGCAATAATCCCGGCATGAATTTTTTAGCGATACGGATTTCGTACCTCTCCGGTGCTTTAGATCACTATTCAAAGAAGCTTGGCTGCCGGAAAATTGTTTGAAATGTTGGATATTTTTTAAGAGTTTTACTTCATCAAAATCCATGCTAGGATATTTACCAAATGAATCGCAATACTCCGGTGTTTGATTTTTTTAACGGTAAGGATTTCGTACCTCTCTGATGCTTTAGATTGCTATTCAGAGAAGTTTGCTAATGGAAAGTTGCTAGAGAGGTTGGATCCTTTTGAAGAGTTTCACTTCGTCCAATTACATGCTCGGATAGTAACCAAATGAGCCGCAATACTCCCAGTTTAAATTTTTGGCCGGTACGGATTTTGTACTTCTCCGATGGTTTAGATCGCAATTCGATGAAGCTTTGCAACCGGCAGCGCGCTTCAGAGATAAGATTATTTTAAGTGTTTTATATCGCCCGACAGCATGCCCGAATTGTTCCTAAATGAATTGCAATGCTCCCTATTTGAATTTTTGAAAAGAACAAATTTTGTAACTCTCCGGTGCTTTTGATCTTAATACGGAGAAGCTTGTCTACCGGCAACTCATTTGAGGGGTTCAAACATTTTTATGAATTTTGGCAAGCCCAACAACATGCTAGGACTGCTCTTAAATTAATCGGATATACTCCTGATATGAATTTTTGAACGGTACATATTTTTTACATTCCCGATGCTTTAGATTGTAATACGTGGATGCTTGGCTACTAACAACTCGTTTTAGAGGTTGGATTATTTTAAGGAGATTCGTTTCGGCTGAAAATATGCTAGGATGGTTACCAAATGAATTGCACAAATCCCAGCTTAAATTTTTGACCGCTACGGATTTCGTACCTATCCGATGCTTTAGATCGCAATTCTGAGATGCTTTGAAACTGACAAGTGGTAAGAGTAGTTGGATCAAATTTAAGAGTATTGTTTTGACTTAATTTTTGATTATTTCTAAATGAATTTTTGACCGGTATGGATTTCGTACCTCTCCGGTGCTTTAGATCACTTTTTAAAGAAGTTTGGCTACCGGAATTTTATTTGAGAAGTTGGATCATTTTTAAGAGTTTTGTTTTGACAAAATCCATGCTATGATATTTAAGAAATGAATCGCAATACTCCAGGTCTGATTTTTTGAACGGTAAGTATTTTGAACCTCTCCGATGATTTAGATATCTATTCAGAGAAAATTTGCTAACGACATGTCGCTATAGAGGTTGGATCGTTTTGAAGAGTTTCACTTCGTTCAATTACATGCTCGGATAGTAGCAAATTGAACCGCAATAGTCCCGGTTTAAATTTTTGGCCGGTACGGATTTCGTACATCTCCGATGCTTTAGATCGCAATTCGGTGAACCTTGGCAATCGGCAACTCGTTTTAGGGAATGGATCATTTTAAGTCTTTTGTATCGCCCGACAGCATGGCAGGATTGTTCCTAAATGAATCGCAATACTATCGGTTTTAATTTTTGGAAAGAACGTATTTTGTACCACTCCGGTGCTTTTGATCTTAATTCAGAGAAGCTTCTCTACCGGCAACTCATTTGAGAGGTTTGATCGCTTTTATGAGTTTCGGAAAGCCCAACCACATGTTAGGACTGCTCCCAAATGAATCGGATATACTCCCGGTCTGAATTTTTGAACCGTACATATTTCTTACATTCCAGATGCTTTAGATCGCAATTCGGAGAAGCTTGGCTACCAACAAATCGTTTGAGATGTTGGATTATATTTAAGAGTTTCATTTCGACATAAAATATGCTAGGATTGTTTCCAAATGAATTGCACAACTCCCTGCATGAATTTTTGACCGGTACGGATTTCATTCCTATCCGATGCTTTAGATCACAATTCTGAGAAGTTTGGAAACCGAGATGCCGTAAGAGAGGTTGGATCAAATTTAAGAGGTTTTTTTTTACTGACAATATGCTAGGATTGTTACCAAATGAATCGCAATACTCCCGGGTTGAATTTTTTACCGGTACGGATTTCGTACCTCTCCGTTGCTTTTTATCACAATTTAGATATGCTTGGCTACCGGCAAGTTGATTGAGAGGTTGGATATTTTTAAGAGTTTTGTTTTGTCAAAATCCATGCTTGAATATTTAACAAATGAATCGCAATACTCCGGGTTTTATTTTTTGAACGATGAGGATTTCGAACCTCTCCGATGCTTTAGATCGTTATTAGAGAAGCTTTGCTAACGGCATTTTGCTAGTGAGGTTGGATCCATTTGAAGAGTTTCACTTCGTCCAATTATATGCTCGGATAGTAACCAAATGAACCGCAATACTTCTGGCTTGAATTTTGACCCCGTACGGAATTCGTACCTCTCCGATGCTTTATATCGCAATTTGGTAAAGCTTGGCAACCGGCAACTCGTTTGAGAGATTTGATCATTTCAAGAGTTTTGTATTGCCCGACAGCATACCAGGATTATTCCCAAATGAATCGCAATACTCCCGGTTTGAATTTTAGAAAAGAACGAATTTTGTAACTCTCCGGTGCTTTTGATCTTAATTCGGAGAATCTTGGCTAATGGCAATTCATTTAGAGGTTCGATTATTTTAACGATTTTTCGTTTCTATTGAAAAATAAGCTAGGATTGTTACCAATTGAATTGCATAACTCCCAGCTTGACTTTTTGACCGGTACGGATTTCGTTCCTATCCGATGCTTTAGATCGCAATTCTGAGAAGCTTGGAAACTGACAAGTCGCAAGAGAGGTTGGATCAAATTTAATAGTTTTGATTTGACTAACAATATGCTAGGACTGTTACCAAATTAATTGCAATACTCCCGGCTTGAATTTTGGACCGGTACAGATTTCGTACCTCTCCGGTGCTTTAGATCACTATTCAGAGATGTTTGGCTACCAGCAAGTTGTTTGAGAGGTTGAATCCTTTATAAAAGTTTTTTTCCGTCAAAATCCATGTTAGTATATTTACCAAATGAATCACAATATTTTGGGTTTAATTTTTTGAACGGTAAGGATTTCGTACCTCTCCGATGTTTTAGATCGTATTCAAAGAAGCTTTGTTAACAGCATGTCGCTAGAGAGTTTGGATCCATTTGAAGAGTTTCACTTCCTCCAATTACATGCTCGAATAGTAACCAAATGAACCGCATTACTCCCGGTTTGAATTTTTGTCCCGTATGGATTTCGTACCTCTCCGATACTTTATATCGCAATTCTGTGAAGCTTGGCAACTGGCAACTTGTTTGAGAGATTGGACTATTTTAAGAGTTTTATTTTGCCAGACAGCATGCTAGGGTTATTCCCAAATGACTCGCAATACTTTCGGTTTGAATTTATGAAAAGAACAAATTTTGTACCTCTCCGGTGCTTTTGATCTTAATTCGGTGAAGCTTGGCTACCGGTAACTCATTTGAGAGGTTTGATCATTTTAATAAGGTTTGGCCAGCCCAACAAAATGCTAGGACTGCTCCTAAATGAATCAGATATACACCCGGTTTTAATTTTTGAACGGTACATATTTCGTACATTCCCGATGATTTAGATCGCAATTCGGAGAAGCTTGACTACAAACAACTCGTTTGAGTGGTTGGATTATTTTAAAGAGTTTCCTCTCGACTAAAAGAATTCTAGGATTGTTACCAAATGAATTGTACAACTCCGATGGTTTAGATCGCAATTCTGAGAAGCTTGGAAACCGACAAGTCGTATGAGAGGTTGGATCAGATTTAAGAGTCTCGTTTTGACTTACAATATACTGGGATTGCTACCAAATAAATCGCAATACTCCCGACTTGAATTTTTGACCGATACGGATTTCGTACCTCTCCGGTGCTTTAAATTGCTATTCAGAGAAGCTTTGCTGCCGGCAAGTTGTTTGAGAGGTTGGATCATTTTTAAGCATTTTGTTTCGATGAAATCGATGCTAGGATATTTACCAAATGAATCGCAATACTCCGGGTCTGATTTTTTTAACGGTAAGGATTTCGTTCCCCTCCGATACTTTAGATAGCTATTCAAAAAAGCTTTGCTAACGGCAAGTCGCTAGAGAGGTTGAATCGCTTTGAAGAGTTTCACTTCGTCCAATTACCTGCTCGGATAGTAACTAAATGTTCCGCAATACTCTCAGTTTAGATTTTTGGCCGGTACGGATTTCGTACCTCTCCGATGCTTTAAATCGCAATTCGGTGAAGCTTGGCAACCGAAAACTCATTTGAGAGATAGGATCATTTTAATAGTTTTGTATCGCCCGACAGCATGCCAGGATTGCTCCCAAATGAATCGCAATACTCCCAGCTTGAATTTTCAAAATGAACAAATTTTTTACCTCTCTGGTGCTTTTGATCTTAATTCGAAGAAGCTTGGCTACCGGGGACTCATTTGAGAGGTTCGATCTCTTTTGAGTTTTGGCAAACCCAACAACATGCTAGGCCGCTCCTAAATAAATCGGATATACTCCCGATTTGAATTTTTGAACGGTACATATTTCGTACATTCCCAATAATTTTGATCGCAATTCGGAGAAGCTTGGCTAGGAACAACTCGTTTTAGAGGTTAGATTATTTTAAAGAGTTTCGTTTCGACTGAAAATTTTCTAGAATGGTTACCAAATGAATTACCCAAATCCCAGCTTGAATTTTTTACCGGTACGGATTTCGTACCTATCCGATGCTTTGGATCACAATTCTGAGAAACTTGGAAACTGACAAGTGGTAAGAGTGGTTGGATCGAATTTAATAGTTTTGTTTTGACTGACAATATGCTAGGATTGTTTCCAAATGAATCTCAATAATCCCGGCTTTAATTTTTGACCGGTACGGATTTCGTACCTCTCCAATGATTTAGATCGCTATTCAAAGGAGCTTTGCTACCGGCAAGTTGTTTGAGAGGTTGGATCATTTTTAATAGTTTTGTTTCGACAAAATCCCCGCTAGGATATTTACCAAATGAATCGCAATACTCCAGGTGTTATTTTTTGAACGGTAAAGATTTCGTACCTCTCTGATGCTTTAGATCGCTATTCAGAGAGGCTTTGCTAACGACAAGTTGTGAGAGAGGTTGGATCATTTTGAAGAGTATCACTTCGTCCAATTACATGCTCGGATAGTAACCAAATGAGCCGCTATACTCCTGGTTTGAATTTTTGGCCAGTACGGATTTCGTACCTTTCCGATAATTTAGATCATAATTCGGTGAAGCTTGGCATCCGACAACTTGTTTGAGAGAATGGATCATTTTAAGAGTTTGGAATCGCCTGACAGCATGCCAGGATTGTTCCCAAATGAATCGCAATACTCCCGGCTTGAATTTTTGAAAATAACGAATTTACTTCCTTTTTGGTGCTTTTGATCATAATTCGGGGAAGCTTGGCTACCGGCAACTCATTTGAGAGGTTCGATCACTTTTGTGAGTTTTGACAAGCCCAACAACATGCTAGGACTGCTCCTAAATGAATCGGATATACTACCGGTTTGAATTTTTGAACGGTACATATTTTGTACATTCCCGATGCTTTAGATCGTAATTCGGAGAAGCTTGTCAACCGACAACTCGTTCGAGAGGTAGGATTATTTTAAAGAGTTTTGTTTCGACTGAAAATATGCTAGGATTGTTACCAAATGAATTGCACAATTTCCAGCTTGAATTTTTGACCGGTACGGATTACGTACCTATACGATGCTTTAGATCGCAATTCGGAGAAGCTTGGAAACCGACAAGTCCTAAGAGAGGTTGGATCAAATTTATGAGTTTTTTTTTTACTGGCAATATGCTAGGATTGTTACCAAATGAATCGCAATACTTTCAGCTTGAATTTTTGACCGGTACGGATTTTGTACCTCTCCGGTGCTTTAGATCACTATTCAGAGAAGATTTGCTACCGACAAGTGGTTTGAGAGGGTTGATCATTTATAAGAGTTTGACTTCAAAAAAATCCTTGTTAGGATATTTAACAAATGAATCGTAATACTCCGGGTTTGATTTTTTGAGCGGTAAGTATTTTGAACCTCTCCGATGATTCAGATATCTATTGAGAGAAACTTTGCTGACGGCATGTCACTAGAGAGGTTGGATCACTTCGAAGAATTTCACTTCGGCCAATTACATGCCCGGATATTAACCAAATGAACCGCAATAGTCCCGGTTCAAATTTTTGGCAGTTACGGATTTCGTACATCTCCGATGCTTCAGATTATAACTCGGTGAAGCTTGGCAACTATCAACTCGCTTGAGAGATTTGATCATTTTAAGTGTTTTTAATCGCCCGACAGAATGCCAGGATTGTTCCTAAATGAATCGCAATAATGCCGGTTTGAATTTTTTAAAAGAACGAATTTTGTACCTCTCCGATGCTTTTGATCTTAATTCGGAAAAGCTAGGCTTCCGGTAAGACATTTGAGAGGTTCCATCGCTTTTATGAGTTTTGGAAAGCCCAACAACATGCTATGACTGCTCCTAAATGAATCGGATATAATCCCGGTTTGAATTTTTTAACAGTAAATATTTCGTACATTCCCGATGCTTTAGATCGCAATTCGGAAAGCTTGGCTACCTACAACTCCTTTGAGAGGTTGGATTATTTTAAATAGTTTCGTTTCAATTGAAAATATGCAAGGATTGTTACAAAATGAATTGCACAACTCCCAGCTTGAATTTTTTACCGGTACGGATTTCGTACCTATCCGATGGTTTAGATCGCAATTCTGATATGCTTGGAAACCGACAAGTCGTAAGAGAGGTTGGATCAAATTTAAGAGTTTCGTTTTGGCTTACAATATGCTAGGATTGTTTCCAAATGAATCGCAATACTCCCGACTTAATTTTTTTACCGATACGGATTTCATACCTCTCCGGTGCTTTAGATCGCTATTCAGAGAGCCTTTGCTACCGGGAAGTTGTTTGAGAGGTTGGATCATTTTTAAGTGTTTTGTTTTGACAAAATCCATGCTAGGATATTTACCAAATGTATCGCAATACTCCGGGTTTGATTTTTTGAATGGTAAGGATTTCTTACCTTTCCAATGCTTTAGTTCACTATTTAGAGAAGCTTTTCTAGCGGCAAGTCGCTAGAGAGGTTAGATTGTTTTGAAGAGTTTCACTTCGTCCAATTACATGCTCGGGTAGTAACCAAATGAACCGGAATACTCGCAGTTTAAATTTTTGGCCACTTCGGATTTCGTACCTCTCCGATGCTTTAGATCACAATTCGGTGAAGCTTGGCAACCGGCATCTCGTATGAGAGATATGATCATTTTAATAGTTTTGTATCGCCCGACAGCATGCCAGGATTGTTACTAAATGAATCGCAATACTCCCCGTTTGAATTTTTGAAAAGTACGAATTTTGTACCTCTTTGGTGCTTTTGATCTTAATTCGAAGAAGCTTGGCAACCGTGAACTCATTTGAGAGGCTCGATCTCTTTTAAGAGATTTGGCAAAACCCAACAACATGCTAGGACTGCTCCTAAATGAATCGGATATACTCCCTGTCTGAATTTTTGAACGGTACATATTTCGTACATTCCCGATGATTTTGACCCCAATTCGGAGAAGCTTGGCTATCGACAACTCGTTTGCGAGGTTGGATTATTTTAAAGAGTTTCGTTTCGACTAAAAATATGTTAGGATGGTTACCAAATGAATTGCCCAAATCCCAGCTTGAATTTTTGACCGGTACGGATTTCGTACCTATCCGATGCTTTAGATAGCAATTCTGAAATGCTTGGAAACCGACAAGTGGTAAGAGTGGTTGGATCAAATTTAAGAGTTTTGTTTTGACTGACAATATGCTAGGATTGTTTCCAAATGAATCTAAATACACCCGGCTTGAATTTTTGACCGGGACGGATTTCGTACCACTCCGTTGCTTTAGATCGCTATTGAAAGGAGCCTTACTACCGGGAAGTTGTTTGATAGGTTGGATCATTTTTAAGAGCTTTGTTACGATAAAATCCATGCTAGGATATTAACCAAATGAATCAAAATACTTTGGGTTGCATTTTTTTAACGCTAAAGATTTCGTACCTCTCCGATGCTTTAGATCGCTATTCAGAGAGGCTTTGCTAACGGCAAGTTGCGAGAGAGGTTGGATCATTTTGAAGAGTTTCACTTCGTCCCATTACATGCTCGGATAGTAACCAAATATACCGCTATACTCCTGGTTTGAATTTTTTGCCGGTACGGATTTCGTACATATCCGACGCTTTAGATCGCAATTCGGTGAAGCTTGGCAAGTGGAAACTCGTTTGAGAGATTGGATCATTTTAAGTGTTTTGAATTGCTCGACAGCATGCGAGGATTGTTTCCAAATGAATCGCAATACTCCCGGTTAGAATTTTTTAACAGTACATATTTCGTACCGGTAACACATTTGGGAGGTTCGATCGCTTCTATGAGTTTTGGCAAATCCAGCAACATGCTAGGACTACTCCTAAATGAACCGGATATAATCCCGATTTGAATATTTTAACAGTACATATTTCGTACATTCCCGATGCTTTAGATCGCAATTCAGAGAAGTTTGGCTACCTACAACTCGTTTGAGAAGTTGGATTATTTTAAAGAGTTTCGTTTCGAGTGAAAATATGCAAGGATTGTTACCAAAATAATTGCACAATTCCCAGCTTGAATTTTTTGACCGGTACGGATTTCGTACATTGCCGATGCTTCTTATCGCAATTCTAAGATGCTTGGAAGCTGAAAAGTCGAAAGGGAGGTTTGAACAAATTTAAGAGTTTTGTTTTGACTAGCAATATGCTAGGATTGTTACCAAATGAATCGCAATACTCCCAGCTTGAATTTTTGACCGGTACGGATTTCATGCCTCTGCAATGCTTTAGATCACAATTCGGTGAAGCTTGACATCCAGCAACTCCTTTGGGAGATTAGATTATTTTAAGAGTTTTGTATCGCCCGACAGCATGCCAAGATTGTTCCCAAATGAATCGCAATACTCCCAGTTTGAATTTTTGAAAAGAACGAATTTGCTACATTTCCGGTGCTTTTGATCATAATTCGGAGAAGCTTGGCTACCGACAACTCATTTGAGAGGTTCGATCACTTTTATGATTTTTGGCATGCCCAGCAACATGTTAGGACTGTTCCTAATTGAATCGGATATACTCCCGTTTTAACTTTTTAAACGGCACATTTTATGTACATTCCCGTTACTTTAGATCGTAATTCGGAGAAGCTTGGCTACCAACACCTTGTCTCGTTCGAGAGGTTGGATTATTTAAACGAGTTTCGTTTCGACAGAAAAATGCAAGGATTGTTACCAAATGAATTGCACAACTCCCAGCTTGAATTTTTGACCGGTACGGATTTCGTACCTATCCGATGCTTTAGATCGCAAATTTGATAAGCTTGGAAACTGACAAGTCGTAAGAGAGGTTGGAACAAATTTAAGAGTTTTGTTTTGACTGACAATATGCTAGGATTGTTACCAAATGAATCGCAATACTTCCAGCTTGAATTTTTGACCGGTACGAATTTCGTACCTCTCCGGTGCTTTGGATCACTATTCAGAGAAGCTTAACTACCAGAAAGTTTTTTGAGAGGTTGGACACTTTTTAAGAGTTTTGTTTCGAAAAAATACATGCTAGGATATTTAGCAAATGAATCGCAATACTCCAGGTTTGATTTTTTTAAAGGTAAGGATTTTGAAGCTCTCCGATGATTTAGATATCTATTCAGTGAAACTTTGCTAACGGCACGTTGCTAGGGAGGTTGGATCATTTTGAAGAGTTTTACTTCGTCCAATTATATGCTCGGATTGTAACCAAATAAACTACAATAGTCTCGGTTTAAATTTTTGGCCGGTACGGATTTCGTACATCTCCGATGCTTTAGATCGCAATTCGGTGAAGCTTGGCAACCGGCAACTCGTTTGTGAGATTGGATCATTTTAAGAGTTTTGTATCTCCCGACAGCATGCCAGGATTGTTCCCAAACGAATCGCAATACTCCCGGTTTGAAATTTTGAAAAGAATGCAATTTGTACCTCTCCGATGCTTTTGATCTTAATTCGGAGAAGCTTGGCTACTGGTAACTCATTTGAGTGGTGCGATCGCTTTTATGAGTTTTGGCAAGCCCAACAACATATTTGGACTGCTTCTAAATCAATCGGATATACTTCCGGTTTGAATTTATGAATGGTACAGATTACTGAAAAATGCTAGGATTGTTACCAAATGAATTGCACAACTCCCAGCTTGAATTATTGACCGGTAGAGATTACGAACCTATACGAAGCTTTAGATCGCAATTCTGAGAAGCTTGGAAACTGACAAGTCGTAAGAGTGGTTGGATCAAATTTAAGAGTTTTCTTTTGACTAAGAATATGCTAGGATTGTTACCAAATGAATCGCAATACTCCCCGCTTAAATTTTTGACCGGTACGGATTTCGTACCTCTCCAGTTCTTCAGATTACTATTCCGAGAAGCTTGGCTACCGACAAGTTGTTTGAGAGGTTGGATCATTTTTAAGAGTTTTCCTTCGTCAAAATCCATGCTCGGATATTTACCAAATGAATTACAATACTCCGGGTTTGATTTTTTGAACGGTAAGGATTTCGTACCTCTCCGATGGTTTAGATCGCTATTCAGAGAAGCTTTGCAAATGGCAAGTTGCTAGAGAGGTTGGATCCTTTTGAAGTGTTTCACTTCGTCCAATTACATGCTCGGATAGTAACCAAATGAACCGCAATGCTCCCGGTTTGAATTTTTGGCTAGTACAAATTTCGTACCTCTCCGATGCTTTAGATCGCAATTTGGTGAAGCTTGCAACCGGCAACTCATTTGGGAGATTGGATCATTTGAAGAGTTTTGTACCGCCCAACTGCATGCCAGGATTATTCCCAAATGAATCGCAATAATTCTGCCTTGAATTTTTGACCGGTACGAATTTCGTAATTCTCCGGTTCTTTAGATCGCAATTCTGTTAAGCTTGGCTACCGGAAAGTTGTTACAGAGGTTGGATCATTTTTAAGAGCTTTGTTTCAACAAAATCCGTACTAGGATATCTACCAAATGAATCGCAATACTCGGGGTTTGATTTTTTCAACGATAACGATTTCGTACCTATCCGATGCTTTAGATCGCTATTCAAAGAAGCATTGCAAACGGCATGTCCCTAGAAAAGTTGGATCGTATTGAAGCATTTCACTTCGTCCAATTACATGCTCGGATAGTAGCCAAATGAACCGCAATACTCGCAGTTTGAATTTTTTGCCGCTACGGATTTCGAACCTCTCCGATGCTTTAGATCACAATTTGGTGAAGCTTGGCAACCGACAACTCGTTTAAGAGATTAGTTCATTTTTAGAGATTGGTATCGCCTGATAGTATGCCAGGATTGTTCCCAAATGAATCGCAATACTCCCGGTTTGAATTTTCGAAAAAAACAAATTTTGTACCACTCCGGTTCTTTCGATCTAAATTTGGAGAAGCTTGGCTACCGGTAACTCATTTGAGAGGTTCGATCGGTTTTATGAGTTTTGGCAATCCCAACGACATGCTAGGACTGCTCCTAAATGAATCGGATATACTCCCGGTTTGAATTTTTGAACGGTACATATTTCGTACATTCCCGATGCTTTAGATTGCAATTCGGGGAAGCTTGGCTACCAACAACTCGTTTGAGATTTTGGATTATTTTAACGGTTACGGCTAAAAATATGCTAGGATTGTTACAAAATGAATTGCGCAACTCCCAGCTTAAATTTTTTACCGGTACGGATTTCGTACCTATCCGATGTTATAGATCGCAATTCTGAGAAGCTTGGAAACCGACATGTCGTAAGAGAGGTTGGATCAAATTTAAGAGTTTTGTTTTGACTGACAATATGCTAGTATTGTTACCAAATGAATCTCAGTACTCACGGCTTGAATTTTTAGCCGGTACGGATTTTGTACCTCTCCGATGCTTTAGATCGCTATTCAGAGAAGCTTTGCTAACGGCAACTCGCGAGAGAGGTTGAATCATTTTGAAAAGTTTTACTTCGTCAAATTTCATGCTCGGATAGTAACCAAATGAACTGCAATACTCCTTGTCAAAAATTTTGGCCGGTACGGATTTCGTACCACTCCAATGCTTTCGATCGCAATTCGGTGAAGCATGGCATCCGACAATTCGTTTGAGAGATTGGATCATTTGAAGAGCTTTGTATCCCCCGATAGCATGCCAGTTTTATTCCCAAATGAATCGCAATATTCCCGGTTTGAATTTTTGAAAAAAATGAATTAGCTACCTCTCCGGTGCTTTTGATCTTAATTCAAAGAAGCTTGGCTGCCGGCAACACATTTGAGAGGTTCGATCACTTTTATGAGTTTTGGCAAGCCCAACCACATGCTAGGACTGGTCATAAATGAATCGGATATATTACCGGTTTGAATTTTTGAACGGTACATATTTTGTACATTCCCGATGCTTTAGATCGCAATTTGGAGATGGCTACCAACAACTCGTTCGAGAGGTTGGAATATTTAAAAGAGTTTCGTACCGACTGAAAAATGCTAGGATTGTTTCCAAATGAATTTCACAACTCCCAGCTTAAATTTTTGACCGGTACGGATCACGTACGCATACGATGCTTTAGATCGCAATTCTTAGAAGCTTGGAAACCGATAAGTCGCAAGAGAGGTTGGATCAAATTTAGGAGATTTGTTTTGACTGACAATATGCTAGGATTGTTACCAAATGAATCGCAATACTCCCAGCTTAAAATTCTGACCGGTGCGGATTTCGTACCTCTCCGGTGCTTTACCGGCAAGTTATTTGAGAGGGTGGATCATTTTTAAGAGTTTTGTTTCGACAAAATCAATGCGAGGATATTTAACAAATTTCTCGCAATACTCCGGGATTGATTTTTTGAACGGTAAGGATTTTGAACCTCTATGATGATTTAGATATCTATTCAAGAAACTTTGCTAACGGCATGTCGCTAGAGAGGTTGGATCATTTTGGAGAGTCTCACTTCGTCCAATTACATGCTCGAATAGTAACCAAATGAACCGCAATAATCCCGGTTTAAATTTTTGGCTTGTACGGATTTCGTTCATCTTTGATGCTTTAGATCGCAATTCGGTGAAACTTGGCAACCGACAACTCGTTTGTGTGATTGAATCATTTTAAGTATTTTGTATCGCCCGATTTCCTGCCATGATTATTTCCAAATGAATCGCAATACTCCTGGTTTGAATTTTTGAAAAGAACAAATTTTGTACCTATCTGGTGCTTTTTCTCTTATTTCGGAGAAGCTTGGCTACCGGTAACTCATTTGAGAGGTTCGGTCGCTTTTATGAGTTTTGACAAGCCCGACAACTTACTAGGACTGCTCCTAAATGAATCGGATATACTCCCGGTTTGAATTTTTGAACGGTACATATTTCGTGCATTCCCGATACTTTAGATCGCAATTCGGAGAAGCATGGCCACTTACCACTCGTTTGAGAGGTTGGATTATTTTAAAGAGATTCGTTTCTACTGAAAATATGCAAGGATTGTTACCAAATGAATCGCAATAATCCCAGCTTGAATTTTTGACCGGTACGGATTTCGTACTAATCCAATGCTTTAGGTCGCAATTTTGAGAAGCTATGAAACCGAAAAGTCGTAAGAGAGGTTGGGTCAAATTTTAGAGCTTTGTTTTGACTAACAATATGCTTGGATTAATCCCAAATGAATCGAAATAATCCCAGCTTGAATTTTTGACCGGTACGGATTTCGTACCTCTCCGGCACTTTAGATCATAATTCGGAGAAGCTTGGCTGCTGCCAGCTCATTTGAGTGGTTCGATCGCTTTTATGGGCTTTGTCATACCCAACAACATGCTAGGACTTCTCCTAAATGAATCGAATATAATCTCGGTTTGAATTTTTGATCGGTACATATTTCGTACATTCCCGATGCTTTAGATCGCAATTCGGAGAAGCTTGGCTACCAACAAATCGTTTGAGAGGTTAGATTTCTTTAAAGAGTTTCGTTTCGACTGAAATTATGCTAGGATTGTTACCAAATGAATTACTCAACTCCCAGCTTGAATTTTTGAACGGTACAGATTTCGTACCTATCCGATGCTTTAGATCGCAATTTTGAGAAGCTTGGAAACCGACAAGTCGTAAGAGAGGTTGGATCAAATTTAAAAGTTTTGCTTTGACTGACAATATGCTTGGATTGTTACCAAATGAATCGCAATAATCCCGGCTGGAATTTTCAGCCGGTACGGATTTCGTACCTCTACGGTGCTTTGGATCACTATTCAGAGAAGCTTGGCTACCGGCAAGTTGTTTGAGAGGCTGGATCATCTTTAAGAGTTTCGTTTCGGCAAAATCTATGCTAGGATATTTACCAAATGAATCGCAATACTCCGGGTTTGATTTTTTGAACGGTAAGGATTTTGTACCTCTCCGATTCTTTAGATAGCTATTCATAGAAGCTTTGCTAACGACAAGTCGCCTGAGAGGTTGGATCGCTTTGAAGAGTTTCACTTAGTCTAATTACATGCTCGGATAGTAACCAAATGAACCGCAATACCCCCTGGTTTGAATTTTAGGCCGGTACAGATTTCGTACCTCTCCGATGCTTTAGATCGCAAATCGGTGAAGTTTTACTACCGGCAACTCAATGAGAGATTGGATCATTTTATGGGTTTTGTAACGCTTGACAGCATGCTAGGATTGTTCTCAAATAAATCGCAATACTCCAGGTTTAATTTTTTGAAAAGAACAAATTTGTACCTCTCCGATACTTTATATCGCAATTCGGTGAAGCTTGGCAACCGGCAACTCATTTGAGAGATTAGATCATGTTAAGAGTTTTGTATCGCCCGACAGCATGCCAGGATTATTCCCAAATGAATCGAATTACTCTCGGTTTGAATTTATGAAAAGAATAAATTTTGTACCTCTCTGGTGCTTTTGATCTTAATTCGGAGAAGCTTGGCTACTGGCAACACATTTAAGAGATTGGATATTTAGCAAATGAATCGCAATATTCCAGGTTTGATTTTTTGAACGGTATGGATTTTAAACCTCTCCGATGATTTAGATATCCATTCAGTGAATTTTGCTAACAGCATGTCGGTACAGAGGATGGATCGTTTTGACGAGTTTCACTTTGTCAAATTACATGCTCGGATAGTAACCAAATGAACCGCAATAGTCCCGGTTTAACTTTTTTGCCGGTACGGATTTGGTACATCTCCGATGCTTTAGATCGCAATTCGGTGAAGCTTGGCAACCGGCAACCCTTTTGAGAGATTGGATCATTTTAAGAGTTTTGTATCGCCCGACAGCATGCCAGAATTATTCCCAAATGAATCGCAATACTCTTGATTTGAATTTATGAAAAGAACAAATTTTGTACCTCTCCGGTGCTATTGATCTTAATTCGGAGAAGCTTGGCTACCGGCAACTCATTTGAGAGGTTCGATCGCTTTTATGAGGTTTGGCCAGCCCAACAACATGCTGGGACTGCTCCTAAATGAATCGGATATACACCATGCTTGAATTTTTGAACGACACTTATTTCATACATTCCCGATGATTTAGATCGTAATTCCGAGAAGCTTGGCTACCAACAACTCGTTTGAGAGATTGGATTATTTTAAAGAGTTTCGTTTCGACTGAAAATATTCTAGGATTGTTACCAAATGAATTGCACAACACCCAGCTTAAATTTTTGAGCGGTACGGATTTCGTACCTATCCGATGGTTTAGATCACAATTCTGAGAAGCTTGGAAACCGACAAGTGGTAAGAGTGGTTGGATCAAATTTAAGAGTTTTGTTTTGGCAAAAAATATTCTAGGATTGTTACCAAATTAATTCCACAACTCCCAGCTTAAATTTTTGAGCGGTACATATTTCGTACATTCCCGATGATTTAGATCGCAATTCGGAGAAGCTTGGCTACCAGCAACTCTTTTGAGAGGTCGGATTATTTTATAGAGTTCCGTTTCAACTAAATATATTTTAGGATTGTTACCAAATGAATTGCACAACTCTCAGCTTGAATTTTTGACCGGTACGGATTTCGTACCAATCAGATGGTTTAGATCGCAATTCTGAGAAGCTCGAAAATTGACAAGTCGTAAGAGAGATTGGATCAAATTTAAGAGTTTCATTTTGACTTACAATATGCTAGGATTGTTACCAAATGAATCGCAATACTCCCGACTTGAATTTTTGACCGATACGGATTTGGTACCTCTCCGGTGCTTTAGATCGCTATTCAGAGAAGATTTGCAACCGACAAGTTGCTTGAGAGGTTGGGTCATTTTTAAGTGTTTTGTTTCGACAAAATTCATGCTAGGATATTTACCAAATGAATCGCAATACTCCGGGTTTGATTTTTTGAACGGTAAGGATTTCTTACCTCTCCAATGCTTTAGATCACAATTCAGAGAAGCTTTGCTAGCGGCAAGTTGCTAGAGAGGTTGGATCATTTTGAAGAGTTTTACATCGACCAATTACATGCTCGGATAGTAACCAAATGAACCGCAATACTCCCAGTTTGAATTTTTTGCCGGTACCGATTTCGCACCTCTCCGATGCTTTAGATCACAATTCGGTGAAGCTTTGCAACCGGCATCAAGTTTGAGAGATATGATCATTTTAATTGATTTGAATCGCCCGACAGCATGCCAGGATTGTTCCCAAATGAATCGCAATACTCCCGGTTTGAATTTTCGAAAAGAATGAATTTTGTACCTCTTTGGTACTTTTGATCTTAAATCGGAGACGCTTGGCTACCGGGAGCTCATTTGAGAGGCTCGATCTCTTTTATCAGTTTTGGAAACCCAACAACATGCAAGGACTGCTCCAAAATGAATCGGATATACTCCCGATTTGAATTATTGAACGGTACATATTTCTTACATTCCCGATGATTTTGATCGCATTTCGGAGAAGCTTGGCTATCAACAACTTGTTTGAGAGGTTGGATTATTTTAAAGAGCTTCTATTTGACTTAAAATATACTAGGATGGTTACCAAATGAATTGCCCAAATCCGGGCTGGAATTTTTGATCGGTACGGATTTCGTACCTATCCAATGCTTTAAATCACAATTCTGAGAAGCTTGGAAGCCGACAAGTGGTAAGAGTGGTTGGATCAAATTTAAGAGTTTTTTTTTTACTGACAATATGCTAGGATTGTTTCCAAATGAATCTAAATACTCCCGGCTTGAATTTATGACCGGTAGGGATTTCGTACCACTCCGGTGCTTTAGATCGCTATTCAAAGAAGCCTTGCTACCGGCAAGTTATTTGATAGGTTGGATAATTTTTAAGTGTTCTGAATCGACAAAATCCATGCTAGGATATTTACCAAATGAATCACAATACTCCGGGTTTGATTTTTTGAACGGTAAGGATTTCTCACCTCTCCGATGCTTTAGATCGCTATTCAGAGAGGCTTGGCTAACGGCAAGTTGCGAGAGAGGTGGGATCATTTTGAAGAGTTTCACTTTGTCCAATTACATGCTCGGATAGTAAACAAATGAAGCGCTATACTCCTGGTTTAAATTTTTGGCCTGTACGGATTTCGTACCTCTCCGATATTTTTGATTGCAATTCGGTGAAGCTTGGCGTCCGGCAACTCGTTTGAGAGATTGGATCATTTTAAGAGTGCTGCATCGCCAGACAGCATGCCAGGATTGTTCCTAAATGAATCGCAATACTCTCAGTTTAAATTTTTGAAAAGAACGAATTTGCTACCTCTCCGGTGCTTTTGATCTTAATTCGGAGAAGCTTGGCTACCGGCAACTCATTTGAGAGGCTCGATCACTTTTATGAGTTTTGGCAATCCCAACAACTTGCTAGGACTACTCCTAAATTAATCGGATATACTTCGTGCTTGAATTTTTGAACGGTAGATATTTTGTACATTCCCAATGCTTTAGATCGCAATTCGGAGAAACTAGTCTACGAAAACCTCATTCGAGAGTTAGGATTATTTAAAAGAGTTTATTTTCGACTAAAAATATGCTAGGATTGTTACCAAATGAATTGCACAACTCCCAGCTTGAATTTTTGACCGGTACGGATTACGTACCTATACGATGCCTTAGATCGCAATTCTGATAAGCTTGGAAACCGACAAGTCCTAAGAGAGGTTGGATCAAATTTAAGAGCTTGTTTCTACTGGCAATATGCTAGGATTGTTACCAAATGAATCGCAATTCTCCCAGCTTGAATTTTTGACCAGTACGTATTTTGTACCTCTCCGGTGCTTTAGATCACTATTCAAAGAAGCTTGGCTACCGGCAAGTTGTTTGGGAGGGTTGATCATTTTTAAGAGTTTTGTTTCGACAAAATTCATGCTAGGATATTTAACAAATGAATCACAATACTCCGGGATTGATTTTTTGAACGGTAAGGATTTTGAACCTCTCCGATGATTTAGATATCTATTGAGAAAAACTTTGCTAACGGCATGTCGCTAGAGAGGTTGGATCGTTTTGAAGAATTTCACTTAGTCCAATTACATGCTCGGATAGTAACCAAATGAACCACAATAGTCTTGGTTTTAATTTTTGGCCGGTACGAATTTCGTACATCTCCGATGCTTTCGATCGCAATTCGGTGAAGCTTGACAACTAGAAGCTTGTTTGAGAGATTGGATCATTTTAAGTGTTTTGAATCGCCCGACAACATACAAGAATTGTTCCCAAATGAATCTCCATACACCCGGTCTGAATCTTTGAAAAGAACGAATTTTGTACATCTCCAGTGATTTTGATCTTAATTCGAAAAAGCTTGGCTACCGGTAACGCATTTGAGAGGTTCGATCGCTTTTATGAGTTTTGGCAAGTCCAACAACATGCTAGGACTGCTCCTGAATGAATCGGATATAATCCCGGTTTGAATTTTTGAACGGTACATATTTCATACATTCCTGATGTTTAGATCGCAATTTGGTGAAGCTTGGCTACCTACAACTCATTTCAGAGGTTGTATTATTTTAAAGAGTTTTGTTTTGACAGAAAATATGCAAGGATTAATACAAAATGAATTGCACAACTCCCAGCTTAAATTTTTGACCGGTACGGATTTCGAACCTACCCGATGGTTTAGATCGCAATTCTGAGAAGCTTGGAAACCGACAAATCGTAAGAGAGGTGGGATTAAATTTAAGAGTTTCAATTTGACTTACAATATGCTAGGGTTAGATACCAAATGAATCGCAATACTCCTGACTTGAATTTTTGACCAATATGGATTTCGTACCTCTCCGGTGCTTTAGATCGCTATTCAGAGAAGCTTTGCTACCGGAAAGTTACTTGAGAGGTTGGATCATTTATAACTGTTTTGTTTCGACAAAATCCATTCTAGGATATTTACCAAATGAATCGCAATACTTCGGGCTGGATTTTTTAAACGGTAAGGATTTCTTACCTCTCCAATGCTTTTGATCACTATTCGGAGAAACTTTGCTAACGGCAAGTCCCTAGAGAGGTTGGAACATTTTTAAGAGTTTTGCTTCATCCAATTACATGCTCGGATAGTAACCAAATGAGCCGCAATACTCCCAGTTTGAATTTTTGGCCGGTACGGATTTTGTACCTCTCCGATGCTTTAGATCACAATTCAGTGAAGCTTGGCAACTGGCAACTCGTTTGAGAGATTGGATCATTTTAAGTGTTTTGAATCGTCCGACAGCATGCCAGGATTGTTCCCAAATAAATCGCAATACTCCCGATTTAATTTTTTGAAAAGAACGAATTTTGTACCCCTCCGGTGCTTTTGATCTTAATTCGGAAAAGCTTGGCTACTTTGAGAGGTTCGATCGCTTTTATGAGCTTTGGCATGCCCAACAACATGCTAGGACTGCTCCTAAATGAATCGGATATAATCCTTGTTTGATTTTTTTAACGGTACATATTTCGTACATTCCCGATGCTTTAGATCTCAATTCGGAGAAGTTTGGCTACCTACAACTCGTTTGAGAGGTTGGATTATTTTAAAGAGTTTCGTTTCGACTGAAAATATGTAAGGATTGTTACCAAATGAATTGCACAACTCCCAGCTTGAATTTTTGACCGGTACGGATTTCGTACCTCTCCGATGCTTTAGATCGCAATTCGGTGAAGCTTGGCATCTGGCAACTCTGTTGAGAGATTGGATAATTTTAAGAGTTTTGTATCGCCCGACAGCATGCAAGGATTGTTCCCAAATGAATCGCAATACTCCTGATTTGAATTTATGAAAAGAACGAATTTCGTACCTCTCCGGTGCTATTGATCTTAATTCGGCGAAGCTTGGCAACCGACAAATCATTTGAGAGGTTCGGTCACTTTTATGAATTTTGGCAAGCCAGCAACATACTGGAACTGGTCCTAAATGAATCGGATATACTCCCGGTTTGAATTTTTGAACGGTACATATTTCGCACATTCCCGATGCTTTAGATCGCAATTCGGAGATGTTTGGCAGCCAGCAACTCGTTTGTGAGGTAGGATTTTTTTAAAGAGTTTCGTTTCGACTAAAAATATTCTAGGCTTGTTACCAAATGAATTGTACAACTCCCACCTTAAATTTTTGACCAGTACGGATTTCGTACCTATCCGATGCTTTAGATAGTAATTCCGAAAAGCTTGGAAACCGACAAGTCGTAAGAGATGTTGGATCAAATTTAAGAATTTTGTTTTGACTGAGAATATGCTAGGATAGTTACCAAATGAATCGCAATACTCCCGGCTTCAATTTTTGATCGGTACGTATTTCGTACCTCGCCGGTGCTTCAGATCACTATTCAGAGAAGCTTGGCTACCGGCAAATTGTTTGAAAGGTAGGATCTTTTTTAAGAGTTTTGTTTCATCAAAATCTCTGCTAGGATATTTACCAAATCAATCACAATACTCCTGGTTTTATTTTTTGAACGGTAAGGATTTCGTACCACTCTGATGCTTTAGATCGCTATTCAGAGAAGCTTTTCTAACGGCAAGTCGCTAGTGAGGTTGGATCCTTTTGAAGAGTTTCGCTTCGTCCAATTACATGCTCGGATAGTAACCAAATGAACCGCAATACTCCCAGTTTAAATTTTTGGCCGGTACGGATTTCGTTCCTCTTCGATGCTTTAGATCGTAATTGGGTGAAACTTAGAAACTGGCAACTCGTTTAAGAGATTGGATTATTTTAAGAGTTTTGTATCGTCCGACAGCAAGCCAGGATTGTTCACAAATGAATCGCAATACTCCCTGTTTGAATTTTTGAAAAGAACAAATTTTGTACCTCTCTGGTGCTTTTGATCTTAATTTTGGGAAGCTTGGCTACCGGCAACTCATTTGAGAAGTTTGATCACTTTTATGTGTTTTGACAAGCCCAACAGCATGTTAGGACTGTTCCTAAATGAATTGGATATACTCCCGGTTTAAATTTTTGAACCTACATATTTCGTAATTTCCCGATGATTTTGATCACAATTTGGGAAAGCTAAGCTACCAACAGCTCGTTTGAGAGGTTGGATTATTTTAATGAGTTTCATTTTGACTGAAAATATGCTATGATTGTTACCAAATTAATTGTATAACTCCCAGCTTGAATTTTAGGCCGAAACGGATTTCGTACCTATCCGATGCTTTGGAACGCAATTCTGAGATGTTTGGAAACCGACAAGTCATAAAAGAGGTTGGATCAAATTTAAAAGTTCTGTGATGATTGACATTATGCAAGGATTGTTACCAAATGAATCACAATAGTCCCGGCTTGAATTTTTTACCGGTACAAATTTCGTACCACTTCGGTGCTTTAGATCGCTATTCAAAGAAGCTTAGCTACCGGGAAGTTGTTTGAGAGGTTGGATCATTTTTAAGAGTTTTATATCGATAAAATCCATGCTAGGATATTTACCAAATGAATCGCAATACTCCGGGTTTGATTTTTTGAACGATAAGAATTTCGTACCTCGCCGATGCTTTAGATCGCTATTCAGAGAAGCTTTTCTAATGGCAAGTCCCTAGTCAGGTTGGATCGTTTTGAAGAGTTTCACTTTGTCAAATTACATGCTCGGATAGTAACCAAATGAACCGCAATACTCCCGGTTTGAATTTTTGGCCGGTACGGATTTCGTACATCTCCAATGCTTTAGATCGCAACTCGGTGAAGCTTGGCAACTGGCAACTTGTTTGAGAGAATGGATCATTTAAAGAGTTTAGAATCGCCCGACAGCATGCCAGGATTATTTCTAAATGAATCGCAATACACCCGGTTTGATTCTTTGAAAAGAACGAATTTTGTACCTCTCCGGTGCTTTTGAACCTAATTCGGAGAAGCGTAGATACCGGCAACTCCTTTGAGTGGTTCGATCGCTTTTATCAGTTTTGGCAAGCCCAACAACATGCTAGGAATGCACCTAAATGAATCGGATATACTACCGGTTTGAATTATTGAACGGTGCATATCGTACATTCCCGGTGCTTTAGATCGCAATTCGGAGAAGCTTGGCGGTCAACAACTCGTTTGAGAGGTTAGATTATTTTAAAGAGTTTCGTTTTGACTGAAAATATGCTATGATTGTTACCAAATGAATTGCGGAACTCCCAGCTTGAATTTTTGACCGGTACGGATTTCGTACTTATCCGATGCTTTAGATCGCAATTCTGAGAAGCTTGGAAGCCGACATGTCGTAAGAGAGGTTGGATCAAATTTAAGAGTTTTGTTTTGGTTGACAATATGCTTTGATTGTTACCAAATGAATCGCAATAGTCCCGGCTTGAATTTTTGACCGCTACGGATTTCGTACCACTCCGGTGCTTTAGATCGCTATTCAAAGAAGCTTGGTTTCCGGCAAAATGTTTGAGAGGCTAGATCATTTTTTAAGAGTTTTTTTTGCGCAAAATCCATGCTCGGATATTTACCAAATGAATCGCAATACTCCGGGTTTGATTTTTTGAACGGCAAGGATTTCGTCCATCTCCGATGTTTTAGATCGTTATTCATAGAAGCTTTGCTAACGGCATGTCGCTTGAGAGGCAGGAACTTTTTGAAGAGTTTCACTTCGTACAATTTCATGCTCGAATAGTAACCAAATGAATCGCAATAATCCCAGTTTGAATTTTTGGCCGGTACGAATTTCATACCTCTCCAATGTTTTAGATCACAATTTGGTAAAGCTTTGCAACCGACAACTCGTTTGAGAGATTGGATAATTTTGAGAGTTTGGCATTGCCTGACAGCATGCCAGGATTGTTCCCAAATGAATCGTAATACTCTCAGTTTGAATTTTCAATTATGAGAAGCTTGGCTACCGGCAAGTCGTTTGTGTGGTTGGATTATTTTAAAGAGTTTCGTTTCAACTAAAAATATGCTAGGATTTTTACCAAATGAATTGCACAACTCTGAGTTTGAATTTTTGACCGATACGAATTTCAAACCTCTACGAGGCTTTAGATCTTTATTCAGAAAAGTTTTGCTACTGGCAAGTCGTTTGAGAGGTTGGATCGCTTTTAAGAGTTTTGTTTCGACCAAATACTTGCTAGGATAGTTACCAAGTGAATCGCAATACTCCGGGTTTGATTTTTTGATCGGTTAGGATTTCTTACCTCTCCGATGCTTTAGATCACTATTTATAGAAGCTTCGCAACCGGCAAGACGTTTGAGAGGTTGGTTCCTTTCTAAGAGTTTCACTTCGACCAAATACATGCCCGGTTAGTTACCAAATAAATCGCAATACTCACGGTTTAAATTTTAGACCGGAACGGATTTTGCACCTCTCCGATGCTTTAGGTCGTATTTCGGTAAAGCTTAGCTACCAGCAACTCGTTTGAGAGATTTCATCATTTTAAAGAGTTTCGTATCGCCCGACAAGTTGCCTGGATTGTTCCCAAATGAATCGTAATACTCCCGGTTTGACTTTTTTAGCATAATGAATTTTGTACCAATCTGGTGCTTTAGAAAGTAATTCGGAGAAGCTTGGAGACCGGCAACTCATTTGAGAGGATCGGTCACTATTTTGTGCTTTGTCACACATGACAACATGCTTGGATGCTTTGTTACCAAATGTATCACAATAATCCCGGCTTGAACTTTTGACCGGTACCGATTTAATACTTCTCCGATGCTTTAAATCCCTATTTAGAGACGCTTGCCTACCGGCAAGTTGTTTGGGAGCTTGGATCATTTTTAAGAGTTTCGTTTTGACCAAATACTCTAGGATACTTACTAAATGAATTGCAATACTCCCGGTTTAAATTTTTGACCGGTCTGGATTTCGTACATCTCTTATTCTTTAGATCGCTATTCAGAGAAACTTGGCTACCGGCATGTCGTTTGAGAGGTTGGATCGTTTTTAAGGGTTTCTTTTCATCCAAATACATGTTAGGATAGTAACCAAATGAATCGTGAAACTCTCAGCTTTAATTTTTAACCGGTACGGATGTCGTACCTCTCTGATGCTTTATATCACATTTCAGAGAAGTATGGCTACGGGCAACTCGTTTAAGAGGTTGGATCATATTTAAGAGTTTTGTTTTGACCGACAACATACAAATATTGTTACCAAATGAATCACAATACTCCAGGTTTAAATTTTTGACCGGTACGGATTTCGTACCTCCCCGATACTTTAGATTTCAATTCTGAGAAGCTTGGCTACCGGAAAGTCGTTTGAGAGGTTGGATTATTTTAAAGAGTTTTGTTTCGATAGAAAATATGCAATAATTGTTACCAAATGAATTGCACAACTCCAAGTTTGAATTTTTGACTGGTACGGATTTCGAACCTCTCCAAGGCTTTAGATCGATATTCAGAAAAGCTTTGCTACCGGTAAGTCGTTTGAGAGGTTGGGTCACTTTTAAGAGTTTCATTTCGGCCAAATACTTGCTTGAATAGTTACCAAGTGACTCGCAATACTCCCGGTTTGAATTTTTCAATGGTATGGATTTCGTACCTCTCTGATGCTTTAGAACGTAATTCTGAGAAGCTTGGCTACTGGCAAGTCCTTAGAGAGGTTAGATCATATTTATGAGTTTCGTTTTGACTGAAAATATGCTAAGATTGTTACCAAATGAATCGCAATACTTCTGGCTTGAATTCGGTCGGATTTCGTACCTCTTCGATGCTTTAGATCCCGATTCAGAGAATATTGGCTACCGAAAAGTTGTTTGAGAGGTTGGATCGTTTATAAGAGTTTTGTTTTGACAAAATCCATGCTTGAATATTTACCAAATGAATCGCAATACTCCGGTTTTGATTTTTTGATCGGTAAGGATGTCGTACCACTCTGATGCTTTTGATCGATATTCAGAGAAGCTTTGCTGCCAGCAAGTCGTTTAAGAGGTTAGTTCCTATTGAAGAGTTTCACATTGAACAAATACATGTTCGGTTAGTTACCAAATGAATTGCAATACTCCCGGTTTGAATTTTTGAACGGTACAGATTTCGTACTTCTCCGATGCTTTAGGTTGTAATTCGGTAAAACTTAACTACCGGCAACTCGTTTGTGAGATTGGATCATTTTAAAGAGTTTTGTATCATCCGACAACTTGCCAGGATTGTTCCCAAATTAATCTCAATACTCCCAGTTTGAATTTTTGAACATAACGGATTTTGTACCTCTCCGTTGCATTAGATCGTAATTCAGAGAAGTTTGGATGCCTACAACTTATTTGAGAGGTTCGATCGCTTTTTTGAGTTATGTCACACCTGACAACATGCTAGGACAACTCATAAATGAATCAATCTACTCCCGGTTTAAATTTTTGACCGGTATGAATTTTGTACCTTCCTGATGCTTTAGATTACAATTCGAAGAAGTTTCGCTACCAGCAACTCGTTTGAGAGTTTGGATATTTTATAAGAGTTTCATTTTGACCTAAAACATGCTCGGATTATTACCAAATGAATCGCCTTAATCCAGTATGAATTTAAGACCTGTACCGATTTTGTACATCACCGATGCTTTAGATTGCTATTCCGAGAAGCTTTGCTACCGGCAAGTCGTTTGAGAGGTTAGATCATTTTTATGAGCTTCGTTTCGACCAAATACATGCTAGGATAGTTACTAAATGAATTGCAATACTCCCGGTTTGAACTTTTGACCGGTACGGATTTTGAACCTCTACGATGCTTTAAATCGTTATTAAGAGATGCTTGGCTACCGGCAAGTCGTTTGAGAGATTGGATCGTTTTAATAAGTTTTGTGTCGTCCAAATATTCTAGGATAGTTGCCAAATGTATCGCAATACCCCCGGTTTTAATTTTCGACCGGTACGAATTTTTTACCTCTACAATACTTTAGATCTCCATTCAAAGAAACTTGGCTACCAGCAAGTCGTTTGAGAGGTTGGATCATTTTTAAGAGTTTTGTTTCATCCAAATGCATGTTAGGATAGTAACCAAATGAATAGCGAAACTCCCGGTTTCAATTTTTAACCGGCACGGATGTCGTACCACTCCGATGCTTTAGAACGTATTTCGGAGAAGTATGGCTACGGACAACTCGTTTAAGAGGTTGGATAATTTTTAACAGTTTTGATTCGACCGACAACATACTATGATAGTTACCAAATGAATCGTAATACTCCATGTTTGAATTTTTGACCGGTACGGATTTCGTACCTCTCCGATGCTTTAGATTACAATTCTGAGAAGCTTGGCTCTGGCAAGTCGTTTGAGAGGTTGGATTATTTTAAAGATTATTGTCTCTGCTGAAAATATGCAAGGATTGTTAGCAAATTAATTGCACAACTCCGAGTTTGAATTTTTGACCTGTACATATTTTCTACCTCTCTGAGGCTCCAGATCGCTATTTAGAGGATCTTTGCTACCGGCAAGTTGTTTGAGTGGTTGGATCATTTTGAAGAGCTTTGTTAAATCCAAATACTTGCTAGGATAGTTACCAAATGAATCGCAATACTCTCAGGTTGATTTTTTGAGCGGTACGGATTTTGTACCACTCCGATGCTTTAGATCGCAATTCGCTGGAGCTTTGCAACTGACAACTCGGTTTAGAGACTGGATGCTTTTTAAGAGTTTATTATCGCCCAACAACATGATAGAATTGTTCCCAAATGAATCGCAATACTCTAGGTTTGAATTTTTGAACAAAACGGATTTTGTACCACTCTGGTTCTTAAGATCGTAATTCGTAGAAGCTTTACTGTCGGTAACTCATTTGTGAGGTTCAATCGCATTTATGAGATTTAACATGCTTGACAACATGCTAGGACTGCTCCTAAATGAATCGATATACTCCCGATTTGAATTTATGACCGGTGTCGATTTTATACCTCACCATTGGTTTAGATCGCTTTTCAGAGAAGCTTTGCTTGCGGAAAGTCGTTTTAGAGTTTGTATCGCTTTTAAGACTTTCGTTTCGATTAAATATTCTCGGATAATTACCAAATAAGTTGTAATACTCCCAGTTTGAATTTTTGACCGGTACGGATTTCGTACCTCTCCGATCCTTTAGATAGCTATTCAGAGAATGTTGGCTACCGGCGAGTCGTTTGAGAGGTTGGATCACTTTTAAAGGTATCTTTTCGACCAAATACATGCTAGGATAGTAGCCAAATGAATCGTGAAGCTCCCGGTTTAAAATTTTAACCAGTACGGATGTCATACCTCTCTAATGCTTTAGATCGTACTTCATAGAAGTATGACTACTGGTAACTCGTTTAAGAGGTTGGATCATTTTTAAGAGTTTCGTATCAACCGACAACATAGTAGGTTAGTTACCAAATAAATCGCAATATTCCAGGCAGGAATTTTTGACCAGTTCGGATTTTGTACCTCCCCGATGCTTTTGATCTCAATTTTGAGAAGCTTGGCTACTAGCAAGTTGTCTGAGAGTTTGGATTATTTTAAAGAGTCTGTTTCGACATAAAATATGCAAGGATTGTTACCAAATGACTTGCACAACTCTTAGTTTAAATTTTTGACCGGTACGGATTTCGAACCTCTCCGAGGCTTTAGATCGCTATTTAAAAAAACTTTTCTACCGGCAAGTCGTTTGAGAGGTTGGATCGCTTTTAAGAGTTTTCTTTAGGACCAAATACTTGCTTAGATAGTTACCAAGTGAATAGCAATACTCCCAGTTTGAATTTTTGGCTGGCACGGATTTCATACCTCTCCGATGCTTTAGATCGCAATTCTGAGAAGCTTGGCTACCGGCAAGTCCTTAGAGAAGTTGGATCATATTTTAGAGTCTCATTTTGACTGACAATATGCTAGGATTGTTTCCAAAAGAATCGCAATAATCCCGGCTTGAATTCAATACAGATTTCGTACCTCTTCGAAGCTTTGCATCGCGATTCAGAGAAGCTTGGTTACCGACAAGTTGTTTGAGAGGTTGGATAGCTTTTAAGAGTTTCGTTTCGAATAAATCCACGCTAGGATATTTACCAAATGAATCGCAATACTCCGGGCTTGATTTTTTGATCGGTAAGGATTTCGTACCTCTCCGATGCTTTAGATCGCTATTCAGAGAAGCTTTCCTACCAGCAAGTCGTTTAAGAGGTTGTTTCCTTTTTAAGAGATTCACATCGACCAAATACATGCTCGGTTAGTTACCAAATGAATCGCAATATTCAGGTTTGAATTTTTTACCAGTACAAATTTCGTAACTCTCCGATGCTTAAGGTCGCAATTCGGTAAAGCTTAGCTACCGGCAACTCATTTGAGATATTGGATCATTTTTAAGAGTTTCAAATCGTTCGACAACTTGCCAGGATTGTTCCCAAATGATTCGTAATACTCCCGGTTTGAATTTTTGAGTAGAATGAATTTTGTACCTCTCCGGTGCTTTAGATCCTAATTAAGATAAGTTTGGCTACCAACAGCTCATTTTAGAAGTTTGATCACTTTTATGAGTTTTGTCACGCCTGAAAACATTCTTGGAATGGTCCTAAATGAATCGATATACTCCCGGCTTGAATTTTTGACCGGTACGGATTTCGTACATTCTCGATGCTTTAGATTGCAATTCAGAGGAGGCAACTCTTTTAAGAGATTTTATATTGTTCAAGAGTTTCGTTTAGTCCAAAAACATGCTAGGATTGTTACCAAATGAATCTCTATAATCCCAGTTTGAATTTATGACCGGTACAAATTTCGTACCACACCGATGCTTTAGATCGCTATTCAGAGATGCTTTGCTACCGGCATGTCGTTTGAGTGGTAGGTTCATTTTAAAGAGCTTTGTTTCAACCAAATACATGCTTGGATAGCTACAAAATGAATCACAATACTCCCGGTTAGACTCTTGATCGGTATGGATTTCGCACCTCTCCAATGCTTTTAAGTCGCTATTCAGAGAAGCCCTGCTGCCGGCAAGTCGTTTAAGAGATAGGATCATTTTTAAGAGTTTCATTTTGACCGCAATACTCGTGTTTTAAATTTTGACCGGTACGGATTTCGTACCTCTCCGATGCTTTAGATCGCTATTAAGGGATGTTTTGCTAGCGGCAAGTCGTTTGGGAGGTTGGATCGTTTTTAAGAGTTTCACTTGACCAAATTCATGCTCAGATAGTTACCAAATGAATCGCAATACTCCCAGTTTGAATTTTTGACCTGTACGAATTTCACACCTCCCCGATGCTTTAGATCACAATTAGGTGACGCTTAGCTACCGGCAACGCGTTTGAGGGATTGGATCATTTTTAAGAGTTACGTAATTCCTTACAACATGCTAGGATTCTTCCCAAATGAATCGTAATACACTCGGTTTGAATTTTTGAACCGAACGGATTTTGTACCTCTCCGTTGCATTTGATCGTAATTCGGAGAAGTTTTGCTGCCTGCAACTCATTTAAGAGGTTCGATCGTTTTTTTGAGTTTTGTCACACCTGACAACATGCTAGGACTGCTACTAAATTAATCGATATACTCCTGATTTAAATTTTTGACCCGTACGGATTTCGTACCTTCCCGATGCTTTAGATCGCAATTCGGAGAAGCTTCGCTACCAGCAACTCGTTTGAGATTTTTGATATTTTTAAGAGTTTCATTTTGACCGAAAACAAACTTGGATCGTTACCAAATGAATCGCAATACTCCAAGTTTGAATTTATGACTGGTACCAATTTCGTACCTCACCGATGGTTTAGATTGCTATTCCGAGAAGTTTTGCTGCCAGCAAGTCGTTTGAGAGGTTAGATCATTTTTATGAGATTTGTTTAAACCAAATACATGCTAGAAAAGTTGCCAAATGAATCGCAATACTCCTGATTTGAGCTTTTGACAGGTACCGATTTTGTACCTCTACGATGCTTTAAATCGCTATTCAGAAAAGCTTGGCTACCGACATGTCGTTTGAGAGTTTGGATCATTTTTAAGAGTTTTGCTTTGTCCAAATATTCAAGGATAGTTACCAAATAAATTGCAAAACTCCCGGTTTGAATTTTTGACCAGTACGGATTTTGTACCTCTCTGATGCTTTAGTTCACTATTTAGAGAAACTTGGCTTCCGGCAAGATATTTGAGAGATTTGATCATTTTTAGGAGTTTCATTTCAACGAAATGCATGCTACGATTGTAACCAAATTAATCGCGATACTCCCAGCTCCAATTTTTAACCGGTACGGATGTCGTACCATTCTGATGCTTTAGATCGTATTTCGGAGAAGTATGGCTACCGGCAACTCGTTTAAGAGGTTGTATCATTTTTAATAGTTTCGTTTCGACCAACAACATACTAGGATAGTTACCAAATGAATTGAAATACTCCAGGTTTGAATTTATTACCGGTACAGATTTCGTACCTATCGGATGCTTAAGAACCTCCCGGATGCATTATATTACAATTATGAGAAGCTTGGCTACCGGTAAGTCGTTTGTGCGGCTGGATTATTTTTAAGAGTATCGTTTCGACTGAAAATATGCATGGACTGTTACCAATTGAATTGCACACTCCCAGTTTGAATTTTTGACGGGAACGAATTTTGTACCTCTCCGTGTCTTAAGATCCCTATTCTGAGAAAATTTGCTACCGGCAAGTCGTTAGAGAGGTTAGATCATTTTTAAGAGTTTCGTTAAAACAAAATACTTGCTAGGATAGTTACCAAATGAATCGCAATACTTTTGGTTTGAGTTTTTGACCGGTACAGATTTTGTACCTCAACGATGCTTTAGATCGCAATTCTGAGAAGCTTGGCTACCGGCAACTCGTTTGAGTGATTGGATCATTTTTAAGAGTTTCGTATCACCAGACAACATGCTAGGAATGTTCCCAAATGAATCACGATACTCTCGGTTTGAATTTTTGAACAGAACGGATTTTGTACCTCTCCGGTTCTTTAGATCGTAATTCAGAAAAGCTTGGCTACCAGCAACTCATTTGAGAGGTTTGATCGAATTTATGAGCTTTGAAATGCCTGACAACATGCTAGGGCTGCTCCTAAATGAATCGATATACTCCCGGATTAACTTTTTGACCGGTACCGTTTCATACCTCACCATTGCTTTAGATCGCTACTCAGAGAAGCTTTGCTGCCAGCTAGTCGTTTAATAGTTTTGATCCTTTTTAAGACTTTCGCTTCGATAAAAAATTCTAGGATAGTTACCAAATGAATTGCAATACTCCCCGTTTGAATTTTTGACCGGTACGAATTTTTGACCGGCTAGTCGTTTCTGATGTTGGATTATTTTTAAGAGATTTTTTTGACCAAATACCTGCTAGGATAGTAACCGAATGAATCGTGAAACTCTCAGATTCAATTTTTAACCGGTACGGATGTCGTACCTCTCTGATGCTTTAAATCGTATTTCAGAGAAGTATGGCTACCGGCAACTCGCTTAAGAGGTTAGATCATTTTTAACAGTTTCCCTTCAACCAACAACATACTAGGATAGTTACCAAATGAATTGCAATACTCCAGGTCTCAATTTTTGTCCGGTACGGATTTAATACCTCCCCGATGCTTTAGATTACAATTATGAGAGGCTTGGCAACCGGCAAGTCATTTGAGAGGTTGGATAATTTTAAAGAGTTTCGTTTCGACTGAAATTATGATAGAATTGTTACCAAATGAATTGCACAACTCCTAGTTTGAATTTTTGACCCGTACGGATTTTGAACCTCTCTGAGGCTTTAGAATACAATTCATAAAAACTTTACTACCGGCAAGTCGTTTGAGAGGTTGGATCGCTTTTAAGAGTTTCGGTTTGACCAAATACTTGCTAGGATAGTTACCAAGTGAATCGCAATAATCCCAGTTGGAATATTAGGCTGGTACGGATTTTGAACCTCTTCGATGCTTTAGACCGCAATTCTGAGAAGCTTGGCTACCGGCCAGTCCTTAGAGAGGTTGGATCATATTTAATAGCTTTGCTTTCACTGACAATATGCAAGGATTATTACCAAATGAATCGCAATACTCCCGGCTAGAATTCGGTTAGGATTTCTTACCTCTTTGATGCTTTAGATCGCGATTCAGGGAACTTTAGCTACCGGCAAGTTGTTTAAGAGGTTGGATCATTTTTAAAAGTTTTGCTTCGACAAAATCCATGCTAATATATTTAACAAATGAATCGTAATACTCCGGATTTAATTTTTTGATCAGTAAGGATTTCGAACATCTTTGATGCTTTAGATCGCTATTCAGAGAAGCTTTGCTACCGACAAGTCGTTTGAGAGGTTAGTTCCTTTTTAAGAGTTTCACTTTGACCAAATACATGCTCGGTTAGTTACCAAATGAATCACAATACTCCCGGTATGAATTTTTAAACGGTACGGATTTCGTACCTCTCCGATGTATTAGGTCGCAATTCATTAAAGTTTAGCTACCGGCAACTCGTTTGTGAAATTGGATCATTTTAAAGAGTTTCGTATTGCCCGACAACTTACATAGATTGTTCCCAAATGAATTGCAATACTCCCGGATTGAATTTTTAAACAAAATAAATTTTGTACCTCTCCGGTGCTTTAGTTCGTAATTCGGAGAAGCTTGGCAACCGACAACCCATTTGAGAGGTTTGATCGCTTTTATGAGTCTTGTCACGACAAACAATATGTTAGGAATGGTCCTAAATGAATCGATGTACTCCCGGTTTTAATTTTAGACCGGTAGCGATTTCATACCTCACCATTCCTTTAGATCACTATTCAGAGAAACTTTGCTGCCGGCAAGTCGTTTGAGAGTTTGGATCCATTTTTAGACTTTCAATTCAATCAAATGCTCTAGAATAGTTGCCAAATGAATTGCAATAATCCCGGTTTAAATTTTTGACCGGTACGGATTTCGTACCTCTCCGATGCTTTAGATCGCTATTTAGATAAACTTGGCTGCCGGCAAGTCATTTGAGAGGCTGTATCGCTTTTAAGAGTTTATTTTCGACCAAATACATGCTAGGACAGTAACCCATGGAATCGTGAACTCCCGGTTTCAATTTTTAACCTGTACAGATGCCGTACCTCTCCGATCCTTTAGATCGTATTTCGGAGATGTATGGCTACCGGCAACCCGTTTTAGAGGTTGGTTCATTTTTAACAGCTTTGTTTCGACCGACAACATACTAGGAGAGTTACCAAATAAATCGCTATACTCCAGGTTTGAATTTTTGACCAGAACGGATTTCGTACATCCCCGATGTTTTAGATTTCAATTTTGAGATACTTGGCTACCGGCAAGTCGTTTGAGAGGCTGGATTAATTTAAAGAGTTTCGTTTCGACTGAAAATATGCTAGGATTGTTACCAAATGAATTGCACAACTTCTTGCTTAAATTTTTGACCGGTACAGATTTCGAACCTCTCAGAGGCTTTAGATTGTTATTCATAAAAACTTTACAACCGGCAAGCCGTTTGAGAGGTGGGATCGCTTTTAAGAGTTTTGATTCGACCAAATACTTGCTAGGATAGTTACCAAGTGAATCGCAATACTCCCGGTTGGAATATTTGACTGGTACGGATTTCATTCCTATTCGATGCTTTATACCGAATTTCAGAGAAGCTTGGCTACCGGCAAGTCCTTAGAAAGGTTGGATCATATTTAAGAGTTTCGCTTTGACTGACAATAGGCAAGGATTATTACCAAATAAATCGCAATACTCCCGGCTAGAATTCGGTTAGGATTTCGTACCTCTCTCATGCTTTTGATCGCGATTCAAAGAACTTTAGCTACCGACAAGTTGTTTGAGAGGTTGATCATTTCTAATATTTTTCTTCGACAAATCCATTCTAATATATTTATGAATGAATCGCAATACTCTAGGTTTAATTTTTTGATCGGTAAGGATTTCGTACCTCTTTGATACTTTAGATCGCTATTCAGAGAAGCATTGCTACCGGCAAGTCGTTTGAGAGGTTGGTTCCTTTTTATGAGTTTCACTTCGACCAAATACATGCTCAGTTAGTTACCAAATGAATCACAATACTCCCGGTTTGAATTTTTGAACGGTACGGATTTTGTACCTCTCCGATGCTTTAGGTCGCAATTCATTCAAGCTTAGCTCCCGGCAACTCGTTTGTGAGATTCGATCATTTTTAAGAGTTTCGTATTGCCCGACAACTTACGCATATTGTTCCCAAATGAATCGCAATACTCCCGGTTTTAATTTTAAACAAAACAAATTTTGTACCTCTCCGGTGCTTTAGATCGTAATTCGGAAAAGCTTGGCAACCGGCAACCCATTTGAGAGGTTCGATCGCTTTTATGAGTCTTGTCACAACAAACAATATGTTAGGAATGGTCCTAAATTAATCGATGTACTCCCGTTTTTAATTTTAGACCGGCAACGATTTCATACCTCACCATTGCTTTAGATCACTATTCAGAGAAGCTTTGCTGCCGGCAAGTCGTTTGAGAGTTTGGATCCATTTTTAGACTTTAAATTCGATCAAATATTCTAGAATAGTTGCCAAATGAATTGCAATAATCCCGGTTTGAATTTTTGACCGGTACGGATTTCGTACCTCTCCGATGCTTTAGATCGCTATTAGATAAACTTGGCTACCGGCAAATCGTTTGAGAGGTTGGATCGTTTTTAAGAGTTTTATTTTCGACCAAATACATGCTAGGATAGTAACCGAGTGAATCGTGAAACTCCCAGTTTCAATTTTTAACCGGCACGGATATCGTGCCTCTCTGATGCTTTTGATCGTATTTCGGTGAAGTATGGCTACCGGCAACACGTTTTAGAGGTTGGATCATTTTTAATTATATCGATTCAATCGACAACATACTAGGTCAGTTTCCAAATGAATCGCTATACTTTAGGTTTAAATTTTTGACCGGTCGGATTTCTCACCTTCCCGATGCTTTAGATTTCAATTCTTAGATGCTTGGCCACCGACAAGTCGTTTGAGAGGTTGGATAATTTTAAAGAGTTTCGTTTCAAGTAAAAATATGCTAGGATTATTACCAAATGAATTACACAACTCCTAGTTTAAATTTTTTACAGGTACAGATTTCAAACCTCTTCGAGGCTTTAGATCGCTATTCAGAAAAGCTTTACTACCGTTAAGTCGTTTGAGTGATTGGATCGCTTTTAAGAGTTTTGTTTTGACCAAATACTTGCTTGGATAGTTACCAAGTGAATCACAATACTCCCAGTTTAAATTTTTGACTGGTACGGATTTCGTACCTTTCTGATGCTTTTGATCATAATTCTGAGAAGCTTGGCTACCGGGAAGTCCTTAGAGAGGTTGGATCATATTTAAGAGTTTTGTTTTGACTAACAATATGCAAGGATTGTTACCAAATGAATCGCAATACTCCCCCGGCTTAAATTTGGTACGGAATTCGAACCTCTCCGATGCTTTAGATAGCGATTCAGAGAAGTTTAGCAACCGACAAGTTATTTGTGAGGTTGGATTGTTTTTAAGAGTTTTGTTTTGATAAAATCCATGCAAGGATATTTACCAAATGAATCGCAATACTCTGATGCTTTAGATCGCTATTCAGAGATGCTTTGCTACCAGAAAGTCGTTTGGGAGGTTGGTTCCTTATTAAGATTTTCACTTCGGCCAAATAAATGCTCGGTTAGTTACCAAATGAATCGCAAATCACTCTGTTTGAATTTTTGACTGGTACGGATTTCGTACCACTCCGATGCTTTAGGTCGCAATTCGGTAAAGCTTAGCTACCGGTAACTCGTTTGAGAGATTGGATCATTTTTAGGAATTTTGTATCGCCCGACAACTTGCCAGGATTGTTCCCAAATGAATCGCAATACTCCTAGTTTAAATTTTTGTATAGAACGAATTTTTTACCTCTCAGGTGTTTTTGATCGTAATTCGGAGAAGCTTGGCTACCGGCAACTCATTTGAGTTGTTCGATCACTTTTATGAGTTTTGTCACGCCTGACAACATGCTAGGAATGGTCCTAAATGAATCGTTATACTCTCGGTTTGAATTTTTAACCGGTGCGGATTTCGAACATTCCTGATTAATTAGATCGCAATTCATAGAAGGCAATTCGTTTGAGAGATTTGATATTTTTTAAGAGTTCTGTTTAGTCCAAAAACATGCTAGGATTGTTGACAAATGAATCTCTATAATCCCGACTTGAATTTATGACCGGTACCGATTTCGTACCAAACCGATGCTTTTTATCGTTACTCAGAGAAGCTTTGCTGCCAACATGTCATTTGAGTGGTTGGATCATTTTTATGAGTTTTGTTTCGACCAAATAAATGCTATGATAGTTAACAAATGAATCACAATACTCTCGATTTGATCTTTTGATCGGTATGGATTTTGTACCTCTCCGATGCTTTAAGTCGCTATTCAGAGAAGCTTTGCTACCGGCAAGTAGTTTGAGAGTTTGGATCGTTTTTAAGAATTTCGTTTTGACCAAATATTCAAGGATTGTTACGAAATGAATTGCTATACTCCCAGCTGAAATTTTTGACCGGTACGGATTTCATACCTCTCCGATGCTTTATATCGTTATTAAGTGAAATTTAGCTCCCGGCATGTCGTTTGAGAGGTTGGATCATTTTAAAGAGTTTCTTTTCTACCAAATACATGCTAGGATAGTTAACAAATAAATCGCAATACTTCCGGTTTGACTTTAAGACAGGTACGGATTTCGTACCTCTCCGATGCTTTTGATCGCAATTCTGAGAAGCTTGGCTACCGGCAAGTCGTTAGAGAGGTTGGATCATTTTTAAGTGTTTCGTTTCGAAAAAATCCATGCTAGGATATTTTCCAAATGAATTGCAATACTCCCGGTTTGATTTTTTGACCGGTACGGATTTCCTAGCTCTCCGAAACTTTTGATCGCTCTATAGAGAAGTTCGGCAACCGGCAAGACGTTTGAGAGGTTGGATCGCTTTTAAGAATTCCATTTTGATCAAATACATGCTAGGATAGTTACCAAATGAATCCCAGTACTCCTGGTTTGAATTTTTGAACGGTAAGGATTTCGTACCTCTCTGATGCTTTTGATCGCAATTCGGTATTGTTTTGCTACCGGCAACATCTTTGAGAGTTTGGATCATTTTTAAGTGTTTCGTATCGCCCGACAACATGCTAGTATTGTTCCCAAATGAATCGCAATACTCCCGGATTGAATTTTAGAACAAAACGGATTTTGTACCTCTCCATTGCTTTAGATCGTAATTCGGAGAAGCTTGGCTACTGACAACGTGCTAGGACTGCTCCTAAAAGAATCGATATACTCCCGTTTTGAATTAATGACCAGTACGGATTTTGTACCTTCTAGATGCTTTAGATCACAATTCGGAGAAGCTTTGCTACAACAACTCGTTTAAGAGTTTGGATATTTTTCAAGAGTTTCACTTAGACCGAATACATGTTAGGATTGTTACGAAATGAATCGCTATAATCCCGGTTGGAATTTATGACTAGTACCGATTTCGTACCTCACCGATGCTTTAGATCGCAATTCAGAGAAGCTTTGTTTCCAGCAAGTCGTTTGAGAGGTTGGTTCATTTTTATGAGTTTCGTTTCGACCAAATATATGCTAGGATAGTTACCAAATGAATCACAATACTCCCGGTTTGTGCTTTTTACCGGTACGAATTTCGTACCTCTCCGATGCTTTAAGTCGTTATTCATAGAAGCTTGGCTACCGGCAAGTCGTTTGAGAGTTTGGATCATTTTTAAGAGTTTCGTTTCGACCGACAACATACTAGGATATTTACCAAATATATCGCAATACTCCTAGTTTGAATTTTAGACCAGTACGGATTTCGTACCACTCCGATGCTTTAGATTGTAATTCTAAGATGTTTGGTTACCGGCAAGTCATTTGTGAGGATGGATCATTTTAAGGAGTTTTGTTTAGACTTAAAAAATTCTAAAATTGTTTCCAAATGAATTGCTCAACTCCCAGTTTCAATTTTTGACTGGAACAGATTTCGTACCTCTTTTGGGCTCTAGATCGCTATTCAGAGAGGCTTTGCTACTGGCAAGTCGTTTGAGAGGTAAGATCGTTTTTAAGAGTTTCTTTTCGACCTAATACTTCTTAAGATAGTTACCAAATGAATCGCAATACTCCCGGTTTGAATTTTTGACCGGTACTGATTTATTACCTCACCGATGTTTTAGATCGCAATTATGAGAAGCTTGGCAACCGGTAAGTCGTTAGAGAGGTCGGATCATACTTAAGAGTTTCGTTTTGACTGACAATATGCTCGGATTGCTACCAAATGCATGGCAATACTCCCGGTTTGATTTTATTAACGGTATGGATTTCGTACCTCTCTGATGGTTTAGAACGCTATTCAGAGAAGCTTTGCTACCGGCAAGTCGTTTGAGAGGTTGGTTCATTTTATAGAGTTTCACTTCGACCAAATACATGCTCGGATAGTTACCAAATGAATCGTAATACTCCCGGCTTGAATTTTTGACCGGTACAGATTTTGTACCTCTCCGATGCTTTAAATCGCAATTCGGTGAAGCTTTGCAACCGACAACTCGTTTGAATGATTGGATCAATTTTAAGAGCATCGTATCGCCCGACAACATGCTAGGATTGTTTCCAAATGAATCGCATTATTCCCGGATTAAATTTTTGTACATAACGGGCTATGTACCTCTCCGGTACTTTAAATCGGAATTCGGAGAAGCATTGCTACCGGCAACTCATTTGAGAGGTTCTATCGCCTTTATGTGTTTTGTCATGCCTGAGAACGTGCTAGGAATGCTCCTAAATGAATCGATATATTCCCAGTTTTAATTTTTGACCAATACGGATTTTGTACTTTCCCGATGATTTAGATCGCAATTCGGAGAAGTTTCGCTACCAGCAACTCGTTTAAGAGGATGAATATTTTTTAAAAGCTTCGTTTAGACCACAAACATGCTAGGATTGTTACCAAATGAATTGCTATAATCCCGGGTTGAATTTATGACCGGTACCGATTTCGCACCTCACCGACGCTTTAAATCGCTATTCAGAGAAGCTTTGGTACCGGCAGATCATTTGAGATGTGGGATCACTATTAAGAGTTTCGTTTTGACCAAATACTTGCTAGGATAGTTACCAAATGAATCGCAATACTCCTGGTTTGAATTTTTGACCGGTACGGATTTCATACTTCTCTAAAGCTTTAAATCGCAATTCTGAGAAGCTTGGCTACTAACAAGTAGTTAGAGAGGTTGGATCATACACTACAACAAATAATGGTATTTATGTCACCAAAAAAGTGACGTGAAAGAGATATAACATCACTTTTGCAAGCAACGTTGACCAAGGCGACTTGGTTGGTACTATGCATTTACGTCACTTTTTTTAATGACGTTTTTATATTAAAAAGTGACGTTAAAAATGTCTTCATAGTAACCAACCTCTATTCATTTATGTCATTTAAAAGCGACGTAATTGGTACTTTTCACGTCATCTAAGAAATAGTGTAATTGAAGAATTCATGTCACGTTAAAAGTGACGTAAGTGTAGAATTGTCGTCATGTAAAAATGACGCAATTGAAGAATTAAAGTCATGTGGAAAGTGACTTAGATATATAAAACAGAGAAATTTACATCACCGTAAAAGTGATTTCGTTGGTTTGAAAATTTTAAAAAAATTATATTTTTGCCCTGCAGCTTTTGTATCATGCTTTGCACATGAGGCACTTCTGCTGCAAGGTAGCCATCTTCCTGCCAATAGAAGACGGTATAGTACTCTATTACTATCTGTCTGAATTGTTGGTCTAGTTTACTCCTTAGACCAAAAGACTCCTATCCAATGCACACGTAGCTTGCTCTCCTTTCCGCCTTCATTCAAGCACCGATAGGGCTTCTTATTTATCTCCAGGTCTAAAAGCTTCATTTAGAGAGACTTTGGCATTAACTTCAATAACAAGAAGGGCGGTAGAAGGATTAACAGCAAGGAGACTTTGAACATTAAGCAACTTCAACTTTGAAAGAGAGTAGGCCAAATACATTGCATTTCACATAAACTTTGTGTAATTATTGTTGTTGATTCATGTTGACCATCAAACAGCTGAACACCATGAAAAACAAAAAAGGCATTTGGTAAGTTAAAGTTGAACAAATAATGGAAGGGAATAAAACTGTAACATGGATAGTATAGTATAGAAGACTCCTTACTCTGTAACGAGACACATGGCTTAATCGAATCAGCCAAACCATTATTTCTAAATTCTTCAAGTTCATTTGTCATCCATTGGCCTATCCTAGGGTGGCGTGCGTGACCTCAAACACTGAGCACATAGGACTGCTTGCACATCTTGAAGCCTATTTGATGTATTTGTAGAAGAATCCATGTCGGAAAGGACTTTTTGGGTATTAGTTATGATAATGTTCAACGGATCCTCAGGGTCATCAGCTATAAGCTGATCCAGACCTTCTAGATCAATGTGCTCTGCAACAGACCATATAAGGCGAGCACAAATCCTTGGTGTATTCACCTAAAAAGATGTCGAAAAGGACTTTGTGGATATTAGTTATGATAATGTTTAACGGATAATGTTCAATTGGGATAGACAAATAACAACTATTCTAAACCTCTTGTTACTTTTGATATCAGAACTATAGTAGGAACTTACAAGTTGAACCTAGAGATAATTACAGCTTAGAAAAAGAATCAATTGACACTGCTTTACAGTTACAAAAGCATACGGAAAGACCTTATGCAACAGATAATTTAGATGGAAAAAGGAAATAAAGTTGTAGTTTCTTCCTTAACAGATAATTCATTCCGTCTAAGATATATGAATATCAGCTATTAAATATTATAGATCAACTAATTGGGTGTTCACTAGGCAAGCGAAAATGTATAACTCTGATTTGTTTAGGAAGCTGTTTATTCCTTTTCTTACTGTTCTGCCTTTCAAAAATGGATTGTGTTCTGATTGTGTTCTGATTGTATGGTTAGTACAGCTGTACAGGCCAAAGGATCTGCCTCACAAAGGAAAATGTTCTCCTACTCAATATTAGGAAAAAGGGAACATCAACCATTCCCTGGTTGGCATAAGTACATTAGCTAGACATAGATTTGTGAACCTAAGATTCCATGGGTAGCACTCATTATATTTCACAGATAGTTTGTGTGTACCATACCTTGTTTCTTTCAGATATCTGGGATTTCTCGCCTAACAACTCTTTGTCAAAAGAGAATCAACCCACAGGGTACCAAATAACTACATACATTACCACTACCTAGCTCAATAGTTGGATGCCACCTAACTCATATGAAAAACTTCCACTTAATTGACAATCATGATTTACAAGATCTAGAAGAAATTTATTTTTTTACTTCATCTGCTTATGTAAGCCTTTATTATTAAGCACAAAACTAGAAAGAGACGAGACTAGTTAGGTCGTTTGTAAGAACCCTATGCTTCATCAATTTGGAGGATATTGGTCATCGAATAGGAATAGCAACAACCTACGAATAATGTTTGTAAAGACTTAAGAGGAAAATTGAATTTCTACAGTTTGGTAGCTCCAAATATTTAATTGAGTTGTACATATATACCTTTGAGAAGAACTTTTGTACATGACTTCTAATCTGCACGGTTGTCTTAGTTCCAATGTGTTCTGCAGAAGGAAAAAAGTATTAATTGTTAATAATAAATGATGAAATGAGATTAAGAAAGAAAGAAAGAACCTTCAATACCTTGCCAAGCACGTCCGTAAAGTTTTAAAGCTTGAAGAAATCTATTATGTTCATCGTCTGTCCATCTTTCACCTTGTTTTGTGATAGTGTATGGTTTCCTTGCCTAAATTACAAGAAAATAGTTAAAAATAAATAGAGTAGAGTTGTAGTTATAGTTGTAGTTATACAGACCTTGGCGTTGAAGTCTTCTGATGACTAGAGGAAATCCATTTGAGTTTTGAATCACTCTATCGTTGTATATAATGTTTGAACAACTAATTAAACATTTAATTCAGTAGTCAGTAACTAACTTAATGCATCACAAATCTACAAAGAAGAAGAATACATACCTAAAAGAATCGATCATGCACCAATGTTTTGTTGATCTCCGAAAATATAGATCACTACACTACAACTACAACTACTATGTTGGTTGTTCGAAGATGGAAAGTGATTAGAGACTGGGAAGCAATGGTATTAGGCTATGTTATGTTCATGGGATGAAGTTGTATTCAACTTCCACAGAAAAATTCCTTTTTTTTTCTGATCAACTCTGATGGATCTGCTTTCAGTAGGTGTTCAGCACTTAGGCAGCAGGTTTGCATCATGGGGGAAGTTAAGTGCAATGGTATTTCAGTGTAGATTCTGATCAACTCTGATGGATCTGCTTTTAGTAGTGTGGAGCTGGGTTTCAGTCACTCAGGCAGCAGGTTTGCATCATGGGCTGAAGCTGTGCAAAGATTAAAAGAATCTTTCTAGGCCATTGAAGTGTAGATTATAGATATAATCAACATCAAGGTGCTCAGAAGCAATCACTAGAGATACTGTTTCCAGACTAATTAAGGCAAGAAAATAGAGGTTGAGCAGATAGAATGTTGTGTACGAGCAGTTAGAAATATATAACTAGTCAAGAGCAAGATATGAGAAATATAAGTTCTGACCTGTAAAGTTTCAGATGGAATATGATATTTCCCACATTGATGGTCTGAATACAATGTATTGAACTATCCAACGAGTTGTGAAAGACACAAGCTTCACGTTGTACAGTGAGGGCTTGTTCAACTAAATGCTCCGACCTTCTTTCAGGTATCATAACTGTTGGAGGAAGAAATTTATGCACTTTATCCAGAAGCTTTGGCCTTGACTCTGCACTCAAAGAATCTTGACTGGAAAACCCAAGTAATAAACACTGTTGAGGAGACACAATGCTTGCAGCAAGTTTGTGCAATTGGCTCTTGTTACTGCAAACAGGCGCAATCTCAGGAAGCTGCCAACAGACGCCGTGACAGACAAGTTCGCTGAGAGGCTCCTCAGATTTGAGGATGCTTTCATACGTTTTCAAGCTGGTTCATCATCCTCCACACCTCCCATGAAATGTTCAAACTCAGCCCATATATATCCACAAGGGCTTTGGCTAAAAAGAAAAGCGACTTCAATTCAAATACTTCTACCAAATCACAAACTCCAAAAGTTGACAAAGTCCCTGCATAAGAGATAAGAGAAGAATATTAAAGAGCCTCAAAGTTTAAATCAAAACAGCAAAAAAACCAAAGACTGCAAGAGACATTTTATCAAGATTGTAAGAAAACATTAAGAAAAATTGTTGTTGAGGTCATGATAGCCACTATACGACAAATCTTAAATCATGAATGAAGCAATGTTTTTTTATAAATGCATAAAAACAAGCTTCTCAGTAATTAAGAACAATTTAGTACTATTAATCCAGTCTCAGATACTTGCCTCCAATCAAGTTTACCACCAGTTTGATGAAGCCTTCATTAAAGAAACACATCTTAAATCCAAGCATCTGCATCCACATACACACAATAGAAGATTCTCTCCAAGGATCCTACTGAATCGACCATCTGCTGATTTGTAGTAATATCCTTTGATGTGAGCCGACTCTCTAGAGAGAGATGCAATCACATCACCATCATTTGCTATAGTGAGCACCACATTCCTCATATTCATAAGAGTTGGCTGAGAGGCACTTCTTGCTATTATATACAAATTTACTTACTAGGCATTTTACACGGGATCAAAAGATACCATAAATTATTTGTATGGATGTATGTTCCTTTTGACTGTCAACACGTCCTTAAATGCCTGAAAGCATAGGAGGCACAACCCTCCTAGATAGAAGCACATGCCTGAAAGTAAACCTCCCCACGTTGCCGACCAATAATACCTAAATTTTTAGAGAAACTAATGTTCTTAGTTATTCGAAAAATAAAAGAGAAATACAGTCAATGATACTATATTTTTTTTACCTTTTTAGGGAAAGTTTCACCGATGGAATCTTTCCTAAAGAACACAAAAAAGAAAATCATAAACCTTTACATATAAAAGTGAAATAATGAAGCACTCTAACATTAAAAAAAAACTAACCTGAAACTGAAAATTGTTCGGTATTGCAATAGTTATTCTCTTCCAAGTACCCAATACCATGAACTTTTATCATTTTCCCTCCTCCTTTATCCGGGCATGGGACCGGCAATGAATAGCCATAAGGCTCCATTGGCGGAGTTAAAAAGACTGTACCTACAAAAAAAACAATTAGTAACCCGTTGATAAATATTACTAAAGCATTCTGGCCTCGTGTAAAATTCATAATATAACATCTTCATAGTCTAATAAAAACAAATAAAACTATTCAAACTGAGCAATATTGCCAAAATTCTCTACAATAATATCCTTAACTAAATCACTACTTCATAAGAAATCACATCATAAAAAGGTTTAATTAAGATGAAATACTCATATCCAAATTCAGCATTATTGCCTAATTACCCTATATTAAATCCTTAAATTAATTACTCCTTGATAATAAACGGTGTTGGCCAAGCCACAAGTGATCCGCATGCATCTCCGATTGTCTTCAAATGATCATTCCCTCTAGCAAGTGGTACGTCTTCCTTCAAAGCAATTTGGGTACTCACCATCGACATTCCAATTCCTAAAGGTACATTATGAACTTTACATGTAGGCTCCTCATTATACCAATGACCAGTAGCCACCACATTACTTGGTGTAAGCCAAAACAATTTGCATTTTACAGGACGCGATGGTATGTGGTTTCCTTGCTAGAATGAAAATAAGAAATTTAAGTATTAAATAGTGTTAATTATTTAAAGGAATTTAATTCCATGTTAGAGCATACCGAAACTAATCTGCTGCTTTCTGGAAGGGTAGTTTGATCTTGGGCACTTATTTGGTTTGGCTGTCGCAACATAAAAATATTAGTGACAACAAATTAATTAAATTAAAATAACAAGGGAGTTCATATGATATACCATAAATTTTTCTAGTTTGGCCATTTGGAACCTCAATGACGCTACTTCATCTTTTAGACCTTGTACCAGTACCACTTCCTCTCGTAATTCCTTCACTTCTTCTTGTAAACTTTGTACCAGCACTCCACTTTGTTATACGCTGTTATAAACTGTTAGTGAGATGCCGAATCCCGTAACCTTTACTCGTCAAGTGCGTTCAGGACAAAAAAACACTGTGAGATCAACTTCACCGACATCAATCTATGATCTATGCTAGGATGTTAATGTAAAGCCTAGGCATGGTTTCATACTTTGGAAGGTTAATAGAAAATGCCTTGACCACAGAAGACTTTTTGATACAAAGGAGAATACTTGATGATTCTTTATGCCCCATTCGTAAAGCTAGCTCAGAGAGTATTGACCATCTTCTCAAGGACTGCCTATATGAAAAGCAACTTTGCCAGTGGATTTTTGATAAATACTATCGAAACTGGTGGCTGGTATGATAAGCTAAATGAGATAAGTGGTATAGGGAGGAAGAACATCAGTTATAAGGTACTAAATTTGCTCAGCCTTTGCAGCCATGGTGTACCACATTTGGAAAATTATTAATGGGATTATTTCAACAATGAGATAGCTCACGTTGAGACCACGTATAAACTCATATGTATGGATGTTAGTAATAAACGTACGCAGACTATTATTAACGCAGCTAATAACCCTCAATCAAGACTCTTATGCCACAGATGGAACCTAAATCCCTGATTCACCACTAAGATACCTGATGATACAGCTGGAAGCCCCTAGACCCTGGTGCAATCAAAGTTAACTGTTATGGCAATGTGTGCACATATGGAGGCATTATCAGAGATGGTAAGGGGAGTTGTATATTGTGATATTCAGGTATGAAGAGTTCCATTAATGCTACTGCACATGAAGCATAGTGTACTCAGAGGGGGCTGGAGTTAAGCTATTCAAAGTGGATTTAAGAAAGTGTGGATAGCTACAGGAAACAAGGCAATGCAAACCTATATGATAGATGCTAGAAATGACAACTGGGAGAGCCACTTCACTATGACAACTGTCATTCAACTCACAGTAGCCCTTGAAGTATTTCATATATACAGTGTCATGAGGTTAAAGAGTGTAATAGGGCAGCCATGCTTATATCTTCTTTTTTTGTTAGACCCTGGTGATGTTGTATTTTCTCTTAATGCTTTGAGTATTCAAAAATAAAATTCAGTTCCTAATTTTATCTTCAGTTTCTAATCTCTGACGTGGACGTTTAGTTGGTGTAATTTGAATGTATATTAGTACATTACTTTTCTAGGTATTCTCAAAAGCCTTCAATTATCTACTTCTTTTTTTGCTTTAGGATGTGTTTTGTAAGAATGACTTTCATAGTAATTCAAGGGGATTTGAAGAAAAATAATCACATATTAACCAAAAAAATTGGTAACAAGGTTGCAAACTTAACAGAGAAGGTTTATAGGTTTATTTGGATTGCGAATGTTGTAATATACGAACTTATTATTTATAGTGCCGTAGGCGCTACATCATGTCAAATTGTAGTGCCGAGGGCGCGTCAACGTAATCTTCGTGGCGAGCCACGGGTAGTACTAGTATTTATTATCCTGAAGGGATAAAAAAGCATGATAATTTGTAAACCATTGAACACAAGGGTACTTAGATTTTCGAGACATCTATTTCAGCATAAATACTGGATCTCTCATATCTCCATTATCTTTACTGTAAAAAAAAATCAAGCCAAACACTGAAATACATTTGTATATTTATATATTCAAGATATCCTGCCCTATCCAGAGGTTCAGTTACTTCCCTTTATATATACATTTGTGTGTGTGTTTGTGTGAGATTAGTTTCACAAGGTAGGAGGAGCATATGCGACGATTGTTCAAGGTGCATATTATAAAGGAACCGAAAGAACAGAATTGCAGATCAAAACTACCAGCTAGAGTAAGCTCTAAAGAGGTCAAATTTAACCTCATTTTTAGCCCTCAATTACCACCTAGGTATTAAGAAGAGAATGTCAAGATTTTATCAGCGTAATACCTTACGAAGGAAAACATTGATCCCCATTTCAGCAGATGTTTCACCTTCTCCAACTAGACGGGTTAGATTGCAAATGATTCCCAAATGCAAGATTCGTCATTACAGAATAAAGATTGAAAACATCATTGTAAAAAAACTATCACTATACCTTGAATCAAAATCAAATAGAGTTCTTCATTCAATCTGAAATCCAAACGATCTGAAATCCAAACGATGAAAATTGCAGAGAGAATTCACTTCTAATTGAGTATAGAATCCAAATGATGAAGCAGATGTTGGAGAGAAATCGTGTAGATGAAGACTATTTGGTGAATCTCCACAACAATCTCGGTTGTGTTTGTTTCTCGATTTACTTTCCTACGATTTGGTGATTCTCCACAACAATCTCCACCAAATCCTATCCATCTCCACTCTCCCACGAAAACCTACTTTCGCGCTTCTCACTTCGAGATTCTCAATCTCTTAATTTGGGGCAAAAAAATTCGAGAATAAATCAAATGAAATAACGTCGTGATTAAAAAAAATGACTTGACTGAGATGGTAAGGGTGTTTTCACATCGGTAGGGGAACGACTTAATTGATATAGCTATTATGTGGCGCCCAGAAACGACGTTGATAGTAAGATAGAAAAAAAAATGTCGCTTTTGGTAAAACCGACGTTGAAAACTATCCATTAATTAATGTATCGCTGGTGGAAAGCAAAAATAAGAATTTTAACAGCACTTTTTAAATAATTGACATTATTCAGATGACATAAAGCTATATTTTCTTGTAGTGATATTTAAGAGTTTCATTTTAACAGACAAATGCTAGGATTGTTACCAAATGAATCGCAATACTCCTGGCTTGAATTTTTGACCGGTACGGATTTCTTAACTCTTCGATGTTTTAAATCGCTATTCAGAAAAGCTTGGCTACCGTGAAGTTGTTTGAGAGGTTGGATCATTTTTAAAAGTTTTGTTTCGACTAAATCAATGCTTGGATACTTACCAAATGAATCGCAATACTCCCGGTTTGAATTTATGACCGGTACGGATTTTGTACCTCTCCGATGCTTTAGATCGCAATTAGGTGAAGCTTGGCTACCGATAAGTCGTTAGGGAAGTTGGATATTTTTCAAAGATTTTCGTTTATACCGAAAACATGCTAGGATTGTTACAAAATGAATCGCTATAAATCCGGTTTGAAATTATGACCGATACCGATTTCGTACCTCGCCGATGCTTTAGATCATTATTCAGAGAAGTTTGGCTACCGGCAAGTCGTTTGATAGGTTGGATCATTTATAAGAGATTCGTTTCGACCAAATCCATGCTAGGATATTTACCTAATGAATCCCAATAATCCAGGTTTGATTTTTTGACCGGTACAAATTTCGTACCACTCCGATGCTTTAGATCGCTATTCAGAGAATCTTTGCTACCGACAAGTCGTTTGAGAGGTTGGAGCGTTTAAAAGATTTTTACTTTGACCAAATGCATACTCGGATAGTTAAAAAATGAATCGCAATACTCCCGGTTTAAATTTATGACCGGTACGGATTTCGTACCTCTTTGATGCTTTAGATCGCAATTCGGTGAAGCTTTGCTACCGGCAACTCGTTTTAGAGATTGGATCATTTTTAAGAGTTTCGTATCGCCCGATAACATGCTTGGATTGTTCCCAAATGAATCGCAATACTCCCGGTTTGAATTTTTGAACAAAACGAATTTTGTACCTCTCCGCTGCTTTAGATTGTAATAGGGATAAGCTTGGCTACCGGCAACTCATTTGAGAGGTTCAATCGCTTTTAGGAGTTTTCTCGCGCCTGGCAGAATGCTAGTACTCTGCTCCCAAATGAATCGATATACTCCCGGTTTAAATTTTTGACCGGAACAAATTTCCTACCTTCCCAATGCTTTAGATCGTATTTTGGAGAAGTTTCGCTACTAGCAACTCGTTTGGGAGTTTGGATATTTTATAAGAGTTTCCCATAGACCAGAAATATGCTAGGATTGATACCAAATGAATCACTATAATCCTGGGAAGAATTTATGACCGGTACCAATTTTGTAACTCAGCGATTCTATAAATCATTATTCAGGGAAGCTTTGCTGCCGGCAAGTCGTTTGAATGGTTGGTTCATTTTTATGAGTTTGGTTTCGTCCAAATAAATGCTAGGATAGTTACCAAATAAATTGCAATACTCCCAGTTTGAATTTTTGACCAGTACGGATTTCGTACCTCTCCGATTCTTTAGATCGCCATTAAGAGAAACTTGGCTACCGGCAAGTCTTTTGAGAGGTTGGATCATTTTAAAGAGTTTAATTTTAACCAAATACATGCTATAATAGTAACCAAGTGAATCGCGAAACTCCTGTTTTCAATTTTTAACCGGTACGAATTTCGTACCTCTCCGATGCCTTTGATTGTATTTCGCAGAAGTATGGCTACCGGAAACTAATTTGAGTGGTTGGATCATTTATAAGAGTTTCGTTATGACCAAATACATGCTAGGATAGTTACGAAATGAATCGCAATACTCCCAGTTTAAACATTTGACCGATACGGATTTTGTACCTTTCCGATGCTTTAGATCGCAAATCTGTGAAGTTTGGCTACCAGCAAGTCGATATAAAGGTTTGATCATATTTAAGAGTTTCATTTTGACTGACAATATGCTAGGATTGTTGCCAAATGAAGCCCTTTAATCCAGGTTTGAATTTATGAACGGTAGCGATTTTGTACCTCACTGATGGTTTAGATCGCAATTCAGTGAAGCTTTGCTACCAGCAGGTCGTTTGAGATGTGGGATCACTTTTAAGAGTCTCGTTTTGATAAAATACTTGTTAGGATTGTTACCAAATGAATTGCAATACTCTTGGTATGAATTTTAGATCGGTACGGATTTCATACATCTCTGATGCTTTAGATCGCAATTCCGAGAAGCTTGGCTAATGACAAGTAGTTAGAGAGGTTGGATCATATTTAAGAGTTTCATTTTGGCAGACAAATGCAAGGATGGTTACCAAATGAATCGCAATACTCCTGGTTTAAATTTTTGACCGATACGGATTTCTTACCTCTTCGATGCTTTAAATCACTATTAAGTGAAGCTTTGCTACTGTGAAGTTGTTTGAGGGGTTGGATCACTTTTAAGAGTTTCGTTTCGACTAAATCCATGCTTGGATATTTACCAAATGAATCATAATACTCCCGGTTTAAATTTATGACCGGTATGGATTTCGTTCTTCCCCGATGCATTAGATCGTAATTAGGTAAAGCATTGCTTCCGAAAAGTCGTTAGGGAGGTTGGATATTTCATAAGAGTCTCGTTTAGACCGAAAACATGCTAGGCTTGTTACAAAATGAATCGCTACAATCCCGGTTTAAATTTATGACCGGTACCGATTTTGTACCTCGCCGATGCTTTAGATCGCTATTAAGATAAACTTGGCTACCGGCAAGTCGTTTGATAGGTTGGATCATTTATAAGAGTTTCGTTTTGACCAAATCCATGCTAGGATATTTACCTAATGAATCGCAATACTCAAGGTTTAATTTTTTGGCCGGTACGGATTTGTACCACTCTGATGCTCTAGATCGCTATAAAGAGAAACTTTGCTACCGACAAGTTGTTTGAGAGGATGGACCGTTTAAAATAGTTTCACTTTGACCAAATGCATGCTCGGGATAGTTACTAAATGAATCGCAATACTCCCGGTTTGAATTTATGACCGGTACGGATTTCGTACCTCTTTGATGCTTTAGATCGCAATTCGGTGAAGCTTTGCTACCGGCAACTCGTTTTAGAGATTGGATCATTTTTAAGAGTTTCGTATCGCCCGATAACATGCTTGGATTGTTCCCAAATGAATCGCAATACTCCCGGTTTGAATTTTTGAACAAAACGAATTTTGTACCTCTCCGCTGCTTTAGATTGTAATAGGGATAAGCTTGGCTACCGGCAACTCATTTGAGAGGTTCAATCGCTTTTAGGAGTTTTCTCGCGCCTGGCAGAATGCTAGTACTCTGCTCCCAAATGAATCGATATACTCCCGGTTTAAATTTTTGACCGGAACAAATTTCCTACCTTCCCGATGCTTTAGATCGCATTTCGGAGAAGTTTCGCACCAGCAACTCGTTTGAGAGTATGAATATTTTTTAAGAGTTTTGTTTATACCGAAAACATGCTAGGATTGTAACAAAATGAATCGCTATAATCCCGGTTTGAAATTATGACCGATACCGATTTCGTACCTCGCCGATGCTTTAGATCGCTATTCAAGAAGCTCGGGTACCGACTTGTCGTTTGATAGGCTGGATCATTTATATGAGTTTCGTTTCGACCAAATCCATGCTAGGATATTTACATAATGAATCGCAATAATCTTGGTTTTATTTTTTGACCGGTACGGATTTCGTACCACTCCGATGCTTTAGATCGTTATTCAGATAAACTTTTCTACCGGCAAGTCGATCGAGAGGTTGGACCATTTGAAAGAGTTTTACTTTGGCCAAATGCATGTTCGAATAGTTACAAAATTAATCGCAATACTCCTGGTTTAAATTTATGACCGGTATGGATTTCGTACCTCTCAGATGCTTTAGATCGCAATTCGTTGAGGCTTTGCTACCGGCAACTCGTTTAAGAGATTGGATCATTTTTAAGAGTTTTGCATCGCCCGATAACATGCTAGAATTGTTCCCAAATGAATCGCAATACTCCCGGTTTGAATTTTTGAACAAAACGGATTTTGTACCTCTCCGCTGCTTTAGATCGTAATTTGGATAAGCTTGGCTACCGACAACTCATTTGAGAGGTTTGATCGCTTTTAGGAGTTTTCCCGGTCCTGGGAGCATGCTAGTCCTACTCGTAAATGAATCGATATACTCCCGGTTTGAATTTTTGACCGGTACGGATTTTGTACTTTCCCGATGCTTTAGATCGTATTTCGGAGAAGTTTCGCTACCAGCAACTCGTTCGAGAGTTTGAATATTTTATAAGAGTTTCCCTTAGACCAGAAACATGCTAGGATTGATACCAAATGAATCGCTATAATCCTGGGATGAATTTATGACCGGTACCGATTTTGTAACTCACGATGCTTTAGATCGTTATTCAGAGAAGCTTGCTGCCGGCAAGTCGTTTGAGAGGTTGGATCATTTTTATGAGTTTTGTTTCGTCCAAATACATGCTAGGATAGTTATCAAATAAATCGTAATACTCCCAGTTTGAATTTTTGACCAGTACGGATTTCGTACCTCTCTGATTCTTTAGATCGCTATTAAGAGAAACTTTGCTACCGGCAAGTCTTTTGAGAGGTTGGATCATTTTAAAGAGTTTTGTTTTAATCAAATACATGCTAGAATAGTAACCAAGTGAATCGTGAAACTCGCGTTTTCAATTTTTAACCGGTACGGATATCGTACCTTTCCGATGCTTTAGATCGTATTTCGCAGATGTATGGCTACCGACAACTAATTTGAGTGGTTGGATCATTTATAAGAGTTTCGTTATAACCAAATACATGCTAGGATAGTTATGAAATGAATCGCAATATTCCCAGTATAAACATTTGACAGGTATGGATTTTGTACCTTTCTGATGCTTTAGATCGCAAATCTGTGAAGTTTGGCTACCGGCAAGTCGATATTGAGGTTGGATCATATTTAAGAGCTTCGTTTTGAATGACAATATGCTAGGATTGTTGCCAAATGAAGCCCTTTAATCCCGGTTTGAATTTATGACCGGTAGCGATTTCGTACCTCACCAATGCTTTAGATCGATATTCAGTGAAACTTTGCTACCGGCAGGTCGTTTGAGATTTAGGATCTCTTTTAAGAGTTTCATTTTGATAAAATACATGCTAGGATTGTTTCCAAATGAATCGCAATACTCTTGGTATGAATTTTTGATCGGTACGAATTTCATACATCACTGATGTTTTAGATCGCAATTCTGAGAAGCTTGGCTACTGATAAGTAGTTAGAGAGGTTGAACTATATTTAAGAGTTTTATTTTGACAGAAAATGCAAGGATGGTTACCAAATGAATCGCAATACTTCTGGTTTGAATTTTTGACCGGTATGTATTTCTTTCCTCTTCGATGCTTTAAATCGCCATTCAGTGAAGCTTGACTGCCGTGAAGTTGTTTGAGAGGTTGGATCACTTTTAAGAGTTTCTTTTCGACTAAATCCATGCTTGGATATTTACCAAATGAATCGTAATACTCCCGGTTTGAATTTATGACCAGTACGGATTTTGTTCCTCTCCGATGCATTAGATCGTAATTAGTTGAAGCATTGTTTCCGACAAGTCGTTAGGGAGGTTGGGTATTTCTTTAGAGTCTCGTTTAAACCGAAAACATGCTAAGAATGTTACAAAATGAATCGCTACCATCCCGGTTTAAATTTATGACCGGTACCGATTTTCTACTTCGCCGATGCTTTAGACCGCTATTCAAAGAAGCTTGGCTACCGGCAAGTCGTTTGATAGGTTGGATCATTTATAAAAGTTTTATTTTTACCAAATCCATGCTAGGATATTTACATAATGAATCGCAATACTCCAGGTTTGATTTTTTGACCGGAACGGATTTGTACCACTCCGATGCTTTAGATCGCTATTAAGAGAAACTTTTCTACCGACAAGTCATTTGAGGGGATGGACCGTTTAAAAGAGTTTTACTGCGACCAAATGCATGCTCTGATAGTTACTAAATGAATCGCAATACTCCCGGTTTGAATTTATGACCGGTACGGATTTCGTATCTCTCTGATGCTTTAAATCGCAATTCGCTGAAACTTTGCTACCAGCAATTCGTTTTAGAGATTGGATCATTTTTAAAAGTTTTGTATCGCCCAATAACATGCTAGTATTGTTCCCAAATGAATCGCAATACTCCTGGTTTAAATTCTTGAACAAAAAGGATTTTGTATCCGCTGCTTTAGATCGTAATTCGGATAAGCTTTGCTACCGGCAACTCATTTGAGAGGTTCGATCTCTTTTAGAAGTTTTCTCGCGCCTGGCAGCCTGCTAGTACTACTCCTAAATAAATCGATATACTACTGGTTTTAATTATTGACCGGTACAGATTTTATACCTTCCCGATGCTTTAGATTGCATTTCGGAGATGTTTCGCTACCAGCAACTCGTTTGAGAGTTGAGATATTTTTTAAGAGTTTTATTTATACCGAAAACATGCTAGGATTATTACAAAATGAATCGCTATAATCCCGCTTTGAAATTATGACCGATACCGATTTCATACCTCACCGATACTTTAGATCGCAATTCAAAGAAGTTTGGCTACCGGGAAGGCATTTAATAGGTTTGATCATTTATAAGAGTTTCATTTCAAACAATTTCATGCTAGGATATTTACCTAATGAATCACAATAATCCAGGTTTAATTTTTTGACCGGTACGGATTTCGTACCACTCCGATGCTTTAGATCGCTATTCAGAGAAACTTTTCTACCGACAAGTCGATTGAGAGGTTGGACCGCTTAAAAGAGTTTCACTTTGACCAAATGCATGCTCGGATTGTTACAAAATTAATCGCAATACTCCCTATTTAAATTTATGACCGGTATGGATTTCGAACCTCTTTGATGCTATAGTTCGCAATTCGGTGAGGCTTAGCTACCAAAAGAGGTTTGTTCCATTTTAAGAGTTTCACTTTGACAAAATACATGCTCGGTTAGTTACCCAAAGAATCACAATACTCCCGGTTTGAATTTTTGAACGGTACGGATTTCGTACCTCTTTGATGCTTTAGGTCCCATTTCGGTAAAGCTTAGCTACCGGCAACTCATTTGTGAGATTGGATCATTTTAAAGAGTTTCGTATCGCCCAACAACTTACCCGGATTGTTCCCAAATGAATCGTAATTCTCTCGGTTTGAATTTTTTAACAGAACAAATTTTATACCTCTTCGGTGCTTTATATCGTAATTTGGAGAAGCTTGGCTACCGGCAACTCATTTGAGAGGTTTGTTCACATTTATGAGTTTTGTCATGACTGACAATATGTTATTAATGGTCCTAAATGAATCGATGTACTTTCGGTTTGTTGGCCGGTAACGATTTTATACCTCACCATTGCTTTAGATCACTATTCCGAGACGCTTTGCTGCCGGCAAGTCGTTTGAGAGTTTGGATCCATTTTTAGACTTTCATTTCGATCAAATATTCTAGGACAGTTACCAAATAAATTGCAATAATGCCGGTTTGAATTTTTGACCGGTACAGATTTCGTACCTCTCCGATGCTTTAGATCGCTATTCAAAGAAACTTTGCTGCCGGCAAGTTGTTTGAGAGGTTGCATCATTTTTAAGAGGTTCTTTTCGACCAAATACATGCTAGAATCGTAACCAAATGAATCGTAAAACACACTGTTTCAATTTTTAACCTGTACGGATGTCGTACCTCTCTGGAGCTTTAGATCGTATTACGGAGAAGTATGGCTACCGGCAACTCGTTTTAGAGGTTGGATCATTTTTAACAGTTTTGTTTCAATCGGCAACATACAAGGAGTGTTACCAAATAAATCGCAATACTCCTGGTTTGAATTTTTGAGCGGTACAGATTTCGTACCTCACCGATGCATTAGATTTCAATTCTGAGATACTTGGCTACCGGCAAGTCGTTTGAGAGGTTGGATTATTTTAAAAAGATTTGTTTCGATTGAAAATATTGTAAGATTATTACCAAATGAATTGCACAACTCCTAGTTTGAATTTTTGACCGGTACGGATTTCGTACCTTTCCGATGCTTTAGATTGCTATTCAGAGAAACTTGGCTACCGGCAAGTCGTTTGAGAGGTTGGATCGTTTTTAAGAGTTCCTTTTCGACCAAATACATGCTAGGATAGTAACCGAATGAATCGTGAAACTCCCAGTTTCAATTTTTAACCGTTACGGATGTCGTAACTCTGTGATGCTTTAGATCGTATTTCGGAGAAGTATGGCTATCGGCAGCATGTTTTAGAGGTTGGATCATTTTTAATAGTTTCGTTTCGACTAACAACATACTCGGATTGTTTCCAAATGAATCGCTATACTTCAGGTTTGAATTTTTGAGCGGTTCAGATTTCGTACCTCCCCGATGCATTAGATTTCAATTCTGAGATGCTTGGCTACCGGCAAGTCGTTTGAGAGGTTGGATTATTTTATAGAGTTCCGTTTTGACTGAAAATATGCTTGGATTATTACCAAATGATGCACAACTCCTAGTTTGAATTTTTGACCGGTACGGATTTCGTACCTCTCCAATGCTTTAGATCGCTATTCAGGGAAGCTTTGCTTCCGGCATGTCGATTGAGAGGTTGGATCATTTTTAAGAGTTTCTTTTTTCCAAATACTTGCTTGGATAGTTACCAAATGATTCACAATGCTCCTGGTTTGACTTTTAGACCGGTACGAATTTCGTACCTCTCTGATGCTTTTGATCACAATTCTGAGAAGCTTGGGTACCGAAAAGTTGTTAGAGAGGTTGGATCATATTTAAGAGCCTTGTTTTGGTTAACAATATACTAGGATTGTTACCAAATTAATCGCAATACTCCCGGCTTGAATTTTTGACCTGTGCGGATTTCGTACCTCTCTGATGCTTTAGATCGCTATTCAAAGAAGCTTGGCTACCGGCAAGTCGTTAGAGAGGTTGGATTATTTTAAAAAGTTTCGTATTGACAAAATCAATGCTAGGATATTTTCCAAATGAATCGCAATACTTTCGGTTTAAATTTTTGAGCGGTACAGATTTCGTACTTATCCAATGCTTTAGATCGTAATTCTGTGATGCTTGGCTTCCGACAAGTCGTTAGAGAGTTTGGATCTTATTTAGGAGTTTCATTTTTACTGATAATATGCTGGGATTACTAGCAAATGAATTCTTATACTCTTGGCTTTAATTTTTGAATGGTACGAATTTCGTACTTTGCCGATGCTTTAGATCGCTATTTAAGGATGCTTGGCTACCGGGAAGTTGATTGAGAGGCTGGATCGCTTTTAAGAGATTTTTTTCGACTAAATACATGCTAGGATATTTACCAAATGAATCGCAATACTCTCGGTCTGAATTTATGACCGGTACGGATTTCGTACCTCTCCGATGCTTTAGATCGCAATTAGGTAAAGCTTGGCAAACAGAAAGTCATTGGAGAGGTTGGATATTTTTTAATAGTTTTGTTTAGACCGAAAACACGCGAGGATTGTTGCAAATTGAATTGTTATAATCCCGGTTTGAATTTATGACCGGTACCGATTACGTACCTCATCGATGCTTTAGATCGCTATTCTGAGAAGCTTGGAAATCGGCATGTCGTTTGATAGGTTGGATCATTTTTAAGAGTTTCGTTTCGACCAAATCCGTGCTAGAATATTTACCTAATGAATCATAATACTCCCGGCTTGATTTTTTTACCGGTACGTATTTCGTGCCTCTTTGATGCTTTAGATCGCTATTCAGAGAAACTTTGATAATGGGAAGTCGTTTGAGAGGCTAGATCATTTTAAAGAGTTTCACTTCGACCAAATACATGCTCGGATAGGTACTAAATGAATCGCAATACTCCCAATTATAATTTTTGACCGGTATGGATTTCGTACCTCTCTGATGCTTTAGATCGCAATTCGGTGAAGATTTGCTATCAGCAACTCGTTTGAGAGATTGAATCATTTTTAAGAGTTTCATATCGCCCGACAACATGCTAGGATTGTTCCCAAATGAATCGCTATACTCCCGATTTGAATTTTTGAACATAATAGATTTTCTACCTATCCGGTACTTTAGATCTCAATTCGGATAAGCTTTGCTACCAGCAACTCATTTGAGAGGCTCGATCGCTTTTAGAAGGAGTTTTGTCACACCTGACAACTTGCTAGTACTGCTCCTAAATGAATTGATATACTCCCGGTTGGTATTTTTGAACGGTATGGATTTCGTACCTTCCCGATGCTTTAGATCACATTTCGGAGAAGCTTCGCTACCAGCAACTCGTTTGAGAGTTTGAATATTTTTTAAGAGTTTCAATTTGACCGAAAACATGTTAGGATTGTTACCAAATGAATTGCCATAATCCCGGTTTGAATTTATAGCCGGTACCGATTTGTACCTCACCGATTGTTTAGAACTATATTCAGAGAAGCTTTACTGTCGGCAAGTCGCTTGAGAGCCTGGATCATTTTTATGAGATTCGTTTCGTCCAAATACATGCTAGGATAGTTACCAAATAAATCGCAATACTCCCAGTTTGAAATTTTTGACCATTACGGATTTCCTACCTCTCCGATGCTTTTGATCGCTATTCAGAGAAACTTGGCAACGGGCAAGTCGTTTGAGAGGTTGCATCATTTTCAAGAGTTCCATTTTTTCCAAATACATGCTAGAATAGTAACCAAATGAACCGCGAAACTCCTGGTTTCAATTTTTAACCAGCACGGATGTCGTACCACTCCGATGCTTTAGATTGTCTTTCACAAAAGTATGGCTACCGCCATCTCATTTGAGTGGTTGGATCATTTATCAGAGTTTTGTTTCGACCAAATACATGCTTGGATAGTTACGAAATGAATCGCAATACTCCCGGTTTAAACATTTGACTAGTACGAATTTCGTACCTCTCTGATGCTTTAGATCGTAATTCTAAAAAGCTTGGCTATCGACAACTCGTTTGAGAGATTGGATCATTTTTAAGAGTTTCGTATCGCCGGACAACATGCTAGGAATGTTCCCAAATGAATCGCAATACTCTGGGTTTGAATTTTTGAACATAACGGATTTTTTACCTCTCCGGTTCTTTAGATCGTAATTCAGAGAAGCTTGGCTACCGGCAACTCATTTGAGAAGTTCAATCGAATTTATGAGTTTTGAAACGCCTAACAACATAGTAAGACTGCTCCTAAATTAATCGATATACTCCCGGATTGAATTTTTGACAGATACCGATTTCATACCTCACCATTACTTTAGATCGTTATTCAGATAAGCTTTGTTGTCGGCTAGTCGTTTAATAGTTTGGATCCTTTTTAAGACTTTCTCTTCGATAAAAAATTCTAGGATAGTTACCAAATGAATTACAATACTCCTAGTTTGAATTTTTGACCAGTACGGATTTCGTTCCTCTCCGATGCTTTAGATCGCTATTTAGAGAAACTTGGCTACCAGCAAGTCGATTGAGAGGTTGGATTGCTTTTAGGAGTTTCTTTATGACCAAATACATGCTAGGATAGTAACCGAATGAATCGTGAAACTCCCTGCTTCAATTTTTAACCGGTACGGATGTCGTACCTCTCTGATGCATTAAATCGTATTTCGGAGAAGTATGGCTACCGACAACTCGCTTAAGAGGTTGGATCATTTATAACAGTTTCGTTTCTACCGACAACATACTAGGATATTTACCAAATGAATCGCAATACTCCAGGTTTGAATTTTAGACCGGTACGGATTTAATACCTCCCCGATGCTTTAGATTTCAATTCTGAAAAGCTTGGCTACCGGAAAGTCATTTGAGAGGTTGGATTATTTTAAAGAGTTTTGTTTTGACTGAAAATATGCAAGGATAGTTACCAAATGAATTGCACAACTCCATGTTTGAAATTTTGACCGGTACGGATTTTGAACCTCTTTGAGGCTTTAGATCGCTATTCAGAAAAGCCTTATTACCGGCAAGTCGTTTGAGAAGTTGGATCGCTTTTAAGATTTTTGGTTCGGCCAAGTACTTGCAAGGATAGTTACCAAATGAATCGCAATACTCCCGGTTGGAATATTTGACTGGTACGGGTTTTGTACCTATCCAATGCTTTAGACCACAATTCTGAGAAGCTTGGCTACCGGCAAGTCCTTTGAGAGGTGGGATCATATTTAAGAGTTTCTCTTTGACTAACATTATGCAAAGATTGTTTCCAAATGAATCGCAATAATCCCGGTAAGAATTCGGTTAGGATTTCGTACCTCTCTGATGCTTTAGATCGCGATTCAGAGAACTTTAGCTACCGGCAAGTTGTTTGAGAGGTTGGATCCTTTTTAAAAGTTTTGTTTCGACAAAATCTATGCTAATATATTTACCAAATGAATCGTAATACTCCGGGTTTGATATTTTGATCGGTAAGTATTTCGTACCTCTCTAATGCTTTAGATCGCTATTCAGAGAAGCTTTGCAACCGGCAAGTCGTTAGAGAGGTTTGTTCCTTTTAAATAGTTTTGCTTCGACCAAATACATGCCCGGTTAGTTACCAAAAGAATCACAATACTCCCGGTTTGAATTTTTGAACGGTACGGATTTCATACCTCTCCGATGCTTTAGGTCATAATTCGGTAAAGCTTAGCTACCGGCAACTCATTTGTGAGATTGGATCATTTTAAAGAGTTTTGTATCGCCCGACAACTTTCTCGTATTGTTCCCAAATGAATCGTAATACACCCGGTTTGATTTTTTTAACAGAACGAATTTTGTACCTCCCCGGTGCTTTAGATCGTAATTCGGAGAAGCTTGGCTACCGGCAACTCATTTGAGAGGTTTGTTCGCATTTATGAGTTTTGCCACAACTGACAATATGTTATTAATGGTCTTAAATGAATCGATGTACTCCCGGTTTGTTGATCGGCAACGATTTTATACCTCACCATTGCTTTCATCACTATTCAGAGACGCTTTGCTGCCGGCAAGTCATTTGAGAGTTTGGATCCTTTTTTAGACTTTCATTTCAATCAAATATTCTCGGATAGTTACCAAATGAATTGCAATAGTGCCGGTTTGAATTTTTGACCGGTAAAGATTTCGTACCTCTTCGATGCTTTAGATCGCTATTCAGAGAAACTTTGCTACCGGCAAGTCGTTTGAGAGATTGCATCATTTTTAAGAGGTTCTTTTCGACCAAATACATGCTAGAATCGTATCCAAATGAATCGTGAAACACCCGGTTTAAATTTTTAACCTGCACGGATGTCGTACCTCTCTGATGCTTTTGATCGCATTTCGGACAATTATGGCTACCAGCAACTCGTTTTAGAGGTTGGATCATTTTTAACAGTTTTGCTTCGACCGACAACATACTAGGAGAGTTACCAAATGAATTGCAATACTTTTGGTTTGAATTTTTAAGTGGTACGACTTTTGTACCTCCCCGATGCATTAGATTTCAATTCTGAGATGCTTAGCTACCGGCAAGTCGTTTGAGAGGTTGGATTATTTTAAAAAGTTTTGCTTCGATTGAAAATATGCTAAGATTATTACCAAATGAATTGCACAACTCTTAGTTTGAATTTTTAACCGGTACGGATTTCGTACCTCTCCGATGCTTTAGATCGCTCTTCAGAGAAATTTGGCTACTGGCAAGTCGTTTGAGAGGTTGGATCATTTTTAAGAGTTTCTTTTCGACCAAATACATGCTAGGATAGTAAGCGAATGAATTGTGAAACTCCCAGTTTCAATTTTTAACCGGTACGGATGTCGTAACTCTGTGGTGCTTTAGATCGTATTTCAGAGAAGTATGGCTATCTGCCGCACGTTTTTGAGGTTGGATCATTTTTAATTGCTTCGTTTTGACTAACAAGATTGGTGATTGTTTCCAAATGAATCGCTATACTTCAGGTTTAAATTTTTGACCGGTTCGGATTTCGTACCTCCCCGATGCTTTAGATTTCAATTCTGAGATGTTTGGCTACTGGCAAGTCGTTTGAGAGGTTGAATTATTTTATAGAGTTTCGTTTCGACTAAAAATATGCTTGGATTATTACCAAATGAATTGCACAACTCCTAGTTTAAATTTTTGACCGGTACGGATTTCGTACCTCTCCGATGCTTTAGATCGCTATTCAGAGAAACTTGGCTACCAGCAAGTCGTTTGAGAGGTTGGATCATTTTTAAGAGTTTCTTTTCGACCAAATATATACTTGGATAGTAACGGAATGAATCGTGAAACACCCGGTTTCAATTTTTAACCTGTACGGATGTCGTACCTCTCTGATGCTTTAGATCGTATTTCGGAGAAGTATGGCTACCGGCAACTCGTTTTAGAGGTTGGATCATTTTTAACAATTTTGTTTCGACCGACAACATACTAGGAGAGTTACCAAATGAATCGCTATACTCCTAGTTTGAATTTTTGAGCGGTACGGATTTCGTACCTCCCCGATGCTTTAGATTTCCATTCTGAGATGCTTGGCTACCGGCAAGTCGTTTGAGAGGTTGGATTTTTTTTATAGAGTTTCGTTTCGACTGAAAATATGCTTGGATTATTAACAAATGTATTGCTCAACTCCAAGTTTAAATTTTTGACAGGTATGGATTTCAAACCTCCCCGAGGCTTTAGATCGCTATTCAGAAAATCTTTGCTACCGGTAAGTCGTTTGAGAGGTTGGATCGCTTTTAAGAGTTTCGTTTCGACCAAATTCTTGCTTGGATAGTTACCAAGTGAATCACAATACTCCCGGTTTGAATTTTTGACTAGTACGGATTTCGTACCTCATCGATGCTTTAGATCGCAATTCTGAGAAGCTTGGCTACCGGGAAGCCCTCAGAGAGGTTGGATCATTTTTATGAGTTTCGTTTTGACTGGCAATATGCAAGGATTGTTACCAAATGAATCATAATACTCCCGACTTGAATTTGGTGCGGATTTCTAACCTCTTCGATGATTTAGATCACGATTAAGAGAAGTTTAGCTACTGGAAAGATGTTTGTGAGGTTGGATCGTTTTTAAGAGTTTTGTTTCGATTAAATCCATGCTAGGATATTTACCAAATGAATCGCAATACTCGAGGTTTGATTTTTTGATTAGTAAGGATTTCATACCTCTCCGATGCTTTAGATCGCTATTTTGAGAAGCTTTGCTACTGGCAAGTCGTTTGGGAGGTTGGTTCCTTTTTAAGATTTTCACTTTGGCCAAATACATGCTCGGTTAGTTACCAAATGAATCACAATACTCCCGGTTTGAATTTTTTACCGGCACGAATTTCGTACCTCTCCGATGCTTTAGGTCACAATTCGGCAAAGCTTAGCTAACGGCAACTCGCTTGAGAGATTAAATCATTTTTAAGAGTTTTGTATCGCCCGACAACCTGCCAGGATTTTTCCCAAATGAATCCCTATACTCCTGGTTTGAATTTTTCTACAGAACCAATTTTGTACCTCTTCGGTGCTTTAGATCATAATTCGGAGAAGCTTTGTTACCGGCAACTCATTTGAGAGGTTTGATCAATTTTATGGGTTTTGTTATGCCTGATAACATGCTAGAATGGTCTTAAATGAATCGATATACTCCCGGTTTGAATTTTTAACCGGTACGGATTTCAAACATTCCCGATTTTTTAGATCGCAATTCAGAGAAGGCAATTCGTTTGAGAGATTTGATATTTTTTAAGAGTTTCGTTTAGTACGAAAACATGTTAGGATTGTTGACAAATGAATCTCTATAATCCCAGTTTGAATTTATGACCGTTACCGATTTCGTACCTAACCGATGCTTTTTATTGCTATTCAGAGATGCTTTGCTGCTGGCAGGTCGCTTGAGTGGTTGGATCATTTTTATAAGTTTTGTTTCGACCAAATAAATGCAAGGATAGTTACCAAATGAATCACAATACTTCCGGTTTGAACTTTTGATCGGTATGGATTTTGTACCTTGACGATGCTTTAAGTCGCTATTTAGAGAAGCTTTGCTACCGGCAAGTCGTTTGAGAGTTTGGATCGTTTTTAAGAGTTTCATTTTGACCAAATATTCAAGGATAGTTACAAAATGAATCACAATACTCCCGGTTTAAATTTTTGACCGGTACAGATTTCCTACCTCCCCGATGCCTTATAACGCTATTAATTGAAATTTAGCTTCCGGCAAGTCGTTTGAGAGGTTGGATCATTTTAAAGAGTTTCTTTTCTACCAAATACTTGTTAGGATAGTTACCAAGTGAATCGCAATACTTCCAGTTTGACTTTTAGACCGGTACGGATTCCGTACCTCTCCGATGGTTTGGATCGCAATTCTGAGAAGCTTGGCTACCGAAAAGTTGTTTGAGAGGTTGGATTATATTTAAAAGCTTCGTTTTTATTGACAATATGCTAGGATTGTTTCCAAATAAATCGCAATACTCTCGGCTTGAATTTTTGACCGGCACGACTTTCGTACCTCTCCGATGCTTTAGATCGCTTTTTAGAAAAGCTTGGCTACCGGCAAGTCGTTTGAGAGTATGGATCATTTTAAAGAGTTTCATTTCGACAAAATCCATGCTAGGATATTTTCCAAATGAATTGCAATACTCCCGGTTTGATTTTTTGACCGGTACGGATTTCTTACCTCTTCGATGCTTTTGATCGCTCTTTAGAGAAGTTTGGTTACCGACAAGTCGTTTGGGAGGTTGGATCGTTTTTAAGAATTTCATTTTGACCAAATACATGCTAGGATGGTTACCAAATGAATCCCAATAATCCCGGTTTGAATTTTTGATTGGTAAGGATTTCGTAACTCCCTGATGCTTTAGATCTCAATTCGTTGAAGCTTTACTACCGGCAACATGGTTCAAAGTTTGGATCATTTTTAAGAGTTTTGTATCGCCCGACAACATGTTAGGATTATTCCCAAATGAATCACAATACTCCCGGATTGAATTTTAGAATAAAACTGATTTTGTACCTCTCCATTGCTTTAGGTCGTATTTCGGAAAAGCTTTGCTATTGACAACATGCTAGGACTACTCATAAATGAATCGATATACTCCCGGTTTGAATTATTGACCGGTAAGGATTTTGTACCTCCCCGATGCTTTAGATCAAAATTCGAAGAAGCTTTGCTACAATAACTCGTTTGAGAGTTTGGATATTTTTTAAGAGTTTCATTTAGACCGATTACATGTAAGGATTGATACGAAATTAATCGCTATAATCCCGGTTGGAATTTATGACTGGTACCGATTTCGTATCTCACCGATGTTTTAGATCGCTATTCAGAGAAGATTTGTTGCCGGCAAGTTGTTTGAGACGTTGGATCATTTTTATGAGTTTCGTTTCGACCAAATACATGCTAGGATAGTTACCAAATGATTCGCAGTACTCCCGGTTTGAGCTTTTGACCGGTACAGATTTCGTACCTCTCCGATGCTTTAAGTCGCTATTTATTGAAGCTTGGCTACCGACAAGTCGTATGAGAGTTTGGATCATTTTTAAGTGATTCATTTCGATCGACAACATACTAGGTTATTTACCAAATAAATTGCAATACTCTAAGTTTGAATTTTAGACCAGTACGGATTTCTTACATTTCCGATGCTTTAGGTTGCAATTCTAAGAAGCTTGGCTAACGGCAAGTCGATTGTGAGGATGGATCATTTTAAAGAGTTTCTTTTAGAGTTAAAATATGCTAGGATTGTTAGCAAATGAATTGCTCAACTCCCAGTTTCAATTTTAGACTGGAACAGATTTGGTACCACTCAGAGGCTCTAGATCGCTATTCAGAAAAGCTTTGCTACCGGCAAGTCGTTTGAGAGGTTGGATCATTTTTAAGAGATTCTTTTCGACCTAATACTTTCTAAGATAGTTACCAAATGAATCGTAATACTCCCGGTTTAAATTTTTGACCGGTACGGATTTTTTACCTCATCGATGCTTTAGATTGCAATTCTGAGGAGCTTGGCTACCGGCAAGTCGTTTGAGAGGTTGGATCATATTTAAGAGCTTCCTTTTGACTGACAATATGCTCGGATTGTTTCTAAATTAATGGCAATACTCCCAGTTTGATTTTTTTACCGGTAGGGATTTTGTACCTCTCCGATGGTTTAGAAAGCTATTCAGAGAAGCATTTCTGCCAGAAAGTTGTTTGAGAGGCTGGTTCGTTTTTAAGAGTTTCACTTCAACCGAATACATGCTCGAATAGTTACCAAATGAATCGTAATACTCCCGGCATAAATTTTTGACCGGTACGGATTTTGTACCTCTTCGATGCTTTAGATCGCAATTCGGTGAAGCTTTGCAACCGGCAACTTGCTTTATTGATTGGATCATTTTTAAGAGTATCGTATCGCCTGATATCATGCTAGCATTGTTCCCAATTGAATTGCAATACTCCCGGTTTGAATATTTGATCATAACGAGCTTGTACCTCTCTGGTGCTTTAGATCATAATTCGGAGAAACATTGCTACCGGAAACTCATTTGAGAGGCTTAATTGCTTTTATGTCTTTAATCACGCCAGAGAACATGCTAGGAATGCCCCTAAATGTATCGATATACTCCCAGTTTTAATTTTTGACCAGTACGGATTTCGTACCTTCCCGATGATTTAGATCGCAATTCGGAGAAGTTTCGTAACCAGCAACTCGTTTCAGAGGTTGGATATTTTTAAAAAGTTTCGTTTAGACCACAAACATGCAAGGATTCTTACCAAATGAATTGCTATAATCCTGGATTTAATTTATGACTGGTATCGATATCGCACCTCACCGATGCTTTAGATCGCTATTCTGAGATGATTTGCTACCGGCAGGTCATTTGAGAGGTGGGATCACTTTTAAGAGTTTCATTTTGACCAAATACTTGCTAGGATACTTACCAAATGAATCACAATACTCCTGGCCTGAATTTTTGAACGGTACGATTTTCATACTCCTCCGATGCTTTAGATCGTAATTCTGATAAGCTTGGCTACCGACAAGTTGTTAGAGAAGTTGGACCATATTTAAGAGTTTCATTTAGATAGACAATATTCTAGGATTGTTACCAAATGAATAACAATACTCCTGGCTTGAATTTTTGACCGGTACGGATTTCTTACCACTTCGATGCTTTAAACCGCTATTCAGGGAAGCTTGGCTACCGGGAAGTTGTTTGAGAGGTTGGATCATTTTTAAGAGTTTCGTTTCGAATAAATCCATGCTTGGATATTTACCAAATGAATCCTAATACTCCCGGTTTGAATTTAAGACCGGTACGGATTTCGTACCTCCCCGATGCTTTAGATCGCAATTAGGTGAAGCTTGGCTACCGATAAGTCGTTAGGGAGGTTGGATATTTTCTAAGAGTTTTGTTTAGACTAAAAACATGCTAGGATTGTTTCCAAATGAATCGCTATAATCCCGGTTTGAATTTATGACCGGTACCAATTTCGTACCTCGCCGATGCTTTAGATCGCTATTCAGAGAAGCTTAGCTACCGGTAAGTCGTTTGATAGGCTAGATCATTTTTAAGAGTTTCGTTTTGACCAAATCCATGCTAGGATATTTACCTAATGAATCGCAATACTTCAGGTTTGATTTTTTGACCGGTACAGATTTCGTACCACTCCGATGCTTTAGATCACTATTCTGAGAAACTTTGTAACCGACAAGTTGTTTGAGTGGTTGGATCGTTTAAAAGAGTTTCACTTCGACCAAATGCATGCTCGGATAGTTACAAAATGAATCGCAATACTCCCGTTTTAAATTTTTGAACAAAACAGATTTTGTACCTCTCCCGTGCTTTATATCGTAATTCGGATAAGCTTGGCTACCGGCAACTCATTTAAGAGGTTCGATCACTTTTAGGAGTTTTGACCCACTTGGCAACATGCTAGTACTACTCCTAAATTTTTGACCGGTACGAAATTCATACCTTTTCGATGCTTTAGATTGCATTTCGGAGAAGTTTCGCTACCAGCAACTCGTTTGTGAGTTTGGATATTTTATAAGAGTTTCGATTTAACCGGAATCATGTTAGGATTGTTACCAAATGAATCGCTATAATCCTGGGAAGAATTTATTACTGGTACCGATTTCGTACTTCACCGATGCTTTAGATCGCTATTCAGAGATGCTGTGCTACCGGCAAGTCGTTTGTGAGGTTGGATCATTTTTATGAGTTTCTTTTCATCCAAATACATGCTAGGATAGCTACCAAATAAAATGCAATACTCCCGGTTTAACTTTTTTACCGGTACAGATTTCATACCCCTCCGATGCTTTAGATCGCTATTTAGAGAAACTTGGCTACCGGCAAGTCATTTGAGAGGTTGGATCATTTTTAAGAGTTTCGTTTTAACCAAATACATGCTAGAATAGTAACCAAATGAATCGCTAAACTCCCGGATTCAATTTTTAACCGGTACGGATATCATACCTCTCCGATGCATTAGATCGTATTTTGCTGAAGTATGGCTACCGGTAACTAATTTGAGTGGTTGGATCATTTATAAGAGTTTCGTTACAACCAAATAAATGCTAGGATAGTTAAGAAATGAATCACAATTCTCCCAGTTTGATCATTTGACCGGTACGGATTTCGTACCTCTCCGATGCTTTAGATCGCAAATCTAAGAAGCTTGGCTACCGGTAAGTCGTTATAGAGGTTGGATCATATTTAAGAGTTTTGCTTTGACTGACAATATGCTAGGATTGTTTCTAAATGAATCGCAATACTCCTGGCTTGAATTTTTGACCGGTACGGATTTCGAACCTCTCCGATGCTTTAGATCGCAATTCAGCAAAGCTTAGCAACCGGCAACTCGTATGTGAGATTGGATCATTTTAAAGAGTTTCGTATCGCCCGACAACTTGCCAAGACCGTTCCCAAATGAATGACAATGCTCCCGGTATGAATTTTTGATCATAACAAATTTTGTACCTCTTCGGTGCTTTAGATTATAATTCGGAGAAGCATGGCTACCGGCAACTAATTTGAGAGATTTGATCGCATCAATGAGTTTTGTCATGCCTGACAACATGCTTAAAATGGTCTTAAATGAATCGATATACTCTTGGTTTAAATTTTAAACAGGTACAAATTTCGTACATTCCCGATGCTTTAGATCCCAATTTGGAGAAGGCAACTCGTCTGAGAGGTTTGATATTTTTTTAAGAGTTTCCTTTAGACCGAAAACATGCTAGGATTGTCACCCAATAAATCGCTATAATCATGATTTTAATTTATGATCGGTACCGATTTCGTACCTCATCGATGCTTTAGATCGCAATTCAAAGAAGCTTGGCTACCCGCAAGTCGTTTGATTGGTTTAATTATTTTTAAGAGTTTCGTTTAGACCAAATCCATGTTAGGATTTTTACCAAATGAATCGCAATACTCCAGGTTTGAATTTTTGAGCGGTACGGATTTCGTACCTCTCTGATGGTTTGGAACGCTATTAAGAGAAACTTGGCTACCGGCAAGTCATTTGAGAGGTTGGATCATTTTTATGAGTTTTGTTTTAAGAAAATACATACTAGAATAGTAAGCAAATGAATCGCAAAACTCCCGGCTTCAATTTTAAACCGGTACGGATATCATACCTCTCCGATGCTTTAGATCGTATTTCACAGAAGGATGGCTACCGATAAAACATTTGAGTGGTTGGATCATTTATAAGTGTTTCGTTACGACCAAATACATGCTAGGATAGTTTCGAAATGAATCGCAATACTCCCGGTTTGAACATTTGACCGGTATGGATTTCGTACCTCTCCGATGCTTTAGATCACAATTCTGAGAAGCTTGGCTACTGGCAAGTCATTACAGAGGTTGGATTATATATAAGAGTTTTGGTTTTAGTAACCATATGCTAGGATTATTCCAAATAAATCGCAATACTTCCGTTTTGAATTTTTGACCGGTACGGATTTTGTACCTTTCCGATGCTTTAGATCGCAATTCGGTAAAGCTTAGCTACCGGCAACTCGTTTGAGAGATTGGATCATTTTAAAGAGTTTTGTATCGCCCGACAACTTGCCTGGACTATTCCAAAATGAATAGCAATAATCCCGGTTTAAATTTTTGAACATAACAAATTTTGTACCTTTCCGGTGCTTTAGATCATAATTCGGAGAAGCTTGGCTACCGACAACTAATTTGAGATGTTTAATCGCATTTATGAGTTTTGAAATGCCTGACAACATGCTAGAAAGGGTCCTAAATGAATCGATATACTCTTGGCTTGAATTTTAGATCGGTACGGATTTCGTACTTTCTCAATGCTTTAGATCACAATTCAGAGAAGGCAACTCGTTTGAGAGGTTTGATATTTTTTAAGAGTTTCGTTTAGTTCGAAAGCATGCAAGGATTGATACTAAATGAATCGCTATAATCATGGTTTAAATTTATGACCGACACCGATTTCGTACCTCATCAACACTTTAGATCGCAATTCAGAGATGTTTGGCTACCGGCAAGTCGTTGGATTGGTTAGATCTGCTTTATGAGTTTTATTTCGACCAAATCTATGCTAGGATATTTACCTAATGAATCGCAATACTCCTTGTTTGATTTTTTTGAACAGTACGGATTTCGTTCCTCTTCGATACTTTAGATCGCTATTCAGAGAAACTTTAGTACCAGCAAGTCGTTTGCGAGGTTAAATCGCTCTAAAGAGTTTCACTTGGCCAAATACATGCCCGGAGAGTTGCCAAATAAATCCCAATACTCCCGGTTTTAATTTATGACCGGTACGGATTTCGTACTTCTCTAATGCTTTAGATCCTAATTCGGTGATGATTTGCTACCGGCAACTCGTTTGAGAGATCTGATCATTTTTAAGAGTTTCGTATCGCCCGAGATCATGCTAGGATTATTCCCAAATGAATCGCAATACACCCGGTTTAAATTTTTGAACAAAACAAATTTTGTATCTCTCCGGTGCATTAGATCGTAATTCGAAGAAGCTAGGCTACCGCAACTCATTTGAGAGGTTCGATCGCTTTTAGGAGTTTTGTCGCACCTAATAACATGCTAGGGCTGCTCCTAAATGAATCGATATACTCCCGGTTCTAATTTATGACCGGTACCGATTTTGTACCTACCTGATGCTTTAGATAGCATTTTAGAGAAGCTTAGCTACCAACAGCTGGTTTGAGAGGTTTGATTGCTTTTATGAGTTTTGTCACACCTGAGAACATGCTAGGAATGTTTCTAAATGAATCGATATACTCCCGGCTTGATTTTTTGACCAGTACGGATTTCGTACTTTCCCGATGCTTTAGATCGCAATTCGGATAAGCTTTGCTACCAACAACTCGTTTGAGAGGTTGGATATTTTTTAGGAGTTTCGTTTAGGCCGCAAACATGTTAGGATTACTACCAAATGAATTGCTATAATTTAGGTTTGAATTTATGACCGGTGCCGATTTCGTATCTCACCGATGCTTTAGATCATTATTCAGAGAAGCTTGGCTTCCGGCATATCGTTTGAGAGGTTGGATCATTTCTAAGAGTTTTTTTTTACAAAATACTTGCTTGGATAGTTACCAATTGAATCGCAATGCTCCCGGTTTGAGTTTTTGACCGGTACAGATTTCGTACCTATCCGATGCTTTTGATCACAATTCTGAGAAGCTTGGGAACTGGAAAGTTGTGAGAGGTTGGATCATATTTAAGAGCTTTGTTTTGATTGACAAAATGCTAGGATTGTTACCAAATGAATCCCAATACTCCTGGGATGAATTTTTGACCTGTACGGATTTTGTACCTCCCCGATGCTTTAGATCTCTATTCAGAGAAGCTTGGCTACCGGTAAGTCATTAGAGAGGTTGGATTATTTTTAAAAATTTTGATTCGACAAAATCAATGCTAGGATATTTTCCAAATGAATCGCAATACTTTTGGTTTTAATTTTTGACAGGTACGGATTTCGTACTTACCCGATGCTTTAGATTGTAATTCTGAGTAGCTTGGGTACCGACAAGTCGTTAGAGAGGTTTGATCATATTTAAGAGTTTCATTTTTACTGACTATATGCTGGGATTGATACCAAATGAATCGCAATACTCCAGGCTTAACTTTTTGACCGGTACAGATTTCTAACTTCTCCAATGCTTTAGATCGCTATTCAGAGAAGCTTTGGCTACCGGGAAGTTGTTTGAGTGGTTGGATCGCTTTTAAATTTTTTGTTTCGACTAAATACATGATAGGATATTTACCAAATGAATTGCAATACTCTCGGTTTGAATTTATGGCCGGTACGGATTTTGTACCTCTCCGATGCTTTATATCGCAATTAGGTGAAGCTTGGCAAATGGCAAGTGGTTGGAGAGGTTGGATATTTTTTAAGAGTTTTGTTTAAACCAAAAACACACGAGGATTGTTACCAAATGAATCTCTATAATCTTGGTTTGAATTTCTGACCGGTTGATAACGGTCAAAATCCGATGTTTAGTATGGGTAACAGTTAGAGTGTCATTCACTTCCGACCGGAACAAGAAATTAGTTTTGGTCTTGTGTTTTAGTAATCTAAGGTTGTAAAACTGTAAAAATCAATGATAGAGTTTTAATCAGGAATAAAGGTCTAGGGGCTTCGGATTTCACTACCATTTACATACAATATCAACATAGTATCGTATATTAAATTCTCCACTTAATTGAAATAACAAACTTCGACCTTTAGTCGATGTAATTCCATGATTAATATAACTCAAGTAGAATATATTGTATGAACTAAGTATGTACTAAAAATACATTCCATGAAAGCTATGCTAACTATAAAATGTTAATTAGGATCATACCTTAGAAAAATACAATATTAATACAATTTTACTATATCATTTGAGAATCACAAAACTCTTCCTATATCTCTACTTAAAGAGATCATAGGATGATAATGGATGTCTCCAACAATATAGTTTTGGGATTTGTGATAATATGCTCATATTGTGTTAGAGAAAAATACATTCTACTACATGATATCATACGCTTATGATGGATCCATCCTCACCCCTAGTGAGGACTTAGCTGGCCATTATAACAACTATAAAACCTAAATGATATGAGAATGAAATGAACATAAACAAACAACAAAAAGAGGAATTTTATTGACTTACAAAATGAAATGCTCCAAATGCTTACAAGACTTCCACCAACTTACTCCAATAATGCTCTCTTGCACTCTACAAGAATGATTCTCTCAAAATTGGATGATTTTATAAGCTCACCACCTCTCTTTCTATAGATGAAGGAGAGGGTTCTTACATTTAATATTAGATTTATAACCTATGCCATGAATGTACATAAATTTGTAACCTCCAAGTGTTATCCTCCAAAATTGTAACCTCCCCATGTGGGACCCTTGTGTTTGACAACTTTACATTCTTCTCCAACAGTTCATCCTTTGAGCTATACATCCCGGTATTTACACATATTTGGTAAATGAGCTCCATGTAACCTGAAATATAAAAATTGATTTTATAAGTTATGTTTAATAATAAAATTAAGAATAATGTACATTAAGTCATAGGGGAATAGTGGTCATTTTATGTATGTGTCCATCAAATACCCCCAAACTTAAAGTTTGCTAGTCCTCGAGCATAGAAAAGAATAAAAGCATAACTCTTTCGTGGTTAAGACGATTACATTTAGCGTATGCAACAAGCCGTTAAACCTATAGGTTACCCATATAAGACGAGTTTTCTCTCGTGAGGGTTTACAGTGACTATACCCACAAAAGTCAATAAGGGCATTATAGTTGTTTAGATACTCATTAGGTCATTTCAACTAATTTATTAATATCTGATAATGGTAAAAACATTAAGAAGCTAAACCCATTAAAATTTAATTCTTTCACATATATATAATCAGAGAACTTGGAGAATTATCCAAAACTAGAGATACTACCCAATACTTAAATGAGATTTCACATATTTTTCTAATATCCTCAAGTGTTGTGAAAATAGTTACTACACGTACAACTTTATTTAGAGGCTCTTGAGTCAATATCCAGTCATTTCGTATTTCGTGAAACAAATCCAACGATCAGTTTAACAAGTTCCATAGTCAATTCGAATCCTGTTATTGATTTTTGGGGAATAACTATAAGACTTTTTATTTTGGTACTTGTTTCCTTAGTGAAGCCTCCATAATATGAGCCGTTGGACGAAAATCCCAGACAGTTAGCTTAGGTTGCCAGGGTTTGGTGACCCTTCATGACCTAGGCTCTGGATTCTCACAAGTAAACTTTATTCCTTGCTCCTTTCACATAGTTCATGACTATACTCGAGATTAGTGATAATTCTTCCTCTTTCAGTTCTAATCATGCGAGTATGCCTTGCATCGTGAAAGTTTTTAGAGTTATTTTAGCTTATAGAAATCCTTATTATATTTCTTCAGGATCGAACTTATTTTTTAGGCAGTTATTTTCCTTGTAGTGGATCATTCCTACCTCGAATACTAGATTCCCTTTTATTGCTCAAAATTCTAGCAAAAGTAATAAATGCAATACTATCGTGAAGTGCATTTGTTTTGAGAAATATCACTCAACATGAATTTTTTTCTAATTAAAGGGTAGTACATCTAGCTTAAGATAATGTTCCAAAATTTTCTAAACATGTATTTGATGAAAATTTTAACTTCACGGTTTTTATGACCAAAATATTTAGACCATATCAAATACTTATAAGCTTGCAGAAACTTACTAAAGAGTCTCACAAATTACCATAATGACCTATCTTTTTTCTAAAAAAGTAAAAAATGTGAACGATTTTTCCCCACCCCCAAACTAGAAAGAAGCATTGTCCCCAATATTTGAAAACATACCTTAAAAGAAGGGAAAAAAATCAGAACATAGTACCTGATATAACATGGGTTGCCTCCCAGATAGTGCTAAGTTTATTGTCTTCAGCCAGACAAAATGAGGAACCCCCAAACTCAGTGAAAGTTGGGTGAAAAGGATATGAATGCCACTCCTCATAAACTGGGTTTAGAAGCTTCAAGACTTCATTGGTGAAGCTAAAATGTTCATAATAAGGCTTCAGCCTTTGCCCGTTCACTTTTTGTATTTTTCCAGTACTTGGTTCTTCAACCTCAACCCTCCCATGTGGATATACCGCTTTAACAATGAGAGGCCCGGTCCATCGTGATCGTAGTTTGCCAGGAAATAAATGTAACCTAGAAGAGTACAACAAGACTTTTTGGTTTGGTTCAAATGATTTTTGCAAAATGTTTTATCGTGAAACGCTTTCATGCGTTCTTTGTAAGTCTTTGTTGAATGGTATGCATCATTCTGTAGTTCTTCTAACTCATTGAGTTGAAGCTTGCAATGCAAACCGGCCTTCCCAATGTTAAAGTTCAAGGCCTTTATTGCCCAATATGCTCGGTGTTCTAATTTAACTGGAAGGTAACAAACCTTTTCATAGACTAGCTGGTAACGGGACATTCTAATGGTGTCTTAAAAGCAGTACGATAAGCCCAAAGAGCATCGTTTAGTCGAGTTGACCAATCTTTACGGTTTGGTCTTATCATTTTTTGAAGAATATTCTTGATTTCACGATTGGAAACCTCTACTTGCCCACTAGTCTGCGAATGGTACGGTGTAGCAACCTTGTGTGTTACTTCAAATTTTTTCATTAAGTTCGCAAATATTTGACTGTTAAAATGTGACCCCCCATCACTAATTATTGCCCTCAGCGTACCAAAACGAGAAAAAATATTCTCTTTAATAAATTCAATAACAACCGAACTATCATTGGTCCTGGTAGGAATAGCATCAACCCACTTAGTCACATAGTTAACGGCTAAAAGGATGTACATGAACCCAAAAGATGGGGTGAAGGTACCCATAAAGTCTATGCCCCAAACATCAAATGGTTCAACGATCAAGATTGGGTTTAGAGGCATCATATTCCTACGGGACAAGGCTCCCATTCTCTGACATCTATCGCAAGCCTTGCAAAATTCATGAACATCACGAAATAAGGTAGGCCAATAAAATCCACACTGTAAAATTTTTTCAGAGGTCTTTTTGGAGCTGAAGTGACCACCACAAGCTTGGGAGTGACAAAATTCTATGACTTTGGTATGCTCAGAATCTGGGACACATCTCCTAATGATTTGATCAGAACAATATTTGAACTGGTACGGGTCATCCTAGAAGAAGTGTCGGGCCTCAGTAAGAAATTTATTCTTATTTGGCTTGGTCCAAAAACTAGGAAGGTGCCCTGTGGCAAGATAATTCGTTATGTCTGTAAACCATGGTACAGAAGACATAGAGTGAATGGCTGTTGCTCGTCAGGAAAAGACTCACGAATAGGTAGCGACCTATCTAAAGAATCATTGTCTATTCGAGAAAGGTGGTCAGCTACCACATTCTCGGCACCTTTTTTTATCCCGAATTTCAATATCAAACTCCTGAAGTAATAATATTCATTGGATTAAGCATTGTTTGGTGTCCTTCTTGGTAAGAAGGTGTTTGATAGCAGCATGATCCGTATAGACTATTACTTTAGAACATTTGAGATAAGAACGAAATTTTTCTAGAGCAAAGACTATTGCTAGAAGTTCTTTCTTTGTGGCTGTGTAATTGATTTGTGCATTATTAAGAGTTTTACTGGCATAATAGATGGCACGCGGAAGGTTATCAATGTGTTGTGCCAAAACTGTACCAATGGCATAGTTAGATGCATCACACATCAACTCGAAAGGTTCGTTCCAATTTGGAGGTTGGATGATGGGTGATGATGTTAGACGTGTTCGGAGATTCTCAAAAGCTTTAAGACACGAATCATCGAATAAAAATGTGGTGTCCTTGGCGAGGAGATTGCTGAGGGGTCGAGCAATTTTGCTAAACTCAGGAACAAAACGTCGATAAAATCCTACATGCCCTAAGAATGAACGAACATCCTTGACTGTTTGTGGTGGTGGGAGACTAGATATGACATCGATCTTGGCCTTATCTACTTCGATACCCTTTACTGATATGGCATGTCCTAATACTATGCCTTTTTTCACCATGAAATGACATTTTTCCCAATTTAGAACAAGATTTTTCTATTGACACCTAGCAAGAACAATAGATAAGTGGTGGAGACATTGGTCAAACAAATCTCTGAAGAGGAAGAAGTCATCCATGAAAACCTCAAGGAAACACTCAGCCATGTCAGAGAAAATGCTCAACATACATCGCTGAAATGTTGCTGGAGCATTGCATAACCCAAATGGCATGCGGCGATAGGCAAAGGTTCTAAAAGGACAAGTAAACGTGGTTTTCTCTTGGTCCTCTAGAGCGATGGGTATTTGATTGTACCCAGAATACCCATCAAGAAAACAATAGTATTCATGACCGGCAGGCGTTCAAGCATTTGATCCATGAATGGTAAGGGAAAATAATCTTTTCGAGTGGTTGAATTGAGTTTTCTATAATCTATACACATTCGCCACCCTGTGGTCATGCGAGTGGGGACAAGATCATTATGATCATTCTTCACAACAGTGACTCCAGACTTTTAGGAACAACATGAATTGGGCTTACCCATGGGCTGTAAGAAATAGGATAAATGATCTCAGCATCAAGCAGTTTTAAAATATCTTTTCTCACAACCTCAGCCATAGTCGGGTTAAGCCTTCGTTGTGCTTCTCTGGACTTCTTGGCATTATCCTCGAGTTTTATCTTGTGCATGTATATAGAAGGACTAATACCCTTAATATCTGAAATGTTCCATCCAAGAACTTTTGTGATTCCCCTTAATATACGCATTAATTTCTCTTCATTCTCAGGTTCAAGGTCGGATGCTATGATAGCAGGAAGAGTCTCATTAGGACCTAGGTAGACATATTTGAGATTTTCAGGGAGAGGTTTAAGTTCTAACCTAACGGGCACTTCTTCCGCCTCTGGAACAGGATCCTTGACTTTTAGCATTTTAACATTATCATTGTTATCCACAATAGGAACAGAATCCAACAAGGCATTGACCTCATTGATAAGGTCATCAACATCTAAATTATCTCCAAAATGTGCAAGATAAGCTTCTAACGGGTCCCTAGGATTGAAACTATAAAATGTACTATTTACAACAGTACCAAGCATGTTACACTCATCGGGTTCATTTTCAAACGGAGTATGAGTTGCATTGAAGATATTCAGATCGATGGTCTTATTCCCATAAGTCAACTTCATAGCTCCGCTACGGTAATTGATTAAGGCATTAGCAGTGGCCAAGAAAGGTCAGCCAAGGATCACAGGTATCTCACTATTTGGGTCTTCTACTGGGTTTGTGTCAAGGACCACAAAGTCGACAGGATAGAAAAAATCGTCAACCTGGACAAGTACATCCATCACAACTCCCCTAGGAATTCTAATGGACTGATCAGCTAGTTGATAGGTTCTATGTATCGGTTTTAGTCCTTCTAGACCTTGCTGCTCATATACCGAATATGGGATCAAGTTGACACTGGCACCTAAATCAAGTAAGGCTTTTCCGATGCGATTTGTCCCTATGTGACAAGAAATTGTCGGCATTCCTGGATCTTTGTATTTCATGGGTGCTTTGTTCAAGATTATAGAGCTAACCTGAGCATCCAATTGAATAACATTTTCGCTGTCATGGACATTGAAAGCTTTCTTAGAAACATTTATACGTTTCTTGAACGTGCAGAGGTCCTTGAGATGTTTTGCATAGGAAGGAATCTGTCGTAACGCATCGAGGAAAAGAATAGTGATCTTAAGATTCTTGAACATCTCCTTAACCTCATCATCGGGAATGTTCTTCCTATTGACTAAAAACCGTTGGGGAAAAGGTGCTCTAGGAATTCTAGGCAGATCATTTTCTATAATCTTTTCACTTAGCGAGACCTGCCCAGTCTCTTCCTCAACAAAAGGAGTTTCTTTACATATAGGTTTGCCTCCTTCTACAACTTTCTCAGTACTAGGATTAGGACTTTCACGTGATTTTTCCTCAGGCATCCTAACTTTGTTGTCTACAGTATTTCTACTTCTAAGTGTAATCACTGCATACGCCTGATCGCGGTGTAAACTCTCAGTTTAATCCTTCGGATTGGGTTGGGTTTGACTTGGAAACATACCTTTGTCTCTAGTACTTAACCGAGATGCCAATTGAGCAATTGATGTTTTTATTCGACTCATGGATTGCTGATTCATTTGCATGAATTGTTACATAAACTGGATATTAGATTGCAATATGGCCTGGATGTCATCATCCGAAGATGGTTTCCTTTTCTGAGGAGGAACGTAAGGAGTATTTTGCTAAAAAGGTTGGTGATTGGGAGTAAAGGACATACCACCTTAATTTTGATTTGAATTACTCCCTTGGTAATACGGTCTGTCAGAATAGTTATTCGAATTATTCCTCCCTAAAGAATTCCCTTGATGATGTGACTGGTTATAAGGAAAAGAGGAAGGTTTTTGATAAAACATGTTTACCTGATCCTTCCTGGTTTCCCTAATTTCATGAATCAAAGGGCAATCCTGAGATATAATGTCTAACATCGTCACACACAGCACAAGTTTGCATCTCAGCATGAAAAATTGGTGTTTTAACGAACATTTTGTTTTTCCCTATTTCTAAGGACTCTATCTTACGCAGGATGGTCATCAGCGTAGCTTCCGAATTGGACTTAGATCCAACTCCAAAGGCATTACCCCCTTTTTCTTGAATATCAGATTCTCTCAGGGTGCCCCAGGTTTGCAATTTTTTAGCCATCTCTTCTAAGAAGTCCAAACCCTCTACATCATCCTTATCAGTGAATTTCCCTAAACAAAAGGATTCTACAGTTTTCTTGGTTTTAGCATCTAATCCGTCATAAAGATTTCTAGTTAGGACCCAGGAGTAGATACCGTGATGAGGGCACTGTAGGATCAGTCCCTTATATCTCTCAAGATAATCCTTTAAGCTTTCTCCATGAAGTTGGGTAATCTTAAGAATGGCCCTACGAAGGATCTCAGTTTTCTCAAGAGAGAAAAACTTCTTGTAAAAGGCTTCAGTAAGCATCTTAAAACTCGTGATTGATTTTGGTCGTAGAGCTTGAAGCCATCTCTTAGCTTTCCCTAGTAAAGAAAAGGGAAACAACACGAGTTTTATGGCCTCCATTTCGTTCTCATTCCTATACTTTTGGAGGAACATTGAGTCATCAAAATCCCTAACATGAGCGTATGGGTTCTCCTCTTCTCCTCCTGAGAATTTTTGCAATGAATTGATGAGCGCATTTCTAAGTTTAAATTGCCCAGTTGTAGGAGGTAAAACAATGCCCGAGGCACGATTTGTCATTTTTGGGAACATATGATCCTTATAAGGAATTCGCATGGATCCCTGACCATTCTCATTATCATTGGCATCTCCCATTTCAAGTGATTGGGGTGGAACACTATATTGAGTGAATGAGGAAATTAGACTCGGATTAAGTCTCAATGGAGAGTCAGGGAAATCAAAAATTTCTAACTCACCCTCAACAGGGAAGAGTTCCCTACGAGTAAGGATTGTACGGTCTCTCGTATCAATAAAGATTGGAATCTCAAGTTGGGTTGACTCGCCTACCTCAATGTGGATCGGAATATCTATCAAATCAGATTCTCTAAGCCTCTCAAGGCGACTTTTAGGCCCTCGAAACCATTCTTTCATGCACTAATAGATGCGCGCACTATGATGATCACACAACAATGAGGTGCACAAAAAATAAACACAACAACCTTTTCAGATGGGCCTTAATTAAGGTCAAGTTGTGAACCCAGTATCAGGATTCGGTTGCTCCTATTCCTGACAATGGATCGGTTTGTACGTTGAGTTGTGTATACTCGCTTCAGCAATAACTCGCGTGCAGTTCTAGTCACCTAGAAGCACCTGTGCTAGAAGGTGGGGCAAACCGCTTAGAATCACCTTTCCACACTAGTTATGCCAGGGAACGTATTTCCTCCAGACAAACGTAGCCACTATCAGGGGTCTTAATGAGCGCATTCCTAATGTTCCCGATCGGAGCTTTATAAGTCTTTTTGTCGATCTATGTATTTTATAGCTTAATCTTGGCTTCTTTTAAAGTCAATGTGCTGTTCTGTAAAATGTTAAACCGGGTCGTGACCTCCCAGGGTCCTAGTATGCGGTGCCTCACACGGGTGATGAAATCCCTCTTTTTGTTTGCCCTTTATCTAAAGTTTAGAATTAAAAAGTGCACAAACATCAGGCACATGAACAAAAATTGACCGCTTCGCAGGAGGGTGCGGTGGAAGAAAGTACCTGCGAGGTGGTCTATTTAGGGGCTCGTTGTTTACCCCGGTGAAACCGTTGAGATGGCACACCCGGGCTCTCTGCTCAAGTAGGCGTTGTAGAGAGGTCCTCCCCAGATGTGGGTTGCAATATTGCCCCTGCAAAAAAAAAAGTACAATTTTATCCTCGCTTTAATTACACACTCTTCGCTCAAGGGTACAATATTTTGCCTCACTACAAGTCACTCAAAGAGAGGAAGAAAGAAAACCCTATCTAGTTTTTGGTCGGTCCTTAGCTTCCTTTGGTAGTCACTGTAAAACGAAGAAAGTAGTCATCGCAAAACAAAAAATAATTCCTCAAAGTGCAAAAGTAAAATAAAAATGTAATAAACGAAATTTATGTTCTTCTAAAAAGTAAAGCCGAAAAAAATTAAACACAATAAAAACTTTTTTCTAATTATCGCTCGAAACCGGCAACGGCGCCATTTTGATAACGGTCAAAATCTGGTGTTTAGTATGGGTAAAAATTCGAGTGTCGTTCACTTCCGAACGGAGCTTGAAATTAGTTTTGGTCTTGTGTTTTAGTAATCTAAGGTTGTAAAACTGTAAAAATCAATGATAGAGTTTTAATCAGGAATAAAGGTCTAGGGGCTTCGGATTTCACCACCATTTACATACAATATCAACATAGTATCGTATATTAAATTCTCCACTTAATTGAAATAACAAACTTCGACCTTTAGTCGATGTAATCCCATGATTAATATAACTCAAGTAGAATATATTGTATGAACTAAGTATGTACTAAAAATACATTCCATGAAAGCTATGCTAACTATAAAATGTTAATTAGGATCATACCTTAGAAAAATACAATATTAATACAATTTTACTATATCATTTGAGAATCACAAAACTCTTCCTATATCTCTACTTAAAGAGATCATAGGATGATAATGGATGTCTCCAACAATATAGTTTTGGGATTTGTGATAATATGCTCATATTGTGTTGGAGAAAAATACATTCTACTACATGATATCATACGCTTATGATGGATCCATCCTCACCCCTAGTGAGGACTTAGCCGACCAATATAACAACTATAAAACCTAAATGATATGAGAATGAAATGAACATAAACTAACAACAAAAAGAGGAATTTTATTGACTTACAAAATGAAATGCTCCAAATGCTTACAAGACTTGCACCAACTTACTCAAATAATGCTCTCTTGCACTCTACAAGAATAATTCTCGCAAAATTGGATGATCTTATGAGCTCACAACCTCTCCTTTTAAAGATGAAGGAGAGAGTTCTTACATTTAATATTAGATTTATAACCTATGCCATGAATGTACATAAATTTGTAACCTCCAAGAGTTATCATCCAAAATCGTAACCTCCCCATATGGGACCCTTATTTTTGACAACTCTATATCCTTCTCCAACAGTTCATCCTTTGAGCTATACATCCCGGTATTTGCACATATTTGGTAAATGGGCTCTATGTAACCTGAAATATAAAAATAGGTTTAATAAGTCATGTTTTATAATAAAATTAAGAATAATAAACATTAAGTCATAGGGGAATAGTGGTCATTTTATGTGTCCATCACCGGTACCGATTTCTTACCTCACCGATGCTTTAGATCGCTATTCAGAGAAGGTTGAATACCGTCATGTCGATTGATAGGTTGGATCATTTTTAAGAGTTTCGTTTGACAAAATCCATACTAGGATATTTACCTAATGAATCATAATACTCCCGGTTTGATTTTTTTACCTCTCCGATGCTTTAGATCGCTATTCAAAAAAACTTTGATACTGGTAAGTCGTTTGAGAGGTTGGATCATTTTAAAGATTTTTACTTCGACCAAATACATGCTCCGATAGATACCAAATGAATCGCAATACTCCCTATTTGAATTTTTGACCGATATGGATTTCGTACCTCTCCGATGCTTTAGATCGCAATTCAGCGAAGATTTGCTGCCGGTAACTCGTTTGGGAGATTAGATCATTTTAAAGAGTTTAGAATCACCCGATAACTTGCCAGGACTGTTCCCAAATGAATAGCAATACTCCCAGTTTGAATTTTTGAACATAATAAATTTTTTACCTCTCCGGTGCTTTAAATCATAATTTGGAGAAGCTTGGCTGCCGACAACTAATTTAAGAGGTTTGATCACATTTATGAGTTTTGTCATGCTTGACAACATGCTAGAAATGGTCTTAAATGAATAGATATACTCTTGGTTTGAGATTTAGACCGGTACGGATTTCATACATTTTCGATGCTTTAGATCGTAATTCGGAGAAGGCAACTCGTTTGAGAGGTTTGATATTTTTTAAGAGTTTTGTTTAGTCCTAAAACAAGCTAGGATTGTTACCAAATGAATCGCTATAATCACGGTTTAAATTTATGACTGGTATCAATTTCGTACCTCATCGATGCTTTAGATCGCATTTTAGAGAAGCTTGGCGGCTACCAGCAAGTTGTTTGATTGGTTGGATTATTATTAAGAGTTTCGTTTCAACCAAATCCATGCTAGGATATTTACCAAATGAATCGCAATACTCCAATTTTGAATTTTAGACCAGTACGGATTTCGTATCTCAACGATGCTTTTTATCGCTATTCAGAGAAACTTTGCTACGGGCAAGTCTTTTGAGAGGTTGGATCATTTTAAAGAGTTTCGTTTTAATCAAATACATGCTAGAATAGTAACCAAATGAATCGCAAAACTCCCTGCTTCAACTTTTAACCGGTACGGATAACGTACCTCTCCGATGCTATAGATCGTATTTCGCAGAAGCATGGCTACCGACAACTCATTTGAGTGGTTGGATCATTTATAAGAGTTTCGATACGACAAAATAAATGCTAGGATAGTTATGAAATGAATCGTAGTACTCTCGGTTTGAACATTTGACCGCTATGGATTTCGTAACTCTCTGATGCTTTTGATAGCAATTATAAGAAGCTTGGCTACCGGCAAGTCGTTATAGAGGTTGGATCATATATAAGATTTTCGTTTATACTGACCATATGCTAGGATTGTTTCTAAATAAATCGCAATACTCCCGTCTTGAATTTTTGACCGGTACGGATTTTGTACCACTGCGATGCTTAAGATCGTAATTCGGTAAAGCTTAGCTACCGGCAACTCGTTTGAGAGATTGGATTATTTTAAAGAGTTTCGAATCGCATCAAAACTAGCCAGGACTGTTCCCAAATGAATAGAAATACTCCCGGTTTAAATTTTTGAACATAACAAATTTTGTGCCTCTCCGGTGCTTTAGATCATAATTCGGAGAAGCTTGGGTACCGACAACTAGTTTGAGAGGTTTGTTCGCATTTATGAGTTTTGTAACGCCTGAAAGCATGCTTGAAATGTTCCTAAATGAATCGATTTACTCTTGGGCTGAATTTTAGACCGGTACGGATTTCGTACATTCCCGATGCTTTAGATCACAATTCGTAGAAGGCAACTCGTTTGAGAGGTTTGATATTTTTAAGAGTTTCGATAAGTCCAAAAACATTCTAAGATTGTTTCCAAATGAATCGCTATAATAACGGTTCAAATTTATGACCAGTACCGATTTCGTACGTCATCGACGATTTAGATCGCAATTCAGAGAAGCTTGGCTACCGACAAGTCGTTTGATTGGTTGGATCATTTTTAAGAGTTTCGATTCGGCCAAATCCGTGCTAGGTTATTTACCGAATGAATCGTAATACTCCCGGTTTGATTTTTATGAACAGTACGGATTTCGTTCCTCTCCGATACTTTAGATCGCTATTTAGAGAAACTTTGCTACCGGCAAGTCGTTTGCGAGGTTGGATCATTTTAAAGAGTTTCACTTTGATCAATTACAAGCTCGGAGAGATGCCAAGTAAATCGCAATACTCACAGTTTTAATTTATGACTGGTTCGGATTTCGTACCTCTCCGATGCTTTAAACCGCAATTCGGTGACGCTTTACTACCGGCAACTCGTTTGTAAGATTGGAACATTCTTAAGAGTTTCGTATCGCCCGACAACATGCTTGAATTGTTCCCAAATGAATCGCAATACACCCAGTTTAAATTTTTGTACAAAACAGATTTTGTACATCTCCAGTGCTTTAGATCGTAATTCGGAGAAGCTAGGCTACCGGCAACTCATTTAAGAAGTTTGATCGCTTTTAGGAGTTTTGTCGCGCCTAACAATATTCTAGGGCTACTCCAAAATGAATCGACATACTCCCAGTTTAAATTTATGATCGGTACCGATTTCGTACCTTTCCGATGCATTAGATCGCATTTTGGAGATGCCTAGCTACCAACAGCTGGTTTGAGAGGTTCGGTCGCTTTTATGAGTTTTGTCATGCCTAAGAACATGCTAGGAATGCTTCTAAAGGAATCGATATACTCCCGGCTTGATTTTTTGACCAGTACGGATTTCGTACTTTCCCGATGCTTTAGATCGCAATTCGGAGAAGCTTCGCTTCCAGCAACTCGTTTGAGAGGTTTGATATTTTTTAGGAGTTTCGTTTAGACCGCAAACATGCGAGAATTATTACCAAATGAATTGCAATTATTCCGGTTTAAATTTATGACCGGTACCAATTTTGCATCTCACCGATTCTTTAGATCATTATTCAGAGAAGCTTTGCTTCCGGCATGTCGTTTGAGTGGTTGGATCGTTTTTAAGAGTTTTTTTTTACCTAATACTTTCTTGGATAGTTACCAAATGAATCTCTATGCTCCAGGTTTGAGTTTTTGATCGGTACGGATTCGTACCTCTCCGATGCTTTTGATCACAATTCTGAGAAGCTTAGGTACCGGAAAGTTGTTAGAGAGGTTGGATCATATTTAAGAGCTTCATTTTTATTGACAATATGCTAGGATTGTTACCAAATGAATCTCAATACTCGTGGATTAAATTTTTGACCTGTACGGATTTCATACCTCTCCGATGCTTTAGATTGCTATTCAGAGAAGCTTGGCTACCGACAAGTTGTTAGAGAGGTTGGATTATTTTTAAAATTTTGATTCGACAAAATCAATGCTGGGATATTTTCCAAATGAATCGTAATACTTTCGGTTTGAATTTTTGACAGGTACGGATTTCGTACTTATCCGATGCTTTAGATGGCAATTCTGAGAAGCTTGGCTACCGATAAGTCGCTAGAGAGGTTGGATCATATTTATGAGTTTCATTTTTGCTGACTATATGCTGGGATTGATACCAAATGAATCGTAATACTCCTGGCCTAAATTTTTGACCAGTACAGATTTCGTACATCTCCGATGCTTTAGATCGCTATTCAGAGAAGCTTGGCTACCGGGAAGTTGTTTAAGAGTTTCGTTTTGACTAAATACATGCTAGGATATTTACCAAATGAATTGCAATACTCTCGGTTTTAATCTATGGCCGGTACGGATATTGCACCTCTCCGATGCTTTATATCGCCATTAGGTGAAGCTTGGCAAACGGCAAGTCGTTGGAGAGGTTGGATATTTTTTAAGAGATTTGTTTAAACCGAAAATACGCAAGGATTGTTACCAAATGAATCGCTATAATCTTGGTTTGAATTTCTGACCGGTATCGATTTCATTCCTCACCGATGCTTTAGATCGCTATTCAAAGAAGCTTGGATACCGGCATGTCGTTTCATAAGTTGGATCATTTATAAGAGTTTCGTTTCGACCAAATCCATGCTAGGATATTTACCAAATGAATAATAATACTCCCGGTTTGATTTTTTTACCGGTACGTATTTCGTACCTCTCCGATGCTTTAGATCGCTATTTTGAGAAACTTTGATACTGGCAAGTCCTTTGAGTGGTTGGGCCATTTTAAAAAGTTTTACTTCGACCAAATATATGCTAGGATATATACCAAATGAATCGCAATACTCCCGGTTTGAATTTTAGACCGGTATAGATTTCGTACCTCTCCGATGCTTTAGATCGTAATTCGACGAAGATTTGCTGCCGGTAACTCGTTTGAGAAATTGGATCATTTTAAAGAGTTTCATATCACCTGACAACTTGCCAGGACTGTTCCCAAATGAATAGCAATGCTCCCGCTTTGAATTATTGAACATAAAAAATTTTGTACCTCTCCGGTGCTTTAGATCATAATTCGGAGAAGCTTGGCTACCGACAACTAATTTAATAGGTTTGATCGCATTTATGAGTTTTGTCATGCCTGACAACATGCTAAAAATGGTCTTAAATGAAAAGATATACTCTTGGTTTGAGTTTTAGACCGGTACGGATTTCGTACATTTCTGATGCTTTAGATCGCAATTCGGAGAAGGCAACTCGTTTGAGAGGTTTGAAATTTTTTAAGAGTTTCGTTTTGTCCGAAATCAAGCTAGGATTGTTACCTAATGAATCGCTATAATCACGGCTTAAATTTATTTCCGGTATCAATTTCGTACCACATCGATACTTAAGATCACAATTCAGAGAAGCTTGGCTGCTGAAAAGTCGTTTGATTGGTTGAATCATTATTAAGAGTTTCATTTCAGCAAAATCCATGCTAGGATATTTACCAAATGAATCGCAATACTCCCGGTTTGAATTTTTGACCGGTACGGATTTCGTATCTCTACGATGCTTTAGATCGCAATTTAGAGAAACTTGACTACCGGCAAGTCGTTTGAGAGGCTGGATCACTTTTAAGAGTTTCGTTTAAACAGAATACATGCTAGAATAGTAACCAAATGAATCACAAAACTTCCAGCTTCTACTTTTAACTGGTACGGATTTCGTACCTCTCTGATGCTTTAGATCGTATTTCGCAGAAGTATGGCTACCGGCAACTGATTTTAAGTGGTTGGATTATTTATAAGAGTTTCGATACGACCAAATACATGCTAGGATAGTTATGAAATGAATCGCAATACTCTCGGTTTGAACATTTGACCGGTAAGGATTTCGTACCTCTCCGATGCTTTAGATCGTAATTTTGAGAAGCTTGGCTACCGGCAAGTCGTTATAGGGGTTGGATCATATATAAGAGTTTCATTTTACTGACCATATGCTTGGATTGTTTCCAAATAAATCGCAATACTCCTGTCTAGAATTTTTGACCGGTACGGATTTTGTACCTCTGCGATGCTTTAGATCGCAATTCGGTAATGCTTAGCTACCGGCAACTAGTTTGAGAGACTAGACTATTATTAAGAGTTTCATATCGCCGGACAACTTGCCAGGACTATTCCCAAATGAATAACAATACTCCCGGTTTAAATTTTTGAACATAACAAACTTTGTACCTCTCCGGTGATTTAAATCATAATTCGGAGAAGCTTGGCAACCAGCAACTAATTTGAGAGGTTTGATCGCATTTATAAGTTCTGTAGCGCCTGAAAACATGCTTGAAATTATCCTATATGAATCGATATACTCTTTGATTGAATTTTAGACCGGTACGGATTTCGTAAATTCCCGATGCTTTAGATTGCAATTCGTAGAAGGCAACTCGTTTGAGAGGTTTGATATTTTTTAAGAGTTTTGTTTAGTCCGAAAACTTGTTAGGATTGTTACCAAATAAATCGCTATAATAACGGTTTAAATTAATGACCGGTACCGAATTCGTACCTCATCGATGCTTTAGATCGCAATTCAGAGAAGCTTGGCTACCGGCAAGTCGTTTAATTGGTTGGATCATTTTAAAGAATTTCACTTTGACAAATTACATGCCCGGAGAGATGCCAAATAAATCACAATACACCCGATTTTAATTTATGTCCGGTACGGATTTCGTACCTCTCCGATGCTTTAGATCGTAATTCGGTGACGCTTTGCTACCGGCAACTCGTTTGAGAGATTTGATCATTCTTAAGAGTTTTGTATCGCCTGACAACATGCTAGAATTGCTATCAAATGATAAGCAATACACCCGGTTTGAATTTTTGAACATAACAGATTTTGTACCTCTCCAGTGCTTTAGATCGTAATTCGAAGAAGCTTGGTTACCGACAACTCATTTGAAAGGTTCGATCGCTTTTAGGAGTTTTCTCGCGCCTAACAACATTCTAGGGCTGCTTCTAAATGAATCAATATACTCCCGGTTTGAATTTATGACCGGTACCGATTTCGTACCTTTCAGATGCTTTAAATCGCATTTTGGAGAAGCTTAGCTACAAACAGCGGGTTTGAGAGGTTCGATCACTTTTATGAGTTTTGCCACGCCTTAGAACATGCTAAGAATGCTTCTAAATGAATCGATATACTCCCAGCTTGGATTTTGGACCAGTACGGATTTCGTACATTCCCGATGCTTTAGACCGCAATTCGGAGAAGCTTCGCTACCAGGAACTCGTTTGAGAGGATGTATATTTTTTAGGAGTTTCGTTTAGACTGCAAACATGCTAAGATTGTTACCAAATGAATTGCAATATTTCCGGTTTAAATTTATGACCGGTACCGATTTCGCATCTCGCCGATGCTTTAGATCATTATTCAGAGAAGCTTTGCTTCCGGCATGTCGTTTGAGAGGTTGGATCTTTTTTAAGAGTTTATTTTTTACCAAATACTTGCTTGGATAGTTACCAAATGAATCGCTATGCTCCCGGTTTGAGTTTTTTACCGGTACGGATTTCGAACCTCTCCGATGATTTTGATCACAATCCTGAGAAGTTTGGGTGCTGGAAAGTTGTTAGAGAGGTTGGATCATATTTAAGAGCTTCATTTAGATTGACAATATGCTAGGATTGTTACCAAATGAATCCCAATACTCGTGGATTGAATTTTTGACCTGTAGGGATTTTATACCTCGCCAGTGCTTTAGATCGTTATTCAGAGAAGCTTGGCTACCGGCAAATCGTTAGAGAGGTTATATTATTTTTAAAAGTTTTGATTCAACAAATTCAATGCTATGATATTTTCCAAATGAATCGCAATACTATCGGTTTGAATTTTTGACAGGTATGGATTTTGTACTTATCCGATGCTTTAGATCGTAATTATGAGAAGCTTGGCAACCGACAAGTCGTTAGAGAGGTTGGATCATATTAAAGAGTTTCATTTTTACTGACAATATGCTGGGATTGATACCAAATGAATCGCAATACTCTCGGCTTAAATTTTTGACCGGTACAGATTTCGTACTTCTCCGATGCTTTAGATCGCTATTCAGAAAAATTTGGCTTCCGGGAAGTTGTTTGAGAGGCTTGATCTCTTTTAAGAGTTTTGTTTCAACTAAATACATGCTAGAATATTTACCAAATGAATTGCAATAGTCTCGTCTTGAATTTATGGCCGGTACGGATTTTGTACCTCTCCGATGCTTTATATCGTAATTTGGTGAACGGAAAGTCGTTTGTGAGGTTTGATATATTTTAAGAGTTTCATTTTGTCTGAAAACATGCTAGGATTGTTACCATATAAATCGCTATAATCCCGGTTCAAATTTATGATCGGTACAAATTTTATACCTCACAAATGCTTTAGATCGCTATTAAGAGAGGCTTTGCTACCGGAAAGTCGTTTGATAGGTTGAATCATTTTTAAGAGCTTCGTTTCAACCAAATCCATGCTAGGATATTTACATAATGAATTGCAATACTACCGGTTTGATTTTTGACCGGTACGGATTTCATACCTTTCTTATGCTTTAGATCCCTATTCAGGGAAACTTTGCTACCGGCAATTCGTTTGGGAGGTTGGATCGGTTTAATGAGTTTCACTTCGACCAAATACATGCTAGGATAGTTACCAAATGAATCGCAATACTCCCGGTTTGACTTTATGACCGGTACGGATTTCGTACCTCTCCGATGCTTTAGATCGCAATTCAGAAAAGCTTTACTAGCGGTAACTCGTTTGAGAGATTGGATTATTTTTAAGAGTTTGGCTACCGGACAACATGCTAGGATTATTCCCAAAAGAATCGCAATACTCCCAGTTTGAATTCTTGAACAGACGGATTTTGTACATCTCCGACGCTTTAGATCGTAATTCGGAGAAGCTTGGCTACCGGAAACCCATTTGAGAGGTTCGATCACTTTTAGGAGTTTTGTCGCACCTGTCAACATGCTATGACTGCTCCTAAATGAATCGATATACTCTCGGCTTGTATTTTTGTCCGGTACGGATTTCGTACCTTCCCGATGCTTTAGTTCTCATTTCGGAGAAGCATCGCTTCCAGCAACTCGTTTGAGAGGTTCAATCGCTTTTATAAGTATTTTCACGCTTGAGAATATGCTAGGAATGCTCCTAAATGAATCGATATACTCCCGGTTTGAGTTTTGGACTAGTACGGATTTTGTACCTTCCCATATCGCAATTCGGACTAGCAACTTGTTTGAGAGGTTGGATAATTTTTAAGAGTTCCGTTTAGGCCGCAAACATGCTAGAATTGTTACCAAATGAAATGCCATAATCCCGGTTTGAATTTATGACCGGTATCGATTTAGTACCTCACTGATGCTTTAGATCGCTATTCATAGAAGCTTTGCTACCGGCAAGTTGTTTGAGAGGTAGGATCACATTTAAGAGTTTCGTTTAGGCCAAATACTTACTAGGATAGTTAGCAAATTAATCACAATACTCCCGGTATGAATTTTTGACCGATACGGATTTCGTACTTCTTCGATTATTTAGATCAAAATTCTGAGAATCTTGGCAACCGACAAGTCGTTAGAGAGGTTCGATCATATTTTAGGGTTTCATTTAGACTTACAATATGTTAGGATTGTTACCAAATGAATCGCAATACTCTTGGCCTTAATTTTACACCGGTACGGATTTCGTACCTCTCCGATGTGTTAGATCGCTATTCTGAGAAGCTTGGCTACCGGGAAGTTGTTTGAGAGGTTGGATCATTTTTAAGAGTTTTATTTTGACTAAATCCATGATAGGATATTTACCAAATGAATCGCAATACACCCGGTTTGAATTTATGACATGTACATATTTCGTACCTCTCCGATGTTTTAGATCGTAATTAGGTGAAGCTTGGCTACCGGCAAGTCATTAGAGAGGTTGGATATTTTATAAGAGTTTTGTTTACACCGAAAACATGCATAGATTTTTACCAAATGAATCGCTATAATCCTAGTTGGAATTTATGAACGGTACCGATTTTGTACCTCACCGATGCTTTAGATCGCTATTCAGTGAAGCTTGGCTACCGGCAAGTCATTTGATAGGATGGATCATTCTTAAGAGTTTCGTTTCGACCAAATCCATGCTAGGCAATTTACCTAATGAATCGCTATACTCCTGGTTTAAATTTTTGAGCGGTACGGATTTCATACCTCTCCGTTTCCAGGATTGTTCCCAAATGAATCGCAATACCCCCAGTTTGAATTTTTGAACATAACAAATTTTGTACCTCTCCGGCGCTTTAGATCGTAATTTGGAGAAGCTTGGCTTCCAACAACTCATTTGAGAGGTTTGATCACTTTTATGAGTTTTGTCACGCCTGACAACATGCTAGGAATGGTGCTAAATGAATCGATATACTCCCGGTTAGAATTTTTGACCGGTACGGATTTCGTACATTCTCAATGCTTTAGATCACAATTCGAAGAAGGCAACTCTTTTGAGAGGTTTGAAATTTTTTAAGGGTTACGTTTAGCCCGAAAACATGTTAGGATTGCTACCAAATGAATCTCTATATTCCCGACTTGAATTTATGACCGGTAACGATTTCGTACCTCACCGATGCTTTAGATCGATATTCAGAGAAGCTTTGCTGCCGGCATGTCGTTTGATTGGTTGGATCATTTTTAAGAGTTTTTTTCGACCAAATACATGTGAGGATAGTTACCAAATGAATCACAATACTTCCGATTAGAACTTTTGATCGGTACGGATTTTGTACCTCTCAATGCTTTTAGTCGCTATTCAGAGAAGCTTTGCTACCGGCAAGTCGTTTGAAAGTTTAGATCGCTTTAAAGAGTTTTGTTTAAACCAAATATTCTAGGATAGTTTTAAAATGAATCGCAATTCTCCCGAATTAAATTTTTGACTGGTGCGGATTTCGTACCACTCCGATGCTTTAGATCGCTATTTAGGGATGCTTTTCTACCGGGAAGTCGTTTGAGAGGTTGGATCACTTTTAAGAGGTTTACTTCGACCAAATACATGATCGGATAGTTACCAAATAAATCGCAATACTCCCGGTTTGAATTTTTGAACGGTACGGATTTCGTACCTCTGCGATGCTTTAGATCGCAATTGGGTGAAGCTTTACTACCGGAAACTCGTTTGTGAGATTGGATCATTTTTAAGAGTTCGCATTTCCTGACAGCATGCTAGGATTCTTCCCAAATGAATCGTAATACTCCTGGTTTGAATTTTTGAAGAAAACTGATTTTGTACCTCTCCGATGCTTTAGACCGTAATTCGAAGAAGCTTGGTTGGCGGCAACTCATTTGAAAGGTTCAATCCCTTTTTTGAATTTTTTCACGCCTAACATCAAGCTAGGACTGCTCCTAAATGAATCGATATACTCCTGGTTCAAATTTTTGACCGGTACGGATTTTGTACCCTCCCGATGCTTTAGATCGCAATTTGGAGAAGCTTCGGTACTAGCAACTCGTTTGAGAGTTTTGATATTTTTTAAGAGTTTCGATATGACCAAAAAAATTCTAGGATTGTTACCAAATGAATCGCTATAATCCAGGTTAGAATTTAAGACCGGTACCGATTTTGTACCTCACCGATGCTTTAGATTTTAATTCTGAGAAGCTTTTCAGCCGGCAAGTTGTTTGAGATGCTCAATCATTTTTATGAGTTTTGTTTCATCCAAATACATGCAAGGATAGTTACCAAATAAATCGCAATACTCCCGGCTTAAATTTTTGACCGGTACAGATTTCGTACTTCTCCGATGCTTTAAATCGCAATTAAGAGAAACTTGGCTACCGGCAAGTCGTTTGAGAGGTTGGATCGCTTTTAAGAGTTTCGTTTTTTGCCAAATACATACTAGAATAGTAGCCAAATTAATCGCTAAACTCCAAGTTTAAATTTTTATTCAGTACGGATTCGTACCTCTCCGATACTTTAGATCGCTATTCAGAGAAACTTAGCATCCGGCAAGTCGCTTGAGAGGTTGGATCTTTTTTTGGGGTTTCTTTTCTACGAAATAATTTCTAGGATAGTTTCCAAATGAATCGCAATACTCCAGGTTTAACTTTTTGACCAGTACGGATTTCGTATCTCTCCGATGCTTTAGATCACTATTCAGGGAAACTTTGCAGCCGGCAAGTCGTTTGAGAGGTTGGATCGTTTTTAAGAGTTTCACTTCGACAAAATTCAAGCTCAGATAGTTGCCAAATAATCGCAATATTCCCAGCTTGAATTTTAGACCGGTATGGATTTCGAACCTCTCCGATGCTTTAGATCACAATTAGGTGAAGCTTTGCTACCGGCAACTCGTTTGTGAGATTGGATCATTTATAAGAGTATCGTATCGCCCAAAAACATGCAAGGATCGTTCCCAAATAAATTGCAATTCTCCCGGCTTGAATTTTTGAACAGAACGGATTTTGTACCTCACTGGTACTTTAGATCGTAATTCGAAGAAGCTTGGCTACCGCCAACTCATTTGAGAGGTTCGATCGCTTTTAGGAGTTTTGTCACGCCTGACATCAAACTAAGAATGCTCCTAAATAAATCGATATACTCTCATTTTGAATTTTTGGCCGGTAGGGATTTCGTACCATCCCGATGCTATAGTTCGCATTTCGGAGAAGCTTCGCTACCCGCAACTCGTTTGAGATTATGGAAATAATTTAAGAGTTTCGATTTGACCGAAAACATTCTAGGATTGTTACCAAATGAATCGGTATAATCCAGGTCAGAATTTAAGACCGGTCCCGATTTTGAACCTCACCGATGCTTTAGATTAATATTCAGAGAAGTTTTGCTGCCGGCAAGTCGTTTGAGAGGTTGGATCATTTTTATGAGTTTCGTTTCATCCAAATACATACTAGGATAGTTAACAAATAAATCACAATACTCCCAGTTTGAATTTTTGACCGGTACAGATTTCGTACCTCTCTCAAGCTTTAGATCGCTCTTCAGAGAAAATAGCGTAATGGAAAGTCGTTTGAGAGGTTGGATCATTTTTAAGAGTTTTGTTTTTACCAAATGCATGCTAGAATAGTAACCAAATGAATTGCAAAACTCCTGGCTTTAATTTTTAACCGGTACGGATGTCGTACCTCTCCGATGCTTTAGATCGTATTTCGCCAAAGTATGGCTACCGTCAACTCATTTGAGTGATTGGATCATTTATAAGAGTTTCGTTTCAACCAAATTCATGCATGGATAGTTACGAAATGAATCGCAATACTCCCGGTTTTAGCATTTGACCGTTACGGATTTTGTACCTTTCCAATGCATTAGATCGCAATTCTAAAAAGCTTGGCAGCCGGCAACTCGTTATAGAGGCTGGATAATTTTTAATAGTTTCATTTTGACTAACAATATGCCAAGATTGTTACCAAATGAATCGCAATACTCCCGGCTTGATTTTTTGACCGGTACGGATTTCATTCCTTTCCGATGCTTTAGATCGCAATTCTGAGAAGCTTGGCTACCCGCAAGTTCCTATAGAGGTTGGATCTTATTTAAGAGTTTCGTTTTGCCTGACAATATGCTAGGATTGTTACCAAATAAATCACAATACTCCCGACTGGAATTTTTGACCGGTATGGATTTTGTACCTCATCTATCCTTTAGATCGCAAATTCGGTAAAGCTTAGCTACCGGCAACTCATTTAAGAGATTGGATTATTTTTAAGAGTTTTGTATCGCCCGACAACTTTTAAGGATTCTTCTCAAATGAATAACAATACTCCTGATTTGAATTTTTGAACATAACGAATTTTGAACCTCTCCGGTCCTTTAGATCGTAATTCGGAGAAGCTAGGCTACCGGCAAGTCATTTGTAAGGTTTGATCACTTTTATGAGTTTTGTCACGCTTGACAACAATGTAGGAATGGTCCAAAATGAATCGATAAACTCCCGGTTTGAATTTTTGACCTGTACGGATTTCGGACATTCCCGATGCTTTAGATCGCAATTCGGAGGAGGCAACTCGTTTGAGAGGCTTGATATTTTTTAAGAGTTTCGTTTAGTCCGAAAACATGCTTGGATTGTTGGCAAATGAATTTCTTTAATCCCGATTTGAATTTATGACCGGTACCGATTTCGTACCTCACCGATGCTTTAGATCGCTATTAAGAGAAGCTTTGCTGCCGGCATGTCGTTTGAGTGTTGGATCATTTTTATAAAAATTGTTTCGACCAAATATATGCTAGGATAGTTAACAAATGAATCACAATACTCCCGGTTTGAACTTTTGATCGTTACGGATTTCGTAACTCTCCGATTCTTTAAATCGCTATTTAGAGAAGCTTTGCAACCGACAAGTTGTTTGAGAGTTTGGAACGTTTTTAAGAGTTTCATTTTGACCAAATATTTTGGGATAGTTACAAAATGAATCGCAATACTCCTTATTAAAATTTTTGACCCGTACGGATTTCGTACCTCTCGGATGCTTTAGATCTATTCAGAGAAACTTAGCTTCCGACAAGTCGCTTGAGAGGTTGGATTGCTTTTAAGAGTTTCTTTTCTACCAAATACTTGCAAGGATAGTTACCAAATGAATCGCAATACTCCCGGTTTGACTTTTCGAACGATACGGATTTCGAACCTCTCCGAAGCTTTAGATTGCAATTTTGAGAAGTTTAACTACCGAAAAGTTGTTAGAGAGGTTAGATCGTATTTAAGAGATTCATTTTGATTAACAATATGCTAGGATTATTACCAAATGAATCGCAATACTCCCGGCTAGAATTTTTGACCGGTACAAATTTTGTACCTTTCCGAAGCTTTAGATTGCTATTCAGAAAAGCTTGGCTACCGGCAAGTCGTAAGAGAGGTTAGATTATTTTTAAGAGTTCGTTTTGACAAAATCCATGCAAGGATATTTTCCAAATGAACTACAATACTCCCATCTTGATTTTTTGACCGGTAGGGATTTCCTACCTCTCTGATGCTTTATATTGCTATTTAAAGAAGCTTGGCTACCTGCAAGTCGTTTGAGTGGTTGGATCGTTATTTAGAATTCTGTTTTGACCAAAACATGCCAGAATAGTTGCCAAATGAATCCCAATACTCGCAGTTTGAATTTTTGACCGGTACGGATTTTGAACCACTCCGATGCTTCATATCGCAATTTGGAGAAGCTTGGCTTCCCGATGCTATAGATTTCAATTTTGAGAAGTTGGCTACCAGCAAGTCATTTGAGAGATTGGATTATTTTAAAGAGTTTCGCTTTGATTGAAAATATGCTAGGATTGTTACCAAATGAATTGCACAACTCCTAGTTTGAATTTTTGACCGGTACGGATTTCGAGCCTCTCCGAGGCTTTATATCATAATTCAGAAATGCTTTGATACCGGCAAGTCATTTGAGAGGTTGGATTACTTTAAATAGTTTCATTTCGACCAAATACTTGTTAGGATATATACCAAGTGAATCGCAATACTCCCAGTTTAAATTTTTGACTGGTACGGATTTCGTACCTCTCCGATGCTTTAGATCGCAATTTAGAGAAGCTTGGCTACCGGCAAGTCCTTAGAGAGGTTGAATCATATTTAAGATTTTCATTTTGGCTAACAATATGCTAGGATTGTTACCAAATGAATCCCAATACTCCCAGCTTGAATTCTGTACGGATTTCGTAGCTCTCCGATGCTTTAGATTGCGATTCAGAGAAGCTTGGCTACTGGCTAGTTGATTGAGAGGTTGGATCGTTTTTAAGAGTTTTGTTTCAGTAAAATTCATGCTAGGATATTTACCAAATAAATCGCAATACTCCGGGTTTGATTTTTTGATCGGTAAGGATTTCGTACCTCCCCGATGCTTTAGATCGCTATTCAGAGAAGCTTTGCAACCGGAAAGTCATTAGAGAAGTTGGTTCATTTTTTAGAGTTTTACTTCGACCAAATACATGTTCGGTTAGTTTCCAAATGAATCGCAATACTCCCGGATTGAATTTGTGACTAGTACGGGTTTTGTACCTCTCCGATGCTTTAGGTCGCAATTTAGCAAAGCGTAGCTATCGGCAACTCGTTTCAGGGATTATATCATTTTTAAGAGTTTCGCATATCCCGACAACTTGCCAGGATTGTTCCCAAATGAATCGCAATACTCCCGGTTTGAATTTTTGAACAGAACAAATTTTGTACCTCTCTGGTGCTTTAGATAGTAATTTGGAGAAGCTTGGCTACCGACAACTTATTTGAGAGGTTTGATCACTTTTATTAGTTTTGTCATCCCTGACAACATGCTAGGAATGGTGCTAAATGAATCGATATACTCCCGGTTTGAATTTTTGACCGGTACGGATTTCGTACATTCTCAATGCTTTAGATCACAATTCGAAGAAGGCAACTCTTTTGAGAGGTTTGATATTTTTTAAGAGTTACGTTTAGCCTGAAAACATGCTAGGATTGCTACCAAATTCAAGCCGGGAGGCTTGAATTTATGACCGGTACCGATTTTGTACCTCACCGACGCTTTAGATCGCTATTCAGAGAAGCTTTACTGCCGGCATGCCATTTGATTGGTTGGATCATTTTTAAGAGTTTTTTTTCGACCAAATACATGTGAGGATAGTTACCAAATGAATGACAATACTCCCGATTTGAACTTTTGATCGGTACGGATTTCGTACCTCTCCAATGCTTTTAGTCGCTATTCAGAGATGCTTTGCTAACGACAAGTCGTTTGAAAGTTTAGATCGCTTTTAAGAGTTTCGTTTAAACCAAATATTCTGGGATGGTTTCAAAATGAATCGCCATTCTCCCAGATTAAATTTTAGACTGGTACGGATTTCGTACCACTTCGATGCTTTAGATCGCTATTTAGGGATGCTTTGATGCCGGTAAGTCGTTTCAGAGGTTGGATCACTTTTAAGAGGTTTGCTTCGACCAAATACATGATCGGATAGTTCCAAATGAATCGCAATACTCCCGATTTGAATTTTTGAACGGTACGGATTTCGTACCTTTGCGATATCGCAATTTGGTGAAGCTTTACTACCGGAAACTCGTTTGTGTGATTGGATCATTTTTAAGAGTTCATATTTCCTGAAAACATGCTAGCATTCTTCCCAAATGAATTGCAATACTCCTGGTTTGAATTTTTGAACATAACGGATTTCGTACCTCTCCGATGCATTAGATCGTAATTCGGAGAAGCTTGGTTGGCGGAAACTTATTTGTAAGGTTCTATCGCTTTTTTGAGTTTTTTCACGCCTGACATCAAGCTAGGACTGGTCCTAAATGAATCGATATACTCCCGGTTTAAATTTTTGACCGGTACGGATTTCTTACACTCCCTATGCTTTAGATCGTAATTCGGAGAACCTTCGCTACCAGCAACTCGTTTGAGAGTTTTGATATTTTTTAAGAGTTTCGATATGACCAAAAATATTCTATGATTGTTACCAAATGAGTCGCTATAATCCAGGTTAGAATTTAAGACAGGTACCGATTTTGTACCTCACCGATGGTTTAGAATATAATTCAGAGAAGCTTTGCTGCCGGCAAGTTGTTTGAGATGTTGGATCATTTTTATGAGTTTCGCTTCGTTCAAATATATGCAAGGATAGTTACCAAATAAATCGCAGTACTCTCGGTTTAAATTTTTGACCGGTACAGATTTCGTACCTTTCGATGCTTTAAATCATAATTCAGATAAACTTGGCTACCGCCAAGTCGTTCGAGAGGTTGGATCGCTTTTAAGAGTTTCGTTTTTTCCAAATACATACTAGAATAGTAACCAAATGAATCGCAAAACTCCTAGTTTAAATTTTTGACCAGTACGGATGTCGTACCTCTCCGATGCTTTAGATTGCTATTCAGAGAAACATAACATCCCGGCAAGTTACTTCAGAGGTTGGATCTTTTTTTGGAGTTTCTTTTCTACCAAATAATTTCTAAGATAGTTGCCAAATGAATCGCAATACTCCCGGTTTAACTTTTTGACCTGTACGGATTTCATACCTCTCCGATGCTTTAGAACACTATTCAGAGAAACTTTGCAGCCGACAAGTCGTTTGAGAGGTTGGATTATTTTAAAGAGTTTCACTTCGACCAAATTCAAGCTCGGATAGTTGCCAAATAATCGCAATACTCCCGGCTTGAATTTTAGACTAGTACGGATTTCGAACTTCTTCGATGCTTTAGATCACAATTAGGATAAGCTTTTCTACCGGCAACTCGTTTGAGAGATTTGATCATTTATAAGAGTTTTGCATCGCCCAACAACATGCTAGGATCGCTCCCAAATAAATTGCAATACTCCCGGTTTGAATTTTTGTACAAAACGGATTTTGTATCTCACCGGTGCTTTAGATCGTAATTCAGAGAAGCTTGGCTACCGGCAACTCATTTGAGAGGTTTAATCGGTATTGGGAGTTTTGCTGCGCCTAACATCATTCTAGGAATGCTCCTAAATGAATCGATATACTCCCGTTTTGAATTTTTGGCCGATACGGATTTCGTACCATCCCGATGCCATAGTTCGCATTTCGGAGAAGCTTCGCTACCCGCAATTCATTTGGGAGTTTGGATAAATTTTAAGAGTTTCGATAGGGCGGAAAGCAATCTAGGATTGTTACCAAATGAATCGGTATAATCCATTCAGAATTTAAGACCGGTCCCGATTTTGTACCTCACCAATGCTTTAGATTACTATTCAGAGAAGTTTTTCTGCCGGCAAGTCGTTTGAGAGGTTGGATAATTTTTATGAGTTTCGTTTCCTCCAAATACATGCAAGGATAGTTACCAAGTAAATTGCAATACTCCCGATTTGAGTTTTTTACCGGTACAGATTTTGAACCTCTCCGATGCTTTAGATCGCAATTTAGAGAAACTTGGCTACCGGCAAGTCGTTAGCGAGGTTGGATCGCCTTTAAGACTTTCATTTTTGCCAAATACATGCTTGAATAGTAACCAAATGAATCCCAAAACTCCTGGTTTTAATTTTTAACCGGTACGGATGTCGTACCTCTCTAATGCTTTAGATCATTTATAAGAGTTTTTTTGGATCATTTATAAGAGTTTTTTTGGGCTAAATACATGCTAGGATAGTTATGAAATGAATCGCAATACTCTCGGTTTGAACAATTGACCGGTACGGATTTCGTACCTCTCTGATGCTTTAGATCACAATTCTGTGAAGCTTGGCTACTGGCAAGTCGTTATAGAGGTTGGATCATATTTCAGAGTTTCGTTTTGACTTGCAATATGCTAGGATTGTTACATAATGAATCATAATAATCCCGGCCTGAATTTTTGACCGGTACGGATTTCGTACCTCTCCGATGCTTTTGATGCAATTTGGAATAGCTTAGCTACCGGCAGCCCGTTTAAGAGATTGGATCATTTTTAAGAGTTTCATATCGCCCGACAACTTGCCAGGATTGTTCCCAAATGAATAGCAGTACTCCCGGTGTGAATTTTTGAACAGAACAAATTTTGTACCTCTCAGGTGCTTTAGATCGTAATTCAGAGATGCTTGGCTACTGGCAACTCATTTGAGAGGTTTGATCACTTTTATGAGGTTAGTCATGCCTGACAACATGCTAGTAATGGTCCTAATGAATTGATATACTCCCGGCTTGAATTTTTGACCGGTACGGATTTTGTAGATTTCCGATGCTTTAGATCGTAATTCGGAGAAGGCAACTTGTTTGAGAGGTTTGATATTTTTAAAGTTTTTCGTTTAGTCCAAAAAGATGCTAGGATTATTACAAAATGAATCTTTATAATCCCGGTTTTTAATTTATGACCGATGCCGATTTCGTACGTCACTGATGCTTTAGATCGCTATTAAGAGAAGTTTTGATGCCGGCATGTCGTTTGAGTGGCTGGATCGTTTTAAAGAGTTTTGTTTCGACCAAATACATGCTAGGATAGTTACCAAATGAATTACAATACTCCCAGTATGAAATTTTGATCGGTACGGATTTTATACCTCTTCGATGCTTTAAGTCGCTATTTAGAGAAGCTTTGCTACCAGAAAGTTGTTTTAGAGTTTGGATCATTTTTATGAGTTTTGTTTTGGCCTAATATCCAGGGATTGTTACAAAATGAATCGCAATACTCCCAGTTTAAATTTTTGACCTGTTCGGATTTCGTACCTCTACGATGATTTAGATAGTTATTCAGAGAAACTTAGCATCCGGAAAGTCGCTTGAGAGGTTGGATCTTTTTTTGGAGTTTCTTTTCAACCAAATAATTTCTAGGATAGTTGCTAAATGAATCGCAATACTCCCGGTTTAACTTTTTGACCGGTGCAGATTTCATACCTCTCCGATGCTCTAGATCGCAATTTAGAGAAGGTTGGCAACCAGAAAGTTGCTAGAGAGGTTGGAACATATTTAAGTGCTTCGTTTTGATTAACAATATGCTAGGATTGTTACCAAATGAATCACAATACTCCCGGTTTGAATTTTGGACTGGTACGGATTTTGTACCACTCCGATGCTTTAGATCACTATTCAGAGAAGCTTGGCTATCGGTAAGTCGTTAGAGAGGTTGGATCATTTTAAGAGTTTTTGTCAACAAAATCCATGCTTGGATTGTTACCAAATGAATCCCAATACTCCCGGTTTGAATTTTTGACCGGTATGGATATAGTTACACTCCGATGCTTCAGATCGCAATTCGGAGAAGCTTGGCTACAAGCAACTTATTTGAGAGGTTGATTTTTCAAAGTGCTTTATATCGCTCGACAACATACTTGGATTGTTGCCTAATGAATTACAATATTCCTAGTTTGAATTTTTGAATGATAAAGATTTTGTACCACTCTGATTCTTCAGATCGCAATTCGGTGAAGCTTTGCTACTGACAACTTGCTTGAGAGTTTGCATCATTTATAAGAGTATCGTATCGCCCGACATCATGTTAGGATTGTTCCAATTGAATCATAATACTCTCGGTTTCAATTTTTTAACAAAATGGATTTTTTACTTCTCCATTGCTTTAGATCGTTATTCAGAGAAGCTTGGCTGCCGAAAACTCATTTCAGAGGTTCGATCATATTTATGAGCTTTGTAACGCCTGAGAATATGCTAGGAATGCTCCTAAATGAATCGATATACTCCCGGTATGAATTTATGACCATTACAAATTATGCACCTTCCCGATGCTTAGATCGCAATTCAGAGAAGCTTAACTACTGCCAGCAACTCATTTAAGAGGTTGGATATTTTTTAAGAGTTTTGTTTAGACCGCAAACATGCTAGGATTGTTACCAAATGAATTGCTGTAATCCCAGATTAAATTTATGACCGGTACCGATTTTGTACCTCACCAATGCTTTAGATCACTATACAGAGAACTTTGCTAGCGGCAAGTCGTTTGAGAGGTGGGATCACTTTTAAGAGTTTCTATTTGACCTAATACTTGCTAGGATAGTTAGCAAATGAATCGCCATATTCTCGGCTTTAATTTATGACCGGTACGGATTTTGTACCTCTCCGATGCTTTAGATCGCAATTCAGAGAAGCGTGGCTACCGACAAGTCCTTAGAGAGGTTAGATCATATTTAATAGTTTCATTTTGACTGAAAATTTGCTAGGATTGTTACCAAATGAATCGCAATACTCCTGGCTTTATTTTTTAACCGGTATGGATTTTGTACCTCCCCGAGGTTTTTTATCGCTATTTAGAGAAGCTTGGCTACCGGGAAGTTGTTTGAGAGGTTGGATCATTTTTAACAGTTTCGTTACGACTAAATCTATGCTAGGATATTTACCAAATGAATTGCAATACTCCGATTTTAATTTTTGACTGGTACGGATTACGTACCTCTCCGATGCTTTAGATCGCAATTAGCTAAAGTTTGGCTACAAGCAAGTCGTTAGAGAGGTTGGATATTTTTTAAGAGTTTCGATTAGACCAGAAACATGCTAGGATTGTTACCAAATGAATCGCTATAATCCCAGTTTAAATTAATGACCGGTACCGATTTTGTACCTCACCAATGCTTTAGATCGCTATTCAGAGAACTTGGCTACTGGCAAGTCATTTGATAAGTTGGATTGTTTTTAAGAGATTAGTTTTGACCAAATCCATTCTAGGATATTTACCTAATAAATCGCAATACTCCTGGTTTTATTTTTTGAACGGTACGGATTTCGTACCTCTCCGATGCTTTAGATCGCTATTCAGATAAACTTTGCTACCGACAAGTCATTTGAGAGGTTAGATCATTTTAAAGAGCTCCACTTTGACCAAATACATGCTTGGATAGTTTCCAAATGAATCGCAATACTCCCAGCTTGAATTTATGATCTGTTCGGATTTCGTACCTCTCCGATACTTTAGATTACAATTAGGTAAAGCTTTGCTGTCGGCAACTCGTTTGAGAGATTGGATCATTTATAAGAGTTTCGTATCGTCCGACAACATGACAGGATCGATCCCTAATAAATTGTAATACTCCTAGTTCAAATTATAGAACATAACTGATTTTGAACCTCTTCGGTGCTTTAGATCGTAATTCGGAGAAGCTTGTCAATCGGCAACTCATTTGAGAGGTTCGATCACTTTTAGGAGTTTTTTCGTGCCTGACATCATGCTAGGACTGCTCCTAAATGAATCGATATACTCCCAGTTTGAATTTTTGACCGGTACGGATTTCGTACCTTCCCGAAGCTACAGTTCGCATTTCGGAGAAGCTTTGCTACCAGAAACTCGTTTGAGAGTTTGGATATTTTTTAAGAGTTTTTATTTGACCGAAAACATTTTAGGATTGTTACCAAATGAATCGCTATAATCCACGCTAGAATTTCAGACCTGTAACGATTTTGTACCTCACCGATTCTTTAGATTACAATTCAGAGAAGCTTTGCTCCCGGCAAGTTGTTTGAAAGGTTGGATCATTTTTAGGAGTTTCGATTCGTCCAAATACATGCAAGGATAGTTACTAAATAAATCGCAATACTCCCAGCTTAAATATTTGACCGGTATAGATTTCGTACCTCTCCGATGCTTTAGATCGCAATTCAGAGAAACTTGGCAACCGACAAGTCGCTTGTGAGGTTGGATCGCTTTTAAGAATTTCGTTTTTCCCAAATACATGCTATAATAGTAACCAAATGAATCGGAAAACTCCTGGTTTCAATTTTTTACCGGTATGGATGTCGTACCTCTCTGATGCTTTTGATCGTATTTTACAGAAGTATGGCTACAGACAACACATTTGAGTGGTTGTATCATTTATAAGAGTTTTTTTTCGACCAAATACATGCTTGGATAGTTAAGAAATGAATCGCAATACTCTCGGTTTGACCATTTGACCGGTACGGATTTTGTACCTCTCCGATGCTTTAGATCGCTATTCAGAGAAACTTTGCTACCGGCAAGTCGTTTGAGTGGTTGAATAGCTTTAAAGAGTTTCACTTCGACCAATTGCATGCTCGGTTAATTTCCAAGTGAATTGCAATACTCTCGGCTTAAATTTATGACCGGTATGGATTTTGTACCTCTCTGATACTTTAGATCACAATTAGAAGAAGCTTTGCTACCCGCAACTCGTTTGAGAGATTGGATCATTTTTAAGAGTTTCGTATCGCCCGACAACATGCTTGGATTGTTCCCAAATAAATCGTAATACTCCCGGTTTAAATTTTTGAGCAGAACGGATTTCGTACCACACCGGTGCTTTAGATCGTAATTCGGAGAATCTTGGCTACCGGTAACTCATTTGAGAGGTTCGATCGCTTTTAGGTGTTTTGTCACGCTAGACATCATGCTAGGACTGCTCCTACATAAATCGATATACTCCCAGTTTGAATTTTTGATAGGTACCGATTTTGTACCTTCCCGATGCTATAGTTCGCATTTCGGAGAGGCTTTGCATCCAGCAACTCGTTTGAGAGTTTGGATATTTTTTAAGAGTTTCGATTTAATTGAAAACATTCTAGGATTTGAACCAAATGAATCGCTATAATTCAGGTCAGAATATAAGACCGGTACCGATTTTGTATCTCACCGATTCTTTAGATTACTATTCAGAGAAGCTTTGCTGCCGGCAAGTCGTTTGAGAGGTTGGATCATTTTTATGAGTTTCGTTTTGACAAAATACTTGCTATGATAGGATGGATCGCTTTTAAGAATTTCATTTTTGCCCAATACATGCTAGAATAGTAACCAAATGAATCACAAAACTCATTGCTTCAATTTTTAACCGCTACGGATGTCGTACCTCTCCGATGCTTTAGATCGTATTTTGCAGAAGTGTGGCTACCGGCAATTCATTTGAGTGGTTGGATCATTTATAAGAGTTTTGTTTCGACCAATTACACGCTAGGATAGTTATGAAATGAATCGCAATACTCTCAGTTTGTACATTTGACCGGTACGGAATTCGTACCTCTCCGATGCTTTAGATCGTAATTCTGTAAAGCTTGGCTGCCGGCAAGTAGTTATACAGGTTGGATCATATTTAAGAGTTTCGCTTTGACTAGCAATATGCTAGGATTGTTACCTAATGAATCACAATAATTCCGGCTTAAATTTTTGACCGGTACGGATTTCGTACCTCTCTGATGCTTTAGATCGCAATTCAGAAAAGCTTACCTACCGGCAACTCGTTTTAGAGATTGGATCATTTTTAAGAGTTTCGTATCTCCCGACAACTTGCTAGGATTGTTCCCAAATGAATAGCAATACTCCCAGTGTTAATTTTTGAATCGAACGAATTTTGTACCTCTCCGGTGCTTTAGATCGTAATTCAGAGAAATTTGGCTACCAGCAACTCATTTAAGAGGCTTGATCACTTTTATGAGTTTTGTCATGCCTGACAAGATGCTAGGAATGGTCCTAAATGAGTCGATATACTCCCGGCTTGAATTTTTGACATGTACGGATTTTGTACATTCCCGATGCTTTAGATCGTAATTCGGTGAAGGCAACTCGTTTGAAAGGTTTGATATTTTTTAAGAGTTTCATTTAGTCCGAAAACATGCTAGGATTGTTACAAAATAAATATCTATAATCCCGATTTTTAATTTATGACCGGTGCCGATTTCGTACGTCACTGATGCTTTAGATCGCTATTAAGAGATGCTTTGCTGCCGGCATGTCGTTTGAGTGGTTGGATAATTTTTAAGAGTTTTTTTTTACCAAATACATGTTAGGATAGTTACCAAATGAATCACAATACTCCCAGTTTGAACTTTTTATCGGTACGGATTTCGTAACTCTCTGATGCTTTAAGTCGTTATTAAGGGAAGCTTTGCTACCGGCAAGTCGTTTGAGAGGTTGGATCATATTTTGGAGTTTCTTTTCTACAATATACTTTTTAGGATAGTTGCCAAATGAATCATAATACTCTCGGTTTGACCTTTTGACCGGTATGGATTTTGTTTCACTTCAATACCTCAGATCGCAATTCGGAGAAGCTTGGCTACCAGCAACTCGTTTGATAGGTTAATTTTTTAAAGTGCTTTATATCGCTCGATAACATACTTGGATTATTGCCAAATGAATTGCAATATTCCCAGTTTGAATTTTTGAACTGTAAGGATTTCGTGCCCCTACGATTCTTTAGATCGCAATTCGGTGAAGCTTTGCTACATGCAACTTGCTTGAGAGTTTGGATAATTTTTAAGAGTTTCGTATCGTCCGACAACATGCTAGGGTTGTTACCAATTGAATCACAATACTCCCGGTTTGAATTTTTGAACATAGCGGATTTTGTACTTCTTCATTGCTTTAGATCGTTATTCGGAGAAGCTTGGCTGCCGACATCTCATTCCAGAGGTTCCATTGCTTTTATGAGTTTTGTCAAGCCTGACAGCATGCTAGGACTGTTCCTAAAAGAATCGATATTCTCCCGGTTTGAATTATTGAACGATGCGGATTTTGTACGTTCCCGATGCTTTAGATTGCAATTCGGAGAAGCTTTGCTAAAATAACTCGCTTGAGAGGTTGGATATTATTTAAGATTTCCGTTTAGACCAAATACGTGCTAGGATTGTTACGAAAAGAATCGCTATAATCCTGGTTTGAATTTATGACCGGTACCAATTTTGCACCTTACCGATGCTTTAGATCGCTATATAGTGATGTTTTGCTACCGACAAGTCTTCTGTGAGGTTGGATCATTTTTAAGAGTTTCGTTTCGACCAAATACATGTTAGGATAGTTACCAAATGAATCGCAAAACTCCCAGCGTGATCTTTAAATCGGTACGGATTTTACACCTCTCCGATGCTTTAAGTCGTTATTCAAAGAAGCTTGGCTAGCGGCACGTCATTTGAGATTTTGGATCTTTTTTAAGTGCTTTGTTTCGACCGACAACATACTAGGATAGTTATCAAATAATTCGCAATGCTCCAGGCTAAAATTTTAGACCAGTACGGATTTCGTTCGTCTCTGATACTTTTGATTCCATTTTTGAGAAGCTTGGCTACCGGCAAGTCATTTGAAAGGTTGAATCACTTTAAAGAGTTTTGTTTTGACTGAAAATCTGCTAGAATTGTTACAAAAATAATTGCACAACATCCAATTTCAATTTTTAACCGAAACATTTCGTACATCTCCGAGGTTCTAGATCGTTATTCAGAGAAGCTTTGCTACTGGCAAGTCATTTAAGAGGTTGGATCATTTATAAGAGTTTCTTTTCGACCTAATGCTTCCAAAGATAGTTACCAAATGAATCGCAATACTCCCGGTTTGAATTTATGACCGGTACGGATTTTGTACCTCTCCGACGCTTTAGATCACAATTCTGAGAAGCTTGACTACCGGCAAGTTGTTTGAGAGGTTGGATCATATTTAAGTGTTTCGCTTTGACTGGCAATATGTCCGGATGCTTGCCAATTGAATCGCAATAATCTCGGCTTGAATTTATGATCGGTACGGATTTTGTACCTCTCCGATGCATTAGGTCACTATTCAGAGAAGCTTTGCTACCGGCAAGTCGTTTGATAGGTTGGATCATTTTTAAGAGTTTCGTATCGCCCAACAACATGCTAGAATTGTTTCCAAATGAATCGCAAAACTCCCGGTTTGAATTTATGAACAAAATAGATTTTGTATCTCTCTGATGCTTTAGATCGTAATTCGGAGAAGCTTGGCTACCGGCAACTCATTTGAGCGGTTCGATCGATTTTATGAGTTTTGTCGTGCCTGACAACATGCTAGGACTGCTCCTAAATGAATCGAAGTACTCCCGGCTTGAATTTTTGACCTGTACGGTTTTCTTACCTTCCTGATACTTTAGATTGCATTTCGAAGAAGCTTTGCTACCAGCAACTTGTTTGAGAGTTTGGAATGTTTTTAAGAGTTTCGATTTGACCAAAAACATGCTAGAATTGCTAGCAAATGAATCGCTATAATCTCGGATTGAATTTATGACTGGTACCGATTTTGTACCTCACCGATGCTTTAGATCGCTATTCAGAAAAGTTTTGCTATCGGCAAGTCGTTTAAGAGGTTGGATAATTTTTATTCCTGTCGTTTCGTCCAAATACATGCTAGGATAGTTACCAATTAAATCGCAATACTCCCGGTTTGAATTTTGGACCGGTACAGATTTCGTACCTATCCGATGCTTTAGATCGCTATTTAGAGAAACTTAGCTACTGGCAAGCCGTTCGAGAGGCTGGATAATTTTTAAGAGTTTCGTTTCCACCAAATATATGCTAGAATAGTAACTAAATGAATCTCGATACTCCCAGTTTCAATTTTTAACCCGTACAGATGTCGTTCCTCTTCGATGCTTTAGATCGTATTTCGTAGAAGTATGGCTACCAGCAACTCGTTTGAGTGGTTGGATCATTTATAAGAGTTTCATTTCGACCAAATACATGCAAGGATAGTTACCAAATGAATCGCAATACTCCTGACATAAACATTTGACCGGTACAAATTTCGTACCTCTCTAATGCTTTAGATCACAATTATGAGAAGCTTGGCTACCGGCAAGTCGTTAGAGAGGTCGGATCATATTTATGAGTTTCATTTTGACTGACAATATGATAAGATTTTTTCCAAATCAATCGCAATAGTTCCGGCTTGAACATTTGACCCGTACGGATTTCGTACCTCTCCGATGCTTTAGATCGCTATTCAGTGAAGCTTGGCTACCGGCAAGTCGTTTAATAGGTTGGATCATTTTTAAGAGTTTCTTTTCAACCAAATCCATGCTAGGATATTTACCAAATGAATCGCAATACTCCCGGTTTGATTTTTTGACCCGTGCGTATTTCGTACCTCTCCGATGATTTAAATCGCTATTCAAAGAAGCTTGGCTACCGGCATGTCGTTTGGGATTTTGGATCGTTTTTAAGAGTTTTGTTTCGTCCAAATATTCTAGGATATTTACCAAATGAATCGCAATACTCCCAGTTTGAGTTTTTGACCGGTACGGATTTTGTACCTCTTCGGTGATTTAGATCGTAATTCGGTGAAGCTTGGCTACCGGCAACTCATTTGTGAGGTTAGATCACATTTATGAGTTTTGTCACGCCTGAGAACATGCTAGGACGGCTCCTAAATAAATCGATATACTACCGGTATGAAGTTTTGACCGGTACGGATTTCTTGCCTATTCGATGCTTTAGATTGCAATTCGGAGAAGCTTCTCAACCAGCAACTCGTTTGTGAGTTTAGATATTTTTTAAGAATTTCGGCTTGACAAAAAAATGCAAGGATTGTTACCAAATGAATCGCTATAATCCCGGTTTGAATTTATGAGAATTACTAATTTTATACCTCACCGATGCTTTAGATCGCTATTCAGAGAAGCTTTGCTGCCGACAAGTCGCTTGAGAGTTTGGATCATTTTTAAGACTTTCGTTTCAATCAAATATTCTAGGATTGTTACCAAATGAATTGCAATACTCTCAGTTTGAATTTTGGACCGGTACAGATTTCGTACCTCTCCGATGCTTTAGATCGCTATTCAGAGAAGTCGTTTGAGAGGTTGGATCATTTTTAAGAGTTTCTTTTCTTCCAAATACTTTCTAGTATAGTTACCAAATGAATCGTGAAACTTCCGGTTTCAATTTTTAACCGGTACGGATGTCGTTAATCTCTGATGCTTTAGATCGTATTTCAGAGAAGTATGGCTACCGGCAGCTCGTTTAAGAGGTTGGATTATTTTTGAGAATTTTGTATTGACCGACAACATACTAGGATAGTTACCAAATGAATCGCAATACTCCAGGTTTGGATTTTTGACAGGTACAAATTTTGTGCATCTCTGATGCTTTTGATTTCAATTCTGAGAATCTTAGCTACTGGAAAGTCGTTTGAGAGGTTGAATTATTTTAAAGAGTTTCGTTTCGACTAAAAATATGATAGGATTATTTCCAAATTAATTGCACAAATCCTAGTTTTAATTATTGACCGGCATGGATTTCGTACCTCCCCTAGGCTTTAGATCGCTACTCAGAAAAGCTTTGCGCCGGCAAGTCGTTTGAGACATTGGATCGCTTTAAAGAGTTTCGTTTCTACAAAATACTTGCTTGGATAGTTACCAAGTGAATCGTAATCCTCCCGATTTGAATTTTAGACTGGTACGGATTTTGTGCCCCTCCGATGCCTTAGATCGCAATTCTGAGAAGCTTGGCTACCGGCATGTCGTTAGAGAGGCTGGATCTTATTTAAGAGTTTTGCTTTGACTGAAAATATGCTAAGATTGTTACTAATGAATCGCAATACTCCCGGTTTGAAATTTTGACCGATACGGATTTCGTACCACTCTGATGCTTTAGATGGCTATTCAGAGAAGCTTGGCTACCGGAAAGTCGTTTGATAGGTTGGATCAATTTTAAGAGTTTCGTTTCGACCAAATCCATGCTAGGTTATTTACCAAATGAATTGCAATACTCCCGGTTTGATTTTTTGACCGGTACGGATTCCGTACCTCCCCGATGCTTTAGATCGCTATTCAGAGAAGCATTTCAATCGGCAAGTCGTTTGAGAGATTAGATCATTTTTAATAGTTTCACTTCAACCAAATACATGTTAGGATAGTTACCAAATGAATCGTAATACTCCCGGTTTGAATTTTTGACCGGTACGAATTTCGTACCTCTCCGATACTTTAGATCTCAATACGGTGGAGATTTGCTACCGGCAACTCGTTTGAGAGATTGGATCATTTTTAATAGTATCGTATCGCCCGACAACATGCTAGGATTCTTCCCAAATAAATCGCAATACTCTTGGTTTGAATTTTTGAACATAACAGATTTTGTACCTCTCCGGTGCTTTAAATCGCAATTCGAAGATACTTGGCTACCGGCAACTCATTTAAGAAGTTTGATCACTTTTATGAGTTTGTCATGCCTAAGAACATGCTAAGACTGCTCCTAAATGAATCGATAAACTCCGGGCTTGAATTTTTGACCGGTACGAATTTATGACCGGTTTGGATTTCGTACCTCTCTGATACTTTAGGTCGCAATTCGGTGAAGCTTGGCTAACGGCAAGTCGATTGAAAGGTTGGATCTTTTTTAAGAGTTTCATTTAGACCAAAAAATATTATAGGATTTTTACCAAATGAATCGCTATAATCCCGGTTTGACTTTATGACCGGTACCGATTTCGTACCTCACCGATGCTTTAGATCGCTATTTTGAGATCCTTGGCTACCGAAAAGTTGCTTGATAGTTTGGATCCTTTTTAAGAGTTTCGTTTCGACCAAATCCATGCTAGGATAATTACCTAATGAATCGCAATACACCCGGTTTGATTTTTTGACCGGTACGGAGTTCGTACCTCTCCGATGCTTTAGATCGTTATTTAGTAAGGCTTTGCAATCGGCAAGTCGTTTGAGATGTTGGATCGTTTTAAAGAGTTTCACTTCGACCAAATACATGCTCGGATAGTTACCAAATGAATCGCAATACTTCCGGCTTGAATTTATGACCGGTACAGATTTCGTACCTCTCCGATGCTTTAAGTCACAATTCAGTGAAGCTTTGCTACCGGCAACACGTTTGGGAGATTAAAATGTTTTTAAGAGTTTCCTGTAGCCCAAGAACATGCTAGGATTGTCCCAAATGAATCGTAATTCTCATGGGTTGAATTTTTGAATAGAACAGATTTTGTACCTCTCCGGTGCTTAAGATCGTAATTCGGATAAGGTTGGTTTAAGTCACAAACTTATTTGAGAGGTTCGATCGCACTTATGAGTTTTGACATGCCTGACAACATGCTAGATCTGCTCTTAAAGGAATCAATATACTTTCGGTTGGAATTATTGAACGGTACGGATTTCGTACATTCCCGATGCTTTAGATCGCAATTCGGAGAAGCTATGCTATAACAACTCGTTTGAGAGGTTGGATATTTTTTAAGAGTTTTTTTTATACCGAAAACATGCTAGGACTGTTACCAAATGAATCGCTTTAATCCCGGTTTGAATTCATGACCAGTAACGAATTTGTACCTCACCGATGCTTTAGATCGTTATTCAGAGAAGCTTTGCTGCCGGAAAGTCGTTTGAGAGGTTGGATTATTTTTAAGAGTTTCGTTTTGACCAAATACATGCTAGGATAGTTACCAAATGTATCACAATACTCCCGTTTTGAAGTTTTGACCGGTACAGATTTTGTACCACTCCGATGATTTAAGTCGTTATTCAGAGAAGCTTGGATACCGGCAAGTTGTTTGAGAGTTTGGATCACTTTTAAGAGTTTCGTTTCAACCGACAACATACTAGGATAGTTACAAAATAAATCGTAATATTCCAGGTTTGAATTGTAGACCAGTACGGATTTCGTACTTCTCCGATGCTTTAGATTGTAATTCTCAGAAGCTTGGCTACTGACAAGTCGATTGAGAGGTTAGATCAATTTAAAGAGTTTTGTTTTGACAAAAAATATGCTAGGATTGTTACCAAATGAATAGCACAACTCCCAGCTTCACTTTTTTAACATAACGCATTTCGTACCTCTCCAAGGCTTTATATTGTTATTCAGAGAAGCTTTGCTTCCGGCAAGTCGTTTGAGAGGTTGGATCATTTTAAAGAGTTTCTTTTGGACCAAATAGTTCCTAAGATAGTTACCAAATTAATGGCAATACTCCCGGTTTGAATTTTTGACCGGTACGGATTTTGCACTTCTCCGATGCTTTAGATCGCAATTCTGAGAAGCTTGGCTACCGGTAAGTCATAAGAGTGGTTGGATTATATTTAAGAGTTTCGATTTGACTGACAATATGCTAGGATCGTGACTAAATGAATCGCAATACTCCCGGTTTTAATTTATGACCGATACGGATTTCGTACCACTCCGATGCTTTAAATGGCTATTCAGAGAAGCTTGGCTACCTGAAAGTCGCTTGATAGGTTGGGTCATTTTTAAGAGTTTTGTTTCGACCAAATCCATGCTAGGTTATTTTCCAAATGAATCGCAATACTCCCGATTTGATTTTTTGACCGGTACAGATTTCGTACCTCCCCGATGCTTTAGATCGCTATTCAGAGAAGCTTATCAACCGGCAAGTCGTTTGAGACGTTGGATCTTTTTTTAAGAGTTTCACTTCGACCAAATACTGGTTCGGATAGTTGTCAAATGAATTGCAATACTCCCGATTTGAATTTTTGACTGGTAAAGATTTTGTAGCTCTTCGATGCTTTAGATCGCAATGCGGTGAAGCTTTGCTACCGGTAACTCGTTTGAGAGATTGGATCATTTTTAATTGTATCGTATCGCCCGACAACATGCTAGGATTCTTCCCAAAGGAATTATAATACGCCTGGTTTGAGTTTTTGAGCATAAAGGATTTTGTACCTCTCCGGTGCTTTAGATCGCAATTCGGAGAAGCTTGGATACCGGCAACTCATTTGAGAGATTGGAATGCTTTTATGAGTTTTGAGAGATTGGAATGCTTTTATGAGTTTTGTCATGGCTGAGAACATGCCAGGAATGCTCTTAAATGAATCGTTATACTCCCGGTTAGAATTTTTTACCAGTAGGGAATTCGTGTCTTCACGAAGCTTTAGATCGCAATTTGGATATGCTTCCATACCCACAACTTTTTTTTGAGGATGGATATTTTTAAGAGTTTCGTATAGACCACAAACATGCTAGGATTGTTACCATATGAATCGCTATAACCCCGGCTGGAATTTTTGACCAGCACCGAATTTGTACCTCACCGATACTTTAGATTTCTACTCTTAGTAGCTTTGCTACCGACATGTCGTTTGAGAGGTGGGATCGTATATTAGAGTTTCGTTTTGACCAAATACTTTCACGGATAGTTACCATATGAATCACCATACTTCCGGTTTAAACTTTTGACCGGTACGGATTTTGCACCTCTCCGATACTTTAGTTCGCAATTCTAAGAAGCTTGGCTACCGACAAGTCGTTAGGGAGGTTGGATCAGATTTAAGGGTTTCATTTTGACTGACAATTTGCAAGGATTGTTACCAAATGAATCGCAATACTCCTGGCTTTAATTTTTGACCAGTACGGATTTCGTACCACTTCGATGCTTTAGATTGCTATTCAGAGAAGCTTGGCTACCAGCAAGTTGTTTGAGAGGCAGGATCATTTTTAAGAGGTTCGTTTTGTAAAAATCTATGCTAGGATATTTACCAAATGAATCGCAATACTCCCGGTTTGAATTTATGATCGGTACGGATTTCGTACCTCTCCGATGCTTTAGGTCGCAATTCGGTGAAGCTTGGCAACCGGCAAGTCATTTGAGAGGTGAGATATTTTTTAAGAGTTTCGTTTAGACCAAAATCATTATAGGATTTTTACCAAATGAATCGCTATAATCCCGGTTTGACTTAATGACCGGTACCGATTTCGTACCTCACCGATTCTTTAGATCGCGATTCAGAGATGTTTGGCTATCGGAAAGTCGTTTGATAGGTTGGATCATTTTTAAGAGTTTCGTTTCGACCAAATCCATGCTATGATAATTACCTAATGAATCGCAATACTCCCGGTTTAATTTTTTGACCGGTACGGATTTCGTACCTCTCCGATGCTTTAGATCGCTATTCAGTGAAGCTTTGCAATCGGCAAGTCATTTGAGATGGTGGATCATTTTAAAGAGTTTCCCTTCGACCAAATACATGTTCAGAGAGTTATCAAATGAATCACAATACTCCTGGTTTAAATTTATGACCGGTACGGATTTCGTACCTCTTCGATGCTTTAAGTTGCAATTCGTTGAAGTTTTGCTACCCGCAACTCGTTTTAAAGATTAGAAATTTTTAAAGTGTTTCGTGTCGCCCAAAAACATGCTAGGATTGTCCCAAATGAATCGCAATACTCCCGGGTTGAATTTTTGAATAGAATAGATTTTGTACCTCTCCGGTGCTTAAGATCGTAATTCGGATAAGCTTGGTTACCGGCAGCACATTCGAGAGGTTTGATCACTTTTATCAGTTTTGTCGTACCTAACAACATGCAAGGACAACTTCTAAATGAACCGATATACTCCCGGTTGGAATTTTTACTGGTACGGATTTCATACATTCCCGATGCTTTAGATCGCAATTCGAAGAAGCTTCGTTACCAGAACCGCGTTTAAGAGTTTGGATATTTTTTAAGTGTTTTGCTTTGACTAAAAACATTCTAGGATTGTTACCAAATGAATCCCAATAATCCCGGTTTGAATTTATAACTGGAACTGATTTTGTACCTCACCGATGGTTTAGATCGCTATTTAAACAAGCTTTGTTGTCGGCAAGTCGTTTGAGAGGTTGGATCATTTTAATGAGATTCATTTTGTCCAAATACATGCTATGATAGTTACCAAATAAATCACAATACTCCCGGTATGAATTTTGGACCGGTACGGATTTCGTACCTCCCCGATGCTTTAGATAACTATTCAGAGAAGCTTGGCTACCGGCAAGTTGTTTGAAAGGCTGGATCGCTTTAAAGAGTTTTGTTTCAGCCAAATACATGCTAGAATAGCAGCCAAATGAATCGCGAAACTCCCAGTTTCAATTTTAAGCCGGTACGGATGTCGTACCTCTCCTATAGTTTAGATCGTATTTCGTAGAAGTATGGCTACCGACAACTATGTGCTAGGATAGTTACCAAAAGAATCGTAATACTTCCGATTTAAACTTTTGACAGGTACGGATTTCGTACCTCTCTGATGCTTTAGATCGCAATTTTGAGTAGCTCGGCTACTGGTAAATCGTTTGAGAGGTTGGATCATATTTAAGAGTTTCCTATTGACTGACAATATGCTAGAATTTTTACCAAATGAATCGCAATACTCCCGAATTGAATTTCTGACCGGTACAGATTTCGTTCCTCTCCAATGCTTTAGATTGCTATTCAGAGAAGCTTGGCTACCGAAAAGTTGTTTAATAGGTTGGATCATTTTAAAGAGTTTTGTTTCATCCAAATCAATGCTTGGATATTTACCAAATGAATCGAAATATACCGGTTTGATTTTTTGACCGGTGCGGATTACGTACCACTCCGATGCTTTATATCGCTATTCAGAGAAGCTTTTTTACCGACAAGTCGTTTGAGAGGTTGAATATCTTTAAAGAGTTTCACTTAGACCAAATACATGCTCGAATAGTTACCAAATGAATCGCAATATTTTCGGTTTAAATTTATGACCGGTGCGGATTTCGTACCTCTCCGATGCATTAGATCGCAATTTGGTGAAGCTTTGCTGCCAAAAACTTGGTTGAGAGATTGGATTATTTTTAAGAGTATCGTATCGCCCGAAAACATGCTAGGATTGCTCCCAAATGAATTGCAATACTCCCGAGTTAAATTTTTGAACATAACGGATTTTGTACCTCTCGGGTGCTTTTTATCAAAATTCGGAGAAGCTTGGCTACCGGCAACTCATTTAAGAGGTTTCATCACTTTTATGGGATTTTTCAAACCTGACAACATGTTAGGACTGCTCCTAAATGTGTCGATATACTCCCGGTTTGAATTTTTGACCGGTACGAATTTCGTACCTTCCCGATGCTTTAGATCGCAATTCAGAAAAACTTCGCTACCAGCAACTCGTTAGTGAGTTTGGATATTTTTTAAGAGTTTCGTTTTGACCAAAAATATTCTAAGATTATTAACAAATGAATCGCAATAATCCCAGTTTGAATTTATGACCGGTACTGATTTCGTACCTCACCAATGCTTTAGATCGTTATTCAGACAAGATTTGCTGCCGGCAAGTTGTTTGAGAGGTTTGATCATTTTTATGAGTTTCGTTTAGTCCAAATGCATGCTAGGATAGTTTCCAAATAAATTGAGATACTCCCGGTATGATTTTTTGACTGCTACGGATTCGTACCTCTCCGATGCTTTAGATCACCATTCAGGGAAACTTGGCTACAGACAAGTTGTTTGAAAGGTTGGATCATTTTAAATAGTTTTCTTTCGACCAAATACATGCTATAATAGTAACCAAATGAATCGCGAAACTCCCGGCTTCAATTTTAAGCCGGTACAGATGTCGTACCACTACTATTCTTTAGATCGTATTTCGGAGAAGTATGGCTACCGGCAACTCATCTGTGTGGTTGGATCATTTTTAAGAGTTCCCCTTTGACCAAATACATGCTAGGATAATTTCCAAATGAATCACAATACTCTCGATTTTAACTTTCTACCGGTACGGATTTCGTACCACTCCGATGCTTTAGATCGCATATCTGAGAAGCTCGGCTAGCCGAAAGTCATTTGAGAGGTTGGATATATTTAAGAGTTTCATTTTGACTGACAATATGCTAGGATTGATGCCAAATGAATCGTAATACTCCGGGCTTGAATTTATGACCGGTACGGATTTCGTACCTCTGTGATGCTTTAAATCGCTATCCAGAAAAACTTGGCTACCGATAAGTCATTTAATAGGTTTGAGCATTTTTAAGAGTTTCCTTTCGACCAAATCCATGCTAGGATATTTTCCAAATGAATTGTAATACTCTCGGTTTGATTTTTTGACCAGTACGGATTTCGTACCTCTCCAATGCTTTAGATCGCTTTTCAGGGATGCTTTGCTACCGGCAACTCATTTAAGATGTTGAAGTGCTTTTTAGAGTTTTACTTTGGCCAAATACATGCTCGGGTAGTTACCAAATGAATTGCAATACTCCCGATTTGAATTTTTGACCGGTACGGATTTCGTACCACTCTGATGCTTTAGATCGCAATTCAGTGAAGCTTTGCTATCGGCAACTCGTTTGAGAGATTGGATCATTTTTAAGAGTTTCGTATCTCCCGATAACATGCAAGGATTTTTCCCAAATTAATCGTAATACTCCCGGTTTGAATTTTTGAACAGAAGGAATTTTGTACCACTACGGTGCTTTAAATCGTAATTTTGAGAATCTTGGCTGCCGGTAACTCATTTGAGAGGTTTGATCGCTGTTTTGAGTTTTTTCTGGCCTAACAACATGGTAGGACTGCTCCTAAATGAATTGATATACTCCGGGTTTAAATTTTTGACCGGTACAGATTTTGTACCATCCTGATGCTTTAGATAGCAATTCGAAGAAGCTTCGCTGCCAGCAACTCGTTTGAGTGTTTGAATAATATTTAAGAGTTTCGTTTTTACCAAAAATATATTAGGATTGTTACCAATTGAATTGCTATAATCCCAGTTTTAATTTATGACCGGTACCGATTTCGTACCTCACCGATGCTTTAGATTGTTATTCAGAGAAGCTTTGCTGCCGGCATGTCGTTTGAGAGGTTTGATCATTTTTATGAGCTTCGTTTCGACCAAATACATGCTAGGATAGTTAGCAAATGAATCGCAATACTCCCGGTTCAAACTTTTGACCGGTACAGATTTTATACCTCTCCGATACTTTAAATCGTTATTCAGAGATGCTTGGCTGCCGGCAAGTCGCTTGAGAGTTTGGATCATTTTTAAGAGTTTTGTTTTATCCAAATATTCTAGGATAGTTACCAAATGAATCGCAATACTCCCGATTTAAATTTTTGACCGGTACAAATTTCGAACCTCTCCGATGTTTTAGATCGATATTCAGTGAAACTAGGCTACCGGCAAGTCGTTTGAGATGTTGGATCATTTTTTAGAGTTTCATTTCAATGAAATGCATGCTTGGATATTAACCAATTGAATCGAGAAACTCTCGGTTTCAATTTTTTACCGGTACGGGTGTTGTACCACTACGATGCTTTAGATCGTATTTCGAAGGGCTACCGGCAACTCATTTGAGTGGTTGGATCATTTTTAAGAGTTTCATTTTGACCAAATGCATGCTAGAATTGTTACCAAATGAATCACTATAATCCCGGTTTGAATTTATGGCCGGTACTGATTTCCTACCTCACCGGTCCAATCTCTCAGGATTCTTTGGGACTGCACTCGACATCTTACCCCATCCTCTGCCGCCTCTTTCCAACCAGTTTGAATGGAGAACCTCTACGATGGTTCCACACACTCAACGAAGGATCTATCATCATTTTTGAACAACTTTGCGAACTGTTTGTCAAAAACTATTCGCATAATAAAGGTAAGGAGGAGAGTCTTTACTTTTTGTTCAGCCTCAAACAGGCGCTGGATAAAAAATTATAGACATTTACATGGAATTTTTTTGTACTAGCCCGGAAAATCGATAACCTCGACAAGAAAATCACAATCTTCGCCTTCACCAATGCTTTAATCGCAGATGGACCAGTCAAAGAGCACCTGGTCCTCCACAAACCATTGACGTTGGGGGACATGATAGAGAAGGTCAACAACTTCATCGACCTTGAACAACTGTCAACTGAGAGGCCAAGAACTCAGCGTACCACCCTACCAGCAAAAGGCCATCCCGACGAACGAACCCATAACAGCAATAAAGACTATGGAGGTGATAAGAAGCGGTTCAAATTCAATGACAATCAAGGACACCAAGGGAGAAAGAAACTAATTCCGTGTATACCACAGTTAACAACTACTCTTGCAGACTTGTATCCGCTGATACAAAAGGATGAATGCTTCAAAGCCGCAAATACTCTTGCGCCCATACCAGGTAAGCCATACTGCATTCACCACCAGATTCAACATCATGACACGAAGCGATGTTTCAAATTGATATTTTTTTTCCAGAATATATTTGCGCAAGGTCCAATGCTGGAGTATATTGTTGACATCAAAAGTTATAAGGATTGCAGCTACAAGACTGATGCCAAGATCGTCCAAGTTGACAAAACAAATAAAGAAAAACACCTATATTTCATTGAAACTCAGACAATCAACAACTCCAACAGCTCCAAGCGTAGGCGCGTCGAACAATGCTATGATCTGACAATGGTAGATAAAGGGGCTCGTTTGTTGCCAAAATCTAGCAATCGACGAGCTGGGATTTCTTTCGAGGACTGTGACGTTCGTCACGTCAACTTTCCGCACCAAGATGCACTTATAATTATGTTAAAGATGAAGAACATAGTTCTATATACCATGATGGTAGATACCGGCAGCAGCATCGAACTAATTTTTTAGAGTACGATCGACCAAATGGGCTTAGCAGACAAAGTCGAACTAAGTGACATTAATGTCCCTGGATTCAACGGCTCTATGGAAGAACGTGTGGAGAAAATTACACTTCCCATCACAGCTGGACCAGTCACACTGGACATAGTTTTCTACATCATCAAAGCCAAATCCCATTACCTGGACATCATGGGACGACCATGGTTACATAACATGAAAGCTATCCCCTCCACATATTATCAGGCATTGCGATTCGATTAGAAAGGAGGGATCTACAAAATCAAAGGAAGCAATAAATTAGCTCGAGCTTGTGATAATACTCTTTCCATTGAAACTAAGCCATCTGTAAGAACTCCTGCATAGCAATTACAGCAGTCAATTACAGCAGAACCTCAGTTACCAGGCGTCAAACGAACAGAGTACGTCGAGATCAGTGACACGACCAGAAGAACTCGCATCCGAACTCTCTTAAGTACGAAGGAACGCTCGAACCTCATACAATTCCTCACAGAGAACAATGATGTCTTTGCATGGACGTTTCATGAAATGTCAGAGATCAATCCAGCTATAGCATGCCACATGCTAGGGTTGAAAGATAAAGTAGAACCGGTCAAGGAAAAGCAACAGACTCTAGCGCCAAGACTGCGAGATGAAGTAAGTAAAGAGATCGACAAATTGATTGGGGTCGGTTTCATTCACAAAGCTATTTACCCAGACTGGATATCGAATATTGCCGTAGTCCCAAAAAAGAATGGAAAAATCAAAGTCTGTGTCGATTTCACGAATCTCAACAAGCACACACCGAAAGATAGTTTTTCACTTCCAATCATCAATCACCTGCTCGATTCTAGAGCAGGGCACGAATTCTTTTCAATGATGGACACAACATCAAGATATAATCAGATACCACTTTTTCCTGAAGATCAAGACAAAACTGCGTTCATCACCGAACAAGGTCTATATTGCTATAAAGTCATGCCTTTCGGCCTGAAAAATGCCAGAGCTACCTATCTGATATTGATGACACAAATGTTCAAGGACCATCTTGATAAAACAATGTAGGTCTACATTGATGATATGCTCTGCAAAAGTCTCAAGAAAGAGAACCATCTCACTGATTTGCGAGTAACTTTTGAGATTTTGCGATCATACAAGATGCGTCTAAATCCCGATAAATGCCAGTTCGGAGTGCAATCCAAAAATTTTCTAGGCCATCTAATCAGCAGAAGAGGGATTGAAGCTGACCCATCACGTATACGAGCTCTCTTGGCTATGCCGTCACCAAAGACAAAGAAAGACGTTCAGAAGCTAGCTGGGAAGATTACAACACTAAGCAGATTTTTATCTAAATCTTCAGACAGATGTCGACCTTTATTCGATCTGTTAAAATAGGTACATCATGAGGAAAATCAAAGAAAGATCCAGAGATCGAATGGACAGACAAGTGTGAAGCGGCTTTCCTCGAGCTCAAGAGTTATTTGGGTAAACCACCAGTTATGAGCACACCAGTAAATGACGAAGAGCTCACAGTATACCTAGCTGCTACAGATACATCTCTCAGCTCTGTCCTCCTCCGAATCGAAGAAAAGACTGAGAAATCTATCTATTTTATAAGCAAGACTCTGACTCCTGCTGAAATGAGATACACCAAGATTGAAAAGCTTCTTCTAGCTCTCGTCTACACATCACTAAAGGTGAAGCAGTATTTCCAAGATCATACTATTTGCGTCTTGATGAACTATCCACTTCGCGAAATCTTGTCCAAGCACGAAAAATCTCGACGCATTCAACAATGGTCTGTAACACTCGGGGAGCACGATATCCATTTCAAACCATGCCATTATAAAAAGGGTCAAGCTGTAGCAGATTTCCTAGTAGATTTTTCAGTAGAGGATCCTGATTGGGAAGAAAAATTCATTGATCAAAAAGATGAGCCCTCACAGATCAATCTGATGATAAATTAGATTGGGTAACAAAGAAAGGTTGGCGACTTTTAACTGACTAATCCATCGGTCTATCCGGTTTAGGGATTGGAATCATTCTTATTACTCCCAACAATGATCAGCTCGAAAAATTCGCTCACCTCAGTTTTAAAGCAACCAATAACGAAGCAGAATATGAGGCCTTGATTAATGGCTTGGACATGGCAATTGCACTAAGAGCAGTAGAACTCTCTGTCTACACAGATTCATTACTAATAGTCAACCATTACACAGGTGTCTATCAAACCAATGGGAGAATGGTCAACTGTTCTGCTGTAGTGGTTGAACGAATGAACAAATTCCAGACAATTTCTATGAAGCATTTTCCAAGGGGAGAAAATAGACATTCGGATGCGCTCGCTTACCTTGCTGGTGTCCTCGGATCTGAAGCTCGTTACTTATAGATTGACGTCATTTTTAACCCTAGTATCAATACCATTGAATCCAACGCCATTAATATTGGGGGCAACGAAGAAATCGAAGATGATTGGAGAAAGCCTTTCATTACTTACATCGGACCTCACAATAAATTTGACGGGCTAATTCCTGAGGATCCTACAGAGCGGCGGAAATTAATTGACAACGCTCGAAGATACACTGTTCAGGACAACCTCCTATACAAAGTTTCGATCACTGGTCCCTACCTCCTTTGTCTATCTGACAAAGAAACACAGCAATTCTTGCACGATCTACACGGAGGCACGTGTGGATCCTATGCAGCAGGATGATCTCTTGTAAATAGAGCTTTAACTCAAGGAATGTTTTGGCCTAAGATGAAAGTACAGGCAATCGAATATGCCCATAAGTGTGATGCTTGTCAGCGACACGGACCTAAAATTTGAGCCCTAACACTTGAACTCCACTCGAGCCAAGTCACTTGGCCATTCAGACGATGGGCTCTCGATCTCATAGGAGAGTTTCCTATAGCACCAGGGAGATAAAAAAAGATTTTGGTCGCTATAGACTACTTCACTAAATGGGTAGAAGCAGTTCCGTTATGCCAGACCCGAGAAGGCGAAGTCATCAGATTTATCTTGGAGAATATTATTATCCGATTCGGCAGACCACGTCTCATCTGAATTGATAATGGACCACAATTTGTTGGTTCCAAGATCGCCGCATTTCTCAATGAGCACAATATCATTCATTCCCCATCCAACTCATATTACACACAAGGAAACGGATAGGCTGAGATTACTAATCAAACTATTGTGGATGGCATCAAGAAGCGTTTAGACGACAAAAAGGGGAACTGGGCGAACGAGTTACCACACGTACCTTGGGCCTACCGAACAACTCCTAGAACCGCAACAGGCTGTACTCTGTTCATACTGACCTACGGAACTGACGCCATCATTCCCACTAAATACCATCACCCATTACGAGATCACGAGATGACCGATAAAGAAAGCAAATTTCAGATCGCATGTAATCTATATTTGATCAAGGAAATACGTGACAGAGCCATTATTAATCTGGGAAGATATCATCTTGCTTTTTCCCGGTCATATAACAAACGTGTCTGGCACAGAGAATTCAAAGTTAAAGACTTCGTTCTCAGAGAAATCCCACCGCATCGCAAAATACCTAATACTGGAATGCTGGCAGAGAATTGGCAAGGTCCTTTTATCATAACTGGAATGAGTGGTTTAGGATCCTATGATCTCAGTATGCATGATGGAGTACCTGTACCGAATCTATGGAATACCCGTAGACTGAAGCTGTATCGAAGATAAAGATACTGTAATATCCAATATTATGTAATAAAGTACTTTTTCAGCATTATTTTGAAAGTCTACTAAATTCAAGCATTCCTACTATTTCCAAGATTAACTACATCATAGTTGTTCAAATAAATTCGCTCTTCGAGGGTCGCTTATTGAGATAATCGATTCGATCTGGCAGAGATGCGCCATACAACTATTCAATATTCAAAATGTCTCAGTACGGTCGCTTATTGATACACTCAATTTGACCTGTGACTGAGACCAATATCATAGTTGTTCAAATAAATTTGCTCTCATAAGGTCGCTTATTGAGACAACCAATTCGATCGTCCAGAGATGCACCATACAACTATTCAATATTCAAGATGTCTCAGTACGGTCGCTTATTGATATGCTCAATTCGACCTGTGACTGAGACCTACATCCTAGCTATTTAAATAAATTCACTCTCATAAGGTTGCTTATTGAGACAATCAATTCAATCTGCCAGAGATAAGCCATACAACTATTCAATATTAAAAGGTGCCTCAGTACGGTCGCCTATTGATATGCTCAATTCAACCTATGACTGAGACCTACGACATCAATTTTCAAATATACTCGCTCTCCAAAGATTGCTTATTGATTCAATCGATTCGATCTGACAGAGACGCATTATTCAGCTATTCATACATTTTTATAACTCTCTTTACGGTTGCTTATTGACTTGCTCAAATTCGACCTATGTACAAGAGGATACAACACCGCTACAACCATATCTCTACATTGCTGTTTATTGGTTTACCCAATTCAACCATACAAAAGGATTACAAAACAAAAACATTTTCAACTAACATTTGACATTTTTTTCTACAGCAAAGACATATTTACATTCTGTCTCATTATAACATAAATAATGAAACTACCTTTTACGCTTTGGGCGTACAACATTCAAACTTTCCTCAGTCCCAGATGAAAGTAAGGCAGGAAAAGGTATAGCCGCATCAACTACAGAAGAAGATGCATTAACAATTCCATAACTCTCGGCATCAAATTATCTATATAAGATAACCGCGCTAACTGCAAATCATATTCCATGCCGTATTCAGTTGAAGCAGCCAAGATCGACTCACACTTTGTTTGAAATTTCTCTGCATCAGCATGCAACATAGCCATAACGCGCAACGTAACATTATCTGCAGTCAGCAACGTAGCTTCACAAAATTTGGCCTTTACCTTGTTTAGTCCGTCTTCAAGATCCTTAAATTGATCTGCCAAAGAGTTTTTCCCCTGCAGCAATGAATCTCTATATTGCTTCGTGATTGAACCCTACTACTACTCGCATCTACATGCAAAGGTTTATTGAAAATAACGACCTCTTGAGGACGGGTCTTATGTCGTGTGTGAGGTAACAGATCTTTGACCTCCTCATCCTCAGACTTTTCAGCTCGCGGTTTCGAGGTTGAAGCTCCTCCACCCTATTTACCTTTTACATACCACATATTTTCAACCTTATCATTCTCTACATCAACATCTTTCCACAACTCAAGATATAGGATCTAAATTCATTTTCCACTCTCTCGAGCTCTTCCCCATAAAATGCGATAACATCGGCTATCTGACGTTCGTGGTCTGTTTTGCTGGTACGTTTTCCCCGCTTGGGAGTAAGATACTTCTACAAGCGCGATTGAGACATTTGCAAATGTTTATGCGTATCTAGTTAACGCGCTTCTAACAATGTCACTCTTTTATCCGAACTCTGCAACAAGTTATTACACTCCACCTTCTCCATCTTCACACATGTATTAGGATCCTTGCATAGCTCCAATTCGTCACGAGCATGACTCGGGTCATTTTCTAATTATGCCTGGACCCTTCTATCTTCCTTCTTTATATTGATGAAAAGGATCCTCGTTGCTCTTTGCCTTTACAAAAGTCAAACTCATCAGGCAATGGACCTACACCACCCCATATGATGAATAATCCAGCCCGAGCTGAGCATCTTTGCGCCTCTATGGCGATTACGCGCTTCTTGCACCAAGAATTTCACCCTAGCTGGGTCCGGTACTAACTCCCGATTTTAATTTTTGACCGGTACGGATTTTGTATCTTTTTTGAAAGGCAAGCTGGGAGACTAACCCCCATGATATATAAGTGAAGATTTAAGAGTTACAGACCAAGGAAAAAGCCTAACTAGCTCAATCCACATAAGGAAGGCTAACAATAAAATAAGACAACAACATCAACAAAATCAAACTGCAATTACACTTTGTTAAAGCTAAGTAAGAAAATCCCATAGCAGGTGCAAGCTTTATCCACCATCTATCCAAGTGCATCAAGGCCATGCTTAAGTCTGATAGAGGGTGGTGCTCCTAGAGCATACTACCCTAAGGCTTTCATCCACAAGAAAAGGCCCTTGAACATCACCAAAGTTGCCCCAATCAGTAGCCATGAGCATGTGAAGTGGGGAACGGATTTCGTATCTTCCCGATGCTTTAGATTGCAATTCGGGGAAGCTTCGCTACCTGCAATTCGTTTGAGCGGTTATAAATTTTTTAAGAGTTTCGTTAAGACTGAAAACATACTAGGATTGTTACTAAATGAATTAATATAATTCCGGTTTGAATTAATGAACGATACCAATTTCGTACCTCACCGAAGCTTTAGATCGTTATTTAGAGGAATATGGCTGTCGGGAACTCGTTTGGGAGGTTGGATCAATTTTGAAAGTTTCATTTTGACCAAATACATGCTAGGATAGTTACCAAATGTATCGCAATACTCCCAGTTTAAACTTTTGACCTGAACCAATCTTGTACCTCTCCTATGCTTTAAATCGCTATTCAGAGAAGCTTGGCTGCCGGGAAGTCGTTTGAGAGTTTGGATCATTTTTAAGAGTTTGGTTTCGACCAAATATTCTAGGATAGTTACCCAATGAAACGCAATCCTCTCGGCTTGAACTTTTGACCGGTATGGATTTCGTACCTCTCTGATGCTTTTGATCGCTATTCAGAGTAACTTGGCTACCAGCAAGTTGTTTGAGAGGTTAGATCATTTTTAAGGGTTTCATTTTGACTAAATACATTCAAGGATAGTAACCAAGTAAATCACAAACCTCCCGGTTTCAATTTTTAACCTGTGCGGATTTCGTACCTCTCCGATACTTTAGATCGTATTTGGGAGAAGTAAGGCTACCGATAACTCGCTAGAGAGGTGGGATCATTTTTAAGAGTTTCGTTTCTATCGACAACATACTAGGGTAGTTACCAAATAAATCTTAATACTTCAGGCTTGAATTTTTGACCGGTACGGATTTCGTACCTCTCTGATGCTTTAGATTGGAATTCTGAGAAGCTTGGCTACCGACAAGTTGCTTGAGGGGTTGAGTCATTTTATTGAGTTTTATTTCTACTAAAAATATGCCAGGATTATTACCAAGTGAATTACACAACTCCTAGTTAGAATTTTTGAATACTACGGATTACGTACCTCTTCGAAGCTTTATATCGCTATTCAGAGAAGCTTTGCTGCCGGCAAGTCGTTTAAAAGGTTGAATCATTTCTATGTGTTTCGTTTCCTCAAAATACTCGCTAGGATAGTTACCAAATGAATCGTAAAACTTCGGGTTTTAATTTTTGGCCGGTACGGATTTTGTACCTCTATGATGCTTTAGATCGCAATTCAAAGAAGCTTGGCTATCGAGAAGTCATTAGAGAGGTTGGATCATATTAAATAGTTTTGCTTTGGCAGGAAATATGCTAGGATTGTTACCAAATGAATTGCAATACTCCCGGCTTGAACTTTTGACCGGTACGGATTTCGTACCTCTCCGATGCTTTAGATTTCTATTATGAGAGAGAAGCTTGGCTACCGGCAAGTCGTTTGATAGGTTGGATCATTTTTAAGAGTTCCGTTTCGACAAAATCCATGCTAGGATATTTACCTAATTAATCGTAATACTTCAGGTTTGATTTTTAAACCGGTACGGATTTCGTACCTCTCTGATGCTTTAGATCGCTATTCAGAGAAGCTTTACTACCGGCAATTCGTATGAGAGATTGGATCATTTTTAAGAGTTTTGTATCGCCCAACAATATGCTAGGATTGTTCCCAAATTAATCGCAATACTCCCGATTTAAATTTTTGAACAGAACGGATTTTGTACCTCTTTGGTACTTTAAATCGTTTTTCGGTGAAGCTTGGCTACCGGCAACTCATTTTAGAGGTTCGAAAACCTTTATGAGTTTTTTCTAACCTGACAACATCCTAGGAATGCTACTAAATAAATCTATATACTCTCGGTTTGAATTTTTAATCGGTACGGAATTCATACCTTCCCGATGCTCTATATCGCAATTTGGGGAAGCTTCGCTACCAACAACTCGTTTGAGTGGTTGGATATTTTTTAAGAGTTTCATTTAGACCGAAAACAAGCTAGGATAGTTACCAAATAATTCGCTATAATCCCGGTTTAAATTTATGACCGGTACCGATTTCGTACCTCACTGATGCTTTAGATCGCAATTCAGAAAAGTTTTGCTGCCGTCAAGTCGTTTAAGAGGTTGGATCATTTTTAAAAAATTTCATTCCGGTCAAATACAAGCTTGGATAGTTTCCAAATGTATCGCAATACTCCCGGTTTGAACTTTTGACCGGTACCGATTTCCTACCTCTCATTTGCTTTAAATCGTTATTCATAGAAGCATGGCTACCCGGAAGTCGTTTGAGAGTTTGGATCATTTTTAAGAGTTTTCTATCGACCAAATATTCTTGGATAGTTACACAACGAATCGTAATACTCCTGGTTAGAATTTTTGTCCGGTTCGGATTTCGTACCTCTCCGATGCTTTAGATTGCTATTAAGTGAAACTTGGCTATCGGCAAGTCGTTTGTGAGGTTGGATCGCTTTTAAGAGTCTAGTTAGACCAAATACATGCAAGAATAGTAACCGAATGAATCGCGAAACTCCAGATTTCAATTTTTAGCCTGTACGGATTTTGTACCTCTCCGATGCTTCAAATCATATTACGGAGATGTAAGGCTACCGACAACTCATTTGAGAGGTTAGATCATTTTTAAGAGTTTCGTTTCGACCGACAGCATATTAGGATAGTTACCAAATAAATCGCAATACTCCAGGCTTTAATTTTTGACCGGTACGGATTTTGTACCTCTCAGATGCCTTAGATTGGAATTCTGAGAAGCTTGGCTACCAGCAAGTCGTTTAAGAGGTCGAATCTTTTTAAAGAGTTTCATCTGGATTGAAAATATGCTAGGATTGTTGCCAAATGAATTGCACAACTCCTAATTTGAATTTTTGAACGATACAGATTACGTACCTCTTCGAAGCTTTAGATCGTTATTTTGAGAAGTTTTGCTACCGACAAGTCGGTTGAGAGGTTGGATCATTTTTTAGTGTTTCGTTTTAACCAAAATACTTACTAGGATAGTTTCCAAATGAATCGTAATACACAGGGTTTGAATTTTTGGCCGGTGCAGATTTTGTACCTCTCCGATGCTTTAGATCGCAATTCTAAGAAGCTTGGCTACCGGCAAGCCGTTAAAGAGGCTGGATCATATTTAATAGTTTCGTTTTAACTGACAATATTCTTGGATTGCTACCAAATTAATCGCAATGCTCCCGGTTTGAATTTTTGACCGATACGGATTTCGTACATCTCCGGTGCTTTAGATCATTATTCATAGAAGCTTGGCTACCGGCATGTCGTTTTATTGGTTGGATCATTTTTTAGAGCTTTGCTTCGAAAAAATTAATGCTAGGATATTTACCAAATGAATCGCAATACTACCAGTTTAATTTTTTTACCGGAACGTATTTCGTACCTCTCCGATGCTTTAGATCTCTATTTAGAGAAGCTTTGCTACCGCCAAGTCGTTTGTGAGATTGGATCATTTTTAAGAGTTTTTTATCGCCCTACAACATGCTAAGATTTTTTCCAAATGAATCACAATACTCCCGGATTGAATTTTAGAATAGAACGGATTTTGTACATCTTCGGTGCTTTAAATCGTAATTCGCATAGGCTTAGCTAACAACAACTCATTTGAGAGGTTCGATCGCTTTTATGAGTTTTATCACACCTGACAACATGCTTGGAATGCTCCTAAATGAATCGATATACTCCCATTTTGAATTTTTGACCGGTACGGATTTCCAACCTCTTCAATGCTTTTGATCGCTATTTATAGAAGTTTGGCTACCGGCAAATCGTTTGAGGTTGGATCAATTTTTTGAGTTTCGCTTTGAACAAATACATGCTAGGATAGTTAACAAATGAATTACAATACTCCTGATTTGAACTTTTGACCGGTACGGATTTCGTACTTCTCCGATGCTTTAAATCGCTATTCAGAGAAGCTTTGCTACCGGCAAGTCTTTTGAGAGTTTGGATCATTTTAAGAGTTTTGTTTCGACATAATATTCTATGATAGTTACCAAATGTATCGCAATAATCTTGGCTTGAACTTTTGACCGGTACCGATTTCATACTTCTCCGATGCTTTAAATCGCTATTTAGAGAAGCTTGCCTACCTGCAAGTCATTTGAGAGTTTGGATAATTTATAAGAGTTTCATTTCGACCAAATACTCTAGGATACTTACAAAATGAATTGTAATACTCCCAGTTTAAATTTTTGTCCAGTACGGATTTCGTACCTCTCCGATTCTTTAGATCGCTATTTAGAGAAACTTGGCTACCGACAAGTTGTTTGAGAGGTTGGGCCGTTTTAAAGAGTTTCGTTTTGATCAAATATGTGCTAGAATAGTATCCAAATAAATCGCAAAGCTCCCGAATTCAATTATTAGCCGGTACAGATTTCGTACCTCTCCGATGCTTTAGATCTTATTTTAGAAAAGTAAGGCTACCGACAACTCGTTTGAGAGGTTGGATCAATTTGAAGAGATTCGCTTTGACTGACAACATACTAGGATAGTTACCAAATGAATCGCAATACTCCAGTTTTGAATTTTTTAATGCTAAAAATTTCATACCTCTCCGATGTTTAAGATTACAATTCTGAGAAGCTTGGCTACCGACAAGTCGTTTGAGAGGTTAGATTATTTTAAAGAGTTTATCTTCGACAAAAAATATGCTAGGATTGTTACCAAATAAATTTCCCAACTCCCTATTTGAATTTTAGACCGGTACGGATTTCCTACCTCTATGAGGCTTAAGATCGGTATTAAGAGAAGCCTTGCTACCGGCTAGTCGTTTGAGAGGTTGGATCATTTTAAAGAGTTCCGCTTCAACCAAATGCATACTAGGATAATTACCAAATGAATCGCAATACTCCAGGTTTGAATTTTTTACCGGTACGGATTTTGTACCTCTCCGATGCTTTAGATCGCAATTCTGAGAAGCTGGGCTACCGACAAGTCGTTAGAGAGGTTGGACCAGATGTAAGAGTTTTGTTTTGACAGAGTATATGCTAGGATTGTTACTAAATAAATCACAATACTCCTGGCTTGAATTTTTGATCGGTATGGATTTTGCGCCTCTCTGATGCTTTAGATCACAATTCAGATAACCTTGGCTACTGGCAAGTCGTTTGATAGGCTGGATCATCTTTAATAGTTTCGTTATGGAAAAATCTATGCAAGGATATTTTTCAAATGAATTGCAATACTCCCGGTTTGATTTTATGAACGATACGGATTTCGTACCTCTCCGATGCTTTAGATCGCTATTCAGAGAAGCTTGGCTACCGGCAAGTCGCTTGATAGGATGGATCATTTTTAAGTGTTTCGTTTTGACAAAATAAAATCTAGGATAGGTACCAAATGAATCGCAATACTCCAGGTTTGAATTTTTGACCAGTACGGATTTTAAACCACTTTTATTCTTTAGATCGCAATTTTGAGAAGCTTGGCTGTCGGCAAGTCGTTAGAGAGGTTGGATCTTATTTAAGAGTTTCATTTTGACTGGAAATATGCTAGGATTGTTATCAAATGAATCACAATACTCCTAGCTTGAATTTTTTGCCGGTATGAATTTTTACCTCTCTGATGCTTTAGATCGCTATTCAGTGATTCTTTGCTACCGGCAAGTCGTTTGAGAGGTTGGATCATATTTAATTGTTTAGTTTAGACTGACAATATGCTAAGATTGTTACCAAAGGAATCGCAATAATCCTGGCATGAATTTTTGACCTGTAAGAATTTCGTACCACTTCAATGCTTTAGATAGCTATTCAGAGAAGCTTGGCTACCGGCAAACCGTTTGATAGGTTGGATCATTTTTAAGTGCTTCGTTTCCACAAAATCCATGCTAGGATATTTACCAAATGAATCGCAATACTCCCGGTTTGATTTTTTGACCAGTACGGATTTTGTACCTCTCTGATGCTTTTGATCGCAATTTAGAGAAGCTTTGCTACCGGCAAGTCATTTGAAAGATTATATCATTTTAAGGGTTTTTTATCGCCTGACAACATGGTAGGATTGTTCCCAAATGGATCGCAATACCCCCGGCTTGAATTTTAGAACAAAACGGATTTTGTACCCCTCCGTTGCTTTAGATCGTAATTCGGAGAAGCTTGGCTACCGACAACTCATTTGTGAGGTTCAATCGCTTTTATGAGATTTGTCAAGCTAGAAAGCATGCTAGGAATGTTCCTAAATGAAATAATATACTCTTAGTTTGAATTTTAGACCGGTACGAATTTCGTACCTTCCCGATGCGTTAGATCGCAATTCTGAGAAGCTTCGTTACCAGCAACTCGTTTGAGAGGTTATATATTTTGTAAGAGTTTCGTTTAGACCTTAAACATGCTAGGATTGTTACCAAATAAATCTCTATAATTCAGGTTTGAATTTATGATCGGTACCGATTTCGTACCTCACCGATGCTTTAGATCGCTATTCATGGAAGTTTTGAGGAAGGCATGATGGTTCAGAGGTTGGATTATTTTTAAGAGTTTTGTTTCGACAAAATACATACTAGGATAGTTACCAAATGAATTGCAATACTCCAGGTATTTTGACCGGTACGGATTTCATACCTCTCCGATGCTTTAGATTACTATTCTAAGAAGCTTGGCTACCGGCATGTCGTTTGAGAGGTTGGATTATTTTTAAAAGTTTTGTTTCAACAGAAAATATACTATGATTGTTAGTTACCAAATGAATTTCTCAACTCCCAGTTCGAATTTTTGACCGGTATGGATTTTGTACCTATCTGATGCTTTATATCGCTATTCAGGGAAATTTTTTGGTACCGTCAAGTCGCTAGAGAGATTTGATCGTTTTTAAGAGTTTAGTTTCCACCAAATATTCTAGGATAGTTACCCAATAAATCGCAATAATCCCGGTTTGAATTTTTGACCAGTATGGATGTCGTCGTACCTCTCCGATGCTTTAAATCGCTATTTAGAGAAATTTGGCAACCGGGAAGTCATTTGAGAGGTTAGTCATTTTTATGAGTTTTGATTTGACCAAATTCATGCTTGGATAGTTTCCAGATGAATCGCGAAAGTCCTGGTTTCAATTTTTAACCGGCACAGATTTTGTACCTTCTCGATACTTTAGATCGCAATTCAGAGAAGCTTAGCTACCAGCAACACGTTGAAGAGGTTAGATATATTTTAAGAGTTTTGTTTAGACCGAAAACATTCTAGGAAAGTTACCAAATGAATCGCATTAATCCCGGTTTGAATTTTTGACCTGTACGGATTTTGTACATCTTTGAGGCTTTAGATCGCAATTTTGAGAAGCTTCGCTACCGGCAAGTCGTTAGAGAGGTTGGATAATATTTTTGAGTTTCACTTTGACTGGAAGTATGCTAGGATCGTTACCAAATGAATCACAATACTCCCGGCTTAAATTTTATGCCGGTATGAATTTTGTACCTCACCGATGCTTTAGATCGCTATTCAGAGAAGCTTGATTACCGGCAAGTCATTTAATAGATTGGATCTTTTCTCAGAGTTTCGTTTCGACAAAATCAATGCTAGGATATTTACCAAATGAATCGCAATATTCCCGGTTTGATTTTTTGATGGATACGGATTTCGTACCTCTACGATGCTTTAGATCGCTATACAGTGATGCTCTGCTACCGACAAGTCATTTTAGAGGTTGGATCAATTTTAAGAGTTTTGATACGACCAAATGAATGCTAGGTTAGTTACCAAATGAATCGCAATACTCCCGGTTTGAACATTTGACAGGTACTGATTTCGTTCCTCTTCGATGCTTTAAATCGCAATTCAGAGAATGATAGCTGCCGGCAAGTCGTTCGAAAATTTGGATCATTTTTAAGAGTTTCTCTTCGACCAAATATACTAAGATAGTTACCAAATGAATCGCAATAATTATGGGTTGAATTTTTGACCGGTACGGATTTCGTACCTCTCCGATACGTTTGATCACTATTTATAGAAGCTTGGCTACCGGCAAGTACTTTGAGAGATTGGATCATTTTTAAGAGTTTTGTTTCGACCAAATTCATGCTAAGATAGTTACCAAATGAATCGCAATACTCCCGATTTGAACTTTTGGTCAGTACGGATTTTGTACCTCTCCGATGCTTTAAATCGATATTCAGAGAAGCTTTGCTTCCTGAAAATCGTTTGTGAGTTTGTATCGTTTTAAGAGTTACGTTTGACCAAATATTCTTAGATAGTTACCAAATGAATCGTAATACTCTCGGTTTGAGTTTTTGACCTGTACGGATTTTGTACCTCTCCGATGCTTTAGATCACTATTCAGTGTAACTTGGCAACCGGCAAGTCGTTTGATAGTTTGGATCACTTTCAAGAGTTTCGTTTTGACCAAATATTATTGGATAGTTACCAAATGAATCTCAATACTCCCGGTTTAAATTTTTGACCGGCATGGATTTCGTACATCTCCGATGCTTTAGATCGCTATTCAGGGAAGCTTTGCTGCCGGCAAGATATTTGAGAGGTTGGATCAATTTAAAGAGTTTCATTTCTACCTAATACATAATAGGATAGTGACTAAATGAATCGCAATACACCCGGTTTGAAATTTGGACCGGTACGGATTTTGAACATCTCCGATGCTTTAAATTGTTATTAAGAAAAGCTTGGCTACCGGCAAGTCGTTTGAGAGTTTAGATCATTTTAAAGAGTTTTGTTTTGACCAAATACTCTAGGATACTTACCAAATGAATCGCAATACTTCCGGTTTGAATTTTAGACCGGTACGGATTTCGTATCTCTACGATACTTTTGATCGCTATTCAGATAAACTTGGCTACCGGCAAGTCATTTAAGAGGTTGGACAATTTTTTAGAGTTTCGCCTCGACAAAATTCATCCAAGGATAGTAACCAAATGAATCGTAAAACTCCCGGTTTTGATTTTTAACTGGTACGGATTTCATACCTCTTCGATGCTTTAGATCGTATTTCGGAGAAGTATGGTTACCGACAACTCGTTTGAGAGGTTGGATCATTTTTAGGAGTTTCGTTACGACCGACAACATACTTGGATAGTTACCAAATGAATAGCAATACTCTAGTTTTGAATTTTTGACCTGTACGGATTTCATACTTCTTCGATGCTTCAGATTGCAATTCTGAGAAGCTTGGCTACCGGAAAGTCATTTGAGAGGTTGGATTATTTTAAAGAGTTTCATTTCGACAGAAAATATGCAAGGATTACTACCAAATGAATTGCACAACTCCCAGTTTCAATTTTCGACCAGTACGGATTTCATACCTCTCCGAGGCATTTGATCGCCATTTAGAGAAACTTTGCCACTGGCAAGTCGTTTGAGAGGTAGGATCATTTTCAAGAGATTCGTTTCGGCCAAATACTTGCTAGGATAGTTACCAAATAAATCCTAATACTCCCGATTAAAACTTTTGACCGGTACAGATTTCGTACCTCTCCGATGCTTTAAATTGATATTCAGAGAAGCTTTACTTCCTACAAGTCGTTTGTGAGTTTGTATCGCTTTAAGTGTTTCGTTTCGACCAAATATTCTAAGCTAGTTACCAAATGAATCGCAATACTCCCGGTTTGAGTTTTTGAACGGTACGGATTTCGTACATTCCCGATGCTTTAGATCGCATTTCGGAGAAGTTACGCTACCAGCAACTCGTTGGAGAGTTTGGCTATTATATAAGAGTTTCCTTTAGACCAAAAACATGCTAGGATTGATACCAAATGAATCACTATTATACTGGGAAGAATTTATGACCAGTACCAATTTTGTAACTCACTGATGCTTTAGATCGTTATTCAGAGAAGCTTTGCTGCCGGCAAGCCGTTTGAGAGGTTGGATCAATTTAAAGAGTTTCGTTTCAACCTCATACCTGCAAGGATAGTTACCAAATGAATCGCAATACTCCAGGTTTGAAATTTTGACCAGTACGGATTTCGTACCTCTCTGATGCTTTAAATTTCTATTCAGATAAGCTTGGCTACCGGCAAGTCGTTTGAGAGTTTGGATCGTTTTCAAGAGGTTCGTTTTGACCAAATAATCTAGGATACTTACCAAATGAATCGCAATACTCTCGGATTGAATTTTTGACCGGTACGGATTTTGTACCTCTGTGATACTCTAGATCGTTATTCAGAGAAACTTGGCTACCGGCAAGTCGTTTGAGAGGTTGGACCATTTTTTAGAGTTTTGTTTCGACCAAATTCATTCAAGGATAGTAACCAAATAAATCGCCAAACTCCCGGTTTCAATTTTTAACTGGTACGGATTTCGTACCTCTTCGGTGCTTTAGATCGTATTTCAGAGAAGTATGGCTACCACCAACGCGTTTGAGAAGTTGGATCATTTTTAGAAGTTTCGTTACGACTGACAACTTACTAGGATAGTTACCAAATGAATAGCAATACTCAAGTTTTGAATTTTTGACCTGTTCGGATTTCATACCTCTCCGATGCTTTAGATTACAATTTTAAGAAGCTTGTCTACCGACAATTCGTTTGAGATGTTGGATTATTTTAAAGAGTTTTGTTTCGACAAAAAATATGCAAGGATTGTCACCAAATGAATTGCACAACTCCCAGTTTGAATTTTTGACCGGTACGAATTTCGTACCTCTTCGAGGCTTTAGATCGCTATTCAGAGATGTTTTGCAACCGGCAAGTCGTTTGAGAGGTTGGATTATTTTTAAGAGTTTTGTTTTGACCAAATACTTGCTAGGAATGTTCCCAAATGAATCGCAATAATCCCGATTTGAATTTTTGAACAGTACGGATTTTGTACCTCTTTTATGCTTTAGATCGCAATTTTGAGAAGCTTGGCTGCTGGCAAGTCGTTAGAGAGGTTGGATCATATTTAAGAGTTTCATTTTAATTGGAAATATGCTAAAAAATTTATAAAATGAATCGCAATACTCCCGGTTTAAATTTTTGACCAGCACGGATTTCGTTCATATCCGATGCTTTAGATCACTATTTAGAGTAACTTTGCTGCCGGCAAGTCGTTTGAAAGTTTGGATCATTTTTAAGAGTTTAGTTTCGACCAAATTTTATAGGATAGTTACTAAATGAATAGCAATACTCCCGGTTTATATTTTTGACCGACACGGATTTTGAACATATCCGATGATTTAGATCGCTATTCAGAGAAGCTTTCCTGCCAGCAAGTCGTTTGAAAGGTTGGATAATTATAAAGAGTTTTATTTCAACCAAATACATGCTAGGATTGTTACCAAATGACTCACAATACTCCCGTTTTAAACTTTTGACCGGTACGGATTTCGTACCACTCTGATGCTACAAATCACTATTCAGAGAAGCTTGGCAGCCGGCAAGTCGTTTGAGAGTTTTGATTATTTTTAAGAGTTTCCTTTCGACCAAATATTCTAAGATAGTTAATAAATGAATTGCAATACTCCCAGTTTAAATTTTTGACCGGTACGTATTTCGTACCACTCCGATACTTTAAAACGCAATTCAAAGAAACTTGGTTACCGACAAGTCGTTCGAGAGGCTAAACCATTTTTTATTGTTTTGTTTCATCCAAGTACATGTTACGATAGTTTCCAAATGAATCACTATACTCCAGGTTATAATTTTTGATCGGTACGAATTTCTTACCTCTCCGATGCTTTAGATTATAATTATGAGAAGCTTGCCTACTGGCAAGTCGTTTGAGAGGTTCAATTATTTTAAAGATTTTTGCTTTGGCAGAAAATATGCTAGGATTGTTATCAAATGAATTGCACAACTCCTAGCTTGAATTATTGAACTGTACGGATTTTGTACCTCTCTGAGGCTTTAGATCGCTATTCAGATATGCTTTGCTACTGGCAAGTCATTGGAGAGGTTGGATCACTTTTTAGAGTTTGGTTTCAACCTAATACTTTCTTGGATAGTTACCAAATGAGTCGCAATACTCCGGGTTTGAATTAATGGACGGTACGGCTTTTGTACCTCTCTGATGCTTTAGATCGCAATTCTGAGAAGCTTGGCCACTCGAAAGTCGTTAAAGAGGTTGGATCATATTTAATAGTTTCGTTTTGACTGTCAATATGCTAGGATTGTTACCAAATGAATTGCAATACTCCCGGTATCAATTTTTGACCGGTACGGATTTTATACCTCTCCAATACTTTAGATCTCTATTAAGAGAACCTTGGCTACCGGCAATTCATTTGATAGGCGGGATAATTTTTAAGAGTTTCATTTCGACAAAATCAATGATTGGATTGTTATCAATTGAATCACAATACTCCAAGTTTGAATTTTTAACCGGTACGGATTTCGTACCTCTCCGATGCTTTAGATTTGAATTCTAAGAAGCTTGGCTATAGGTAAGACGTTTGCGAGGTTAAATCATTTTTAAGAATTTTGCTTCGACTAAAAATATGCTAGGATTGTTACCAAATGATATGCTTAACACCTAGTTAGAATTTTTAGCAGGTACGGATTACGTAACTCTCCGATACTTTAGACCGTTATTCAGAAAAACTTAACTACCGGCAAGTCGTTTGAGAGGTTGGATCATTTTTCAGAGGTTTTCTTTGACCAAATACATGCTAGGATAGTTACCAAATGAATCGCGAAACTTCCGGTTTCAATTTTAACCTGTACGGATTCCATACCTCTCCGATGCTTTAGATCGTATTTCGGAGAAGTAAGGCGGCCGACAACTCGTTTGAGAGGTTGGATCATTTTTAAGAGTTTCGTTTCGACCGACAACATACTTGGATAATTACCAAATGAATCGCAATACTCCCGGTTAAAAATTTTCACCGGTACAGATTTCGTACCTCCCCGATGCTTTAGATTATAATTTTGAGAAGCTTAGCAACCGGCAAGTTATTTGAGAGTTTGGATCATTTTAAATAGTTTCATTTCGATAGAAAATAAGCTAGGATTGCTACCAAGTGAATTGCACAACTCCTAGTTTCAATTTTTCCTCGGTACAGATTTCGAACTTCTACAAGGATTTAGATCGCTATTCAGAGATGTTTTGCAACCGGCAAGTCGTTTGAGAGGTTGGATCATTTTTAAGAGTTTTGTTTTGACCAAATACTTGCTAGGAAAGTTCCCAAATTAATCGCAATAATCCCTGTTTGAAATTTTTAACGGTACGGATTTTGAACCTCTTTTATGTTTTAGATCGCAATTTTGAGAAGCTTGGCTGCCGCCAAGTCGTTAGAGAGGTTGGATCATATTTAAGAGTTTTATTTTGACTTGCAATATGCTAGGATTGTTATCAAATGAATAACAATACTCCCGGTGTAAATTTTTGACCAGCACAGATTTCGTACATCTCCGATGCTTTAGATCGCTATTTAGAGTAACTTGGCTACCGGCAAGTCGTTTCAAAGTTTGGATCATTTTTAAGAGTTTCGTTTCGACCAAATATTATAGGATAGTTACCAAATAAATATCAATACTCCCAGTTTAAATTTTTGGCCGACACTGATTTCGTACATCTCCGATGCTTTAGATCGTAATTCAGCAAAACTTGGTTACCGGCAAGTAGTTGGAGAGGTTAGATCGTTGTTAAGAGTTTCGTTTCGACCAAATAATCAAGGATAGTTACCAAATGATTCGCAATACTTTCGGTTTAAATTTTTGTTCGGCACGGATTTTGTACATCTCCGATGCTTAAGATCGTTATTCAGTGAAGCTTTACTGCCGGCAAGTCGTTTGAGAGGCTGGATCAAAGAGTTTTCATTTTGGCCAAATATATGCTAGGATAGTTACTAAATTAATTGCAATACTCCCGATTTGAACTTTTGGCCGGTACGGATTTCGTACCTTGCCGATACTTTAGATCGTTATTCGGAGAAACTTAGCTACCGACAAGTCGTTTGAGAGGTTGGGTCACTTTTAAGAGTTTCATTTCATCCAAATATTCTTGGATAGTTACCAATGAATCGCAATACTCCAGGTTTTAATTTTTGACCGGCACGAATTTCGTACATCTCTGATGATTTTGATCGTAATTCAGAGAAGCTTTGATGCCCGCAAGTCGTTTGAAAGATTGGATAATTATAAAGAGTTTCGTTTTTACCAAATACATGCTAGGATTGTTACCAAATGAATCGCAATGCTCCCATTTTGAACTTTTGACCTGTACGGATTTCGTACCACTCTGATACTTCAAATCGATATTCAGAGAAGCTTGGATGCCGGCAAGTCGTTTGAGAGTTTGGATTATTTTTAAGAGTTTCGTTTCGAGCAAAAATTCAAGGATACTTATCAAATCAATTGCAATACTCCCGGTTTTAATTTATAACCGGTACGGATTTTGTACCTCTCCGATACTTTAGATCGATATTCTGAGAAACTTGACTACAAACAAGTTGTTTGAGAGGTTGGACCATTTTCTATAGTTATGTTTCGACAAAGTACATGCTAGGATAGTTTCCAAATGAATCACTATACTCCAGGTTAGAATTTTTGACCGGTACAGAATTCTTACATCTCCGATGCTTTAGATTACAATTATGAGAAGCATGCCTACGGGCAAGTCGTTTGAGAGGTTGGATTATTTTAAAGAGATTCGTTTTGGCAGAAATAATTTAGGATTGTTACCAAATGAATTGCATAACTCTCAGTTAGAATTATTGAACTGTACGGATATCGTACCTCTCCGAGGCTTTTGTTCGCTATTTAGAGAAGCTTTGCAACTGGATAGTCGTTTGAGAAGTTGGATCTCTTTTTAGAGTTTCGTTCCGACCAAATACTTGCTAGGATAGTTACCAAATGAATCTCAATTCTACGGGTTTTAATTTATGGCCGGTACGGCTTTTGTACCTCTCCGATGCTTTAGATCGCAATTCTGATAAGCTTGGCTACCGGCAAGTCGTTAAAGAGGTTGGATCATATTTAATAGTTGCATTTTGACTGACAATATGCCAGGATTGTTACCCAATGAATCGCAATACTCCCGGTATTAATTTTTGACCGGTACGGATTTTCTTCCTCTCCGATGCTTTAGATCGCTATTTAGAGAACCTTGGCTACCGGCAAGTTGATTGATAGGCTGGATCATTTTTAAAAGTTTCGTTTCGGCAAAATCAATGCTTGGATAGTTGCAAAATGAATTACAATACTCCATGTTTGATTTTTTAACCTGTCCAGATTTCGTACCACTCCGATGCTTTAGATTGGAATCCTGAGAACCTTGGCTACCGACAAGTCGTTTGTGAGGTTGAATCATTTAAAATAATTTCGTTTCGACTGAAAAAATGCTATAATTGTTACCAAATGATATGCACAACACCTAGTTTAAATTTTTGACCAGTACGGATTACGTAACACTCCGACGCCTTAGATCGCTATTCAGATAAACTTGGCTACCGGAAAGTCGCTTGAGAGGTTGGATCATTTTTCCATAGTTTCGCTTTGACCAAATACATGCAAAGATTGTTACCAAATGAATCGCGAAACTCCCGGTTTTAATTTTTAACCTGTACGGATTTCATTCTTCTCCGATGCTTTAGATCATATTTCGAAGAAGTATGGCTACCGACAGCTCGTTTGAGAGGTTGGATCATTTTTAAGAGTTTCGTTTCGACCGAAAACATACTTGAATAATTACCAAATGAATCACAATAATCCAGGTTAAAAATTTTCATCGATACGAATTTTGTAGTTCACCGATGCTTTAGATTATAATTTTGGGAAGCTTAGCAAAAGGCAAGTTGTTTGAGAGTTTGGATCATTTTAAAGAGTTTCATTTCGACTAAAAATATGCCAGGATTGTTACCAAATGAATTGCACAACTCCCAGTTTCAATTTTTAGCCGGTACGAATTTTGAACCTCCCCAAGGATTTAGATCGCAATTCATTGATGTTTTGCAGCCTGCAAGTCGTTTGAGAGGTTCGATCATTTTGAAGAGCTTTGTTTCGACTAAATACTTGCTAGGAATGTGCCCAAATGAATCGCAATAATCCCAATTTATATTTTTTACCGGTACGGATTTTTTACCTCTTTTATGCCTTAGATCACAATTTTGAGAAGCTTGGTTACCGGCAAGTCATTAGAGAGGTTGGATCATATTTAAGAGTTTTATTTTGACAGGCAATATGCTTGGATTATTATCAAATGAACCGCAATACACCCGGTTTAAATTTTTAACCGGCACGGATTTCGTACATCTTCGATGCTTTAGATCGCTATTTAGGGTAACTTGGCTACCGACAAGTCGTTTGAAAGTTTGGATTATTATTAAGAGTTCCGTTTTGACCAAATATTATAGGTTACTTACCAAATGAATAGCAATACTCCCGGTATAAATTTTTGACCGACACGGAATTCGTACATCTTCGATGCTTTAGATCGCAATTCAGAGAAACTTGGCTACCGGTAAGTCGCTCTAGAGGTTGGATCATTTTTAAGAGGTTCGTTTCGACCAAATATTCAAGGATAGTTACCAAATGATTCGTAATGCTTCTGGCTTAAATTTTTGTCCGGCACGGATTTTGTACGTCTCCGATGCTTAAGATCGCGATTCAGTGAAGCTTGGCTGCCGACAAGTCATTCGAGAGGTTTGATCATTTTAGAGTGCTTTCATTTCGGCCAAATATATGCTAGGATAGCTACCAAATAAATTGCAATACTCCCGATTGGAACTTTTGACCGGTACGGATTCGTAGCTTTCCCTTGCTTTAAATCGCAATTCAGAGAAGCTTGGTTACCGGCAAGTCGTTTGAGAGGTTGGATCACTTTTAAGAGTTTCATTTCATCCAAATATTCTTGGATAGTTACCAATGAATCGCAATACTCCAAGCTTAAATTTTTGACCGGCAAGGATTTCGTACATCTCTGATGATTTTGATCGCTATTCAGAGAAGCTTTGATGCCGGCAAGTCGTTTGAAAGATTGGATAATTATAAAGAGTTTTATTTTTACCAAATACATGCTAGGATTGTTACCAATTGAATCCCAATACTCCCATTTTGAACTTTTGACCGGTACGGATTTCGTACCACTCCGATACTTCAAATCGCTATTCCGAGAAGCTTTGATGCCGACAAGTCTTTTGAGAGTTTGGATTATTTTTAAGAGTTTCATTTCGACCAAAAATTCAAGGATACTTGCCAAATCAATCGCAATACTCTCGGTTTAATTTTTTGACCGGTACGGATTTCGTACCTCTCCGATTCTTTAAATCGATATTCTTAGAAACTTGACTACGGCCAAGTTGTTTGATAGGTTGGACCATTTTCTATAGTTATGTTTCGACAAAGTACATGCTAGGATAGTTTCCAAATGAATCACTATACTCCAGGTTAGAATTTTCGACCGGTACAGAATTCTTACATCTCCGATGCTTTAGATTACAATTATGAGAAGCTTGCCTACCGGCAAGTCGTTTGAGAGGTTGGATTATTTTAAAGAGTTTCGTTTTTGCAGAAAATATGTTAGGATTGTTACCAAATGAATTGCACAACTCCCAGTTAGATTTATTGAACTGTACGGATATCGTTCCTCTCCGAGGCTTTTGTTCGCTATTCAGAGAAGCTTTGCAACTGGCCAGTCGTTTGAGAAATTGGATCTCTTTTTAGAGTTTCGTTTCAACAAAATACTTGCTAGGATGGTTACCAAATGAATCGCAATTCTACGGGTTTTAATTTATGGCCGGTACGGCTTTTGTACCTCTCCGATGCTTTAGATCATAATTCTGAGAAGCTTGGCTACCGGCAAGTCGTTAAAGAGGTTGGATCATATATAATAGTTGCGTTTTGAATGACAATATGCCAGGATTGTTACCCAATGAATCGCAATACTCCTGGCATGAATTTTTGACCGGCATGGATTTTGTACCTCTCTGATGCTTTAGATCGCTATTTAGAGAACCTTGGCTACCGACAAGTCGTTTGATAGGCTGGATCATTTATAAGAGTTTTATTTTGGTAAAATCAATGCTCGGATAGTTACCAAATGAATCGTAATACTCAAGGTTTAAATTTTTGACCGGTACAGATTTCATACCTCTCCGATGCTTTAGATTAGAATTCTGAGAAGCTTGGCTACTGACAAGTCGTTTGTGAGGCTGAATCGTTTGATAGGCTGGATCATTTATAAGAGTTTCATTTTGGCAAAATCAATGCTCGGATAGTTACCAAATGAATCGCAATACTCCAGGTTTGAATTTTTGACCGGTACAGATTTCGTACCTCTCCGATGCTTTAGATTGGAATTCTGAGAAGCTTGGCTACCGACAAGTCATTTGTTCGGCTAAATCATTTAAAAGAATTTTGTTTCGACTGAAAAAATGCTATAATTGTTACCAAATGATATGCACAACACCTAGTTTAAATTTTTGACCAGTACGGATTACGCAACTCTCCGATGCTTTAGATCGCTATTCAGATAAACTTGGCTGCCGACAACTCGTTTGAGAGGTTGGATCATTTTTTCAGAGTTTTGTTTGACAAAATACAAGCAGAGATTGTTACCAAATGAATCGCGAAACTCCCGGTTTCAATTTTTAACCTGTGCGGATTTCATTCCTCTCCGATGTTTTAGATCATATTTCGGCGTAGTATGGCTACCGACAGCTCGTTTGAGAGGTTGGATCATTTTTAAGTGTTTCGTTTTGACCGAAAACATACCTGGATAATTACCAAATGAATAGCAATACTCCAGGTTAAAAATTTTCATCGATACAAATTTCGTAGCTCACCGATGCTTTAGATTATAATTCTGAGAAGCTTAGCAACAGGCAAGTTGTTTGTGAGTATGGATCATTTTAAAGAGTTTTATTTCGACTGAAAATATGCTATGATTGTTACCAAATGAGTTGCACAACTCCCAGTTTCAATTTTTAAACGGTACGGATTTTGTACCTCCCCGAGGATTTAGATCGCTATTCATTGATGTTTTGCCACCTGCAAGTCGTTTCAGAGGTTGGATCGTTTTAAAGAGTTTTGTTTCGACCAAATACTTGTTAGGAAAGTGCCCAAATGAATCGCAATAATCCTAGTTTATATTTTTGACAGGTACGGACTTTTAACCTCTTTTATGCCTTAGATCACAATTTTGAGAAGCTTGGTTGCCGGCAAGTCGTTAGAGAGGTTGGATCATATTTAAGAGTTTCATTTTGACAGGCAATATGCTAGAGTTATTATCAAATGAATCGCAATACTCCCGGTTTAAATTTTTAACCGACACGGATTTCGTACATATCCGATGCTTTAGATCGCTATTTAGGGTAACTTGGCTACCGGAAAGTCGTTTGAAAGTTTGGATCATTTTTAAGAGTTTCGTTTCGACCAAATATTATAGGTTACTTACAAAATGAATAGCAATACTCCCGGTTATAATTTTTGATCGACAAAGAATTCGTACATCTCCAATGCTTTAGATCGTAATTTAGAGAAACTTGGCTACCGGCAAGTCGTTTGAGAGGTTGGATCATTTTTAAGAGGTTCGTTTCAACCAAATATTCAAGGATTGTTAGCAAATGATTCGCAATGCTTCCGGCTTGAATTTTTGTCCGGCACAGATTTTGTACATCTCCGATGCTTAAGATTGTTATTCAGTGAAGCTTTGCTGCCGGCAAGTCGTTCGAGAGGTTTGATCATTTTATAGTGTTTTCGTTTCGGCCAAATATATGCTAGGATAGCTGCCAAATGAATTACAATACTCCCGATTGGAACTTTTGACCGGTACAGATTTCGTACTTTTCCGTTGCTTTAAATCGCTATTCAGAGAAGCTTGGCTGCCGGCAAGACGTTTCAGAGTATGGATCATTTTAAGAGTTTTATTTCGACCAAATATTCTAGGATAGTTACCAAATGAATTGCAATACTCCCGTTTTGAATTTTAGATCGGTACGGATTTCGTACCTCTCCGATACTTTAGATCCCTATCCAGAGAAATATGGTTACCGACAAGTCGTTTGAGAGGTTGGATCACTTTTTAGAGTTTCATTTCGACCAAATATTCTTGGATAGTTACCAATGAATCTCAATACTCCAGGTTTAAATTTTTGACCAGCACGGATTTCGTATATCTTCGATTCTTTAGATCGCTATTCAGAGAAGCCTTGCTGCCGGTAAGTCGTTTGAAACGTTGGATAATTATAAAGAGTTTCGTTTCGACCAAATAGATGCTAGGATTGTTACCAAATGAATGGCAATACGCCCGTTATGAACTTTTGACCAGTACGGATTTCGTACAACTCCGATACTTCAAATCGCTATTCAGAGAAGTTTTGCTGCCATCATGTCGTTTGAGAGTTTGGATTATTTTTAAGAGTTTCGTTTCGACCAAATATTCTAGGATAGTTACCAAATGAATCGCAATACTCGCGGTTTAAATTTTTGACCGGTACGGATTTCATACCTCTCCGATACTTTAGATCGCTATTCTAAGAAACTTTGCTACCGACAAGTCGTTTGAGAGGTTGTACCATTTTTTATAGTTTTGTTTCGACCATGTACATGCTAGGATAGTTTCCAAATGAATCACTATACTTCAGGCTAGAATTTTTGACCGGTACGGATTTCTTACCTCTCCGATGCTTTAGATTACAATTATGAGAAACTTGCCTATCAGCAAGTCGTTTGAGAGGTTGGATTGTTTTAAAGAGTTTTGTTTTGGTAGAAAATATGCTAGAATTTTTGCCAAATGACTTACACAACTCCCAGTTATAATTATTGAACTTTACGGATTTCGCAATACTTCTGGCATGAATTTTTGACCGGTACGGATTTTGTACCTCCCCGATGCTTTAGATCGCTATTTTGAGATCCTTGGCCACCGGCAAGTGGTTTGGTAGGCTGGATCATTTTTAAGAGTTTCGTTTCGACAAAATCAATGCTTGGATAGTTGCCAAATGAATCGCAATACTCCAGGTTTGAATTTTTGACAGGTACGGATTTTGTACCTCTCTGATTCTTTAGATTGGAATTCTGAGAAGCTTGGTTACCGGCAAGTCGTTTGTGAGGTTGAATCATTTTAAATAATTTTGTTTCGACGGAAAATATACTAGTATTGTTACCAAATGATATGTACAACACCTAGTTTGAATTTTTGACCGGTACGGATTACGTAACTCTCCGATGCATTTGATCGCTATTCAAAGAAACTTGGCTACCGGCAAGTCGTTTGAGAGGTTCGATCATTTTTCAGAGTTTCACTTTGACCAAATACATGCTAGGATAGTTACAAAATGAATCGCAAAACTCCCGGTTTCAATTTATAACATGTACGGATTTCATACCTCTCCGATGTTTTAGATCGTATTTCGGAGAAGTAAAGCTACCGACAACTCGCGTGTGAGGTTGGGTCATTTTTTAGAGTTTCGTTTCGATCGATAACATACTTGGATAATTACCAAATGAATCACAATACTCCAGGTTAAAAATATTCAACGGAACAGATTTCGTACTTCTCCTATGCATAAATTATAATTCTGAGAAGCTTTGCTACAGTAAGTTGTTTGAGAGTTTGGATCATTTTAAAGAGTTTCATTTCGACAGAAAATATACTAGGATTGCTACTAAATGAATTGGACAACTCCCAGTTTTAATTTTTCACCGGTACAGATTTCGTACCTCCCCGAGGATTTAGATCGCTATTCAGAGATGTTTTGCAATCGGCAAGTTGTTTGAGATGTTGGATCATTTTTAAGAGTTTTTTTTCGACCAAATACATGCTAGGAAAGTTCCCAAATGCATCGCAATAATCCCGGTTTGAATTTTTGACCGGTACGGATTTTATACCTCTTTTATGCTTTAGATCGCAATATTGAGAAGTTTGGCTGCCGGCAAGTCGTTTGGGAGGTTGGATAATATTTATGAGTTTCATTTTGACTGGCGATATGCTAGGATAGTTACCAAATGAATCGCAATACTCTCAGAATGATCTTTTGACCGGTACGGATTTCGTACCACTCCGATGCTTTAAATCGCAATTTAGAGAATGTTGGCTGCCGGCAAGTCATTTTAAAATTTAGATCATTTTCAAGAGTTTGAAAGTTAGATCGCTATTCAGGGTAGCTTGGCAACCGACAAATCGTTTGAAAGTTTAGATAACTTTTAAGAGTTTTGTTAGGACCAAATATTATAGGATAGTTACCAAATGAATCGCAATACTCCCGGTTTAAATTTTTGACCGACTCGGATTTCGTACATCTCCGATGCTTTAGATCGTTATTCAGAAAAGCTTGGCTACCGGCCAGCCGTTTGAGAGTTTGGATCAGTTTTAAGAGTTTCGTTTCAACCAAAAATTCTAGGATACTTACCAAATGAATCGTAATACTCCTGGTTTGAATTTTTGACAGGTACGGATATCGTACCTCTCTGATACTTTAGATCGCTATTCAGAGAAACTTGGCTACCGACAAGACACTTGAGAGTATGGATCATTTTAAGAGCTTCATTTCCACCAAATATTCTAGGATAGTTATCAAATGAATAGCAATACTCCCAGTTTTGTATTTTTGACCAGTACGTATTTCGTACCTCTCCATGCTTTAGATCGCTATTTAGAGTAACTTGTCTACCGGCAAGTCGTTTGATAGTTTGGATTGTTTTTGGGAGTTTCGTTTTATCAAAATATTCTAGGATAGTTGCCAAATGAATCGCAATACTCCCAGTTTTAATTTTTGTCCGGTACGGATTTTTTACCTATTCGATGCTTTAGATCGCAATTATGAGAATTGGCTACCGGAAAGTCGTTTGAGGGGTTGGATCGTTTTTAAGAATTTTGTTTCGACCAAATATTTTAGGATAGTTACCAAATAAATCGCAATACTCTCGGTTTAAATTTTGACCGACACGAATTTCGTACATCTCCGATTATTTAGATCTCAATTCAGAGAAACTTGGCTCCCGGCAAGTCGTTTGAGAGGTTGGATCGTTTTTAAGAGTTTTATTTTGACTAAATATTCAAAGATAGTTACCAAATGAATCGCAATACTCCCGGTTTAAATTTTTGTCCGGCACGGATTTCGTACATCTCCGATGCATAAGATCATTATTCAGTAAAGCTTTACTGCCGGCAAGTTGTTTAAGAGGTTAGATCATTTTAAAGAGTTTCGTTTTGGCTAAATACATGTTAAGATAGTTACCTAAAGAATTACAATACTTCCGATGGGAACTTTTGACGGGTACGGATTTCGTACCTCTCCGATGCTTTAAATCGCTATTCAGAGAAGCTTGGCTGCCGACAAGACGTTTGAGAGTATGGATCATTTTAAGAGTTTCATTTCCACCAAATATTCTAGGATAGCTACCAAATGAATAGTAATACTCCCGGTTTGAATTTTTGACCGGTACGTATTTCTTACCTCTCCATGCTTTAGATCGCTATTTAGAGTAACTTGGCTACCGGCAAGTCGTTTGATAGTTTAGATCGTTTTTGGGAGTTTCGTTTTATCAAAATATTCTAGGATAGTTGCCAAATGAATCCCAATGCTCCCAGTTTTAATTTTTGTCCGGTACGGATTTTTTACCTATTCGATGCTTTAGATCGCAATTCTGAGAATTGGCTACCGGAAAGTCGTTTGAAGGGTTGGATCGTTTTTAAGAATTTTGTTTCGACCAAATATTCTAAGATAGTTACCAAATAAATTGCAATACTCTCGGTTTAAATTTTTGACCGACACGAATTTCGTACATCTCCGATTATTTAGATCTCAATTCAGAGAAACTTGGCTCCCGGCAAGTCGTTTGAGAGGTTGGATCGTTTTTAAAGATTTCATTTCGACCAAATATTCAAGGATAGTTACCAAATGAATCGCAATACTCCCAGTTTAAATTTTTGTCCGACACGGATTTTGTACATCTCCGATGCTTTAAATTACTATTCAGAAAAGCTTGGCTACCGGCAAGTCGTTTGAGAGTTTGGATCATTTTTAAGAGTGTCGTTTCAACCAAAAACTCTAGGATACTAACCAAATGAATCGTAATACTCCCGGCTTGAATTTTTGACCGGTACGGATTTCGTACCACTCTGACACTTTAGATCACTATTCAGAGAAACTTGGCTACCGGCAAGTTGTTTGAGAGGTTGGACAATTTTTTTGAGATTCTTTACGACCAAATTCTTGCTACTATAGTAACCAAATGAATCGCAAAAACTCTCGGTTTCCATTTTTAGCTGTTACGGATTTCATACCTCTTCGATGCTTTAGATTGTATTTCGGAGAAGTAAGGCTACCGACAATTCGTTTGAGAGGTTGGATTATTTTTAAGGGTTTCGTATCGACCGACACCATGCATGGAAAATTATCAAATGAATCGCAATACTCTAGGCTAGAAATTTTGAGTGGTACGGATTTTGTATCTCTCTAATGCTTTAGATTATAATTCAGAGAAGCTTGGCTACCGACAAGTCATTTGAGGGGTAGGATCATTTTAAAGAGTTTCCTTTCGTCTAAAAATATGTTAGGATTGTAACCAAATGAATTGCACAACTCCCTGCCTAAATTTTAGACCGGTACGGATTTCGTACCTCTCCGAGTCTTTAGATCGCTATTCAGAGAAGCTTTGCAACCGGCAAGCCGTTAGAGAGGTTGGATTAATTTTAAAAGTTTTGTATCGACCAAATACTTGCTAGGATAGTTACCAAATAAATCACAGTACTCCAGGTTTAAATTTTTGGCCGGTACGGATTTTGTACCTTTTCGATGCTTTATATCGCGATTCGGAGAATCTTGGCTGCCGGCAAGTCGATAGAGAGGTTGGATCATTTTTAAGAGTTTTGTTTTGATTGACAATATAATAAGATTGTTACCAAATGAATCGCAATACTCTCGGCTTAAATTTTTTGCCTCTCCGATGCTTAGATTGCTATTCAGAGAAGCTTGGCTACCGGTAACTCGTTTAATTGGTTGGATCGTTTTTAAGAGTTTCATTTCGACAAAATCCATGCTAGGATATTTACCAAATGAATCCCAATACTCCCGATTTGATTTTTTGACGGATACGGATTTCGTACTGCTCTGATGCTTTAGATCGCAATTCTGGGAATCTTTTCTACTGACAAGTCGTTTGAGTGGTTGGATCATTTTTATGAGTTTCAATTCGACCAAATACATGCTCGAATACTTACCAAATAAATCGGAATACTCCAGGTTTGATTTTTTGAACGGTACGGATTTCATACCTCTCCGAAGCTTTAAATTGGAATTCTAAGAAGCTTGGCTTTCAGCAAGTCATTTAAGAGGTTGAATCATTTTAAAAAGTTTCGTTTTGACAAAAAATATGCAAGGATTGTTACCAAACAAATTGCAGAACTCCTAGTTTGAATTTTTGAACAAAATGGATTTTGTACCTCTCTAGTGCTTTAGATTGTAATTCAGAGAAGCTTAGCTACCGGCAATTCATTTGAGTGCTTTGATCGCTTTTATAAGTTTTGTCACGCCTAACAACATTCTAGGAATGCTCCTAAATAAATCAAAATTCTCCCGGTTTTAATTTTTGACTAGTACGAATTTCAAACCTCTCCGAAGCTTTTGATCGCTATTAATAGAAGCTTGGCTACCGGCAAGTCGTTTGAGTGGTTGGATCATTTTTTGAGTTTCGTTTCGACCAAATACATGCAAGGATAGTTGCCAAATGAATCGTAATATTCCCGATTTGAAGTTCTGTACGGATATCGAACCTCTCCGATGCTTTAAATCAATATTCAGAGAAGTTTTTCAGCCGGCAAGACGTTTTAGAGCTTGGATCGTTTTTAGAGTTTTGTTTCGACGTAATATTCTAAGATAGTTACCAAATGAATACCAATACTCCTGGTTTGAGTTTTTGACCGGTATGGATTTCGTACCTCTCCGATGCTTTAAATCGCTATTCAGAGTAACTTGGCTACCCTCCACTCGTTTGATAGTTTGGATCATTTTTGGGAGTTTTGCTTCGTCTAAATATTCAAGGATTGTTACCAAATGAATTGCAATACTCTCAGTTTAAATTTTTGACTGGCACGGATTTCTTACATCTCCGATGCTTTAGATCACTATTAAGGAGATGCTTTGCAGCTGGCAACCTCTTTGAGAGGTTGGATGATTTTAAAGAATTCCGTTTCGGCCAAATACATGCTAGGAAAGTTACCAAATGAATCACAATACTTCCGGATTGAACTTTTGACTAATGCGGAATTCGTATCTCTCCGATGCCTTAAATCGCAATTTAGAGAAGTTAGGCTACCAGAAAGTCGTTTGAGAGGTTGGATCGTTTTTTAGAGTTTCGTTTCGACCAAATACTCTAGGATACTTTCCAAATGAATCGCAATACTCCCGACTTGAATTTTTGACCGATACGAATTTCGTACCTCTCTGATACTTTAGATCGCTATTCAAAGAAACTTGGCTACCGGCAAGTCGTTTGAGAGGTTGGACCATTTTTTAGAGTTTCGTCTCGTCCAAATTCATGATAGGATAGTTACCAAATGAATCGTAAAACTCCCAGTTTCAATTTTTAACTGGTAAGGATTTCGTACCTCTTCGATGCTTTAGGTCATATTTCCGAGATGTATGGCTATCGGCAACTCGTTTGAGAGGTTGGTTCATTTTTAGGAGTTTCTTTACGACCGACAACATACTAGGAAAGTTACCAAATGAATCGCAATACTCTAGTTCTAAATTTTTGACCGGTACGGATTTCATACCTCTCCGATACTTTAGATTACAATTCTGAAAAGCTGGCCAACAAGTCGTTTGAGAGGTTAGATTATTTTAAAGAGTTTCTTTTTGACAGAAAATATGCATAGATTGTTACCAAATGAATTGCATAATTCCCAGTCTGAATTTTTAACCGATACGGATTTCGTACCTCTGCGAGGCTTTAGATCGCTATTCATAGATATTTTACGACCGACAAGTCCTTGGAGAGGTTGGATCGTTTTTAAGAGTTTCATTTCAGCCAAATACTTCCAAGGATAGTTACCAAATGAATCGCAATACTCCCGGTTTTAATTTTTGTCTGGTACAGATTTTGTACCTCTCCGATGCTTTAGATCCCATTTCTGAGAATTGCTATCGGCAAGTCGTTTGAGAGGTTGGATCATTTTTAAGAGTTTCGTTTCGACCAAATATTCAAGGATAGTTACCAAATGAATCGCAATAATCCCAGTTTAAATTTTTAACCTGCACGAATTACGTGCATCTCAGATGCTTTAGTTCGCTATTTGGAGTAACTTGCCTAATGGCAAGTCATTTGAAAGTTTGGACCATTTTTAAGAGTTTCACTTCGGCCAAATATTATAGGATAATTACGATAGTTACCAAATGAATTACAATACTCTCGGTTTAAAGTTTTGTCTGCCACGGATTTTGTACATCTCCGATGCATAAGATCGTTATTCTGTGAAGCTTTGCTGCCGGCAAATCGTTTGAGAGGTTGGATCATTTTAAAGAGTTTCGTTTCGGTGAAATACATGCTAGGATAGTTACCTAATGAATTGCAATACTCCCGATTAGAATTTTTGGCCGATACGGATTTCGTACCTCTCCGATGCTTTAAATCGCTATTCAGATAAGCTTGGCTACCGACAAGACGTTTGAGAGTATGGATTATTTTAAGAGTTTCATTTTAAGCAAATATAATAGGATAATTACCAAATGAATTGCAATACTCCCAGTTTGAATTTTTGATCGGTACGGATTTCGTACCTCTCCGATACTTTAGATCCATATTGAGTAAAACATGGCTATGGAAAAGTCGTTTGAGAGGTTGGATCACTTTTAAGAGTTTCATTTCGACAAAATATTCTTGGATAGTTACCAATGAATCGCAATACTCCCGGTTTAAATATTTGACCGGCTAGGATTTCGTACATCTCCGATGCTCTAGATTGCTATTCATAGGAGCATTGCAGCCGACAAGTCGTTTGAAAAGGTTGTATAATTTTAAAGAGTTTCGTTTCGACCAAATACATGTTAGGATTGTTACCAAATGAATCACAATACTCCCATTTTGAACTTTTGACCGGTACGGATTTTGTACCACTTCGATGCTTCAAATCGCTATTCAGAGAAGCTTGGCTGCCGGCAAGTCGTTTGAGAGTTTGGATTGTTTTTAAGAGTTTCGTTTCGACCAAATATTCTTGGATAGTTACCAAATGAATCGCAATACTCCCGGTTTGAATTTTTGACCGGTACGGATTTCGTACCTCACCGATACTTTAGATCGCTATTCTGAGAAACTTTGCTACCGATAAGTCATTTGAGAGGTTGAACCGCTTTTTTTAGTTTTCATTCTACTAAGTACATGCTAGGATAGTTTCTAAATGAATCGCTATATTCTAGGTTAGAATTTTTGACCAGTACGGATTTTATACCACTTTGATGCTCTAGATTACAATTATGAGAAGTTTGCCTACCGGCAAGTCGTTTGAGAGGTTGGATTATTTTAAAGAGTTTTGTTCTAGCAGAAAATATGCTAGGATTGTTACCAAATGAATTCCACAACTCCAAGTTTGAATTATTGAACTGTACGGATTTCGTACCTCTCCGATGCTTTAAATCGTTATTTAGTGAAGCTTGGCTACCGGAAAGTTGTTTGTGAGTTTGAATCATTTTTAAGAGTTTCGTTTCGACCAAATACATGCAAGGATAGTTGCAATATGAATTCTAATATTCTCGATTTTAATTTTTGACCAGTACGAATATCATACCTCTCCGATGCTTTAACTCGCTTTTAAGAGAAGCTTTGCAACCCGGCAAAACGTTTAAGAGTTTGGATCATTTTGAGAGTTTTGTTTTGACCTAATATTCTAAGATAGTTACCAAATGAATACCAATAATCCCAGTTTTAGTTTTTGACCGGTACGTATTTCGTACCTCCCCGATGCTTTAGATCGCTATTTAGTATAACTTGGCTACCGACAAGTCGTTTGATAGTTTGGATCATTTTTGGGAGTTTCGTTTAATCAAAATATTCTAGAATAGTTGCCAAATGAATCGCAATACTCCCAGTTTTAATTATTGTCCGGTACGGATTTTGTACCTCTCTGATGCTTTAGATGGCAATTATGTGAATTGGCTACTGGCAAGTCGTTTGAGAGGTTGGATCGTTTTTAAGAGTTTCGTTTCGACCAAATATTCTATGATAGTTTCCAAATGAATCGCAATACTCCCGGTTTAAATTTTTGACCAACACGGATTTCGTACATCTCTGATTATTTAGATCTCAATTTAGAGAAACTTGGCTCCCGGCAAGTCGTTTGAGAGGTTGGATCGTTTTTAAGAGTTTCATTTTGACTAAATATTTAAGGATAGTTACCAAATGAATTGAAATACTCCCGGTTTAAATTTTTTTCTGGCACGGATTTCGTACATCTCTGATACATAAAATCGTTATTCAGTGAAGCTTTGCTGCCGGCAAGTTGTTTGAGAGGTTGGATCATTTTAAAGAGTTACGTTTTGGCTAAATACATGCTAGGATAGTTACCAAATGAATTGCAATACTCCCGATGGGAACTTTTTACGGGTACGGATTTCGTACCTCTCCGATGCTTTAAATCGCTATTCTGAGAAGCTTGGCTGCTGGCAAGACGTTTGAGAGTATGGATCATTTTAAGAGCTTCATTTCGACCAAATATTCTAAGATAGTTACCAAATGAATAGCAATACTCCCGGTTTGAATTTTTGACCGGTACGTATTTCGTACCTCTCCATGCTTTAGATCGCTATTTAGAGTAACTTGGCTACCGGCAAGTCGTTTGATAGTTTGGATCATTTTTGAGAGTTTCGTTTAATCAAAATATTCAAGGATAGTTGCCAAATGAATCGTGATACTCCTAGTTTTAATTTTTATCTAGTACGAATTTTTTACCTCTTCGATGCTTTAGATCGCAATTCAGAGAATTGGCTACCGGCAAGTCGTTTGAGGGGTTGGATCGTTTTTAAGAATTTCGTTTCAACCAAATGTTCAAGGATTGTTACCAAATCAATTGCAATACTCCCGGTTTAAATTTTTGACCGACACGGATTTCGTACATCTTCGATTATTTAGATCTCAATTCAGAGAAACTTGGCTCCCGGCAAGTCGTTTGAGAGGTTGGATCGTTTTTAAGGGTTTCATTTCGGCCAAATATTCAAGGATAGTTACCAAATGAATCGTAATACTCCCAGTTTAAATTTTTGTCCGGCACAGACTTTGTACATCTCCGATGCATAAAATCGTTGTTTAGTGAAGCTTTGATGCCGACAAGTCGTTTGAGAGGTTGGATCATTTTATAGAGTTTCGTTTTGGCTAAATACATGCAAGGATAGTTACCTAATGAATTGCAATACTCCCGATTAGAACTTTTGACCGGTACGGATTTCGTACCTCTCCGATGCTTTAAATTGCTATTCAAAGAAGCTTTACTGCCGACAAGACGTTTGAGAGTATGGATCATTTCAAGAGTTTCATTTTGACCAAATATTCTAGGATAGTTACCAAATGAATTGCAATACTTCCGGTTTGAATTTTTGATCGGTGCGAATTTCGTACCTCTCCGATACTTTAGATCCCTATTTAGAGAAACATGGCTACCAACAAGTCGTTTGAGAGGATGGATCGCTTTTAAGAGTTTCATTTAAACCAAATATTCTTTGATAGTTACTAATGAATCGCAATACTCCCCCGTTGTAAATTTTTGACCGGCTCAGATTTCATACTTCTCCGATGCTTTAGATTGCTATTCAGAGAAGCATTGCGGCCGGCAAGTCGTTTGAAAGGTTGGATAATTTTAAAGAGTTTCGTTTCGACGATATTCAAGCTAGGATTGTTACCAAATGAATCACAATACTCCCATTTTGAACTTTTGAATGGTACGGATTTCGTACTACTCCGATGCTTCAAATCGCTATTCAGAGAAGCTTGGCTTCCGGCAAGTCGTTTGAGACTTTGGATTGTTTTTAAGAGTTTCGGTTTGACAAAATATTCTTAGATAATTACCAAATGAATCGCAATGCTCCCGGTGTGAATTTTTGACCGGTACGGATTTCGTACCTCTCCGATACTTTAGATCGTTATTCTGTGAAACTTGGCTACCGACAAGTCGTTTGAGAGGTTGGACCGTATTTATAGTTTTCATTGGACCAAGTACATACTAGGATAGTTTCTAAATGAATCGCTATACTCTAGGTTAGAATTTTTGACCAGTACGGATTTCATACCTCTCCGATGCTCTTGATTACAATTATGAGAAGTTTGCCTACCGACAAGTCGTTTGAGAAGTTGGATTATTTTAAAGAGTTTCGTTTTGGCAAAAAATGTACTAGGATTGTTACCAAATGAATTGCACAACTTCCAGCTTGAATTATTGAACTGTACGGATTTCGTACCTCTCCGATGCTTTAAATTGTTATTTAGAGAAGCTTGGCTACCGGAAAGTTGTTTGTGAGTTTGGATCATTTTTAAGAGTTTCGTTTCGACCAAATACATGCAAGGATAGTTGCAAAATGAATTGTAATATACCTGATTTGAATTTTTGACCAAGGCGAATATCATACCTCTCCGTTGCTTTAAATCGCTATTAAGAGAAGCTTTGCATCCGGCAAGACATTTAAAAGTTTGGATCATTTTAAGAGTTTTGTTTCGACCTAATATTCTAAGATAGTTACCAAATGAATACCAATACTCCCAGTTTGAGTTTTTGACCGGTACATATTTCGTACCTCTCCGATGCTTTAGATCGCTATTTAGAGTAACTTGGCACCGACAAGTCATTTGATAGTTTGGATCGCTTTTGGGAGTTTCATTTAATCCAAATATTCTAGGATAGTTGCCTAATGAATCGCAATACTCCCAGTTTTAATTTTTGTCCGGTACGGATTTTGAACCTCTCCGATGCTTTAGATCGCATTTCAAAGAATTTGCTACCTGCAAGTCATTTGAGAGGTTGGACCGTTGCCTAATGAATCGCAATACTCCCAGTTTTAATTTTTGTCCGGCACGGATTTTGAACCTCTCCGATGCTTTAGATCGCATTTCAAAGAATTGGCTACCTGCAAGTCATTTGAGAGGTTGGATCGTTTTTAAAAGTTTTGTTTCGACCAAGTATTCTAGGATAATTTCCAAATAAATCGCAATACTCCCGGTTTAAATTTTTGACCGACACAGATTTCTTTCATCTCCGATTATTTGGATCTCAATTCAGAGAAACTAGGCTCCCGGCAAGTCGTTTGAGAGGTTGGATCATTTTTAAGAGTTTCATTTCGACCAAATATTCAAGGATAGTTACCAAATGAATCGCAATACTCCCGGTTTAAATTATTGGTCGGCACGGATTTCGTACATCTCTGATGCATAAGATAATTATTCAATAAAGCTTTGTTGCCGGCAAGTCGTTTGAGAGGTTGGATCATTTTAAAGAGTTTCATTTTGGCTAAATATATGTTAGGATAGTTACCTAATGAATTGAAATACTCCTGATGGGAACTTTTGACGGGTACAGATTTCGTACCTCTTCGATGTTTTAAATCGCTATTCAGAGAAGCTTGGCAGCCGGCAAGTCGTTTGAGAGTATGGATCATTTTATGAGTTTCATTTCGTCCTAATATTCTAGGATAGTTACCAAATGAATAGCAATACTCCCGGTTTGAATTTTTAACCGGTACGTATTTCGTACCTCTCCGATGCTTTAGATCGGTATTTAGAGTAACTTTGCTACCGACAAGTCGTTTGATAGTTTGGATCGTTTTTGGGAGTTTCGTTTAATCCAAATATTCTAGGATAGTGTCCAAATGAATCGTAATACTCCCAGTTTTAATTTTTGTCCGGTACGGATTTTGTACCTCTCCGATGCTTTAGATTGCAATTCTGAGAATTGGCTACCGGCAAGTCGTTTGAGTGGTTGGATCGATTTTAAGAGTTTCGTTTCGACCAAATATTCTAGGATAGTTACCAAACGAATTGCAATATTCCGGTTTAAATTTTTGACCGACACGGATTTCGTACATCTCCAATTATTTAGATCTCATTTCAGAGAAACTTGGCTCCCGGCAAGTCGTTTGAGAGGTTAGATCATTTTTAAGAGTTTCATTTCGACTAAATATTCAAGGATAGTTAACAAAATGAATCGCAATACTCCCGGTTTAAATTTTTGTCCGGCACGGATTTCGTACATCTCCGATGCATAAGATCATTATTCAGTAAAGCTTTGCTGGCGGCAAGTCGTTTGAGAGATTGGATCATTTTAAAGAGTTTTGTTTGGGCTAAATACATGTTAGGATAGTTACCTAATGAAAAACAATACTCCCGATAGGAACTTTTGACAGGTACGGATTTCGTACCTCTCCGATGCTTTAAATCGCTATTCAGAGAAGCCTGGCTGCCGGCATGACGTTTGAGAGTATGGATCATTTTAAGAGTTTTATTTCGACCAAATATTCTAGGATAGTTTCCAAATGAATAGCAATACTCCCAGTTTGAATTTTTGATCGGTACGGATTTCGTACCTCTCCGATACTTTAGATCTCTATTCAGAGAAACATGGCTACCGTCAAGTTATTTGAGAGGTTGGATCACTTTTAAGAGTTTCATTTCGACCAAATATTCATGGATAGTTGCCAATGAGTCGCAATACTCCTGGTCAAAACACGAATTTCGTTCATCTCCGATGCTTTTGATCGCAATTCAGAGAAGCTTTGCTACCGGCAAGTCATTTGAAAGGTTGGATAATTTTAAAGAGCTTTGTTTCGACCAAATACAAGCTAGGATTGTTACCAAATGAATCGTAATACTCCCGTTTTGAACCTTTGACCGGTACAGATTTCGTACCACTCCGATGCTTCAAATAGTTATTCAGAGAAGCTTGGTTGGCGGCAAGTCGTTGAGAGTTTGGATTTTTTTTAAGAGTTTCGTTTTGACCAAATATTCTTAGATAGTAACCAAATGAAGCGCAATACTCCCAGTTTGAATTTTTGACCGGTGTAGATTTCGTACCTCTCCGATACTTTAGAGTGTTATTCTGAGAAACTTGGCTACCGATAAGTCGTTTGAGAGGTTGGACCATTTTTTATAGTTTATTTTCGACCAAGTACATGATAGGATAGTTTCCAAATGAATCGCTATACTCGAAGTAAGAATATTAGATCGGAACAGATTTCATACCGCTGCGATGCTTTAGAATACAATTATGAGAAGCGTGCCTACCGGCAAGTTGTTTCAGAGGTTGGATTATTTTAAAGATTTTTGTTTTGGCAGAAAATATGCTAGGATTGTTACCAAATGAATTGCACAACTCCTAGTTAGAATTATTGAACTCTACGGATTTCGTACCTCTCTGTGGCTTTAGATCGCTATTCAGAGAAGCTTTTCAACCGGCAAGACGTTTGAGAGATTGGATCAATTTTAAGAGTTTCGTATCGACATAATACTTGCTAGGATAGTTGCCAAATGATTCGCAGTACTCCCGGTTTGAATTTTTGACCGGTACGGATTTTGTACCTTTCGGATACTTTATATCGCGATTCTGAGAAGCTTGGCTGCCGACAAGTCGTTTGAGAGGTTGGACCATTTTTTATAGAATTGTTTTGACCAAGTACATTCTAGGATAGTTTCCAAATGAATCGCTATACTCAAAGTAAGAATTTTAGATCGGATCAAATTTCATACCGCTCCGATGCTTTAGATTACAATTATGAGAATCGTGCCTACCGGCAAGTCATTTCAGAGGTTGGATTATTTTAAAGATTTTTGTTTTGGCAAAAAATATGCTAGGATTTTTACCAAATGAATTGCACAACTCTTAGTTAGAATTATTGAACTATACGAATTTTGTACCTCTTCGAGGCTTTAGATCGCTATTCAGATAAGCTTTTCAGCCGGAAAGACGTTTGAGAGGTTGAATCAATTTTAAGAGTTTCGTATCGACATAATAGTTGCTAGGATAGTTACCAAATGAATCGCAGTACTCCCGGCTTGAATTTTTGACCGGTATGGATTTTATACCTCTCCGATGCTTTCAATCGCTATTTAGAGAAGCCTGGCTGCCGACAAGACGTTTGAGAGTATGGATCATTTTAAGAGTTTTATTTCGACCAAATATTCTAGGATAGTTACCAAATGAATAGCAATACTCCCGGTTTGAATTTTTGATCGGTACGGATTTTGTACCTCTCCGATACTTTAGATCTCTATTCAGAGAAACATGGCTACCGTCAAGTCGTTTGAGAGGTTGGATCACTTTTAAGAGTTTTATTTTGACCAAATATTCATGGATAGTTGCCAATGAGTCGCAATAATCCCGGTCAAAATTTTTGACCGGCACAGATTTCGTTCGTCTCCGATGCTTTTGATCGCAATTCAGAGAAGCTTTGCTGCCGGCAAGTCATTTAAAAGGTTGGATAATTTTAAAGAGCTTCGTTTCGACCAAATACAAGCTAGGATTGTTACCAAATGAATCGTAATACTCCCATTTTAAGCTTTTGGCCGGTACAGATTTCGTACCACTCCGATGCTTCAAATCGCTATTCAGAGAAGCTTGGTTGCCGGCAAGTCGTTTAAGAGTTTGGATTGTTTTTAAGGGTTTCATTTTGACCAAATATTCTTGGATGTAACCAAATGAAGCGCAATACTCCCAGTTTGAATTTTTGACCGGTGCAGATTTTGTACCTCTTTGATACTTTAGAGTGTTATTCTGAGAAACTTGGCTACCGATAAGTCGCTTGAGAGGTTGGACCACTTTTTATAGTTTTGTTTCGACCAAGTACATGCTAGGATAGTTTCCAAATGAATCTCTATATTTGAAGTAAGAATTTTAGACCGGAACAAATTTCATACCGCTCCGATGCTTTAGATTACAATTATGAGAAGCGTGCCTACCGGCAAGTCATTTCAGAGGTTGGATTATTTTAAAGATTTTTGTTTTGGCAGAAAATATGCTAGGATTGTTACCAAATGAATTGCACAACTCCAAGTTAGAATTATTGAACTCTACAGATTTCGTACCTCTCCAAGGCTTTAGATCGCTATTCAGAGAAGCTTTTCAACCGGCAAGACGTTTGAGAGGTTGGATCAATTTTAAGAGTTTTGTATCGACATAATAGTTGCTAAGATAGTTACCAAATGAATCGCAGTACTCCCGGTTTGAATTTTTGACCGGTACGGATTTTGTGCCTTTCCGATGCTTTATATCATGATTCTGAGAAGCTTAGCTACCGGCAAGTCGATGGAGAGGTTGGATCATATTTATGAGTTTTACTTTGACTGACAATATGCTAGGATTATTATCAAATGAATCGCAATACTCCCGGCTTGAATTTTTGACCGGTATAAATTTTTTATATCTCCAATGCTTTAGATCGCTATTCAGAGAAGCTTGGCTACCGGCAAGTCGTTTGATAGGCTGGATCACTTTAAAGAGTTTCGTTTAGACAAAATCAATGCTAGGATATTTACCAAATGAATCGCAATACTCCCGGTTTTATTTTTTGACGGATACGGATTTCGTACCTCTCCGATGCTTTAGATCGCTATTCAGAGAAGCTTTGCTACTGGCAAGTCGATTGGGCGATTAGATCGCTTTTTAGAGTTTTGTTTCGACCAAATACTTGCTAGGATAGTTACCAAATGAATCGCAATACTCTGGGTTTAAATTTATGGCCGGCACGGATTTTCTACCTCTCCGATGTTTTAGATCACAATTCTGAAAAGCTTGGCTACCGGCAAGTTGTTAAAGGGGTTGGATCATATTTAATAGTTTCGCTTTGACTCACAATATGCTAGGATTATTACAAAATAAATTGCAATACTTCCGGTATGAATTTTTGAGCGGTACGGATTTTGTACCTCTCCGATGCTTTAGATCGCTATTTAGAGAACCTTGGCTATCGGCAAGTCGTTTGAAAGGCTATATCATTTTTTACAGTTTTATTTCGGCAATATCAATGCTTGGATAGTTACCAAATGAATCACAATACTCCAGGTTTGAATTTTTGGCCGGTACGGATTTCGTACCTCTCCGATGCTTTAGATAGGATTTCCGTGAAGCTTGGCTAGCGACAAGTCATTTGAGAGGTTGAATCATTTTAAAGAATTTCGTTTCGACTGAAAAATATGCAAGGATTGTTACCAAATGATATGCACAACTCCTAGTTAGAATTTTTGACCGGTACGGATTACATGCCTCATCGTGGCTTTAGATCGTTTTTCAGAGAGGCTTTGCTACCGGAAAACCATTTGTGTGGTTGGATCATTTGTATATGTTTCGATTCTACCAAGTACTTGCTAGAATTGTTACCTAATGAATCGCAATACTCCGGGTTTGAATTTATGGTCGGTACAAATTTTGTACCTCTCCGATGCTTTAGATCGCATTTCTGGGAAGCTTTGCAACCGGCAAGTCGTTATAGAGGTTGGATCATATTTAATAGTTTTGTTTTGACTTGCAATATGCTAGGAGTGTTCCCAAATGAATTTTAATACTCCCGACATGAATTTTTGACCGGTACGGATTTCGTAGCACTCCAGTGCTTTAGATCGCTATTCAGAGAAGCTTGGATTCTGGCAAGTCGTTTGATAGGTTGGATCATTTTTAAGAGTTTCGTTTCCACAAAATCCATACTAGTATATTTACTAAATGAATCGCAATTTTTTGACCGGTATGGATTTCGTACCTCTCTGATGCTTTTGATTGCTATTTAGAGAAGCTTTACTAACGGTAAGTCGTTTGAAAGATTATATCATTTTTAAGAGTTTTGTATCCCCCGACAACATGCTAGGAAAGCACCTAAGTGAATCGATATACTCCCGGTTTGAATTTTGGACCGGTACGAATTTCAAACCATCCCGATGCTTTAGATCACAATTTGGAGAAACTTCGCTACCAGCAACTCGTTTGAGAGGTTGGATATTTTTTAAGAGTTTCGTATAGACCGTAAACATGCTAGGATTGTTACCAAAGAAATCATTATAATCCCAGTTTGAATTTATGACCGGTATCAATTTCGTACCTTACCGATGCTTTTGATCGCTATTCAAAGAAGTTTTGCAGAAGGCATATCGTTTGAGAGGTTGGATCATTTTTGAGAGTTTTGTTTCGAGCAAATACATGCTAGGATAGTTACCAAATGAATGGCAATACTCCAGGTTTGAATTTTTGACCGGTACGGATTTCATACCTCTTTTATGCTTTAGATTACGACTTGGCTACCGGCATGTCGTTTGAGAAGTTGGATTATTTTAAAAATAATTGTTTCGAAAGAAAATATACTATGATTGTTGCCAAATGAATTGTTCAACTCCCAGTTTGAATTTTTGACCGGTAAGGATTTCGTACCTCTCCGAGGCTTTTGATCGCTATTCAGGGAAACTTTTTGCTACCGTCAAGTCGTTTAAGAGATTGGATTGTTTTTAAGAGTTTAGTTTCGACCAAATATTCTAGGAGAGTTACCCAATGAATCGCAATACTCTCGATTTGAATTTTTGACCGGTATGGATGTCGTACCTATTCGATACTTTAGATCGCTATTCAGAGAAACTTGGCTACCGGCAAGTCGTTTGAGAGGTTGGATCATTTTTCAGAGTTTTGTTTAACCAAAATTCATGCAAGGATAGTTACCAAATGAATCACGAAACTCCCGGTTTCAATTTTTAACCTGTACGGATTTCATACCTTTCTAATGCTTTAGATCGTATTTGGGGAAGTAAGGCTACCGATAACTCGTTTGAGAGGTTGGATAATTTTTAAGACTTTCCTTTCGACCGACAACATACTTGTATAATTACCAAATGAATCGTAATACTTCAGGTTATAATTTTTGACCGGTACAGATTTCTTACCTCTCCGATGCTTTAGATTAAAATTTTGAGAAGCTTAGCAACCGGCAAGTTGTTTGAGTGTTTGGATAATTTTAAAGTGTTTAATTTCGACATAATCAATGCTAGGATATTTACCAAATGAATCGCAATACTCCCAGTTTCATTTTTTGATGGATATGGATTTCGTACCTCTCTGATGCATTAGATCGCTATATAGAGAAGCTTTCCTACCTACAAGTCATTTTAGAGGTTGGATCAATTTTAAGTATTTTGACATGACCAAATACATGCTAGGATAGTTACCAAATGAATTGCATTACTCCCGGCTTGAACTTTTGACCGGTACGGATTTCGTACCTCTCCGATGCTTTAAATCGCTATTCAGATAATGTTGGCTGCCGGCAAGTCGTTTGAAAATTTGAATCATTTATAAGATTTTCGTTTCAACCAAATATTCTAAGATAGTTACCAAATGAATAGCAATACTTATGGTTTGAATTTTTGACCGGTACGGATTTCGTACCTCTCCTATGCTTTTGACCACTATTTATAGAAGCTTGGCTACCGGCAAGTCGTTTGAGAGATTGGATAATTTTTAAGAGTTTTGTTTCGGCCAAATACATGCTAGGATAGTTACTAAATGAATCGCAATACTCCCGATTTGAGCTTTTGATCGGTACGAATTTCGCACCTCTCCGATGCTTTAAATCTATATTCAGAGAAGTTTTGCATCCTGAAAGTCGTTTGTGAGTTTGTATCATTTTAAGAGTTTCATTATGACCAAATATTCTAAGATAGTTACCAAATGAGTCGCAATACTCCCGGTTTGATTTTTTGACCGGTACAGATTTTAAACCTCACCGATGCTTTAGATCGGTATTCCGAGAAGTTTTGCTGCCGGCAAGTCGTTTGAAAGGTTGAATAATTTTAAAGCATTTCCTCTCGACCAAATTCATGCTAGGATTGTTACCAAATGAATCGCAATTCTCCCGTTTTGAGCTTTTGACCTGTACAGATTTCGTACCACTCCGATACTTCAAATCGCTATTCAGATAAGCTTGGCTGCCGACAAGTCGTTTGAGAGTTTGGATCATTTTTAAGAGTTTCATTTCGACCAAATATTTTAGGATAGTTACCAAATAAATTGCAATACTCCCGGTTTGAATTTTTGACCTGTACGGATTTTGTACCTCTCCGATACTTTAGATCGTTATTCTGATAAACTTGGCTGCCGACAAGTCGTTTGAGAGGTGGGACCATTTTTTATAGTTTTGTTTCGACCAAGTTCATGCTAGGATAGTTTCCAAATGAATCGCTATACTCCAGGATAGAATTTTTGACCGGTACAGATTTCATACCTTACCGATGTTTTAGATTATAATTAAGAGAAGCTTTCCTACCGGCAAGTTGTTTAAGAGGTTAGACTATTTTAAATAGTTTTGTTTTGGCAGAAAATATTCTAGGATTATTACCAAATAAATTGAACAACTCCCAATTCGAATTATTGAACTGTACAGATTTCGTACCTCTCTGAGGCTTTAGATCACTATTCAGAGAAGCTTTGCTATTGGCAAGTCGTTTGAGAGGTTGGATCACTTTTTAGGATTTCGTTTCGGCCATATACTTGTAAGGATAGTTACCAAATGAATTTCAAAACCCTCTGTTTAAATTTTTGACCGGTACGGATTTTGTAACTCTCCGATGCTTTTGATCGCTATTCAGAGAGGCTTGACTACCGGCAAGTCGTTTGATAGGTTGGATCAATTTTAAGAGTTTTGTTTTGATAAAATCTATGCTAGAATATTTTCCAAATGAATTGCATTTCTCCCGGTTTGATTTTTTTAACGATATGGATTTCGTACCTCTCCGATGCTTTAGATCGCTATTCAGGGAAGTTTTGCTACCGGCAAGTCGTTTGAGAGGTTGGATCATTTTTAAGTGTTTTAATTCGACTAAATACACGCTCGGATAGTTACCAAATGAATCGCAATACTCCAGGCTTGAATTTTTGACCGGTTCGGATTTCGTACCTCTTCGAAGCTTTAGATTGGAATTCTGAGAGGCTTGGCTTTCGGCAAGTCGTTTCGGAGGTTGAATCATTTTTAAAAGTTTTGTTTCGACTGAAAATATGCCAGGATTGTTACCAAACGAATTGCAGAACTCCTAGTTTGAATTTTTGAACAAAATGGATTTTGTACCTCTCTGATGCTTTAGATTGTAATTCACAGAAGCTTGGCTACCGGTAACACATTTGAGTGGCTCAATCAATTTAATGAGTTTTGTCACGCCTGACAACATGCTAGGAACGCTCCTAAATAAATCGATATACTCTCGGTTTAAATTTTTGACCGATATGGAATTCGAACCTCTCCGATGCTTTTAATCACAATTTATAGAAGCTTGGCTACCAGAATGTCGTTTGAAAGGTTGAATCATTTAAAGAGTTTCGTTTCGACCAAATACATGCTAGTATAGTTGCCAAATGAATCACAATATTCCCGATTTGAATTTTTGAGCAGTACGGATTTCGTACCTCTCGGATGCTTTAAATCGCTATTCAGAGAAGCTTTACAGCCGGCAAGACGTTTGAGAGTTTGGATTGCTTTAAGAGTTTCGTTTCGACCAAATATTCTAAGATAGTTACCAAATGAATACCTGTACTCCCGGTTTGAGTTTTTGACCGGTACGGATTTCGTACCTCTCGGATGCTTTAGTTCGTCATTTAGAGTAACTTGGCTACCGGAAAGTCGTTTGATAGTTTGGATCGATTTTGTAAGTTTCGTTTCGTCCAAATATTCTAGGATAGTAACCTAATGAATTGCAATAATCCCGGTATAAATTTTATACCCGCACGGATTTTGTACATCTCCGATGCTTTAAATCGTTATTAAGAGAAGCTTTGCAGCCGCCAACCCCTTTGATAGGTTGGATGATTTTAAAGAATTTCATTTCGGCCAAATACATACTAGGAGAGTTACCAAATGAATCGCAATACTCCTGGATTGAACTTTTGACTGGTAAAGATTTTGTACCTCTCCGATGCTTTAAATCTCTATTCAGAGAAGCTTTGCTACCGACAAGTCGTTTGAGAGTTTAGATCATTTGTAAGTGTTTCATTTCGACCAAATACCTGCTTGGATAGTTACCAAATGAATCACAATTCTCTGGGTTTGAATTTTTTGTCGGCACGGATTTTGTACCTCTTCCATGCTGTAAATCGCAATTATGAGATCCTTGGGTACCAAAAATTCATTAGAGAGGTTGGATCATATTTAATAGTTTTGTTTTGACTGACAATATGCCAGGATTGCTACCAAATGTATCGCAATACTTCTGGCATGAATTTTTGACCGGTACGGATTTCACACCTCTTCGATGCTTTAAATCGCTATTCAGTGAAGCATGGCTACCGATATGTCGTTTGATATGTTTGATCATTTTTAAGAGTTTCGTTCTGAAAAAATCCATGCTAGTATAGTTAGGAAATGAATTGCAATACTTCAGGTTTAAATTTTTGACCGGTACGGATTTCATAACACTTCGATACTTTAGATTACAATTCTGAGAAGGTTGGCTACCAGTAATTCGTCTGAAAGGTTAGATTATTTTAAAGAGTTTTGATTTGAAAAAAAATATACTAGGATTGTTACCAAATGAATTGCACAACTCCATGTTTGAATTTTTGACCGGTACGGATTTCGTACCTCTCTGAGGCTTTAGATTGTAATTCAGAGAAACTTTTTGCTACCGACAAGCCGTATGAGAGCTTGGATCATTTTTATGAGTTACGTTTTAACCAAATACACGCCAGGATAGTAACCAAGTGTATTGCGAAACTCCTGGTTTCAATTATTAACCGGTAAGGATTTCGTACCTCTCTGATGCTTTAGATCGTATTTCGGAGAAATATTGCTACCGGCAACTCGTTTGAGAGGTTGGATCCTTTTTTTTAGGAGTTTATATCGACCGACAACATACAAGGATAGTTACCAAATGAATCGTAATACTCCTGGTTTTAATTTTGGACCGGTTCGGATTTCATACCTCTTCGATGCTTAAGATTACAATTCTGAGAAGCTTGGCAACCGGCAAGTCGTTTGAGTGGTTGGATTAATTTAAAGAGTGTCGTGTTGACAAAAAATATGCTAGGATTGTTACCAAATGAATTGCACAACTTCTAGTTTAAATTTTTGAAATGTACGGATTTCGTACCTCTCTGAGGCTCTAGATCGCTATTCAGATAAGCTTAGGTACCGACAAGTCATTTAAGAGGTTGGATCATTTTTAAGTGTCTAGTTTCGACCTAATACTTTCTTGGATAGTTGCCAAATGAATCGCAATACTCCCAGTTTTAATTTTTGTCCGGTACGGATTTTGTACATCTCCGATGCTTTAGATCGCAATTATGAGAATCGGCTAGTGGCATATCGTTTGAGAGGTTGGATCACTTTTAAGAGTTTTAATTTGGCCAAATACATGCTTGTATAGTTACCAATGGAATCGCAATACTCCAGGTTTAAATTTTTGACCGGTATGGATTTCACACCTCTCCGAAGCTTTTGATTGGAATTCTGAGAAACTTGGCTTACGGTAATTCGTTTAAAAGGTTGAATCATTTTAAAAAGTTTCGTTTCGACGTAAAATATGCTAGGATTGTTACCAAAGGAATTCTAGAACTCCCAGTTTGAATTTTTGGCCGGTACGGATTACGTACATTTTCGAAGCTTTAGATCTTTTTTATAGAAGTCTTGCTACCGACAAGTCGTTTGAGAGGTTAGATCGTTGGCAAGTGTTTCGCTTTGACCAAATACTTGCTTGGATAGTTACCAAATGAATCGCAATACTCCGGATTTGAATTTTTGCCCTGTACGGATTTTGTACATCTCCGATGCTTTAGATCGCAATTCTCAAAACCCTGGCTACCGGCAAGTCATTAAAGAGGTTGGATCATATTTAATAGTTTTGTCTTGACTGACAATATGCCAGGATTGCTACCAAATATATTGTAATACTCTCGGCATGAATTTTTGACTGGTACGGATTTTGAACCTCTCCGATGCTTTAGATCACTATTCATAGAAGCTTTGCTGGCGGCAAGTCGTTTAAGAGGTTGGATCATTTTTAAGAGTTTTGTTTCGATCAAATACATGATAGGATAGTTGCCAAATGAGTCGCAATACTCCCGATTTAAACTTTTGACCGGTACAGATTTCGTACCTCTCCGATGCTTTAAATCACTATTTAGATAAGCTTTGCTGCCGGCAAGTCGTTTGAGCGCTTGGATCATTTTAAGAGTTTCATTTTGGCCAAATATTCTAAAGTAGTTACCAAATGAATCGCAATACTCTCGGTTTAAGTTTTTGACTGGTACGGATTTTGTACCTCTCCGATACTTTAGATTGCAATTCAGAGTAACTTGGCTACAGGCAAGTCATTTGATTGTTTGGATCGATTTTAAGAGTTTTGTTTTGTCCAAATATTCTTGGATAGTTACCAAATGAATAGCAATACTCCCGGCTTGAATTTTTGTCCGGTACGAATTTTGTACCTCTCCGATGCTTAAGATCGTTATTCAGAGAAGCATGGTTACCGGAATGTCGTTTGATAGGTTGGATCATTTTTAAGAGTTACGTTTTGTCAAAATCCATGCAAGGATATTTACCAAATGAATCGCAAAAGTCATGGTTTGATTTTTTGGCCGATACGGATTTCGTACCTCTCCGATGCTTTAAATCGCTATTCAGAGAAACATTGTTACCGGCATGTCGTTTTAGAGGTTGGACCGCTTTTAAGAGTTTCACTTCGACCAAATACATGCTAGGATAGTTATCAAATGAAACAAAATACTCCCGGTTTGAATTTTTGAGCGGAACAGATTTCGTACCTCTCCGACGCTTTATATCGCAATTCGGTGAGCATTGCATCCAGCAGCACGTTTGAGATATTGGACAATTTTTAAGAGTATTTTATCGCTCGACAACATGCTAGGATTGATCTCAAATGTATCGTAATACTCCTGGTTTGAATTTCTGAACTGAACAAATTTTGTACCTCTCTGGTGCTTTAGATAGTAATTTGGAGAAGCTTGGCTACCGGCAACTCATTTGAGAAGTTTGATCACTTTATGAGTTTGGTCACGCCGGACAACATGCTTGGAATGCTCCTAAATGAATCGCAATAATCCCGATTTGATTTTTTTACGCATACGGATTTCGTACCTCCCCGATGCTTTAGATCAGAATTCAGAAAAGCTTTGCCACCGGTAAGTCGCTTTAGAGGATGGATCGCTTTTAAGAGTTTCACTTCGACCAAATACATGATCGGATAGTTACCAAATGAATCGCAATACCCCCGGTTTAAATTTTTGACCGGTGCGGATTTCGTACCTATTCGATGATTTAGATCGCAACTCGGTGATGCTTTTCAACCGGTAACACGTTTGAGAGATTGGATCATTTTTAAGAGTTTTGTATCACCCGACAATATGCTAGGATTGTTCCTAAATGAATAGCAATAATCCCGGTTTGAATTTTAGAACAGAACGGATTTTGTACCTCTCCTGCGCTTTAGATAGTAATTCGGAGAAGCTTTGCTACCGGCAACTCATTTGAGAGGTTCAAACACTTTTATGAGTTTTGTCATGCATGATAACATGCTAGGAATGCTCCTAATTGAATCGATATACTCCCGTTTTGAATTTTTGACCAGTACGGATTTTGAACCTCTCCGATGCGTTTGATTGCTATTTATAGAAGCTTGGCTACCGGCAAGTCGTTTGAGAGGTTGGATTTTTTTAAGAATTTTGTTTTGGCCAAATACATGCTTGGATAGTTACCACATGAATCGCAATTCTCCCGATTTGAACTTTTGACCAGTACGGATTTCGTACCTCTCCGATACTTTAAATCGCTATTCCGAGAAGCTTTGCAGCCGGCAAGTCGTTTGAGAGTTTGGATCATTTCAAGAGTTTTGTTTCAACCAAATATTTTTAGATAGTTACCAAATAAATCACAATACTCCCGGTTTGAGTTTTTGACCGCTACGAATTTTGTACCTCTCCGATGCTTTAGATCGCTATTCAGAGTAACTTGGCTACCGGAAAGTCGTTTGATAATTTGGATCATTTTTAAGAGTTTCTTTTCGACCAATTATTCTAGGATAGTTACCAAATGAATCGCAATACTACCGGTTTAAATTTTTGACCGCCACGGATTACGTACATTTACGATGCTTTATATCGCTATTAAGAGAAGCTTTGCTGCCAACAAGTCGTTTGAAAGGTTGGATCATTTTAACGAGTTTCGTTTTGACCAAATGCATGCTCGGATAGTTGCCAAATGAAACGCAATACTCCCAGTTTGAACTTTTGACCGGTACGGATTTCGTACCTCTCCGATGCTTTAAATCTCTATTCAGTGAAGATTGGCTACCGGTAAGTTGTTTGTGAATTTGACCGTTTTTAAGAGTTTCCAGCGACCAAATATTCCTGGATCGTTACCAAATGAATTGCAATACTCCCAGTTTGAATTTTTGACCGGTACAGATTTCGTACCTCTCCGAGGCTTTAGAACGCTATTCAGAGAAGCTTTGCTACCGGCAAGTCATTTGAGGGGTTGGATCATATTTAAGAGTTACGTTTTGACTGACAATATGCTAGGATTGTCACCAAATGAATCGCAATACTCCCGCCCTAAATTTTTGACGGGTACGGATTTTGTACCTCACTGATACTTTAGATAGGTTGTATCATTTTTAAGAGTTTTATTTCGACAAAATCCATGTTAGGATAGTTACCAAATGAATCGGAATACTCCCAGTTAGATTTTTTGAGCAATACGGATTTTGTACCTATCCGATGCTTTAGATCGCTATTCAAAGAAGCTTTGCTACCGCCATGTCGTTTGAGAGGATAAAGCATTTTTAAGAGTCTAACTTCAACCAAATACATGCTCGGATAGTTACTGAATGAATCGCAATACTCCAGGTTTGAATTTTTGACCGGTACGGATTTCATACCTCTCTGATGCTTTAGATTAGTAGTCTGTGAAGCTTATCTACCGGAAAGTCATTTGAGAGGTTGGATCATTTTTAAGTATTTTGTCTCGACAAAGTACTTACTAGGATAGTTACGAAATGAATCAAAATACTCCGGGTTTAAATTTTTGGCCGGTACGGATTTTGTACCTCTCCGATGCTTTAGATCGCAATTCTGAGATTCTTTCCTACCGCAAAGTTGTTAGATAGGTTAGATCATATTTAATAGTTTTGTTTTGAATGACAATGTGCTAGTATTGTTACCAAATGAATCGCAATAATCCCGGCTTAAATTTTTGACCGGTACGGATTTCGTACCTCACCGATGCTTTAGATCGCTTTTTAGAGAAGCTTGGCTACCAGCAAGTCGTTTGAAAGGTTGGACCATTTTTAAGAGTTTCATTTTGACAAAATCTATGCTATGATATTTACCAAAGGAATCGCAATACTTTCGGCTTGATTTTTCGACCAGTACGGATTTCGTACCTCTCCGATGCTTTAGTTCGTTATTTAGAGAAGCTTTGCTACCGATAAGTCGTTTGAGAGATTAGATCATTTTTAAGAGTTTTGTATCGCCCGACAACATGCTAGGATTGTTCCCAATTGATTCGCAATAGTCTCGGTTTGAATTTTAGAACAGAACGGATTTTGTACCTCTCCGGTGATTTAGATCGTAATTCGGAGAAGCTTGGCAGTCAGCAACTCATTTGAGAGGTTCGATCTCTTTTATGTGTTTTTTCAAGCCTGACATCATGCTAGGAATGCTTCTAAATGAATCGATATACTTCCCGGTTTGAATTTTTGAACGGTATGGGTTTCGTACCTTCCCGATGCTTTAGTTCGCAATTTGGAAAAGCTTGGCTACCAGCAACTCGTTTGGGAGGCTGGATATTTTTTAAGTGCTTTGTTTTGACCAAGTACATGCTTGGATGGTAACCAAATGAATCGCAAAATTCCTGGTTTCAATTTTGCTACCGGAAAGTTGCTATTCGGAGAAGCTTTGCTTCTGAGAAGTTGCTTAAGAGGTTGGATTGTTTTAAAGTGTTTCGTTTTGACCAAATACTTGCTTGGATTGTTACGTTATGTATCGAAATACTCAGGGTTTGAGTTTTAGGCCGGTACGGATTTTGTACCTCTCTGATGCTTTAGATCGCAATTATGAGATTCTTGGCAACCGGTAAGTAGTTAGATGGGTTGGATCATATTTAATAGTTTCGTTTTGACTGAAAATATGCAAGGATTTTTACCAAATGAATCACAATACTCCAGGCTTGAGTTTTTAGCCGGTACGAATTTTGTACCTCTCCGATGCTTTAGATCGCTATTCAAAAAAGCTTGGCTACCGGCATGTCGTTTGATTGGCTGGATCTTTTTTAAGAGTTTTGTTTCGACAAAATCCATGCTAAGATATTTACCAAATGAATCGCAATACTCCCGGTTTGATTTTTTGACCGGTACGGATTTCGTAACTCTCCGATGCTTTAGTTCGCTAGCATGTCGTTTGAGAGATTGGATCATTTTTAAGTATTTTGTATCGCCCGACAGCATGCTAGGATTGTTCCAAAATGAATTGCAATAATCCCAGTTTTAATTTATGAACAAAACGGATTTTGTACCTCTCTAGTGATTTAGATCGCAATTTGGAGAAGCTTGGCTACCGGAAACACATTTGAGATGTTCGATCACTTTTATGAGTTTTATCTAGCCTGACATCATGCTAGGAATGCTCCTAAATGAACCGATATACTCCCGGTTTGAATTTTTGGCCGATACGGATTTCGTACCTCTCCCATGCTTTAGATCGCATTTGGGAGAAGTATGGCTACCGACAACTCGTTCGAGAGGTTGGATCATTTTTAGGAGTTCCGTTTCAACCGACAACATAATAGGATTGTTCCCAAATGAATCACAATACTTCAGGTTTAAATTTTTGATTGGTACGGATTTCATACCTCTCCGATGCTTTAGATTATAATTATGGGAAGCTTGGCTACCGGCAAGTCATTTGAGAGGTTGAGTCATTCACAAATGAATTGCAATAATCTCGGTTTGAATAATAGAACAAAACGGATTTTGTACCTCTCAGGTGATTTAGATCGCAATTCGGAGAAGCTTGGCAGCCGGCAACTCATTTCAGAGGTTCGATCTCTTTTATGAGTTTTGTCAAGCCTGACATCATGCTAGGAATGCGCCTAAATGAATCGATATACTCCCGGTTTGAATTTTTGAATGGTAGGGGTTTCGAACCTTCCCGATGCTTTATATCGCTATTTGGAGAAGCATGGCTACCAGCAACTAGTATGGGAGGTTGGATATTTCATTTTGGCCAAATACATGCTAGGATAGTAACCAAATGAATCGCGAAATTCCCGGTTTCAATTTTTAAGCGGTACGGATTTCGTACCTCTCCGACGCTTTAGATCGCATTTTGGGGAAGTATAGCTACCGACAACTCATTCGTGAGGTTGGATCATTTTTAGAAGTTTCGTTTCGACCGACAACATACTAGGATAGTTCCTAAATGAACTGTAATGCTCAAGGTTAAAATTTTTGACTTGTTCGGATTTCATACCTCTCAGATGCTTTAGAATACAATTCGGAGAAGCTTTGCTACCGGCAAGTCGTTTGAAAGGTTGGATTATTTTAAAGAATTTTGTTTCGACTAAAAATATGCTAAGATTGTTACCAAATGAATTGCACAATTTCTAGTTTAAATTATTGACTAATACAGATTTTGCACCTCTCCGAAGTTTTGATCGGTATTCAGAGAAGCTTTACTGCCGTCAAGTTGTTTGAGAGGTTGGATTAATTTTAAGAGTTTCGTTTCGACCAAATACTTGCTAGGACACTTACCAAATGAATCGCAATACTCCCGGTTCAAATTTTTGACCGGTACGGATTTTGTATCTCTCCGATGCTTTAGATTGTAAATTTGAGAAGCTTGGCTACCGAAAAGTCGTAAGAAAGGTTGGATCATATTTAATAGTTTTGTTTTTAACCGACAATATGCTAGGATTGTTACCAAATGAATCGTAATACTCCGGCTTGAATTTTTGACCGTTACGGATTTTGTACCTATGCGTCGCTTTAGATCGCTATTCAGAGAAGCTTAGTTACCGGCAAGTCGTATGATAGGTTGGATCGTTTTTAAGAGTTTTGTTTCGACAAAATGCATGCTAGGATATTTACCAAATGAATCGCAATACTCCCGGCTTGATTTATTGACCAATGCGAATTTCGTACCTCTCCGATGCTTTATATATCTATTCAGAGAAGCTTTGATACAGGCAAGTCATTTGGGAGGTTGAAACGTTTTTAAGTGATTCACTCTCGACCAAATACATGCATGGATAGTTACTGAATGAATCGCAATACTCTAGGCTTGAATTTTTGACCGGTACGGATTTCGTAGCTCTTCGATGTTTTAGATTGGAATTCTGAGAAGCTTGGCTACCGACAAGTCGTTTGAGAGGTTGAATTATTTTAAAGAGTTTCGTTTCGACCGAAAATATGCTAGGATTGTTATAAATGAATTGCGCAACTCCCAGTTTTAATTTTTGAACGGTACGGATTACGTACCTCTTCGAGACTTTTGATTGCTATTCGGAGAAGCTTTGGTACCGAAAAATCGCTTGAGAGGTTGGATCACTTTGAAGTGTTTCGTTTCGGCCTAATACTTGCTATGATTGTTACGAAATGAATAAAAATACTCCGGGTTTGAATTTTTGGCTGGTACGGATTTAGTACCTCTCCGATGCTTTAGATCGTATTTCTGAGATTCTTGGCAACCTGCAAGTCGTTAGATTGGTTAGATCATAGTTAATAGTTTTGTTTTGTCCGACAATATGCTAGGATTTTTACTAAATGAATCGCAATACTCCTGGCTTTAATTTTTGACCGGTACGGATTTTGTACCTCACGTATGCTTTAGATCGCTATTCAGAGAAGCTTGGCTTCCGGCAAGTCGTTTGATAGGTCGGATCATTTTTAAGAGTTTCGTTTTGGCAAAATTTATGCTAGGATATTTACCAAATGAATCGCAATACTCCCGGTTTGATTTTTTGACCGGTATGGATTTCGTACCTCTCCGATGCTTTAGTTCGCTATTCAGAGATGCTTTGCTACCGGCAAGTCGTTGAGAAATTGGATCATTTTTAAAAGTTTTGTATTACCCGACAACATGCCAGGATTGTTCCCAATTGAATTACAATAATCCCAGTTTAAATTTTTTAACGGAACTGATTTTTTACCTCCCCGTTGATTTAGATCGTAATTCGGAGAAGCTTGGCTACGGGCAACTCATTTGTGATGTTCGATCGCTTTTATGAGTTTTATCAAGACTAACATCATACTATAAATGCTACTAAATTAACCGATATACTCCTTGTTTGAATTTTTGGCCTGCTCGGATTTCGTACCCTCCCATGCTTTAGATCGCATTTCGGAAAAGTATGGCTACCGACAACTCGTTCGGGAGGTTGGATAAATTTTAGGAGTTTTGTTTCAACCGACAACATACTAGGATTGTTCCCAAATGAATTACAATACTTCAGGCTCTAATTTTAGACTGGTACCGATTTCATACCTCTCCGATGCTTTAGATTACAATTATGAGAAACTTGGCAACCTTCAAGTCGTTTGAGAAGTTGGATTTTTTTAAAGAGTTTCGTTTCGACTGAAAATATGCTAGGATTGTTACCAAATGAATTGCACAACTCCCAGTTTGAATTTTTGACCGGTACGGATTTCGTACATCTCCGAGGCTTTAGAACGCAATTCAGAGAAGCTTTGCTACTGGTAAGTCGTTTGAGAGGTTGGATCATATTTAAGAGTTTCGTTTTGACTGACAATATCCAAGGATTGTTACCAAATGAATCGCAATACACCCGGCATGAATTATTGACCGGTACGGATTTTGTACCTCTCCGATACTTTAGATCGCTATTCAGGGAAGCTTGGCTACCGGTAAGTCGTTTGATGGGTTGGATCATTTTTTACGAGTTTCGCTTCCACAAAATCCATGCTCGGATATTTACTAAATGAATTGCAATACTCCCTGTTTGAATTTTTGACCGATACGGATTTCGTATCTTTCTGATGCATTGGATCGCTATTCAGAGAAGCTTTGCTACCGGCAACTCCTTTGAGAGGATCGGACGTTTTTAAGAGTTTCACTTCGACCAAATAAATGCTCGGATAGTTACTGAATGAATCACAATACTCTAGGTTTCAATTTTTGACTGGTACGGATTTCGTACATCTCTGATGCTATAGATTGGAATTCTGAGAAGCTTGGCTACCGGCAAGTCGCTTGAGAGGTTGAATCATTTTATATAGTTTTGTTTCGACTGAAAATATGTTAGGATTGTTACAAAATGAATTGCACAACTCCCTGTTTGAATTTTTGACTTGTACGGATTACGTACCTCTTCGAGGCTTTAGATCGTTATTCGGAGAAGCTTTGCAACCGGAAAGTCATTTGAGAGGTTGGATCGATTATAAGTGTTTCGTTTTGACCAAATACTTGCTTGGATTGCTATGAAATGAATCGAAATACTCCAGGTTTGAATTTTTGACCGGCACAGATTTCTTACCTCCCCAATGCTTTAGATCGCAATTAAGAGATTCTTGGCTACCGGCAAGTTGTTAGATAACCTGAATCATATTTAATAGTTTCGTTTTGACTGACAATATCCAAGGATTGTTTCCAAATGAATAGCAATACTCCCGGCTTGAATTTTTGAACAGTACGGATTTCGTATCTCTCCGATGCTTTAGATCGCAATTCAGAGAAGCTTGTGAACCGGCAAGTCGATTGAAAGATTGAATCATATTTAAGAGTTTCGTTATGAAGAAATCCATGCTAGGATATTTACCAAATGATTCGCAATACTCCCAGTTTGATTTTTTGAACGGTACAGATTTCGTACCTCTTCAATGCTTTAATTCACTATTCAGAGAAGCTTTTCTACCGGCATGTCGTTTGAGAGATTGGATCATTTTTAAGAGTTTTGTAATGCCCGACAACATGCTAGGATTGTTCCCAAATGAATTGCAATAATTCTGGTTTTAATTTTAGAACTGAACAGATTTTGAACCTCTCCGGTGATTTAGATCTTAATTCGGAGAAGCTTGGCTGCCGGTAACTCATTTGTGAGTTTTAATCATTTTAATAAGCTTTGTAAAGCCTGACAACATGCTTGGAATTCTCCTAAATGAGTCGATATAATCCCTGCTTGAATTTTTGATCGGTACTGATTTCGTACCTCTCCTATGCTTTAGATCGCATTTCGGAGAAGTACGGCTACCGGTAACTCGTTCAAGAGGTTGAATCATTTTTAGGAGTTTCGTTTCGACCGACAACATAAAAGGATAGTTCCAAAATCAATAGCAATACTCTAGGTTTAAATTTTTGACAGGTACGAATTTCATACCTCTGAAATGCTTTAGATTACAATTCTAAAAAGCATGGCTACCGCCATGTTATTTGAGAGATTGGATTATTTTAACGAATTTTTTTCCACTAAAAATAAGCTAAGATTGTTACCAAATGAATTGCACAACATCCAGTTTTTATTTTTTACCGGTACTGATTTCGTACCTCATCAAGGCTTTAGATCACTATTCAGGGTAGCTTTGCTACTGGCAAGTCGTTTGAGAGGTTGGATCATTTTTAGAAGTTTCGTTCAGATTAAATACTTGCTAGGATAGTTACCGAATGAATCGCAATACTCCCGATTTAAATTTTTAACCGGTACGGATTTTTTACCTCTCCGAGACTTTAGAACGTTATTCAGGGAAGCTTTGCTTCCGGCAAGTCATTTGAGAGGTTGTATCATATTTAAGAGTTTCGTTTTGACTAACAATATGCTAGGATTGTTACAAAATGAATCGCAATACACCTGGCATGAATTTTTGACCGGCACGGATTTTGTACCTCTCCGATGCTTAAGATCGCTATTCAGAGAAGCTTGGCTTCCGGCAAATGTCTGCTAGGCCTGATCATTTTTAAGAGTTTCGTCCTGACATAATCCATGCTAGCATATTTACCAAATAAATCGCAATACTCAAGGTTTGAATTTTTTGCCGATACAAATTTCATACCTCTCAGATGCTTTAGATTACAATTATTAGAAACTTAGCTACCGTCAAGTCGTTTGAGAGGTTGAATTTTTTAAAGAGTTTTGTTTCGAAAGAAAATATGCTAGGATTGTTACCAAATGAGTTGCACAACTCCCAGTTTGAATTTTTGACCGGTACGAATTTCGTACCTCTCTGAGGCTTTAGAACATTATTCAGAGAGGCTTTGTTACTGGCAAGCCGTTTGAGAGGTAGATCATATTTAAGAGTTTCGTTTGGACTGACAATATCCAAGGATTGTTACCAAATGAATCGCAATACTCCCGGCATGAATTTTTGACCGGTACAGATTTTGTACCTCACCGATGCTTTAGAAAGTTATTCAGGGAAGCTTGGCTACCGGCAAGTCGTTTGATGGGTTGGATAATTTTTTCGAGTTTCGTTTCCACAAAATCCATGCTAGGATATTTACCAAATGAAATGCAATAATCCCGGCTTGAATTTTGGACCGATACGGATTTCGTATCTTTCTGATACTTTAGATCGCTATTATGAGAAGCTTTGCTACCGGCAACTCCTTTCAGAGGATGAGACATTTTTAAGAGTTTTACTTCGACCAAATAAATGTTCGGATAGTTACTGAATGAATCGCAATACTCTAGGTTTGAATTTTTGACCGATACGGATTTCGTACATCTCCGATGCTATATATTAGAATTCTGAGAAGCTTGGCTACCGGCAAGTCATTTGAGAGGTTGAATCATTTTAAATAGTTTTGTTTCGACTGAAAATATGCTAGGATTGTTACAAAATGAATTGCACAACTCCCTGTTTGAATTTTTTATTGGTACGGATTACGTACCTCTTCGAGGCTTGAGATCGTTATTCGAAGAAGCTTTGCTACAGGAAAGTCGCTTGAGAGGTTGGATTTATTTTAAGTGTTTCGTTTCGACCAAATACTTTATTGGGTTGCTATGAAATGAATCCAAATACTCCGGGTTTGAATTTTTGGCCGGTACAGATTTCTTACCTACCCGATTGCTTTAGATCGCAATTATGAGATTCTTTGCTACTGGCAAGTTGTTAGATCGGTTGGATCATATTTAATAGTTTCGTTTTGACTGACAATGCACTAGGATTGTTTCCAAATGAATCGCAATACACCCGGCTTGAATTTTTGAACGGTACAGATTTCGTACCTCTCCGATGCTTTAGATCACAATTCAAAGAAGCTTGGCAAGCGACAAGTCGATTGAAAGGGTGAATCATTTTTAAGAGTTTCGTTTTGACAAAATCCTTGCTAGAATATTTACCAAATGAATCGCAATACTCCCGGTTTGATTTTTTGAACGGTGCGGATTTCGTTCCTCTCCGATGCTTTAGTTCGCTATTCAAAGAAGCTTTTCTACCGGAATGTCGTTTGAGAGATTGGATCATTTTCAAGAGTTTTGTAACGCCCAATAACATGCAAGGATTGTTCCCAAATGAATTGCAATAATTCCGGTTTTAATTTTAGAACTGAACGAATTTTGAACCTCTCCGGTGATTTATATCTTAATTCGGAGAAGCTTGGCTACCGGCAACTCATTTGTGAAGTTCAATCACTTTAATGAGCCTTGTAAAGCCTGACAACATGCTAGGAATTCTCCTAAATGAATCGATATACTCCTTGCTTGAATTTTTGACCGGTACGGATTTCATACCTCTCATATACTTTAGATCACATTTCGGAGTATGGTTACCCACAACTCGTTTGAAAGGTTGAATCATTTTTAGGAGTTTCGTTTCGACCGACAACATACTAGGATACTTTCTAAATGAATAGCAATACTCTAGGTTTAAATTTTTGACAGGTACGAATTTCATACCACTCCAATGCTTTAGATTGCAATTTTGAATAGTATGGCTACCGGCATGTTATTTGGGAGTTTGGATAATTTTAACGAATTTTGTTTCCACTAAAAATAAGCTAGGATTCTTACCAAATGAATTGCACAACTTCCAGTATTAATTTTTGACCGGTACGGATTTCGTACCTCATCGAGGCTTTAGTTCACTATTCAGGGTAGCTTTGATACTGGCAAGTCGTTTGAGAGGATGGATCGCTTTTAAAAGTTTCGTTCAAACCAAATACTTGCTAGGATAGTTACCAAATGAATCGCAATACTCCCGATTCGAATTTTTAACCGGTACGGATTTTTTACCTCTCCGATGCTTTAAATTGCAATTCTGATAAGCTTGGCTACCGACATGTCGTTAGAAAGGTTGGATCATATTTAAGTGTTTCGTTTTGACTAACAATATGCTAGGATTGTTACCAAAAGAATCGCAATACTCCTGGCTTAAATTTTTGGCTAGTACGGATTTTGTACCTCACCAATGCTTTAGATTGCTATTTTGAGAAGCTTGGCCACCGGCAAGCCGTTTGATGGGCTGGATCATTTTAAAGAATTTTGTTTCAACAAAATCCAAGCACATATATTTACCAATTGAATCGTAATACTCCCGATTTGATTTTTTGACCGATACGCATTTCGTACCTCCCCGATGATTTAGATCGCTATTCAGAGAAGCTTTGCTACCGGTAAGTCGTTTGAGTGGTTGAAACGTTTTTATTAGTTTCACTTCAACCAAATACATGCTCGGATAGTTCCTGAATGAATCGCAATACTCCAGGTTTGAGTTTTTGATCGGTACGAATTTCGTACCTCACCTATGCATTAGATTGGAATTCAGAGAAGCTTGGCTACCGGCAAGTCGTTTGTGAGGCTAAATTATTTTAAAGAGTTTCGTTTTGACTTAAAATATGCCAGGATTGTTGCCAAATGAATTGCACCCCTCCCAGTTTGAATTTTTGACCGGTACGGATTTCGTACCTCTCTGAGACTTTATAACGCTATTCCGGGAAACATTGCTTCCGACATTTCGTTTGAGAGGCTGAATCATATTTAAAAGTGTCGTTTTGACTGACAATATGCTAGGATTGTTACCAAATGAATCGCAATATTCCCGGCATGAAAATTTGAACTGCGCGGATTTTGTACCTCTCCGATGCTTAATATCGCTATTCAGAGAAGCTTGGCTACCGGCAAATATCTGTTAGGTTATATCATTTTTAAGAGTTTCGTTTCGGCGAAATCCATGCTAGTATATTTCACAAATAAATCGCAATACTCCAGGTTTGAAATTTTGACCGGTACGGATTTCGTACCTCTCCGATGCTATAGATTGGAATTCTGTGAAGCTTGGCTACTGGCAAGTCGTTTGTGAGGTTGAATCATTTTAAATAGTTTTGTTTCCACTAAAAATATGCTAGGATTGTTACAAAATGAATTGCACGACTCCCTATTTGAATTTTTGACTTGTGCGGATTACGTACCTCCTTGAGGCTTGAGATCGTTATTCAGAGAAGCTTTGCTACCGGAAAGTCATTTAAGAGGTTGGATCGATTTGAAGTGTTTCGTTTCGACCAAATACTTTCTTCAATTGCGATGAAATGAATCGAAATACTCCGGGTTTGAGTTTTTGGCCGGTACAGATTTCTAACCTCCCCGATGCTTTAGATCGCAATTATGAGATTCTTGGCTACCGGCAAGTTGTTAGATAGGTTGGATCATATTTAGTAGTTTCGTTTTGACTGACAATGTGCTAGGATTATTTCCAAATGAATCTCAATAATCCCGGCTTGAATTTTTGAACGGTATGGATTTCGAACCTCTCCGATGCTTTAGATCGCAATTCAGAGAAGCTTGGCAACCGGCAAGTCGATTGAAAGGTTGAATCATTTTTAAGAGTTTCGTTTCGACAAAATCCATGCAAGGATATTTACCAAATCAATCGCAATACTCCCGATTTGATTTTTTTAACGGTACAGATTTCGTACCTCTTCGATGCTTTAGTTCGCAGTTCAGAGAAGCTTTTCTACCGGCATGTCCTTTGAGAGATTGGATCATATTTAAGAATTTTGTAACACCTGACAGCATACTAGGATTGCTCCCAAATGAATTGCAATTATTCCGGTTTTAATTTTAGAACTGAACAGATTTTTAACCTCTCTGGCGATTTAAATCTTAATTCGGAGAAGCTTGGCTACCGGCAACTCATTTGTGAGGTTCAATCATTTTAATGAGCTTTGTAAAGCCTAGCAACATGCTAGGAATTCTCCTAAATGAATCGATATACTCCTGGCTTGAATTTTTGACCTGTACGGATTTCGTACCTCTCCTATGCTTTAGATCACATTTCGGAGAAGTATGGCTACCGGCAACTCGTTCGAGAGGTTAAATCATTTTTAGGAGTTTCGTTTCGACCGACAACATACTAGGATAGTTCCTAAATGAATAGCAGTACTCTAGGCTTAAATTTTTGACAGGGACAGATTTCATACCTCTCCAATGCTTTAGATTACAATTCTGAATAGCATGACTACCGGCATGTCATTTGAGAGGTTGGATTATTTTAACAAATTTTGTTTCCACTAAAAATAAGCTAGGATTGTTACCAATTGAATTGTACAACTTCCAGTTTTTATTTTTGACCGGTACAGATTTCGTACCTCATCGAGGCTTTAGATTACTGTTCAGGGTAGCTTTGCTACCGACATGTCGTAAGAGTTTCGTTCTGACCAAATACTCGCTGGGATAGTTACCAAATGAATTGCAATACTCCCGATTCGAATTTTTAACCGGTACGGACTTTTTACCTCTCCGATGCTTTAAATCACAATTTTGAGAAGCTTGGGTACCGACAAATCGTTAGAGAGGTTGAATCATATTTAAGTGCTTCATTTTGACTAACAATATGCTAGGATTGTTACCAAATGAATCACAATACTCCTAGCTTGAATTTTTGGCTGTTATAGATTTTTACCTCACCAATGCTTTAGATTGCTATTCTGAGAAGCTTGGCTACCGGCAAGTCATTTGATAGGTTGGATCGTTTTAAAGAGTTTCGTTTCGACAAAATCCATGCATGTATATTTACCAAATGAACCATAATACTCCCGGTTTTATTTTTTGACCGATACGGATTTTGTACCTCCTCGATGATTTAGATCACTATTCAGAGAAGTTTTGCCACCGGCAAATCGTTTGAGTGGCTGAAACGTTTTTAAGAGTTTCACTTCGATCAAATACATGCTCGGATAGTTCCTGAATGAATTGAAATACTCCAGGTTTGAGTTTTTGATCGGTACGGATTTTGTACCTCTCCTATGCATTAGATTGGAATTCTGAGAAGCTTGGCTACCGGCGAGTCGTTTATGAGGTTAAATCATTTTAAAGAGTTTCTTTTTGACCAAAAATATACTAGGATTGTTACCAAATGAATTGCTCAACTCCCAGTTTGAATTTTTGACCGGTACGGATTACCTACCACAGGCTTAAGATCATTATTCGGAGAAGTTTTGCTACCAGAAATTCGTTTGAGAGGTTGGATTGCGATGAAGTGTTTCGTTTCAACCAAATACTTACTAGGATTGCTAAGAAATGAATCAAAATACTCCGGGTTTGAATATTTGGCCGGTACGGATTTTGTACCTATCCAATGGTTTAGATCGCGATTCTGTGATTTTTGGCAACCGACAAGTCGTTAAATTGGTTGGATCATATTTAGCTTTGTTTTGACTTGCAGTATGCTAGGATTTTTACGAAATAAATCGCAATACTCCCGGCTAGAATTTTTGACCGGTACGGATTTCGTACCTCTCCGATGCTTTAGATCGCTATTCAGAGAAGCTTGGCTACTGGCAAGTCGTTTGATAGGTTGGATCATTTTTAAGAGTTTCGTTTCGACAAAATCCATGCTAGGATATTAACCAAATGAATTGCAATACTCTCGGTTTGACTTTTTGACCGGTACGGATTTTAAACCTCACCGATTCTTTAGTTCGTTCTTCAGAGAAGCTTTACTGCCGTCAAGTTGCTTGAGAGATTGGATCATTTTTAAGAGTTCAGTTTTGCCCGACAACATGCTAGGATTGTTTCCAATTGAATCGCATTAATCCCAGTTTGAATTTTAGAACAAAAGGTATTTTTTACCTCTCCGGTGATTTAGATCGTTATTCGGAGGAGCTTGGCTACCGACAACTCATTTGAGAGGTTCGGTCACATTTATGAGTTTTGTCAAGCCTGAAATCATGCTAGGAATGCTCCTAAATGAATCCATATACTCCCGGTTTGAATTTTTGGCCGGTACGGATTTTGTACCTCTCCCATGCTTTAGATCACATTTTGGAGAAGTATGGCTTGCTGCAACTCGTTCGAGAGGTTGGATCAATTTTAAGGAGTTTTGCTTCGACCGACAACATACTAGGATAGTTCCCAAATGTGTCGCAATACTCCAGGTTTAAATTTTTGTCTGGAACGGATTTCATACCTCTCCGATGCTTTAGATTATAATTATGAGAAACTGGGCTACCGGCAAGTCGTTTGAGAGGTTTGATTATTTTAAAGAATTTTGTTTTGACAGAAAATATGCTAGGATTGTTACCAAATGAATTGCAAAACTTCCAGTTTAAATTATGAACGGTGCATATTTCCAACCTCTCCGAGGCTTTAGATCGCAATTCTGAGAAGTTTGGCTACCGACAAGTTGTTAGAGAGGTTAGATCATATTTAAGAGTTTGGTTTTGACTGACAATATGCTAGGATTGTTATAAAATAAATCGCAATACTCCCGGCTTAAATTTTTGACTTGTACGAATTTTGAACCTCTCCGATGCTTTAGATCGTTATTAAGAGAAGCTTGGCTGCCGACAAGTCGTTTGATAGGTTAGATCATTTTTATGAGTTTCGTTTTGACAAAATCCATGCTAGGATATTTTCCGAATGAATCGCAATAATCCCGGTTATTTTTATGACTGATACGGATTTTGTACCTCTCTGATACTTTAAATCGTTATTCAGAGAAGCTTTGATACGAAAAGTTGTTTGAGAGGTTGGATAGTTTTTAAGTGTTTCATTTCCACCAAATACTTGCTTGGATTGTTACAAAATGAATTACAATACTCCGGGTTTGAATTTTAGGCCGGTATGGATTTTGTACCTCTCCGATGCTTTAGATCGCAATTTTGCGGAGCTTGGCTTCCGGCAAGTCATTAGATCGGTTTGATAATATTTAATAGTTTCTTTTTGACATACAATATGCAAGGATTGTTACCAAATAAATTGTAATACTCCTAGCTTGAATTTTTGACCGGTACAGATTTCGTACCTCTCCGATGCTTTATATCGCTCTTCAGATAAGCTTGGCTACCGGGAAGTCGTTTGATAGGTTGGAACATTTTTAAGAGTTTCGTTTTGACAGAATCCATGTTTGGATATTTCCCAAATGAATTGTAATTCTCCCGGATGGATTTTTTTACCGATACGGATTTTGTACCTCTCCGATGCTTTAGATCGCTATTTAGAGAACCTTTGTTACCGGCAAGTCATTTTAGAGGTTGGATCTTCTTTAAGTGCTTCATTTCGACCAAATACTAGCTAGGATAGTTACGAAATGAATCGCAATACTCCGGGTTTGAATTTTTGGCCTGTACGAATTTTATACCTCTCTGATGCTTTAGATCGCAATTCTGAGAAGCTTGGCTACCGGCAAGTCATTAGAAAGGTGGGATCATATTTAATAGCTGGGTTTTGACCGACAATATGCTAGGATTGTTGTCAAATTAATCACAATACTCCTAACTTGAATTTTTGACCGGTACGGATTTTGTAGCTCTCCAAAGCTTTAGATCACTATTCAGTGAAGCTTGGCTACCGGCATGTCGTTTGATAGGTTGGATTATTTTTAAGAGTTTCGTTTCGATAAAATATATGCAAGGATATTTACCAAATGAATTGCAATACTCCCGGTTTGATTTTTTGACCGGTACGGATTTCGTACCTCTCCGATGCTTTAGTTCGCTATTCAGAGAAGCTTTGCTACCAACAAGTTATTTGTAAGATTGGGTAATTTTTAAGAGTTTTGTATTGCCCGACAATATGCAAGGATTATTCCCAAATTAATCGTAATAATCCCGGTTTAAATTTTCGAACAAAACTTATTTTGAACATCACCGATGTTTTAGATCGTAATTCGAAAAAGTTTGGCTACCGACAACTCATTTGAGAGGTTCGATCGCTTTTATGAGTTTTGTCAAACCTGACAATATGCTTGGAATGCTCCAAAATGAATTGATATACTCACGGTTTGAATTTTTTACCGGTACGGATTTCGTACCTCTCCGATGCTTTAGATCGTATTTCGGAGAAGTATGGCTAACGGTAACTCATTCGTGAGGTTGGATTATTTTTAGGATTTTCGTTTTGACCGATAACATACTTGGATAGTTACAAAATGAACATTAATACTCCATGTTTGAATTTTTGACCGGCACGGATTTCATACCTCTCCCATGCTTTAGATTACAATTATGAGAAGCTTGGCAACTGGCAAGTCGTTTGAGAGGTTGGATTATTTTAAAGAATTTCGTATCGACAGATAATATGCTTGGATAGTTGCCAAATGAATTGTACCTCTCTAATGCTTTAGATTGCTATTAAGAGAAGTTTGGCTACCGGCAAGTCGTTTGATTGGTTGGATCATTTTTAAGAGTTTCACCTCGACGAAATCCGTGCTAGGATATTGACTAAATGAATCCCAATACTCACGGTTTGAATTTTTAACCGGTACCGGATTTCGTACCACTCTGATGCTTTATATCGCAATTCGGAGAAGCTTTGCTATATCGGCAACACGTTTGAGAGATTGGATCATTTTTAAGAGTTTTGTATCGCCTTACAACATACTTGGATTGTTCCCAATTGAATCACAGTAATCCCGGATTGAATTTAAGAACAAAATGAATTTTGTACCTCTTCGGTGCTTTAGAGAGTAATTCGGAGAAGCTTGGCTACCGGCAACTCATTTGAGAGGTTCGATCACTTTTTTGAGTTTTGTCTCGCCTGACTACATTTTAGGAATGCTCCTATATGAATCGATATACTCACAGTTTGAATTTTTGACCGGTAAAGATTTTAAACTTCTCCGATGCTTTTGATCACTATTTATAGAAGCTTTGCTACCGGCAAGTCATTTGAGAGGTTAGATTACTTTTAAGAGTTTGATTAGACCAAATATATGCCAGGATAGTTACCAAATGAATCGCAATAATCCCGAATTGAGCTTTTGACCGATATGGATTTCGTACATCTCCGATAATTTAAATCGCAATTCAGGGAAGCTATGCTACCGGCAAGTCGTTTAAGAGTTTGGATCATTTTAAGAGTTTTGTTTTTGCCAAATATTCTAGGATAGTTACCAAATGAATCGCAATACTCCCAGTTTAAATTTTTGACTGGCACGGATTTCATACATCTTCGATGCTTTAGATCGCTATTCAGAGAAGCTTTGTTGCTGGGAAGTCATTCGAGAGGTTGGATCATTTTAAAAAGTTTTGTCTCGGCCAAATACATGCTAGGATAGTTACCAAATGAATCGCAATACACCCGGTTTAAATTTTTGACCGGTACGAATTTCGAACCTCTCCGATGCTTTAAATTATTATTCAGAGAAGCTTGGCTACCGACATGTCGTTTGAGAGTTTGGAACATTTTTAAGAGTTTTGTTTCGACCAAATATTCAAGAATAGTTACCAAATGAATCGCAATACTCCCGGTTTTAATTTATGACCGGTAAGGATTTCATACCTCCCTGATACTTTAGATCGTTATTCAGTGAAACTTGGCTTCCGACAAGTCGGTTGAGAGTTTGGACCGCTTTATAGAGTTTTGTATTGACCAAATACATGCTTGGATAGTAACCAAATGAATCGCGAAACTCCCGGTTTCTATTTTTATCCGGTTCGGATTTTGTACCTCTCCGATGCTTTAGATCGTATTTCGGAGAAATATGGCTACCGGTAACTCGTTTGAGAGGTTGGATAATTTTTAGGAGTTTTGTTTCGACCAACAACATACTGGGAAAGTTACAAAATGAATCGAATTACACCAGGTTTGAATTTTTGGCCGGTACAGATTTCATACCTCATCGAGGCTATAGATCGCTATTCAGAGATGTTTTGCTGCCGGCAAGTTGCTTGAAAGGTTGGATCATATTTAGGAGCTTGGTTTCGACCAAATACTTGCTAGGATAGTTACCAATTGAATTGCAATACTCTCGGTTTGAATATTAGGCCGGTAGGGATTTTGTTCCTCTCCGATGCTTTAGATTGAAATTCTGAGAAGCATGGCTACGAACAAGTCGTTAGAGAGGTCGAATCATATTAAAGAGTTTCATTTTGATTAACAATATGCTAGGATTATTACCAAATGAATCGCAAAGCTCCTGGCTTGAATTTTTTACCGGTACGAATTTTGTACCACTCTGATGATTTAGATCGCTATTCAGAGAAACTTGGCTACCGGAAAGTCATTTGATATGTTGGATCATTTTTATAAGTTTTCCCATCGATAAAATCCATGTTAGGATATTTACCAAATGAATCGCAATACCCCTGGTTTGATCTTTTGACCGATGCGGATTTCGTACCGCTGCGATGCTTTAGATCGCTATTCAGAGATGCTTTGCTAACGACAAGTCGTTTGAGAGGTTGGATCATTTTTAAGAGTTTCATTTTGACCAAATACATGCTCAGATAGTTACTGAATGAATCGCAATACTCCAGGTTTGAATTTTCAATCGGTATGGATTTCGTACCTCCCCGATGCTTTAGATTGGAATTCTGTGAAGCTTGGCTACCGGTAAGTCGTTTGAGAGGTTGAATCGTTTTAAAGAGTTATGTTTAGACTAAAAATAAGCTAGGATTGTTACCAAAGGAATTGTATAACTCCCAGTTTGAATTTTTGGCCGGTACGGATTACGTACCTCTGTGAGGCTTTAGATTGTTATTCAGAGAAGCTTTACTGTCGGAAAGTCGCTTGAGAGGTTGGATCGGTTTTAAGTGTTTCGTTTTGACCAAATACTTGCTAGGATAGTTACGAAATGAATCACAATACTCCGGGTTTAACTTTTTGGCCAATACGGATTTTGAACCTCTCCGATGCTTTAGATCGCAATTCTGAGATGCTTGGCTACCGGCAAGTAGTTAGATTTGATGGATCATATTTAATAGCTTCGTTTTGACTATCAATATGCTTGGATTGTTACCAAATGAATCGTAATACTCCCGGCTTGAATTTTTGACCGGTACGGATTTTGAACCTCTCCAATGCTTTAGATTGCTATTCAAAGAAGCTTGGCTACCGGCAAGTCGTTTGATGCGTTGGATCATTTTTATGAGTTTCGTTTCGACTAAATCCTCGCTAGGATATTTTCAAAATGAGTCGCGATACTCCCGGTGTAATTTTTTGACCGGTACGGATTTTGTACCTCTTCGATGCTTTAAGTTCGCTATTTAGAGAAGCTTTGCTACCGACAAGTCGTTTGAGAGATTGGATCATTCCTAGCATGTTGTCGGGCGATGCAAAACTCTTAAAAATGATCCAATCTCCTAAATGACTTGTCAGTAACAAAGCTTTTGTTTTGACTAACAATATGCTCAGATTGTTATCGAATGAATCGCAATACTCCCGATTTGAATTTTTGGTCGGTACGGATTTCATACCTCTTTGATGCTTTAAATTGTTATTAAGAGAAGCTTTGCTGCCGTCAAGTCGTGTGAGAGTTTAGATCGCTTTAAAAGTTTCGATTTGACTAAATATTCTAAGAAAGTTACAAAAGGAATCACAATACTCCCGGTTTGAGTTTTTGACCAGTACGGATTTCGTACCTCTCCGATGCTTTTGATCGCTATTCTCAGTAACTTGGATACCGGCAAGTCATTTGATAGTTAGGATCATTTTTAAGAGTTTCGTTTCGACCAAATATTCTTGGATAGTTACCAAATGAATCGTAATACTCCCGGTTTAAACTTTTGACCGGTACGGATTTCGTACCTCCCCGATGCTTTAAATCACTATTCAGAGAAGCATGGCTACCGGCAAGTCGTTTGAGAGTTTGGACCGGTACGGATTTTGTACCTCTCCGATACTTTAGATCGCGATTCAAAGAATCTTGGCAACCGACAAGTCGTTTGAGAGGTTGGACCATTTTTTTTAGTTTCGTTTCGATCAAATACATGCTAGAATAATAACCAAATAAATCATGAAACTCCCGGTTTCCATTTAAACCGGTATGGATTTCATACCTCTTTGATTCTTTGGACCGTATTTTTGAGAACTATGGCTACCGGCAACTCGTTTCATAAGTTGGTTAATTTTTTGGAGTTTCGTTTCGACCGACAACATACTAGGATAGTTACCAAATGTATCACAATACTCCAGGTTTAAATTTTTGACCGGTACGGTATTCATATCTCTCTGATGCTTTAGATTACTATTCTGAGAAGTTTGGCTACCGGCAAGTCTTTTGAGAAGTTTGATTATTTTAAAGAGTTTTGTTACGACCGAAAATATGCCAGGATTGTTACCAAATGAATTACACAACTCCCAATTTGAATTTTTAACTCGTACGGATTTTGTACATCTCTGAGGCTTTAGGTCGCTATTCAGAGAAACTTTGCTACCGGCAAGTCGTTTGTCAGGTTGGATCGTTTTTAAGACCTTTGTTTTGACCAAATACTTGCTACTATAGTTACCAAATGAATCACAATACTCCCCGCTTGAATTTTTGAATGGTACGGATTTTATACCTTTCTGTTGCTTTAGATTGCAATTCTGAGAAGCTTTGCCACAGACATGTAGTTTGAGAGGTTGGATAATATTTAAGAGTTTTGATTTGACTGCAATATGCGTGGATTGTTACCAAAGGAATCGCAATACTCCCCGCTTGAATTTTTGACGGTACGGATTTCGTACCTCTCTGATGCTTTAGATCGCTATTCTGAGAAGCTTGGCTGCCGACAAGTCGTTTGATAGGTTCGATCATTTTTAAGAGCTTCGTTTCGGCAAAATCCATTCTAGGATATTTTCCAAATGAATCACATTACTCCCGGTTTGATTGTTTGACCGATACGGATTTCGTACCTCTCCAATGCTTTAGTTCGTTATTTAGAGAAGATTTGGTACCAGCAAGTAGTTTAAGAGATTTGATCGCTTTTAAGAGTTTTGTATTGCCCGACAACATGCTAGGATTGTTCCCAAATGAATCACAATAATCCCGGCTTGAATTTTAGAACAGAACGGATTTTGTACCTCTCCGGCGCTTTAGATCATAATTTGGAGAATCTTGGCTACCGACAACTCATTTGTGATGTCCAATCACTTTTATGAGTTTTGTTATGCATGCCAACATGCTAGGAATGCTCCTAAATGATTCGATATACACCCGGTTTGAATTTTTGACCGGTACGGATTTCGTACCTCTCCGATGCTTTAAATCATATTTTGGAGAAGTATGGCTACCGGCAAGTCGTTCAAGAGGTTGGGTCACTTTTTGGAGTTTCGCTTTGACCGACAACATACTAGGATAACTACCAAGTTAATCGCAATACTCCAGGATTGAATTTTTGATCGTTACGGATTTCATACCTCTCCGGTGATTTAGATTTAAATTTTAAGATACTTGGCTACCGGCAAGTCGTTTTAGAGGTTGGATTATTTTAAAAAATTTGTTTAGACAGAAAATATGCTAGAATTGCTACCAAATGAATTGCACAACTCCCAGTTTTAATTTTTGAATGCTACGGATTTCGTACCTCTCCATGGCTATTGATAGTTATTATGAAAAACATTGCTACCGGGAAGTTGTTTGAGAGGTTGGATCATTTTTAAGAGTTTCGCGTCGACCAAATGCTTGCTAGGATTGTAACAAAATGAATCCCGATACATCGGGTTTGAATTTTTGGCCTGTACGGATTTTGTACCTTTTCGGTGCTTTAGATCGCATTTCTGAGAAGCTTGGCTACCGACAAGTCGTTAGAGCGGTTGGATCATATTTAATAGTATCATTTTGACTAACAATCTGATAGGATTTTTACCAAATGAATATCAATACTCCAGTCTTGAATTTTTGACCGGTACGGATTTCGTACCTCTCCGATGCTTTAGATCGCTATTTAGTGAAGCTTGGCTACCGACAAGTCATTTGATAGGTTGGATAATTTTTAAGAGCTTCATTTTAAAAAAATCTATGCTAGGATATTTTCCAAATAAATTGCAATACTCCTGGTTTGATTTTTGGACCGGTACGGATTTCGTACCTCTTCGATGCTTTAGGTTGCTATTTAGAGAAGCTTTGCTACCGGCAAGTAGTTTGGGAGATTGGATCATTTTTAAGAGTTTTCTATTGCCCAGCAATATGCTAGGATTGTTCCCAAATGAATCACAATAATCCCGGATTGAATTTTAGAACAGAACGGATTTTGTACCTCTCTGGTGCTTTAGATCGTAATTCGGGGAATCTTGGCAACCGGCAACTTATTACAGAGGTTCGATCGCTTTTATGAGTTTTATCAAGCCTGACAACATTCACGGAATGCTCCTAAATGAATCGATATACTCCCGGTTTGAATTTTTGAACGGTACGGATTTCATACCTCTCCGATGCTTTAGATCGTATTTTGAATAAGTATGGCTACCGGTAACTCGTTCGAAAGGATCAATAATTTTGAGGAGTTTTGTTTCGACCGATAACATACTAGGATAGTTACCAAATGAATCACAATACTCCAGGCTTTAATTTTTGACCGGTACTGATTTCATACCTCTCCGATACTTTAGATTACAATTCTGTGAAGCTTGGCTACCGGCATATCGTTTGAGAAGTTGCATTATTTTAAAGAATTTCATTTTTACAAAAAAATATTCTAGGATTGTTACCAAATGAATTGCACAACTCCAGTTTTAATTTTTTACTGGTATGGATTTCGTACCTCTCCGAGGCATTATATCGCTATTTCGAAAAGCTTTGTTACGGGCAAGTCGCTTGAGAGGTTGGATCGTTTTTATGAGTTTCGTTTCGACCAAATACTTGCTAGGATATTTGTGAAATGAATCGTAATACTCCGGGTTTGAATTTTTGGCCGGTACAGATTTTGTACCTCTCCGATGCTTTAGATCGTATTTCTGTAAGGCTTGGCTACCGACAAGTCGTTAGAGAGATTGGATCATATTTAATAGTTTTGTTTTGACTGACAATATGATAGGATTGTTACCAAATGAATCGCAATACTCCCGGCCTGAATTTTTGAACGGTACGGATTTCGTACCTCTCTGATGCTTTAAATCGCTATTCAGATAAGCATGGCTACCGGCAAGTCGTTTGATTGGTTGTATCATTTTTAAGAGTTTCATTTCGACAAAATCCATGTTAGGATATTTGCCAAATGAATCGCAATACTGTTGGTTTGATTTATTGACCGGTACGAATTTCGTACCTCTCCGATGCTTTAGTTCGCAATTCTGGGAAGCTTGCCTACCGGCAAGTCGTTAGAGAGGTTGGACCATATTTAAGAGTTTCATTTTGACAAACAATATGCTTGGATTGTTTCCAAATGAATCGCAATACTCCTGGATTGAACTTTTTACTGGTATGGATTTGATACCTCTCTGATGCTTTAGATCGCTATTCAGAGAAGCTTTGTTTTCGTGAAGTCGCTTGAGAGGCTGGATCATTTTAAATAGTTTCACGTCGACCAAATACATGCTCGGATAGTTACCAAATGAATCGCGACACTCCCAGCTTGAATTTTTGACCCAAACGGATTTCGTACCACTTCGATCATTTATAACACTATTCAGAGAAGCTTTACTACCGGCAAGTCGTTTGAGAGGATGAATTATTTTAAAGAAATTTCATTTCGACAGAAAATATGCTAGGATTGTTGCCAAATGAGTTGCACAACTCCCAGTTTTAATTTTTGACCGGTTTGAATTTCGTACCTCTCTGAGGCTTTAGATCGGAATTCCGAGAAGATTTTCTACCGGTAAGTCGTTTTAGAGGTTGGATCATTTTTAAGAGTTTCTCTTCGACCAAATACTTGCTAAGATAGTTGCAAAATGAATCGTAATACTCCGGGTTTTAATTTTTGGCCGGTACATATTTAGTACCTCTCCGATGATTTAGATTGCATTTCTGAGAAACTTTGCTATCGGCAAGTCGTTAAAGATGTTGGATCATATTTAATTGTTTCTTTTTGACTGACAATATTTTAGGATTGTTACCAAATGAATTTTTGACCAGTACGGATTTCCTACCTCTCCGATGCTTTAGATTGATATTCAGGGAAGCTTGGCCACCGTCAAGTTGTTAGATAGGCTAGATCATTTGAAGGAGTCTCATTTTAGCAAAATTCATACTAGGATATTTACCAGAAGAATCACAATTCTCCTGGTTTTATTTTTTGATCGGTACGGATTTCGTACCTCTTCAATGTTTTAGTTCACTATTAAGAGAAGCTTTGCTACCAGCATGTAGTTTAAGAGATTGGATCATTTTTAAGAGTTTTGTAATGCTTGAAAACATGCTAGGATTGTTCCCAAATGAATTGCAATAATCCCGGTTTTAATTTTAGAGCTGAACGGATTTTGTACCTCTCCGGTGATTTAGATCTTAATTCAGAGAAGCTTGGCTACCGGCAACTCATTTGTGAAGTTCAATAACTTTAATGAGTTTTGTCAAGCCTGACAACATGCTAGGAATGCTACTAAATGAAACGATAGACTCCCGGTTTGAATTTTTGACCGGTACGGATATCGTACCACTCCCATACTTTTGATCGCATTCGGAGAAGTATGGCTACCGACAACTCGTTTGAGAGGTTGAATATTTTTTTGGTCTTTTGTTTCGACTGACAACATACTAGGATATTTCCAAAAAGAATCGCAATACTCTAGGTTTTAATTTTTGACTGGTACGGATTTCATACCTCACGAATGCTTTAGAATACAATTCAGTGAAGCATGGCTACCGGCATGTCGTTTGAGAGGTTAGATTATTTTAAAGAATTTGGTTTCAACTAAAAATAAGCTAAGATTGTTACCAAATGAATTGCACAACTTCCAGTTTTAATTTTGGAACGGTACGGATTTCGTACCCCTTTGAGGCTTTAGATCGCTATTCAGAGTAGCTTTACTACCGTCATGTCATTTGAGTGGTTGTATTGTTTTTAAGAGTTTCGTTCTCACCAAATACTTGCTAGGATAGTTACCAAATGAATCGCAATACTCCCGGTTCGAATTATTAGCCGGTACAGATTTTTTACCTCTCTGATGCTTTAGATCGCATTTTTGAGAAGCTTGGCTGCCGACAAGTTGTTAGATAGGTTGGATCATATTTAAGTATTTCGTATTTACTGAAAATATGCAAGGATTATTACCAAATGAATTACAATACTCCTGGCTTGAATTTGTGAAGCTTGGCTACCGGCAAGTCGTTTGATAGGTTGAATCATTTTTAAGAGTTTCGTTTCGACAAAATCCATGCTAGTATATTTACCAAATTAATCGCAATACTCCCAGTTTGATTTTTAGACCGGTACAAATTTCGAACCACTCCGATGCTTTAGATCGCTATTCAGAGAAGCTTTGCTACTGGCAAGTCGTTTGAGTAGTTGAAACGTTTTAAAGAAATTCACTACGATCAGATACATGCTCGGATAGTTACTGAATGAATCACAATACTCCAGGTTTGATTTTTTGACCGGTACGGATTTCGTACCTCTCTTATGCTTTAGATTAGAATTCTGAGAAGCTTTGCTACCGGCAAGTCGATTGAGAGGTTGAATCATTTTAAAGAGTTTCATTTTGACCAAAAATATGCTTGGATTGTTACCAAATGAACTGCTCAACTCCCAGTTTGAATTTTTTACCAGTACGGATTACGTACCACTTCAAGGCTTTCGATCCTTACTCGGAGAAGCTTTGCTACCAGAAAGTCGTTTATGAGGTTGGATCATTTTTAAGTGTTTCATTTCTGCCAAATACTTGCTAGAATTGCTACGAAATGAATCGAAATACTTTGGGTTTGAATTTTTGGCCGGTACGGATTTGTACCTCTCCGATGCTTTAGATCGCAATTCTGAGATTTTAGGCAACCGGGAAGTCGTTAAATTGGTTGGATCATATTTAATAGTTTCGCTTTGACCAGTAATATGCTAGGATTTTCACCAAATGAATCGCAATACTCCCGGCTTTAATTTTTGACTGGTACGGATTATGTACATCTTCGATGTTTTAGATCGCTATTTAGAGAATGGCTTTCGGCAAGTCGTTTGATAGGTTGGATCATTTTTAAGAGTTTCCTTTCGACAAAATCCATGCTAGGATATTTACAAAATGAATCGCAATACTCCCGGTTTGATTTTTTGACCGGTACGGATTTCGAACCCTCCCCGATGTTTTAGTTCGCTATTCAGAGAAGCTTTGTTGCCTGCAAGTCGTTTGAGAGATGGGATCATTTTTAATAGTTTAGTATTGCCCGATAACATGCTAGGATTGTTTCCATATGAATCGCAATAATCCCAGTTTGAATTTAAGAACAAAAAGGACTTTTTACCTTTCTGGTGATTTAGATCGTCATTCGGAGGAGCTTGGCTACCGGCAACTTATTTGAGAGGTTCAATCGCGTTTATGAGTTTTGTCAAGCCTGAAATTTTGCTAGGAATGCTCCTAACTGAATTGACATACTCCCAGTTTGCATTTTGACCGGTATGGATTTTGTACCTCTCCAATGCTTTAGATCGCATTTCGGAGAAGTATGGCTAGCTGCAACTTGCTCGAGAGGTTGGATCATTTTAAAGAGTTTCGCTTCGACCAACAGCATACAAGGATAGTTCCCAAATAAATTGCAATAGTCCAGGTTTAAAATTTTGTCTGGTACGGATTTCATACCTCTCCGATACTTTAGATTATAATTCTGAGAAGCTGGGCTACCGACAAGTCGTTTGAGAGGTTGGATTATTTTAAAGAATTTCGTTTTGACAAAAAATATGCTAGGATTGTTACCAAATGAATTGCACAACTTCCTGCTTAAATTTTGACCGGTGCAGATTTCCTACCTCTCCGAGGCTTTAGATCCCTATTCAGAGAAGATTTGCTACCGGCAAGTCGTTTGAGAGGTTGGATCATTTTTAAGAGTTTTGTTTCGACCTAGTACTTCCAATGATAGTTACCAAATGAATCGCAATACTCCCTGTTTGAATTTCTTACCGGTACGGATTTTTTACCTCTCCGATGCTTTAGATCGCAATTCTGAGAAGCTTGACTACTGGCAAGTCGTTAGAGAGGTTGGATCTAATTTCAGGGTTTCGTTTTGACTGACAATATGCTAGCATTGTTACTAAATAAATCGTAATACGCTCGGCTTGAATTTTTGACCTGTGCGAAATTTGAACCTCTCCGTTGCTTTAGATCGCTATTAGGAGAAGTTTGGCTATCGGCAAGTATTTTGATAGGTTGGAATGTTTTTAAGAGTTTCGTTTCGACAAAAACCATGCTAGGATATTTACCAAATGAATCGCAATACTCCCGGTTTAATTTTTTTACCGAAACGGATTTTGTACCTCCCCGATGCCTTAGACCGCTAGTCAGAGAAGCTTTGCTACCGGCATGCTGTTTGGGAGGTTAGATTGTTTTTAAGAATTTCTCTTGAACCAAATACATGCTCGGATAGTTACCAAATGAATCTCAATACTCCCGGTTTGAATTTTTAACCGGCACGGATTTCGTACCTCCCCCGATGCTTTAGATCGCAATTCGGTGAAGCTTTGCTGCCGGCCACACGTTTGAGAGATTAGATCATTTTTAACTGTTTGGTATCGCTCGACAATATGCTAGGATTGCTTCCAAATGAATTGCAATACTCCCGATTTGAATTTTAGATCATAGCAAATTTTGTACCTCTCCGGTGCTTTAGATAGTAATTCGCAGAAGCTTGGCAACCGGCAACTCATTTGAGAGATTCAATCGCTTTTATGTCTTTTGTCACGCCTGACAAAATTTAAGGAATGCTCCTTAATGAATCGATATACTCCCGCTTTTGATCGTTATTTATTGATACTTGGCTACCGGCAAGTCGTTTGAGAAGTTAGATCATTTTTAAGAGTTTGGTTTCGACCAAATACATGCAAGGATAGTTACAAAATGAATCGCAATACTCCCGATTTGAGCTTTTGACCAGTACGGATTTTGTACCTCTCCGATACTGTAAATTACTATTCAGAGAAGCTTATCTGCCGGCAAGTCGTTTGAGATTTTGGATCGTTTTAAGAGTTTTGTTTTGACCAAATATTCTTAAATAGTTACCAAATAAATCACAAAACTCCCGGTTTGAGTTTTTGACCGGTTTGGCTTTCGTACCTCTCCGATGCTTTTGATCACTATTCAGAGTAACTTGGCTACCGGCAAGTCATTTGATAGTTTGGATCATTTTTAAGAGTTTCGTTTCGAAAAAATATTCTAGAATAGTTACCAAATGAATCGCAATACTCCCGGTTTAAATTTTTGACCAACACGGATTTTGTACATCTCCGATGCTTTAGATAGCTATTCAGAGAAGTTTGGCTGCCGGCATGTCGTTTGGGAGGTTAAATGATTTTAAAGAGTTTCATTTTGGCCAAATATATGCGAGGATAGTTACAAAATGAATCGCAATACTCCCGGATTAAACTTTTGACCAGTACGGATTTCGTGCCCCTCCGATTCTTTAAATCGCTATTCAGAGAAGCTTAGCTACCGGCAAGTCATTTTAGAGTTGGGATCGTTTTAGAGTTTCATTTCGACCAAATATTCTAGGATAGTTACCAAATGAATTGCAATACTCCCGGTTTCAATTTTTAACCGGTACGGATTTCGTACCTCTCCGATGCTTTTGATCGTATTTCGGAGATGTATGGCTACCGGCAACTTGTTGGAGAGGTTGGATCATTTTAAGGAGTTTCATTTCGACCGGAAAATACTTGGATAGTTGCCAAATGAATCGCAATACTCCAGGTTTGAATTTTTGGCCGGTAAGGATTTCATACCTCACCGATGCATTAGATTACAATTTGGAGAAGAATGGCTACCGATAAGTCGTTTGAGAGGTTGGATTATTTGAAAGAGTTTCGCTTCGACAAAAAATATTCTAGGATGATTACCAAATGAATTGCATAACTCCCAGTTTGAATTTTTGACCGGTACGGATTTCATACCTCATCGAGGCTTTCGATCGCTATTCAGAGTAGCTTTGCTATCGACAAGTCGCTTGAAAGGTTGGATCCTTTTTAGGATTTTCGTTTCGACAAAATCAATGCAATGATATTTTCCAATTGAATAGCAATGATCCCGGTTTGATTTTATAACTGATACGGATTTCGTACCTCTCTGATGCTTTAGATCGCTATTCAGAGAAGCTTTGCTACCGGGATTTCGTTTGAGAGGTTGGATCATTTTTAAGTGTTTCATTTGGCCAAATACTTTCTAGGATTGTTGCGTAATGAATCGCAATACTCCGGATTGGAATTTTTGGCCGATACAGATTTTGTACCTCTCCGATGTTTTAGATCATATTTCTGAGAAGCTTGACTACCGGCAAGTCGTTATAGAGGTTGGATCAAATTTAAGAGTTTCATTTTGACTGACAATGTGCTAGCATTGTTACTAAATAAGTCGCAATACGCTCGGCTTGAATTTTTGACCTGTACGAAATTTGAACCTTTCCGAAGCTTTAGATCGCTATTTGGAGAAGCTTAGCTTTCGGCAAGTATTTTCATAGGTTGGAATGTTTTTAAGAGTTTCTTTTCGGCAAAATCCATGCTAGGATATTTACCAAATGAATCGCAATACTCCCGGTTTAATTTTTTTACCGAAACGGATTTTGTACCTCTCCGATGCCTTAGACCGCTATTCAGAGAAGCTTTGCTACCGGTATGTTGTTTGGGAGGTTGGATTTTTTTTAAGAGTTTCAGTTGAACCAAATACATGCTCGGATAGTTACTAAATGAATCGCAATACTCCCGGTTTGAATTTTTGACTGGTACGGATTTCGTACCTCCCCGATGCTTTAGATCGCAATTCGGTGAAGCTTTTCTACCGGCCACATGTTTGAGAGATTAGATCATTTTTAACTGTTTGGATTTCGCACCTCTCCGATACTATAAATCGCCACTCAGAAAAGCTTTGTTGTCGGCAAGTCGTTTGAGAGTTTGGATCATTTTTAGAGTTTCGTTTCGACTTAATATTCTTAGATAGTTACCAAATGAATTACAATATTCATACCTCTCCGATGCTTTTGATCGCTATTCAGAGTAACTTGGCTACCGGCAAGTTAATTGATAGTTTGGATCGCTTTTATGAGATTCATTTCATCCAATATTCTAGGATAGTGAACAAATGAATAGTAATAATCTAGTTTAAAATTTTGACCGGCACGGATTTCGTATATCTCTGATGCTTTAAATCGATATTCAGAGAAGCTTTGCTGCCGACAAGTCATTTGAGAGGCTGGATGATTTTAATGAGTTTCGTTTTGGCCAGGTACATGCTAGGATAGTTTCCAAATTAATAGCAATACTCCCGGTTTGAATTTTTGATCGGTACAGATTTCGTACCTTTCCGATACTTTAGATCGCTATTAAGAGAAACTAGGCTTCTGACAAGTTGTTTGAGAGGATGGACTCCTTTTTAGAGTTTTAATTCGACCAAATACATGCTAGGATAGTAACCAAATGAATCGCGAAACTCCCGGTTTCAATTTTTAACAGGAACGGATTTCGTACCTCCCCGATGCTTTAGATTATATTTTAGAGAAGTATGGCTACCGGCAACTCGTTTGAGAGGTTGAATCATTTTTAGGAGTTTCGTTTCGACCGATAACATCTAGGATAGTTACCAAATAAATTACAATGCTCTAGGTATGAATTTTTTGTCGGTAAGGATTTTATACCTCTCTAATGCATTAGATTACAATTCTGAGAAGCTTGGCTACCGGCAAGTCGTTTGAGAGGTTAGATTATTTTAAAGAGTTTCATTTCGACAAAATATATGCTAGGATTGTTACCAAATGAATTGCATAACTCCCAGTTTTAATTTTTGACCGGTACAGTTTTTATACCTAACCGTGGCTTTAGATCGCTATTCAGAGAAGCTTTGCTACTGACAAGTCGTTTGAGAGGTTGGATTGGTTTTAGGTGTTTTGTTACGACCAAATACTTGCTAGGATAGTTACCAAATGAATCGCAATACTCCCAGTTTGAATTTTTGTCCGGTACGGATTTTGTACCTCTCCGATGCTTTAGATCGCAATACGGAGAAGCTTTGTTGCCAACATGTCGTTAAAGAGGTCAGATCTTATTTAAGTCTTTCGTTTTGATTGACAATATCCAAGGATTGTTACCAAATAAATCGCAATACACCCGGCTTGAATTTTTTACCGATACGGATTTTGTAGCTTTAGATCGTTATTCAGAGAAGCTTTGCTACAGGCAAGTCGTGAGGTTGGATCATTTTTAGGATTTTCGTTTCGACCGACAACATACTTGGATAGTTACCAAATGAATCGCAATACTCCAGGTATGAATTTTTTATCGGTACGGATTTCATACCTCTCCGATGCTTTTGATTACAATTCTGAGAAGCTTGGCAACCGGCAAGTCGTTTGAGAGGTTGGATTATTTTAAAGAATTTTGTATCGGCTGAAAATCTGTTAGGATAGTTATAAAATGAATTGCACCTCTTTGATGCTTTAAATCGTTATTAAGAGAAGCCTGGCTACCGGCAAGTCATTTTATTGGTTGGATCGTTTTTAAGAGTTTCGCTTCAACAAAATCCATGCAAGAATATTTACCAAATGAATCGCAATACTCATGGTTTGAATTTTTAACCGGTACGGATTTCGTACCTCTCCGATGCTTAATATCACAATTTGGTAAAGTTTTGCTATCGGCAACACGTTTGAGAGATTAGATCATTTTTAAGAGCTTTGTATCGCCTGGCAGCATGCTAGGATTGTTCCCAAATGAATCACAATACTCACAGTTGAATTTTAGAACAGATCGAATTTTATACCTCTTCAGTGCTTTAGATAGTAATTCGGAGAAGCTTGGCTACCGGTAACTCATTTGAGAGGTTCGATCGCTTTTTTGAGCTTTGTCTCGCCTGATAACATTTTAGGAATGCTCCTATATGAATCGATATACTCCCAGATTGAATTTTTGACCGGTATGGATTTTAAACCTCTCCGATGCTTTTGATCGCTATTTATTGAAGCTTGGCTACTGGCAAGTCATTTGAGAGGTTGGATCATTTTTAAGAGTTTTGTTTTGACCAAATATATGCTAGGATAGTTTCCAAATGAATTGCAATACTCCGGAATAGAATTTTTGACCGATACGGATTTCGTACCACTCCGATACTTTAAATCACAATTACGAGAAGATTTGCTGCCGGCAAATCATTTTATAGTTTGGACCGTTTTAAGAGTTTCGTTTCGATCAAATATTCTAGGAAAGTTACCAAATGAATCGCAATACTCTCGGTTAAAATTTTTGACTGGCACGGATTTCGTACACCTCCGATACTTTAGTTTGCTATTCAGAGAAGCTTTGTTTCCGGCAAGTCGTTTGAGAGGTTGGATCATTTTAAAGAGCTTCGTCTCGACCAAATACATGCTAGGATAGTTACCAAATGAATCATAATACTCCCGGTTTAAATTTTTGACCGGTACGGATTTCGTACCTCGCGATGCTTTAAATTGCTATTCAGAGAAGCTTGGCTACCGACAAGTCGTTTGAGAGTTTGGAAGGTTTTTTAAGAGTTTCGTTTCGACCAAATATTCAAGATTAGTTACCAAATGAATCGCAATACTCCTGATTTTAATTTATGACCGGTACGGATTTCGTACCTCTCCGATACTTTCGATCGTTATTTAGTGAAACTTGGCTTCTAAAAATTTGGTTGAGAGGTTGGACCTCTTTTTAGAGTTTCGTTTTGACCAAATACATGCTAGGATTGTAACAAAATGAATCGCGAAACTCCCAGTTTTAATTTTTAACCGGTTCAGATTTCACATTTCGGATAAGTATGGCTACCGGTAACTCGTTTGAGAGGTTGGATCATTTTTAGGAGTTTTGCTTCGACCAACAACATTCTGGGATAGTTACCAAAAGAATCGAATTACCCCAGGTTTGAATTTTTGGTCGGTACGGATTTCAAACCTTATCGAGGCTATAGATCGATATTCAGAGAGTTTTGCTGCTGACAAGTCGTTTGAGTGGTTGGATCATTTTTAGGTGTTTGGTTTCGACCAAATACTTGCTAGGATAGTTACCAAATGTATAGCAATACTTCCGGTTTGAATTTAAGGCCGGTACGGATTTTGTTCCTCTCCGATGCTTTAGATTGAAATTCTGAGAAGCATGGCTACCGACAAGTCGATAGAGAGGTTGGATCATATTAAAGAGTTTAGTTTGTATTAACAATATGCTCGGATTGTTACCAAATGAATCGCAATACTCCAGACTTGAATTTTTTACCGGTACGAATTTTGTACCTCTTCGATGATTTAGATCGCTATTCAATGAAGCTTTGCTACCAGAAAGTCGTTTGATAGGTTGGATGCTTTTTAAGAGTTTTTGTTTCGACAAAATCCATGTTAGGATATTTACCAAATGAATCGCAATACTCCCGGTTTGAGTTTTTGACCGATGTGGATTTCACACCTCTCCGTTGCTCTAGATCACTATTCAGAGAAGCTTTGCTACCGGCAAGTCGCTTGAGAGGTTGGATCATTTTTATGAGTTTCATTTTGATTAAATACATGCTCAGATAGTTACTGAATGAATCGCAATACTTCTGGCTTGAATTTTTGACTGGTACGGATTTCGTACCTCTCCGATCTTTAAATTGGAATTCTGAGAAGCTTGGCTACCGGCAAGTCATTTGAGAGGTTGAATCATTTTAAAGAGTTACGTTTAGACTGAAAATAAGTTAGGATTGTTACCAAGGGAATTGCATAACTCCCAGTTTGAATTTTTGACCGGTACAGATTACGTACCTCTGTGAGGCTTTAGATCGTTATTCAAAGAAGCTTTGCTGTCGGAAAGTCATTTGAGAGGTTGGATTGCTTTTAAGTGTTTCGTTTCGACCAAAGACTGTCTAGAATAGTTACGAAATGAATCGCAGTACTCCAGACTTGAATTTTTGGCCAGTACAGATTTTGAACTTCTCCGATGCTTTAGAACACAATTCTGAGATGCTTGGCTACCGGCATGTCGTTAGATTTGTTGGATCATTTTTAATAGTTTCGTTTTGACTATCAATATGCTCGGATTATTACCAAATGAATCGCAATACTCCCGGCTTGAATTTGTGTCCGGTACAGATTTTGTACCTCTCCTATGCTTTAAATCGTAATTCTGAGAAGCTTAGCTACCGGCAAGTCATTTGATACTTTGGATCATTTTTAAAAGTTTCGTTTCGACTAAATCCATGCTATGATATTTTCCAAATGAATCGCAATACTCCCGGTTTGATTTTTTGACCGGTACGGATTTCGTACCTCTTCGATGCTTTAGTTCGCTATTCAGAGAAACTTTGCTACCGACAAGTCATTTGTGAGATTGGATCATTCCTAGCATGTTGTCGGGCGATGCAAAACTCTTAAAAATGATCCAATCTCTTAAACGACTTGTCGGTAACAAAGCTTTCGATTTGACTAACAATATGCTCGGATTGTTAACGAATAAATCGCAATACTCCCGATTTGAACTTTTGGCCGGTACAAATTTCTTACCTCTCCGATGCTTTAATTCTTAATTAAGAGAAGCCTTGCTGCCGGCAAGTCGTGTGAGAGTTTGGATCGCTTTAAGAGTTTTGTTTTGACCAAATATTCTAAGAAAGTTACCAAATGAATCATAGTACTCCCGGTATGAGCTTTTGACGGGTAAAGATTTCGCACCTCTCCGATGCTTTTGATCGCTATTCTGAGTAACTTGGCTACCGACAAGTCGTTTGATAGTTTGGGTAATTTTTAAGAGTTTCGTTTCGACCAAATATTCTAGGATTGTTACAAAATAAATCGCAATACTCCTGGTTAAAATTTTGACCGGTATGGATTTCATACCTCCCCGATGCTTTAAATCACTATTCAGAGAAGCTTGGCTTCCGGCAAGTCGTTTCAGAGTTTGGACCGGTTCGGATTTTGTACCTCTCCGACACTTTAGATTGCGATTCAAAGATACTTGGCTACCGACAAGTCGTTTAGGAGGTTGGACCATTTTTTTTCAGTTTCATTTTGACCAAATACATGCTAGGATAGCAACCAAATGAATCACAAAACTCCTTGTTTCAATTTTTAACCTGTACGGATTTCGTACCTCTTCAATGCTTTAAACCGTATTTTGGGGAAGTATGACTACCGGCAACTCGTTTGAGAAGTTGGTTAATTTTTTGGAGTTTCGTTTCGACCGACAACATACTAGGATAGTTACCAAATGAATCGCAATACTCCAGGTTTGAATTTTTGACCTGTACGGAATTCATACCACTCCGATGGCTTTAGATTACAATTCTAGGAAGTTTGGCTACCGGCAAGTCGTTTGAGAGGTATGATTATTTTAATGAGTTTTGTTATTACTGAAAATATGCTAGGATTGTTACCAAATAAATTACACAACTCCCAATTTTAATTTTTAACCGGTGAGGATTTCGTACCTCTCTGAGGCTTTAGATCACTATTCAGAGAAACTTTGCTACCGGCAAGTCGTTTGTGAGGTTGGATCATTTTTAAGACTTTTGTTTCGACCAAATACTTATTAGGATAGTTAACAAATTAATCGCAATAGTCCCGGCTTGAATTTTTTACGGGTACGGATTTTGTACCTCTCCGATGCTCTAGATCGCAATTCTAAGAAGCTTTGCCACCGACAAGTCGTTGGTGAGGTTGGTTCATATTGAAGAGTTTCTTTTTGGCTGACAATATGTGTGGATTGTTACCAAATGAATCATAATACTCCCGGGCTGAATTTATGACCGATACAGATTTTGTACCTCTCCGATGCCTTAGATCGGTATTCAGAGAATCTTGGCTACCGGCAAGTCGTTTGATAGGTTGGATCGTTTTTAAGAGTTTTGCTGGGACAAAATCCATGCTAGGATATTTTCCAAATGCATCACAATACTCCCAGTTTGATTTTTTGACTGATACGGATTTCGTATCACTGCGATGCTTTAGATTACTATTCAGAGAACCTTTGCCACCAGCAAGTCGTTTGAGAGGTTTGATCATTTTTAAGTGTTTCATTTCGACCAAATACATGCTCGGATAGTTACTGAATGAATCACAATACTCCAGGTTTAAATTTTTGACCGGTACGGATTTTGGGCCCTCTCTGACGCTTTAGATTAGAATTCTGAGAAGCGTTGCTACCGGAAAGTCTCTTGAGAGGTTGGATCATTTTAAAGAGTTACGTTTCGACTGAAAATATGCTACGATTGTTACCAAATAAATTGCACAACTCCCAGTTTGAAATTTTGACCGATATGGATTACGTACCTCTTCGAGGCTTTATATCGTTATTCGAAGAAGCTTTACTACCGGTAAGTCGTTTGTGAGGTTGTTTCGTTTTTTGACTGGTACAGATTTCGTAGCTCTCCAATGCTTTAGATTAGAATTCTGAGAAGCTTGGCTTCTGGCAAGTCGTTAGATAGGTTGGATCATATTTAATAGTCTCATTTTGATGGTAATATGCTAGGATTGTTACCAAATAAATCGCAATACTCTCGGCTTGAATTTTTAATCGGTACAGATTTTGTACCTCTCCGATACTTTAGATTATTATTCTGAGAAGCTTGGTTACCGGCAAGTCATTTGTGTGGTTGGATTATTTTAAAGAATTTCATTTTGACAAAAAATATGCTAGGATTGTTAATAAATGAATTGCGCAACTTCCAGCTTAAATTTTGACCGGTGGAGACTTCCTACCTCTCCGAGGCTTTAGATCGCTATTCAGAGAAGCTTTGCTGCCGGCAAGTCGTTTGAGAGGTTGGATCGTTTTTAAGAGTTTCGTTTTGACAAAATACTTGCTATGATAGTTACCAAATGAATCGTAATACTCCCTGTTTGAATTTTTTACCGGTACGGATTTTGTACCTATCCGATTCTTTAGATCGTAATTCTGAGAAGCTTGGCTACCGGCAAGTTGTTAGAGAGGTTGGATCAAATTTAAGAGTTTCGTTTTGACTAACAATACGCTTGCATTGTTACTAAATAAATCGCAATACACCCGGCTTAAATTTTTTGACCAGCACGAATTTTGTACCTCTCTGATGCTTTAGATTGCTATTAGGAGAAGCTTGGCTATCGGCAAGTAGTTTGATAGGTTGGAACAATTTTAAGAGTTTCGTTTGGACAAAATCCATGTTAGGATATTTACCAAATGTATCGCAATACTCCCGGTTTGATTTTTTTACCGATACGAATTTCGTACCTCTCCGATGCCTTAGACCGCTATTCAGAGAAGCTTTCCTACCGGCAAGTCGTTTGGGAGGTTCGATCATTTTTAAGAGTTTCACTTGGACCAAATACATGCTCGAATAGTTGCCTAATGAATTACAATACTCCCGGTTTGAATTTTTGACCGGTACGGATTTCGTACCTCCCCAATACTTTAGATCGCAATTCGGTGAAGCTTTGCTACCGGCCACACGTTTGAGAGATTGGATCATTTTTAACTGTTTGGTATCGCTCGGCAACATGCTAGGATTGTTCCCAAATGAATCGCAATACTCCCAATTTTAATTTTAGATCAGAGCGAATTTTATACCTCTCCGGTGCTTTAGATAGTAATTCGGCGAAGCTTGGCTACTGGCAACTCATTTGAGAGATTCAATCGTTTTTATGTGTTTTTTCACGCCTGACAAAATGCAAGGAATGTTCCTAAATTAATCGATATACTCCCGCTTTTGATCGCTATTTATAGATGCTTGGCTACCGGCAAGTCGTTTGAGAGGTTGGATCATTTTTAAGAGTTTCGTTTCAACAAAATCCATGCAAGGATATTTTCCAAATGAATTGCAATGCTCCCGGTTTGATTTTTTGACCGATACAGATTTTGTACCTCTTTGATACTATAAATCGTTATTCAGAAAAGCTTATCTGCTGGCAAGTTATTTGAGAGTTTGAATCGTTTTTAGAGTTTCGTTTTGACAAATTATTCTTAAATAGTTACCAAATAAATTACAAAACTCTCGGATTGAGTTTTTGACCGGTTTGGCTTTCGTACCTCTTCGATGCTTTTGATCACTATTCAGAGTAATATGGCTACCGACAAGTCGTTTGAAAGTTTGGATCGCTTTTTAGAGTTTTGTTTCGACCAAATCTTCTAGAATAGTTACCAAATGAATCGCAATAATCCCGGTATAAATTTTTGACCGGCACGGATTTCGTGCATCTCCGTTGCTTTAGATTGCTATTCAGAGAAGTTTTACAGCCGACATGTCATTTAGGAGGTTGAATGATTTTAAAGAGTTTTGTTTCGGCCAAATATATGCTAGGATAGTTACAAAATGAATCGCAATACTCCCGGATTGAACTTTTGACCGGTACGGATTTTGTGCCTCTCAGATTCTTTAAATCGCTATTCTGAGAAGCTTGGCTACCGGCAAGTCGTTTGAGAGTTTGGATCCTTTTTATGAGTTTCGTTTTGAACAAATATTCTAGGATAGTGACCAAATAAATCGCAATAGGAGGTTTCAATTTTTAACCGGTACGGATTTCGTACCTCTCCGATGCTTTAGATCGTATTACAGAGATGTATGGCTACCGGAAACTCGTTGGAGAGGTTGGATCATTTTAAGGAGTTTCATTTTGACCGACAACATACTTGGATAGTTACAAAATGAATCGCAATACTCCAGGTTTAAATTTTAGGCTGGTAAGGATTTCATACCTCTACGATGCTTTAGATTACAATTCTGAGAAGATTGGCTACCTAGAAGTCGTTTGAGAGGTTGGATTATTTTAAAGAGTTTCACTTCGACAAAAAAATTTCTAGGATGGTTACCAAATGAATTGCATAACTCTTAGTTTGAATTTTTGACCGGTACGGATTTCGTACCTCATCGAGGCTTTAGATCGCTATTCAGAGAAGCTTTGCTACCAGCAAGTCGTTTGAGAGGTGGGATCATTTTTAGGATTTTCGTTTCGACAAAATCTATGCAAGGATATTTTCCAAATAAATAGCAATAATACCGGTTTGATTTTATGACTGATACGGATTTCGTTCCTCACCGATGCTTTAGATAGCTATTCAGCGAAGCTTTGCTTTCGGGAAGTCGTTTGAGAGGTTGGATCGTTTTAAAGTGTTTCGTTTCGGCCAAATACTTTCTAGGATTGTTACGAAATGAATCGGAATCCTCCAGGTTTGAATTTTAGGCCGATACGGATTTTGTACATCTCCGTTGCTTTAGATCGTATTTAAGAGAAGCTTGGCTGCCGGCAAGTCCTTAGATAGGTTGAATAATATTTAATAGTTTCGATTTGACTGACAATATACTAGGATTGTTAGCAAATGAATCGCAATACTCCTGGCTTGAATTTTTGACCGGTACGGATTTCGTAGCTCTCCGATGCTTTAGATCGCTATTCAGAGAAGCTTTGCTACCGAAAAGTCATTTCAGAGGTTGGATCGTTTTTAAATGCTTCGTTTTGACATAATACTTGCTAGGATTGTTACGAAATGAATCGCAATAATCCATGTTTGAATTTTTTGCCGGTGCGGATTTTGTACCTCTCCAATGCTTTAGATCGCAATTCTGAGAAGTTTGGCTACCGGCAAATTATTAGATAGGTTGGATCATATTTAATAATTTCATTTTAACTGAAAAGATGCTAGGATTTTTGCCAAATGAATCGCAATACTTTCGGCTTGAATTTTTGACCTATACAGATTTTGTACCTCTCTGATGCTTTAGATCGTTATTCAGTGAGCTTTGCTACAGGCAAGTCGTTTGAGAGGTTGGATCGTTTATAAGTGCCTTGTTTTGACAAAATACTTGTTAAGAATGTTACGAAATGAATAGCAATACTCCGGGTTTTAATTTTTGGCCTGCACAGATTTTGAACCTCTCCGACGCTTTAGATCGCAATTATGTGAAGCTTGGCTAACGGCAAGTCGTTAGATAGGTTGGATCATATTTAATAGTTTTTTTTTGGCAGACAGTATGCTAGGATTGTTACCAAATGAATCGCAATACTCCCGGCTTGAATTTTTGACCGATACGGATTTCGTACCTCTCTGATGCTTTAGATCGCTATTCTGAGTAGCTTGGCTATCGACAAGTCGTTTGATAGGTTGGATCATTTTTAAGAGTATCATTTTGAAAAAATCCATGCTATGATATTTACCAAATGAATCGCAATACTCCCAGTTTTAATTTTTGACCAGTACGGATTTCGTACCTCTCCGAGGCTTTAGATCGCTATTTCGAAAAGCTTTGCTACCGACAAGTTGTTTGGGAGGTTGGATCATTTTAAATAGTTTTGTTTCGACCAAATACTTGCTAGGATATTTGTGAAATGAATCGTAATACTTTGGGTTTCAATTTTTGGCCGGTACAGATTTTGTACCTCTCCAATGATTTAGATCGCATTTCTAAGAAGTTTGGCTACCAGGAAGTCGTTAGAGAAGTTGGATCATATTTAATAGTTTCTTTTTGATTGACAATATGATAGGATCGTTACCAAATTAATCGCAATACTCCCGGCTGAAACTTTTGACCCGTACGGATTTCGAACCTCTCCGATGCATTAGATTGCTCTTAAGAGAAGCTTGGCCACCGGCAAGTTCTTTAATAGCTTGGATCATTTTTAAGAGTCCCATTTCGACAAATTCCATGCTAGGATATTTACCAAATGAATCGTAATACTCCAGGTTTTATTTTTTAGCCGGTACGGATTTCGTACCTCTCCGATACATTAGTTCGCTATTTAGAGAAGCTTTGCTACCGGCAAGTAGTTTGTGAGATTGGATCATTTTTAAGAGTTTTATTTCTCCTGACAACATGCTAGGATTGTTCCCAAATGAATCAAAATAATCCCGGAATGAATTTTAGAACAGAACGGATTTTGTACCACTCCGGTGCTTTAGATCGTAATTCGGAGAATCTTTGCAACCGACAACTCATTTGAGAGGTTCGATCATTTTTTTGAGTTTTTTCTAGCCTGACAACATTCAAAGAATGCTGCCAAGTGAATCGATATGCTCCCGGTTTAAATTTTTGACCGGTACGGATTTCATACCTCTCCGATGCTTTTGATCGTATTTTGGAGAAGTATGGCTACCGGCAACTCGTCCGAAAGGTTGGATCATATTTAGGTGTTTTGTATTAACCGACAACATACTAGGATAGTTACCAAATGAATCGTAATACTCCAGGTTTTAATTTTTGACCGGTACTGATTTTATACCTCTCTGATGCTTTAGATTAAAATTCTGAGAAGCTTTGCTACCGGTAAGTCGTTTGAGAGGTTGCATTATTTTAAAGAATTTCTTTTTGACAGAAAATATGCTAGGATTATTTCCAAATGAATTGCACAACTCCCAGTTTTAATTTTTGACCGATACGGATTTTGTACTTCTCCGTGGCTTTAGATCACTATTCCGAGAAGCTTTGCTACCGGCAAGTCGTTTGAGAGGTTGGATCATTTTTAAGATTTTTGTTTTAGCAAAATACTTGCTAGGATAGTTGCAAAATGAATCGTAATACTCCAGGTTTGAATTTTTGGCCGGTAAAGATTTTGTACTTCTCTGATGCTTTAGATCGCATTTCTGAGAAGCTTGGCTACCGGCAAGTCATTAGAGAGGTTGGATCATATTTAATAGTTTCGTTTTGACCGACAATATGATAGTATTGTTACCAAATGAATTGCAATACTCCCGGCTTGAATTTTTGACCGGTACGGATTTCGTACCTCTCCGATGCTTTAGTACGCTATTCAGAGAAGCATGGCTACCACCAAGTCGTTTGATTGGTTGGATGATTTTTAAGAGTTTCATTTTGAATGTCCTAAATTAAAGCCAGGAGTATTGTTGCTTCTTCGAGCTCTCACAATTTTGAGGGCGATTTTACTACTGTAGCACACTTGTTGATCTCTCTCCCATCCACTAAGGTTAGTTATTTTTATTTTTCTCATTGGTTATCCTTAAGCGTTGAATTTTAAAATTCAATGGTCTTGATTGACTTAGAGGGTAGTTGTGCATTTAATACGAGTTGGTGGAAGTACTGTAGCCTATTAAAATTACTTGTTCTTACCCCCATTCCCTCTTTTTTTGGGAAGCTTGAGTGAATAACACCGCCATGGAGGGCCGAGGAGGCACCTCTCCAGCTCAGAGGAACTCCCCAACACTCAGTGCCCCATCGTCTTCTAATGGAGGAAAGGAATTATCTATTTTGGAACTCTACAACCTCTCCCAAGGAATTCAATCTTCAAAGGGCCAAAAGAAATCAGCTATTACTGAAGATGAATTGGGTGTTTATAGAACGATTTTCAGCCTAAAGTTCCAAGCCATAGATGCACAAGCAAAACAATTGTTTCAAGAGGTCCTCAAGCAGCAACAACGGCAGCAACAACTTCTAAAATTGAATGACAAAAGGCACTACTCCACCTTTAGAGATCAGCAAATGGTTCGTGCTCAGGAACGAATTAAGGATCTACCGTCATCATTGGGTCAAGAAGGGGCTTATTCTGATGCGAGAACAGACTTAGAAGAACTATCTGAGGAAGGGATTCAAATTCTTAAGCTTGTAGTAGAGTCGAAAGATGCAAGAGAAGCGGGAAGAACCCCTGTAAAATCTCTGGTGGAGGAGTTCAGAACCAACAACAACATCAGCGTAGAAGATATTAGTAAATTCTTTGAAGAACGTGCAGCTCGTGCTCTAGAAGATAGAAGCATCTGTTCACCAAACTTTTCCACTAAAGTTGTAGGTGCGTTAATGGTTTCCAATAACATTAATGGCCTTAAACAAAGTGATATGGTTGAATGTACTATTGATGGCTATAACAAGGACACCTGCGATAACAACTGTGTAAACCACAAGATCAAATGGGGCTTCTGTCTTCCTAGCTGTCATCTCAAAAGAGGGTTGAAGGAGAGGGTGAGAACACGGTACCTGTTTCAGAAATGGTGACTATCAGTTCTGAGATTAACAAGGACAAAAGGAATGATAGTATGAGCAAAGAGGCGGCTGCAACCTCTATAGATGAAGATGGATTTCCTGTAATTCACAAGGGTACATGGGCCTCTCTGCTTACAACCCCATCTAAGTTTCGAAGTCTTGAGCATCTAGAGTACACCCCTCTAACAATGGTAGAAGGAAAAAAGGTTCTAAAAGTTAACTCCTTGGAATTTAAATAAGGGCTGGAGGAGAATGGAAAAGTCTTGGTTGGCCATTTCATTGGGAGGAGGCTCGCATACAAATATGTGAAAGATACCCTATGCAAAATCTGGGGAGTGGTTGGGGAGGCTAGTATGACCTCACATAGAGTTTGTTTTTTATTTAAATTTTCTAATGATGATGATAGAACTAAGGCGCTCGAAATAGGCAATTTGCACATTGCGAGTAGAATGTTTATTCTCAGAGAATGGCACCCATTTATCGAATATGAACCTATCGAAGTTAAGACTCTCCTAATTTGGATTATGCAACATGACATTCCCTCTCAATGTTGGAACATAGATGGTATAGGTAGACTTGCTAGTATGGTTGGGCAACCACTGTTTACAGACATAGCTACAAAACAAAAAAGGAGGCCGTTTGTAAGAGTGTGTGTCAAGGATAAAGCTACAGATGAATTTCCAAAAAACTTTTTAGTTGAGATAGATGAGAGCTACACTATCCAGGTAGGAGTTGAATATAATTGGGTCCCTAGTAAATGCATGACTTGTAAAGTCTTTGGCCATAGTGAGGCCTACTGTCCAATGGAAAAGGCAAGGATATTTGATCAAGAGTATGCTTAGGTGCAACAGAAGATGCAGAAACAACAAAATTAGCTTGTCCCTGATAAGCAGCAAATCCTAACAGTAGAGAAAGTTAACAAAGTATGGAAAGCTAAAGGGAAAGGAGGCATCCATGCTAATGGAGAGGAAGAGGGGAACTCCTTTGCTCTTCTTGCCAATACGAGTACAAATGAACATCCTTTGCCTCTTGACAAAGAGCTAGCCCAACCTGAAAAGGAAAAAGCTAAGACTAAGGAGCAGTTTGATGATGATGTGGATGCTATTGCTCAAAAGACACCAATAGGCAGTGATTATGTGGATGAGGGATTTCAGCTCTCAAAGAGTGCTCTTAAAAGGCAGAGAAAAAAGAATAACAAGTCTGAGAAAGCTATGAGAACAGCTGAAGTTGAGGAGCCCCCTTCTAGGCAGAAATATTTTAATTGTCAAGGCATGGAATTGGAAGTTTCTTCTTCAGCCAAACCTAAATCTAGTACAACTAGTGGAAGGGGTAACATAATTAAAAATGCGAGATTCTATGTATAGTACAAAGAATTTCTCTAGGGTGAAGGAGGGGCATGCGGTTGGTATGATTCTTATAGGTGTTACTGTGATGGTTCTTCACTACTGGTTGATATGGAGTAAGTTCAGTATGGGGGGTTTTTATTGCTTTCTGCCTGTATGTTGTGGAGTTTCTCATGAGTGAGAGTGTTAGGGATGATAGTTCATTACTATCATTCCCCTTGAGAGGTGAGATTAGTGTTTGTGAGGCAGTCAAAATCCACCAAAAACAGGAGTCATTTTCAATTGAGAGTGAAGGTGTTGTTTTCTTTAACACTTGCTTTTGTATAGGTTGGAGCTTTTTTCTTTGGATGAGATATAGTACTAGCTATAAAGATGAGTGCATATTAGTGATTTCCCCAGACTTCCTATTTCTAGACAGTGGAGTTTTCCCTAATAAGCAAGCTTCCTATGCTAGCTACTATGTGAGATTGAGCCTCCATAACAGTGATCTTTCCTACAATCTGAGTGAGTGTGGGCTACTTAAGATCTAGAAATTTGTTGTTAAGGTTTTAATGAGTGGCCTTGAGACTACTGGGCTAGGCTACCTACAATAAGAGAGTTTTTACTTATTTGGTTAATGTTGTTGCAGGATGGTCACACATCAAACCACCTTGGATGAGATATAGTGCTAGCTATAATGATGAGTGCATGTTAGTAACAGCCCCACTCTACCTATTTTTGGGAACTGAAGTTGTCCCTAACAAGAAAGCTACCTATGCCAGTTACTATGTGAGACTGAGCCTCCAAAGTCCCTCTAATCTGAGTGAGTGTGGGCTAGCTACGATGGAGAAATTAGTGGTTCATCTTTTGATGAGTGACCAAGAGACTACTGGGCTAGGCTCTGGTCTTGCCTCTCTCAAATGCTCACCTACATGTTTCAACACCCTAGCTACCTACAATAAGAGAGATACTTATTTGGTTATTGATGTTGCAGATTGCTATGATAAATTGTGCTCCTACAAGGCTAATGAGGACCAATTCAACAAGGCAGAGGGGAGCTCCATTCTAAGGCATGTCCTAAGCTGGGCTAGGCTCCTAAGGCATCCTCTAAGAATGGAAAATCCTACTCACTTTGATGATGGATGTTGGGACTTAGCTGATAATGGATTGGTGCCATCCTATATAGTGGTTCTCCTTACTAACTCTGAAGATAGCCCCAACATTGTAAAGGCAGGTACTCAGCTCCACACCACGAAAAGGGAGTATTTATATAACAAATGTTTTTGTGCAGGTACTACTACTCCAGGTAAGTTCACATAGATCGCCTGGACTACTAACACTTGGCAGGAATGGATTAAGAATTTACTTGCTTACTATGAGCTCATTGTTAGTTTGGGAAATAGACTTGCTAGACCTTATGAGGTTATACTCTACCCTTATGGAACAATTTTCTAGTTGTATTAAATGTGTAGCAGAATAGGGATGTGGAATACTAGAGGTATGAATAATCCTCTGAAGTAGAGAGAAGTTAAGCATCTAATTCAAAGCCAGAAACTTGCTATGATTGGGCTGGTTGAAACTAAAGTGAGAAAAGGGAGAGAAAACTTTATTGTTAATTCTATGTGTCCCTCTGGAAGTATGTCACCTGCAATAGTACTACTAAAGGGAGGATGCTACTTTGTTGGGATGGTCAGGTTATTAATCTTACTGTGCTTTGGATCTCCCTGCAGGCAATCCACTATCTGATTAATGTTAATGATATTAACTGCATCCTTATCTATGCGTCTAACAATGTCAGGGAAAGAGCTGAGCTTTGGGCTGATATTACAAATATCTCACAAAGCTTTACAAATCCCTGGATACTCATGGGAGATTTCAATGCATGTTTTAGTGGACAAGACAAAGTAGGAGGCAGGAATGTGGCCTCTACTAATGTTGACAATTACTCAGGCTTGCTTAATTCTACTAAGCTGCAGGACTTAAAGTATTCAGGTTGCAGATATACTTGGAATAATAGGAGGATTGGGGAAGATAGTATGCTCACTAAAATTGATAGGGTGCTTGTGAATGAAGAGTGGGGCCTCAAATTTAAATCTGCTGAGGCTGAGTTTCTTACTGCAAATATTTCAGATCACAGCCCAACCATTGCTAGGATCTATGAAGAGTTCCCTGGAAGGAAGAAGTTCTTCAAATACTATAATTATTGGGCTGATGAGGAGCGGTACAATGACATTATTACAAAAGTTTGGGAGGAACCAGCTACAGGGAATCCAATGCAAAGATTGAAGATGAAGTTTAACAGAGTAAAGCTCAGCCTAAAAGATTGGAGAAAAAATTAGGGTGATGTAGAAGCTTGTACTGCAGAAGCTAAAGCTAAACTCACTAACTCTCAGCTGGCTATACAAAATGACCCCCCCCCAATGATGATCTTATTTTAGCTGAAGGAGTTGTACTTAAAGAGTACACTGAAATAGCTGCTAAAGAAGAAATCAAGCTAAGGTAGTTGTCAAGGGGGAGCTGGCTCCAGCTTGGAGATTCTAATAGTGTATATTTCCACAGGGAAATTAAGGCTAGGAGATTAAGGAATGCAATTTTTTCTTATAAAAATGACAATGGGGACACAATCTCTAATATTGCTCTGGTTGCTGATAAGGTTGTAAGTCACTTCACTTTAATTCTTGGGACAGGACCATGCATTTCTTCCATTCAAAGCTTCAGTTAATGAACAGGACCATGCATTTCTTGTTAAGCCTGTTTGTGATGATGAAATCATGGAAGCCTTATTTTCTATTCCAAGCACTAAGGGCCCAGGTCCAAATGGCTTTAATTCACATTTTTTCCTAAAAAATTGGGAGTTGATTAGGAACGACTTTTGCCAGGCCATCTCTAATTTTTTTACTAACAGCAGAATGCTCAATTCTATAGCACTTGTGCCTAAAAATCCTAATCCTTCCAATTTTGATGAATATAGACCCATAACCTGCTATAATGTGATCTATAAGGTCATCTCCAAAATACTAACTAGAAGGCTTAAAGCAGTACTTGACCCTCTTGTTAGTAACAGTCAATCAGCCCTTGTTGAGGGTAGGCACATTTCAGATAATCTTCTCATTGCTCATGAGCTAATGAGGGATTATCACAAAAGTGGGCCCACCCACAAATGTACTACTAAAATTGATTTGAGAAAAGCTTATGATCTTCTACAATGGGAGACCATTCTTGTGATTTTGGAAACTCCTTACTTCCCTCGTATATTCATTGATTGGATTTCACAATGCATTACTACTGTACATTACTCTATTACTCTTAATGGATCCATTGAAGGTTACTTTCCTGGTGAAAGAGGAATCAGACAAGGGGATCCCATCTCCCCATATCTATTTGTCTTGGTCATGGAAATGATAGGGCTTCTACTTGAGCAGAAGGTAAGGGATAGGAACTTTGATATCCATATGAAATGCTCTAACCCCCTTATCACTCATCTGGCCTTTGCAGATGACCTACTGGTTTTTATGGAGGGTAATGTTCATTCAGCTTATGCTCTGCAAGTTGCTCTAACTACATTTTCAACTTGTACAGGTTTAGAGATTAACTTTGATAAATCTAAAATCTACATGTCTGGAGTTAGTACTAAAATTTCTATTAAAATTTGTGTTGCCGTTAATATGGTAGCTGGTGCTTTGCCTTTTAAGTATCTAGGAGTACCTTTCATTAGTAAAAATTTTAAAGCCCTAAACTGTCAATGTTTAGCTGAATCTATGACTAAGAGATTCTTTGTATGGCAACATAGAACTTTATCTTGTGCTGGCAGAGCATAACTTATCCAGTCAGTGCTGCAAAGTGTGTGCATTTACTGGTGTAGCATTTTTATCTTGCCCAAAATGACTATCCATAGGCTTGAAATGATTTGCTCTAATTTTCTGTGGCAGGGTTCTATTGATCCAGATGAAAGAGCTCCAATCAAATGGAGTGAATTATGCTATCCAAAGTTTGAAGGAGGCCTAGGATTTAAATGCTTGCTTACTTGGAACCTGGCTTCAGTGCTTAGGCATGTATATAAGATACTAACAAATCAGAGTGGTCTTTGGGTGAGCTGGGTCAACAATAACCTGATCAAAGGAAGGAAATTATGGAAGCTTGCTATCCCGTCTACATGCTCTTGGGTTTGGACGAAACTCCTTGGAGCAAGGACCAAAGCTCAGAAGCTAGTAAGGCATCTTCTTGGCAATGGGGAAGACACCTACTTCTGAAGGATCCCTGGCACCCAAATGGTATACTAATTGAAAGATTTTGTCAGCAGTTCAGATATGACTCTACCCTTCACATAAAAGCTAAATTAAATGCTATTATTAGTGATGGAGCATGGAACATTCCTCAACACATCTCTTTCATGCTCAGTGACAGTATTCTCTTACCCATGAGAGGAATTTAGATTATAGGAGACTTGGAAGACAGAATTGTTTGGACACCAACAATAGATGGAAGATTTTCATTATCTACAACCCATGAAGCTCTAAGGAAGAAGAAATCTGAAGTTAATTGGCACACAATCCCATGGAACAAAGTTAGCACTCCTAGATGCAGTTTTCCTTCCTGGAGGGCCTGCAATGGTAGCCTAAGAACGCATAATAGATTAATACAAATAAGAGTTCTTACTCAAGCCTTTTACTACATTTGTGGAAGATCAGGGGAGAATGAAGCACATCTGTTCATGGACTATATCTTTACAAAGGAAATCTGGAGTAAAACTCTAAACAGATGCAACATAAACAGAACTGTAGGATCTCTTGAAGATGAGATGAACTGGTTATTAACTCTCAATAGTGGTAGTACAACTACAAGGATTTTGAAAGCTGCTCTCACTACTAGGATCTCTTATATCTGGATGTAGAGGAACCTTAAGCATTTTGAGAATAAGCTTCTCAATCTGAAATCTACAATCACAGCTATATTCAATGAACTTACAATCAGAATTAAGCTGATGTTTGGAGATAAAGAGGATAGTGCAGCAGCTGTTAAGCTCTGTGTACTTTGGAATACACACTCAAAGCCTAGGGGTAAGAAAGTTATCAAGTGCAAATAGATCCCTCCAGAACTTGGTGAACTGATGCTTAACATAGCAGCTGCAGCAGATGGTTTGGGAGGCATATACAGGGATCACATGGGTACTTATGTGCTAGGATATGCAGGCAAGCAGATCGAAAGAAGCGTAATCTACCATGAATTTAATGCTCTAAGTCGAGGTATGTACCTTGCTTCACATAATGGGTTTCCAAAGCTTAAAGTTACAACTAACTTAAGCTTGCTTGTTGACTACATAAACCTGAAGAAAAGACCACCATGGGACTGCCTTTCATTATATAACTTTGTTAATGAGATGCAGCCATTGCTTGAAGAGTTCTCTATCCAACACAATTATAAGGAAGCAAACAGTTGTGCTCATTGGTTAGCTGCTTATCAAGTTGAAATTGGTGAATCCATTCTTTCTCCAAGTAGCATTCCATGTGACTTGCTAGCCCTGATTGACTATGATGCTAATGGTGATTAGTTTGTTAGGAAGTAATTCTCTTAATGGTTATGATAGCTGGCTAGGGTATGCATGGAAAGGATAGATGAGTTGTTGTTTCCATATCATCATCCACTGAGGATCTGGAAAATGTTCATCCTTAGATCCTTTGTTGAGGATTTAAAAAAAAAAATTTACTAGTGCTGCAGTTCATTCTTGTCTAAGGGATGAAGCTGCCCTTTAGCTTTTACTTGTTATTTTCATAATTTTATTTATTTGAGCTCGTCCACATTGAAGAGTTCACTTTTGCATATTCTGCTAATCTATAGAGCAGGGGGGTCTGCTTTCAACCCCAGATTAACCTTCAAAAAAAAAAAAAAAAGGTTTTGTTTAGACAAAATCCATGCTAGGATATTTACCAAATGAATCGCAATAGTCCTGGTTTGATTTTTTGACCGGTAGGGATTTCATACCTCTTCGATGCGTTAGTTTGCAATTCTGAGAAACATGGCTACCGGCAAGTCACTAGAGAGGTTGGATCATATTTAAGAGTTTGGTTTTCACTGACAATATACTAGGATTGTTATCAAATGAATCGCAATACTCCCGGATTGAATTTTTTACCGGAATAGATTTGATACCTCTCCGATGCTTTAGATCACTATTCAGAGAAGCTCTGCTATCGGCAAGTCGTTTAAGAGGTTCAATCGCTTTGAAGAGTTTCACTTTGACAAAATACATGCTCGGATAGTTACCAAATAAATCCCAATACTTTCGTCTTAAATTTTTGACCTGAACGGATTTCATACCTCTCTGATGCTTTAGATCGCTATTCAGAGAAGCTTTGCGACCGACAAGTCCTTTGAGAGGTTAAATTATTATAAATAATTTAGTTTCGATAGAAAATATGCTAGGATTGTTACCAAATGAATTGGACAACTCTCAGTTTTAATTTTTGACCGGTACGGATTTCGTACCTCTCCGAGGCTTTAGATTGCTATTCCGAGAAGCTTTACTACCGGCAAGTCACTTGAGAGGTTAGATCATAATATTTGCTAGGATAGTTACAAAATGAATTGTAATACTTCGGGTTTGAATTTTGGGCCGGTACCAATTTTGTACATCTCTGATGCTTTAGATCGCATTTTGGAGAAGCTTGGCTACTGGCAAGTCCTTAGAGAGGTTGGATAATATTAAATAGTTTCGTTCTGACTTAAAATATGATAGGATGGTTACCAAATGAATCGCAATACTCCCGGCTTGAATTTTTGACCGGTACGAATTTCATAACTTTCTGATGCTTTAAATCGCAATTCAGAGAAACATGGCTACCGGCAAGTCGTTTGATAGGTTGGATCATTTTAAAGAGTTTCGTTTCAACAAAATCCATGTTAGGATATTTACCAAATGAATCACAATACCCCAGGTTTAAGTTTTTGACCGGTACGGATTTCTAACCTCTCCGATGCTTTAGTTTGCAATCCGGAGAAGCTTGGCTACCGGCAACTCGTTTGATAGGTTGGATAATATTTAAGAGTTTCGTTTAGACTGACAATATGCTAGTATTGGTACCAAATGAATCGCAATACTCTGGGATTGAATTTTTTACTAGTATGGATTTTGTACCTCTTCGATGTTTTAGATCGCTTTTCAGAGAAGCTTTGTTACAGGCAAGTCGTTAGATAGGTTGGATAGCTTCTTAGAGTTTTACTTCGACCAAATACATGCCCGGATAGTTACCAAATAAATTGCAATACTCCCGGTTTAAATTTTTGAACCGAACGGATTTTGTACCTCTCCAATGCTTTAGATCGCAATTCAGTGATGATTTGCTACCGCCAACACGTTTGAGAGATTAGATCATTTTTAAGAGTTTTGTATCGCCCGACAAAATGCTAGGATTGTCCCCAAATGAATCACAATACACCCGGTTTGAATTTTTGAACATAACAGATTTTGTACCCCTCCGGTGGTTTAGATTGTAATTCGCAGAAGCTTGGCTACCGGCAACTAACTTGAGAGGCTCGAACGCATTTTTGAATTTTGTCACACCTGACAACATGTAAGGAATGCTCCTAAATGAATCGATATACTCCAGGTTTAAATTTTTGACCGGTACGGATTTTGTACCTTCCCGATGCTTTAGATCGCAATTCGGAGAAGCTTCGCAACCAACAACTCGATTGAGAGGATTGTTACTAAATAAATGGCTAAATAAGTTGTTTGAGAGGTTGGATCATTTGTTAACTATCCAAGCATGCTTTAGATCGTTACTCAGGGAAGCTTTGCTTGCGGTAAGTCGTTTGAGAGGTTATAACATTTTTAAGAGTTTTGCTTCGACCAAATACATGCTTGGATAGTTACCAAATGAATCACAATACTCCCTATTTAACCTTTTGACCGGTTCGGATTTTGTAACTCTCCGATGCTTTAAATTGCTATTCAGAGAAGCTTTTCTGCCAGCAAGTCGTTTGAGAGCATAGATCCTTTTAAGATTTTCGTTTCAACCAAATACTTTCTAAAATAGTTACGAAATGAATTGTAATACTTCCGGTGTGAGTTTTTGACTGGTACGAATGCCCTACCTCTCCGATGCAATAGATCGCTATTAAGAGTAACTTGGCTACCGGCAAGTCATTTGATAGTTTGGATCGTTGTTAAGAGTTTCTTTTTGACCAAATATTCATGGATAGTTTCCAAATGAATCACAATACTCCCGATTTATATTTTTGTCTGACACGGATTTGGTACATCTCCGATACTTTGGATCGCTATTCAGAGATGCTTTACTACCGGCAAGTCGTTTGAGAGGTTGGATCATTTTACTGTGCTTTGTTTCAACCAAATACATGCTAGCATAGTTACAAAATGAATTACAATACTCCCGGTTTGAACTTTTGACCGGTACAGATTTCGTACCTCTCCGATTCTTTAAATCGCTATTCAGAGACGATTGGCTGCCGGCAAGTCATTTAAAAGTTTGGATCGTTTTTAAGAGTTTCATTTCGACCAAATATTCTAGGATCGTTACCAAATGAATCACAATACTGACGGTATGAATTTAGGACCGGTACGGATTTCATACCTCCCTGATGCTTTAGATTGTTATTCAATGAAACTTGGCTACCGGCAAGTCGTTTGAGAGGTTGGATCATTTTTATGAGTTTCGTCTCGACTAAATACAAGCAAGGATAGTTACCAAATGAATCGCAATAATCCATATTTGATATTTTGACCGGTACGGATTTCGTACCTCTCTGATGCGTTAAATCGCTATTCAGGGAAGCTTGGCTGCCGACAAGTCGTTTGAGAGTATAGATCGCTTTAAGAGTTTTGTTACGACCAAATATTCTCAGATAATTACCAAAAGAATCGCAATACTCCCGTTTGAATTTTAGAACAAAACGAATTTTGTACCTCACCGGTTCTTTAGATTGTAATTCAAAGAAACTTGGCTAGCGGCAACTTATTTGAGAGGTTCAATGGCCTTTATGTGTTTTTCACGCCTGACAACATGCAAGGAATTCTCCTAAATGAATCGATATACTCCCGGTTTGAATTTTTGACCGGTACGGATTTTGAAACTTCCCGATGCTTTAGATCACATTTCTGAGATGCATCGCTTCCAGCAACTCATTTGAGAGGTTGGATATTTTTTAAGAGTATCGTTTAGGCAGAAAACATGCTAGGATTGTTATGAAATGAATCGTAATATTCCCAATTTTAATTTATGACCGGTAACGATTTTGAACCTCCCAGATGCTTTAGATCACTATTCAGAGAAGTTTTGCTGGCGGCAAGTCATTTGAGAGGTTGGATCATTTTCAAGACTTTTTCTTCGACCAAATACATGTTAGGATAGTTACCAAATGAATCGCAATACTCCCGATTTGAACTTTTGACCGGTACGGATTTTGTATTTCTCCGATGCTTTAGATCGCTATTTTGAGAAACTTGGCTGTCGACAAGTCGTTTGTTAGGTCAGATCATTTTTAAGAGTTTCGTCTCGACCAAATATTCTAGGATAGTTACCAAATGAATCGCAATACTTCCTATTTAAATTTTTGACCAGGACGGATTTCGTACATATCCGATGCTTTATACCGCTATTCCGAGAAGTTTTGCTGCCGACAACTCGTTTGAGAGATTGGATCATTTTAAAGAGTTTTGTTTCGACCAAATACATGCTAGGATAGTTACCAAATGAATCGCAATACTCCCGGCTTGAAATTTTTGCCCGGTACGAATTTCGTACCGCTTCGATGCTTTAGATTGCAATTCGGAGAATCCTGGCTACCGGCAACTCATTTGAGAGGTTCGATCAGTTTCAAGAGTTTCATTTCGACCAAATATTCTAGGATAGTTTCCAAATGAATCGCAATACTCACGGTTTGAATTTTTGACCGGTACGGATTTCGCACCTCTTTGATGCTTTAGATTGCTATTCAGAGAAACTTGGCTACCGGCAAGTAGTTTGAGAGGCTGGATCGTTTTTATGAGTTTTGATTCGACCAAATACATGATAGGATAGTAACCAAATGAATCACAAAACTCCCGGTTTCAATTTTCAGCCGGTACGGTTTTCGTACCTCTCCGATGCTTTTGATTATATTTCGAATAACTTTGGCAACCGGCAACTCGTTTGAGAGGTTGGATCATTCTAATGAGTTTCGTTTTGACAGACTGCATACTAGGGTAGTTACCAAATGAATCACAATACTCAATGTTTGAATTTTTGACCGGTACGGATTTTATACCTCTCCGATGCTTTAGATTAAAATTCTGAGAAGCTTGGCTGCCGGCAAGTCGTTTGAGAGGTTGGATTATTTTAAATAGTTTTGTTTCGATTGAAAATATGCTAGGATTGTTAGCAAATGAATTACCCAAGTTCCAGTTAGAATTTTTGACCGGTACGGATTTCGTACCTCTCCGAGGCTTTAGATCGCTATTCAGAAAAGCTTTGCTACCGGCAAGTCATTTCAGAGATTGGATCATTTTTAAGATTTTTGTATAGCCCGAGAACATGCTTAGATTGTTCCCAAATGAATCACAATAATCCCAGTTTGAATTTTATAACAGAAAGGATTTTGTACCTCTCCGGTGCTTTAAATATTAATTCGGGGAAGCTTAGCTACCGACAACTCATTTGAGAGGTTCGATCACTTTTATGATTTTTGTCACACTTGACAACATGCTAGGAATACTCCTAAATGAATTGATATACTCCCGACTTGAATTTTTGACCGGTACGGATTTTGAACCTCCCGATGCTTTAGATGACATTTCGGAGAAGCTTCGCTACCAACATCTCGTTTGAGAAGTTGAATATTTTTAAGAGTTTCGTTTAGATCGAATACATGCTCGGATTGTTACCAAATGAATCACTATAATCCCGGTTTGAATTTATGACCGGTACCGATTTCGTACTTCACAGATGCTTTAGATTGCTATTCAGAGAAGCTTTGTTGGCAGCAAGTTGATTGAGAGGTTGGATCATTTTTAAGAGTTTTTTTTCAACTAAATTCATGCTAGGATAATTACCAATGAATCGCAATAATCCCAGTTTGAACTTCTGGCTTGTACGGATTTCATACCCCTTTGATGCTTTAAATCGCTATTCAGAGAATGTTGGCTACCGACAAGTCGTTTGAATGTTTGGATCATATTTAAGAGTTTCGTTTCGACCAAATATTCTAGGGTACTTACGAAATGAATCGCAATACTCCCGGTTTAAAATTTTGACCAGCACGTATTTCGTACATCTCGGATGTTTTAGATCGCTATTCGGAGAGGCTTTGATGCCGGCAATTCGTTTGAGTGGTTAGATAATTTTAAAGAGTATCTTTTCTACCAAATACATGTTAGAATAGTTTCCAAATGAATCGCAATACTCTCGATTTGAACTTTTGACCGGTACGGATTTCGTACCTCTCCAATGCTTTAAATCGCTATTCAGTGAAGCTTGATTGCCGGCAAGTTGTTTGAGAGTTTGGATCGTTTTAAGAGATTCATTTCGATAAAATATTTTAGGATAGTTACCAAATGAATCGCAATACTCCCAGTTTGAATTTTTGGCCGGAACGGATTTCGTACCTCTCTGATGCTTTAGATCGCTATTAAGAGAAACTTGACTAGCGGCATGTCGTTTGAGAGGTTGGATCATTTTAAGAGTTTCGTTTCAACCAAATACATGTTAGGATAGTAACCAAATGAAACACGAAACTCCCGGTTTCAATTATTAAGCGGTACAGATTTTGTACCTCTCTGATGCTTTAGATCGTATTTCGGAGAAGTATTGCTACCGGCAACTCGTTTGAGAGAGTGGATTATTTTTAAGAGTTTTGTTCTGACCGACAACAAACTAAGATAGTTACCTAATGAATCGCAATACACCAGGTTTGAATTTTTGACCGGTGCAGATTTCATACCTCTCCGATGCTTTAGATAATAATTCTGAGAAGCTTCGCTACCGACAAGTCACTTGAGAGGTTGGATTATTTTATTGAGTTTCGTTTTGACTAAAAATATGCTAGGATTGTTACCAAATGAATTGCACAACTCCCAGTATGACTTTTTGAATGGTACGGATTTCGTATCTCTCCGAGGCTTTAAATCACTATTTAGAGAAGCTTTGTTACAGGTAAGTCGTTTGAGAGATTGGATCATTTTTAAGATTTTTGTATCGCCCGACAACATGCTAGAATTCTTCCCAAATGAATCGCAATTCTCCCGGCTAGAATATTAGAACATAACGGATTATGCACCTCTCTAGTGTTTTAGATCGTAATTCGGAGAAGCTTGGCTACCAACAACTCATTTGAGGGGTTCGATCGCTTTTATGAGTTTTGTCATGCCTGACAACATGCTAGGATTGTTCTTAAATGAATCGATATACTCGCGATTTGAATTTTTGACCGGTACGGATTTCTTACCTTCCCGATGCTTTAGATCGCAATTCAGAGAAGCTTGGCTACAAACAACACGTTTAAGTGGCTGGATATTTTTTAAGAGTTTCACTTAGACCGAAAACATGGCTGGATTATTACCAAATGAATCGCTATAATTTTGGTTTGAATTTATGACTGGTACCGATTTCGTACCTCACCGATGCTTTAGGTCGCTAATCAGAGAAGCTTTACTGCCGGCAAGTCGTTTAAGAGGTTGGATCATTTTTATTAGTTTTGTTTCGATCAAATACATGCTAAGATAGTTACCAAATGAATAACAATACTCCCAGTATGAACTTTTGCCGGTACAGATTTCGTACCCCTCTAATGCTTTAAATCGCTATTCAGAGAATGTTGGCTACCGACAAGTCGTTTGAAAGTTTGGATCATTTTTAAGAGTTTTTCTTCGACCAAATATTCCAGGATAGTTACCAAATGAATCGCAATACTTATGGATTGAATTTTTGTCCGGTACAAATTTTATACCTCTCCGATGTTTTAAATCGCTATTCAGAGAAACTTCGCTGCCTGCAAGTCGTTTGAGTGGTTGGATCATCTTTAAGAATTTCATTTTGACCAAATACATGCTAGTATAGTAACCAAATGAATCACGAAGCTCCCGGTTTCAATTTTAAACCAGTACAAATTTCGTACCTCTCCGATGCTTTAGAACATATTTCGGAGAAGTACGGCGGCCGGCAACTCGTTTGAAAGGTTAGATCAATTTTAAGAGGTTTGTTTCGACCGACAATATACTAGGATAGTTACCAAATGAATCGAAATAATTCAGGTTTGAAATTTTGACCGTTACGGATTTCATACCTCTCCCATGCTTTAGATTAAAATTCTGAGAATCTTGGCTACCGGCAAGTCGTTTGAGAGGTTGAATTTTTTAAGGAGATTCATTTTGAATGAAAATATGCTAGGATTGCTACCAAATAAATTGCACAACTCCCAGTTTGAATTTTTGATCGGTACAGATTTCGTACCTCTCCGAGTATTTAGATCACTATTCAGAGAAGATTTGTTATTGACAAGTTGTTTAAGAGATTGGATCATTTTAAAGACTTTCGTTTCGACCAAATATTATAGGATACTTACCAAATGAATCGCAATAATCCCAGTTTAAATTTTTGACCGGCACGGATTTCGAACATCTCTGATGCTTTAGATCGCTATTCTGAGAAACTTTGCAGCCAGCATGTCGTTTCAGAGGTTGGATTACTTGAAAGAGTTTCTTTTCGACCAAATACATGCTAGGATAGTTACCAAATGAATCGTAATTGTTATGGCTTGAACTTTTGACCGGTACGGATTTCGTACCTCTCCGATGCTTTAGATCGCAATACGGTGAAGCCTTCCTGCCGGTAACGCGTTTGAGAGATTGGATCATTTTTAAGAGTTTTGTATCGCCCGAAAACATGCTAGGATTATTCCTAAATAAATTGCAATACTCCCGGTTTGAATTTTAGAACAAAACGGATTTTGTACCTCTCCGGTGCTTTAGATAGTAATTCAGAGAAGCTTGTCTAACAAAAACTCATTTGAGAGGCTTGATGGCTTTTATGATTTTTTCACGCATGAAATCATGTTTGGAATGCTCCTTAATGAATCGATTTAATCCTGGTTTAAATTTTTGATCGGTTCGGATTTCGTACATTTCCGATGCTTTAGATCGCAATTCGGAGAAGCTTCGCTACCAGCAACTCGTTTGAGAGGTTGGATATTTTTTAAGAGTTTCGTTTAGACCGATAACATGCCAGGATTGTTACCAAATGAATTGCCATAATCCCGGTTTGAATTTATGACCGGTACCGATTTCGTACCTCATCGATGATTTAGATCGTTATTTAGAGAAGCTTTGTTGCCGGCAAGTCATTTGAGAGGTTGGATCATTTTTAAGAGTTTCGTTTCGACCAAATATATACAAGGATACTTACCAAATGAATCGCAATATTCTAGGTTTGAATTTTTGACCGGTACGGATTTCATACCTCTGCGATGGTTTAGATAGCAATTCTGAGAAGCTTTGCTGCCGACAAGTCATTTGAGAGGTTAGATATTAGACCGTTACGGATTTTGTACCTCACCGAGGCTTTAGATCGCTATTCATAGAAGTTTTGCAACCGGCAAGTCGTTTGTGAGATTGGATCATTTTTAAGAGTTTTGTATCACCCGACAACTTGCTAAGATTCATCCCAAATGAATCGCAATACTCCGGGTTTTAATTTAAGATCGAAACGGATTTTGAACCTTTCCGGTGCTTTAGATAGTAATTCAGAGAAGCTTGGCAGCCGAAAACTTATTTGAGTGGTTCGATCGCTTTTATGAGTTTTGTCATGCCTGTCTACATGCTAGGACTGCTCCTAAATTAATAGATATACTCCCAGTTTTAATTTTTGATTTGACCGGTACGGATTTCGTACCTTCCCGACACTTTAGATCACAATTCGGAGAAGTTTGGCTACAAGCAACTCGTTAGAGAGGTTGGATATTTCTTAAGAGTTTCGTCTAGACCAAAACCATGCAAGGATTGTGACCAAATGAATCGCTATAATCCAAGTTTTAATTTATGACCGGTACTGATTTCGTACATCATCGATGCTTTAAATCACTATTCGGAGAAACTTCGCTGCCGAAAAGTCATTTGAGAGGATGGATCATTTTTAAGAGTTTCGTTTCGACCAAATATTCTAGAATACTTTCCAAATGAATCGCAATACTCCCGGTTTAAATTTTTGACTGGCACGGATTTCGAACATCTCTGATGCTTTAGATCGCTATTCAGAGAAGCTTTGCTGCCGGCAAGTCGTTTGAATGATTAGAATATTTTAAAGAGTATCTTTTCGACCAAATACATGTTGTGATAGTTACCAAATGAATCACAATAGTCCCGGTTTGAACTTCTGACCGGTGCGGATTTCGTACCTCTCCGATGCTTTTGATCGCATTTCGGTGAAGCTTTCCTACGGGAACACGTTTGAGAGATTGGATCACTTTTAAGAGTTATATATTGCCCGACAACATGCTAGGATTGTTCCCAAATAAGTCGCAATACTCCCGATTTGAATTTTAGAACAAAACGGATTTTGTACCTCTCCGGTGCTTTAAATAGTAATTCGGAGAAGCATGGCTACCGAAAACTCATTTGAGAGGTTTGATCGATTTTATGAGTCTTGTCACGCCTGAAAACAAGCTAGGAATGCTCCTAAATGAAATGATATACTCCCGGTTTGAATTTTTGACCGGTACGGATTTCGTACCTTTCTGATGCTTTTGATCGCAATTCGGTGAAACTTCCCTACCAGGAACTTTTTTGGGAGGTTAGATATTTTTTAAGAGTTTCATTGAGACCGAAAACATGCTAGGATTGTTACCAAATGAATCGCTATAATCCCGGTTTGAATTTATGACCAGTAACGATTTCGTAGCGTATAGTTGCTTTAGATCGTTATTCAGGGAAGATTTACTACCGGCAAGGCGTTTGAGAGGTTGGATCATTTTTTAGAGTTTCGTTTCGTCAAAATACATGCTAGGATAGTTACCGAATGAATCGCAATACTCCCGGTTAGAACTTTGGGCCGGTACGGATTTCGTACCTCTCCGACGCTTTAAATCGCTATTCAAAGAATGTTGGCTACCGGCAAGTCATTTTGAATGTTCAGATCATCTTTAAGAGTTTCTTTTAGACCAGATACATTCTAGGATAGTTTCCAAATTAATTGCAATACTCCAGGTTTGAATTTTTAGCCGGTACGGATTTCGTACCTCTCCGATGGTTTAGATAGCAATTCTGAGAACCTTTGCTGCAAGCATATCGTTTGAAAGGTTGAATTATTTTAAAGACTTTTGTTTTGATAGAAAATATGCTAGGATTGTTACAAAATGAATTGCACAACTCCCAGTTTGAATATTTGATCGGTACGGATTCGTACCTCTCTGAGGCTTTAGATCGCTTTTCAGAGAAGCTTTACTACCGGCAAGTCGTTTGAGTGATTGGATAATTTTTAAGTGTTTTGTATCGCCCGACAATATGCTAGGATTCTTCCCAAATGAATTGCAATACTCCCGGTTTGAATTTTAAAACATAACAAATTTTGTACATCTCTGGTGCTTTAGATCGTAATTCGGAGAAGCTTGGCTAACGACAACTCATTTTTGAGGTTCGATCACTTTTATGAGTTTTATTATGCCTAACAACATGCTAGGATTGCACCTAAATGAATCGATATACTCCCGATTTAAATTTTTGACCGGTACGGATTTCGTACCTTCCGGATGATTTTGATCGCAATTCGGTGAAGCTTTGCTACAAGCAACTCGTTAGAGAGGTTGGATATTTTTAAAGAGTTTCGTTTAGATAGAAAACATACAAGGATTGTTACCAAATGAATCGCTATAATTCCAATTTAAATTTATGACCGGTACCGATTTCATACCTCACCGATGCCTTAGATCGCTATTCAGAGAAGCAAAGCCTGCAAGTCGTTTGAGAGGCAGGATCATTTTTATGGGTTTCATTTCGACCAAATACATGCTAGGATAGTTTCCAAATAAATTGCAATACTCTCAGCTTGAACTTCTGACCGCTACGGATTTTGTACCTCTCCGATGCTTTAAAACGTTATTCTGAGAATGTTGGCTACCTGCATGTCGCTTGAAAGTTTGGATCATTTTTAAGAGTTTCATTTCGACAAACTGTTCAAGGATAGTTAGCAAATGAATTGTAATACTTATGGTTTGAATATTAGACCGGTACGGATTTTGTACCTCTCCGTTGCTTTTGATCGCAATTTAAAGAAACTAGGCTACCGACAAGTCGTTTGAGAGGTTCAATCATTTTTAAGAGTTTCATTTTGACCAAATACATGCTAGTATAGTAACCAAATGAATCACGGATCTCCAGGTTTAAATTTTTGACCGGTACGGATTTCATACCAAACCGATGGTTTAGATAGCAATTCCGAGAAGCTTTACTACAAGCATACCATTTGAAATTTTGGATTATTTTAAAGAGCTTCGTTTAGATTAAAAATATGCTAGGATTGTTACCAAATGAATTGCACAACTCCGAGTTTGAATCTTTGATCGGTACGGATTTCGTACCTCTTTGAGTATTTAGACCGCTATTCAGAGAAGCTTTGCTATCGGCAAGTCATTTGAGAGATTGGATCATTTTAAAGAGTTTTGTAATCTTGATAACTTGCTAGGATTGTTCCCAAATGAATTGCAATACTCCCAGTTAGAATTTTAAAGTAGAACAGATTTTGTACCTCTCCGGTGCTTTAGGTCGTATTTCGGAGATGCTTGGCTACCGGCAAGTCATTTGATAGGTTTGATCGCTTTTATGAGTTTTGTCATGCCTGATATGATGCTAGGAATGCTCCTAAATGAATCGATATATTCCCAGTTTGAATTATTTACCGGTATGGATTTCGTACCTTCCCGATGCGTTATATCGCATTTCGAAGAAGCTTCACTGCAGGCAACTCATTTGAGAGGTTGGATATTTGATAAGAGTTTAGTTTTGACCAAAAACATGCTAGGATTGTTACCAAATGAATCGTTATAATCCCAGTTTTAATTTATGACCGGTACTGATTTCGTACCTCACCGATGCTTTAAATCGCTATTCAGAGAAGCTTTGCTGCCGGAAAGTCGTTTGTGAGGTTGGATCATTTTTAAGTGCTTCGTTTCAACCAAATACATGCTAGGATAGTTACCAAATGAATCACTATTCTCCCAGCTTAAACTTTTGACCGGTACGGATTTTGAACCTCTCCGATGCTTTAAATCGCTATTCAGAGAAGCTTGTCTATCGGCATGTCTTTTGAGAGTTTGGATCACTTTTAAGAGTTTCATTTCGTCCAAATATTCTTGGATAGTCGCCAAATGAATCGCATTATTCCCGGTTTGAATTTTTGAACGGTACGGATTTTGTACCTCTCCCATGCTTTCGATCGCTATTCAGTGAAACTTGGCTACCGGCAAGTCGTTTGAGAGGATGGATCATTTTTATGAGTTTCATTTCTGCCAAATACATGCTAGGATGGTAGCCAAATGAATTGCAAAACTCCCGGTTTCAATTTTGGCCGGTACGGATTTTGTACCTCTCCAATGTTTTAGATCGTATTTCGGAGAAATATGGCTGCCGACAACTCATTAGTGGGGTTGGATCATTTTAAAGAGTTTTGCTTTGACCGACAACATACTAGAATAGTTACCAAATGAATCGTAATACTCAAGGTTTGAATTTTTGAATGGTACGGATTTCATACCTCTCTGATGCTTTAGATTACAATTTTGTGAAACTTGGCTACCGACAAGTTATTTGATAGATTTGATTAATTTAAAGAGATTTATTTTGACCTTAAATATGCTAGGATAATTACCAAATGAATTGCATAGCTCCCTGTTTGAATTTTTGACTTGTACGGATTACGTACCTCGCGGAGGATTTAGATCACTATTCAGAGATGCTTTGCTATCGGCAAGTCGTTTGAGAGATTCAATCATTTTTAAGAGATTTGTATCGCCCGACAACATGCTAGGATTCTTCCCAAATGAATTGCAATACTCCCGGCTTGAATTTTTTAACATAACTTATTTTGTACCTCTCCGGTGCTTTAGATAGAAATTCGGAGAAGGTTGGCTACCGGAAACTCATTTGAGAGGTTCGATCGTTTTTATGAGTTTTTTCATGCCTGACAACATGCTAGGACTTCTCCTAAATGAATCGATATACTCCCGGTTTGAATTTTAGACCGGTAAGGATTTCGAACCATCCCGATGCTTTAAATCGCAATTCGGAAAAACTTGGCTACAAGCAACTCGTTTGAGAGGTTGGATATTCTTTAAGAGTTTTGGTTATACCGAAATCATGCTAGGATTGTTACCAAATGAATCGCTATAATCCCGGCTTGAATTTATGACCAGTACCGATTTCGTACCTCACAGATGCTTTAGATCGCTATTCTGAGAAGCTTAGCTGGCGGCAAGTCGTTTGAGAGATTGGATCATTTTAAAGAGTTTCGTTTCGACCTAATATATGTAAAGATTGTTACCAAATGAATCGCAATACTCACGATTTGTACTTCTGACCGGTACGGAATTTATACCTCTCCGATGCTTTAGATTGCTATTCAGAGAAGCTTGGTTACCGGCAAGTACTTCGATAGGTTGGATCATTTTGAAGAGTTTCATTTTGACAAAATTCATGCAAGGATATTAACCAAATGAATCGCAATGCTCCCGGTTTGATTTTTTGATCGCTGCAGATTTTGTACCTTTCCGATGCTTTAGATCGCTATTCAGTAAAGCTTTGTTACCGGCAAGTCGTTTGAGAGTTTGGATTACTTTTAAGAGTTTTACTTCAGCCAAATACATACTCGGATAGTTACCAAATGAATCGCAATACACCCGGTTTATATTTTTGACCGGTACGGATTTCGTACCTCTCCGATGCTTTATATTGCAATTCGGTGAAGCTTTGCTGTCGGCAACACGTTTGAGAGATTAGATCATTTTCAAGAGATTTGTATCGCCCGAGAATATGCTAGGATTGCTCCCTCATGAATATTAGCACTACCGGTTTGAATTTTAGAACAAAACGGATTTTGTACATCTCTAGTGCTTTAGATAGTAATTCGGAGAAGCATGGCTATTGGGAACTCAATTGAGGGGATAGATCGCTTTTATGAATTTTTTCATGCCTGACAACATGCTAAAAATGCTCCTAAATAAATTGATATACTCCCAGTTTGAATTTTTAAGCGATACGGATTTCGTACCATCCCAATGCTTTAAATCGCAATTCAGAGAAGCTTCGCTATTAGCAACTCTTTTGTGTGTTTGAATATTTTTTAAGAGTTCGTTTAGGCCAAAACCATGCTAGAATTGTTACCAAATGAAGCACTATAATTCCCGCTTGAATTTATGACCGGTACCGATTTCGTACCTCACAGATGCTTTGATCGCTATTCCGAGAAGCTTTGCTGGCAGCATGTCGTTTGAGAAGTTGGATTATTTGAAAGAGTTTCTTTTTGACCAAATACATGCTAGGATAGTTACCAAATGAATCGCAATAGTTTCGGTTTGAACTTTTGACCGGTACGGATTTCGTACCTCTCCGATGCTTTAGATCGCAATAGGGTGAAGCCTTCCAACCGGCAACACGTTTGAGAGATTGGATCATTTTTAAGATTTTTGTATCGCCCGAAAACATGTTGGATTATTTTAAAGAGTATCGATTCGACCGATAACATACTTGGATAGTTACCAAATGAATCGCAATACTCCAGGTTTAAATTATTGAGCGGTACGGATTCCAAACCTCTCCGATGCTTTAGATTACAATTCTGAGAAGCTTGGCTACCGGTAAGTCGTTTGAGAGGTTAGATTATTATAAAGGGTTTCGTTTTGACCTATAATATGCTAGGATAATTACCAAATGAATTGTACAACACCCAGTTTAAATTTTTGACCGGTACGGATTTCGTACCTCTCCGAGGCTCTAGATCGTTATTCAGAGAAGCTTTGCTTCCAGCAAGTCCTTTGAGAGTTTGGATCATTTTAAAGAGTTTTATATAGCCTGAGAACATGCAAGGATTCTTCCCAAATTAATCGCAATACTCCTGGTTGGAATTTTTTTGCAGAACGGATTTTGTACATCGCCGGTGCTTTAGGTCATAATTCGGAGAAGCTTGGGTACCGGCAACTTATTTTTGAGGTTCGATCGCTTTTATGAGTTTTATCATGCCTGACAACATGTTAGGACTACTCCTAAATGAATCGATAATTCCCGGCTTGAATTTTGGACCGGTGCGGATTTCATACCTCTACGATGTTTTAGATTACATTTCTGAGAAGCTTGGCTACCGGCAAGTCGTTTGAGAGGTTGGATTATTTTAAAGAGTTTCGCTTCAGCTGAAAATATGCTTGGATTGTTACCAAATGAATGGCACAACTCCCAATTTGGATTTTTGATCGCTACGGATGTCGAACCTCTCCTAGGATTTAGATCACTATTCAGAGAAGGTTTGCTATTGGCAAGTCGTTTGTGAGATTGGATCATTTATAAGAGTTTCGTATCGCCCAACAACATGCTAGGATTGGTCCCAAATGAATCGCAATACTCCCGGTTTAAATTTTAAAGCAGAACGGATTTTTTACCTTTCCGGTGCATTAGATCGTAATGTGGAGATGCTTGGCTACCAGCAACTCATTTGAGAGGTTCGATCTCTTTTATGAGTTTTGCCACACCAGAAAAGATGTTTGGAATGCTCCTATGCGAATTGATATACTCCCAGTTTGAATTTTTGACCGATACAGATTTCGTACCTTTCAGATGCTTTATATCGCAATTCGGAGAAGTTCTCTACCAACAACTCGTTTGAGAGGTTGGATATTATTTAAGAGTTTCGTTTAGACCGAAAATATGCTAGGATTGTTACCAAATGAATCGCTATAATCCCGGTTTGAATTTATGACCGGTACAGATTTCGTACCACACCGATGCTTTAGATCGTTATTCAAAAAAGCTCTGCTGCCAGCAAGTCGTTTGAAAGGTTGAATCATTTTTAAGAGTTTCGTTTCGACCAAATACATGCAAGGATAGTTACCAAATGAATCGCAATATTCCCGGTTTGAATTTTTGACCGATACGGATTTCGTACCTCTCTGATACTTTAAATCGCTATTCAGATAAGCTTGGCTACCGACAAGTTGTTTGAGTGTTCAGATTATTTTTAAGAGCTTCTTTTCGGACAAATATTCTTGGATAGTTACCAAATAAATTGCAATACTCCCGGTTAGAATTTTTGACCGGAACGGATTTCCTGCCCCTCCGATGCTTTAGATCGCTATTCTGATAAACTTGGCTACCAGCAACTAGTTTGAGAGGTTAGATCAATTTTAAGAGTTTCGTTTCAGCCGACAACATATTTGAATAGTTACCAAATAAATCGCAATGCTCCATCATAGAATTTCTGACCAGTACGGATTTCGTACCACTCCGATGCTTTAGATTATAATTATGGGAAGTTTGGCTGCCGGCAAGTCGTTTGAGAGGTTAGATCATTTTAAAGAGTTTCGTTTCGACTGAAAATATGCTAGGATTATTTCCAAATGAATTGCACAACTTCCAGATTGAATTATTGACCGATACGGATTTTGTACCTCTCCGAGGCTTTAGATCGCAATTCATAGAAGCTTTGCTACCAGCAAGTTGTTTGAGAGGTTGGATCATTTTTAAGAGTTTTCTTTTGACCAATTACTTGCTAAGATAGTTTTCAAACCTATCGCAATACTCCCGGTTTGAATTTTTTACAGGTCCATCCTCTTCAATTCTTTAGATCGCAATTCTTAGAAGCTTGGCTACCGGCAAGTCGTTAGAGAGGTTGGATATTATTTAAGAGTTTCGTTTCGACCAAATAGATGTTAAGATAGTTCCCAAATGAATCGCAATACCCCCGGTTTGAACTTTTGACCGGTACGGATTTCGTACCTCTCCGATGCTTTAAATCACTATTTAGAGATGTTTTGCTACCGGCAAGTCTTTTGTGAGTTTAGATCGCTTTTAAGAGTTTCATTTCGACCAAATATTCTAGGATAGTTACCAAGTGAATTGCAATACTCCCGGCTTGAATTTTTGACCGGTACGGATTTCGTACCTTTCCTATGCTTTAGATGGCTATTCTCAGAAACTTGGCTACCGGCAAGTCGCTGGAGAGGTTGGATTGGTTTTAAGAGTTTTGTTTAGACTAAATACATGCTAGGATAGTAACAAAATGAATCGCGAATCTCCCAGTTTCAATTTTTAACCGGTACGGATTTCGCACCTCTTCGATGCTTTTGATCGCATTCCGGAGAAGTATGGCTACTCACAACTCGTTTGATAGGTTGGATCATTTTTAAGAGTTTTGTTTCGACTGACAACATACTTGGATAGTTACCAAATGAATCGCAATACACCAGATTTTAATTTTAAACCAGTACGGATATCATACCTCTCCGATGCTTTAGGTCATATTTAGGTGAAGTATGGCTACCGGCTACTCGTTTGAAAGGTTGAATCATATTTAGGAGTTTCGTTTCGATCGACAACATACAAGGATAGTTACCAAATGAATCACAATACTCCAGGCTTGAATTTTTTACCGGTATTGATTTGAGACCTCTTTGATGCTTTAGATTACTATTCAGAGAAGCTTTCCTACCGGCAAGTCATTTGAAAGTTTGGATCATTTTTAAGAGTTTCAGTTCGACAAATTACATGTTTGGATAGTTACCAAATGAATTGCTCAAATCCCAGTTTGAATTTTTGAACGGTACGGATTTCGTACCTCTCCGAGGCATTAGAATGCTATTCAGAGATGTTTTGCTACCGACAAGTCGTTTGGGAGATTGGATCATTTTTAAGAGTTCTCTATCGCCCGAAAATATGCATGGATTTTTCCCAAATAAATTGCAGTACTCCCGATTTGAATTTAAGAACATAACGGATTTTGTACCTCTTCGGTACTTTAGATCGAAATTCGGAGAAGCTTGGCTACCGGCCACACATTTGATAGGTTCAATCGATTTTATATGTTTTTTCACGCCTGTCTTTATTCTAGGAATGCTCCTAAATTATTCGGTATACACCGGGTTTGAATTTTCGACCGGCAGGGATTTTTTACCTTCCCGATGCTTTAGATCGCAATTCAGAGAAGCTTCGCTACCAGCAAATCGTTTGAGAGGTTGGATATTTTTAAAGAGTTTAATTTAGACCAAAAACATGATAGGATGGTTACCAAATGAATCTCTATAATCCCGGTTTGAATTTATGACCGGTACCGATTTCGTACCTCACCGATGCATTAAATCGCTATTCAGAGAAGCTTTGCTACCGGAAAGTCGTTTGAGAGGTTGGATCATTTTTTAGAGTTTTGTTTCGACCAAATACATGCAAGAATAGTTACCAAATGAATAGTAATAATCCCGGTTAGAGTTTTTTACCGGTACGGATTTCGTACCTCTCCGATGTTTTAGATCGCTATTCTGAGAAACTTGGCCGCCAGCAACTCGTTTGAGAGGTTGGATCAATTTTAAGAGCTTTGTTTTGACTGGTAACATTCTAGGATAGTTACCAAATGAATCGCAATACTCCCGGTTTGAATTTCTTATAGATATGGATTTCATACCTCTCCGATGCATTAGATCGCTATTAAGAGAAACTTGGCTACCGACAAGTTGTTTGAGAGGTTGGATCATTTTCAGAAGTTTTGTTTCAACCAAATTCATGCTAGGATAGTATACAAATGAATCACGAAATACCCAGTTTTAATTTTTAACCTGTACGGATTTCGTATCTCTCAGATGCTTTAGATCGTATTTAGTGGAGGTAAGGCTACCGGCAACTCGTTTCAAAAGTTGGATCATTTTTAAGAGTTTTGTTTCGGCCGACATTATACTAGGATAGTTAACAAATGAATCGCAATACTTCAGGTTAAATTTTTTGACCTGTACGGATTTCATACTTCTCTGATGCTTTAGATTATAATTCTGAGAAGCTTGGCTACCGACAAGTCGTTTGTGAGGTTGGATCATATAAAAGAGCTTCGTTTCGACTAAAAATATGCAAGGATAGTTACAAAATGAATCGCAATACTTCCGGTTTGAATATTTTACAGTTACAGATTTTGTACTACTCTGATTCTTTAGATCGCATTCTGAGAGGCTTGGCTACCGACAAGTCGTTAGAGAAGTTAGATCATATTTAAGAGTTTCGTTTGGACATACAATTTGCTTGGATTGTTACCAAATGAATCGCAATACATCCGGCTTGAGTTTTTGACCGGTACGGATTTTGTACCTCTCCGGTGCTTTAGATCACTATTCAGGGAAGTTTGACTACCGGCAAGTCGTTTAATAGGCTGGATCACTTTTAAGTGTTTCGTTACGACAAAATCCATGCTAGGATATTTAGCTAATGAATCGCAATACTCCCGGTTTGATTTTTTGACCGACATGGATTTCGAACCTCTTCGATGCTTTAGATCGCTATTCAGAAAAGCTTTGCTACCGGTAAGTCGTTTGAGAAGTTGGATCATTTTTATGTGATTCACTTCGACTAAATACATGCTCGAATAGTTATCAAATGAATCGCAATACTCCGGATTTGAACATTTGACCAGCACGGAATTCGTGCCAATCCGATGCTTTAAATCGCTATCCGGGAAGCTTGGTTGCCGGCAAGTCGTTTGAGAGTTTGGATCATTTTAAGAATTTTTGCTTGACCAATTATTTTAGGATAGTTAGCAAATGAATCGCAATACTCCGGTTTAAATTTTTGACCGGCACGGATTTCGTACATCTCCGATGTTTTAGATCGCTATTCATAGAAACTTTGCTGTCGGCAAGTCGTTTGAAATGTTGGATCATTTTATAGAGTTTCGTTTTGACCAAATACATTTAAGGATAGTTACCAAATGAATCGCAATACTCCCGCTTTGAACTTTTGACCGGTACAAATTTCGTACCTCCTCGATGCTTTAAATCGCTATTCAGATAAGCTTGGCTACCGACAAGTTGCTAGAGCGTTTGGATCATTTTTAAGAGTTTCGTTTCGACCAAATATTCAAGGATAGTTAGCAAATGAATAGAAATACTCCCTACTTTAATTTTTGACTGATAAGGATTTCATACCTCTCCGATGCTTTAGATCGCTATTCATAGAAACTTGGCTACCAACATGTCGTTTGAGAGGTTGGATCATTTTTAAAAATTTTGTTTCGACCAAATACATGCCAGGATAGTAACCAAATGAATTGCGAAACTACCGGTTTTAATTTTTAACCGGTACGGAAATCATACCTTTCTGATGCTTTGGATCGCATTTTGGAGATGTATGGCTACCGGGAACTCGTTTAAGAGGTTGTATCATTTTTAAGAGTTTCTTTTCGACTAACAAAATATTAGGATAGTTACCAAATGAATCGCAATACTCCCGGTTTGAATTTTTTACCAATACGGATTTCATACCTTTCCGATGCTTTAGATAACAATTCTGAGATGCTTGGCTATCGGCAAGTCGTTGCAGAGGTTCGATTATTTTAAAGAGTTTCGTTTTGACTGAAAATATGATAGGATTGTTACAAAATAAATTGCACAACACCCAGTTTGAATTTTTGACAGGTACAGATTTCGTACCTCTCTGTTGCCTCAGATCGCTATTCAGTGAAGCTTTGCTACCGGTAAGTCGTTTCAAAAATTGAATCATTTTTTAGAGTTTTGTATCGCCCGAAAACATTCTGGGATTCTTCCCAAATAAATCGTAATACTCTCGTTTTGAATTTATGAACAAAACGTATTTTGTACCTCTCCGGTGCATTAGATAGTAATTTGATGAAGCTTGGCTACCAGAAACTCATTTGGGAGGTTCGATCGCTTTGATGAGCTTCTTCATGCCTGACAACATGCTAGGACTGCTCCTAAATGAATTGATATATTCCAGGATTAAATTTTTGACCGGTACGGATTTCGTACCTTCCAGATGCTTTATATCGTAATTCGGAGAAGTTCTCAACCAGTAACTAATTTGAGAGGTTGGATATTTTTTAAGAGTTTCGTTTAAGCCGAAAGCATGCTTGGATTGTTACCAAATGAATCGCTATAATCCCGGTTTGAATTTATGACCAGTACCGATTTCGTACCTCATCGATGCTTTAGATTGCTATTCAGAAAATATTTGTTGCCGGCAAGTCGTTTGAGAGGTTGGATGATTTTTAAGAGCTTCGTTTTCGACCAAATACATGCTAAGATAGTTACCAAATAAATCGAAATACTCCTAGTTTAACTTTTTGACCGGTACGGATTTCGAACCTCTTTGATGCTTTAAATCGCTATCCAGAGAAGCTTGGCTGTCGACAAGTCATTTGAGAGTTCATGTCATTTTTAAGAGTTTCGTTTCGGCCAAATAATCAAGGATAGTTACCAACTGAATCGCAATAATCCAGGTTAGAATTTTTGACCGGTACAAATTGTGTACCTTTCAGATGCTTTAGATCGCTATTCTGAGAAACTTGGTTGCCAACAACTCGTTTGGGAGGTTGGATCAATTTAAAGATTTTCATTTCGACCGGTAACATACTAGGATAGTTACCAAATGAATCGCAATACTCCAGGTTTGAATTTTTGATCGATACTAATTTCGTACCTCTCCGATGCTTTAGATCGTTATTATGAGAAACTTGGCTATCGGCAAGTTGTTTGAGAGTTTGGATAGTTTTTAAGATTTTCGACAAAATACATGAGAGTATAGTAACCAAATAAATCGTAAAACTCCAAGTTTCAATTTTTAAACTGTAAAGATTGTGTATCTCTACGATGCTTTAGTTTGTATTTCGGTGAAGTAAGGCTAGCGGCAACTCGTTTGAGAGGTTGGATCATTTTTAGAAGTTTCTTTTTGACCAACAACATACTAGGATAGTCTCCAAATGAATCGCAATAATCCTGGTTAGAATTTTAGGCTAGTATGGATTTGGTACCTCCCCGATGCATTAGATTATAATTCCGGGAAGCTTAGCTACCTGTATGCCGTTTGAGAAGTTGGATCACTTTAAAGTGTTTCGCTTTGACTAAAAATATGCTAGGATTGTAACCAAATGAATTGCACAACTCCCTGTTTGAAATTTTAGACTGGGTCGGATTTCGTACCTCTCCGAGTCTTTAGATCGCTATTCAGAGATGCTTTGCTAACTGCAAGTCATTTGAGTGGTTGAATCATTTTTAAGAGTTTCGTTTTGAACAAATTCTTGCAAGGATAGTTACCAAATGAATTGCAATACTCCTCGTTTGGTTTTCTGACAGCTAAGGATTTAATACCTCTCCGATACTTTAGATCGTAATTCTAAGCAGCTTTGCTACCGGCAAGCCATTTGAGAGGTTGGATCATTTTTAAAAGTTTCACTTCAGCCAAATAAATGCTTGGATAGTTACCTAACGAATTGCAATACTCCCGGTTTGAATTTTTGACCGATACAGATTTTGAACCTCTCCGAAGCTCTAAATAACTATTCAGAGAAGCTTTGCTACCGGCAAGTCGCTCAAGAGGTTGGCTCATTTTTAAGAGTTTCACTTCGACCAAATACATGCTCGGATAGTTGCCAAATAAATCGCAATACATCCGGTATAAATTTTTGACAGGTACGGATTTCGTACCTTTCAGATGCATTAGATCGCAATTCGGTGAAGCTTTGCTACCGGCAACACATTTGAGAGATTGGATCATTTTTATGAGTTTTGTATCACCCGACAACATGCTAGTATTGTTCCCAAATGAATCGCAATAATCCCAGTTTGAATTTTAGAACATAATGTATTTTATACCTCTCTGGTGCTTTAGATAGTTATTCGGAGAAGCTTGGCTACCGGCAACTCATTTGAGAGGTTCGGTTGCTTTTATGAGATTTGTCGCCCCTAACAACATGCTAAGAATGCTCCTAAATGAATCGATATACTCCCGATTTGAATTTTTTACTGGTACAGATTTCGTACCTTCCCGATGCTTTAGATCGCAATTTGGAGAAACTTCGCTACCTGCATCTCATTTGAGAGGCTGGATAACTTTTAAGAATTTCATTTAGACCAAAAACATGATAGGATTATTACCAATTGAATCGCTATAATCCCGGTTTGAATTTAAGACCGGTACCGATTTCGTACCTCACAGATGCTTTAGATCGCTATTCCGAGAAGCTTTGTTGGCGGCAAGTCGTTTGAGAGGCTGAAACATTTTTAAGAGTTACGTATCGACCAAATACATGTTGGGATAGTTACCAAATGAATCGCAATAATCCCGGTTTGAATTTTAAAATATAACGGATTTTGTACTTCTCCGGTTCTTTAGATCGTAATTCGGAGATGTTTGGCTGCCGGCAACACATTTGAGAGGTTCGATCGCTTTCATGAGTTTTTTCATGCCTGACAAGATGCTAAGAATGCTCCTAAATGAATCGATATACTCTCGGTTTGAATTTTTGACTGGTTCGGATTTCGTACGTTCCCGATGCTTTAGATCACAATTTGTGAAGCTTTGCTACCGGCAACACGTTTGAGAGATTTGGGCATTTCTAAGAGTTTTGTATCACCCGACAACATGCTAGGATTGTTCCCAAATAAATCACAATACCCCCGGTTTGAATTTTAGAACAAAACGGATTTTGTACCTCCCCGGTGCTTTAGATAGTAATTCGGAGAAGCTTGGCTACCGGCAGCTCATTTGAGAGGCTCAGACGCTTTTATGAGTTTTGCCATGCCTGAAAACATGCTAGGAATGCCCCTTAATGAATCGATATACTCTCGGTTTGAATTTTTGACCAGTACGAAATTCATACCTTCCCGATGCTTTAGATCGCAATTCAGAGAAGCTTCCATACCAGCAACTCGCTTGAGAGGTAGGATAATTTTAAAGAGATTCGTTTAGACCAGAAACATGCTAGGATTGTTTCCAAATGAATTGCTATAATCCCGGCTTGAATTTATGACCGGTACCGATTGCCTACCTCACAGATGCTTTAGATCGCTATTCAGAGAAGCTTTGCTGCAGGAAATCGCTCGAGAGTTGGATCATTTTGAAGAGTTCCAATTTGACCAAATACTTGCTTGGTCAGTTACCAATTGAATCGCAATACTCCCGGTTTGAAATTTTGACCGGTATGGATTTCGTACCTCTTCGATGCTTTAAATCGCTATTCATATAATGTTGGCTACCAGCAAGTCGTTTGAAAGTTTGGATCATTTTAAAGAGTTTCGTTCCGACCAAATACATGCTAGGATAGTTACCAAATGAGTCGCAATAGTCCAGGATTGAATTTTTGACCGGTAAGGATTTCATACCTCTCCGATGCTTTGGATTGCAATTCTGAGAAGCTTGGCTACCGGCAAGTCGTTTGAGAGGTTGGATTATTTAAAAAAGTTTTGTTTTGACTGAAAATATACTAGGATTGTTACCAAAGGAATTGCACAACTTCCAGTTTGAATATTTGACCGGTACGGATTTCGTACCTCTCCGAGGATTTAGATCACTATTCAGATAAGCTTTGCTATCGGTAAGTCGTTTGTGAGATTGGATCATTTTTAAGAGTTTTGAAATGCCCGACAACATGCTAGGATTCTTCCCAAATGAATCGCAATACTCCCGGTTTGAATTTTAGAACAGAACAGATTTTGTACCTCTTCGGTGCTTTAGATCGTAATTCGGAGAAGCTTGGCTACCGGTAACTCATTTAAGAGGTTCGATCGCTTTTATGAGTTTCGTCATGTGTGGAAACATGCTAGGACTGCTCCTAAATGAATCGATATAATCCCGATTTGAATTTTTGACCGGTACGGATTTCGTACCTTCCCGATGCTTTATATCGCAATTCGGAGAAACTTGGCTACAAGCAACTCGTTTGAGAGGTTGGATATTTTTTAAGAGTTTTGTTTAGAAAAAAAACATGTTAGGATTATTACCAAATAAATCGTAATAATCCCGGTATGAATTTATGATCGGTACCAATTTTGTACCTCACCGATGCTTTAGATCGCAATTCAGGGAAGCTTTGCTGCCAGCCAGTCGTTTGAGTGGTTGGATCAATTTTAAGAGTTTTTCTTCGACCAAATACATGCTAGCATAGTTACAAAATGAATCGCAATACTCCCAGTTTGAACTTTTGACCGGTACGGATTTCGTACCTCTCCGATTCTTTAAATCGCTATTCAGAGAAGATTGGCTGCCGGCAAGTCATTTGAAAGTTTGGATCGTTTTTAGGAGTTTTGTTTCGACCAAATATTCAAGGATAGTTACCAAATCAATTGCAATATTTATGGTTTAAATCACTATTCAGATAAACTTCGCTACCGGCAAGTCGTTTGAGAGATTAGATCGTTTTTAAGAGTTTCGTTTCGACCAAATACATGCTAGTATAGTATCAAAATTAATCGCGAAACTCCCAGTTTCAATTTTTAACCGGTACGGATTTCGTACCACTCGAATGCTTTAGATCGTATTTTTGAGAACTATGGCTACCGTCAACTCGTTTGAGAGGTTGGATCATTTTTAAGAGTTTCGTTCGACCGACTATATACTGGGATAGTTACCAAATTAATCGCAATACTCCAGGTTAGAATTTTGATCGGTACGGATTTCATACCTCTCCGATGCTTTAGATAACAATTCAGCGAAGCTTGGCTACCGGCAAGTCATTTGAGAGGTTGGATTATTTTAATGAGTTTCGTTTCGCTTGAAAATTTGCTAGGATTGTTACCAGCAGAATTGCACATCTCCCAGATATAATTTTTGATAGATACGGATTTCATACCCCTGCTTCAGATTGCTATTAAGAAAAGCTTTGCTACCGGCAAGTTGTTTGAGAGATTGAATCATTTTTAAGAGTTTTGTATCGCCCGACAACATGCTTGGATTCTTTCCAAATGAATCGTAATATTTTGGTTTGAATTTTAGAATAGAAAACATTTTGTACCTCTCTGGTGCCTTAGATAGTAATTTTTAGAAGCTTGGCTACCACAAACATATTTGAGAGGCACGGTCACTTTTATGAGCTTTGTCATGCCTGATAACATGCTAGGACAGCTCCTAAATGAATCGATATATACCCGGTTTGAATTTTTTATCGGTACGAATTTTGTACTTTCCCAATGAATTAGATCGCAATTCGGAGATGCTTGGCTACAAGCAACTCGTTTGAGAGGTTGGATATTTTTTAAGAATTTCATTTAGACCAAAAACATGCAACGATGGTTACCAAACTAAATTAATCACTATAATCCCGGTATGAATTTATGACCAGTACCAATTTCTTACCTCACCGATGCTTTAGATCGCTATTCAGAGAAACTTTGATGCCGGTAAGTCATTTGAGAGGTTGGATCATTTTTAAGAGTTTCGTTTCGACCAAATACATGCTAGGATTGTTACCAAATGAATCAAAATACTCCCGGTTTGAACTTTTGACCGGTACGGATTTCGTACCTATCAATTGCTTTAAATTGCTATTAAGAGAATGTTTCCTACCAGCAAGTCATTTGAAAGTTTGGATCATTTTTAAGAGTTTCATTTTGGCCAAATATTCTAGGATAGTTACAAAATGAATCGTAATACTCATGGCTACCAGCAAGTCGTTTGAGAGGTTGGATCATTTTAAGAGTTTTGTTTCGACCAAATACATGCTAGTATAGTAACCAAATGAATCGCGAAACTCCCAGTTTCAATTTTTAACTGGTACGGATTTCGTACCTCTCCGATGCTTTAGATTGTATTTCGGAGAAGTTTGGTTACCGACAACTCGTTTGAGAGGTTGGATTAATTTTAGGTGTTTCGTCTCGACCGACAACATACTAGGATAGTTACCAAATGAATCGAAATACTCCAGGTTTGAATTTTTGACCGGTACGAATTTCATACCTCTCTGATGTTTTATATCGCTATTCAGAGAAGCATGGCTACCGGCAAGTCGTTTGAGAGGTTGAATTATTTTAAAGAGTTTCGTTTTGAACAAAATTTGCTAGGATTGTTACCAAATGAATTGTATAACTCCCTGTTTGAATTTTTGGTCGGTACAGATTTCGCACCTCTCCGAGGATTTAGATCTCTATTTTGAAAAGCTTTGCTAACGGCAAGTCATTTCAAAGATTGGATCATTTTTAAGAGTTTTCAATCGCCCGACAACATACTAGGTTAGTTCCCAAATTAATCGCAATAATCCCGGCATAAATTTTAAAACTGATGGATTTTGTACTTTTCCGATGCTTATATCGTAATTTGGAGATGTTGGGCTACTGGCAACTCGTTAGAGATGTTCGACCACTTTTTGAGTTTTCTCACGCCTAACATGATGTTAGGAAAGCACCTAAATTAATCGATATACTCCCGGTTTGAATTTTTGACCGTTACGGATTTCGTACCTTCCCGATGCTTTATATCGCATTTCGAAGAAGTTTCGCTACCAACAACTCGTTTGAGAGGATGAATATTTTTTAAGAGATTTGTTTAGACCAAAAACATGCAAGGATTATTTCCAAATGAATCGCTATAATCTTAGTTTGAATTTATGACCGGTATCGATTTCGTACCTCACCGATGCTTTAGATCGCTATTCCGTAAAGCTTTGCTGCCGGCAAGTCGTTTGAGAGGTTGGATCATTATTATGAATTTTGTTTTGACTCAATATTCTAGTATAGTTACCAAATGAATCGCAATATTCCCGGTTTGAATTTTTGTTCGATACGGATTTTGTACCTCTCTGATGCTTTAGATCGCTATTCTGTGAAACTTGGCTAGCGGCAAATTGTTTGAGAGGTTAGATATTTTTTAAGAGTTTCCTTTTGACCAAATACATGCTAGGATAATAACCAAATGAATCGCAAAATTCCAGTTTCAAATTTTAACCGGTACGGATTTGGTACCTCTCCGATACTTGAGATCATATTTCGGAGAAGTAAGGCTACCGGTAACTAGTTTGAGAGGTTGGATTATTTTAAATAGTGCCGTTTCTACCGACAACATACTAGGATAATTACCAAATTAATCGCAATACACCAGGTTTAAATTTTTGAACGGTACAGATTTCATACCTCTTCGATGCGTTAGATTACAATTCTGAGAAACTTGGCTGCCGGTAAGTCATTTGAGAGGTTGGATTATTATAAAGAGTTTCGTTTCGACCTATAATATACTAGGATAATTACCAAATGAATTGCACAACTCCAAGTTTGAATTTTTGACCAGTACGAATTTCACACCTCTCCGAGGCTTTAGATCGCTATTTAGAGAAGCTTTGCTTCCTGCAAGTCGTTTAAGAGTTTAGATCATTTTTATAAGTTTTCAATCACCCGACAACATGCTATGATTCTTCCCAAATGAATCGCAATACTCCCGGTTTGAATTTTAGTGCAAAACGGATTTTGTACCTCTCCGGTGCTTTAGGTCGTAATTCGGAGAAGCTTGGCTACCGCCAACTTATTTAAGAGGTTCGATCGCTTTTATAAGTTTTGTCATGCCTGACAACATGCTAGGACTGCTCCTAAATGAAACGATATACTCCCGGCTTGAATTTTTGACCGGTACGGATTTCATACCCCTACGATGCTTTAGATTACAATTCTAAGAAGCTTGGCTACCGACAAGTCGTTTGAGAAGTTGGATTATTTTAAAGAGTTCTGCTTTGACTGAAAATATTCTAGGATTGTTACCAAATGAATTGCATAACTCCCAATTTGATTTTTTGATCGCTACGGATTTCGTACCTCTCCAAGGATTTAGATCACTATCCAAAGAAGCTTTGCTATCGGCAAGTTGTTTGTTAGATTGGATAATTTTTATGAGTTTGGTATCGCCCAATAACATGCTAGGTTTGGTCCCAAATGAATCGCAATGCTCCCGGTTTGAATTTTATAGCAGAACTGATTTTGTATCTTTCTGGTGCTTAATTCGGAGAAGCTTGGCTACCAATAACTCATTTGAGAGGTTCAGTCTCTTTTAGGAGTTTTGTCACACCAGAAAAGATGCTAGGAATGCTACTATATGATTCAATATACTCCCGGTTTGAATTATTGACAGGTACGGATTTCGTACTTTCCAGATGCTTTATATCGTAATTCGCAGAAGTTCTCTGCCAGCAACTCGTTTGAGAGATTGGATATTTTTTCAGAGTTTCGTTTAGGCCGAAAATATGTTAGGATTGTTACCAAATGAATCACTATAATCCCAGTTTTAATTTATGACCGGTACAGATTTCGTGCCACGCCGATGCTTTGGACCGCTATTCAGAATAGCTTTGCTGCCGGCAAGTCGCTTGAAAGGTTGGATAATTTTTAAGAGTTTCGTTTCTACCAAATACATGTTAGGATAATTACGAAATGAATCGCAATACTCCCGGTTTGAATTTTTGACCAAAACGGATTTCGTACCTCTCCGATGCTCTAAATTGCTATTCCGTGATGCTTGGCTACTGGCAAGTCGTTTGAGAGGTTGGATTATTTTAATGAGTTTCACATCGATTGAAAATATGATAGGATTATTACCAAATGAATTGCATAACACCCAATTTGAATTTTTGATTGCTACGGATTTCGTACCTATCCGAGGATTTAGATCACTATTCAGAGAAGCTTTTCAATTGGCAAGTTGTTTGTGAGATTGGATCATTTTTATGAGTTTGGTATCGCCCAACAACATGCTAGGATTGGTCCCAATTGAATCGCAATGCTCCCGGTTTGAATTTTAAAGCAGAACGGATTTTGTACCTTTCCGGTGCTTCAGATCGTAATTCGGAGATGCTTGGTTACCAGGAACTCATTTGAGAGGTTCGATTGCTTTTATGATTTTTTTCACCCTAGAAAAGATGGTAGGAATGCTACTATATGATTCGATATACTCCCGGATTGAATTTTTGACCGGTACGGATTTCATACCTTCCAGATGCTTTATATCGCAATTCGGAGAAGTTCTCACCCAGTAACTCGTTTTAGAGGTTGGATATTTTTTAAGAGTTTCGCTTAGACCAAAAACATGCTAGGATTGTTACCAAATGAATCGCTATAATCCCGGTTTGAATTTATGACCGATACATATTTCGTGCCACACCGATGCTTAAGATCCCTACTCAGAAAAGTTTTACTGCCGGCAAGTCGTTTGAAAGGTTGTATCATTTTTAAGAGTTTTGCTACGACCAACTACTCACTTGGATAGCTACCAAATTAATCGCAATACTCCCGGTTTAAATTTTGACCGGTACGGATTTCGTACCTCCCCGAAGCCTGCCTAACAGAAATTCGCTTGAGAGTTCAGATTGTTTTTATGAGTTTCATTTCGGCCAAATATTCTTGGATAGTTAGCAAATGAATCGCAATACTCCCGGTTAAAATTTTTGACCTGTACAGATTTTGTAACCCTCCGATGGTTTAGATCGCTATTCTGAGAAACTTGGTTACCGGCAACTCGTTTGAGTGGTTAGATCAATTTTAAGAGTTTCGTTTTGACTGAAAACATACTAGAATAGTTACCAAATGAATCCCAATACTCCATGTTAGAATTTTTGTTTAGTACGAATTTCGTACCTCTCTGATGCTTTAGATTATAATTAAGAGAAGCTTGGCTACCGGCATGTCGCTTGAGAGGTTGGATCATATTAAAATGCTTTTCTTCGACTTAAAATATGCAAGGATGGTTTCTAAATGAATTGCGCAACTTCCAGTTTGAATTTTTGACCGGTACGGATTTCGTACCTCTCCGAGGCTTTAGATCGCTATTCATAGAAGCTTTGCTACCGGCAAATTGTTTGAGTGTTTGGATCATTTTTAAGAGTTTCGCTTTGACCAAATACTTGCTATGATAGTTTTCAAATCTATCGCAATACTCCTGGCTTGTACTTTTAACCGGTACGGATTTTTTTCCTCTCCGATTCTTTAGATTGCAATTCTGAGAAGCTTGTCTACCGGCAAGTCGTTAGAGAGGTTGGATATTATTTAAAAGTTTTGTTTTGACTTACAATATGCTAGGATTGTTACCAAATGAATCACAATACTCCAAGCTTGAGTTTTTGACCGGTACGGATTTTGAACCTCTCCGATGCTTTAAATCTCAATTAAGAGAAGCTTGGCTACCGGCAAGTCATTTGATAGGTTGGATCATTTTTTAGAGTTTAGTTTCGACAAAATCCATGCAAGGATATTTACCAAATGAATCGCAATACTCCCAGTTTAATTTTTTTACCGATACGGATTTCGTACCTCTCCGATGCTTTAGATTGCTATTTAGAGAAGCTTTGCTACCGGCAAGTCATTTGAGAGGTTGGATAATTTTCAAGACTTTCACTTCGACTAAATACATGCTCGAATAGTTACCAAATGAATCGCAATACTCCCAATTTGAGCATTTGACCGGTACGTATTTCGTGCCACTTCAATGCGTTAAATCGCTTTTTAGAGAAGCTTTGATGCTGGCAAGTCGTTTGAGAGTTTAGATAATTTTAAGAGTTTTGCTTCGACCAAATATTTGAGGATAGTTACCAAATGAATCACAATACTCCCGGTTTGATCTTTTGACCGGTACGGATTTCGCACCTCTCCGATATTTTAAATCGCTATTCAGTGAATCTTGGCTACCGGTATATCGTTTGTGAGTTAGTTCGTTTTTAAGAGTTTTGTTTCGACCAAATATTCTAGTATAGTTTCCAAATGAATCGCAATATTCTCTGTTGGAATTTTTGACCGGTGCGGATTTCGTACCTCTCCGATGCTTTAGATCGCTATTCTGAGAAACTTGGCTACCGGCATGTCGTTTTAGAAGTTGGATCATTTTTAAGATTTTCGTTTCAACCAAATACATGCTAGGATAATAACCAAATAAATCGCGAAACTCCCAGTTTCAACTTTAACATGTACGGATTTCGTACCTATCCGATGCTTTAAATCGCTATTCAAAAAAGCTTGACTGCAGGCAAGTCGTTTGAGAGGTTGGATTATTGTAAAGAGTTTTGTTTCATCCTAAAATATGTTAGGATAATTACCAAATGAATTGCACAACTCCCAGTTTGAATTTTTGACCGGTACGGATTTCGTACATCTCCGAGGCTTTAGATTGCTATTCAGAGAAGCTTTGATACCTGCAAGTCGTTTGGGAGTTTGGATCATTTTTAAGAGTTTTGTATCATCCGAAGACATACTAGGATTCTTCTCAAATTGATTGCAATAATCTTGGTTTGAATTTTAGAATATAACAGATTTTGTACCTCTCCGAGGCTTTAGATCGTAATTCGGAGAAGCTTGGCTACCGGCAACTCATTTGAGAGGTTTGATCACTTTTATGAGTTTTGTCATGCCTAACAACATGCTAAGACTGCTCCTAAATGAATCGATAAACTCCGGGCTTGAATTTTTGACCGGTACGAATTTCATACCTCTCTGATGCTTTAGATTACAATTCTGTGAAGCTTGGCTACCGGCAAGTTGTTTGAGAGGTTGGATCATTTTAAAGAGTTTCGCTTTGACTTAAAAATATGCTAGGATTGTTACCAAATGAATTACAGAACTCCCAATTTGAATTTTTAATTGCTACGAATTTCGCACCTCTCCGAGGATTTAGATCACTATTCAAAAAGGCTTAGTTATCGGCAAGTCATTTGTGAGATTGGATAATTTTTAAGAGTTTGGTATCACCCGACTACATGCTAGGATTGGTCCCAAATGAATTGCAATACTCCTGGTTTGAATTTTAAAGCAAAACGGATTTTGTACCTTTCCTGTGCTTTTGATCGTAATTCGGAGATGCTTTGGCTACCAGCAACACATTTGAGAGGTTCAATCGCTTCTATGAGTTTTTTCATGCCTGAAAAGATGCTAGAAATGCTCCTACAAGAATCGATATACTCCCGGTTTGAATTTTTTACCGGTACGGATTTCGTACCTTCTTGATGCGTTATATCGCAATTCGGAGAAGTTCTCTACCAAAAACTCGTTTGCGAGGTTGGATAATTTTTAAGAGTTTCGTTTTGACCGAAAACATGCTAGGATTGTTACCAAATGAATCGTTATAATCCCGGCTTGAATTTATGACCGGTACAGATTTTGTACCACACTGATGTTTTAGATCGCTATTCAGAATAGCTTTGCTGCCGGCAATTCGTTTGAGAGGTTAGGTCGTTTCGTCCAAAAATTTAAACCAAATGAACCGCAAAACTCCAATTTTTGACCAGTACGGATTTCGTACCTCTCCGATGCTTTAAATTTTAATTCTGAGAAGCTTGGCGAACGGCAAGTCGTTTGATAGGTTGAATCATTTGAAAGAGTTTCGTTTTGAATGAAAATATGCTAGGATTGTTTCCAAATGAATTGTGCAACTTCCAGTTTGAATTTTTGACCGGTACGGATTTCGTACCTCTCTGAGGCTTTAGATCGCTCATCATAGAGGCTTTGTTACCGGCAAGTTGTTTGATCGGTAGGATTATTTTTAAGAGTTTCGTTTTGACCAAATACTTACTAGGATAGTTTTCAAATCTATCGCAATGCACCCGGTTTATATTTTTTACGGGTACAGATATTGTACCTCTCCGATTCTTTAAATCGCAATTCTGTGAAGTAGGCTACCTGCAAGTCGTTAGAGAGGTTGGATCTTATTTAAGAGTTTTGTTATGACCTACAATATGCTTGGATTGTTACCAAATGAATCGCAATACTCCTGGCTTGAATTCGGTACGGATTTTATACCTCTCTGATGCTTTAGATCTCAATTAGGAGAAGCTTTGCTGCCGGCAAGTCGTTTGATAGGTTGCATCGATTTTTAGAGTTTCGTTTCGACAAAATCCATGCTAGGATATTTACCAAATGAATCGCAATACTCCCGGCTTGATTTTTTGACTGATACGGATTTCATACTTCTCCGATGCTTTTGATCACTATTCAGAGAAGATTTGCTAGCAGCAAGTCATTTGAGTGGTTGGATCATTTTTAAGAGTTTTACTTCAACCAAATACATGCTCGGATAGTTTCCAAATGAATCGCAATACTCCCAATTTGAACATTTGACCAATACGGATTTTGTGCCTCTCCGATGCTTTAAATCGTTATTCAGAGAAGCTTGGCTGTCATTTATTCGTTTGGGAGTTTAGATCGCTTTAAGTGTTTCGATTCGACCAAGTATTAGAGGATAGTTTCCAAATGAATCGCAATACTACCGTTTTTAATTTTTTACCGCTACGGATTTCAAACCTTTCTGAAGCTTTTGATCGCTATTCAGAGTATCTTGGCTACTGGCAAGTTTTGGAGAGTTTGGATCATTTTTAAGCGGTTCGTTTCGGCCAAATAATCTAAGATAGTTACCAAATGAATCATAATACTCCTGGTTTAAATTTTTGATCGGAACAGATTTCGTACATCTCCGATGCTTAAGATTGCAATTCATAGAAGCTTTGCAGCCGGCAAGTCATTTCAGAGGTTGGATCATTTTTAATAGTTTGGTATCGCCCGACAACATGCTAGGATTGGTCCCAAATGAATCGCAATACTCCCGGCTTGAATTTTAAAGCAGAACGGATTTTGTACCTTACCGTTGCTTTAGATCGTAATTCGGATATGCTTGGCTACCAGCAACTCATTTGAGAGGTTCGATCGCTTTTATGAGCTTTGTCACGCCAGAAAGATGCTAGGAATGCTCCTATATGAATCGATATACTCCCGGTTTGAATTTTAGACCGGTACAAATTTCGTACATTCCAGATGCTTTTATATCGCAATTCGGAGAAGTTCTCTACCAGCAACTCGTTTGAGAGGTTGGATATTTTAAGAGTTTCGTTTAGACCGAAAACATGCTAGGATTGTTACCAAATGAATCGCGTAATCCTGGCTTGAATTTATGATCGGTACAGATTTTGTACCACACCGATGCTTTAGATCGCTATTCAGAAAAGTTTTGTTGCCCGCATGTCGTTTGAAAGGTTGGTTCATTTTTAAGAGTTTCGTTTCGACCAAATTCTTGCTAGGATAGTTTCCAAATAAATCGTAATACTCCCAGTTTTAATTTTTGACCGGTACAGATTTTGTACCAATCCCATGCTTTAAATCGTTATTCAGAGAAGCTTGGCTACCGGCAACTCGTTTGAGAGTTTGGATCGTTTTTAAGAGTTACTTTTTGGCCAAATATTCTAAGATTGTTACCAAATGAATCTCAATACTCCCAGTTAGAATTTTTGACCAGTACGGATTTCGTACCTCTCCGACGCTTTAGATCGCTATTCTGAGAAACTTGGCTACCGACAACTCGTTTGAGTGGTTTGATGAATTTTAAGAGTTTCGTATCGACCGACAACATACTAGAATAGTTACCAAATGAATCGCAATACACCATGTTAGAATTTTTGACCAGTACATAATTCATACCTCTCTGATGCTTTAGTTTTTAACTCTGAGAAGCTTGGCTAACGGCAAGTCGTTTGAGAGGTCGGATCATTTTAAAGTGTACCATTTCAACAGAAAATATACTAGGATTGTTTCCATATGAATTGCACAACTTCCAGTTTAAATTTTTTACCGGTACAGATTTCATACCTCTCCAAGTCTTTAGATCGCTATTCATAGAAGCTTTGCTACCGGCAAGTTGTTTGATAGGCTGGATCGTTTTTAAGAGATTCGTTTCGACCAAATACTTGCTAGGATAGTTTTCAAATCTATCGCAATACTCCCGGATTGTATTTTTTACCGGTACGGATTTTGTACCTCTCCGATTCTTTAGATCGCAATTCTGATAAGCTTGGCTACCAACAAGTCGTTAGAGAGGTTAGATATTATTTAAGAGTTTCATTTTGACTTACAATATGCCAGGATTGTTACCAAATGAATCACAATACTCCCGGCTTAAGTTTTTGACCGGTACAGATTTTGTACCTCTCCGATGCTTTAGATCTCTATTAAGAGAAGCTTGGCTACCGGCAAGTCGTTTGATAGGTTGGATCATTTTTTAGTGATCCGATTCGACTAAATCCAAGCTAGGATATTTACCAAATGAATCGCAATACTCCAGGCTTGATTTTATGACCGATACAGATTTCGTACCTCTCCGATACTTTAGATCGCTATTAAGAGAAGCTTAGCTACCGGCAAGTCGTTTGATAGGTTGGATCATCTTTTAGTGTTTCGTTTCGACAAAATCAATGCTAGGATGTTTACCAAATGAATCACAATACTCTCGGCTTGATTTTTTGACCGATACGGATTTCGTACATCTCCGATGCTTTAGATCGCTATTTAGAGAAGCATTGCTACCGGCAAGTCGTTTGAGAGGTTGGATCATTTTTTAGAGTTTCACTTCTACCAAATACAAGCTCAGATTGTTATCAAATAAATCGTAATACTCCCGATTTGAACATTTGACCGATACGGATTTTGTACCGCTCCGATGCTTTAGATCGCTATTTAGAGAAGCTTTGCTACCGGCAAGTCATTTGAGAGGTTGGATCATTTTTATGAGTTTTACTTCGACCAAATACATGCTCGGATAGTTATTAAATGAATCGCAATACTCCCAATTTGAACATTTGACCGGTACGGATTTCGTGCCTCCGATGCTTTAAATTACTATTCAGAGAAGCTTGGTCCGGAAGTCATTAGAGAGTTTGGATCATTTTAAGAGTTTCGTTTCGACCAAATATTCTAGGATAGTTACCAAATAAATCGCAATACTCTCGGTTTAAATTTTTAACCGACACCGATTTCGTACATCTCCGATGCTTTAGATCGCTATTCATAGAAGCTTTGCAGCCAGCAAGTCATTTTAGAGGTTGGATCATTTTAAAAAGTTACATTTCAACCAAATATATGCTAGGATGGTTACCAAATGAATCGCTAGACCCCCGGTTTGAACTTTTGACCGGTACGGATTTCATACCTCTCCGATGCTTTAAATCACTATTCAGAGAAGCTTTGCTGCCGGCAAGTCGTTTGAGAGTTTGGATCATTTTTAAGAGTTTCATTTCGACCAAATAATCTAGGATAGTTACCAAATGAATCACAATACTCCCGGTTTGAATTATTGACCGGTACGGATTTTGTACCTTTCCGATACTTTAGATCGCTATTCTTAGTAACTAGGCTACCGGCAAGTCACTGGAGATGTTGGATCATTTTGAAGAGTTTTGTTTCGACCAAATACATGCTAGGATAGTAACCAAATGAATCGCGAAACTCCCAGTTTTAATTTTTAACCGTTACGGATTTCGTACCTCTCCGATGCTTTAGATCGCATTCCGGAGAAGTATGGCTTCCCGCAACACATTTGAGAGGTTGGATCATTTCTATGAATTTCGTTTCAAGCGACAACATACTTGGATAGTTACCAAATTAATCGCAATACTACAGATTTTAATTTTAGACCGATGCTTTAGATTACAATTCTTAGAAGCTTGGATACCGGCAAGTCGTTGAAAGGTTGGATCATTTTTATGAGTTTCACTTCGACAAAATACATGCTCGGATAGTTACCAAATAAATTGCTCAACTCCTTGCTTGAATTTTTGAACGGTACAGATTTCGTACCTCTTCGATGCTTTAGATCGCTATTTAGTGAAGCTTTGCTACCGCAAGTCGTTTAAGAGGTTGGATCGTTTTTAAGAGTTTTACCTATCCGGTTCTTTAGATAGTAATTAGGAGAAGCTTGGCTACCGAAAATTCATTTGAGAGGTTCAATCGCTTTTATGAGTTTTGTCATGACTGACAACATGCTAGGAATGCTCCTAAATTAATCGATAAACTCCTAGTTTGAATTTTTGATCAGTACGGATTTCGTACCTTCCTGATGCTTTAGAACGCAATTCGGAATAGCTTCGCTACCACGAACACGTTTTAGAGGTTGGATATTTTTTAAGAGTTTTGTTTTGACCAAAATCATGCCAGGATAGTAGCCAAATGAATCGCGAAACTCCCAGTTTCAATTTATAACCTGTACGGAATTCGTACCTTACCGATGTTTTAGATCATATTTCGGAGAAGTAAGGCTACCGGCAACTCGTTTGTGAGGATGGATAATTTTTAAGAGTTTTGTTTCGGCCGACAACATACTAGGATAGTTACCAAATGAATCGCAATACTCCAGGTTAGAATTATTGAACAGTGCGGATTTCGTACCTCTCCGATACTTTTGATTTTAATTCCGAGAATCTTGGCCACCGGCAAGTCGTTTGAGAAGATAGATTATTTTAAAGAGTTTCGTTTCGAATGAAAATATGCTTGGATTGCTACCAAATGAATTGCACAACTCCCAGTTTGAATTTTTGTCCGGCAAATCGTTTAAAAGGTTGGATCGCTTTTAAGTGTTTCACTTCGACCAAATATTTCCTAGGATAGTTACCAAATGAATCGATGCAGAATTTTGGACTGGTACGGAATTTGTACCTATCCGATACTTCAGATTGCTATTCTAAGAAGCTTTGATACCGGCAAGTCGTTAGAGAGGTTGGATCATATTTTAGAGTTTCGTTTTGACTGACAATTTGCTAGGATTGCTACCAAATGAATCGAAATACTCCTGGCTTGAATTTTTGACCGGTACGGATTTTGTAGCTTTCCTTTGCTTTAGATCGCTATTCAGAGAAGCTTTGCTACCAGCAAGTCGTTTGGTAGGTCGGATCATTTTTAATAGTTTTGTCTCGACCACATCCATGCTGGGATATTTACCAAATGAATCGCAATACTTTCGATTTGATTTTTTGACTGATATGGAACTCGTACCTCACCGATGCTTTAGATCACTATTCAGTAAAGCTTTGCTAACGGCAAGTCGTTCGAGAGGTTAGATCGTTTTTAAGAGTTTTACTTTGACCAAATACATGCTTGGATAGTTACCAAATGAATTCCAATAATCCAGGTTTGAATATTTGACCGATACAGATTTTGTACCTCTCCGATGCTTTTGATTTATATACAGAGAACTTTGCTGCCAGCAAGTCATTTGAGTTGCTGGATCATTTTTAAGAGTTTCACATCTTCCAGATACATGCTCGGATAGTTACCAAATGAATCGCAATACTCCCGGTTTGAATTTTAGACCGGTTCGAATTTCGTATCTATCCGATGCTTTAGATCGCAATTCGGTGAAGCTTTGTTACCGGCAACACGTTTAAGAAATTGAATCATTTTTAAGAATTTTGTATCGCCCGAATAATGCTAGAATTGTTCCCAAATGAATCGCAATACTCCTGGTTTGTATTTTAGGGCATAACGGATTTTGTACCTCTCCTGTACTTTAGATAGTAATTCGGAGAAGCTTGGCTACCGACAACTCAATTGAAAGGTTCGATTATATTTATGAATTTTGTCACGCGTGACAACATGAAATGAATACTCCTAAATGAATCGATATACTCCCGGTTTGAATGTTTTGACCGTTACGGATTTCGTACCTTCCCGATGCTTTAGATCGGAATTCGAAGATTCTTCGCTACCAGTAACTCATTTTAGAGGCTAGATATTTTTTAATAGTTTCGTTTAGACTGAAAACATGCAAGAATTGTTACCAAATGAATGGCTATAATCCCGGTTTCAATATCTGACTGGTACGGATTTCGTACCTCTCCGAAACTTTAGATCGTTATTCTAAAAACTTGGCTCCCGGAAAGTCGTTTGAGAGGTTGGATTATTTTTAAGAGTTTTGTTTTGACCAAACACATGCTAGGATAGTAACCAAATGAATCGCGAAAATCCTGGTTTCTAATTTTAGCCTGTACGAATTTCGTATCTCACCGATGCTTTAGATCGGATTTCAGAGAATTAAGGCAGGCAACTCGTCTGAGAGGTTGGATCATTTTCAAGAGTTTATTTCGGCCGACAACATAGTAGGATAGTTACCAAATGAATCGCAATACTCCAGGCTAAAATTTTAGAACAGTGCAGATTTCGAACCTCTCCGATGCTTTAGATTATAATTATGAAAATCTTTGCAACCGGCAAGTCATTTGAGAAGATGGATCATTTTAAAGTGTTTCGTTTCGACTGAAAATGTGCTAGGATTGCTACCAAATGAATTGCACAACTCCCAGTTTGAATCTTTGTCCGACAAGTCGTTTAAGAGGTTTGATCGTTTTAAAGTGTTTCGCTTCAACCAAATACTTACTAGGATAGTTACCAAATGAATCGCAATACTCTCGGCTTGAATTTCTGACCGGTATGAAATTTGTACCTCTCCGATGTGTTAGATTGCTATTTTGAGAAGCTTTGATACCAGCAAGTCATTAGAGAGGTTGGATCATATTTTAGAGTTTCATTATGACTAACAATTTGCTAGGATTGTTACCAAATGAATCGAAATACTCCCGGCTTGAATTTTTGACCGGTACAAATTTTGCAGCTCTCCGTTGCTTTAAATCGCTATTCAGAGAAGCTTTGCTACCGACAGGTCGTTTGGTAGGCCGGATCATTTTTAAGAGTTTTGTTTCGACCAAATCCATGCTAGGATATTTACCAAATGAATCGCAATACTCCCAGTTTAATTTTTTGACCGATACGTATTTCGTACCTCTCCAATACTTTTGATCGCTATTCAGTGAAGCTTTGCTACCGGCAAGTCGTTGAGAGGTTGGATCGTTTTTCAGAGTTTTACTTTGACCAAATACATGCTCGGATAGTTAACAAATGAATCTCAATAATCCAGGTTTGAATATTTGAACGATACGGATTTTGTAACTCTCTGATGCTTTAGATCTCTATACAGGGAACTTTGCTACAAGCAAGTCATTTGAGTGGTTCGATCATTTTTAAGAGTTTCACATCGTCCAAATACATGCTCGGAATTTTTTACTGATAATTTATGAGATCAGATTAATGAGTGCTGGAATTTTTGACAAAATGGAAGACAATGGGGAGAATAGGTCATTTTGCTTTGATTGGAACTTAACTTAAACCCTCACTTCCAACACCAGACTACTATATCTTGCAGCTGGCCTAAACCACCACCTGGAGCTGTCTGTCTGAGTACTGATGGTTTTCTAACACTTTGGGGGGGCTATGGAGCTATTTTATGAACTGATGATGGAGATCCACTTGCTGCGTGCACTGGTAGAGTTATAGCGCAAGACATTAATATGCATGAACTACAAATTGTAGTTCAAGGGCTCCTTTTAGCTATTGATTCTGGTAGGATGAGGCTCAGGATCAGATGTGACTTTCTACATACAGTTAATACTATTAATGGACACTGGGAAACTCCATGGGCAGCTAGAAGCATGATGAGATTCATCCACAGAACTTTGTCGCTATTTGAAGAATGGTGGATTGAGCATACATTTAGAGAAGCTAATCGAGCTCCTGATCACATTGCAAAGCTTGCGCCTGCTATGGGACATTTTGACTTGGATATAAATTCTTTTGATGCTACCCTTGTCCAAATTTGTGATGAAGATAAAGAGGGAAAGATCTACTTCAGGACAGGAGCTGGGAGGAGTTGATGAGCCTTGTTCTGGAACATCTATATGGTGGTTGTTTATCCATCCATTTATAGCCTTTCAACACCCCTCTATATCCCATTTTATCCATTTTCTGGGAATGCGAGAATCTGGAATTTCTGTTTGGATTGTTGAATCTGAAGTTGTTGCTTCATTCTAACCTAATTATTGATGAGTTGCTTAAGCATATGCATGATTACTCAATTTGAGCGTTCAGTGAATATCCTATAACAGTTTCTGTTCATCCATTATTGTCCTTTTATCCATCCATTTGTATCATTTTTCTGGGGTTGAAAGAAACTGAGTTTATGCTTGAGATTGGTGAATCTGAAGTTGATGCCTTTGTAAGGAGTGCAGAATCTGAAGTTGATGCTTCATACATATATATGGTGGTTGTAACAGCTTCAGATAACAAGCCCTTATCAGTTTTCAGTGATCATGCTCTAGGGCTGAGAGAATTTGAGAACTGGAAATTCAATTCCTACTGCACAAATCAGACCAGGAGCCCCTTGATGCGTGCAATGGGAGAGTTCAAGATGCTTCTAAAGAGTTGTTTCGAGATGGATGCTTTAGAAGGAGTTATACTTCTGACTTACAAATGGTAGATTGAGCTTGTACATGCCTTGGGGATTTCTGACGTAAACGACAACCCTTTTGTTTCTGTGTGGAGTAAAAAGGATTATTTCATTTCAGGAAAGTGAAATTGTTGTTGGCTTCTCTTTTTGTTGCTTTGGTTTATTGTTAGCCTTCCTTGTGTGGATTGAGCTTGTTGGCTTTTGTCTTGGTCTAAAAATCTTTATCTTTCTATATATATCATAGGGGTTAGTCCCCCTGCTTGCCTTTCAAAAAAAAAACTAATACATGCTCGGCTAGTTACCAAATGAATCGCAATACTCCCGGTTTGAATTTTAGACCGGTTCGGATTTCGTACCTCTCCGATGCTTTAGATCACAATTCAGTGAAGCTTTGCTACCGATAATACGTTTGAGAAATTAAATCATTTTTAAGAGTTTTGTATTACAGGACAAATGCTAGGATTGTTCCCAAATGAATCGCAATACTCCTGGTTTGTATTTTAGAACATAACGGATTTTGTACCTCTCCGGTGCTTTAGATAGTAATTCGGTGAAGCTTGGCGACCGACAACTCCATTGAAAGGTTAGATTGAATTTATGAGTTTTGTCATGCGTGACAACATGAAATGAATGCTCCTAAATGAATCGATATACTCCCGGTTTGAATATTTTGACCGTTACGGATTTCGTACCTTCCCGATGCTTTAGATCGGAATTCAGAGATTCTTCGCTAACAGTAACTCGTTTAAGAGGTTAGATATTTTTTAATAGCTTTGTTTAGACTGAAAATGTGCTAGAATTGTTACCAAATGAATCGTTATAATCCCGGTTTCAATCTCTGACTGGTACGGATTTCGTACCTCTCCTATACTTTATATCGCTATTCTGAAAAACTTGGCTGCCGAAAAGTCGTTTGAGAGGTTGGATTAATTTTAAGAGTTTCGTTTCGACCAAACACAAGATAGGATAGTAACCAAATGAATCGCGAAACTCCCGGTTTCTATTTTTAACCTGTACGGATTTCTTATCTCAACGATGCTTTAGATCGGATTTCGGGGATGTAAGGCTGCCGACAACTCGTTTGAGAGGTTGGATCATTATTAAGAGTTACGCTTCGGCCGATAACATACTAGGATAGTTACCAAATAAATTGTAATACTCCAGGTTAGAATTTTAGAACAGTGCGGATTTCGTACCTCTCCGATGCTTTAGATTATAATTATGAGAATCTTGGCAATCGGCAAGTCGTTTGAGAAGATGGATCATTTTAAAGTATTTCGTTTCGACTGAAAATATGTTGGATTGCTACCAAATGAATTGCACAACTCCCAGTTTGAATTTTTGATCGGCAAGCCGTTTAAGAGGTTGGATCGTTTTTAAGTGTTTCGCTTCGACAAAATACTTACTAGGATAGTTACCAAATGAATCGCAATACTCCCAGCTTGAATTTCTGACCGGTACGAAATTTGTGCCTCCCCGATGTTTTAGATCGCTATTCTAAGAAGCCTTGATACCAGCAAGTCGTTAGAGAGTTCGGATCATATTTTAGAGTTTCGTTATGACTGGCAATTTGCTAGGATTGTTACCAAATGAATAGAAATACTCCCGGCTAGAATTTTTGACCGGTACGGATTATGTAGCTCTCCGTTGCTTTAGATCGCTATTCAGAGAAGCTTTGCTACCGACAGGTCGTTTGGTAGGTCGGATCATTTTTAAGAGTTTGGTTTCGACCAAATCCATGCTAGGATATTTACCAAATGAATCACAATACTCCCGGTTTGATTTTTTGACCGATACGGATTTTGTACCTCTCCGATACTTTAGATCGCTATTCAGTGAAGCTTTGCTACCAACAAGTCGTTTGAGAGGTTGGATCATTTTTCAGAGTTTTACTTTGACCAAATACATGCTCGGATAGTTACCAAATGAATTACAATAACGCAGGTTTGAATTTTTTACCGATACAGATTTCGTACCTCTCCGATGCTTTAGATCGCTATACAGAGAAGCTTTGCAACCGGCAAGTCGTTTGAGACGATGTATCATTTTAAAGAGTTTTGTTTCGAGTGAAAATATTCTAGGATTGCTACCAAATGAATTGCACAACTCCAAGTTTGAATTTTCTACCGGCAAGTCGATTAAGAGGTTGGATCATTTTTAAGTGTTTCGCTTCGACCAAATACTTGCTAGTATAGTTATCAAATGAATCGCAATACTCCAGGCTTGAATTTTTCAACGGTACGGAATTTGTACCTCCCCGATGCTTTATATCGTAATTCTAAGAAGCTTTAATACCGGCAGGTTGCTAGAGAGGTTGGATTATATTTTAGAGCTTTGTTTTGACTGACAATTTGCAAGGATTGTTTCCAAATGAATCGAAATACTCCCGGCTTGAATTTTTGGCCGGTACAGATTGTGTAGCTCTCCATTGCTTTACATTGCTATTCAGAGAAGCTTTGCTACCGGAAAGTCGCTTGGTAGGTCGGATCATTTTTAAGAGTTTTACTTTGACCAAATATATGTTCGGATAGTTACCAAATGAATTGCAATAATCTAGGTTTAAATATTTGACCGATACGGATGTTGTACCTCTCCGATGTTTTAGATCTCTATATAGAGAACATTGCTACCGAGAAATCATTTCAGTGGTTGGTTCATTTTTATGAGTTTCACATCGTCCAAATACATGCTTGGATAGTTACCAAATGAATCGCAATACTCCCGGATTGAATTTTAGGCCGGTTCGGATTTCGTACCTCTCCGATGCTTTAGATCGCAATTCGGTGAAACTTTGCTACCGGCAACACGTTTGAGAAATTAAATCATTTTTAAGAGTTTTGTATCGCCCGACAAATGCTAGGATTGTTCCCAAATGAATCGCAATACTCCTGGTTTGTATTTTAGAACATTACGGATTTTGTACCTCCCTGGTGCTTTGAATAGTAATTCGGGGAAGCTTGGCTACCGACAACTTAATTGAAAGGTTCGATTGTATTTATGAGTTTTGTCAAGCGTGACAGCATGAAAGGAATGCTCCAAAATGAATAGATATACTCCCGGTTTGAATGTTTTGACCGTTACGGATTTCGTACCATCCCGATGCTTTAGATCACAATTCGGAGATGCATCGCTACCAGTAACTCGCTTTAGAGGTTAAATATTTTTTAATAGTTTCGTTTAGACCAAAAACATGCTAGAATTGTTACCAAATGAATCGCTATAATCCGGTTTCAATTTCTGACTGGTACGGATTTTCTACCTCCCCGATACTTTAGATCGCCATTCTGAAAAACTTGGTTGCCGAAAAATTGTTTGAGAGGTTGGATTCGTTTCGACCAAAAACATGCAAGGATAGTAGCCAAATGAATCGCGAAACTCCCAGTTTCTATTTTTAACCTGTAGGGATTTTGTATCTCACCGATGCTTTAGATCGAATTTCGGTGAAGTAAGGCTGCCGACAACTCGTTTGAGAGGTTGGATCATTTTTAAAAGTTTTGTTTCGGCCGACAACATACTTGGATAATTACCAAATGAATCGCAATACTCCAGGTTAGAATTTTAGAACAGTGCGGATTTCGTACCTCTCCGATGCTTTAGATTATAATTATGAGAATCTTGGCAACCGGCAAGTCGTCTGAGAAGATGGATCATTTTAAATAGTTTCGTTTCGACTGAAAATACTCTTGGATTGCTACCAAATGAATTGCACAACTCCCAGTTTGAATTTTTGGCCGGCAAGTCGTTTAAGAGGTTGGATCATTTTTAAGTGTTTCGCTTCGATCAAATACTTGCAAGGATAGTATCCAAATGAATCACAATACTCCCGGCTTGAATTTCTGAAAGGTACGAAATTTGCACCTCTCCGATGCTTTAGATTGCTATTCTAAGAAGCTTTGAAACCAGCAAGTAGTTAAAGAGGTTGGATCATATTTTAGAGTTTCATTATGACTGACAATTTGCTAGGATTACTACCAAATGAATCAAAATACTCCCAGCTTAAATTTTTGACCGGCACGGATTATGTAGCTCCCCGTTGCTTTAGATCGCTATTAAGACAAGCTTTGCTACCGGAAAGTCGTGTGGCAGGTCGGATCATTTTTAAGAGTTTTGTTTCGACCAAATCCATGCTAAGATATTTACCAAATGAATCGCAATACTCCCGGTTTAATTTTTTGATCGATACGGATATTTTACCTTTCCGATGCTTTGATCGCTATTCAGTGAAGCTTTGCTACCGACAAGTCGTTTGAGAGGTTGGATCATTTTTAAGAGTTTTACTTCGACCAAATACATGCTCGGATAGTTAACAAATGAATTGCAATAATGCAGGTTTGAATTTTTGATCGATACGGATTTCGCACCCCTTTGATGCTTTAGATCGCTATACAGAGAAGCTTTGCTACCGGCAAGTCATTTGAGAGGTTGGATCATTTTTAAGAGCTTAACATCGACCAAATACATGCTCGGATAGTTATCAAATGAATCGCAATACTCCCGGTTTAAATTTTAGACCGGTTCGGATTTCGTACCACTCCGATGATTTAGATCGCAATTCGGTGAAGGTTTGCTACCCGCAACACGTTTGAGATATTGGATCATTTTTAAAAGTTTTGAATCGCTCGTCAAAATGCTAGGATTTTTCCCAAATGAATCGCAATACTCTTGGTTTGTATTTTTGAACATAACGGATTTTGTACCTCTCTGGCGCTTTAGATAGTAATTCGGAGAAGCTTGGCTCCCGACAACTCATTTGAAAGGTTCGATCGTATTTATGAGTTTGTCACGCATGACAACATGAAAAGAATGCTCCTAAGTGAATAGATATACTCCCGGCTTGAATGTTTTGACCGGTAGGGATTTCGTACCTTCCCGATGCTTTAGATCACAATTCGGAGTTGCTTCGCTACCAGCAACTCGTTTAAGAGGTTGGATATTTTTTAATAGTTTCGTTTAGACCGAAAACATGCTATAATTGTTACCAAATGAATTGTTATAATCCCGGCTTTAATTTTTTTCCGGCACGGATTTCGTACCTCTCTGATGCTTTAGTTCGCAATTCTGAAAAACTTGGCTCCCGAAAAGTCGCTTTAGAGGTTAGATCATTTTTAAGTGTTTCGTTTCGGCCAAATACATTCTAGGATAGTAACCAAATGAATCGCAAAACTCCTGATTCCAATTTTAAACCTGTATGGATTTCGTATTTCTCCGATGCTTTAGATCGTATTTCGGAGAAATAAGGCTACCGAGAACTCGTTTGAAAGGTTGGATCATTTTTAAGAGTTTCATTTCGGCCGACAACATACTAGGATAGTTACCAAATGAATCGCAATACTCCAGGATAGAATTTTTGAACAGTGCGGATTTTGTACCTCTCCGATGCTATAGATTATAATTCTGAGAATCTTGGCTACCGGCAAGTCGTTTGAAAAGATGGATCATTTTAAAGAGTTTTGTTTCGACTGAAAAATATTCTAGGATTGCTACCAAATGAATTGCACAACTATAAGTTTGAATTTTTGACCGGCTGGTCGATTAAGAGGCTGGATCATTTTTAAGTGTTTCGCTTCAACAAAATACTTGCTAGGATAGTTTCCAAATGAATCGCAATACTCCAGGTTTGAATTTTTTAGCGGTACGGAATTTGTACCTTCCCGATGCTTTATATCATAATTTTAAGAAGCTTTGAAACTGGCAGGTTGTTAGAGAGGTTGGATCATATTTTAGAGCTTCGTTTTGACTGACAATTAGCTAGGATTGTTACCAAATGAATCAAAATACTCCCGGCTGGAATTTTTGGCCGGTACGGTTTATGTAGCTCTCCGGTGCTTTAAATCGCTATTCAGAGAAGCTTTTCTACCGAAAAGTCGTTTGGCAGGTCGGATCATTTTAAAGAGTTTTACTTTGACCAAATACATGCCCGGATAGTTACCAAATGAATTGCAATAATCAAGGTTTGAATATTAAGCCGATATGGATTTGTACCTCTCCGATGCTTTAGATCTCTATACAGAGAAATTTGCTTCCAGAAAGTCATTTGAGTGGTTGTATCGCTTTAAAGAGTTTCACATCATCCAAATACATGCTCGGATAGTTACCAAATGAATCGCAATACTCCGGTTTGAATTTTTGACCGGTTCGGATTTCGTACCTCTCCGATTCTTTAGATCCCAATTCGGCGAAACTTTGCTACCGGCAACACGTTTGAGAAATTGAATCATTTTTAAGAGTTTTTTATCGTCCGACAAATGCTAAGATTGTTCCCAAATTAATCGCAATACTCTTGGTTTGTATTTTAGAACATAACGGATTTTGTACCACTCCGGTGCTTTAGATAGTAATTCGGAGAAGCTTGGCTACCGACAACTCAATTGAAAGGTTTGATTGTATTTATGAGTTTTATCACACGTGACAACATCAAAAGAATCCTCCTAAATGAATCGATATACTCCGGGTTTGAATGTTTTGACCGTTACAGATTTCTTACCTTCCTGATGCTTTAGATCGCAATTCGGAGATGCTTCGCTACCAGTAACTCGTTTAGAGGTTAGATATTTTTTAATAGTTTCGTTTAGACCGAAAACATGCTAGAATTGTAACCAAATGAATTGTTATAATCCTGGTTTCAATTTCAGACTGGTACGGATTTCGTACCTCTCCGATACTTTAGATCGCTATTCTGAAAAGCTTGGTTGCTAGAAAGTCGTTTGAGAGGTTGGATTATTTTTAAGAGTTTTGTTTCGACCAAACACATACTAGGATAGTAACCAAATGAATCGTGAAACTCCCGGTTTCTATTTTTAACCTGTACGGATTTCGTATCTCACCGATGCTTTTGATCGGATTTCGGAGAAGTAAGGCTGCAACTCGTTTGAGAGGTTGGATCATTTTTAAGAGTTTCATTTCGACCGACAACATACTAGGATAGTTACCATATGAATCGCAATACTCCAGGTTATAATTTGAGAACAGTGCAGATTTCGTACCTCTCTGATGCTTTAGATTATAATTACGAGAATCTTAGCAACCGGCAAGTTGTTTCTGAGGATGGATCATTTTAAAGAGTTTTGTTTCGATTGAAAATATGCTAGGATTGCTACCAAATGAATTGCACAACTCCCAGTTTGAATTTTTGACTGACAAGTCGTTTAAGAGGTTGGATCGTTTTTAAGTGTTTCGCTTCGACCAAATACTTACTGGGATAATTACCAAATGAATCACAATACTCCCAGCTTGAATTTCTGACCGGTACGAAGTTTGTACTTCTCCAATGCTTTAGATCGATATTCTAAAATGTTTTGATACAAGCAAGTCGTTAGAGAGGTTGGATCATATTTAAGAGTTTCGTTATGACTGCCAATTAGCTAGGATTGTTACCAAATGAATCGAAATACTCCCGGCTTGTATTTTTGACCGGCACGGATATGTAGCTCTCCGTTGCTTTAGATCGCTATTCAGGGAAGCTTTGCTGCCGGAAAGTCATTTGGTAAGCGGGATCATTTTTAAGAGTTTTGTTTGGACCAAATCCATGCTAGGATATTTGCCAAATGAATCGCAAAACTCCCGGTTTGATTTTTTGACCGATACGGATTTCGTACCTCTCCGATACTTTAGATCGCTATTTAGTGAAGCTTTGTTACCGGCAAATCGTTTGAGAGGTTGGATCATTTTTAAGAGTTTTACTTCGACAAAATACATGCACGGATATTTACCAAATGAATTGCAATAATGTAAGTTTGAATTTTTGACCGATACAGATTTTGTATCTCTCCGATGCTTTAGATCGCTATACAGAGAAGCTTTGCTACCGACAAGTCATTTGAGAAGTTGGATCATTTTTTGGAGTTTTACATCGACCAAATACATCCCCGGATAGTTACCAAATGAATCGCAATACTCCTAGATTGAATTTTTGACTGGTACGGATTTCGTACCTCTCCGAAGCTTTAGATCGTAATTCGGTGAAGCTTTGCTACCGGCAACACGTTTGAGACATTGGATCATTTTTATGAGTTTTTTATCGCCCGGCAAAAGTCTAGGATTGTTCCCAAATTAATCGTAATACTCTTTGTTTGTATTTTAGAACAAAACAGAATTTGTACCTCTCCGGTGCTTTAGATAGTAATTCGAAGAAGCTTGGCTACCGACAACTCGTTTGAAAGGTTCAATCATATTAATGAGTTTTGTCGCGAATGACAACATGAATGGAATTCTCCTAAATTAATCGATATACTCCCAGTTTGAATGTTTTGACCGTTACGGATTTCGTACCTTCCTGATGCATTAGATCGCAATTCGGAGATGCTTCGCTACAAGTAACTCGTTTTAGAGGTTAGATATTTTTTAATAGTTTCGTCTTGACCGAAAACATGCTAGAATTGTAACCAAATGAATCGCTATAATCCCGGTTTCAATTTCAGACTGGTACGGATTTCGTACCTCTCCTACACTTTAGATCGCTATTCTGAAAAGCTTGGTTGCCGGAAAGTCGTTTGAGAGGTTGTATCATTTTTAGAAGTTTCGTTTCGACCAAATACATGCTTGTATAGTAACCAAATGAATCGCAAAACTCCTGGTTCCAATTTTTAACCTGTAGGGATTTCGTATCTCACCGATGCTTTAAATCGTATGTCGGAGAAATAAGGCTACCGGCAACTCGTTTGTGATGTTGGATAATTTTTAAGAGGTTACTAGGATAGTTACCAAATGAATCGAATACTCCCGGCTTGAATTTTTGACCGGTACAGATTTTGTAGCTCTCTGTTGCTTTAAATCGCTATTCAGAGAAGCTTTGCTACCGACAGGTCGTTTGGTAGGTCGGATCATTTTTAAGAGTTTGGTTTCGACCAAATCCATGCTAGGATATTTACCAAATGAATCACAATACTCCCGGTTTGATTTTTTGACCGATACGGATTTTGTACCTCTCCGATACTTTAGATCGCTATTCAGTGAAGCTTTGCTACCGGCAAGTCGTTTGAGAGGTTGGATCATTTTTCAGAGTTTTACTTTGACCAAATACATGCTCGGATAGTTACCAAATGAATTACAATAACGCAGGTTTGAATTTTTTACCGATACAGATTTCGTACCACTCCGATGCCTTAGATCGATATAAAGAGAAGCTTTGCTGCGGGCAAGTCATTTGAGAGGTTGGATCATTTTCAAGAGTTTCACATCGACCAAATACATGCCCGGATAGTTCCCAAATGAATCGCAATACTCCCGGTTCGAAATTCGGTGAAGCTTAGCTACCGGCAACGCGTTTGAGATATGGATCATTTTTATGTATTTTGAATCGCCCGCCAAAATGCTTGGATTATTCTCAAATGAATCACAATATTCTTGGTTTGTATTTTAGAACATAACGGATTTTGTACCTCTCCGGTGCTTTAGATAGTAATTCGAAGAAGCTTGGCTCCCGAAAACTGATTTGAAAGGTTCGATAGTATTTAAGAGTTTTGTCACGCGTGACAACATGAAAGGAATGCTCCTAAATGAATCGATATACTCCCGGTTTGAATGTATTGACCGGTACGGATTTCGTACCTTCCCGATGCTATAGATCGCAATTCGGAGAAACTTTGCTACCAGCAACTCATTTTATAGGTTGGATATTTTTTAATAGTTCACTTAGACCGAAAACACGCTTGAATTGTTACAAAATGAATCGTTATAATCCCGGTTACAATTTTTGACCGGTACGGATTTCGTACCTCTCCGATGCTTTAGACTGCTATTCTGAAAAACATGGCTACAGGAAGTCGTTTGAGAGGTTGTAATCTTTTTAAAAGCTTCCTTTCGACCAAATACATGCTAGGATAGTAACCAAATGTATTGCGAAACTCCTGGTTTCAATTTTGACCTGTACGGATTTCGTATCTCACCGATGCTTTAGATCGTATTTCGGATAAATAAGGCTACCGGCAACTCATTTGAGAGGTTAAATCATTTTTATGAGTTTCGTTTCGGCCGACAACATACTAGGATAGTTAACAAATGAATCGCAATACTCCAAGTTAGAATTTTTGAACTGTGCGGATGTCGTACCTCTCCGATGCTTCAGATTATAATTTTGAGAATCTTGGCTACCGGCAAGTCATTTGAGAAGATGGATCATTTTAAAGAGTTTTGTTTTGACTGAAAATATGCTAGGATTGCTGCCAAATGAATTGCACAACTCCAAGTTTGAATTTTTTACCGGCAAGTAGTTTAAGAGGTTGGATTATTTTTAAGTATTTCGCTTCGACCAAATACTTTCTAGGATAGTTACCAAATGAATTGCAATACTCCCGTTTTGAATTTTTCACCGGTACAAAATTTGTACCTCTCCGATGCTATATATTATAATTCTAAGAAGCTTTGATACCGGCAAGTTGTTTGAGAGGTTGGATCGCATTTAAGAGTTTTACTTCGAGCAAATACATGCTAGGATAGTTACCAAATGAATTACAATAATGCAGGCTTTAATTATGACCGATTCGGATTTCGAACCTCTCTAATGGTTTAAATTGCTATACAGAGAAGCTTTCCTACCGACAAGTCATTTGAGAGGTTGGATCGTTTTTATGAGTTTCACGTCGACCAAATACATGCTCGGATAGTTACCAACAAATCGCATTACTCCCGGTTTGATTTTTAGACCGGTATGGATTTCGTACGTCTCCGATGTTTTTGATCCCAATTCGGTGAAGCTTTGCTACCGGCAACACATTTGAGATATTGGATCATTTTTAAAAGTTTTGTATCGCCCGACAAAATGCTAGAATTGTTCCCAAATTAATCGCAATACTCCTGGTTTGGATTTTAGAACAGAGCGGATTTTGTACCTCCACGGTGCATTAGATTGTAATTTGGTGAAGCATGGCAACCGACAACTCATTTGAAAGGTTCGATCGTATTTATGAGTTTTATCACGCATGACAACATGAAAGGAATGCTCCTAAATGAATCGATATACTCCCGGTTTTAATGTTTTAACCGGTACAAATTTCGTACCTTCACGATGTTTAAGATCGCAATTCGGAGATGCTTTGCTACCAAAAACTCGTTTTAGAGACTGGATATTTTTAATAGTTTCGTTAAGATCGAAAACATGCAAGAATTGTTACCAAATGAATCGCTATAATCCCAGTTTTAATTTTTTACCGGTACGGATTTCTTACCTCCCCGATGCTTTAGATCGCTATTATGAAAAACTTGGCGGCCGAAAAGTTGTTTGAGAGGTTGAATAATATTTAGATGTTTCGTTTCGACCAAATACATGCTAGGATAGTGACCAAATGATTCGCAAAACTATTGGTTTCAATTTTTAACCAGTACGGATTTCGTATCTCACCGATGCTTTAGATCTTATTTCGGAGAAATAAGGCTATCGGCAACTCGTTTGAGAGGTTGAATAATTTTTAAGAGTTTTGTTCTGGCCGACAACATACTAGGATACTTACCAAATGAATCGCAATACTCCAGGTTAGAATTTTTGAAAAGTGCGGATTTCGTACCTCTTCGATGCTTTAGATTATAATTCTGATAATCTTGGCTACCGGCTAGTCGTTTGAGCAGATGGATCATTTTAAAGAGTTTCGTTTCGACTGAAAATATGCTAGGATTGCTACAAAATGAATTGCAGAACTCCAAGTTTAAATTTTTGACCGGTAAGTCATTTAAGAGGTTGGATCATTTTTAAGTGTTTCGCTTCGACCAAACACTTGCTAGGATAGTTAACAAATGAATCGCAATACTCCCGGTTTAAATTTTTCACCGGTACGGAAATTGTACCTCTTCGATACTTTATATCGCAATTCTTAGAAGCTTTGATGCCGGCAAGTCGTTAGAGAGGTTTGATCATATTTTAGAGTTTAGTTTTGACTGACAATTTACTAGGATTGTTATCAAATGAATCGAAATACACCCGGCTTGAATTTTTGGCCGGTACTAATTTTGTAGCTCTCCGTTGCTTTAGATCGTTATTCAGAGAAGCTTTGCTATCGGCAAGTCGTTTGGTAGGTCGGATAATTTTTAAGAGTTTTGTTTCGGCAAAATCCATGCTAGGATATTTACCAAATGAATCGCAATACTCCCGGTTTGATTTTAAGTCCGATAAGGATTTCGTACCTCTCCGATGCTTTAGATCGCTATTCAGTGAAGCTTTGCTACCGGCAAATCGATTAAGAGGTTGGATCATTTTTAAAAGTTTTACTTCGACCAAATACATGCTCGGATAGTTACCAAATAAATTACAATAATGCAGGTTTGAATTTTTAACAGATTCGGATTTCGTACCTCTCCGATGCTTTAGATCGCTATATAGAGAAGTTTTGCTACTGGCAGGTCATTTGAGGGGTTGGATCGCTTTTAAGAGTTTCACATCGACCAAATTCATGGTCGGATAGTTACCAAATGAATCGCAATACTCCCGGTTTGAATTTTTGACCGCTACAAATTTTGAACCTCTCTGATGCTTTAGATCGCAATTCGATGAACCTTTGCTACCGGCAACACGTTTGAGATATTGGATCATTTCTAATAGTTTTGTATCGCCTGACAAAATGCAAGGATTGTTCCCAAATTAATCGCAATACTCCCCGTTTGTATTTTACGACAGAACGGATTTGGTACATCACCGGTGCTTTAGATAGTAATTCGGAGAAGCTTGGCTGCCGACAACTCATTTTAAAGGTTCGATCGTAACTATGAGTTTTGTCACGCGTGACAAGATGAAATGAATGCTCCTAAATGAATCGATATACTCTACGTTTGAATGTTTTGACCGGTACAGATTTCGTACCTTCCCGATGCTTTAGATCGCAATTCGGAGATGCTTCGCTAACAACAACTCATTTTAGAGGTTGGATATTTTTTAATAGTTTCGTTTAGACCGAAAACATGTTGGAATTGTTACCAAATGAATCCCTATAATCCTGGTTTCAATTATTGACCGGTACGGATTTCGTACCTCTCCGATGCTTTAGATCGCTATTCTGAAAAACTGGGCTACCAGAAAGTCGTTTGAGAGGTTGGATCATTTTTAAGAGTTTCGTTTCGACCAAATACATGTTAGGATAGTAACCAATTGAATCGCGAAACTCCCAGTTTCAATTTTAAACCTGTACGGATTTTGTATATCACAGATGCTTTAGATCGTATTTCGGAGAAAGAATGCTACCGGCAACTCGTTTGAGAGGTTGGATAATTTTTAAGAGTTTCGTTTCGGCCGACAACATACTAGGATAGTTACCAAATGAATCGCAATACTCCAAGTTAGAATTTTTGAACAGTGCGGATTTCGCACCTCTCCGATGCTTTAGATTATAATTATGAGAATCTTGGCTACCGGCAAGTAGATTGAGAAGATGGATCATTTTGAAGAGTTTCGTTTCAATTAAAAATATGCTAGGATTGCTACCAAATGAATTGCACAACTCCTAGTTTGAATTTTTGACCGGCAAGTCATTTAAGAGATTGGATCGTTTTCAAGTTTTTCGCTTCGACCAAATACTTGCCAGGATAGTTACCAAATGAATCGCAATACTCCCGGCTTGAATTTTTGACTGATACAAAATTTGAACCTCTCCGATGCTTTAGATTGCAATTCGGTGAAGCATTGCTACCGGCAACACGTTTGAGATATTGGATCATTTTTAAGAGTTTTGAATCGCCCGCCAAAATGCTAGGATTGTTCCCAAATGAATTGCAATACTCTTGGTTTGTATTTAAGAACATAACGGATTTTGTACCTCTTTGGCGCTTTAGATAGTAATTCGGAAAAGCTTGGCTCGAGACAACTCATTTGAAAGGTTCGATCGTATTTATGAGCTTTGTCACGCGTGACAACATGAAAGGAATGCTCCTAAATGAATCGATATACTTCAGATTTGAATGTTTTGACCGGTACGGATTTCGTACCTTCCCGATGCTATAGATCGTAATTCGGTGATGCTTCACTACTAGCAACTCATTATAGAGGTTGGATATTTTTTAATAGGTCGTTTAGACCGAAAACATGTTAGAATTGTTACAAAATGAATCGTTATAATCCCGGTTTCAAATTTTGACCGGTACGGATTTCGTACCTCACCGATGCTTTTGATCGCTATTCTAAAAAACTTGGCTACCGGAAGTCGTTTGAGAGGTTGGATTCTTTTTAGAGCTTCGTTTCGACCAAATACATGCTAGGATAGTATCCAAATGAATTGCGAAACTCTCGGTTTCATATTTTAACCTGTACGGATTTCCTATCTCACCGATGCTTTAGATCGCATTTCGGAGAAATTAGGCTACCGGCAACTCATTTGAGAGGTAAAATCATTTTTAAGAGTTTCGTTTTGGCCGACAACATACTAGGATAGTTACCAAATGAATCGCAATACTCTAGGTTAGAATTTTTGAACAGTGCGGATTTCGTACCTCTTCGATGCTTTAGATTATAATTCTGATAATCTTGGCTACCGGCAAGTCATTTGAGAAGATGGATCATTTTAAAGAGTTTCGTTTCGACTCTAAATATACTAGGATTGTTGCCAAATGAATTGTACAACTCCAAGTTTGAATTTTTGACCGGCAAGTCGTTTAAGAGGTACGATCATTTTTAACTGTTTTGCTTCGACCAAATATTTCCTAGGATAGTTACCAAATGAATTGCAATACTCCCGGTTTTAATTTTTCACTAGTACGGAATTTGTACCTCTCCAATACTTTATATCGAAATTCTAAGAAGCTTTGATGCCGGCAAGTCCTTAGAGAGGTTGGATCATATTTTAGTGTTTAGTTTTGACTGACAATTTACTAGGATTGTTACCAAATGAATCGAAATACTCTCGGCTTTAATTTTGGGCCGGTACAAATTTTTTAGCTCTCCGTTGCTTTAGATCGCTATTCAGAGAAGCTTTGCTACCGGCAAGTCGTTTGGTAGGTCGGATAATTTTTTAAGAGTTTTGTTTCGGCCAAATCCATGTTAGGATATTTCCCAAATGAATCGCAATACTCCGGGTTTGATTTTTAGACCGATATAGATTTCGTACCTCTCCGATGCTTTAGATCGCTATTCAGTGAAGCTTTGCAACCGACAAGTCGATTAAGAGGTTTGATCATTTTTAAGAGTTTTACTTCAACCAAATACATGCTCGGACAGTTACGAAATAAATTGCAATAATGCAGGTTTGAATTTTTGATCGATTCGGATTTCGTACCTCTCCGATGCTTTAGATCGCTATATAGAGAAGCTTTGCTACCGGCAAGTCATTTGAGGGGCTGGATTGCTTTTAAGAGTTTCTCATCGACAAAATACATGGTCGGATAGTTAACAAATGAATCGCAATACTCCCGGTTTGAATTTTAGGCCGCTACAAATTTCGTACCTCTCTGATGCTTTAGATCGCAATTCGGTGAAGCTTTGCTACCGGTAACACGTTTGAGATATTGGATCATTTTTAATAGTTTTGTATCGCCTATCAAAATGCAAGGATTATTCCCAAATGAATCGCAATACTCCTGGTTTGTATTTTAGAACAAAACGGATTTGGTACCTCTCCGGTGCTTTAGATAGTAATTCCGAAAAGCTTGGCTGCCGACAACCCATTTGAAAGGTTCGATCGTATTTATGATATTGTCACGCGTGACAACATGCAAGGAATACTCCTAAATGAATCGATAAACTCCCGATTTGAATATTTTAACCCGTACAGATTTTGTACCTTCCCGATGCTTTAGATCGCAATTCGGAGATGCTTCGCTACCAGGAACTCATTTTAGAGGTTGGATATTTTTTAATACTTTCGTTTAGACTGAAAACATGGTAAAATTGTTACCAAATGAATCGCTAAAATCCCGGTTTCAATTTTTGACCGGTACGGATTTTGTACCTCTTCGATTCTTTAGATCGCTAGTCTGTAAAACTGTGCTACCGGAAAGTCGTTTGAGAGGTTGGATAATTTTTAAGGTTTTTGTTTCTACCAAATACATGTTAGGATAGTAACCAAATGAATCGTGAAACTTCTGTTTCAATTTTTAACCTATACAGATTTCGTATCTCACCGATGCTTTAGATCGTATTTCGGAAAAAGGAGGCTACCGGCAACTCGTTTGAGAGGTTGGATAATTTTTAAGAGTTTCGTTTCGGCCGACAACATACTAGGATAGTTACCAAATGAATCGCAATACTCCAGTTCAGAATTTTTGAACAGTGCGGATTTCGTACCTCTCCGATGCTTTAGATTATAATTATGAGAATCTTGGCTATCGGCAAGTCGTTTGAGAAGATGGATCATTTTGAAGAGTTTCGTTTCGGCTGAAAATATGCTAGGATTGCTACCAAATGAATTGCACAACTCCCAGTTTGAATTTTAGACCGGCATGTCATTTAAGAGGCTGGATCGTTTTTAAGTATTTCGCTTCGACCAAATACTTGCTAGGATAGCTACCAAATGAATCGCAATACTCCCGGCTTGAATTTTTGATCTGTACGGAATTGGAACCTCTCCGATGCTTAAGATCGCAATTCTAAGAAGCTTAGATACCGGTAAGTCATTTGAGAGGTTGGATCATATTTTAGAGTTTCGTTTTGACAGACAATTTGCCAGGATTGTTACCAAATGAATCGAAATATTTCCGGCATGAATTTTTGACCGGTACGGATTTTGTAGCTCTTCGTTGCTTTGGATCTCTATTCAAAGAAGCTTTCCTACCGGCAAGTCGTTTGGTCGGTGGGATAATTTTTAAGAACTTTATTTCAACAAAATCCATGTTAGGATATTTACCAAATGAATCGCAATACTCCCGGCTTGATTTTTTGACCGATACGGATTTTGTACCTCTCTGATGCTTTAGATTGCTATTCAGTGAAGCTTTTCTACCGGCAAGTTGCTTGAGAGGTTGGATCGTTTTTATGAGTTTTACTTCGACCAAATATAAGCTCGGTTAGTTACCAAATGAATTGCAATAATGCAGGTTTAAATTTATGACCGATTCAGATTTCTTACCTCTCTGATGCTTTAAATCGGTATACAGAGAAGCTTTGCTATCGGCAAGTCATTTGAGTGGTTAGATCGCTTTTAAAAGTTTCACATCCACCAAATACATGGTAGGATAGTTACCAAATTAATCGCAATACTCCCAGTTTGAATTTTAGACCGGTTCGAATTTCTTACCTCACCGTTGCTTTAGATCGAAATTCGGTGAAGCTTTGCTACCGGTATTACGTTTAAGATATTGGATCAATTTTAAGAGTTTTGAATCACCCAACAAAATGCTAGGGTTGCTCTCAAATGAATCGCAATACTCCAGGTTTGCATTTTAGAGCTGAACGGATTTGGTACCTCTCCAGTTCTTTAGATAGTAATTTGGAGAAACTTGGCTGCCGACAACTCATTTGAAAGGTTCGATCGTATTTATGATTTTTGTCACGCATGACAACATGAAATGAATGCTCCTAAATGAATCGATATACTCCCAGTTTGAATGTTTTGACCTGTATGGATTTCCTACCTTCCCGATGCTTTAGATCACAATTCGGAGATGTTTCCCTACCAGCAACTCATTTTAGAGGTTGGATATTTTTGAATAGTTTCGTTTTGACCGAAAACATGCTAGAATTGTTACCAAATTAATCGGATTTCGTACCACTTTAATCGGATATTTACCAAATTAATCGCAATACTCCAGGCTAAAAATTTTGAACAGTACAAATTTCATACCTCCCCGATGCTTTAGATTATAATTCTGATAATCTTGGCTGCCGGCAAGTCGTTTGAAAGTTGGATCATTTCAAAGAGTTTCTTTTCGGCTAAAAATATGCTAGGATTCCTTCGAAATGAATTATACAACTTTTAGTTTCTATTTTAGACCGGTACGGCATTCGTACCTCTCCGAGGCTTTAGATTGCTATTCAGAGAAGCTTTGCGACCGTCAAGTCGTTTGAGAGGTTGGATCTTTTTTAAAAGTATTGTTTCGACCAATAATCTGCATGGATAGTTACCAAATGAATCGCAATACTCCCAGTTTAAATTTTTAACCGGTACGGATTTTGAACCTCTCCGATGCTTTAGATCACTATTCAGAGAAATTTTGCTACCGACAAGTCATTTTAGTTGTTGGATCATTTTTAAGAGTATCACTACGGCCAAATACATGCTTGGATAGTTACCCAATGAATCGCAATAGTCCCAGTTTGACTTTTTGATCGAAACAGAATTCTTACCTCTCCGATGCTTTGGATCGCTATTCTGAGAAGCTTTGCTACCGACAAGTCATTTGGAAGGTTGGATCATTTTTAAGAGTTTCACATCGGCCAAATACATGCACAGATAGTTACCAAATGAATCGCAATACTCATGGTTTGAATTTTTGGCCGATAAGGATTTCTTACCTCTCCGATGCTTTAGATCGCAATTCGGTAAAGCTTTGCTTCCGGCAACACGTTTGTGAGATTGGATCATTTTTAAGATCTTTGTATCGCCTAACAATATGCTTGGACTGTTCCCAAATGAATCGCAATAATCCCTGTTTGAATTTTAGAACATAACGGATTTTGTACCTCTCCGGTGCTTTAGATAGTATTTCAGAGAAGCTTGGCTGCCGGCAACTCATTTGACAGGTTCGATCACTTTTATGAGTTTTGTCATGCCAGGCAACAATTCTAGGAATGCACCTAAATGAGTCGATATACTCCAAGTTTTAATTTTTGACCGGTACGGATTTCGTACCTTCCAGATGCTTTAGATCGTATGTCAGAGAAGTATGGATACCGGCAACTCGTTCAAGGGGTCGGATAATTTTTAGGAGTTCTGTTTTGACTAAGAATATGCTAGGATTGTTACCAAGTGAATCGCAATAATCCTGGCTTGAATTTTTGACCGGTACAGATTTCCTGCAACTCCGATACTTTAGATCGCTATTCAGTAAAATATGGCAACCAACAAGGCGTTTGAGAGGTTGGATCGTTTATAAGAGTTTTGTTTCGTCCAAATACATGCTAAGATAGTAACCAAATGATTCGCGAAACTCCCGATTTCAATTTTTAACCGGTACGGATTTCGTACCTCTCCGATGCTTTAGATCGCATTTCGGAGAAGTATGGCGACCGGAAACTCCTTTGAGTGGCTGGATTATTTGAAAGAGTTTCATTTCGACCAAAAATATACTAGGATAGTTACCAAATGAATCGCAATATTCCAAGTTTAAATTTTTAGCCGGTACGGATTTTGTACCTCTCCAATTCATTAGATTACAATTCTGAGAAGCTTGGATACCGGCAAGTCATTTGCGTGGTTAGATCATTTTTAAGAGTTTCACTTCTTCCAAATACATGCCCGGATAGTTACCAAATGAATCGCAATACTCCCAGTTTTAATTTTTGAACGGTACGGATTTCGTACCTATCTGATGCTTTAGATCGCAATTAGGTGATACTTTGCTACCGGCAACACGTTTGAGGGATTGGAGCATTATTAAGAGTTATGTTTCTCCCGACAACATGCTTGGATTATTCCCAAATGAAGCGCAATACTCCCGGTTTGAATTTTAGAATACAACGGATTTTGTACCTCTCCGTTGCTTTAGAAAGTATTTTGCAGAAGTTTGGCTACCGGTAACTCATGCCTGAGAACATGCTAGGAATGCTCCTAAATTAATCGATATACTTCTGGTTTGAATTTTTGACCGGTATGGATTTCGTACCTTCCCGATGCTTTAGATCGCAATTCGAAGAAGGTTTGCTACCATTAACTCGATAGAGAGGTTGGATATTTTTGAAGAGTTATGTCTAGACTTAAAATATGCTAGGAATGGTACCAAATGAATCGCTATAATCCCGATTTGAATTTATGACCGGTACCGATTTCGAACCTCTCCGATGCTTTTGATCGCTATTAAGAGAAACTTGGCTACCGACAAGTTGTTTGAGAGGTTCGATCGATTTTAAGAGTTTTGTTTTGACCAAATACATGCTAGGATACTAACCAAATAAATCGTGAAACTCTCGGTTTCAATTTTTAACCGAAACGGATTACGAACCTCTCCGATGCTTTAGATCGCATTTCGGAGAAGTATGGCAACCGACAACTCGTTTGGGAGGTTGCGTCATTTTTAAGAGATTCGTTTCGACCGACAGCATACTAGAATAGTTACCAAATTAATCACAATACTCCAGGCTTGAATATTTGACCGGTTCGAATTATGTTCCTCTCCGACACTTTAGATTACAATTCTGAGAAGCTTGGCTACCTACAAGTTGTTTGAGAGGTTGGATCGCTTTTAAGAGTTTCACTTCAACCAAATACATGCTCCGATAGTTATCAAATGAATTGTAATACTCCCTGTTTAAATTTTTGACCGGTACCGATTTCGCACCAATCAGATGCTTTAGATCGCAATTCGGTGAAGCTTTGCTACCGTCAACACGTTTGAGAGATTGGATCATTTTTAAGAGTTTTAAATCACCCTACAGCATGCTAGGATTGTTGGAAAATAAATCGCAATACTCCTGGTTTGAATTTTATATCAGAACGGATTTTGTACCTCTCTGGTTCTTTAGATAGTAATTAGGAGAAACTTGGCAACCAGATATTTATTTGAGAGGTTCAATCACTTTTATGAGTTTTTTCTTGACTAACAACATGCTAGGAATGCTCCTAAATGAATCGATAAACTTCGGATTTGAATTTTTGGCTAGTACGGATTTCGTACCTTCCTGAAGCTTTAGATCGCAATTCGGAATAGTTTTGCTACCAGGAACACGTTTTAGAGGTTGGATATTTTTTAAGAGTTTTGTTTAGAGTGAAAACATGCTAGGTTAGTTACAAAATGAATCGCTATAATCCCGGTTTAAACTTATGACCGGTATCAATTTCGTACCTCACCGATGCTTTAAAACGCTATTTAAAGAAGCTTTGCAGCCGGCAAGTCGTTTGAGAGGTTGGATCATTTTTAAGAGTTTCGTTTAGACCCAAATCATGCAAGGATTGAAACCAAATGAATCGAAATACTTCTGGTTTAAATTTTTGACCGGTACGGATTTTGTACCTCTCCGATGCTTTAGATCGGTATTCTAAAAAACTTATCTACCAGAAAGTCGTTTGAGAGGTTGGATCAATTTTAAGAGTTTCGTTTCGACCAAATACATGCAAGGATAGTAACCAAATGAATCGAAAAACTCCCGGTTTCAATTTTTAACCTGTAGGGATTTCGTATCTCACCGATGCTTGAGATCCAATTTTGGAGAAGTATGGCAACCGGCAACTCGTTTGAGAGGATAGATCATTTTTAAGAGTTTCGTTTCATCCGACAACATACAAGGATAGTTACCAAATGAATCGCAATACTCCAGGTCTGAATTTTTGAACAGTGCAGATTTCGTGCCTCTCCGATGCTTTATATTATAATTCAGTGAATCTTGGCTACCAGCAAGTCATTTGGGAAGATGGATCATTTTAAAGAGTATAGTTTCGACTGAAAATATGCTTGGATTGCTACCAAATGAATTGCACAACTCCCAGTTTAAATTTTTAGCCGGCAAGTCGTTTAAGAGGTTGGATCGTTTTTATGTGTTTCGCTTCGACCAAATATTTGCTAGGAAAGTTACCAAATGAATCGCAATACTCCCGGCTTGAATTTTTGACCGGTACAGAATTTGTACCTATATGATGTTTTAGATCGCAATTTTAAAAAGCTTTGATACCGGCAAGTCGTTAGAGAGGTCTGGTCATATTTTAGAGATTCGCTTTGACTGACAATTTACTAGGATTGTTACCAAATGAATCGAAATACTCCCGGCTTGAATTTTTGACCGGTGCGGATTTTGTAGCTCTTCGTTACTTTAGATCGTTATTCAAAGAAGCTTTGCTACCGGCAAGCCATTTGGTAGGTCAGATCATTTTTAAGAGTTTTGTTTCGACCAAATCTTTGCTAGGATATTTACCAAATGAATTGCAATACTCCCGGTTTGATTTTTTGACCGATACGGATTTCGTACCTCTCCGATGCTTTAGATCGCTATTCAGTGAAGCTTTCCTGCCGGCAAGTCGTTTGAGAGGTTGGAACATTTTTAAGAGTTTTACATCGGCCAAATACACGCTCAGATAGTTACCAAATGAATTGCAATAATGCAGGTTTGAATTTTTCAGCGATACAAATTTTGTACCTCTCCGATGCTTTAGATCGCTATACAGAGAAGCTTTGCTACCAGAAAGTCATTTGAGAGGTTGGATCGTTTTTAAGAATTTCACATCGGCCAAATACATGCTTGGATAGTTACCAAATGAATAGCAATACTCCCGGTTTGAATTTTAGACCGGTACGGATTTCGATCCTCTCTGCTGCTTTAGATTGCAATTCGGTGAAGCTTTGCTACCGGCAACACGCTTGAGAAATTGGATCATTTTTATGAGTTTTGTATCGCCCGACAAAATGCTAGGATTGTTCCCAAATGAATCGCAATATTCCTGGTTTGTATTTTAGGGCATAACGGATTTTGAACCTCTCCGGTGCATTAGATAGTAATTCGGAGAAGCTCGGCTACCGATAATTCATTTGAAAGATTCGATCGTATTTATAAGTTTTGTCACGCGTAACAATATGAATGGAATGCTCCAAAATGAATCGATATACTCTCGGATTGAATGTTTTGACCGGTACGGATTTTGTACCTTCCCGATGCTTTAGATCGCAATTTGGTGATTCTTTGCTACCAGCAGGTCATTTTAGAGGTTGGATAGTTTTTAATAATTTCATTTAGACCGAAAACATGCAAGAATTGTTACAAATGAATTGGTATAATCCCAGTTTCAATTTTAGACCGGTTCGGATTTTGTACCTCTCCGATGCTTTAGGTCGCTATTCTAAAAAACTTGGCTACCAGAAAGTCGTTTGAGAGGTTGGATCATTTTCATGAGTTTCGTTTCGACCAAATACATGCTAGGATAGTAACCAAATGAATCGCGAAACTCCTGGTTTCAATTTTTAACCTGTATGGATTTCGTATCACACCGATGCTTTAAATAATATTTCATAAAAGTAAGGCTACCGGCAACTCGTTTTAGAGGTTGGATCATTTTAAAGAGTTTTATTTTGGCCGACAACATATTAAGATAGTTAACAAATGAATCGCAATACTCCAGGTTAGAATTTTTGAACAGTGCGGATTTCGTACCTCTCCGATGATTTTAAAGAGTTTCGTTTCGACTGAAAATATGCTAGGATTGCTAGCAAATTAATTGCGCAACTCCCAGTTTGAATTTTTGACCGGCAAGTCGTTTAAGAGGTTGGATCGTTTTGAAGTGTTTCGCTTCGACCAAATACTTGCTAGGATAGTTACCAAATGAATCGCAATACTCCCAGTTTGAATTTTTAGCCGATACGGAATTTGTACCTCTCCGATGCTTTAGATCACAATTATAAGAAGCTTTGATACCGACAAGTCGTTAGAGGGGTTGGATCATATTTTAGAGATTCGTTTTGACTGACAATTTGCTAGGATTGTTACCAAATGAATCAAAATACTCCCGGCATGAATTTTTAACTGGTACGAATTTTGTAGCTCTCCGTTGATTTAGAACGCTATTCAAAGAAGCTTTGCTACCGGCAAGTCGTTTGGAAGGTCTGATCATTTTTAGGATTTTTGTTTCGACCAAATCCATGCTAGGATATTTTCCAAATGAATCGCAATACTACCGGTTTGATTTTTTGATGGATACGGATTTCGAACCTCTCCGATCCTTAGATCGCTATTAAGTGAAGCTTTGCTACCGGCAAGTCATTTGAGAGGTTGGATGATTTTAAAGAGTTTTTCTTCGACCAAATACATGCTCGGAAAGTTACCAAATGAATTACAATAATGCAGGTTTAAATTTTTGACCGATACGGATTTCGTACCTCTCTGATGCATTAGATCACAATACAGGGAAGCTTTGCTATCGGCAAGTCATTTGGGAGGTTGGATCATTTTTAAGAGCTTCACATAGACCAAATACATGCTCGGATAGTTACCAAATGAATCACAATACTCCCGGCTTGAATTGTAGACCGGTACGGATTTCGTACCTCTTCGATACTTTAGATCGCAATTCGGTGAAGCTTTGGTACCGACAACACATTTTAGATATTGAATCATTTTTATAAGTTTCGTATCGCCTGACAAAATGCCTGGATTGTTCCTAATTGAAATGCAATACTCCAGGATGGTATTTTAGAACAGAACGGATTTTTACCTCTCCGGTACTTTAGATAGTAATTCGGAGAAGATTGGCAACCGACAACTCATTTGAAAGGTTCGATCATATTTATGAGTTTTGTCACGTGTGACAACTTGAAAGGAATGCTCCTAAATTAATCGATATACTCCCTGTTTAAATGTTTTGACCGGTACGGACTTCGTACCATCCTAGCGCTTTAGATCGCAATTCGGAGATACTTCGCTACCAGCATCTCGGTTTAGAGGTTGGATATTTTTTAATGGTTTCGTTTAGACCGAAAACATGCTAGAATTGTTACCAAATTAATCGCTATAATCCCAGTTTCAATTTTTGACTGGTACGGATTTCGTACCTATCCGATGCTTTAGATCGCTATTCTAAAAATTTTGGCTACCGGAAAGTCGTTTGAAAGGTTGGATAATTTTTAAGTGTTTTGCTTCGGCCAAATACTTGCAAGGATAGTTACAAATGAATCGCAGTACTCTCGTTTTGAATTTTTCACCGGTACAGAATTTGTACCTCTCTGATGCTTTAAATCGCAATTCTAAGAAGCTTTGACACCGGCAAGTCGTTAGAGAGGTTAGATCATATTTTAGAGTTTCATTTAGGCTGACAATTTGCTCGGATTGTTACCAAATGAATCGAGATAATTCTGGCTTGAATTTTTAATCGGTACGGATTTTATAGCTCTTCGATGCTTTAGATCGCTATTCACAGAAGTTTTGCAGCCGGCAAGTCGTTTGGTAGGTCGGATAATTTTTAAGTATTTTGCTTTTACCAAATCCATTCTAGGATATTTACCAAATGAATCGCAATACTCCCGATTTTATTTTTTGACCGATACGGATTTTGTACCTCTCCGATGCTTTAGATCGCTATTTTATGAAGGTTTGCTGCAGGCAAGTCGTTTGAGAGGTTGGAACATTTTTAAGATTTTTACATCGACCAAATACACGCTCGGATAGTTACCAAATGAATTGCAATAATGCAGATTTGAATTTTTTAGCGATACGAATTTTGTACCTCTCCGATGCTTTAGATCGCTATACAGAGAAGCTTTGCAACCGGCAAGTCATTTGAGAGGTTGGATAGTTTTTAAGAGTTTCACATCGACCAAATACATGCTCGGATAGTAAGCAAATGAATCGCAATACTCCCGGTTTGAATTTATACCGGTACGCATTTCGCACCTCTTCGATGCTTTAGATCGTAATTCGGTGAAGCTTTGCTACCGGCAACACGTTTGAGATATTGGCTTATTTTTAAGAGTTTTGTATCGCCCGACAAAATGCTAGAATTGTTCCCAATAGAATCGCAATACTCCTGGTTTGTATATTAGAACAGAGCAGATTTTGTACCTCTCCGGCGCTTTAGATAGTAATTCGGAGAAGCTTGGCTACCGACAACTCATTTGAATGGTTCGATCATATTTATGAGTTTTGTCACGCGTGACAACTTGAAAGGAATGCTCCTAAATGAATCGATATACTCCCGGTTTTAATGTTTTGACCGGTACGGATTTCGTACCTTCCCGATGCTTTAGATCGCAATTCGAAGATGCTTCGCTACCAGCAAGTCGTTTTAGAGGTTGAATATTTTTTAATAGTTTCGTTTAGACCGAAAACATGCTAGAATTGGTACCAAATGAATCCCTATAATCCCGGTTTCAATTTTTGACCCGTACGGATTTCGTACCTCTCCGATGATTTAGATCGTTATTCTGAAAAACTTTGCTACCGAAAAGTTGTTTGAGAGGTTGGATCATTTTTAAGAGTTTCGTTTCGACCAAATACATGTTAAGATTGATACCAAATGAATCAAAATACTCCAGGCTTGAATTTTTAACCGGTACGTATTTTGTAGCTGTTCGTTGCTTTAGATCACTATTCAGAGAAGCTTTACAGTCGGCAAGTCGTTTGGTAGGTCGAATAATTTTTAAAAGTTTTGTTTTTTTCCAAATCCATGCTAGGACATTTTCCAAATGAATCATAATACACCTGGTTTGACTTTTTGACCGATACGGATTTCGTACCTCTCCGATGCTTTAGATCGCTATTTAGTGAAGCTTTGCTACCGTCAAGTCGTTTGAGAGGTTGGATCATTTTTAAGAGTTTTACATCGACCAAATACATGCTCAGATAGTTACCAAATGAATTGCAATAATACAAGTTTGAATTTTTTGCCGATACGGATTTCGTACCTCTCTAATGCTTTAGATCGCTATACAAAGAAGATTTGCAACCGACAAGTCATTTGAGAGGTTGGAAAGTTTTTAAGAGATTAACATCGACCAAATACATGCTCGGATAGTTACCAAATGAATCGCAATACTCCCGGCTTGAATTTTAGACCGGTGCGGATTTCGTACCACTCTGATGCTTTAGATCGCAATTCGGTGAAGCATTACTACCGGCAACACGTTTGAGATATTGGATCATTTTTAAGAGTTTTGTATCGCCCGACAAAATGCTAGGATTGTTCCCAAATGAATCGCAATGCTCCTGGATTGTATTTTAGAACAAAATGGATTTTGAACCTCTCTGGTGCTTTAGATAGTAATTCAGAGAAGCTTGGCTACCGACAACTCATTTGAAAGGTTTGATCATATTTATGAGTTTCGTCACGCATGACAACATGAATGGAATGCTCCTAAATGAATCGATATACTCCCGGTTTGAATGTTTTTAGGAATCGATATACTCCCGGTTTGAATGCTTTTGACCGGTGCGTATTTCGTACCATCACGATGCTTTAGTTCGCAATTCGAAGATGCTTCGCTACCAGCAACTCATTTTAGTGGTTGGATATTTTTTAATAGTTTCGTTTAGACCAAAAACATGTTAGAATTGCTACCAAATGAATCGCTATAATCCTGGTTTAAATTTTTGACCGTTATGGATTTCGTACCTCTCCGATGCTTTAGATCGCTATTATGAAAAACTTGGCTTCCGGAAAGTCATTTGAGAGGTTGGATAATTTTTAAGTGTTTCGTTTCGACCAAATACATGCTAAGATATTAACCAAATTAATTGGGAAACACCCGGTTTCTATTTTTAACCTGTACGAATTTCGTTTCTTATTGATGCTTTAAATCGTATTTCGGAGAAGTAAGGCTACCGGCAACTCGTTTGAGAGGTTGGATCATTTTTAAGAGTTTCGTTTCGGCCGACAACATATAAGGATAGTTACCATGTAAATCGCAATACTCCAGGTTAGAATTTTTGATCGATGCGGATTTCGTACCTCTCCGATGCTTTAGAGTATAATTCTAAGAATCTTGGCTACCGGCAAGTCGTTTGAGAAGATGGATCATTTTAAAGAGTTTAGTTTTGAATGAATATATGCTTGGATTACTACCAATTGAATTGCACAACTCTCAGTTAGAATTTTTAACCGGCAAGTCGTTTAAGAGGCCTGATCATTTTTAAGTGTTTCGCTTCGACCAAATACTTGCTAGGATAGTTACCTAATGAATCGCAATACTCCCGGCTTGAATTTTTGACCGGTACGGAATTTGTACCTCTCCAATGCTTTCTATCGTAATTTAAAGAAGGTTTGAGCAAGTCGTTTGAGAGGTTGGATCATATTTTAAAGTTTTGTTTTGACTGACAATTTGCTAGGATTGTTAACAAATGAATCGAAATACTCCTGGCTTGACTTTTTGACCGGTACGGATTTTATAGCTCTCTGTTGCTTTAGATAGCTATTCAGAGAAGCTTTCCTACCGTCATGTCTTTTAGTAGGTCGGATCATTTTTAAGGGTTTTGTTTTGACCAAATCCATGCTAGGATATTTGCTAAATGAATCGTAATACTCCCGGGTTGATTTTTTGACCGATACGGATTTCGTACCTCTCCGATGCTTTAGACTGCTATTCAGTGAAGCTTTGCTACCAGCAAATCGTTTGAGAGGTTGGATCATTTTTAAGAGTTTTACATCGACCAAATACATGCTTAGATAGTTACCAAATGAATTGCAATAATGCAGGTTTGAATTTTTCACCGATACGAATTTCGTACCTCTCCGATGCTTTAGATCGCTATACAGAGAATCTTTGCAACCGGTAAGTCATTTCAGAGGTTGGATAGCTTTTAAGAGTTTCACATCGACCAAATACATGCTATGATTGTAACCAAATGAATCACAATACTCCCGGTTTAAATTTTAGACCGGTACGCATTTCGCACCTCTTCGGTGCTTTAGATCGTAATTCGGCGAAGCTTTGCTACCGGCAATACGTTTGATATATTGGATCATTTTTAAGAGTTTTGTATCGCCCGACAAAATGCTAGGATTTTTCCCAAATGAATCGCAATACTCCTGGTTTTTATTTTAGAACAGAACGGATTTTTGTACCTCTCCGGTGCTTTAGATAGTAATTCGGATAAGCTTGGCTACCGACAACTCATTTGAAAGGTTCGATCATATTTATGAGCTTTGTCATGGGTAATAACATGAAAGAAATGCTCCTAAATGAATCGATATACTCCCGGCATGAATGTTTTGACCGGTACGGATTTCGTACCTTCCAGATGCTTTAGATCGGAATTCGGAGATGCTTCGCTACCAGTAAGTCGTTTTAGAGGTTTGATCCTTTTTTATAGTTTCGTTTAGACCGAAACCATGCTAGAATTCTTACAAAATGAATAGCTATAATCTCGGTTTCAATTTTTGACCGATACGGATTTCGTACCTCTCCGATGCTTTAGATCGCTATTCTGAAAAACTTGGCTATCAGAAAGTCGTTTAAGAGGTTGGATCATTTTTTAGAGTTTTGTTTCTACAAAATACATGCTAGGATTGTTACCAAATGAATCGCAATTCTCCCGGTCTAAATTTTTGACCGGTACAGAATTTGTACCTCTCCGAAGCTTTATCTGACAATTATAAGATGCTTTGATACCGACAAGTCGTTAGAAAGGTTGGATCATTTTTACATAGAATTTGCTAGGATTGTTACAAAATGAATCGAAATACTCCTGGCTTTAATATTATACCGGTACGGATTTTGTAGCTCTCTGTTGCTTTAGATCGCTATTCAGAGAAGTTTTGCTACGGGCAAGTCGTTAGGAAGGTTGGATCATTTTTAAGAGATTTGTTTCCACCAAATCCATGCTAGGATATTTGCCAAATGAATCGCAATACTCCCGGTTTGATTGTTTGACCGATACGGATTTCGTACCTCTCTGATGCTTTAGTTCGCTATTTAGTGAAGCTTTGTTTCCGGCAAGTCGTTTAAGAGGTTGGATCGTTTTTAGGAGTTTTACTTCAACCAAATTCATGCTCGGATAAATGAATTGCAATAATGCTGATTTGAATTTTTGACCGATACGGATTTCGTACCTCTTCGATGCTTTACATCGCTATACATTGAAGCTTTGCTACCGGCAACTCATTTGAGAGTTTGGATCGATTTTAAGAGTTTCACATCGACCACATACATGCTCGGATAGTTACCAAATGAATCACAATAATCCCGGCTTGAATTTTAGACCGGTACGAATTTCGTACGACTCGGATGCTTTAGATCGCAATTCGGTTAAGCTTTGCTACCGTCAACACGTTTGAGATATTGGATCATTTTTAAGAGTTTTGTATCGCTCGACAAAATGCCAGGATTGTTCCCCAGGATTGTTTCGAAATGAATCGCAATACTCCGGGTTTGTATTTAAGAACAGAACGGATTTTGTACCTCACCGGTGCTTTAGATAGTAATTCATAAAAGCTTGGTTGCCGACAACTCATTTGAAAGATTTGATCGCATTTATGAGGTTTGTCACACGTGACAACATGAAAGGAATGCTCCTAAATGAATCGATATACTCCCGGTTTGAATGTTTTGACCGGTACGGATTTCGTACCTTCCCGATGTTTTAGATCGCAATTCGGAGATGCTTCGCTACCAGCAAGTCATTTTAGAGGTTGGATATTTTTTAATATTTTCGTTTAGACCGAAAACATGCTAGAATTGTTACTAAATGAATCGCCATAATCCCAGTTTAAATTTTTGACCGGTACGGATTTCGTACCTCTACGATGCTCTACAACGTTATTCATAAAATCTTTGCTACCGGAAAGTCGTTTGAGAGGTTGGATCATTTTTAAGAGTTTCGTTTCGACCAAATACATGTTAGGATAGTAACCAAATGAATCTCGAAATTCCAGGTTTCAATTTTTAACCTGTACGGATTTCGTATCTCACCGATGCTTTAGATCGTATTTCGGAGAAGTAAGGCAACCGGCAACTCAATTGAAAGGTTTGATCATTTTTAAGAGTTTTGTTTCAGCCAACCATATACTAGGATAGTTACCATATTAACCGCAATACTCCAGGTTAGAAATTTTGAACAGTGCGGATTTCGTACTACTCCGATGCTTTAGATTATAATTATGAGAATCATGGCTAGCGGTAAGTCGTTTGAGAAATGGATCATTTTAAAGAGTTTAATTTCGAATGAATATTTGCTTGGATTGCTACCTAATGAATTGCACAACTCCCAGTTATAATTTTTGACCGACAAGTTGTTTAAGAGGCTGGATCATTTTTAAGTGTTTCGCTTCGACCAAATACTTGCTAGGATAGTTACCAAATGAATCGCAATACTTCCGGTTTGAATTTTTGACCGGTACGGAATTTGTACCTCTCCAATGTTTTATATCGCAATTCAAAGAAGCTTTGATACTGGCAGGTCGTTATAGAGGTTCGATCATATTTTAAAGTTTCGTTTTTACTGGCAATTTGCTAGGATTGTTATCAAATGAATTGAAATACTCCCGGCTTGAATTTTTGAAAGGTACGGATTTTGTAGCTCTCCGTTGCTTTAGATCACTATTCAGAGTTGTTTGCTACCGGCAAGTCGTCTGGTAGGTCGGATTCTCTTTAAGAGTTTTGTTTAGACCAAATCCATGCTAGGATATTTACCAAATGAATCGCAATACTCCCGGTTTTATTTTTTTGACCGATACGGATTTCGAACCTCTCTGATGCCTTATATTGTTATTCAGTGAAGCTTTGCTACCGGCAAGTCGTTTGAGAGGTTGGATCATTTTAAAAAGTTTTACTTCAACCAAATACATGCTCGGATAGTTACCAAATGAATTGCAATAATGCAGGTTTAAAATTTTGACCGATACGGATTTTGAACCTCTCTGACGCTTTATTTCGCTATTAAGTGAAGCTTTGCTATAGGCAAGTCATTTGAGAGGTTAGATCGCTTTTAAGAGTTTTACATCGACCAAATACATGCTCGAATAGTTACCAAATGAATCGTAATACTCCCGGCTTGAATTTTAGACCGATACAAATATCTTTCCTCTTTGATGCTTTAGATCGCAATACGGTGAAACTTTGCTACCGGCAACACGCTTGAGATATTGGATAATTTTTAAGAGTTTTGATTCGCCCGACAAATTTCTAGGATTGTTCCTAAATGAATCGCAATACTCTTGGTTTGTATTTTAGAACAGAACGGATTTTGTACCTCCCCGGTGCTTTAGATAGTAATTCGGAGAAGCTTGGCTACCGACAACTCATTTGAAAAGTTTGATCCTATTTATGTGTTTTGTCTCACGTGACAACATGAAAGGAATGCTCCTAAATGAATCGATATACTCCCGGTTTGAATGTCTTGACTGGTACAGATTTCGTACCTTCCCGATTCTTTAGATCGTAATTCGGAGATGCCTCGCTATCAGCAAGTCGGCTCAGAGGATGGATATTTTTTAATAGTTTCGTTTAGACCAAAAACATGCTAAAAAATTTACCTAATGAATCGCCATAATCCTGGTTTCAATTTTTGACTGGTACGGATTTCGTACTTCTAGATGCTTTAGATTGCTATTCTGAAAAACTTGGCTACCGAAAAGTCCTTTGAGAGGTTAGATCATTTTTAAGAGTTTCGTTTCGACCAAATACATGCTAGGATAGTAACCAAATGAATCGCGAAACTCCTGGTTTCAATTTTTGACCTGTACGGAGTTCATATCTCACCGATGCTTTAGATCGTATTTCGGAGAAGTAAGGCTACCGACAACTCGTTTAAGAGGTTGGATCATTTTTAAGAGTTTCGTTTTGGCCGACAACATACTAGGATAGTTACCAAATGAATCGTAATACTCCAGGTTAGAATTTTTGAACAGTGCGGATTTCGTACCTCTCCGATGCTTTAGATTTTAATTCTAAGAATCTTGGCTACCGGAAAGTCGTTTGAGAAGATGGATCATTTTAAAGAGTATAGTTTCGACTGAAAATATGCTTGGATTGCTACCAAATGAATTGCATAACTCCCAGTTTAAATTTTTGACCGGCAAGTCGTTTAAGAGGTTGGATAGTTTTTAAGTGTTTCGCTTTGACCAAATGCCTGCTAGGATAGTTATCAAATGACTCGCAATACTCCTGGATTTAATTTTTGACTGGTACGAAATTTGTACCTCTACGATGTTTTAGATCGAAACTCTATGAAGCTTTGATGCCGGCAAGTCATTAGAGAGATTGGATCATATTTTAGAGTTTCGTTTTGACTGAAAATTTGCTAAGATTGTTACCAAATGAATCAAAATACTCCCAGCTTAAATTTTGACCGGTATGGATTTTGTTGCTCTCCGTTGCATGAAATCGTTATTCAGAGAAGCTTTGCTACCGGCAAGTCGTTTGGTAGGTCGGATATTTTTTAAGTGTTTTGTTTCGACCAAAACCATGCTAGGATATTTACCAAATGAATCGCAATACTCCCGGTTTCATTTTTTGACCGTTACGGATTTAGTACCTCTCCGATGCTTTAGATCACTATACAGAAAAGCTTTGCAACCGGCAAGTCATTTGAGCGGTTGGATCGTCTTTAAGATTTTCACATCGACCAAATACATGCTCGGATAGTTACCAAATGAATCGCAATACTCCCGGTTTGAAATTTAGACCTGTACGGATTTCGTACCTCTCCGAGGCTTTGGATTGCAATTTGGTGAAGCCTTGCTACCGGGAACGCGTTTGAGATATTGGATCATTATTTAGAGTTTTGTATCGCCCGACAAAATGCTAGGATTGTTCCAAAATAAATCGCAAAACTCCTGGTTTGTATTTTAGAACATAACGGATTTTGTGCCTCTTCGGTGCTTTAGATGGTAATTCGGAGAAGCTTGGCTGCCGACAACTCATTTGAAAGGTTCTATCGTATTTATGACCTTTGTTATGCGTGACAACATGAAAGGGATACTCCTAAATGAATCGATATACTCCCGGTTTCAATGTTTTGACCGGTACGAATTTTGTACCTTCCCGATGCTTTAGATCACAATTCTGAAATGCTTCGCTACCACCAACTCATTTTAGAGGTTGGATATTTTTTAATAGTTTCATTTGGACCGAAAGCATGCTAGAATTGCTACCAAATGTATCGCTATAATTCCGGTTTCAATTTTTCACCGGTACGGATTTTGTATCTCACCGATGCTTTAGATCGCATTTCGAAGAAGTAAGGCTACCGGGAACTCATTTAAGAGGTTAAATAATTTTTAAGAGTTTCGTTTCGGCCGACAACATACAAGGATACTACCAAATGAATCGTAATACTTGCAAGGATAGTTACCAAATGAATCGCAATACTCCTAATTTGAATTTTAGAGCGGTACGGATTTTGAACCTCTCTGATGCTTTAGATTGCAACTCTGAGAAGATTGGCCTCTAGCAAGTCGTTTGATAGGTTGGTGGATCGTTTTAACGTGATTCGTCTCGATAAAATCCATGTTAGGATATTTACCAAATGAATCGCAATACTCCCGGTTTGATTTTTTTACCGATACAGATTTTGTACTTCTCCGATGCTTTTGATCGCTATTCAGCGAAGTATTGCTACCGGCAAGTCATTTGAGAGGTTGGATCATTTTAAAGAGTTTTACTTCGACCAAATACATGCTCGGATAGTTTCCAAATGAATTGCAATAATCCAGGTTTGAATTTTTGACCGATACGGATTTCGTATCTCTCCGATGCTGTAGATCGTTATATTTTGAAGCTTTGCTACCTGCAAGTCATTTGAGAGATTGGATCATTTTGAAGATTTTTACATCGACCAAATACATGCTCGGATAGTTGCCAAATGAATCGCAATACTCCCGGCTTGAATTTTAGATCGGTACGGATTTCGTACCTCTCCGGTGCTTTAGATCGTAATTTGGTTAAGCTTTGCTACCAGCAACATGTTTGAGATATTGGATCATTTTTAAGAGTTTTGTATCGCCTGACAAAATGCTAAGATTGTTCCTAAATGAATCGCAATACTCCTGGTTTGTATTTTAGAACAGAATAGATTTTGTACCTCTCCGTTGCTTAAGATAGTAATTTGGAGAAGCTTGGCTACCGACAACTCATTTGAAAGGTTCGATCATATTTATGAGTTTTGTCACGCGTGGCAACAAACATGGAATGCTCCAAAATGAATCGATATACTCCCGGTTTGAATGTTTTGACCGGTTCGGATTTCGTTCCTTCCTGATGCTTTACATCGCAATTCGGAGATGCTTCGCTGCCAGCAACTCGTTTTAGGGGTTGGATATTTTTTAATAGTTTCGTTTAGACCGAAAATATTCTAGAATTGTTACCAAATGAATCGTTATAATTCCGGTTTGAATTTTTTACCGGTACAGATTTCGTACCTCTCCGATGCTTTAGACGCTATTCTGAAAAACTTGGCTACCGGAAAGTCGTTTGAGAGGTTGTATCATTTTTAAAAGTTTCGTTTCGACCAAATACATGCAGGGATAGTAACCAAATGAATCTCGAAACTCCCGGTTTCAAGTTTTAACCTGTACGGATTTTGTATCCCACCGATGCTTTAGATCGTATTTCAGAGAAGTAAAGTTACCGGCAACTCATTTGTGAGGTTGGATCATTTTTAAGAGTTTCGTTTCGGCCGACAATATACAAGGATCGTTACCAAATGAATTACAATACTCCAGGTTAGAATTTTTGAACAGCACGGATTTTGTACCTCTCCGATACTTTAGATTATAATTATGAGAATCTTGGTTACCGGCAAGTCGTTTGAGAAGATGGATCATTTTAAAGAGTTTCGTTTCGACTGAAAATATGCCAGGATTGCTACCAAATGAATTTTACATCTCCCAGTTTAAATTTTTGATCGACAAGTCGCTTAAGAGGTTGGATCCTTTTTAAGTGTTTTTCTTCGACAAAATACTTGCTAGGATAGTTACCTAATGAATCGCAATACTCCCGGTTTAAATTTTTGACCGGTACAGAATTTGTACATCTCCGATGCTTTATATCGTAATTCTAAGAAGCTTTGATACCGACAAGTCGTTAAAGAGGTTGTATCATATTTTAAAGTTTCGCTTTCACTGAAAAAAATTTAGGATTGTTACCAAATGAATCGAAATTCTCCCGGCTTGAATTTTTGACCGGTACGGATTTTGTAGCTCTCATTTGCTTTAGATTGATATTCAGAGAAGCTTTGCTACCGGCAAGTCATTTGGTAGGTCAAATAATTTTTAAGAATTTTGTTTCGGCCAAATCCACGCTAGGATATTTACCAAATGAATCGCTATACTTCCGGTTTGATTTTTGGAACGATACGGATTTTGTAAATCTCTGATGCTTTAGTTCGCTATTCAGCGAAGCTTTGCTACCGGCAAGTCGTTTGAGAGGTTGGATCGTTTTAAGAGTTTTACTTCGACCAAATACATTCTTGGATAGTTACCAAATGAATTGCAATAATCCAGGTTTGAATTTTTGACCGATACGAATTTCGTACCTCTCCGATGCTGTAGATCGCTATATATTGAAGTTTCGCTACCGGCAAGTCATTTGAGAAGTTGGATCATTTTTAAGAGTTTTACCTCGGCCAAATACATACTCGGATAGTTACCAAATAAATTGCAATACCCCCGGCTTGAATTTTAGACCGGTACGAATTTCTTACCTCTCTGATGCTTTAGATGGCAATTCGGTTAAGCTTTGCAGCCGGCAACACGTTTGAGATATTGGATCATTTTTAAGAGTTTTGTGTCGCCTGAAAAAATGCTTGGATTGTTCCCAAATGAATCGCAATACTCCAGGTTTGTATTTGAGACCAGAACGGATTTTGTACCTCTCCGTTGCTTTAGATAGTAATTCGGAGAAGCTTGGTAACCGTCAGGTCGTTTTAGAGTTTGGATCATTTTTTAAGACTTTCACATCGACCAAATTCATGCTCGGAAAGTTTCCAAATGAATCGTAGAATTCCCGGTTTGAATTTATGACCGGTACGGATTTCGTACCTCTCCGATGCTTTTGATTGTAATTTTTTGAAGCTTTGCTACTAGGATCACGTTGGAGAGAATGGATTATTCTTAAGAGTTACGTATCTCCATATAACATGCCGGGATTGTTCCCAAATGATTTGCAATACTCCAGGCTTGAATTTTGGAACATAACGGATTTTGTACCTCTCCGGTGCTTTAGATAGTAATTTGGAGAAGCTTGGCTACCGACAACTAATTTTGAGAGGTTCGATCACTTTTATGAGTTTTGTCATGCTTGACAACATGCTAGGAATGCTCCTAAATGAATCGATATACTCTCGGTTTGAATTTTTGACAGGTACGGATTTCGTCCCATCTCGATGCTTTAGATCGTAATTCGGAGAAGCTTCACTACCAACAACTCGTTTGAGAGGTTGGATATTTTATATGAGTTTCGTTTAGAGTGAAAACATGCTAGGTTAGTTACAAAATGAATCGCTATAATCCCGGTTTGAATTTAAGACCGGTACCGATTTCATACCTCCCCGATGTGTTAGATCGCAATTAAGAGAGACTTGGCTTCCGGCAAGTAGTTTATGAGGTTGGATCACTTTTAAGAGTTTCGTTTTAACCAAATACATGCTTGGATAGTAACCAAATAAATCACGATACTCCCGCTTATAATTTTTAACTGGTACGAATATGCTTTTGATCGCATTTTGGTAAAGTATGGCTACCGACAACTCGTTTGAGAGGTTGGATCTTTTTTAAGAGATTTGTTTCGACCGACAATATGCTAGGATACTTGACTAATGAATCGCAATACTCCAAGTTTGAATTTTTAAACGGTACAGATTTTGTACCTCTCCGATGCTTTAGATTACAATTCTGAGAAGCTTGGCTACCGGCAAGTCATTTGATAGATTGGATCATTTTCAAAAGTTTCACTTCGACAAAATACATGCTCGGATAGTTTCCAAATGAATCACAATATTCCCGGTTTGAATTTTTGACCTGTACAGATTTCGTACCACTCCGATGCTTTAGATCGCAATTTGGAGAAGCTTTACTGCCGACGGCACGTATGAGAGATTGGATCATTTTTAAGAATTTTATATCGCCCGACAACATGCTAGGATTGTTCCCAAATGAATCGCAATAATCCTGGTTTGAATTTTAGAACATAAAGCATTTTGTACCTCTCCGGTGCTTTAGATAGTAATTCGGAAAAACTTGGCTACCGGGAACTCATTTGAGAGGTTCGATCGCCTTTATTAGTTTTTTCATGCCTTTCAACATGCTAGGAATGCTCCTAAATGAATCGATAAACTCCCGGTTTGAATTTTTGACCGGTACGGATTTTGTACCTTCTAGCATATTTTCAGTCTAAACGAAACTCTTAAAACATATCCAGCCTCCCAAGCAAGTTGCTGGTAGTGAAGCTTCTCCGAATTGCAATCTAAAGCATCGGGAAGGTATGAAATCCGTACCGGTCAAAAATTCAAACTGGGAGTATATCAATTTATTTAGGAGTATTCCTAGCATGATATCAGGCATGACAAAACTGATAAAAGCGACCGAATCGACAACATACTAAGATAGTTACTAAATGAATCGTAATACTCCTGGTTTGAATTTTTGACCGGTACAGATTTTATACCTTACTGATGCGTTAGATTAAATTTATGAGATGCTTGGCTACGAGCAAGTCGTTTGAGAGGTTGGATCGCTCTTAAGAGTTTCACATCGACAAAATACATGCTCGGATTGTTACCAAATAAATCGCAGTACTCTCGGTTTGAATTTATGACCGTTACCGATTTCATTCCACACAGATGCTTTAGATCACTATTCAGAGATACTTTGCTGCGGCAAGTCGTTTGAGAGGTTGGATATTTTTTAATTGTTTTGTTTCGACCAAATACATCCTGGGAAAGTTTCCAAATGAATCACAATACTCCCGAATAGAAATTTTGACCGTTATGGATTTCGTACCTCTCCAATGCATTAAATCAGTATTCAGAGAAGCTTGGCTGCCAGCAAGTCGCTTGAGAGTTTGGATTGTTTAAAGAGTGTTGCTTTCACAAAGTATTCTAGGATAGTTAAGAAATGAATCGTAATACACCCGGTTTGAATTTTTGACCGGTACAGATTTTCTACCTCTCCGATGCTTTAGATCACAATTTGGTGAAGCTTTGCTACCCGGACCACGTTTGAGAGATTGGATCTTTTTTAAGAGTTGCGTATCTCTAGACAACATGCTAGGATTGTTCCCAAATGAATCGCAATACTCCCGGTTTGAATTTTTGATCGGTACAGATTTAGTACCTCTCCCATGCTTTAGATCACAATTTGGTGAAGCTTTGCTACCGAGACCACATTTGAGAGATTGGATCATTTTTAAGATTTACGTATCTCTAGACAACATGCTAGGATTGTTCCCAAATGAATCGCAATAATCCCGGTTTGAATTTTTGAACAAAACGGATTTTGTACCTCTCCGGTGCTTTAGATAGTAATTCGGAGAGGCTTGGCTACCGGCAACTCATTTGAGAGGTTTAATAGCCTTCATGAGTTTTTTCATGCCTGACAACTTTCTAGGAATGCTCCTAAATGAATCGATATACTCCCGGTTTGAATTTTTGACCGGTGCGGATTTCGTCCCTTCCTGATGCTTTAGATCACAATTCGGAGAAGCTTCACTACCAGCAACTCGTTTGAGAGGTTGGATATATTTTAAGAATTTCGTTTAGACTGAAAACATGCTAGGATAGCTACCAAATGAATCGTTATAATCCCGGTTTGAATTTATGACCGATACCGATTTCGTACCTCACCGATGCTTAAGATCGCTATTCAGATAAACTTGGCTACCAGCAAGAAGCTTGAGAGGTTGGACCATTTTTAAGAGTTTCGTTTCGACCAAATATATGGTAGGATAGTAACCAAATGAATCGTGAAACACCCGCCTTTAATTTTTTAACGGTACGGATTTCGTACCACTCCGATGCTTTAGATTGCATTTCGGAGAAGTATGGCTATCGACAACTCGTTTGAGAAGTTGGATCATTTTTAAGAGTTTGGTCTTGACTGACAGTATACTAGGATAGTTACCAAATGAATCGCAATACACCAGGTTTTAATTTTTGACCGGTATGGATTTGGAACCACTCCAAAGCTTTAGATCGCTATTTAGAGAAACTTAGCTACCAGCAAGTAGTTTGAGAGGTTAGATCATTTTTAAGAGTTTTGTTTCGACCAAATACATGCTAGGTTAGAAACCAAATGAATCGCGATACACCCGGCTCCAATTTTTAACCGGTACGGATTTCGTACCACTCCAATGCTTTAGATCGCAATTCGGTGAAGCTTTGCTACCGACAACACGTTTGAGAGATTGGATCATTTTTAGGAGTTCTGTATCACCCGAAAATATGCTAGGATTGTTCTCAAATGAATCGCAATAATCCCAGTTTGATTTAAAGAAAAGAAAACATTTTGCACCTCTCCGGTGCTTTAGATAGTAATTTGGAGAAACTTGGCTACCGGCAACTCATTTTAGAGGTTTGACCGCTTTAATTAGATTTTTCACGCCTGAAAACATGCTTGGAATGCCCCTAAATGAATCGATATACTCCCGGTTAGAATTTTGGAACGGTACGGATTTCGTACCTTCCCGATGCTTTAGATCACAATTCGGAGAAGCTTCGCTACCAGTATCTCGTTTGAGAGGTTTAAAATTTTTAAGAGTTTCATTTAGACCGAAAACAAGCAAGAATTGTTACCAAATGAATCGCAATAATCCCAGCTTGAATTTATGACCGGTACCGATTTAGTACCTCACCGATGCTTTAGATCGCTATTCAATGAAGCTTTGCCGCCGGCATGTCGCTTGAGAGGTTGGATCATTTTTAAGAGTTTTGCTTAACCAAATACATGCCAGGATAGCTACTAAATGAATCGCAATACTCCCGGTTTGAACTTTTCAACAGTACTAATTTTGTAGCTCTCCGATGCTTTAAATCGCTAATCAGAGAGGCTTGGCTGCTCGCAAGTCATTTGAGAGTTTTGATCATTTTTAAGAGTTTTGCTTCGACCGAAAACATACTTTGATAGTTACCAAATGAATCGCAATAGTCCAGGTTAGAATTTTTGAACAGTATAGATTTTTTTACCTCTACGGTGCTTTAGATTATAATTCGGAGAATCTTGGCTGCCGGCAAGTTGTTTGAGTAGTTGGACCATTTTAAAGAGTTTTGTTTTGACTTAAAATATGCTAGGATTGTTACCAGACGAATTGCACAATTCCCAATTTGAATTTTTGACCGGTACGGATTTCGCAGCTCTCCGAGGCTTTAGATAGCTATTCAAAGAAGTTTTGCTACCGGCAAGTCATTAGAGAGGTTGGATTGCTTTTAAGAGCTTCGTTTCGCCCAAGTACTTGCTAGAATAGTTACCAAATGAATCGCAATTCCCCCGGTTTAAATTTTAGACCGGTACGAGTTTTGTACCTCTCCGATGCATTAGATCGCTATTCAGAGAAGCTTTGCTACCGACAAGTTGTTTGATAAGTTGGATCGCTTTTAAGAGTTTCGTTTCAAAAAAATCTATGCTAGTATATTTAATAAATGAATTGCAATACTCCCGGTTTAATTTTTTGTCCAATACGGATTTCGTACTTCTCTGATGCTTTAGTTTGTTATTCTGATAAGCTTTGCTAGCGACAAGTCGTTTGAGAGGTTGGATCGATTGAAAGAGTTGTACTTCGACCAAAGACGTGCTCGGATAGTTACCAAATGAATCGCAATATTCCCGGTGTGAATATTTGACCGGTACAAATTTCGTACCTCTTCGATGCTTTAGATCACCATTCGATGATGCTTTGTTACCGATAACAGGTTTGAGAGATTGGATCATTTTTTAGAGTTTTGTATCGCCCTAAGAAATGTTTGGATTGTTCCTAAATGAATCGCAATACTCATGGTTTGAATTTTAGAACATAACGGATTTTGTACCTTTCCGGTGCTTTAGACAGTAATTCGGAGAAACTTGGCTGCCGACAACTCATTTGAGAGGTTCGATTGCTTTTATGAGTACTTTCATGCCTGGCAAGATGCAAGGAATGCTCCTAAATGAATCGATATACTCCCAGTTTGACTTTTTTGTCGGTACAGATATCGTACCTTCCCAAAGCTTTTGATCGCAATTCAGAGAAGCTTCACTACCAGCAACTTGATAGAAATGTTATATATTTTTTAAGAGTTTTGTTTAGACTGAAAACTTGCTAGAATTGTTACCAAATGAATCGCTATAATCCCGGTTTGAATTTATGACCGGTACCGATTTTGTACCACACACAGATGCTTTAGATCGCAATTCAGAGAAGCTTTGCTGGCGGCAAGTCGTTTGAGAGGTTGGATCATTTTTAAGAGTTTCGTTTCAACCAAATACATGCTCGAATAGTTACCAAATGAATCGCAATAATCCCGGTTTCAATTTTTAACCGGTAGGGATTTAGTACCTCCCCGATGCTTTAGATCGCATTTCGGAGAAGTATGGCTGCCGACAACTCGTTCGAGATGCTGGATCACTTTTAAGAGTTTTGTTTCGACCGACAACATACTGGGTTAGTTACCTAATGAATCGCAATACTTCAAGTTCGAATTTTTGACCGCTATGGATTTTGTACCTCTCCGATGCTTTAGATTACAATTCTGAGAAGCTTGGCTACTAGAAAGTCGTTTGAGAGGTTGGATCATTTATAAGAGTTTCACATCAACCAAATACGTGCTTGGATAGTTACCAAATGAATCGCAGTACTCCCGGTTTGAATTTTTGTCCGGTACGGATTTCGTACCTCTCCGATGCTTTAGATCGCAATTTGGTGATGCTTTGCTACCGGGACCGCGTTTGAGAAATTGGATCATTTTTAAGAGTTACGTACCTCCCGACAATATGCTAGGATTGTTTCCAAATGAATCGTAATACTCCCGGCTTGAATTTTAGAATATAACAAATTTTGTACCTCTCCGGTGCTTTTGATTTTAATTCGGAGAAGCTTGGCTAGCGGCAACTCATTTGAGAGGTTCGATTTCTTTTATGGGTTTTGTAATGCCTGACAACATGCTAAGAATACTCCTTAAAGAATCATACTCTCAGTTTCAATTTTTAACCGGTGCGAATTTTGTACCTCTCTGATGCTTTAGATCGCATTTCGGAGAAGTGTGGTTACCGGCATCTTGTTGGAGAGGTTATATCATTTTCAAGAGTTTCGTTTCGACCGACAACATACTAGGATAGTTACCAAATGAAATGCAATAATCCAGGTTTGAATTTATGACCGGTACGGATTTAGTACCTCTCCGATGCTTTAGAATACAATTCTGAGAAGCTTCGGTACCGGCAAGTTGTTTGAGAGGTTGGTTCATTCAGAAGAGTTTCAATTCGACCAAATACATGCTCGGATAGTTACCAAATGAATCCTAATATTCCCGGTTTGAATTTTTGATCGGTACGGATTTCGTACCACTCCGATGCTTTAGATCGCAATTCAATGATGCTTTGCTACCGACAACACGTTTGAAAGATAGGATCATTTTTAAGAGTTTTGTATCGCCCGACAACATGCTTGGATTGGTCCTAAATAAATCACAATAATCCCAGTTTGAATTTTTGAATAGAAAGCATTGTATACCTCTCTGGTGCTTTAGATAGTAATTCGGAGAAGCTTTGCTACCGGCAACTCATTTAAGAGGTTTGATCGCTTTTATTAGTTTTGTCACGCCTGAAAACATACTAGGAGTGCTCCTAAATGAATCGATATACTACAGGTTTAAATTTTTGACCTGTACAGATTTTGCACCTTCCCGATGCTTTAGATCGCAATTCGGAGAAGCTTCGTTACTAGCATCTCGTTTGAGAGGTTGAAAATTTTTAAGGGTTTGGTTTATACCGAAAACATGCTAGGATTGTTTCCAAATGAATAGCTATGATCCCGGTTTGAATTTTTGACCGGTACCGATTTTGTACCTAACCGATGCTTTAGATCGTTATTCAATGATGCTTTGCTACCGGGAAGTCGTTTGAGAGGTTGGATCATTTTTAAGAGTTTCGTTCGACCAAATACATGCTAGGATTGCTACCAAATGAATCGTAATAATCCCGGTTTGAACTTTTGACAGGTATGGATTTCGTAGCACACCGATGCTTGAAATCGCTATTCAGAGACGCTTGGCTACCGACAAGTCGTTTGAGAGTATAGATCTATTTTAAGAGCTTTGCTTTGAACAAATATTCTAGGATAGTTACAAAATGAATCGCAATTCTCACGGTTTAAAATTTTGACTGGCACGGATTTCGCTTCTCTCCGATGCTTTAGATCGTATTTCGGTGAAGTAAGGCTACCGGCAACTCATTTGAGAGGTTGGATCATTTTTAAGATTTTTTCTTCGGCCGACAACATACTAGGATAGTTACCAAATCAATCGCAATACTCCTGGTTAGAATTATTCAACAATACGGATTTCAAACCTCTCCGGTGCTTTAAATTTTAATTCAGAGAATCTTGGCTACCGACAAACCGTTAGAGAAGTTGGATCACTTTAAAGATTTTTGTTTCCACTAAAAAATAAGCTAGGATTGTTACCAAATGAATTGTACATCTCCCAGTTTGAATTTTTGACCGGTACGGATTTCATACCTCTTTAAGGCTTTAGATAGCTATTCAGAGAAGCTTTACTACCGGTAAGTCGTTTGAGAGGTTGGATCAATTTTGAGAGTTTCATTTTGCCCAAATACTTGCTAGGATAGTTACCAAATGAATCGCAATACTCCCGACTTAAACTTTTGACCAGTGCGAATTTCGTACCTCTCCGATGCATTAAATTGCTATTCAGAGAAGCTTGGCTACCGGCAAGTCGCTTGAGAGTTTGGATCTTTTTTAAGTGTTTCCTTTCGACCAAATATTCTTGGATTTACCAAATGAATTGCAATACTCTCGCTTTAAATTTTTGAGCGGTTCGGATTTCGTACCTCTCTGATGCCTTATTTCGCTATTCAGAGAAACTTGGCTACCGGCAAGTCGTTTGAGAGGTTGGATCATTTTTAGGAGTTTTGTTTTGACCTAAAACATACTAGGATTGAAAACAAATTAATCGCGAAACTTCCAATTTCAATTTTTAAGTTGCACGGATTTCGTACCTCTCCGATGCTTTAGATCGCATTTCGGAGAAGTATGGATATCGGCAACTCGTTTGAGAGTTGGATCATTTTTTAGAGTTTCGTTTCGACCGAAAACATACTAGGATTGTTAACAAATGAATTGCAATATTCCAGGTTTTAATTTTTAACCGGTACGGATTTTATATGTCTCCGATGCTTAAGATTATAATTCTGAGAAGCTTGGCAACCGGCAAGTCGTTTGAGATGTTGGATCGTCTTTAAAAGTTTTACTTTGACCAAATACATGCTCGGATAGTTAACAAATGAATCATAAGAGGTTTAAATTTTTGACCAGTACGGATTTCGAACCTCACCGATGCTTTAGATCGCAATTCGGTGAAGATTGCTACCGATAAGACGTTTGAGAGATTGGATCATTTCAAAGAGTTTTGTATCGCCCAAAAAAATGCTAGGATTGTTCCCAAATGAATCGCAATACTTCCTGTTTGAATTTTTGAATAGAACGGATTTTGTACCTCTCCGGTGCTTTAGTTAGAAATTCTGAGAAGCTTGGCTACCGATAACTCATTTGAGAGGTTCGATCGCTTTTATGAGTTTTCTAACGCCTGACAACATGTATGGAATGCTCCTAAATGAATCGATATACTCCCGGTTTGAATTTTTTACCGGTACGGATTTTGTACAGTCCCAATGGTTTAGATCGCAATTTAGAGATGCTTCGGTACCAACAACTCGTTTGAGAGGTTGGATATTTATGAAAATTTTAATTTAGACTGAAAACATGCTTGAATTGTTACCAAATGAATCGCTATAATCCCATTTTGAATTTATGACCGGTACCGATCTCGTACCTCACACAAATGCTTTAGATCGCTATTCAGAGAAGCTTTGATGGCGGCATGTCGTTTGAGATGCTGGATCATTTTTAACAGTTTCATTTCGACCAAATACATGCAAGGATAGTTACCAAATGAATCGCAATACTCCCGATTTGAACTTTTGACCAGTACGGATTTCATACCTCTCCGATGCTTTTGATTACAATTTTTTGAAGCTTGGCTTCATGCATGTCGTTTGAGGGGTTTGATCATTTTAAAGAGTTTTGTTTTGACTAAAAATATGCTAGGATTGTTACCAAATGAATTGCACAACTGCTAGTTTGAATTTTTGACCGATACGGATTTTGTACCTCTCCGAGTCTTTAGATCGTTATTCAGAGAAGTTTTGCTTCCGACAAGTTGTTTGAGAGATGGATCATTTTTAAGAGTTTTGTTTCGACCAAATACATGCTAGGATTGTTACCAAATGAATCGCAATACTCCCGGTTTGATTTTTTTACAGGTAAGGATTTGATACTTCCCTGATGCTTTAGATCGCAATTCTGAGAAGCTTTGCTTCAAACAAGTCGTTAGATAGGTTGGATCATATTTATGAGGTTCGTTATGATTGATAATATGCTAGGATTGTTTCCAAATGAATCCCAATACTCCCGGCATGAATTTATGACCGTTACGGATTTTGTAACTCTCAGATGGTTTAGATTGCTATTTAGAGAAGTTTGGCTCCCGGAAAGTCGATTGATAGGTTGGATCATTTTTAAGAGTTTCGTTTCGACAAAATCTATGCTAGGATATTTACCAAATGAATTGCAATGCTCCCGGTATTATTTTTTGACCGATACGGATTTCGTACCTCTTTGATGCTTTAGATCGCAATTCAGAGAAACTTTGTTACCGGCAAGTCGTTTGAATGGTTGGATCATTTTTAAGAGTTTCACTTCGACCAAATACATGCTCGGATTGTTGCCAAATGAATCGTAATAGTCTCGTTTAAATTTTTGACCGATACGGATTTCGCACCACTCCGATGCTCTAGATCGCTATTCAGAGAAGCGTTTGCGGCCAGCAAATCGTTTGAGAGGTTAGATCATTTTTAAGACTTTCACTCTGACCAAATACATGCCCGGATAGTTACCAAATGAATCGCTATAATCTCGGTTTCAATTTTTAACCTGTATTGATTACGTATCTCTCCGATGCTTTAGATCGCATTTCAGAGAAGTATGGCTGCCGGCAACTTGTTTGAGAGGTTGGATCACTTTTAAGAGTTTTGTTTCGACTGACAGCATACTAGGGTAGTTACCAAATGAATCAAAATTCCTCAGGATTGAATTTTTGACCGGTATGGATTTTATACCTCTCCGATGCTTTAGATTACAATTCGGAGACGCTTGGCTACCGGAAAGTTGTTTGATTGGTTGGATCGCTTTTAAGAGTTTCTTAACCACGAAAGACATGCTCGGATAGTTAGCAAATTAATCGCAGTACTCCCGGCTTGAATTTTTGACCGGTACGGATTTCACACCTCTTTGATGCTTTAGATGACAATTTGGTGAAGCTTTCCTACTGGGACAACGTTTGAGAGATTGGTTCAATTTAAAGAATTACGTATCTCCCAACAACATCCCTGGATTGTTCCCAAATGAATCGCAATACTCCCGGTTTAAATTTTTGAATAGAACGGATTTTGTACCTCTCCGGTGCTTTAGATAGTAATTCTGAGAAGCTTGGCTACCGGCAACTCATTTGAGAGATTCGATCGTTTTTATGATTTTTGTTATGCATGGTAACATTCTAGGAATGCTTTTAAATCGATCGATATACTCCCGGTTTGAATTTTTGACCGGTACGGATTTCATCCCTTCTCGATGCTATTGATTGCAATTAGTAGAAGCTTCACTACTAGCAACTCCTTTGAGAGGTTGGATACATTTTAAGAGTTTCGTTCAGACTGAAAACATGCTTGGATAGTTACCAAATGAATCGTTATAATCCCTGTCTGAATTTATGACCGGTATTGATTTCGTACCTCACACAAATGCTTTAGATCGCAATTCAGAGAAGATTTGTTGGCGACAAGTCGGTTGAGAGGTTGGATCATTTTTAAAAGTTTCGTTTCGACCAAATACTTGCAAGGATAGTTACCAAATGAATTGCAATATTCCCGATTTGAATTTTAGATCGGTACGGATTTCATACCTCTCCGATTCTTTCGATTACAAATCTGAGAAGCTTGGCTTCCGGCAAGTTGTTTTAGAGGCTAGACCATTTTAAAGAGTTTCGTTTCGACTAAAAATATGTATGGATTATTACCAAATGAATTGCACAACTCTGAGTCTTTAGATCGCAATTCTGGGAAGCTTTGCTACCGACATAATGGATTTTGTACCTCCCCGATGCTTTATATCGCTATTAAGAGAAGTTTGGCTACCGACAAGTCGTTTGAGAGGTTGAATCATTTTTAAGAGTTTTGTTTCGACCAGATACTTGCTAAGATAGTTACCAAATGAATCTCAATACTCCCGGTTTGATTTTTTGACCGGTAAGGATTTGATACCTCTCCGATGCTTTAGATAACAATTCTGAGAAGCTTTGCTTCCGGCATGTAGTTTGAGAGGTCGGATCATATTTATGAGTTTTGTTTTGACTGACAATATGCTGCGATTCTTACCAAATGAATCGCAATACTCCCGGCTTGAATTTTTTACCGGGACGGATTTGGTAACTTTTTGATGGTCTTGATTGCTATATAGAGAAGCTTGGCATCCGGCAAGTCGTTTGATAGGTTGGATCATTTTTAAGAGTTTTGTTTCGACAAAATCCATGCTAGGATATTAACCAAATGAATAGAAATACTCTCGGTTTGATTTTTTGACCGATACCGATTTCGTACCTCTTCGATGCTTTAGATCGCTATTTAGAGTAGCCTTGCTACCGGCAAGACATTTTAGAGGTTGGATCATTTTTATGAGTTTTACTTCGACCAAATACATGCTCGGATAGTTACCAAATGAATCGCAATACTTCTGGCTTGAATTTTTGACCGATACGGATTTCGTAGCTCTCCGATACTCTAGATCGCTATTCAGAGTAGCTTTACTACCGGCAAGTCGTTTGAGAGGTTGAATCGTTTTAAAGAGTTTCACTTCGACAAAATAAAGGCATGGATAGTTACCAAATAAATCGTAATACACCCGGCTTGAATTTTAGAATGGTACGGATTTTGTACCTCTCTGATGCTTTAGATCGCAATTCGGTGAAGCTTTGCTACCGACAACGCGTTTGTGAGATTGGATCATTTTTAAGAGTTTTGTATCGGCCGTCAATATGGTAGGATTGTTACCAATTGAATTGCAATAATCCCGGTTTGAATCTTAGAACATAAAGAATATTTTAACTCTCCGGTGCTTTTGATAGTATTCGGCGATGCTTGGCTACCTACAACTCATTTGAGAGGTTCGGTCACTTTTATGAGTATTTTCACGCCTGACAACATGCTATGAATGCACCTAAATGTATCGATATACTCCCGGTTTGAATTTTTTACTGGTACGGATTTCGTACCTTTCCAATGTTTTTGATCGCAATTCGGAGAAGCTTCGGTACCAGCAAATCGTTTCAGAGGTTGGATATTTTTAAATTGTATCGTTCAGACCGAAAACATGCTTGAATTGTTACCAAATAAATCGCTATAATCCCGGTTTGAATTTATGACTGGCACCGATATCGTACCTCTCACAAATTCTTTAGAACGCTATTCAGTGAAGCTTTGCTGGCGGCAAGTGGTTTGATAGGCTGGATCATTTTTAAGAGTTCTGTTTCGACCAAATACATTCAAGGATAGTTACCAAATGAATCGCAATACTCCCGATTTGAGCTTTTGACCGGTACAGATTTCATACCTCTCCGATGCTTTTGATTACAATTATGAGAAGCTTGGCTTCCTGCAAGTCGTTTGAGAGGTTGGATCATTTTAAATAGTTTTGTTTAAACTGAAAATATGGAAGGATTATTACCAAATGAATTGCACAACTCCCAGCTTAAATTTTTGACCGGTACGGATTTCGTACCTCTCCGAGTCTTTAGATCGCTATTCAGAGAAGCTTTGTTACCGACAAGTTATTTGAGAGATGGATCATTTTTAAGAGTTTCATTTCAACAAAATGCATACTTGGATAGTTACCAAATGAATCACAATACTCCCGGTTTGAATTTTTGACCGGTATGGATTTTGTACCACTCCGATGCTTTAGATCGCAATTCTAAGAAGCTTGGATACTGGCAAGTCCTTAGAGAGGTTGGATCATATGTAAGAGTTTGGTTTACACTGACAATTTGCTAGGATTGTTACCAAATGAATCGAAATACTCCCGGCTTGAATTTAAGACCGGTACGGATTTTGAAGCTCTCCAATGCTTTATATCACAATTCAGAGAAGCTTGGCTTTCGACAAGTCGTTTGAGAGGTTGAATCGTTTTAAAGAGTTTTTTTCGACCTGATACTTCATAGGATAGTTACCAAATGAATCGTAATACTCCCAGTTTGATTTTTTGACTTGTAAGGATTTGATACCACCCTGATGCTTTAGATCCCAATTCTGAGAAGTTTGGCTACCGACAAGTCGTTAGAAAGGTTGGATCATAATTGTGAGGTTCGTTTTGACTTACAATATGCAAAGATTGTTACCAAATGAATCACAATACTCCCAGACTGAATTTACGACCGATACGGATTTTGTAACTCTTAGATGGTTTAGATCGCTATTTAAAGAAGTTTGGCTTCCGGCAAGTCGTTTGATAGGTTGGATCGTTTTTAAGAGTTTCGTTGCGACAAAATCCATGCTTGGATATTACCAAATAAATTGCAATACTCCCGGTATTATTTTTTAACCGATGCGGATTTCGTCCTTCTCCGATGCTTTAGATCGTTGTTCAGAGAAGCTTTTCTACCGGCAAGTCGTTTGAGAGGTTGGATCATTTTTAAGAGTTTCACTTCGACCAAATACATGCTCGGATTGTTGCCATATGAATAGTAATACTCCCAGTTTGTATTTTTGACCAATACGGATTTCGCACCCCTTCGATGTTCTAGACCGCTATTCAGAGAAGCTTTGCTACCGGCAAGTCGTTTGAGAGGTTGGAACGTTTTTAAGAGTTACACTTCGACCAAATACATGCTCGAATAGTTACCAAATGAATCGCTATAATCCCGGTTTCAATTTTTAACCTGTACAGATTACGTTCCTCTCCGACGCCTTAGATCGTATTTCAGAGAAGTATTGCTGCCGACAGTACATTTGGGAGGTTGGATCACTTTAAAGAGTTTCGTTTTGACCGATAGCATACTAGGATAGTTACCAATTGAATCGCAATACTCCAGGTTTGAATTATTGACCGGTACGGATTTCGAACCTCTCCGATGCTCTAGATTACAATTCTGAGAAGCTTAGCTATCGGCAAGTCGTTTGAGAGGTTGTATTATTTTTAAGAGTTTCACTTCGACAAATACATGCTCGGATAGTTACCAAATCTATCGCAATACTTCAGGTTTGAATTTTTGATTGGTATGGTTTTCGTACCACTCCGATGCTTTAGATCGCAATTCGGTGAAGCTTTGCTACCCGCAACACGTTTGAGAGATTGGATCCTTTTTAAGTGTTTTGTATTGCCCGAAAAAATGCAAGAATTGTTCCAAAATGAATCACAATACTCCCGGTTTGAATTTTATATCATAATGGATTTTGTACCTCTCCGGTGCTTTAGATAGTAATTCAGGGAAGCTTTGTTTCAGGAAACTCATTTGAGAGGTTCGATCGCTTTTATGAGTTTTGTCTTGCCTGACAACATGCTAGGAATGCTCCTAAATGAATCGATATACTCCCGGTTTGAATTTTTGACCAGTACGGATTTCGTACCTTTCCGATGCTTTAGATCGCAATTCGGGGAAGCTTTAATTCCATCAACTCGTTTTAGAGGTTGGATATTTTGAAAGAGTATCGTTTACACCGAAAGCATGCAAGGATTGTTACCAAATGAATCACTTTAATCTCAGAATGAATTTATATCCGGTACCGATTTCATACCTCACTGATGCTTCAAATTGTTATTCAGAGAAGCTTGGCTACCGGCAAATCGTTTGAGAGTTTGGATCGTTTTTAAGAATTTCGTTTCGACTAAATATTCTGGGATAGTTTACAAATGAAACGTAATACTCCTGGTTTGAATTTATTGCCGGTACCGATTTCGTACCTCACTGAAGCTTTAGATCGTTATTCAGAGAAGCTTTTCTACTGGCAAGTCGTTTGAGAGATTGAATCATTTTTAAGAGTTTCGTTTCGATCAAATACTTGCTAGGATAATTACCAAATGAATCACAATAATCCCAGTTTGAATTTTTAACCGGTACGGATTTTGTACCTCTTCGATGTTTTAGATCGTAATTCGAAAACGCTTGGCTACCAACAAGTCGTTAGAGAAGTTGAATCTTATTTAAGAGTTTTGTTTCGAGTGACAAATTGCTAGGATTGTTAACTAATGAATCGAAATATTCCCGGCTTGAATTATAGACCGGTACGGATTTTGAACCTCTCTGATGATTTAGATCGCTATTCAGAGAAGCTTGGTTACTGGCAAGTCCTTTAAGAGGTTGGATCATTTTTAAGAGTTTCACTTTGACCAAATTTATGCTCGCATAGTAACCAAATGAATCGCAATAATCCCGGTTTGAATTTTTGACTGATACGGATTTCGCACCTCTCCGATATTTTTGTTCGCCATAGAGAGAAGCTGTCCTACCGGAAAGTCATCTGTGAGGTTGGTTCATTTTAAAGAGTTTCGCATCGACCAAAAACATGCTTGGATAGTTACCAAATGAATCGCAATACTTTCGGTTAGAATTTTTAACTGGTACGGATTTCGTACATTTTCGATACTTTAGATCGCAATTCGGTAAAGCTTTGCTACCGGTAACACGTTTGATAGATTGGATCCTTTTTATGAGTTTTGTATAGCCCGAAAAAATGCTAGGATTGTTCCCAAATAATTCACAATACTCCTGGCTTGAATTTTAGAACAGATCGGATTTTGTACCTCGCCGGTGGTTTAGATAGTAATTCGGAGAAGCTTGGCTACCGACAACTCATTTGAGAGGTTTGATCACTTTTAAGAGTTTTGTCACGCCTGACAACATGTTAGGAATGCATTTAAATTAATCGATATACTCCCGGTTTGAATTTTTGACCGGTACGCATTTCGAACCTTCCCAATGCTTTAGATTGCAATTAAGAGAGGCTTCGCTACCAACAGCTCGTTTGAGAGGTTGGATATTTTTTAAGAGTTTTGTTTAGACCGAAAACATGCAAGAATTGTTACCAAATGAATCACTATAATCCCGGTTTAAATTTATGACCAGTACAGATTTCGTACCACACAGATGCTTGAGATCGCTATTCAGAGAAGCTTTACTGGCGGCAAGTCGTTTGTGAGATTGGATCATTTTTAAGAGCTTCGTTACAGCCAAATACATGCTTGGATAGTTACCAAATGAATTGCAATACTCCCAATTTGAACTTTTGACCGGTATGGATTTCATACCTCTCAGATACTTATATCATAATTCAGAGAAGCTTGGCTGCCGGCAAGTCGTTTGAGAGTTTGGATCATTTTAAGAGTTTTGTTTCGACAAAATAATCAAGGATAGCTACCAAATGAATAGCAATACTCCCGGTTTGAATTTTTGACCGGTACGGATTTAGTACCTCTCCGATGCTTTAGAACGCTATTCAGAGAAACTTGGCTATCGACAAGTCTTTTGAGAGTTTGGATCATTTTTAAGAGTTTCGTTTCGACCAAATATTCAAGGATAGTTTCCAAATGAATTGCAATACTCCCGTTTTTAATTTTTGACCGGTACGAATTTCGTACATCTCCGATGCTTTAGATCGCAATTAAGAGAAGCTTTGCTGTCGGCAAATCGTTTGGGAGGTTGGATCATTTTAAATATTTTCATTTCGACCTAATACTCTCTTGGGTAGTTACCAAATGAATCACAGTACTCCCGGTTTGAACATTTGCCTATACGGACTTCGTACCTTTCCGATACTTTAAATCGCTATTCAACGAAGCTTGGCTGTAGCAAATTGTTTGAGAGTTTGGATCATTTTTATGAATTTCATTTCGACCAAATATTCTAGGATAGTTACCAAATGAATTGCAATACTCCCGGTTTGAGTTTTAGACCGGTACGGATTTCTTATATCTCTGATGCTTTAGATCGTTATTTAGAGAAACTTGGCTACCGGCAAGTCGTATGAGAGGTTGGATCATGTTAAAGAGTTTTGTTTCGGCGAAATCTATGCTCGCATGGTTACCAAATGAATCGCAATACTCCCGGCTTAAATTTTTGACCGGTGCAGATTTCGTACCTCTCCGATGCTTGAGATCATACTTTGTTGAAGCTTAGCTACCGGCAACACGTTTGTGAGATTGGTTCATTTTTAAGATTTAGGTATCTCCCGACAATATGCTTGGATTGTTCCCAAATAAATCGCAATACTCCCACTTTGAAATTTAGAACAAAACGGATTTTGTACATCTCTGGTGCTTTAGATAGAAATTTAGAGAAGCTTAGCTACCGGCAGCACATTCGAGAGGTTTGATCGCTTTTATAAGTTTTCTCATGCCTGACAACATGCTTGGAATGCTCCTAAATGAATTGATATACACCAGGTTTGAATTTTAGACCGGTACAAATTTCATACCTTCCCGATGCTTTAGATCGCAATTCGGAGAAGCTTCGCTACCTTCAACACGTTTGAGAGGTTGGATATTTTTTAAGAGTTTCGTTTTGACTGAAAGCATGGTAGGATTGTTTCCAAGTGAGCCGCCATAAACCCGGTTTGAATTTATGACCGGTACTGATTTCGTACCTCTTCGATGCTTTAGACCGCTATTCAGAGAAACTTTGCTACCGGTAAGTTCTTTAGGTGGTTGGATCGCTTTAAAGAGTTCCATTTGGACCAAATTCACGCTAGGATAGTAACCAAATGAATCGCGAAGCTCCCGGTTTCAATTTTTAACTGGTACGGATTTCGTACCTCTCCGATGCTTCAGATTGCATTTTGGAGAAATTAGACTGCCGGCAAATCGTTTGATAGGTTGGATCATTTTGAAAAGTTTCATTTCGACCGACAACATACTAGGATAGTTACCAAATAAATCGCAATACTCCAGGTTTTCATTTTTGACTAATACGGATTACGTACCTCTCTGATGCATTAGATTACAATTGAGAGAAGCTTGGCTACCGGCAAGTCGTTTGAGAGGTTGGATAGTTTTTATGATTTTCGTTTCATCCAAATATTCAAGGATAGTTTCCAAATGAATCACATTACTCCCGGTTTAAATTTTTGACCATTTCGGATTTTGTACCTCCCGATGCTTTATATCGCTATTCTAAGAAACTTGGCTACTGGCTTGTCGTTTGAGAGATTGGATCGTTTATAAGAGTTTCGTTTCGACCAAATACATGCTAGGATAGTAACCAATTGAATCTCGACACTCCCTGATTCAATTTTTAACCTGTATCGATTTCGTATCTCTCCGATGCTTTAAATCGTATTACGGAGAAGTTAGGCTACCGGCAACACGTTTGAGCGGTTAGGTCATTTTAAGAGTTTTGTGTCGACTGAAAATAAGCTAGGAATATTTCCAAATGATTTGTACAACTCCCAGTTTGAATTTTTGACCGGTACGAATTTCGTACCACACCGAGGCTTTAGATCACTATTCAGAGAAGCTTTGCTACCGGAAAGTCGTTTGAGAGGTTGGATCATTTTTAAGAGTTTCGATTCGACCAAATACTTTCTAAGATATATACCAAATGAATCGCAATACTCCCAGTTTGAATTTATGAACGGTACGGATTTTGTACCTCTCTGATACTTTAGATCGCAATTCAGAGAAGCTTGGCTACCGACAAGTCATTAGAGAGGTTGGACAGTATTTAAGGGTTTCATTTTGACTCACAATTTGCTTGGATTGTTACCAAATGAATCATAATACTCCCGGCTTGAATTTTTGACAGGTATGGATTTTGTACCCCTCTAATGCTTTAGATGGCAATTCAAAGAAGTTTGTCTAACGGCAAGTCATTTGATAGGTTGGATCATTTTTAAGAGTTTCGAATCGACAAAATCCATGCTAGGATATTTACCAAATGATTCGCAATACTCCCAGTTCTATTTTTTGACCGATACGGATTTCGTACCTCTCCGATGCTTTAGATCGTTATTCAGATAAGCTTGGCTACCGGCAAGTCATTTGAGAGTTTGGATCATTTTTAAGAGTTTCACTTAGGCCAAATAAATGTTCGGATTGTTACCAAATGAATCGCAATAATCCCGGTTTGAATTTGCGACTGATACGGAATTCGTACCTCTCCGATTCTTAAGATCTCTATTCAGAGAAGCTTTGCTACCCGCAAGTCATTTGAGGGGATGGGACGTTTAAAGAGTTTTACATCGACCAAATACATGCTCGGATAGTTAGCAAATAAACCGCAATACTCCCGGTTAGAATTTTCAAACATAACGGATTTATTACCTCTTCGGTGCTTTAGATAGTAATTCGAAGAAGCTTGGCTACCGGTAACTGATTTCAGAGGATCGATCGCTTTTATTATTTTTGTCATGCCTGACAACATGCTAGGAATGCTCCTAAATGAATCTATATACTCCCGGTTTGAATTTTTGACAATTATGGATTTCGTACCTTCACGATGTTTTAGATTACAATTCGGAGAAGCTTCGCTACCAGCAACTCGTTTAGAGGTTGGATATTTTTTAAGAGTTTGGTTTAAACCGAAAATATGCTAGGATTATTACCAAATGAATCGCTATAATTCTGGTTTGAATTTATGACCGGTACCGATTTCGTACCACACCGAAGCTTTTGATCGTTATTCAGAGAGGCTTTGCTGCCGGCAAGTCGTTTGAGAGGTTGGATCATTTTTAAGAGTTTTGTTTCAGCCAAATACATGCAAGGATAGCTACCAAATGAATCGCAATACTCCCAGTTAAAACTTTTAACCGGAACGGATTTCGTAGCTCTCTGATCCTTTAAATCGCTATTCAAAGAAACTTGGCTACCGGCATGTCGTTAGAGAGTTTGGATCGTTTTTATGAGTTTCGCTTCAACCAAATATTTTAGGATTGCTACCAAATGAATCGAAATACTCTTGGCTTGAATTATTCAATCCGAGAACTGTCAAAATATTTTGTATTTTGTATTCTAGGATTGTTACCAAATGAATCGCTATAATCCCGTTTTGAATTTATGACCGTTACCGATTTCGTACCTCACCGATGCTTTAGATCGCTAGTCAGAGAAGCTTTGTTGCCGGGAAGTCGTTTGAGGGATTGGATCATTTTTAAGAGTTTTGTATTGCCCAACAATATGAGTGGATTGATTCCAAATGAATCGCAATACACCCGGTTTGAATTTTATAACAAAATGAATTTTGTACCTCTCCGGTGCCTTTGATCGTAATTCGGATAAGCTTGGCTTCCGACAACTCATTTGAGAGGTTCGATCGCTTTATATGATTTGTCATGCCTGACAATATGCTCAGAATGCACCTAAATGAATCGATATAATCCCGGTTTGAATTTTTGATCGGTACGGATTTCATACCTTCCCGATGCTTTAGATCGCAATTCAGGGAAGCTTCGCAACTAGCAACTTGTTTGAGAGGTTGGATCATTTTAAAGAGTTTTTCTTTGAACAAATACATGCTAGGATAGTTATCAAATGAATCGCAATACTCCAAATTTGAACTTTTGACCGGTATGGATTTTTGCAGCTCTTCGATGCCTTAAAACACTATTTAGAGAAGCTTGGCTACCAGCAAGACATTTGAGAGTTTGGATCGTTTTTAAGAGTTTTGTTTTGACTAAATATTCCAGGATAGTTTCCAAATGAATCGCAATACTCTCGGTATGAATTTTTGACTGCTTCGGATTTTGTACCTCTTCGATGCTTTAGATCGTTATTCGGAGAGGCTTCTCTACCAGTAACTCGATTGAGAGGTTCGATCATTTTTAAGAGTTTCGTTTTGACCAAATACATGCTAGGATAGTAGCCAAATGAATCGCCAAACTCTGGGTTTTAATTTATAACCTTTACGGATTTCGTACCTCTCCGATGCTTTAGATCGTTATTCTGAGAAACTCACTTACCGGCAAGTCGTTTGAGATGTTGGATCATTTTTAAGAGATTCGTTTCGATCATCAACATACTATGATAGTTACCAAATGAATCGCAATACTCCAGGTTTGAATTTGTGTGCAATACAGAATTCGTACCTCTCCGATGCCTCAGATTAAAATTCTGTGAATCTTGGCAACCGGCAAGTCGTTTGAGATTTTGAATCATTTTAAAGAGTTTCGTTTTCGACTGAAAATATGCTAAGATTATTACAAAATGAATTGCACAAATCCCAGCTTGAATTTTTAAGAGTATCGTTTAGACCGAAAGCATGCTAGGATTGTTACCAAATGAATCGCTATAATCTCGGTATAAATTTATGACCAATACCGATTTCGCACCTAACTGATGATTTAGATCGCTATTCTATGAAGCCTTTCTACCGACAAGTCGTTTGAGAGATTGGATTGTTTTTAGGAGTTTCGTTTCGATCAAATACTTACTAGGATAGTTGTCAAATGAATCGCAATACTCCCAGTTTAATTTTTTGACCGGTACGGATTTAGTACCACTTCGATGCTTTAGATCACAATTCTGAGACTCTTGGCTACTGGCAAGTCGTTAGAGAGGCTAAATCATATTTAAGAGTTTCGTTTTGACTGCCAATTTGCAAGGATTGTTAACAAATGAATCAAAATACTCCCGGCTTGAATTATAGATCGGTACAGATTTTGTACCTCTCCAATGATTTAGATCGCTATTCCGAGAAGCTTGGCTACCGACAAGCCTTTGGAGTGGTTTGATCACTAATAGGAATTTCACTTCGACCAAATACATGTTCGGATAGTTACCAAATGAATCGCAATAATCCCGTATTGAATTTTTGACCGATACGGATTTCGCACCTCTCCGATGCTTGTGTCCGCCATTCAGAGAAACTTTGATACCGGCAAGTCATTTGAGAGGTTGGATCATTTTTAAGAGTTTCAGATCGACCAAATACATGATTGGATAGTTACCAATTGAATCGCAATACTCCCGATTAGAATTTTTGACTGGTACGGATTTCGTACCTTTCCGATGCTTTAGATCGCAATTCGGTGAAGCTTTGCTACAGGTAACACATTTGTGAGATTGGATCATTTTTATGAGTTTTGTATCGCCCGAAAAAATGCTAGGATTGTTCCCAAATGATTCACAATACTCCTGGTTTGAATTTTAGAGCAGATCGGATTTTGTACCTTCCCAGTGCTTTAGATAGTAATTCGGAGAAGATTGGCTACCGACAATTCATTTGAGAGGTTCGGCCACTTTTAAGAGCTTTGTCACGCCTGACAACATGCTAGGAATGAACCTAATTAATCGATATACTCCAGGTTTGAATTTTTGACCGATACGAAATTCGTACCTTCCCAATGCTTTAGATCGCAATTATGAGAAGCTTCACTACCAGCAGCTCGTTTGAGAGGTTCGATATTTTTTTAGAGTTTCGTTTAGACCGAAAACATGATAGAATTGTAACCAAATGAATTGCTATAATCCCGGCTTGAATTTATGGCCGGTACCGATTTCGTAACTCACAGATGTTTTAGATCGCTATTCAAAGAAGCTTTGCTGGCGGCAAGTTGTTTGAGAGGTTAGATTATTTTTAAGAGATTCGTTATGACCAAATACATGCTAGGATAGTTACCAAATGAATCGCAATACTCCCGATTTGAACTTTTGACTGGTACGGATTTCATACCTCTCCGATGCTTTAAATCGCTATTCAAAGAAGTTTGGCTTCCGGCAAGTCATTTGAGAGTTTGGATAATTTTAAGAGTTTGGTTTCGACCAAATATTCGAGGATAGTTTCCAAATGAATTGCAATACTCCCGGTTTCAATTTTTAACTGGTACGGATTTCGTACATCTTCGATGCTTTAGATCGCTATTACGCTATTAAGAGAAGCTTTGCTGCCAGCAAATCGTTTGGGAGGTTGGATCATTTTAAATAGTTTTGGTTCGACCAAATACTCGCTAGGGTTGTTACCAAATGAATCGCAGTAATCCTGGTTTGAACTTTTTGCCAGTACGAACTTCGTACCTCTCCGATGCTTTAAATCACTATTCAGCGAAGCTTGGCTGTAGTAAATCGTTTGGGAGGTTGGATCATGTTAAAAAGTTTCATTTCGGCGAAATACATGCTCGGATGGTTACCAAATGAATCGCAATAGTCCCGGTTTGAATTTTTGACCGGTACGGATTTCGTACCTCTCCGATGCTTTAGATCGTAATTCGTTGAATTTTTACTACTGGCAACACGTTTAAGAGATTGGATCATTTTTAAGAGTTACGTATCTCCCAACAACATGCTAGGATTGTTCCCAAATGAATCGCAATACACGCGCTTTAAATTTTAGAACATAACGGATTTTATACCTCTCCAGTGCTTTAGATAGTAAGTTAGAGAAGCTTGGCTACCGGCAACACATTTGAGAGGTTTGATCGCATTTATGAGTTTTCAAATGCCTGACAACATGCCTGGAATGCTAAATGAATCGATATACTCCCGGTTAGAATTTTAGACCGGTACGGATTTCGAACCTTCCCGATGCATTAGATCGCAATTTGGAGAAGCTTCGCTACCTGCAACACGTTTGAGAGGTGGATTTTCTTAAGATTTTCATTTAGACTGAAGCATGCCAGGATTGTGTTCCAAATGAATCGCTATAAACCCGGTTTAAATTTATGACGGTACAGATTTCGTACCTCTCCAATGTTTTAGATTGCTATTCAGATAAACTTGGCTACCGGCAAGTTTCTTTGGGAGGTTAGATCATTTTTAAGAGTTCCGTTTTGACCTAATGCAAGCTAGGATAATAACAAAATGAATGGCGAAACTCCTTGTTTAAATTTTTAACCGGTACAGATTTCGTACCTCTCCGATGCTTTAGATCGCATTTCGGAGAAATATGGCTGCCGGCAACTCGTTTGAGAGGTTGGATCATTTTGAAAAGTTTCGTTTTGGCCGACAACATACAAGGATGGTTACCAAATGAATCGCAATACTCCATGTTTTTAATGTTTGACCGATACGGATTTTGTACCTCTCCGATGCATTAGATTACAATTCAAAGAAGCTTGGCTACCAGCAAGTCGTTTGAGAGGTTGGATAGTTTTTAAGAGTTTCGTTTCATCCAAATATTCTCGGATAGTTTCTAAATGAATCGCAATACTCCCAGTTTGAATTTTTGACCATTACGGATTTCGTACCTCCCGATGCATTATATCGCTATTCTGAGTAACTTGGCTACCGGCATGTCGTTTGAGAGATTGGATCGATATAAGAGTTTCGTTTCGACCAAATACATGCTAGGATAGTAACCAATAAATCGCGATACTCCCCGATTCAAATTTTAACCTTTACGGATTTCGTATCTCTCCGATGCTTTAGATCGTATTTTGTGTTGTTAAGTGGCTACCGGCAACTCATTTGAGAGGTTGGATCATTTTTAAGAGTTTTGTTTTTACTGACAATATACTAGGATAGTTACCAAATGAATCGCAATACTCCAAGTTAGAATTGTTGCACAGTACGGATTTCGTACCTCTCCGATGCTTTAGACTATAATTCTGAGAATTTTGGCTACCGACAAGTCGTTTGTGAAGTTGGATCATTTTAAAGAGTTTCATTTTGACTGAAAATATGCAATTTATGTTACCAAATGAATTGCACAACTCCCAGTTTGAATTTTTGACCGGTACGGATTTCGTACCTCTCCGAGGCTTTAGATCGTTATTCAGAGAAGCTTTGCTACCGGCAAGTCGTTTTAGAGGTTGGATTGTTTTTAAGAGTTTCGATTCGACCAAATTCTTTCTAGGATATGTACCAAATGAAACGTAATGCTCCAAGTTTTACTTTTTGGGCGGTGAGGATTTTGTACCTCTCCGATGCTTTAGATCGCAATTCTGAGAAGCTTGGTTATCAGCAAGTCGTTAGAGAGATTGGATCATATTTAAGATTTTCGTTTGGACTCAAAATTTTCTAGGATTGTTACCAAATGATTCGCAATACTCCTTATTTGATTTTTTGACCGATACGGATTTAGTACCTCTCCGATGCTTTAGATCGCTATTCAGATAAGCTTGGCTACCGGCAAGTCGTTTGAGAGGTTGGATCATTTTTAAGAGTTTCACTTCGGCCAAATAAATGCTTGAATTGTTACCAAATGAATCGCAATAATCCCGGTTTGAATTTTTGACCAATAAGGATTTCGTACCTCTCCGATTCTTTGGATCGCTATTCAGAGAAGCTTTGCTACCAGCAAGTCATTTGAGAGGATTGAATGTTTTTTAGAGTTTCACATCGACCAAATACATGCTCGGATAGTTACCAAATAACTCACAATACTCTCGGTTGGAATTTTTGAACATAACGGATTTATTACCTCTCCGGTGTTTTAGATAGTAATTCGGAGAAGCTTGGCTACCGAAAGCTCATTTCAGAGGATCGATCGCTTTTATGATTTTTGTAATGCCTGACAACATGCTAGGAATGCTCCTAAATAAATCCATATACTCCCGATTTTTAATTTAGACAAGTATGGATTTCGTACCTTCACGATGTTTTAGATCGCAATTCGGATAAGCATCGCTGCCAGCAACTCGTTTAGATGTTGGATATTTTTTAAGAGTTTTGTTTAAACCGAAAACATGCTAGGATTGTTACCAAATGAATCGCTCTAATCCCGGTTTGAATTTATGACCGGTACCGATTTTGTACCTCGTCGATGCTTTAGATCGCTAATCAGAGAAGCTTTGCTGCCAGCAAGTCGTTTGAGAGGCTGGATCATTTTTAAGAGCTTTGTTTCAACCAAATACATGCAAGGATAGCTACCAAATGAATTGCAATACTCCCGGCTTGAACTTTTGACCGGTACGGATTTTGTAGCTCTCTGATGCTTTAAATCGCTATT